>JALAZF010000687.1:1257254-2514508 GCA_022829125.1 Lathyrus tuberosus | reverse complement strand
AAATGAATAAATATAAAACATAAAAAAATAGAATATATAATAATAAAATATAATAGAAATTAGAGTTTTTAATTATTTTGTATTTCTAACCTATATAATATTCATTAGCACCCCCAAATGAAATGTATATGTTATTAACATTTAATAAATACGTGTTATTAGTTTATGTTTCCTGCCTCGTACATTTTTGTAACGATATTGTAACTTTTTCTGTTAAACTATCATATTGCCTTGTTAAACCTTAAAAATATAAATGAAATAATAATTTGGCATAAATGCACTTTTGGTCCCCCTAGTTTAAATTATTTACACTTTCGGTCCCCCTATTACAAAACCTGCGATTTTGGTCCCTACATTCTGATGGTCTTTGCAATTTTGTGGTCCCCCTCCAATTTTGCTCCAAAACCGTACATGAACAGTGCACTGTTCATGTACGGACATGCACTGTTCATGTACTGTTTTTGAGCAAAATTGGAGGGGACCACAAAATTGCAAAGACCATCAAAATGTAGGGACCAAAATCGCAAGGTTTTGTAATAGGGGGACCGAAAGTGTAAAAAATCTAAACTAGGGGACCAGAAGTGCATTTAAGCCTAATAATTTTAAATATCACATAAGTCATATATTAATTTGGTGAGAAAATAATTCTATTAAATTAATCTAATTATTGAAATCTAAGAACAAATATGTTTTACACAATCAATGTAAATCATTATAGTTTAAAACAAGAAGATAATAGACTCTATAATTTTTTGATATGATTGGCCGTCTAAACACTACAAGAAAATTGACATTTATTTACCGAGATTTCTAGTGAAAAATGTATCCGCTTTTTGTACAGGAGACTTATACCCACGGATAATATATTAATTGTGTAACTGCGGGTATATGTCTATTTCAGATGTGTGAAAATTTGAAATGTTTAAAAAATAAAAAATAAAAATAAAAATTGTTGAAAAAAATAAAATATAGAAATGGAATGCTGAAAATCGCAAAAATGAAAATTTCATTTATATCACTCGTCTAAAACCTAAAATTTCCCTCAAATTACAATTTCCATTCCTATTATTCTAATCAGTTTCAAATCACATAAAGTTGTTTTAGATTTATCTGTAGCCTACATTGTCGTTCGCTCCTCCATTAACCCTTGACCATAAAGTTAGCCCTATCCTTTGACGATGTTGTTTTACGTTTATCTGTGACCTACATTATCATTTTCTCCATCCAAAAATTCACTGTCACCCTCGCCGCTCTCATAAGATCACCCACACTCCTTCAGTTTCCATCATTGACCTATGCTTGCTCCTCGATAGGAGCGTCTGAGACACAGATGGAAACTCCAGTGATGGTAGAATTATAATTTTCTGTGGTATTGTTGATGGCATGTCTGCGGTTGATGGCAACTGGAGTGCCTTGTGGCATGTTGTTTTGATTTCTCACGAGTCTGATGATAAAGGTGTCATTCTTCAAAGAACTCAAACGATAAGTGTTTTTTTGTTTTTGTTTTACTGCTTATAATCGTTGGATTTTTGGGGTTTGATTTGAAATCATGGGTTGATTGTATTATTCAAGGGCTGGAAAGTGGGACCATATGTTGTTTGTGGAAATTTTGTACTTAGGATTTAATGTGTGAAATGAAAAGGTGTAATTTTTGTGGAACTATGTGCTTGCAGGTTTAATCAGGAAGTGATCAAAGCTTATAGATAAGAAAGATATGCATGGCCTTGATGACATCATGGTTTTGATGATGAAATTGCCGTAAGTTGTAACCACTATTAAAGTAATGACAACAATACATGAAGACATGCAAGTACTAAAGCAACAATCAAAGATGCACAAAATGGTTTATCAAGTTATTCCTCCGAATCAAACTAAAGAATTAGGGTTTAATAATCCCCATTGATATCCTCTGATGATGGCACCTGACTTGAAGATATCTCAAACCTCATCCAGAAGAAGATTCAAGTGAAGCGCTTATATGATTGGTATATGTAGAAAAAGGACTTGAAGCTTTAGAGTGTAAAAGAGAAAGTGTGAAAGTTTGACTGATCGTGTCTAGTTGAGTCATTAGTATTTTGTAAAAACACAAGGGCATCTTCATAAGTAATATGCCTAAATCACACACACACGGCACACACACACACACACACACACACACACCTCACACACACGCACACACCACACGCACACACACACACACGCACACTAAAAACATTTTTGAAGCCTCTATTTTTCAAAGAAAATCACCTAAATGTTTTTGGAGGCTAGCCAGATGAATCGGGAACTAACAGATTAATTAGGACAAGTTTTTGAATTGTCTAATCGATTAGAACAAATTCCTAATCGATTAGATAAGGGAGAAACAAATTTATAATTGATTATCAAAGTTTCTTAATGAATGGTAACAATTCTCAATTAAAACCTTCCAATTTGGGCAGCAATAATCGATTATTGTCTATTCCTAATCGATTGGCTAATCAATTTTTTCCATGGATTATTTCCTAATTTCAACCATTCTTTGGCCTATAAATAGAGGTCTTCCCATTCATTTTTATAAATCCAGAAAACGTGAGATATCTCACCTCCCCCTTCTCTCTCTCTCTCTCTCTCTCTCTCTCTCTCTCTCTCTCTCTCAATCTCTATCTAAATTATTTATCTTTCTCTCACATATTTTTAGCCACAGTGCTTTGAGAAACGTTATTGAGTTTAGTGAGGAAGTTATTCTAAGAAAGGGCATTATTTTAAATTCAATAAGATATATTTTTCCTCTTGAGTTAATTATTATTCCTTTGGAAGTAATTGTTTAGGTTTAGAGCTAAACCTGTTAAAATCTCTTTTTAGGGGATTATTGTTGTTTTCTGTTTTGTTCGTGAGCTTAGCCACTTGAGAAAAAGCCCTATTTCTAGGTTTGTGAAGAATAACCACTGAAAAATCTTCACATCGGTTCTTGAGATCATCCATGTACAAAAGCTCAGTCGGTTCAAGATCAACCTAATATAAAATCTTGGTTTAGTTCGTGGCTAGCCTTGTACAAAACCACGGTTTGATTCAGAGGATAGCAATTGCAAATCTCCATCTTGGTTTGAGATAATTTCATACAAAATCTCCATCTATCTTAGAGATTAACTGCTTGAAGCTTTATTCCTTGTTTAACTTAAATACAAACCGCTTCATTCCACTATTCGTTGTTTCATTGGAAGTAAACCCGAAACTTCATTTTTCTTTTGTAAGGGGGTTCGTGTACTTAACCTTCTAAAAGTTCTCAAGCATTATTAGATACTCTTAAGATCAATTTTTGGGGAGTTAAGTTAGTCACTTAATTAAGATTGAACCTTTATAATTCTCTGAAGTTATCTCTTATCCCTTAAATTCTTACTTTCTGCTTATTTTCTTTTTATTTACTTTATACTCCTCATCTAAATGTTTTTTAAAAAAATGTTTTCAAACTCTAATTTAGAAAATAATTTTTTTAAACCATTGTTTTTAATACAAATAATATCATAAGGAGGATGACTTCCAACATTATTTTTAACAAGAAAACTTTCCGAAAAACACCTCCACAATTTAATGGTGATAGGTTTGAACCATGGAAAGCTAGATTTAAAATTTTCATTCGAAGTCTTGGTTTTGAATTGTGGGAATATATAATCAACGATTTGTTTATCCCTACTTGATGAGCATGAAACACATCACATTTCCGACTAGATTCACATGGAATTTTAGGTTGTTTTGTCTTCTTTTTATTGTGTTACACTGGTATTCTGTATTTGTTTCAGGTATTTAACAGACATGAGCTTTTGTGTGAAAAAACATAACAAAAGAGGGAAAAACTGGAAGAAAATGACAGGGATGTACCTCACGGCGTCGTCACGGCACTTGCCATAACGTGGCAATAGGGGGCGCAACCAGAAAAGACGAGAAAAAATGACGAGTCAGCATTTTGGCCTCTTGGCGTTCTCCATGACCACGAAACACATCACATTTACAACTCGATTCACATGGTATTTTAGGGTTTTTTTTCTTCTTTCTATTGTGTTACATTAGTATTTTGTATTTGTTTCAGTTATTTAACAGGAATGAGCTTTTGTGCACGAAAATGGAACAAAATAGGCAAAAATCGGAAGAAAATTACAGGGTTGTACCTCATGGCATTCGTGATGGCGCTTGCCATGATGTGGCAGCACGGGCGCCGCCAGAAAAGACAAGAAATTGGATGAGTAAACATTTTGGGTTCATGGCGTTCACCATGACCACAAAACACATCACATTTCCAACTCGATTCACATGGCATTTTATGTTGTTTTGTCTTCATTTTATTGTGTTACAGTGGTATTTTGTATTTGTTTTAGGTATTTAGCAGGCATGAGCTTTTGTGCGCGAGAATGGAATAAAAAGGCAAAAACCAGAAGAAAATGACAAGGTTGTACCTCATGGCGTTCGTCATGCCGCTTGCCATAACGTGGCAGTAAGGGGCGTTAACAAAAAGACAAGAAAAAGGATGAGTCAGCATTTTGGTCCGCCATGAGCTTTAGAAGACCCAAGAAAGAGCCATTTTCATACGTTCATACACTACAACTTGATGGCGTTTGCCATGGACCTTAAATGCTGAAAAATCACAACGAATTCAGAATCAGTTTCTCCACACTTCCATATTTTTCTCCGCTTCCTTCTATACAATTTGAAGGCACTCAGTACCAGTTGTAACTCTATAAATAGGACATTATAAGTTAGTTTTCAGTGTGTAAGATTTTTAGATTTAATTTTAAGCAGAAATATTACTTTTGTAAAGCAGTTGATTTCTCATATTGAGGAATTACTGCAAGGTAGAATCTGAATTTTACAATTTCCAAAGTTTGTATTCAAATTGTTTGCACCTCAATCTTGCTGGAATAATTTTTATGGAATTTAGTTCAAGAATTTTTTATACCTGTTTAGATCTGCTACCTATTCAATTCACGTATTATTTGCAGATTTTGTATATCTATTGTTTTTCTATTTATATCAATATATATATATATATATATATATATATATATATACACACTTGAATGTGCCAATCATATTATTTTATTATTATTCTAAGTGTCATGTTTACGATGAATTATAATATTTTCTACTGTTATTGTGTGAAATTTACCATGTCTAGCTAATTCCGCACTGCCAGAATATGAGGACTGTCGTGCCAACGATGCTCTAATTATCCGTTAAAATTATGTTTAATATGGGGTTGTTTATGGTTTGATTTAATTTCAGTTTTTGAACTCTAAGAGATATTGTGAAAACAGTACCATAAAGATACTAGTTTCGATTTGAAAGAATAAATTGATATCTAACTTAAGGAATTAAATCAATTTTCGATTAATAAAAACTGTGAAAACCTTTATTAATAGACTAGGAAAAATTATCTTTTCAAAAATAGTGGTTTTAAGAACATAACCGGACACACGAAAACGGACGTTTATGCGCTTCAAACCCGATATTGTGCGAGCGAAAGACGGCAGCACCTTTAAACTAATTTTTTTTACCTTAAGCAACTTTTCAATTAATTAAAAGTAATTAATTTCCAAAAAGAATTTTTGCACTATAACATCTGTTATCGTGAAAGCGGACAACATAAAGTATAAGCTTAACTCAGTTTTGACTGCGCAAAAGTGAACGAATCCTTAAAAATTAATTCTTTTTCTTAAAAGAAAATATTGTTCTGTATTAAGTATCATCTAACGACGTCCAGAGTACCAACGGTAGATGAGAGCTGCGTTTCGCTATCCAAATCTCAATAAATTTCAAAAGCAATTAGTTTCTGATTTCCTCTTCAGGAAAATCATCATTTCGTCACCTTAGCTAAACAAGGTAAAATTAGAAATCAATACTTGACTATTAGTTTCTATGGGATTGATAATCTTTTATACTAAAAACGATATTTTCCATGAACTTGCAGACTCTATCACTACTCACCATGTTAGTGGATAAGTGGTAGATAAATCATGCCTTCTTTGGACAACAGAGGAAAAGGAAAAGTATAAAATTAATTTCAAAACAAAAAATCTCTTAGTCATGTCTTTATATGATGCTCAACTTTTCTATGTTCATAAGTGTAAGTTATCCAAACAAATGTGGGTCACTCTTGAAATGATATATGGAATTTCTCCAAGTGTTGAACAAGAGCAAATGAACACACGGGGTAAAGAAGATGAAGGGTTTGTTCATAAATGCTTATCTAAAATTAGAAATCTTGGAAATAATGTTATAACAATCATTACTAACAAATATCTAAGAATTAAGGATAAGAATCCGAAAGTTGATCCAATCTTTGAACCAGAGATGGGAATGCTCGTGAATTCTAGGAAAAATCCAAGAAGGACGAATACATCACTAAGTTGAATGAATTTATTCAACTACTAAATAATAAAGGCATGAGTTCAAGTATAGAATAATCTTTTGCAATTTCATCAACAAACTCCTACAAAAACAAATCAACTCCAGTGATCTCCTTTGAAAGAAAAGTCTCGGTAGTTGAACACTCCTCTAAGGATTCAATATCAAGGAGGAACCTTTTTGAGTAATCCTCGGGTAGAAACTTCGAAGAATCTCCATCCAACAAAGAAGATTAAGTTTTCTTGAAATTTTCTCACGAAGAAGATGACCATGAGGTAACAAAGTTATCATACAAGTAGTTACTTAACTTAAGTGATAAGTTAATTGAGGAAAATGATGATATTAAAAAGTGGAACTTAGACCTTAAGTATTATCTTGAATTTTTATAAAAGAGTAATGACACGCTTAAGTACGAAATAAATAATATTATAAACCTAGCAGGAACATGTGAGACTTGTGTCTCGATGAAAAAGGAAGTAAAATATTTGCATGAAACCCTGAGTAAATATGCTAAGGGGAAAGAAAATATTGACTTGATTCTATCAAGTCAAAGACCTTCCTTAAATAAAAAAGGATTACTGTTTAAATATGGTAGATCACATAGTAAAGAATTTAATAGGAAGAAAGGGAATCAACTTGTTTATAAATGTTCTCATAGCAATTGATTTTTCCATTTTGAACCATTTTTTTTAATAAATTTGGAAGGTCTACGGGTAGTGACCCTAAATCTCTTAGGACTACTAATGCAACATGACCCAATAATGGTTGAGTACCAAAGGTGAAAAATAGAGTTTATTTGCAGGGAAGATTTGGAGCTTTAAAAAAGCGTTAGTGCATATTAAATAACAACTATCGTGATCAAAGAAAGTGTTCGTTGAGGATGGTCTCAACATCTCTGATCTGTGATGATCAACTAACCTTGTAGTTGGTTTGAAATATAATTATAGTGAATATATTTATTTCATCTTAAACCAACTCTCGTATCCAATGATCTGTAGAGAAGGACGAACGACATTATGTTTTCGTTCCCTCGAAAGGGGGAGTCTTTATCAAATTTACTTGGTAATCAATGTACTACACCATTTAAAGGTTGAATAATTAGAAATTTCTAATCAACTCTTTAAATAAGCGCTTTTAATATTCTCTTATCCTTTAAAAATATTTTCACTAATAAAATAGATAAGTTTTTTTAGCTTCTATCAAGAAAGGGGTGCAAAGAGAATGAGCAAGGGTGTAAAACGAAGGAATACCAAGGAAAAACTCAACCCAAGGCCCCAAAAGCACCAAGGAGCCTAAAGAGTTAAAGGATAATCGATTAGGTGACCTACACACTTCAAATTTCAAACAAAATTAGATTTAATCTTCACCTCTAAGTTAATCAAATATGTGGATTAATGGCAAACACGCGAGATCTTCAAAAATACCAGGATCTAATTGATTAAGTCTTTAATTTATTAGATTAAATGGCTCAAATTGGAAAGATTTGGTTATTATATTTGTTAGGCAAAATCCTCATTGTCTGTGAGCAACTTTTGCATGCTTAGAACCACCAGAAAGTTTGTTATAAATAGGTTACTCTTTTTCCCTTCTCTTGCATCTCATATTTTCTTCTCTTCTGTTCTTGTGTGAGTGTCATTATACGTCGTAATTATCATCACTCATGGCCTCATAAAAAATCCTTCAATCTGAGTATTCTTCATCAAGAAGATTATTCATAGAAGGCATAACATCAAGAATTCAAGAAAGAAGCATGATGTCCAATAGAAAGTGATCTGACCATCATTTATGGAAGAAAAATTCATCAAAAACTTCAAGCCATATGTTTATATTTGTCAAGAATTTCTAAGAGAGTTCTTCACCAAGATACCTGATAGAATGTTTCCAAATCTTGTGAAAGAATTCTACTCAAATCTAATGATTGAAGGCTCATCCTTCAAATTAATCATAAAAGTAGTAGAAATTGACATCCATATAAATCAGTTTGGAAGGATGTTTTGGATGCCCTTCAAAGGGGTATCCTACATCTATGAAGAACCAATAAAATTTAAAAAGTTTAAACTTTCCATCACCATTATCTCCTTCATTAATAATCCCATGGAGGGTATAAAACTTCCTATAAAGACGAGCTATCTGAAGTCAAAAGTCCATGTTATGAACTACCTAATGACAAGGAAACTTCTCCCAAGGCAAACCAACCTTGATGGTATCATTAAGGAAGATATAGTTCCTCTTTGGCTCATGACCCAACTATTTCAAACAAATTGGGTTGAAGATATAAATGGAGTCAACTCCCAACAAGATTGATTACTCCTCACTTAGAATAATGAGGATCTATCCCTATCATGGAGAATTAAGAAACAAATCAGTGGATGAAGTTGCAGTTATAACACAACCTATCACAGAACACACAACAATAAACAGTCTTATGGAGATGTGCCAACAAAATGATTTAGCCATATAGAATATGACAAAGGATGTTTCTATCATTAAGAAGAACACCACAAGGAATGCTGATACTTGTCGAAATGAGTAGCCTCACCTATGTATTTCTTATGTTTTAGTTTTTAAGTGTGTTTAAATTTCCGTCTCTCATACATTACTTAAATTTCTACATTTTTCTACTTCTAGTACTTTGAACTCCAGTATATTTTGAATCAATAAAATAAAATATTTTTTTCTTTGAATGTTTGAATATGTGAATAATGTTCTTGCATATTTAAATTTTTATCTTGCATCTGTTACCCTCCTTTTTTATTATGACAAAGGGGGATAAGTATACTCTCAAATGAAATAGAGTATACTCTTTACTCATGTGAGGAGAAGTTTAAACACTCAAAATATTTACCTACCTAGTTGTCTTTTACCACCTCCCTGAGAGAAATGTTTTCATCATCAAAAAGGGGGAAAATGTGGAACTATGTTCTTATAGGTTTAATTAGGAATAACTTTTTTACTTTCGGCTTATTTTCTTTATCTTTACTTTCCGTTGCTCATCTAAACGTATTTTTAAAAAAAATATTTTCAAACTCTAATTTAGAAAATATTTTTTTTAAACCATTGTTTTTCAAACTTGTACGATTCAATCCCCGTTGTGTATGGAGTCACATGTTCAACATGTGGCATAAGAGCCTAACTCATGTTCAAATACTAATAGTCTCAGGAGGAGGATGACTCCCAACATTGTTTTTAACAAGAGGACTTTTCTAAACATACCTCTGCAATTTAATGATGATAGGTTTAAACTATGGAAAGATAGATTTAAATTTTTATTCAAAGTCTTGATTTCGATATGTGGAAAAATATAATCAACGGTCTGTTTATCCCTAATCACCATGTTAATGGAAAAGTAGCAGAAAAACCAGATATTCTTTGGACCACAAAGGAAAAGAAAAATATTGAAATTAATTTCAAAACGAATAACTTAGTTATGTCTTCAGATGATACTCAATTTTTCTATGTTCATAAGTGTAACTTAGCCAAAGAAATGTGGGACACTCTTGAAATGATATATGAAATTTCTCCAAGTGTTGAACTAGAGCAAATGAACACACGAGGCAAAGAAGATTAAATGTTCGTTTATATATGCTTATCTAAAATTAGAGATGTTTGAAAAAATGTTAGAACCTCTATTACTTATAAATATCTAAGAATTAAGGATTCAAATTCGAAATCTGATCCAATCATTAAATCAAGAGATGAGAATGTTTATGAATTTTAGGAAAATTCCATGAAGAAAGAAATTATCAAGAATGAATTAATTCAACTACTAAATGAGGAAGGCATGAGCTCAAGTCTAGAAGAATCTTTAGAACTTCATCAACAAACCCCTACAAAAAAAATCAACTCCAGTAATCTCCTTCGAAAGAAAAGTATCAATAGTAGAACGATCCTCGAAGGATTCAACATTAAGGAGAAACCTCGAAAAGTAGACCTCATGTAGAACCTTTGAAGAATCTCCATACAACGAAGAAGATGAAGTTTGCTTATACTGAGATTAAGAAGGACAAAACTCCAAAAGGAAAGTTTGTGGGAAGTAAATTTATTGATAAGAAGTCTCTAAAGAGAAAGCTTGTACATTCAAGTGACTTTGAGACAGATGATGAAGAAGATTTCTAGGACATTGTGCACACCATAAAGAGAAATGTTGGTGGAAAGAGAGTTCATGTGAATATCCCATCTACCCCCATGGATAATGTTTCATTTCATTCTGAAACAAGTATTAAGAAGTGGAAATATGCTTTCCAAAAAAGGATTTCTTATGAAAGAAAGCTTAGAAAATAAGTTATTAATTGTCAAGAGATTATGGATTTGTTGAAGGATTCTGGACTAATGAACATTGTGTCAGACATTGGTCATTGCTATGAAAAGATGGTCAAGGAATCCATTCTGAACATTACTGTTGAGTTTAATGTTGAAGGAAACAAGGAGTATATAAGTATGTATGATAGAGGAAAGTGTGTGAAGTTTTCCCCCTCCAGTCATTAATGACTATTTGGGAAGAAGCAAGTCTGCAAGGTCTAATAAGTTTCCCTCTATTGACAAGATTACTAAAGAAATAACTGGTAGACAAATAAAGCTATGAACCAAGAAATGGTTAATCTCTAGTGGGAGCTTGAGTGTGAAGTATGCTATTCTGAAAAGGATTGGTGCAGCTAGTTAGGCGCCCACAAATCACAGTTTAGGTATAAACACTACTTTGGCCAAGCTTATCTTCCAAATAGGAACAAAGGCAAAGCTAAAATTTTGAGAATATGTGTTTAAGCATACTAGGAAACATGTTCATTCTTTTTCTATGAAGCTTCTTAGTAATGCTCAGTTGTTGAAGACAGTGTTAAATGTTGGATCTGGTTATCCTCAGTTGATAAAGGAATTTATAGTTAAGAATGATGGTATTACTCTTGAGTTGCTCAATTTCAGTTGCAGGCTATTTGTTGGGAAAGATGTCCTAGATATTATTCTTCCCAATCTTCTTGTTATTGAATAATCTGGTTTTGGTAATATGTTAAGTCTGCAATTAAAAGCAATTTACTGTTGCACCACTAGTTTTCTATACCTTAAATACATTGTTATTTGTGATGATGAGATTGGTGCGAACCTAAGTGTTTCGAATTTGAGTTACATACTAAATGTTGGGAAAGATGTGGCTAACATTGTGATACAAATTTGTGCACCTATTGATGAAGTTGATCTTGTTGTAGCTGCTACTGCAATTTTATCAGGGGAGATGAGGATATGATGATATGCAAGAAAGTCTATTGCTTCTATCTGGTGTTCCTAAGAAGTTGTGTGTTATTGTTTATGGTTATGATGTTTCTAACATGTAGTTAGTTACGATGCACACTGATAATCTAAAGAATTGTGTGTTATTGTTTATGGTTGTGATGTTTTTAACATGTGTTATTGCCGGTTTGCAGGATCTGCTACAAGTTTGTTGGTTTCTTCAGTTGTTTTTTTGTTGCTTAGTTTATGGTAGTCCTATGTCCTTTGTATCTTTTGAAGAAAATAAAGGGAGAAAGAGAAAAAGGCACACTTCTTTAATATGTGATATCTATGTTTTGGCTATTTTTGTTGGTGTTATTGGTTTTGTAATGGATCTTTAACCTTATGTGTTATTACCTTGATATGTTTCTGCACTATGACAATGGATCATGTTCTTCCTGATTTTGTATTCTTTTTTTATCTTGGCATTTGCTTGATGCTCTGGTTTTCTGTCCATGCCTTTTTCAAATTGTCGCCAAAATGGGGAGTAATGATTCATGCAAGATTAATGCAGCCACCTTGCTATTTCTGTTTTTGAAGATTTAGTATTGCACATTTTGTAAGAACTATAAGAGTTGTTTCATCAAAAAATTTCCAAACAGGTAGATTATTGCTCCTTTGATTAGCTGCATTGGGTAAAACAACATCGGTAGTACAAGATGTATTTTGGTGGAAAGGAATCATGTGAGACAAGATGTTCCAGCATTAGTGCATCATCTGGCCATAATATGTAATCCAAGTTTAGTGAGAAAATATGAACATGATTATGTTTGATTCCAAAGGTTATTACAAAGAGCTGGTTCAGATAAATTGTTGAGCAAGATGTCCTAAACATGTTGTGTGAAATCTGGGTGCACGTTCTGCATATACTACATCATGTATTCAGTTCTAGAAATTATACATTGATTCTGGTACGATCAGAAGATTATTTTTGGAAGAAGAAAAAGATATTATTAGATCATAATCCATAAAGGTTGAAGAAGTTTTAATAGGATATGATTTAATTAAAAGAGTTGGATTTGGTTTAAATAAGAACTAGAATAGGACCCGCGCGATGCGCGGGTTGTAAAAAAGATAGTGCTGATGGTAAATAGAAGTTGTTAAAATAAAATATACATTTATGAATGTGGAATTTGGATCGAACTCTAGAAGAAGCATTCCGTCGAAGTTGGATCACATGCTGCTGTCGAAAAGAATGCATGATTGTAGTCGAAGATTGTTCTAACATGTATTAGTTAATATTGCTAGGTTTGTTAGCATATTGAATTGGGCCTTGTGTTAAGGATCCAATTGGTTAAGTTAGCTTGTACCCTAAGTTAGCTTGTAATGGGTATTTTGTTAAAGGCCCATTAGTTTAGTGTGCTAGGTTTTATTATAAATAGCATGCTAGTCTCTCATTCTAAAGCGTGACAAAACCTAGAAAGAGTGAGAGTGATTAGTTTGTTATTCTTGTATACTTGTAATCCTTGTTTTAAGGAGAAAGGAAAGAATAACAGTTTTATAACCAATCCTTGTTGTTTACTCTTGTTTTCTTTGTTAACCCTTAACCCTTGTGAGTTTCTTGCATATAAAGAAACCGTTTATATTTTGTTTCAAGGTATCCGATTCATAACAAATTGGTGCGGTGAGCGTGGAGAAGATGCCTTCAACAAAGTATGAGATCGAGAAGTTCACCGGAGTGAACGACTTCGGTCTGTGGCGCTTGAAGATGAAAGCCCTACTGGTTCAGCAGGGTTGTTTGGAAGCGTTGAAGGGAATGGCAGCCATGGACGCTGCGTTAACTGAAAGAGAAAAGACTACCATGATAGAGAAAGCACACAACGCAATATTGTTGAGCCTTGGTGATAAGGTTCTTCAACAGGTATCAAAGGAGACGACGGCATCAGGGTTATGGGTGAAGCTTGAAAGCTTATACATGACAAAATCTTTGGTGAATCGACTCTACCTGAAGCAAGCTTTGTATTCGTTTAAGATGAGTGAAGACAAAGCTTTGACTGAGCAGTTGGATATGTTCAATAAGCTGATTCTTGATCTTGAAAATATCGATGTGAAGATCGATGACGAAGATCAAGCACTATTGTTGTTGTGCGCTTTGCCTAGAACACATGCTCACTTCAAAGAAACTCTCTTGTATGGAAGGGAGTCCCTGACCTTTGAAGAAGTTCAATCAGCCTTGTACTCTAAGGACCTGAACGAACGAAAGGAGCATAAACCTTCGACGCTTGGTGAAGGTTTGGCAGTTAAGGGAAAATTCTTGCGAAAGGATGGTAGGCTCGACAAGAAGAAAGGTAAAATTCAGCAGAAGTCTTCTAGTGGCGAAACATCTGGCTTTCGATGTTATCACTGTAAGAAGGAGGGTCACACAAGAAAAGTGTGCCCTGAACGCCTGAAGGATCATGGAGGTAAGGATAATGGCAACACAACCATTGTTCAAGATGACTTCGACTCATCTGATGCTCTTGTAGTTTCAAGCGGCGACTCAAGAAAAGAGTGGATTATGGATTCTGGATGTACTTGGCACATGACTCCAAACAAGAATGTGTTTGAAGAATTATGTGATCAAGATGGAGGATCAGTGCTGCTAGGAAACAACAAAGCTTGCAAAATTGCAGGTATTGGATCCGTGAGATTCAAGCTCCATGATAAGTCAATAAGATTATTGACTGAAGTTAGGCATGTACCTGACTTGAAGAGAAATTTAATTTCTCTTGGTGAATTCGATAGAAAGGGATATGTTTTCAAAGGAGAGCAAGGTACCCTGAGAGTCATGAAAGGGTCGAAGGAAGTCTTGAGAGGCGTGAAAAACCAAGGCTTGTATACCTTGGAGGCTGAGGTTGTAAGTGGTTCGACAAATTTTGTATCCACGAAACCTATGTCGAAGACAGAGTTATGGCATATGAGATTGGGCCATGTCAGCGAAAGAGGCCTGGTCGAATTGGGGAAGCAGAACCTGCTAGGAGGTGACAAAGTCGAAAAGTTGGAGTTTTGTGAATCTTGTGTATTTGGTAAATCCTGTAGGGCGAAGTTCAACAAAGGCAAGTAAAGAACACATGGATCCCTTGATTACATTCATGCTGATCTTTGGGGGCCTGCAAGGAATCCTTCACACTCAGGTGCAAGGTATTTTCTATCCATTGTTGATGACTATTCCAGAAAGCTATGGGTATTCATTCAAAAGACGAAGGATGAAACTTTTGAGAACTTCAAAAGTTGGAACATTCTGGTCGAAACTCAAACTGGCAGAAAGGTTAAGAGGTTGAGAACCGACAATGGCCTTGAGTTCTGCAACAAAGCGTTCGACAGTTACTGTGTTGAGTCTGGGATTGCAAGGCATAAGACTGTAGCAGGTACTCCTCAACAAAATGGCTTAGCTGAGAGATTCAATCGAACAATACTTGAAAGGGTTAGATGCATGTTGGTTAGTGCTGGATTGAAGAAGGTGTTTTGGGTTGAAGCTGTTTCGACAGCTGCATATCTGATAAATAGATGTCCTTCGACTGCATTAGATATGAAGACACCTGAAGAAGTTTGGTTGGGAAATCCACCTAGTCTCGACAGATTGAGAGTATTTGGCTGTGTGGCCTATGGTCACATTAGGCAAGACAAGGTCGAACCTAGAGCTCTGAAGTGCATGTTCATGGGATACCCTAAAGGAGTCAAAGCTTATAGGCTATGGTGCCTAGAGCCAGGTCACAGGAGGTGTATCACCAGTCGAGATGTAGTTTTCAATGAAGCTGAGATGGCTTTCAAGAAAATTGATGTTGCTGACGAAGAGCTGGAACAGGGAGAGATTCCTGTTGAGGTGGAGCATGTTGATGCTGAAGTGCGTACCCCAGATGAAGTCGAAGACGAAACAGAAGATGTTGTCGAAGATGAGGAAACTGATAATGACTACCTGTTAGCAAGAGACAAGTCGAGAAGAGTCATCAAGCCACCTCAGAGACTTGGGTATGCAGATCTTATAGCTTGTGCCTTAATCTCTGCAAGTGAGGTTCTCGACGAAGAACCTAGAGACTATAAGGAAGTTATGAGGAGTCGAAAGAAGACTGAATGGCTGAAAGCCATGGATGATGAGATGAAATCTCTTCATGACAACGACACATGGGAACTGATCAAGAAACCTGCTGGAGCCAGGTTAGTCAGCTGTAAATGGATTTTCAGAATCAAGGAAGGAATCGAAGGAGTGGCGTCGAAAAGATACAAGGCAAGGTTAGTTGCTAGGGGGTTCACTCAGAAAGAAGGTGTTGATTTCAATGATGTGTTCTCGCCTGTTGTAAAGCATAGATCCATTCGAATGTTGTTAGCCATGGTGGCACAGTTCGACCTTGAACTGGAACAGATGGATGTGAAGACTGCATTCTTGTATGGCGACCTAGATGAAACGATCCTGATGAGGCAACCTGAAGGGTATGTCGAAAAGGGGAAGGAAGATTATGTGTGCAAGCTGAAGAGATCTTTATATGGACTGAAACAATCTCCTCGACAGTGGAATAGGAGATTCGACAAGTTCATAGCATGCATAAGTTTCATCAGAAGTCAGTTCGACCACTGTGTTTACTTCAGATTTCGGCCGGGTAATTCATTTGTTATTTTGTTGCTTTATGTGGATTATATTCTAATAGCAAGCAACAATGTCGAAGAGGTAATGAGGGTGAAGGCTGAACTCAGTAAGGAGTTCGAAATGAAGGATCTGGGAGCTGCGTCCAGGATTCTTGGGATTGACATCCGAAGAGATAGAAAGCAGTCGAAATTATGCTTATCTCAAGAGGCATACCTACGGAAGATTATCGAAAAGTATGGTATGTCGAATTCAAAGCCTGTTGTAACTCCGACAAACCCTCAATTCAAGCTGAGTATAAATCAGTGTCCCAGTACTGATGTCGAAAGAACTTATATGAATAACATTCCATATGCTAATATAGTTGGTTTTTTGATGTATGCTATGGTCTGTACTAGACCCGACATAGCATATGCAGTAAGTCTTGTAAGCAGGTACATGTCGAATCCTGGAAAGGCTCACTGGCAAGCATTGAAGTGGATTTTAAGGTACATAAATGGGTCTCTGAATAGAGTCCTAATTTATGGTGGAGCCTTGGGTGAAGATAGTAAAGCAGCAGTCGAAGGATTTGTTGACTCTGATTATGCAGGTTGTATGGATTCCAGAAAGTCTATTCTGGATATGTTTTCACAATGTTTGGCACAACAATCAGTTGGAAAGCGACGCTCCAGAAGGTTGTTGCCTTATCAACCACTGAAGCTGAATATATTGCCCTCACTGAAGCTGTGAAGGAAGCATTGTGGCTTGAAGGTTTTGCAAAGGAGCTGAAACTTCAAGGTCGAAGTATCACTGTTAAATGTGATAGTCAAAGTGCAATACACCTGTCGAAGAACTCAGCCTATCATGAGCGAACCAAGCACATTGATGTGAGGCTGCATTTCGTCAGAGGGGTAATCGAGCGTGGAGAAGTCCAAGTGTTGAAGGTTTCGACAGATCATAATGCTGCTGATATGATCACCAAGACATTGCCAAGTTGCAAGTTTTTCCACTGTATGCAGTTGATAAAGCTGCATGAAGAAAGCTAGTTTGTTTTCTTGTTGTTAGAGTTAGATCCAAGGTGGGGATTTGTGGAATTTGGATCGAACTCTAGAAGAAGCATGCCGTCGAAGTTGGATCACATGCTGCTTTCGAAAATAATGCATGATTGTAGTCGAAGATTGTTCTAACATGTATTAGTTAATATTGCTAGGTTTGTTAGCCTATTGAATTGGGCCTTGTGTTAAGGATCCAATTGGTTAAGTTAGCTTGTAATGGGTATTTTGTTAAAGGCCCATTAGTTTAGTGTGCTAGGTTTTATTATAAATAGCATGCTAGTCTCTCATTCTAAAGCGTGACAAAACCTAGAAAGAGTGAGAGTGGTTAGTTTGTTATTCTTGTATACTTGTAATCCTTGTTTTAAGGAGAAAGGAAAGAATAACAGTTTTATAACCAATCCTTGTTGTTTACTCTTGTTTTCTTTGTTAACCCTAACCTTTGTGAGTTTCTTGCATATAAAGAAACCGTTTATATTTTGTTTCAAGGTATCCGATTCACAACAATGAATAATGGAAATGCAAGGTGAGACATCAAATTAAATGTTAAAACATGAAATAAGTCTTTTAAATTGGAATCAATTTTTATGGTTTTTGGTTATTTTTATTTTTATTTGAGGCTTTGTTGTTCTTTTGTTTTTTTAATCGGTTTTTTAGGCTTTATTTTGTGCATGAGAAGTGAATCATCGTCAGAGGATAATAAAGTTCATTGTTGCTACTAATATTTTTTTAATTCTCTTCGATATGTGTTTCATCATTTGATTTTGTTATGATTAGCTTTCATTTAGCACTACCAGTTTATGTTTTTATTTTCTTGTATCGTTTACCGTTGATGTTGTCATCATCATTTCCTCTTTCAAGATCTTCTTTTTCTTCTTGGTGATCTTCCTTATTTTAAATCATTTATGGTGATATGGACTCCTATATGTAATAAGTATATTGTTAAGATCATAGTTTTAAAAACCGGACCGGACCGGCCGGTCGGACCGGTTGGACCGGGAACCGGCCAGGTAACCGGCCGGGTTCGCTTGCTGGATCGGCCATGTCGTCGAACCGGTGTGAACCGGTGAGAACCGGGAAAACCGGCGAACCGGCGGTTCAACTTCTTATTTAAAAAAAAAAATTTTTTTTATTTTTTATTTTAAATTTTATTTTAAATTTTTTTTAAAATTTTTTTTTAAAATTTTTTTTACTCAAATATATAGGAACTTTTCTTCAAGAATAATAGTAATCACTCATTTAATTCAAGTGATACACAAATTAAGTTTTGTAATATCCACAAAATTATTTTTACTATTTTGTATTTATATTGATTAAAAAACCATCATACAAATATTTGTATAGAAATTTAAGAACACAAATTATGAAACTAAATATAATATAATTTTAGACTTAACTGATTTCCATTATATATATATATATATATATATATATATATAGACTTAGAAAATTTATTATTTAAAATAATGTTAATATTTGTATTGTTTTAATTATTAACATTAAAACTTATTTTTTATTAACATTAAAACTATGAATTTAAATTAGACTCTGTTTAATTTAGACTCTGTTTAAAATTTACAATTAGACTCTTTTAAAATTTGAATTTAAATTATGAACCTGTGAATTTATGATAAGATCTTTTCAAAAAATTTAAGTGCTAGTTATAGTTTTTAGAGACTGAATCATCCGGTTCGACCGGTTTTACCGGTTTTATACCTATTATAATGACAGGTTTATTCAACCGAGTTATCCGGTTTAATCCGGTTTGGTCATGCGGTTCGACCGATGACCCAGTGGTTTGACCGATAAACCAGTGAACCAATACCCTCACCGGTTTGATGACCGGTCCGATTTTTAAAACACTGGTTAAGATTCATAAAGTTAGTAGTATATTTGTGTTATCGACCCTTCTTTTAAGTTTTTTGCAGACAAATTTATTTCAAAAATAAGAGTACGATGAGAGAGGTTATGCAGTATTGATGGTGTAGACATATTAGATTGATGTTTCAAGAGCATTTGAACTGTTGTAGGAGTAGCTTTTGTGCCAAACAACTTTTGTATTGAGTATGTTTTATCACACACTTTCAGCATTATCTTGAACCTATGATTACATATTTTTTATTTTATATTAATAATACTTTTTTTATAAGATAGTTTATGATTGCAAAGGTTTAACCTTGGTTTTTGGTACTTGAAAGGTGTTTCACACGAAGGACATTTCAATTCATGGCCTTCTTGTTTAAATTTCTTCACATATTTTTCACGTCAATGTAATATCATCCAAATGTATCATCAATTTTATTTATAATTGTTGAAATTATGAAGAAAACCTCCTATATTTAAACATTTAGAAAAATGATAAGTAAAATAACTTTATAATTATATTTACAAAAGAGTTTTTAAATAAAATTTATAGTGCATTGAGTATCTTACTCACATGTCATTGCCATTATATTTTGTAATGTAGTTACAATTTGAGTCATTCTCTTTTGAGTAGACATATTTGAAAACCTAGTTATTGGAATCTTCTTTATTTCTAACTAATCATTTGATAGACTGTATAATTTATACAAAATAAAAAGAGATAGTAAAAGACTAACTTTAAATTTTAATTATCTAAAAATGATAATTCTTAATTGTTAGTTAATTTTGAATATGAATATTTTCTTATAGCAATATTTTTTTATATGTATATAAATGGAAATCATTTAATCTCAGTAATATTTGAGATAAATGTGTAAAACTAATTCTCTTAATAATAAAAAATCATGTACATTTGATTGAATATAATTTAATTATTCAATTAGTTGTTAATTAGCACAAAATTAATTATTATTTTTTTGAATCAATAAAAAATTGGATTAATTCAAAAAACAGTGAATACAAAGGTGATCCCCAAGGATCCAACCCACCAAAGGCCTATTACATCAATAGTAAAGTTATACTCTTTCTAAGCTTTTTACAAACCCATCCCTTTTGAACTATATTTTCAACTATGTTATTTACAATAATATTTTGATCTACACTTTTCTCCCTATCAAAGCAATATGTATTTCTATGCTGCCAACAGTGGTATATAGTCTCAGCCAGGGCAATCTTCAATATGTTCACTCTATTGCCCTTGCCTTTGCAAAATTTAGTCAGCCACTCGATCTCTTCACTCCAAGGCTTAGGGTTGTGACAGACCTGAAGCCAATGAAGAATCTTACACCAAATACTCCTCATCCTGTTACACTCAAAAAACAGATGATTCACATTCTCAATTTGCTGGCAGAAGCAGCAGATGTTATTATCCAAAAGCCCTCATTTAGTCAACCTCTCCTTTGTGGCTAACTTTTTGTGGCAGGCAAGCCACAAACACATCTTTGCCCTAGGGCGGGCTCTATTCCCAGCCATGAGATTATACCAGGGCATGTTGTTTTCCTGTGAGAAAATTTCTTTATAAGCAGCCCCAACTTTAAATTTATTTTCAGTAATACTTCTGGTCCAATACCTCTGCATCTTTGGGATGAGTTGCTTGGATCGAAGCACATTCTTTAGCACCCAAGAAGATGTAACAGCCACTGCACCATTCATGGCATCCTGATGCTTTATAAAATGCATATGAATCCACTTGACCCATAAATTATCACTCTTCCTGCACAAGTTCCACAGAAGTTTAGCCATTGTGACAGAGTTCCAAGTTTCCAAATTGATGATATTCAGCCCACCCTTCTTAGCAGGTTTACACACAGTTTCCCAGGCCACTGGGCTCTTTTTACTAGGATTAGAACCTCCAGTCCATATAAAAGCTCTACAAGCTTTATTTATTCTACTTATCACACCTTTAGGAATAGGGAAGCATTGCATCCAGTAATTGCTAATTGAGAAGGTTACAACATTTACCAACTGCACTCTGCCAGCTTGACTCAACATTTTGGCACTCCAATGATGAATACAGTGTAATATCTTGTCAATTAAGGGAAGATAGTGATTCATAGAGAGCTTTTTACTTGATAAGGGCACACCAAGGTATTTGAAGGGTAGGCTCCCCTCCACATAACCAGTGTTCAGAAGAATCTATTGCTTCTCCCTATCATCCACTGCACCAAAATAAGCTTTGCATTTAGAAGGATTGACCACCAGCCCTGTTGAAGATGAGAATTGTACCATAGTGTTATTCATAAGTTCCACAGACCCAACATCTCCTCTACAGAAAAGCAGGATATCATCAGCAAATGTCAAGTGAGTTATCTTCATCCTCTCACACCTAGAATGGTGATTGAAGTTGGGATTCCTCTGCATTTTGTCAAGAAGCCTTGTCAAGTATTCCATGGTAAGAACAAACAAGAAGGGAGACACAGGGTCCCCCTGTCTTATACCTCTTTGAGCTCTCATCAGTCTAGAATTCTCTCCATTGATATTATACCTGTAAGAGACAGTTGTTACACCCATCATAATCCACTTCACAAATTGGTCAGGGATGCCAACCTCCAAGAGAATGGTTTCCAAAGCTCTCCAGTTTAACTTGTCATAAGCTTTTTGCAGGTCAAGTTGCATAAGACACCTAGGGGTTCCATTCTTTCTAGAGTAACCCTTGATTAGCTCAGTTGCCAAGAGGATATGATTGTGAATTTGTTGCCCAGGGATGAAGGCAACCTGGTGATGGCTAACAATGGATCCAATGATTTGAGGTAACCTGGCTGTCAAAATTTTTTAGTACAGCTTGTAAACAACAGTACAGCAAGCTATAGACATAAATTCTCTAATAAACTTGGCTCCATCACTCTTAGGAATAAGAGTGACAAGAGTGCTATTGAAGGCTAAGATCCCCTTATTATATTTGAACCAATACCTGATAGTTTCAGTGACATCATGTTTCACAATTTCCCAGCAGCTCATGAAAAATTTGGCACTGTACCCATCAACCCCTGGGGCTTTAGAGTCTCCTATATCCTGCAAAGCTTTGAATATTTCCTCATCACTGATGGGATTTATAAGCATCTGCCTCTGCTTTTGATTGAGTTGAGTACCCTCTCTCATAACACTAATATCCACATGGTGGAGGATTCTGTCTTCTCTTCCCATAAGATCTTCATAATAGCTGAGCACTGCATCTTCAATTTCTTTTTTACTCTTCATCACAGACCCATCATCATTACACAAGTTCATCATCCCTTTAGCCTGGTTTTTGGCTTTGAGAGAAGCATGGAACTATTGATTATTCCCATCACCCAGCCTGATCCAATCTATTTTAGCTTTTTGTTGCAAAATTTTCTCCTCTAAATCATTCCACTTAATCACCTCTTCAGATTTATTCTTAACCTTTTGGATAAGGTCAGTGTTCATATGATCTGTGGCAAGCTCAATCTGGCATTCCTCTAACTCTTTTCTAGCAGCCAATAATGTTCTTTTGACATCAGTTAGGGGCTTGCTCAACTGTTTAATGGTGGGTCTCAATCTCTTAAGCTTTTCCCAGAGGATAAAAGGCGGGGGACCACTGATAGGCTCCTTCAAATTATTGGCAACAGCTTCATGGAAACCATTAATTTCAGTAGTACAGTTGATGAACTTGAAACTCCTCTTGATATGATGACTAGGATTCTGCTTGCTGAGATTGTCATAATATTTTTTTTTAAACGTGTAGGATTCTGCTTGATATGATATGATGATTGACAAAATTAATTATTAAACGTGTAAAATATGACTGTCATAATAAAAAATGAATATTTTTTTTTTATTTTGAGGCAATTAGAATTTAATTAATTCTTAATTATAATAAAATTGAATTTGTCAATTATTTAATATGTAAGTAAACAGCCATAAAATGAGTTTTTAAATGTATGAATTGTGAGTTATAATAAACCTATAAATTTTATTATTATAATGAATTGTCTGTTATAATGAATTGTGAGTTATAATGAATTGTTATAATTATTATATAACCTTGAATTTGTCTATTATTATAATGAATTGTGAGTTATAATGAACCTTAAAATGTATGAATTGTGAGTTTAAATGTATGAAATGTGAGTTTTAAAAAATAATCTATTATATTTATTGTCATTAATTCATGAGTTTTATTTTTTAAAGGATATAAATAATAATAATAATAATAATAATAATAATAATAATAATAATAATAATAATAATAATAATAATAATAATAATAATACACATATTTATTGAAGTAATTAAAAAAATAAAATGAATTGTTTTTGTAACCTTATATTATGTACTATTAATATTTTGGATAAAATATTATATGTATTAGTTTTTTAATGTTTATAAATAAAATAATATATTTATTATTCATATGCATTTTTTAATTTTCAATAATAATGTTAATAATACAAAATTTAATTATTTATTATATTCATTGTTAAATTTTTATGACATTAATTTTTTAAATAATTTTTTTACAATCATTTGTGACCTTTTTGTGTTTATAAATAATATTTTATTTTTATATTTTTGGATACAAAATATAATATATTAAAATGATAATATTAATGGTTAAAAGGAAGTGTAGTGTAATTGTTTCATTATAATTATAATTAAAGCTTTTATTGGTAATAAATATTTCAATTTAGTTCACAAATGAAATTGATAATTTTTTATTGTCATCATAAAATAAATAGTTGTAAATTTGATATAATTTTATTGTTTAGTAATAAAAATTAAAAATTAAATTAAATTACATATAGATAGTCAAAAGCATAATGTAATATATTTAATTAGTTGTTCAATTTTCAATAGTAACGTTAATAATACAAAATTTAAATATTTATTATATTCATCATTGCATGCATTTAATTGGAAAATACTTTAAATATAATTTATTGTGAAAATTTTATCAACATTCGTTTGTTTTAATAAGCATTAATTTTTATGATATTAATGTTCTCAATAATTTTTTACAATGATTTTTGATGATTTTGTCTACCCGTGAAATGCTATTAATTAATATTAGAGATAATGATTTTTTTTTTAATACTCAACTCAAAATTACTTCATTAAAAGGTCCAAATCAGACCATCCACCAAGAATACAATCCGTATACATTCAATTTAATGCATTAAAAACTAAAGAAAACTATTAATAGATAATGATTAATATACACAATACGTGATATATAGTTGCCTCTAATTTTTAAATGTGTAACATGTAATTCTCATAATAATATTAAAGGTAGTGCACTGTCAGTGTAAACTAATTTTACACCATCATCCAATAAAATTATAACATTCTGCCCTATCATATCAGTATTTTAAAATTAAACGTGTGATTTGGCGGGATACACGTCCGTAATTGGTTGACAGTATAAAAATATTTTACACTGTCAGTGCATATTCTATTTTTTCAAAAGATATTTACCTTTTGTTGAATATAATCTAATAGGCATTTAATATCTATATTTTTTTATTTATAATTTAACAAAAAAATATTTTAATTTTGCCTTAATTGCAATTTTGGTCCACCTATTTTTATTTTTTTTAGTTTTGATCTCCCTCTTTTAAAATCCGGAATTTTTATCCCTCTATTTTTATTTTTATTTTTATTTTTAGTTTTGGTCCCCCTATTTTAAAATCTGAAATTTTTGTCCCTGCTTTTTTTTTTAGTTTTGGTCCCTTTATTTTCATATTTTTAAACTTTTGGTCCCCTATTAAATTAGTTCCAAATTGAAAAGAGGGACTAAAACTCAAAAAAAAAAAAAAAAACTTAAAATAGGGGACCAAAACTAAACAAAAATGAAAATAGAGAGTAAAATTCCGGATTTTAAAATAAGGGGACAAAAACTCAAAAAAACTAAAAATAGAGGGACAAAAATTCCAGATTTTAAAATAGGGGATCAAAACTAAAAAAAAATGAAAACAAGGGATCAAAATTGCAATTAAGCCTTTAATTATTAAAAATAATAAATATAATTAGTTATTAATAAGAATAAAATGATGCACAAAATGATCTCTTTTATTTATTTTCATATTGATTGTTTCATGTGTTATATTAAAAACATATATATGAATATTTATAATAATATTAAGATGTAAGTAAATGTCTTATTTTGATAATTTTTTGTTATGGTGCTTTGTGATGCTATTAATATTTGGGATAAAAATATTATGTGTAATATTTTAAAAAAATTGAGTGATATTTTAAACTGTACTCAAAGAAATTCAAAATAGAATTCTGCAAAAAAAAAAAAAAAAGCAAACCAAAATCTATTTGTCCTTTTACATGTAGTTTGTGAAGAATGTGTAGATAGCATGTTCTTGGCAGCATCAAATTCATAAAGAAACAAAATCAAATTGTATCAAATCATACTGTAAGAAAACAATCTGAGCTAAAAGAACAACAACTTCGTTAAAATACATATTTTCCAACAAAGGAATTCTAAGAATCAAAGTATTAGAAAGTGTTATCAATGATAAACCAGTTATAATCCATTTGAAACCATATTTTCCCTAGATCTTAATAATTGTGGTTAAGAGAACATATGGAAGAAGTTTCTAAATGAAATCACCATACATGAGTTTTAAGCTCATTTTGTATATATTACTTGAAATGAAAGAAGATGGATTGAGAATGTTGCAATAAATTTGTTTATTCCTGGACATTGTTCTTGTGTGAAGATTTTGAACCATTTCATAATCGATTTGTAATGGAGAAATCCAAAATAGAATTCTGCAAGAACAATAATCCAAAATCTATTTGTTAGTAACGAAGGATAAAATCTAACCGTAAAATGAGAAATCCAAAATAAAATTCTGCAAAAACAACAATCCAAAATTTATTTGTCAGTAACGGTAGGAAGGAGAAAATCAAACAATAATAGGAGAAATCCAAAATAGAATTATGTAAGAACCACAATCCACAATCTATTTGTCGGGTAACGCTAGTGTTCTGGACTGGACCAATGGCCAGAATTGGCCCAATCCGCCTCTGCTCCAGAGCGGCCCAAACTGCCTAAGCCCAATCCACAGAGGGGGCAAGATTGACATGTCTGCCCCTCCAACCGGGCAAAGAACGCAACGTTCCTCCCCCGGCTTTAGTGCCTGTTACGCACGGCTTCCTCGCTACCCGAACAGCAATGGGCAGGTGCCCGGAACTGCGTCTATGCCCGACATAACGGCTAGTTTCTGGCATCCTGCCCGACATAATGGCTAGTTTGGGCAGTTACCTATTCTTTGGGGAAAACGGCTATTTCGCCCCGAAAATAGGACCGTTGACCACGCGCTGGGGGCTCTATATAAACCCTCTCGCTTGAGAGGGTCAGGTATCACATTTTTCACCCTAAGAATACACTTTGTACTTGCCCCTTTTCTCTGACCCTTTCTTACTTGAGCGTCGGAGTGCCTTGCAGGTACACCCCCTCCTCTCCTCATTCACAAGCCGAACACTTTGCCCGCCTGACGACCAGCATCCATCCGAGCACCTTGCCATCTGACGACCAGCCTACGTGGACCAGTTCGAATACTCCGGATCAGTGGTGCCGTCTGTGGGAACTCCTTGTTCTCCCCTTCTTTCTTTCCTCCTCGGAAACTAAAAGATCAAAACATACTTTCTTTGATCCGCCCACATATGGCCGCTCAGAACTCCGCGAAAGGTGCTGACGTTGAGGTTCTCACTCCCGTCAACAAGATGGACGCCGACGGCAGTTCGTTGCTACTTTCTGATCCCCGTTTCCTTCGGGACGGGGCCACTGCGTCTCCAACTCCTCCTCCCACCGAGCAAGGAGGCAAACAGCTACCGTTGGGGGATCGACCAATTCCTGGCCCTCCCAGCGCTGACCTGGCCGTTGCAGCCCTTCTGGAAGCTGTCAACCGCACAAACCTCCTTATCTTGCAGCAAGGAGAAAGGATAGGAGCTCTCGAGGATGCATCTCTTCCAAGATCCTCTCCTCCCAAGAGAAAACACCAGAGATCAAGAAGCCTGCCACCTAGGCGCGGGGAAGACCGTATGATGAGGCGTGAGCCTGAACCACAACGCGTTCGCAAGCGCGACCAGATCTCCCCGCGGGATCAGTCACCACCAAGACACAAGAGAACGAGGCAGGGCAGGCATTCTCCACCGGTCAGACCTCGCGACCGGCCATGATCACCCTCACCTCACAGAGACCGCCGCCGCGAGCGCAGACAACGGTCACCATCAACTTCAAGTTCGGACAGCGACGACGAGCCTCGCGGCCCGTTGTCCCGCAGGATCCTGGCCACCCGCCTCCCTAAAGGACTGGAGAAGCCTCCGTCTCTAGGGACGTACGATGGAACCGCTGACCCAGATGAGCACATAGAAAACATAGATGCTCTTTTGGACTACAGAGGGGTACGAGGAGCCATCAAATGCCGCCTGTTCCCGACCACGCTCCGGAAGGGAGCAATGACCTGGTACAAACAACTGCCAGAGGAATACATCACATCCTGGAGGCAGCTCGGGAGGATTTTCTCCCGTCACTTTACCGCATCACGACGCCATCCAAAGACTGAGGCGTCCCTCGGAGCTGTCGTACAGGGAAGAGATGAGCCTCTTCGGGACTACATTGAGCGGTTCAACAAGGAGGCCGTCCAAGTGCCAACGACCGACGAGATGAAGAAATTTCTGCTCGAGCAGGGATTACGTCCTGGCTCAGACTTCGCGAAAGCCATCGGCCTCGATCCACCGAGGAACCTCAACGCCCTCCTCCACCAAGCCCAGTCGCATATACAGTACGAGGAGAAGGTTGCTGCCCACTCTGTCTGGGCCTCCCGACACCAAGAAGGTGCCCGGTCATCTAGAGCTGAAGAGCCATCGACATCCCATCGAGGAGATAAAAGATGCGACGATCGGCCTCGCGATGCACGCGAATAGAAGGGACCTTCTGGGCGGTTCCATGACTATACCCCCCTCACTACCTCGAGGGAGAAAATCTTGTCTGAATATGCCAACTCAGAGTTCAAACAGGCGGGAGTCCATTTCCCCAAATAGCTGCCGGCCAGGCCGGGTGTAGACAAGTCCAAGTATTGCCGCTTCCATAAAAGCCACGACCATACGACGGAAGAATGCATCCACCTCAGAGATGCCATAGAGATCCTCATTCGCGACGGCCCCCTGAAGCAGTTCGCGAAAAAGAAAGAAGCTCCCCGGCAAGAAACCCAGGAAAGTAAGAAGGCTGCAGAAGAGACTCTGCCCTCTGATGACACCAACGTACAGGTCGCTATGTCCATAACTCGGCCAGAAGACTTCCGCATCCCTGATAGTCTGCCCGTCTCCACGTTCCTCGGCGCTCATAGCCCGTGGGAGGCCTTCCCGTCAGCCATGGTCATCTTCGGTGGTGGATTCAACAAAATCACGGTCGGTTCAGTCAAGAGGAAATTCGATCAACTGATTAGCAAAAGCTCCAACGAAGTCACCACGCTGGATACCACTCACAAAGGATCCGCTCCCATTTCCTTCTACAAGGAGGAGCTCCTCGGCGGGGCACCGAACTCAAGCATCCCGCTTCTCATCCGGGCAAGGATGGCGAACTTCGACGTTCGTAGGATACTCATGGACCAGGGCAGTTCAGTTGATATCATGTACAACCACTTGTTCGAAACACTGCAGCTGGACGACTCTCACCTTACTCCATACGTTGGATCTGACCTGCAGGGATTCAACAGAGCAGTAACAAGGCCCCGAGGTTACGTAGAGCTCATCGTGACCTTCGGTTCAGGAAAGACAACCCGAGCAATCAAAGCACAGTTTCTGGTAATTGAATGCCCGTCACTATACCAGTGCATTTTTGGAAGGCCAACCCTGGCAGAGTTGATTGCAGTGCCTTCCACCGTACATCTCAAGATAAAGTACTACACTTCTGAAGGGATGGTCTCCACCCTCCACGGCGACATCAAAGCTGCCCGTCGATGCTTTGAAGCAGCATCAAAAGGACTAAGCACCATCTCAGCAAGGCCGAGGACCTCTGGTCGTCCTCCTCTGCCCAGCAGCTCCGAGCAGCCAAAACTGCTCCCCCAGGTCGAATCCATCGACTTGGACAACCGTTCCAGCGAGGAGGATCACGCCAAAGACCTGACGACTTCGGGCAGCCAGTCCAACAACAGCGGCCATCTCCTACGCCCTATCCCAGATGGCAACTTCGAGATCGTTCCGTTCGGAGAAGACCCCCAACGGGGAGTGAAGATCGGAGCAGACCTCCCCGACCTGGCCAAGAGACAACTGAAAGCGTGCCTCCGGGAGAACGCAGACTTGTTCGCATGAAGCGCTGCTGAGATGCCAGGATTGGATCCCTCCGTCGCTTGCCACCAGCTTACAATTGATCCGGCCGTCAAAGTCGTTGCCCAGCGCAGAAGGAAACAGTCCCCGGAGAAGATGGAAGCCGCGGAGAAAGTTGTCAAAGACCTTCTAGAAGCTAGGTTTATTTCTGAGGCCAAATACACTACATGGCTCTCAAACGTTGTACTTGTAAGAAAAAATAATGGCAAATGAAGGATGTGCGTTGATTATACCGATGTTAATAAGGCTTGTCCGAAGAACGCCTACCCCCTCCCCAATATAGATAAGCTCGTAGATAACTCAGCAGGTTTTAAACTTTTATCGTTCCTCGACGCCTACTTGGGCTACAACCAAATCCCAATGGCCGCGGGCGATAAAACTTACACGGCCTTCATGACCGAATCAGGCAACTATTACTACAACGTAATGCCCTTCGGCCTGAAGAACGCCAGCGCCACGTACCAACGAATGATGAACAAAGTTTTCCAAGGACAAATAGGCGACATGCTCGAGGTATACATGGACGACATGATCGTCAAGTCCCATGAGGAACTAGACCATGTCGCCCATCTTCGTAAAATTTTCGAGCAAGCAAGAAAGTATCAAATGCGCTTTAACCCAGAGAAGTGCACGTTCGGTGTACGGGCAGGTAAATTCCTTGGTTTCTACCTAACGGAACGAGGAATAGAAGCTAACCCCGACAAATGTTAGGCATTCTCTGAGTTCCCAATGCCCATGTCTAAGAAGAACATCCAGTCCCTCAACGGGGTACTCACCTCGTTGTCTCGCTTCGTCGCAAAATCCGCCCAACACGCCCTTCCTTTCTTCAAGCTCTTGAGAAAAGAAGCTGCGTTTGAATGGACCGAAGAATGTGAGGCATCCCTCCTTCACTTAAACCAAGCTCTGTCGAAACCGCACGTGTTATCACGGCCAGATACCGGGGAAGTCTTATTCCTATACCTCGCCGTCACTGTCGAGGCCGTTAGCGCCGTTCTCATTCGCGAGAATCCTGGCAGGCAAAAGCCAGTGTACTTCACGAGCAAAGCGTTGCAGGACGCGGAGTTGCGATATCAGCAGATAGAGAAGGTAGCATTGGCCCTCGTCAACGCTGCCAGACGACTGAGACACTATTTCTTGGCCCACACGATCGTAGTAAGGATGGATCAGCCCATCAAGCAATTACTGGGCCGGCCAGATATGGCCGGTCGAATGCTCAAGTGGTCGTTGGAGCTGTCCGAATTCGACGTCCGGTATGAAAGCAGAAAAGCTCTTAAAGCACAGGCCCTGGCCGATTTCGTGGCAGAAGTAACCTTCTCAGACTCCTCGCCCCACATAGCAAACAGATGGACTGTCTACGTGGACGGGGCGTCCAGCTCGAGCGGCAGCGGGGCAGGAGTAATTCTCTAGAACGACAAAGGGACCATAGTCGAGGCTTCTCTCACATTGTCCTTTCCCACGTCGAACAACCAGGCCGAGTATGAAGCCTTCCTCGCCGGGTTGCGCCTAGCCGAAGACCTAGGGGCTGAAGAAATCGTCATCTGCACGGACTCTCAGCTCGTAGCCCACCAGATATCCGGGGAGTATCAGGCCAAAAATGACAGTCTCTCTGAATACCTCACCCTGGTCAAGGAAAAGATGTCGAAGTTCAGAACGGTAGAAGTAAGACATGTTCCACGCGAACACAATGTGCGAGCAGACGTCTTGTCCAAACTAGCGAGCACCAAGAGGAAAGGCAGAAACAGGTCAGTCATCCAAGAGATACTTCCCCGGTCCAGCATCGATAAGGGGTCCTCGACCCTACACGTGCACGCGATCGGGGACAGCGACTACTGGATGACGCCCGTGTACAACTACCTCACTAGGGACGAACTTCCGGATGACCCCAAGGAAGCCAGCACCATCAAACGAAGAGCTTGCTCGTATGTCATCCTCAAAAACAAACTCTACCGAAGGGGCTTCTCCATCCCACTACTCAAGTGCATAGAGGAGGAGGTTGTCCCCCACGTACTACGAGAAATCCACGAGGGCATTAATGCCCAGCACTTGGGAGGAAGGTCCCTTGCCCGCAAGGCCCTCCGGGTAGGGTATTATTGGCCAACCATGCAGCAAGACGCCAAGGAGCATGTGAAGAAATGCGACAAATGCCAACGGCACCGGGATATGCACCTAGCTCCACCTAACGAACTGAAGAGCTTGACCTCCCCGTGGCCATTCGCCTGGTGGGGCCTAGACATCCTAGGACCCTTCGTGACGGGGTCCAGCCAGAACAAATACCTGATAGTGGGCGTAGATTATTTCACAAAATGGATAGAAGCAGAAGCCTTAGCGAAGATAACATCACTTAACATTTTACGCTTCTACAAGCGGAATATCCTTGCCCGTTTTGGGATTCCCCAAGCAATCGTCACAGACAATGGAACACAATTCACGGACAAGAAGTTCCAAGACTTTGTCGCCCATCTCGGAACAAAGCAACACTTCGCTTCTGTAGAGCACCCCCAGACCAACGGGCAGGCGGAAGCGGCCAACCGCGTCATCCTTCGTGGCATCAAGCGAAGACTGGATGAAACAAAGAAAGCCTGGGTCGAGGAGCTCCACAGCGTCTTATGGGCATATCGCACTACTCCCCATTGAAATCCACGTACTGTCCAGAAGGGCCGAATCGCCTCTAGACGAGGAAATGAATAACGAAGCGATAAGAGAGGAGCTCGACCTTGTCGAGGAAATTCGAACAGGAGCAGCCCTCCGCGAAGCATCTCTTAAGCAAAAAATAGCAATCAGGCACAACGCCAAAGTCTTACGGCGAGAGTTCGACGTGGGAAGCCTTGTCCTACGAAGAAACCACAAGGACTCTCGCGAAGCCAAACTAGCAGCCAACTGGGAAGGACCATACAGAGTCCGTGCCAAAACGGGAAATGATGCATACTTCCTCGAAAACCTTAACGGGGATGCACTTCCTCGACCTTGGAACGCTGAGAAGCTTAAGCAATACTATAGCTAAAGTAACCATAGGCTTCCTCGCATCAAAGGACCACATAACGGTCATCATGCTCGTCCAGGTACAAACGACGCATGCACACAAAGTAGAATCCCGCTCAAATAAACGAGTCGGAACTCTGCTCGTCGGTGGTCCTCAACCGAGCACCGCCTTCGCCCAAGTACCATGATTGGCAGAACCCCAGCTCGCGATGGGACGTTCACGCCGCGACCTCAGGCCTCAATCGCGACCTGAGATCTGCAACCTCGCCAGGACATTCCCTGGCTATTCGACCAGTTCCCCGCACTGGCAAAATCATACACAACGAGCTATCTTTCAAAAGAAAGCTCCACTAACAGACACACCCTCCGACGGGCTGCCACACATGCACAACTAATGTAAAGTACAAAAAATATTGTATAAATAACATAAACCGAGCATTAAATAAAAAGGCCACAAGGGCCAAAGATTGTGCATATTACATAAAAAAGGGGGGCCATGCCCCCCCCCCAAAGTCAAATAAAGTTACAAATTAATCAACGGCACGCAGGCCGGACAAAATACAACAACATCAGAATAACCAAAACTCCTCATTCATCCGCTTGCTCGGCTGTTTCCGGCTCGGGTCTCTGCTCCTCCTCGGGCTGCTCCTCGGGCTAAACCTCAGGGGTGTCAAAAACAAGGCCTGCGGGCAAGACGATGCGATCATCCTCCACTCGCGCAAGGTAGTGGATACCATTGATCGAAATGTCGAGCCCAGGGTTCACCACCCGCAACTGGGCCACGACACTTTCGAAGGACTCCACTGCCACAGCGATGCCGTCATTCTCGGCCTGCAGAATGCTGGCGACTAGCTCAGCCCTAGTTTTCAACACTTTTATCTCGTCCGATTCATCAGCACCCGGGGCACTGGCCGCCATCAGCTCCTTGTTCAACTCCTCGGCAGCCTTTTTCTCCGCTTTCAGCTGGGTGACCTCCTCTTTCAGCTTGTTCATCTCCTCTTCGACTTTCTTCCTCGCCTCACGAGCACCCTTGACCTCCTCCTTCAAGGCCGTCTCAGAAGCCCGGGCAGCAGTAAGTTCGGCCTCAAGCGCAGTGTCCCCTTCCGCGTAAACGGCCGCCATCTCCAGCATCCTCACAAGGGAAGAAGCATCCTGGGCCACTAGCGCCCTCTTGCTCGCCCGGTCCATGCCCTCCAAGCTAAGAGACTCTGCTCGAGGAACGACCAGCGTGTTTCCCTCAAAAAATCTTCTGTCAAGGATGCACGGGGGGAGCTCAAATTTTCCCTTCTCAGGCGCTCGAGTCAGATCCACAGCCTCTAACGTCCGTGGCCGCTTCGCCCGCCCGGTCAAAGGCAATGGAGAGTCCCGCAGACCAGGAGAGGGCGTAGAAGAGGTCCCCGGAGCAGTTTGAACAAGGGAAGGAGCACGAGTACCAGTAACAATCCGGGTCTTAGGGGGAGCCGCTTCAGCCTTACCCCTCGCCATGGCGTTCCTCACCACACGATCACGAGCTTGAGGCATCTCACCTGCACAAATGAAACGAACACGTTAGCAACGGGGAAGAAGAAATAACAAACAAAGTCTAAGTAACTAAGTCTACCGAGCAACTTCTCGGCATCCGCAGGAGTCTTGCACTCCAGCAGGGCCTTCACGTTGATGAACCTACGCTGAACCCTCTGGCTCCCATCCTCCTCGATGATGGGGTTACCCTTGCTCATCCAGCAGCTCGCGAGACCGAAGGAGTTGACCCAGTTCACCAACCTCTCATAAGACACGGCATTCTGCCCGCGTAGCGCGCTCGGTTCAAAGACGTAAGCATTGGGCTTCTTTGAGAAGTGATCAGGTGTCCAGCGGATCGAGAACTTGTACACTCTCTCCCCGATATACTTCCCTTCCTCATTGAGCAGCTCCTCTCCGTTCTCATCACACTCCACCTCCCAGGCGTACACCCTGTCCTGGGCAGCCTCAGACAATGGCTCGACGATGAAGTACCGCCCCTTGAACGTTCGGATGGACTCCGAGAACGGCTTAAACAACTTTCTGGGCTGCTTCAAAGAGACCCATCCGTACCTTTTCCCCGCCAGCTGCCGCTGTAGGTGGAAAACAGCAAAGAATAGAGGAAGGGTGGTCCCCAGAGCAAGGTGCTCGCACACCAACTCAAAAGCCCGTATAAAGGCCAGCGAATTGGGGTGGAGTTGAGAAGGCGCCAACTTCAGATGCACAAACACCGACCGCTGGAAGTCAGTGAAGGACAACCTCAGCCCCAATTCCTTGAAAGCATATTCATACATCGAGAATCAGTCCCCGAAGCTCGAGCAGACCTGCTCATCCGAATTAGGAAGAAGCACTCTCTATTCACCCGCTGGTTCCACCTCGGTAAAGACGTCCGCCGGAGACCTCGCGAATGTGGTAATATGCTCGGAGGGTTCGGCCACCTCCCACTCCTCCGGACAGAATCCTTCAACGTCTTCCTCCATGACGTCCACCTCTTCTCCCCCCTCAACTTCGCTCGCTTCCCCCTCGACTTCGCTCGAGGAGTTCGATGCCGTCGAGCTCAAAGATGCAGAACTCGAGGTCGTTGCGCTGCTACTCTCCTCGGAGACAATTTCCTCCTCGGATGTAACTGGGATAACTTCCCTCTCTGGCTCCATCGCCACTACGATCACCTGAAATAGTAGAGAAAGACAGTGAATTCGACAGGAAATCAAATCCACCCTTCCACCGCTAAGTCAAGTGAAAGGGCGCGCAGAAGGCTAAGGACAACATCCCCGGCCTAAGCCCTAACATCAAACGAAGAAAGAAAAACCTCCCCGCGAGGAGATGCCCGAGACATACCATCTTCCTACGAGGAACCTCCCCGCGCTCGTGGCCTGATTCCGTTTGAAGCTCCGCCGAAAACTGCAAAGCTCCACCGGAATCTGGAAACGTTCTACCGGAAAATTCACCAATCCATCAGAAGATGATAAGACGCGGTGGTCACGACTCGCAACCACGACGTGGACCACCACGCTCACCGAACGCGCTACCTACTCCGGCGAGATGCTTGATGCAGCAGAAGGGCAGAACCGCCACCCACCACCAACACTCGCCGGAAACCTACCTATTTTGCCACCTAAAACTAACCCTAGCCGCATGCAATCTACCATTAACAACGAGAGAAAGTAAAATAAGCTGGAAATCAGAGAACTTACTTGATTTGAGTAGAAGAGAAAGACTGCTCGAAATTTGGCACGGTGGTCGGTTGCTCTGAAGACGGCGACGGGCAAGAACGCTGATGACGACGAAGAAAAATCAGAAGGGAAAAAGTGCAAAATGGGACAACCTTCCCCCTTTTATACTGAGGGGCACGTGCACACACACGCCCGTAGGCAATAATGACTGCCCACTAGCCATAATTACCTATTAACTGCTACGCAGGGCTCCATGTACACGTGGCAGCCCAACGTTTCCCATTCTGTCTGACGCTTTATCTTCTTGAATACCGGACAATAGGGTCACGACCACAAACATCACGGACACAGAGGGCCACGAGCACCTCGAGACAATCATCCTCGTCTCCAAACGACGACTCCGCGTTAGCTCCCCCGAGCGACGAGCAGTCCTTAAGTCATCACTCTCATGCTCGGGAGCAACGACTTGGGGGGCTCCTGTTCTGGACTGGACCAATGGCCAGAATTGGCCTAATCCGCCTCTACTCCAGAGCGGCCCAAACTGCCTAAGCCCAATCCACAGAGGGGGCAAGATTGACATGTCTGCCCCTCCAATCGGGGAAGGAACGTAACGTTCCTCCCCCGGCTTTAGTGCCCGTTACGCACGGCTTCCTCGCTGCCCGAACAACAATGGGCAGGTGCCCGGAACTGCGTCTATGCCGACATAATGGCTAGTTTCTGGCATCTAGTTTCTGGCATCCTGCCCGACATAACGGCTAGTTTGGGCAGTTACCTATTCTTTGTGGAAAACGGCTATTTCGCCCCGAAAATAGGACCGTTGGCCACGCGCTGGGGGCTCTATATAAACCCTCTCACTTGAGAGGGTCAGGTATCACATTTTTCACCCTAAGAATACACTTTGTACTTGCCCCTTTTCTCTGACCCTTTCTTACTTGAGCGTCGGAGTGCCTTGCAGGTACACCCCCCCTCTCCTCATTCACAAGCCGAACACTTTGCCCGCCTAACGACCAGCATCCATCCGAGGACCTTGCCATCTGACGACCAGTCTACGTGGACCAGTTCGAATACTCCGGATCAGGTAGGAAGGAGAAAATATAATCGTGATCGAAGAAATCAAAAATAAAATTCTGAAAGAACAACCACACACATAATTAATGATGCAATCATAATCCAAAATTGAGAAACCATAATCCGAGAAATCCAAAATCAACTTTACATGAACAACCACACTTCCTGAGATATTTGCAACAGGAGTAGTGATTACTTTGATTATTGTCTTGTTTGATTGGGTCGTACTTGAAACCACTTTCTTTAAGGTACATAGCTATAAGTTTCTCCATTTCTCTAATTTTTGTCACTCTTAACCTGGTATTGGAGAATTAAGGAAGGGGAAAAGGGGGCTTTAGTATGAAAATAGTCAAAGAATGTCAGATGGGGGTGTAGGCAGATAATGGTGTTTTGATTGGTGGTGTAATAGAAATTGTACATATAAGCTAATAGGGTGATGTGGATTATTTTTGGAGGAGTGGGTGTTAGGTGTCACAAAATAGTTTGATGCATTGGATTTAATATATATATATATATATATATATATATATATTTTATTGGATTTGCATTGAAGAAAATATTTATTTGACTATGCTTTGAAGGAAGATTTGTTTAAGATTTAGTTTATTTAAGATTTTGTTGAAATTAATATGCAAAAATATTGATTGAACATTCATATTCCATTAAATGATCTTATTGGATTTGTTTTTAAAATATCCAATATCTATTATAGATGATTTAAAGTGTAGTTCAGTTTTGGCAATAATCCTTTACTTGAGAAGTTGGATTTGTGATTTATATCAAGTAAAGATTTTATTTGATTTGTTCAAAATTCAGGAGTGTGTTACGTGGGCAGATGCCAGGCCAAATGTTCAAGCATGTGTGCAAAATCTAGGCTTAGGTTGTGGTTCAGAGTCTGTGAGTAAATCTAAGCATGTTTGTGTTTGTTTCTATGGAGATTTGTTGTTGTATCTTTTACCAACATGTTATTTAGTAAGATTTGATAAAAAAAAATTAGTAAGTTCAAATCAAATTAAATGAACATGTAATTTCTGTCGTAGCCTAAATTTTTCCCACCCTTCATATGCTTTTTAGTGTCATTTTATTTTAAATAAATGAAATGGCACAATTGGTAGAAGAACATGTATAAGGAGCTGTAAGGGAGATGTCTCGAATTTGAATCCCACTTTTAGAGTTTTTTTTGTTTTAAATTTTTTTAATGTTTTTTTACCTTCATTTTCATTATTTTATAATTAAAAATTGAACCTTTTATTTTTTATTTTTTATTTTCAATTTTTTTTTTATTAATTTATTTTTATTTATTATTATAATATTCATTTTTCATGTTTTTTAGTGTAAAAATCAAGGCAAATCAATAGATGAATCACAATCAATTTCAAACCCTAATTTTCATCTATAAATAACACAAGATTTTTACACTTTTTTCATCCACAATTTACAAAACTCAGTCTAAAAAAGTTGTTCTTCACACTGAAGAACAACAACACCAAAACCCTAAAATCGTCACTATCATCAATCTTTTAAAAAGAAAGGTGCGAACAAAGAAGAAGAGTTACGAGAAGGACATGATCGAAAATATGAAAAACAAGGAGGAACAAAAAGGCGAATCTTTTCTTTTCACCGGGGACAATCTCCTCATGTAGGCTGATTTCCTTTTACTGCCTGCGTTATATAAATTATTAGATATTTTATTTTCATGTCTGATACTTATTTAGGGAATTAATTTGTTTTTATTTGTGGTGGATTATGATAATATGATCTCATTATTGGTTGTTTGAATATTTGGTTTATTTGTTCCCAATTGGTTTCCCTTAGTTATTTTTTTATTCATACATTTGGGTTTGTTTTCTTTTAAAAAATTAATTTTTACCTATCATTATTTTAACCAATACACAAATTTTGTTCAAAAAAGTTTGCATACTTTCTACATTATATACATACCCACACATTCATACACGTGAGAGGTAGAAGGAAAATCTGAAATTAAAACATAATTAAAATTGATTTTAAATTAATATATAACCAAACTTTGTTTTAAATTAATCCATGACTAAAATTTGTTTTGAATTAATCTGTAACGAATCTTAACACCCTAAAACTACTATTGTTCAAATCAAAGAAAAAAAACTCAAACCAATTTGACATCAACATTGGAAAATCAAATAAAAACCTATCTCTATACAAATCAAGACACAAACCAATCAGAACACTAAAACGACACCCCACCATAAAAATTCTCTCTCAAATTAAAATAACAAAAGCCAAAATGAAAGGAGAAGGATATTGGAATAATGTAAGCAAGTGTGAGTAAGTGGAGAAATAGTTCCACATTTGATAGGAATGTGGTGACTTGAACATTTATAAGTGAGAGAACCCACTCACCTATCACCTTAAGGTTTTAGGTGGACAAGTGGTGTGTCTCTCACAAAGGTGTCTAATCCTACACTACGTATAAATGTTCCCTAGTGTGAAAAACTCCTCTAACATGGTATCCAGAGCCCTGGTTCGTAAAGGGACCGGCTTACTTGTATCGAAATGCCCAGGAAGTGGTGTTAAGTTGAAATCGAAACGCCCTTACAAGTATAAAAAAGGGGGAACATTGTCCAGTGTGAAAAACTCCTCTAACAGAGGAGTGGGGTTTCTTCGTGTGAAAACATTAACAGACCCTCTTCTTCTTTGGACTCACCACAATCCCCCTTCAACTTGATTTTCTCTATCACCTCCATACATTCAAACTTCAAGAACCTACATAAATCCGACGCTCCCCCGTCTTCATTCAAACACCGTCGGACTCGCCCATCAACCACCCTTTTTGCTCCACCTTACAACCACCACGAAAACCTCACTAGAACCGCGTCGGAAATCGCTTTGTTTAAACCTCCATCTCGATAACTACTGCACTAAAACTCCAACACTACCTTCAGAGTACACCAAACAACCTCATTCGACCCTCCCTGAAAACGCAGCGTCGCCCCCTGAACGCGATTCCGTTGCAACCTCGAAATTTAGTCATCTTATAATTTAGTCAAACCTCAGGAGTTTTCATTTTATAATTAAAAATTGCACCTTTTATTTTTTATTTATTATTTTCGAATTTTGTTATTAATTTAATTTTATTAATTATTATAATATTCATTTTTCATGTTTTTTAGTGTAAAAATCAAGGAAAATCAATAGATGAATCACAATCAATTTCAAAACCTAATTTTCATCTATAAATAACACAAGATTTTTACACTTTTTTTCATCCACAATTTACAAAACTCAGTCTAAAAAAGTTGTTCTTCACACTGAAGAACAACAACACCAAAACCCTAAAATCGTCACTATCATCAATCTTTTAAAAAGAAAGGTGCGAACAAAGAAGAAGAGTTACGAGAAGGACATGATCGAAAATGTGAAAAACAAGGAGGAACAAAAAGGCGAATCTTATCTTTTCACCGGGGACAATCTCCTCATGTAGGCTGATTTCCTTTTACTGCCTGCGTTATATAAATTATTAGATATTTTATTTTCATGTCTGATACTTATTTAGGGAATTAATTTGTTTTTATTTGTGGTGGATTATGATAATATGATCTCATTATTGGTTGTTTGAATATTTGGTTTATTTGTTCCCAATTGGTTTCCCTTAGTTATTTTTTTATTCATACATTTGGGTTTGTTTTCTTTTAAAAAATTAATTTTTACCTATCATTATTTTAAACAATACACAAATTTTGTTCAAAAAAGTTTGCATACTTTCTACATTATATACATACCCACACATTCATACACGTGAGAGGTAGAAGGAAAATCTGAAATTAAAACATAATTAAAATTGATTTTAAATTAATATATAACCAAACTTTGTTTTAAATTAATCCATGACTAAAATTTGTTTTGAATTAATCTGTAACGAATCTTAACACCCTAAAACTACTATTGTTCAAATCAAAGAAAAAAAACTCAAACCAGTTTGAACCCAATACAAACCAATTTGACATCAACATTGGAAAATCAAATAAAAACCTATCTCTATACAAATCAAGACACAAACCAATCAGAACACTAAAACGACACCCCACCATAAAAATTCTCTCTCAAATTAAAATAACAAAAGCCAAAATGAAAGGAGAAGGATATTGGAATAATGTAAGCAAGTGTGAGTAAGTGGAGAAATAGTTCCACATTTGATAGGAATGTGGTGACTTGAACATTTATAAGTGAGAGAATCCACTCACCTATCACCTTAAGGTTTTAGGTGGACAAGTGGTGTGTCTCTCACAAAGGTGCCTAATCCTACACTACGTATAAATGTTCCCTAGTGTGAAAAACTCCTCTAAAATGGTATCCAGAGCCCTGGTTCGTAAAGGGACCGGCTTACTTGTATCGAAATGCCCAGGAAGTGGTGTTAAGTTGAAATCGAAACGCCCTTACAAGTATAAAAAAGGGGGAACATTGTGGACAATGTTCCCTAGTGTGAAAAACTCCTCTAACAGAGGAGTGGGGTTTCTTCGTGTGAAAACATTAACAGACCCTCTTCTTCTTTGGACTCACCACAATCCCCCTTCAACTTGATTTTCTCTATCACCTCCATACATTCAAACTTCAAGAACCTACATAAATCCGACGCTCCCCCGTCTTCATTCAAACACCGTCGGACTCGCCCATCAACCACCCTTTTTGCTCCACCTTACAACCACCACGAAAACCTCACTAGAACCGCGTCGGAAATCGCTTTGTTTAAACCTCCATCTCGATAACTACTGCACTAAAACTCCAACACTACCTTCAGAGTACACCAAACAACCTCATTCGACCCTCCCTGAAAACGCAGCGTCGCCCCCTGAACGCGATTCCGTTGCAACCTCGAAATTTAGTCATCTTATAATTTAGTCAAACCTCAGGAGTTTTCATTTTATAATTAAAAATTGCACCTTTTATTTTTTATTTATTATTTTCGAATTTTGTTATTAATTTAATTTTATTAATTATTATAATATTCATTTTTCATGTTTTTTAGTGTAAAAATCAAGGAAAATCAATAGATGAATCACAATCAATTTCAAAACCTAATTTTCATCTATAAATAACACAAGATTTTTACACTTTTTTTCATCCACAATTTACAAAACTCAGTCTAAAAAAGTTGTTCTTCACACTGAAGAACAACAACACCAAAACCCTAAAATCGTCACTATCATCAATCTTTTAAAAAGAAAGGTGCGAACAAAGAAGAAGAGTTACGAGAAGGACATGATCGAAAATGTGAAAAACAAGGAGGAACAAAAAGGCGAATCTTATCTTTTCACCGGGGACAATCTCCTCATGTAGGCTGATTTCCTTTTACTGCCTGCGTTATATAAATTATTAGATATTTTATTTTCATGTCTGATACTTATTTAGGGAATTAATTTGTTTTTATTTGTGGTGGATTATGATAATATGATCTCATTATTGGTTGTTTGAATATTTGGTTTATTTGTTCCCAATTGGTTTCCCTTAGTTATTTTTTTATTCATACATTTGGGTTTGTTTTCTTTTAAAAAATTAATTTTTACCTATCATTATTTTAAACAATACACAAATTTTGTTCAAAAAAGTTTGCATACTTTCTACATTATATACATACCCACACATTCATACACGTGAGAGGTAGAAGGAAAATCTGAAATTAAAACATAATTAAAATTGATTTTAAATTAATATATAACCAAACTTTGTTTTAAATTAATCCATGACTAAAATTTGTTTTGAATTAATCTGTAACGAATCTTAACACCCTAAAACTACTATTGTTCAAATCAAAGAAAAAAAACTCAAACCAGTTTGAACCCAATACAAACCAATTTGACATCAACATTGGAAAATCAAATAAAAACCTATCTCTATACAAATCAAGACACAAACCAATCAGAACACTAAAACGACACCCCACCATAAAAATTCTCTCTCAAATTAAAATAACAAAAGCCAAAATGAAAGGAGAAGGATATTGGAATAATGTAAGCAAGTGTGAGTAAGTGGAGAAATAGTTCCACATTTGATAGGAATGTGGTGACTTGAACATTTATAAGTGAGAGAATCCACTCACCTATCACCTTAAGGTTTTAGGTGGACAAGTGGTGTGTCTCTCACAAAGGTGCCTAATCCTACACTACGTATAAATGTTCCCTAGTGTGAAAAACTCCTCTAAAATGGTATCCAGAGCCCTGGTTCGTAAAGGGACCGGCTTACTTGTATCGAAATGCCCAGGAAGTGGTGTTAAGTTGAAATCGAAACGCCCTTACAAGTATAAAAAAGGGGGAACATTGTGGACAATGTTCCCTAGTGTGAAAAACTCCTCTAACAGAGGAGTGGGGTTTCTTCGTGTGAAAACATTAACAGACCCTCTTCTTCTTTGGACTCACCACAATCCCCCTTCAACTTGATTTTCTCTATCACCTCCATACATTCAAACTTCAAGAACCTACATAAATCCGACGCTCCCCCGTCTTCATTCAAACACCGTCGGACTCGCCCATCAACCACCCTTTTTGCTCCACCTTACAACCACCACGAAAACCTCACTAGAACCGCGTCGGAAATCGCTTTGTTTAAACCTCCATCTCGATAACTACTGCACTAAAACTCCAACACTACCTTCAGAGTACACCAAACAACCTCATTCGACCCTCCCTGAAAACGCAGCGTCGCCCCCTGAACGCGATTCCGTTGCAACCTCGAAATTTAGTCATCTTATAATTTAGTCAAACCTCAGGAGTTTTCATTTTATAATTAAAAATTGCACCTTTTATTTTTTATTTATTATTTTCGAATTTTGTTATTAATTTAATTTTATTAATTATTATAATATTCATTTTTCATGTTTTTTAGTGTAAAAATCAAGGAAAATCAATAGATGAATCACAATCAATTTCAAAACCTAATTTTCATCTATAAATAACACAAGATTTTTACACTTTTTTTCATCCACAATTTACAAAACTCAGTCTAAAAAAGTTGTTCTTCACACTGAAGAACAACAACACCAAAACCCTAAAATCGTCACTATCATCAATCTTTTAAAAAGAAAGGTGCGAACAAAGAAGAAGAGTTACGAGAAGGACATGATCGAAAATGTGAAAAACAAGGAGGAACAAAAAGGCGAATCTTATCTTTTCACCGGGGACAATCTCCTCATGTAGGCTGATTTCCTTTTACTGCCTGCGTTATATAAATTATTAGATATTTTATTTTCATGTCTGATACTTATTTAGGGAATTAATTTGTTTTTATTTGTGGTGGATTATGATAATATGATCTCATTATTGGTTGTTTGAATATTTGGTTTATTTGTTCCCAATTGGTTTCCCTTAGTTATTTTTTTATTCATACATTTGGGTTTGTTTTCTTTTAAAAAATTAATTTTTACCTATCATTATTTTAAACAATACACAAATTTTGTTCAAAAAAGTTTGCATACTTTCTACATTATATACATACCCACACATTCATACACGTGAGAGGTAGAAGGAAAATCTGAAATTAAAACATAATTAAAATTGATTTTAAATTAATATATAACCAAACTTTGTTTTAAATTAATCCATGACTAAAATTTGTTTTGAATTAATCTGTAACGAATCTTAACACCCTAAAACTACTATTGTTCAAATCAAAGAAAAAAAACTCAAACCAGTTTGAACCCAATACAAACCAATTTGACATCAACATTGGAAAATCAAATAAAAACCTATCTCTATACAAATCAAGACACAAACCAATCAGAACACTAAAACGACACCCCACCATAAAAATTCTCTCTCAAATTAAAATAACAAAAGCCAAAATGAAAGGAGAAGGATATTGGAATAATGTAAGCAAGTGTGAGTAAGTGGAGAAATAGTTCCACATTTGATAGGAATGTGGTGACTTGAACATTTATAAGTGAGAGAATCCACTCACCTATCACCTTAAGGTTTTAGGTGGACAAGTGGTGTGTCTCTCACAAAGGTGCCTAATCCTACACTACGTATAAATGTTCCCTAGTGTGAAAAACTCCTCTAAAATGGTATCCAGAGCCCTGGTTCGTAAAGGGACCGGCTTACTTGTATCGAAATGCCCAGGAAGTGGTGTTAAGTTGAAATCGAAACGCCCTTACAAGTATAAAAAAGGGGGAACATTGTGGACAATGTTCCCTAGTGTGAAAAACTCCTCTAACAGAGGAGTGGGGTTTCTTCGTGTGAAAACATTAACAGACCCTCTTCTTCTTTGGACTCACCACAATCCCCCTTCAACTTGATTTTCTCTATCACCTCCATACATTCAAACTTCAAGAACCTACATAAATCCGACGCTCCCCCGTCTTCATTCAAACACCGTCGGACTCGCCCATCAACCACCCTTTTTGCTCCACCTTACAACCACCACGAAAACCTCACTAGAACCGCGTCGGAAATCGCTTTGTTTAAACCTCCATCTCGATAACTACTGCACTAAAACTCCAACACTACCTTCAGAGTACACCAAACAACCTCATTCGACCCTCCCTGAAAACGCAGCGTCGCCCCCTGAACGCGATTCCGTTGCAACCTCGAAATTTAGTCATCTTATAATTTAGTCAAACCTCAGGAGTTTTCATTTTATAATTAAAAATTGCACCTTTTATTTTTTATTTATTATTTTCGAATTTTGTTATTAATTTAATTTTATTAATTATTATAATATTCATTTTTCATGTTTTTTAGTGTAAAAATCAAGGAAAATCAATAGATGAATCACAATCAATTTCAAAACCTAATTTTCATCTATAAATAACACAAGATTTTTACACTTTTTTTCATCCACAATTTACAAAACTCAGTCTAAAAAAGTTGTTCTTCACACTGAAGAACAACAACACCAAAACCCTAAAATCGTCACTATCATCAATCTTTTAAAAAGAAAGGTGCGAACAAAGAAGAAGAGTTACGAGAAGGACATGATCGAAAATGTGAAAAACAAGGAGGAACAAAAAGGCGAATCTTATCTTTTCACCGGGGACAATCTCCTCATGTAGGCTGATTTCCTTTTACTGCCTGCGTTATATAAATTATTAGATATTTTATTTTCATGTCTGATACTTATTTAGGGAATTAATTTGTTTTTATTTGTGGTGGATTATGATAATATGATCTCATTATTGGTTGTTTGAATATTTGGTTTATTTGTTCCCAATTGGTTTCCCTTAGTTATTTTTTTATTCATACATTTGGGTTTGTTTTCTTTTAAAAAATTAATTTTTACCTATCATTATTTTAAACAATACACAAATTTTGTTCAAAAAAGTTTGCATACTTTCTACATTATATACATACCCACACATTCATACACGTGAGAGGTAGAAGGAAAATCTGAAATTAAAACATAATTAAAATTGATTTTAAATTAATATATAACCAAACTTTGTTTTAAATTAATCCATGACTAAAATTTGTTTTGAATTAATCTGTAACGAATCTTAACACCCTAAAACTACTATTGTTCAAATCAAAGAAAAAAAACTCAAACCAGTTTGAACCCAATACAAACCAATTTGACATCAACATTGGAAAATCAAATAAAAACCTATCTCTATACAAATCAAGACACAAACCAATCAGAACACTAAAACGACACCCCACCATAAAAATTCTCTCTCAAATTAAAATAACAAAAGCCAAAATGAAAGGAGAAGGATATTGGAATAATGTAAGCAAGTGTGAGTAAGTGGAGAAATAGTTCCACATTTGATAGGAATGTGGTGACTTGAACATTTATAAGTGAGAGAATCCACTCACCTATCACCTTAAGGTTTTAGGTGGACAAGTGGTGTGTCTCTCACAAAGGTGCCTAATCCTACACTACGTATAAATGTTCCCTAGTGTGAAAAACTCCTCTAAAATGGTATCCAGAGCCCTGGTTCGTAAAGGGACCGGCTTACTTGTATCGAAATGCCCAGGAAGTGGTGTTAAGTTGAAATCGAAACGCCCTTACAAGTATAAAAAAGGGGGAACATTGTGGACAATGTTCCCTAGTGTGAAAAACTCCTCTAACAGAGGAGTGGGGTTTCTTCGTGTGAAAACATTAACAGACCCTCTTCTTCTTTGGACTCACCACAATCCCCCTTCAACTTGATTTTCTCTATCACCTCCATACATTCAAACTTCAAGAACCTACATAAATCCGATGCTCCCCCGTCTTCATTCAAACACCGTCGGACTCGCCCATCAACCACCCTTTTTGCTCCACCTTACAACCACCACGAAAACCTCACTAGAACCGCGTCGGAAATCGCTTTGTTTAAACCTCCATCTCGATAACTACTGCACTAAAACTCCAACACTACCTTCAGAGTACACCAAACAACCTCATTCGACCCTCCCTGAAAACGCAGCGTCGCCCCCTGAACGCGATTCCGTTGCAACCTCGAAATTTAGTCATCTTATAATTTAGTCAAACCTCAGGAGTTTTCATTTTATAATTAAAAATTGCACCTTTTATTTTTTATTTATTATTTTCGAATTTTGTTATTAATTTAATTTTATTAATTATTATAATATTCATTTTTCATGTTTTTTAGTGTAAAAATCAAGGAAAATCAATAGATGAATCACAATCAATTTCAAAACCTAATTTTCATCTATAAATAACACAAGATTTTTACACTTTTTTTCATCCACAATTTACAAAACTCAGTCTAAAAAAGTTGTTCTTCACACTGAAGAATAACAACACCAATACCCTAAAATCTTTACTATCACCAATCTTTTCAAAAGAAATGTGCGAACAAAGAAGAAGAGTTACAAGAAGGACATGATCGAAAATGTGAAAAACAAAGAGGAACAAAAAGGCGAATCTTATCTTTTCACCAGGAACAATCTCCTCCTGTAGTAGGGGTAGGGATAGGCTGGGCCGAGCTAGGCTTTGCCAAGCCTGAGCCTGACCTGCTAAAAAATTCAAAGCCTAAGTCTGGCCTGTAGCTTATTATAGGCTTATTTTTAGGCCTAAGCCTGACCTTTTCAAAGGCCTGATTAGCCTGCTAGCCTATTTAAAAGCCTACTCCATTTGAACATCTGTAAATAAGAAATTCAACTAATGTTAAATAGACCAACAAGTTAAAAGTTCAATGAGAGTAAATGTTTGTTTTCATTGTCTCGTTCAAGTTTTCTTATTAGCATAAGTTTGGTGATACTATTTTTTGAAGATAACTTATGAGAAAAACTTATGACAACAACTTATGACATTGTTTATAATGTTTTTTCAACTTATTTTCATAAGTTCTTCAAGATAACTAAGTTTTATTTTCATATTTTAATTCAAAGTACTAAATAGAATATAATAATAATAAATTTATTGATTTTTTCTTAAATAGGCCAGCCTGATAGGCTTAAAAGGCTTTTCTTACAGCCTATGGCCTAGCCTCTTTAGCTAAATAGGCTTATAAAAAAGCCTAGGCCTTTTCTATTTAAGAAAAAGTCTGGCCTGGTCTGAGCATATGTAGGCTAGGCCGTATGCCCCTGTTAGTTGGCCTGACCTATTCCCACCCCTATCCTGTAGGCTGGTTTCCTTTTACTGCCTGCATTATATAAATTATTAGATATTTTGTTTTCATGTTTGATACTTATTTAAGAAATTAATTTGTTTTTATTTGTGGTAGATTGTGATAATATGATCTCTTTATTTGTTATTTCCCTTAATTCATTTTTTTATTCATACATTTGGGTTTGTTTTCTTTTAAAAAATTAATTTTTGCCTATCATTATTTTAAGCAATACACAAATCTACTATAAAGCAATTGGAAAAAAGTCCATTGATTTTCCATTTGTGCCCTTTCCCCAAAATATAAATACACTTACAAAAGGGCAAAAACGTAACACGACAATTCAACACATTTCCAATCTCTTGATACACAAAGGTAGCCATTTGTTTCACTCTCATTGGTTGACAAGTCTAATAAGATTTTCCCTCCACACTCTTCTTCATAACATTACACGAGACAAGCTTTTCTTACACCTTCATTTCCACCTTCATTGCCTCTCTCTCCAAGCACTTCTTCTCTCTTCAACCGCAGGTGAGTTCTTCCGCATTTTTCCATTGCATCTTCACCTTCATCGAAACTTCTTCTTCCATCCGCATGATGATCCTTCACGGTTCACTTTTTATTCAATCTGTTTTCATGTTTTCATGTTTTCATGTTTTCCTGTTATCCTGTTATTGTTTTTCTGTGGAAATACTCTATGTTTTAATCTTGCTACACCAAGTTGTCGTTGTGTTGTCATGAACATCATCCCTGTTTTGCTCTCTCTGTTTTTTTCCATACATTGTGTTGCTGAATATGTACGAGTTCGTAAACACGTAAACGTGTCCTCTATATTCCGTTGATGTTCCGTTGCTGTTTAATATTTTTATGCAACGCGTTCTACTGCTTGTATGTCTAACAAAAGAACACGTTTTCTTGTCATTAACGTCATCCCTGTTTCATATTCCTGCAAAATGTGTTCAATATGAATCTGCAGTTATTCTTATGTAACATGTTGTACTGCTTGTATGTTTAGGAAAAGAACTATGTCAAGAGCTCCCATTCTTATTAAGGATCTGGTCAAGGGAAACCAAGTTTGGAAGATGCTCATTAGGGTTGTTGATATGTGGGTTGTTAAGGAGATAAATGGTCAAGAACACATTGAAATGGTCATTCAGGATGGAACGGTAAGATTATTTTGACACATTTGTGACATGTTTCTGTCTAACTGAACATTTGTTGTTAATAACATTCACAGGCAGACCAGATTCATGTTACCACCAGAAGCAGGGACTTCAAAGATTGGCTTGACCAGCTGAAAGAGAATGAAACGTATGCCCTCTACAATGGAGAGCCAGTTGTTAATGATGGCCCTTTCAAGGTCTGTTCTAACCCACTGAAACTGTTCTTCAATGGAGGGACTACCGTGACTAATGTGTCGATACCAGAGATACCTACCCACAAATTTCACTTTCACGCTATACAGAATTTTCTCAATGGAAAATTCAAACCTGATTTGTTGTATGGTGAGTTTGTAATTGTGCTTATGTTGTTTGGCCTGTCTATTTTGCATTATAGTCAGTTTAGACTTGTGCTGAAGTTGTTTCCCCTGTGTATTTTGATATTACATTGTTACAGATGTGATTGGTGCTTTACAAGATGTATTGAAGACACAGATGGGAGGTGGTGGTAAGAAGTCTTGCACCAATATCACATTGCGTGATATTGAAGGCAATGTCATTGAGGTTGCGTTGTGGGATGACTATGCAAAGCAATTCATCAATTACGATAACCCTAACAAAGCCACTGCTCCTACCATTATCATCTTGACACATGCTTGGTGCAAGACAAATAAAGGTTTCAAATTTTCATTTTCCTGCAATGTTTCTCAATACATGTCAATCATATACTATTTAAGTTTTGTAACTACCTCTTCCTATGGTATGTCACAGTTTCAGGATTACCAAGTCTATCAAACGCATGAAACAGTTCTAAACTACTCCTAAACTTGGATCATCCACAGGTTGAAGAGTTCAAGTCCAGGTTATAGTCAATGCATACACTATATAGTTATGTACTATGTCCCTTAACAAAGAATTTGACGTCTAACATCTTACGTAATTTTGTTACAGGTTTGGAGTAACTGACTTACCAACTGCACCTGCACTTTCTCAATCTGTAACATGTGATTCATCCATTCAATCCACAAACAAAAACTGGACCAGCCTAAACGAGGTCAAGAGTATCCGTGCTATATATGAAGCCGACAGGGTCTGTTTACTCTTCAAATTATTTACATAATTATGAATTCTTTCTTTAGATGTGTTTTATTATTTGTCCGTTATCAACTATTCTTGAACACAATAGGATTGTTTTGCAACAACTATTGGCACTACGAAACGGTTCAAAGCTTCAAAGTTTGGTTGGTATTTTGAGACTTGCCCTGACTGTAAAGTTTCTAACAAGCCTGTTGGTGCAAAATTTGTGTGTTCTTGTGGAGTTACTGATGTAGAACCTGTCACAAAGTAAGCCTATGTTGTTGCTTACATGTTTTATTTCAGCTAAAAACATTGTCTGTCATTTAATTGACGTTTCCTATGTTTTGTTGCCGTAGATTCAAAATTGAAGTTGAAGTTGAGTATGAAACCCACAGAGGAACCTTCGTGTTTTGAGATAAGGATTGTATTCCTTACACAAAGAAGTCTGCAAAGGAATTACGACAAATAATGAAGGCGGTTAGTATTGTTGAGCATTACTTGATATATGATTTAATATGAAAGGCTGTCCTGAAAATTGTAACCATTGAGATACTAATGCTTTTTTTTTGCGTAGGCTGGAGAGGACAATCCTAAAATATGGCCTGCTCATCTAGATGTTCTGTTGAATAGAGAGTTGGTTTTCCGTATCAAGTATCAATCCTTTTACAAGCAATTCTCTGTGGTTACCATACTCAATGAGGACAATCTTTACAATAAGCTGCACAACTTCCTCACTCCAAATGAGGTGCTTCATTTGTGTTTTTAAGAATCACTGTTTCATTGGTTGCTGCTTTATTATGGTTTCATTTTGTATGTTTAAACATTTGCAGCATACTTCATGTCCAACTGCTATGGAAATCTCCAATTTCTCTCCAATCAATGAACCAAAACAACTCTTGGTATGCCACCTTATCTAAACTGTTATACATGATTCTTAATTAATCTCAAAGATTTATGAATATTTACAAAATGGCATATGTAGGTTCCTGATTCATCTCAACAGTCACAGTCTGGAGAACCATCCTCTGCTGCAAACCATCCTTGGAGTCTTTCTGCAAGCTCCAACACTACACCTGCGAAAAGGGTTGCCATACCAAGCTCTGCAAATGATCTCAATCATGCTGAAAAAATTACACCCAAACAATCCGCAACTAAGGGCAAGCCTGGGAGGAAGGCCAAACTTATCAAGACGGAATGAAATGGTTTGCGGACCTCGGGAGACATCCATTTTTTTATGCATAATCACAAACGGAACGCTTTTTTAATTGCTAACTTCCAGCTTTGATGCCATCTGTTGACTGTTTCGTGTTTTTATGCATTTTCTATGCAATTTCATTTGTATTTTAACACCTGAATGTTTTATTTCAAATTAATGTTGTAATGAATGTATTAAGTTTATTTCAAATTAATGTTGTAATGAATCTATTTTGCAATAATGAATCTATTCAGTTAATTTTGTTATCCTACTCCATGTTTTCTATACAACATAAAGTATACACATACTCTAACCACTCAACAACTCTATAATTTTATCATCATGCTATAACCACTCAAACAACCAGACCCCATATAACAAACTCTAATCCCTCAACAACCAGCCCCCATAATTTTATCACTATACTGTAAAATTATATATAGTTTATATGTACTTTTTATTATCATATAGCATTGCTATGACAGGAAGTCCAGTAAAAAACCCTTCAAACTACTGGTGCTTTTCTCAAAATTCAAGTTTGCATTCGGACTCCCAGTTGAGGATTATGTAAAAATTGTTTTCCACTTAACCTATTTTTTCAAACCATCATAGTTGCTAAAGTTTTATAGACTTTCAGAAACATGTTGATGTGAAGTTGCTCTTGGAACTATATTTTTCCCAAACCTATGGACAATTTAGCCTACATTGGGAAGTGCCAATAACTTAAACCTGTACATTTTCCTGCTACAAATCAGAAGAGAGAGATTGCTATTTCCAGTTTTTTGTTAATATATTTGCTATATGGTCAGATCAACCATAAATGCATAACACTTTATCCTATGTGCAGCCTGCGTCATATTAGTTTATCATGGAACTTTGTTAGCCATTGGAAAAGTTTAAGTACACTTTTACCAATCACTACTTTGTGTAATGTTAGAATTTAAATTGTTTTTTAAATGCTTTTCCCTTAAATGCAGCCGGTTAGCAGATTGTCATGATAAACTATATCTGACAAAGGTTTGTAGGAAAAGTTTGAGTAAGTCCTTCCAACTAGGACCTTTTTAGTTGGTGTTAGTAGTTAAGTTTAAAAGTATTTGCAGAAGATCCCTCAATATAATATTATACATTGGTTATACTCAGTGAATGAGCAATATTTGTTGCTGAAAAACAACGAACATAATCAATGCCATACCTGAGAGTGGACCTTCCATTGAAGTTTTAGGACTGTTGCTGACCAACATAGCCAACAAGTTTCTTGCTGTTAGAGGAATATTTCTGCACGACAGTGAGTATATTAATTGGACAGACAATGCTTATCTTTGTTTCAAGTATAACATATCTCTATATATCCACAGGAAAACATGAAAATGTTCATTCATTTTCGATTACATAACATAGCACTAATAAGGTTACCTCATTATATATGTTGGACATGATTCACAGTGTATGCTAAAACAATGGATTACAACCACAATCCTTTTTTATAAGTTGCGCAGAAGCACATATAGAGTAAGAAATTTTGGTATCCCTTCCACCAATTTCTTAGAATCTATCCAATATAGAACCACTTTTATAGGAAAATTTGGAAATTGTAAGTTGGTTGAACTCATTTATGATGCAGCACCTACCTCATTAGTTTCTCTGTGAAGAGATCATTTAAGTTGGTTTAACTCAATAAATGACTCAACTACATGCTTTTCAATAAGAGACTTTACTAAGGTTCTATTACCACCATGTAACTTTCATTGATGATAGTTATATTAAATGACATTATGTGAATATCATTATTGCTGTTACATTTTTTTTATGCTTAACATTGAGAATAACATTATATAACAGGTGCTTTGAGGCAACAATAATGGACCCTATTGACAACATTGGGTCAGGTAAAAAAGCAAGAGTCAGACGCTCGATGATACTGAAAGAAAACCGTTCAAAGCGACAACGACATACTACTCAAGAGATGCTTGGTATGGAGGGCAGCCATAGTACTCCTAATATTTTTACAAATAGACAACCGTTGTCCGAACTCACCCCGTCGTTTCAAAACATCGGGCCTATCTCACAAACAGATGGAGAGAGTAGTATGATTAATGCAGCGATACTCGGTTCTGAACCAAGCCTCTCAAGACACGGTTTCAAGACACATTTAAGGTCCTGCCAAATACAAGCTTTGGGAACAAATTTATTGTCAAAATTTTCGTCTGATTCGAATGCCAAATCATCTGAATTTGTTACCCCTTCAATAATCAATTATACGCATCATGGATTTCCATTTCGTCATAACACCGTCATTGAGTTTGGGAGCTCTTCTCATACAATCAGGTAAGTTAAGTACTTTTTTTGAGAGGTATAAAAATGTATGGTATTCTACATTGATTTATGCTATGTATGTTCTACATTTATCCACTACATTTAACCGAATAATTCTTTATCATGAACTTTGTTTTAATATAACGGTTTATACAGAAATACAAGCACAAATGCATCAGGTCGGGGCAGCCATAGGCAACAGTTGGGTATTCCACATTGCACGTTAGAGTCTGGCTTAAACAATCCTGTTAACACAAATGCCACAGAAGCTTATACTTCTAACACAGCTAATCCTGTTAACACAAATGCCACAGAAGCTTATACTTCTAACACAGCTGCCAGTTCAACCTCCAATGCTCGGTAATCGCTCATTAAATATCGTGACATTAACAGGATTGTGTTACTTAATGTCACACCACTGTAAACAACACAAGGCGTTCATATAAGAAAAACCAACTGTCAAGTTTTCTCCTTGTGTAAACAGGGTACATACCAAAAACAAACCAGGACGTGGGAGACGTAGGACAGTTGGGGTCCCAAATCTTGCGTTTAACTTGACCAGAAATTTTCCACACGAAGCAAACAATCATATGAAAGACAGTTCAACAGAAACTAGGTACATGTCATTATAATGAAACAAGTAACATGTTAAACTCACTTTACTCATTTGGAATTAGTCGCTACCACATCCATCCTCCTGACCATAAAATTTCTTGACAGACAAGGCAGAGTACTTAAAACACTGATCCGTGGTCCAAATGTACCCCATGAAGGGCATCGACAGGGTTTCCCCGTGGCTACAACAGTTTCACATTCTGCAGATATTCCAAGGCAAACCTCTCAGGCTACATGCCCTGTTTTTACACCTACAATCAATTTGGATTTTAATAGCGACTCCGATAATGACTCAGATGGTGACCCTTTTGCAGGTACGTATACAACTTGGTTTCCGACTGTCCTAACAATTTTTTGAATCATTCTATTAGGTAATCCTGACAGTGAATAAATAAATTATAATGATTCTGTTCGTGAATAGTATATGTATCTGAAGATGAGGTCGATTCAGAATCAGATGAGGTCGACGCACCGTATACAATTCATGCCAATTCATCGAGAACTTCTGAAGGTATGCCATTATTACACCATATGTTGTGACATTACAACCTTCCTTGGATTTTGTATATAATGGTTATCGTATGATGCAATGATTACTTCTGTAGATTATTATGACATCGGGGACCCTCTTATTGAATGTCCTTACTGTAATGCCATTATGTGGTATCAAGAGAGGATGCACAAGAATAAGCACTATCCCAATCCGCAATTTATGTTGTGCTGTGGTAATGGCAAAGTAGAGATACCAAAACTAAAACAACCTCCTGGAGTTCTTGCAAAGCTTTTGTTTGATCACAATGATTTAGTTAGCAAGAAGTTTCAGCAACATATCAGAACTTACAATATGATGTTTGCATTCACATCACCTGGGGCAAAGTTGGACAATCGTTTTAACAATGGACGTGGTCCTCCAACAATAAGGATACAAGGTCAGACTTGTCATCGAATTGGAAGTTTGTTACCTCCTGATGGTGAACCACCTAAGTTTGCTCAACTATATATTTATGACACAGAAAATGAGGTCCAAAATATAATGCAAGGTTTGAGGTAATATCCTGTTACTGAACATTGATCTTTATAGTTCATACTTCCCATCACTATATATATATAATTACCAAATAAACATTGCTAACCATTATGCTAACCATTTTCATTATCGTAAATTCTTTAGGAACACCACGAATATTGATCCGTTAGTTGTACAGCAATTGTCTGAAATGTTGTATGAATACAATGCTCATGCAAAGTGTTTCCAAATGGCTAAACAGTGGTTACATAGTGGTGACGCTCAAAACATGAAGCTAAAACTAATTTCAGAAAGATCCACAGATGGTAGAGTATATAATCAACCAACGGTTTCTAAAGTTGCTGCGTTAGTAGTTGGTGATATTGACACCGCAGAAATGAGGGATATAATCATGCAAACAAAAGGAGGAGGACTTCAGAGAATCAATGAGCTTCATGCGAGTTACATGGCTTTCCAGTATCCTTTGATATTTCCGTATGGTGAGGACGGATATAGACCAAATATTGCTCATAGAGACAGGCCGTTCAACGCGAATAGCATAAGAAATAGGCTAACAATTAGAGAATGGCTTTCATATCGCATTCAAACCAGAGCAGCCGAGGCAAAGACTTTGTTATGCTCGCGAAGGTTGTTCCAACAATTTCTGGTAGATGGATACACAATGTTAGAGTCAGAGAATTTAGAATGGATTCGCAAAAATCAACCAAAGCTTAGGGTGTCTGTTCGCTGTTGATCTTGGCGAACAACCTCTGGTTTACCAGAATGGTGAAATCTGGGTTACTTGCAGGATTAACCAAACAAATCCTAGGACGTCGGGCGAAAACTTAGATCAACGTGATAATTTTAAATTAAGGGTGATATTTTGGTTCTTGGTTTTATGTATTTAAGTCTTTTGGAATAAAAGATTTCAACTAACTCTAGATGAAAATCTGAGATAAAAGAAAATGACTTTGAAAAGAACTTTTGAAGTAAAATGGCGAAGAAAACATAAAGTAAAATGACGAAGAAAACATAAAGGTGCTGGTAAATGTAAATGAATTGGTAAAAAGACTTTGATTGATAAAGAAATTAAAAGATGGTGTTTACACGTACATTTTTCCAAATAACTCTTTTCTCTCACACGGGTACTTTGAGTAATTGCAGGAAGTTTTGTACAAGTTTTTTACACACTGAATTCTAATAACAACTATCCTATTTATAGATAAACAAAATAACTGCTATTAACGACTAAATCCTAAATCTTCGACATCTGGCCTTCTGCATGTCTCCCTTTCGCCAGGTGCTTCCACGCGTCTTCTGCCAAACGTTATAATTCTCCTGAATTTGAATCTTCAAGTTATGTCGAACCAACGCGTCCTTTCAGACTTGTCGAATTGTCGAACTATCACAACGTTCTTCATACTTGTCCAAACTTTTTCCATTTGCAGAAATCTTTACTTGACGAAATGTCAAAACGTTGCCCCGTCGAAATGTCGAAGAATGTTGAAGAATATCTCCCAAGTAGATATACTCTTTCAGTTGTACTTCTTTTGGCATGTTCCTACATTTGTCGAAAACAACTTTTTACGTGTTGAACTCATGGCGTCGAAAATACGCATATACAAATTGCCCCCCAGCAAAGGTATTTCGACTATCTTGGAGAAATAATCCTTTGGTGTTCAACCAATATTTTGACGCCATGTCATCCTAATTTTAAATTACACAATTTCAAGTTCCAACATATTTCATCATTTTACTTTCTCAAAACGTCAATTCTAGCCCACGTTCTAGCTTCTAGCCCATTATTACTTAACCTAACGTCATGGCCATCTCTTTTTAACTTCCACTTTTCTTCATCACCGTCAAGATGATGCCACGTGCCCTCCATGATCACCACTAAACCCAAAAAAAACATTTCCTCTTATAAATACATAAACCCCTATTTCTCTTTCTTTTTTACGCTTTTGAACTTTTCTTCTTCACAATCACTCCAAATCTTCATCTTCTTTCTAAAAACTTTCTGATTCAACAATGGCTTTTCAAAAATCATCAAGCAGCAAACCTTCCAAGAGTGAGCAACCTTCCATCATCCCTCCTGTGCATAGGTTGGATGAACCAACACTGATTGGGGATCAACAATACATTCCTGAGTTCGACACATGGTGGAGGGAATACTATGCTACCAAATTTTTTGACGTAAAAGCTTTCATCACTCATCTGACGAATGCTTTTGCTCTTGTGCAGGAACGGACTAAAAAAGGTACGCAAAGACACATCCAAGAAATACAAAAATTTCAAAAATATTTTGAAACCGTTTACAGACCTGATGATCTTAGTCGAACCATACGCGAAGCAGCGGTTACTTTAAAACAAAAATTCACGGAGAAGTTGGAGAAGTTAAAACTGCCTCCACACATTCGACCAGAAGTGCGTTACAACTTGGGTTTCAGCTATTACCCTCCTAAATTTCCACCTTTACCATCTGCTGAATTTGGTGTGGCTTTAAGTCCTCCATTTCCAGATTGGTTCACATGTGGGAATCATATGAAAATTCTTCGTGAAAGTTATAAAAAACCTGCTAAACGCGTGGTTGCGACTAAGTATCATCTGGATAACTACCCAGGGCACCTTCATATTGGAATAGAACACGTTCGCGTGGAAGATCCCATTCTTGAAGGTGTAAACAACAACACGAATTTTGTCATTTTATTATCACATATTTCTCACTGCCTAACTTTCCCCTTTTTCTTTCTTTTTTTTTTTTTTTTTCAGCTGTGAAAGTGCCTGCCAAGAAAGCTTCCGTCGAAACTCCACAAAGTGCCGCCCAGACACCTTCGACTAAGGTATAAATCTCTTCCTATTTTGATCTATTCTTTTATTTCTTTAAGAAACTCACTATTTTTGATTTATATGATCAGGTAAGTCAAAAAACCTCTACATTCCAAAAAAGAAAGAAAATACCAGAGATAATCCCTGTCGAAGAGTCCAGTGATGAGTCTCCATCTCCAAATCCCCCTCCTCAAAAGAAGAAAAGACTGCAGAAAATTGCCTCACAAAAATCCATTGTCAAATCCTCTAAAAGGGAATCTTCTAGCAGTCCTGCTACAAAACATCAGACGAAGGATACGGGGAGTGGAAAGTCTAGCTCCAAAACTGAGACTTCTAAGGTAAATTTCAATCTCGACCCTTCTCGTCTATTTTATTTCATTTCTAACTTAGAAATTTTTCTTTTGATAGAAGCCAAAGGTCGTCGAAAAACAGCCCGAGACAATCCAGGAGGAGGTAGCTCGAGAGGAGGACACTCCCATCAAAGAACTTGAGAGACAAACGGTCAAAGCATTCGACACTACTGTGGGAGCTGATTCTGATAACAACTCTCCTTCTCATCCTGGATTACACGCTGAGCAACATAAAGATGATGATGTTGAAGCAGACACTGCTATCAAAGGAGATCCTGAAGAGAAGACTGCTGACGAAGAAGATCTGTCGAAGCAACAGGAAGCTAGGCGAACTTCAGAGCATAGCAACCAGCCTACTCCTGACCAAACTCAAAGGAGTTCCCAAACAACTGGTTCGACTAGTCTTTCTCATGAAGAGCTTGAAAGTCTCAAAGTGCAGAAACCCCCGGACTACCTGAAAGCCATACTTAGCACCAGATTCAACTTTAAAGACTCTTCCTACAGCAGTTCGACTACTTCTGGAGCCACTTCTGAAGTGCAGTCTCTACCCAATATCATGACTCAGATCAAGGCGAAGATCCTTGACGTTGACTTGTTCCAAGTTCTAGAGGAGAATGCCACTGCTCCAATGGAGTTGAAGAAACTGTTGAAGCAAGTTAACGTCTTGGATGCTTCTGTTGAAGTCTACAATTTTGTGATAGAGCTGACAACTGTGATTGACTTATCCAGCGCAGATCTTCACCGTCGAAGGGACTTATGTCAACAAATCTCTAAAAAAATGGACCAACAAGCTGCTGAATGGAACTCTGTTTCTGTTTCGACAAATAAAGTTTCAAAACTACAAGAGCTTTCTGAAGCCTCTGTCAAGAAGATTGCTACTTGCCATAACCACATTCAAACATGGAAGAAACAAATAGCCGTTCTCCAAGAAAAAATTTCCAAAGAGGAGGAACTCATAGCTTCTATCCAGCAGCCTAGGCAAAGCGAGATTGATGAAGAGTTGAAGGTTGGCATTCAACACGCAGAGACCGCTCAAAAGATCAACCAAGAGATTGAAGTTGCCCATATTCACAGGAACCTCTGTGATCGTCGACTTCAATTTCAGAAAGACAAATTTACCGCTTTGAAGGCACAGTTTGCAAATCTTCAGCTTTAGTCGAATTTTCCTGTCAATTTCTAGCCCTTTGAGGCTTTATTTGTAATGATTTAACGCCATCTGTTTAGCAGCACAATATTTACTTTCAATTTCCATTTTATTCGACTGCTATCTTTATTTCCTGCAATATTGGTTTATACCTTTTCAAATATTTGCCATTTATTTTCAATATCCTTTCGTCTTTCCCTATTTCTTCGACCTCATATGCGCCATTAGAAAATATTTTCAAAACTTTGAAAGGTCCTTCCCATTTGGGAGACCATTTTCCCATAACTCTGTCTTTTCGATCCATAGGAAGAATTACCTTCCACACATAATCACCAATTGAAAAAGTCTTAAATTTTACTTTTCTATTGTAGAACTTTTCGACTCTCTCTTTTTGTCTCTTTATGAGATCTAAGGCACGTAGCCTTTCTTCGTCTAAATCAACCAGTTCATCCATCATCATACTCCAGTATGTCTCTGATGGGATCTGATGATGCCTTTGAACCCTAACTGATTGCAAATACAATTCGACTGGCAAAACTGCATCATGCCCATAAGTTAATTTAAATGGAGTCGAATTGGTTGCTTCTTTAGGAGATGTTCGACAAGCCCATAAAATTTGATCTAAGGTATTATGCCAATTTTTTGGCTTTCCACCTACATGCTTTTTGATCAAATTTATCACTACCTTGTTAGCTGCTTCGACTTGTCCATTAGCCTGAGCATAATAAGGTGTCGAAGTAAGGAGCTTAAAACCTATATCTTGTGCAAACTTCTGCATCTTTCGACCAGTAAACACAGATCCTTGATCCGTTGTTATTGTTTCCGGTATCCCAAATCTGTAGATTATATGCTTTTGGATAAAATCCATAACTGCTTCTTGATCTACATTCACCAATGGTATGGCTTCAATCCACTTAGTAAAATAATCTACTCCAACTAAAATGTACCTTTGCCCTTTTGAAGAAGCTGGTCGAATTTCACCAATTAAATCTAACGCCCAACCTCTGAACGGCCAAGGTTTTACAATCGAATGTAACTCACTTGCAGGAACATGTGGTATGCCTGCATGTACTTGGCACTCTTGACACCCTTTTGCAAATTCGACACAATCCTTTAGCATTGTTGGCCAATACATTCCTTGTCGAAACAATAACCACTTCATTTTGTGGCCTGCTTGGTGTGCGCCACACGCTCCACTATGCACATTTGACAATGCTATGTATGCTTCATTTTCGCCTAAGCATTTCAACAAGACTCCTTATGCAGTCTTCTTGAACAATTCATTGCCAAAAAGTACATAACTCAAAGCTCTATATTTTACCTTTCGTTCGACTTTTTGATTTGGATCTTGCAAATATTCTTTGATGGGGTTTCTCCAGTCTTCGACTCCTGCATCATCTACATTGCAAATCTCATAATTCTCTTCGTCACCATATCCCAATTTTATTGTCTCTAAATCTGATGGGGACAAACCTACAGATATGATTCTTCCTCTGACTTCAATGGCTTTTTCTAACTTCTCCTCCGACACTTTGTATCCGGATGCCAGTTGAGCAAGATCATTCGCCTCTTGATTCTCCATCCTGGGAATGTGCCTAAAAACCACATTGTCGAACTTCTTGAGAAGTCTATTTGCTATCACGAAGTACATTATTAGATTCTCTTTCACACATTTGTACTCCTTAGTCAACTGCTTTATTACCAACTCAGAGTCACCCATTATTTCGACTCTTGTTGCCCCCAATTCCAACAAGATTTCAAGTCCAGCAATCAAAGCTTCATATTCGACTTCATTGTTCGAACATAGCCCTTCGACTTTGTACTTGAACTTTGTTGGAATTTTGTCAGGAGAAATAATCACCATCCCAATACCAAGTCCATTCTTATGCCTGGAACCGTCGAAATACAGTTTCCATGGTGCTAATTCGACGTACTCCATAGTTTCGACTATAGAGTGGTCAGCTATAAAATCAGCCACCACCTGTCCTTTCATAGCCTTTAAAGGCAAATATTTTAAGGAGTATTCTGTTAGAGCCAAAGCCCACTTTCCAATTCGACTATGCAAAATAGACTTAGATAACATATGTTTTATTACGTCGAAATGAGAAGATACATATACATCAACAGGCTTTATATAATGCTTCAATTTCATACAAGAGAAATATACACATAAACATAGTTTTTCTATAGCACTATATCTAGTTTCAGCATCATTTAAGACTCTGCTGAGATAATAGATGGCCCTTTCGACGCCATTCTCATCCTCTTGACACAACATACTTCCTAATGTCTTGTCTGATGCAGAGATATACAATCTCATGCTTCTTTTCCTACAAGGGGACATCAAGATTGGAGGACTAGCCAAGTACTCTTTGATTTTGTCGAAAGCCACTTGTTGCTCTTGCCCCCATGTGAATTCTTCTTTCTTAAGTCGAAGTAGAGGAGAAAAGGGTTGTGTTTTTCCACTGAGGTTGGAGATGAATCTTCTTAGAAAATTGATCTTCCCTAGTAGAGATTGCAACCCCTTTTTCGTTGATGGCGCTTTCGCTTCCATTATAGCTTTGGCTTTGTTTTCATTTATTTCGATCCCTTTCTTGTGGACCACAAAACCTAAAAAATCACCCGCCTGCACACCAAAAGCACATTTAAGGGGATTCATCTTTAGACCAAACTTTCTCATCCTCTCAAAGGATTGTTGAAGATGGTCTATATGATCTTTTCCTGAAACAGACTTGATTACAATATCATCAATGTAAATCTGCATAAACGTCTCAATAAAATCATGGAAAATTGAATTCATAGCCCTTTGGTAAGTGGCTCCAGCATTCTTTAAACCAAAAGGCATCACTACCCATTCATAAGTTCCAATTGCTCCAGGACAACAAAAAGCTGTCTTAGAAACATCTTCTTCAGCAATAAAAATTTGGTTATAGCCAGAGTATCCATCCAACATACTTAGATACTCGTGACCTACTGCAGAATCTATAAGCATTTCTGCTACTGGCATAGGATATTCGTCTTTTGGGGTAGCAGAATTTAAATCTCTAAAATCAATGCATACCCTAAGTTTGCCATTTTTCTTAATAACCGGAACTATATTTGCAATCCAATCAACATACCTGGTAGTGCGGATGAAGTTGCATTTTAGAAGTCTTTCGACCTCTTCTTTTATTTTCGACAGAACTTCTGGTGCAAAGCGCCTTGGAGTTTGCTTGACTGGCTTCTTCCCTTCTATGATTGGCAACTTCAATTCGACCAAACTTCTGTCCAAACCAGGCATTTCGTCATAATCCCATGCAAAGCAATCTTTGAACTCCTTTAACAACTGGATTATTTCGACTCTGAACTGAGGATTCATCCTTGCACTTATGTAGGTTGGTCTTTTTTCTGCCCCCAGTCCCAAGTTGATTTCTTCTAAAGGATCCTGCGCCACCATCTTCAAATTGTTCGACACTGGATCTTTTTCGAACCCCAAAGGTTCGTCGTCATAAATGGCGTCAAGTTTCTGGTGTTGCCATTCGTCTATTTGGTTGTTGTCATTATTTTCCTCAACGTCTTTTTGAAGACATTGTTCATTTGAATCTTCATGATTGGCTTCGACAGCCATGTATTTTACTTTGGCCTCCAGAGCCGCTTTGAATTTTTTTTCGGCTATGTAAGCCGTAATTTTGTTGAGCACTGCTTGTTCACTCATCATCATTGTCGAACTCATTCCCCCATCCTGTTGGTGCTACGTTGGTAGTCCCCCACATGTAGTTGGAGTCACCAATGACTTCCTTATCCCACTGAAAACCATGTGTAGGATGGAGATACATGGAACAGTACGCGTTGTCCGTTGCCTTCAAGTCGAATTTCGCCGGACTGCAAGGAGGTATGTGGGCTAAGTTTTTGTCGAAACTTCGATCGCTTACATTGTTTACTTCGGACATGAAGTAACTTTGGTCTGCTTCTATGTTCTCGACGATTGCATCTGGCCTCCAAATAACTATTCTCTGGTGCATCGACGAGGGAAGAGCACCTATACCATGGATCCATTCTCTTCCCAACAGCAAGTTGTAGTTTGCCCTAGAAGCAATAGCTATAAACATTGTTGGCCTTGTTATAGTACCAACTGTCAGATTCACTTGAATAACTCCCATGGTTGTTCCTACCTTTCCTTCGTAATTCGACAGAACCATGTTGTGGGGCTTTGCATATAAGTCATCTTTGCCAATCTTTTTCAGCATGAAATGGGGCATTAAATTCACAGCGGCACCACCATCCACTAGGATCTTGTTCACACCAACACTCTCAATCTTTCCTTTGATAAACAAAGGCTTCAAGTGCGCCTTCATGGAATCGTCTGGTCTTTCGAAGAAAGCATTTTGCTCTTCGACACAACCATTATTCATTACGTAGTAACACACGGGTTTGTGCACCATCGTTTCCTCTTCCATCCCATCCTATTCGTCTTCGACTTCCATGATCCTATCATAGTCTCTGGGAAGGACCGAGACCACGTTACAGACAACGTCGAAGGATGCCTCCGAATCTGACTTGAAATCATCTGTCATCTCGTCATCCTCCAACTTCTTCTCTTTGGGCACACTTTGCGCTGCCACGCTGTTTGGTTTGATTTGCTGGAGAGGCTTCTTCTTGTTTGCCATTTGAGTGTTGCTGCTACATTCTGCTTCGTCCTTGTTTCCAGCCACTTTTCTCATCATACCTTTTTCAGCAACTTCTTTCTCAACCCTCTTTTGCCTTTGGAACCTCCTCCACTGGGATCTCGACATGGGGTTCTTCCCTTTGTAATTCTCTGAAGGATATGGCCTAGGTTTATATTTCTCCAATCCTTCTTGTTTTCCATTGAAGTGCCTCTCTGCACATCGAAATTCTTCCACTTCTTCTGGCCTTGGGCATCTCTAATGGGTTGAACCCATTTGTCATCTATCACTTTGTTTGATGGCTTGTAAGTGCCATAGTGTCTCTCTCCGCACCTCCATTGGTGGTGCTCACTCCTTCTTGGATCATATCTTGTCGCTCCCCCATTCGCCTTCCTTCTTGCTTGATCTATCGCCTCCAAGTTGGTGGCAGCATTTCTGTTGAAAATGGAACTGCAACGAGGGCATAGCATCACGTCACTCTTCCTTCTCTGGCACCTTTTGATGAATTCGACCAAACTCTCATTTTCTTTGGGGTACGCCAGCTTTTGGTACTCCTCTCGACGTTGATCTTCATCTACTGCTGCCTGAGTTTTCTGCGAAACTTCTACCATATTGATTCCCATATTTTGCTTGTCAGCAATGGTTAGTCTGTTCATCTTTTCAATGAGCTTTTCCTCTTCGACTCTGTCCTTCTTTTTCGTCAGGTCGAACTTCCCTTCTGGGAAGCAACACCAGGATATGTTCCTAGGAGCATGCTTGCAGCAACACTTGTTTGACTTTTCTTTAGGATCCTCCTTTATTCTTCGTAGGATCCCATAAGTCCCAGATTTCCCACGGCCATGTACAGCTTTTTCTTTCATTTCTGTGACTTCCTTGTCGAAAGGTCCCATGATGTTGATGCAGTAATTTGCAACATCGGCCTCCTTCGTGTTGTCAAGATCAAGGCCTTCAGTAGCCTTGTTTTCAGCAACGAAGTCCTCAGTAACTTCTTCCTTGGCGATAGGGGAATCACCATCGTCATCAAAATCACTTCCCCAACCAGTTGGTTGGATTTCACTGATGTCGGTGTGATAAGTTGCAGGAATAGTGTACTTCACCAGGTAGTCGAATTTTCCACTTGGCTGTCCCAAACAATCCCAGATTTCTCCTGGTCGAACCACCACGTCTTCAGCAACACTGTCATCGTTCTTTTCGTGGGAACCCTCTGTAGTTTTCTTCAATTTCTGATTGTCAAAGCTTTCAGTAACTTCGACCTTACCTTCATCGTCGAAGTCCTCAGTGACTTCAACTGTGTTTTTGTTGTCAAGATCTTCAGTGTCTTTGACTTCATTATCGTTGTCGAACGCTTCAGTACCTTCGACTTCATTCTGGCCTGCAAGATCTTCAGTAATCTCGACCATGTTGACACTGGTGTCGAAACCTTCCATAGCCTCCACCATCTCGAAACTGCCATCAGAAGCAACTTCAATCTCCACCATATTCACAGTGGATGGTTCAGCATAGTGTGCTTCGACAACCTGCATGGGATTTGAATCAATCCCCATTTATTGTTTTGGCTTCTCGCCAAACTTCACCCTTCCATCACGGATAGCATTTTGAACTAGATTCCTGAAAAGAAAACATTGAGATGTTTTATGACCCAAAAAGTTATGGTACTTACAAAAACCCCTCTTTTTCTGTTGTTCGACAGGCGGTTCTTTAGCGCCTGGTGGCTTTATTAACTGACCATCTTTGACCAATAAATCAAAAATTTCGTCACACTTGGTGACGTCGAATGTATAAGTTCGTTTGGGAAACTTATCATTCTTTTCAGGTTCGACTGGATTTTTTCCATTCGACGGAGCTAGTACTTTACAGGCGTATGGTGGGCCTGACTTTAGTTCTGCCAGATCAATTTCTTGTTCGTCGAACAAAATTAGTTCATTTTCATCACCATCATCATCCTGGCATACTCCTACATAGGCCACTCTTTCCTTTTTATTTTTATTTGACCTGAATTTCTCAGCTTTTACCCTTTCAATCTGTCTTACCCTATCTGCTAATTGTGCCATATCTCTTAAATATTGAGTGTCTAATTTCTTCCTTATAGAGTAATCTAGACCCCCTGCAGCCATTTCGACTAACTCTCGTTCTGGCACTTGTGTGAAACATCTTGCCTTAAGCAACCTGAACCTATTTAGGTAATCATCTATAGGCTCTGAAAACTTCCTCTTAACACTGGCTAATTCCTTCAAACTTATCTTAGTCTGACCCATATAGAATTGTTCATGGAACAATCTTTCTAATTGGGTCCATGTGAATATAGAGTTCGCAGGCAAGGATGTAAACCAGGTGAATGCATTTTTTGTCAAGGAACTTGGGAAGTACTTCATTTTCAAATTTTCATTATTGACTATTTCTCCTGCTTCTATTAGATAACGCGCTACGTGCTCTATAGTAGATTCACTAGTATCTCCTGAAAACTTAGTAAACTTAGGAACTTTCCATCTTGGGGGTAGTTCCTCTTGCAGAATGTGTTCTGACAATGGGGAAGTATAAGTAGGCCTTTGCAAACCTATATTTACACCGTTTTGGGCCATTATCCTTTCGACCATGGCTGTTATGTTATTTTCGACGGGCAAGTTATTATATCGTATTCGCTGTTGCAACACATCATCAGCATCTTGGCCTCTCTGGACTATTACCCTCCTAGGTTCTTGTTGAACGGGGATTTCGACACGAGGCTGTTCGACCGCTGCCTCTTGGTTTCTAGGGTTTGCCTGAGGATTCTCTAAAGGCCTTTGATTTATCGTGGGTTCCTCTTCGACATTTACTACTTGGTTTTGAATCACTTGTTCTCTTTGTCGTGTTTGAGGAACGCCAAAAAAGTCAGCAATGCGCGTCATTTGCGCAGCCAACAATTGGTTGGTTTGGGTAGTGTTTTGTATTAAAGGGTTAAACACTGCTCCCATTTGTTGAGTCAACATTTGGACCATATCATGATTACTTTCGTCCATTTGTTGTCGAATTACTTGCACAGAATTATTGGTAATTGCTGGCATTTGGAAATTTGGTAGGGATTGGTTCAATCTACTCATATTTCCACCATATCCAGATCCTTGCAATGGCGAAGACATGTGGACCATAGCGTCAGAATACAAGGGTGGTGCACTTTGCAAGTTTGCCATCACTGACGTTGGCATTCCATATGGTTGTTCTCTTCCGAACATAGGCATGGAAAAATTTGTCTGGAATGGCCTAAAATTTTGTCCTCCCTGAGGAGGCGTCCCCAAAGGCCTTGAATGTCCCATTGTGGAAGAACTAGGCATACTTTGGGAGAGCGAAACCGCTGGTATAGATCCTGTTGACGAAGGCATAACCTCCTCCAGAACAGGGTTTGAATCCACATTTCCCCCTGTCGAAGGTATAGGGTTGGAAACTGGAATATTTTCATTTGAATTTGGATTGGGATTAGGATTATTTGACTGATTCGCCATTTTCCTTACTCTAGTTCTTTTGGGTCTCTCTACGTCAGATACGGCTAATTTACCGCTTCTTAGTATCATACAACGAAGAAAAAGCCTTAATTTTTAAAATTTATTTAAGTTTTATATTGCACTGGTCCCACTGGGCGTGCCAATTTGTTTGCTGTTGATCTTGGCGAACAACCTCTGGTTTACCAGAATGGTGAAATCTGGGTTACTTGCAGGATTAACCAAACAAATCCTAGGACGTCGGGCGAAAACTTAGATCAACGTGATAATTTTAAATTAAGGGTGATATTTTGGTTCTTGGTTTTATGTATTTAAGTCTTTTGGAATAAAATATTTCAACTAACTCTAGATGAAAATCTGAGATAAAAGAAAATGACTTTGAAAAGAACTTTTGAAGTAAAATGGCGAAGAAAACATAAAGTAAAATGACGAAGAAAACATAAAGGTGCTGGTAAATGTAAATGAATTGGTAAAAAGACTTTGATTGATAAAGAAATTAAAAGATGGTGTTTACACGTACATTTTTCCAAATAACTCTTTTCTCTCACACGGGTACTTTGAGTAATTGCAGGAAGTTTTGTACAAGTTTTTTACACACTGAATTCTAATAACAACTATCCTATTTATAGATAAACAAAATAACTGCTATTAACGACTAAATCCTAAATCTTCGACATCTGGCCTTCTGCATGTCTCCCTTTCGCCAGGTGCTTCCACGCGTCTTCTGCCAAACGTTATAATTCTCCTGAATTTGAATCTTCAAGTTATGTCGAACCAACGCGTCCTTTCAGACTTGTCGAATTGTCGAACTATCACAACGTTCTTCATACTTGTCCAAACTTTTTCCATTTGCAGAAATCTTTACTTGACGAAATGTCGAAACGTTGCCCCGTCGAAATGTCGAAGAATGTTGAAGAATATCTCCCAAGTAGATATACTCTTTCAGTTGTACTTCTTTTGGCATGTTCCTCCATTTGTCGAAAACAACTTTTTACGTGTTGAACTCATGGCGTCGAAAATACGCATATACAGTGTCCAAGTACAATACTCTATGTGAAGAAGGGGATCAAAGTCAAACTCCCGGTTCAAGCATAGGTAAAAGAGTTGTTTTTCCCTCTACCTTTGTCGGCGATCATAGATTTATGGATCAATTGTACTATGATGGGATGGCCATATGTAGTAAAGTCGGATTTCCTGATTTCTTCATAACCTTTACTTGCAATCCAAATTGGCCTGAGATTCAAAGAGTACTTGCACCGCTTCATTTGAAACCACAAGATTGGCCTGATATCATTTCAAGAGTATTCAAAATCAAGTTTAATGAACTTCTATCAGATTTAACCAAGAAAGGTGTCCTAGGCAAAGTCCTAGCATGTGAGTTATTTCTTCCTCTACTGTGATAATTTTTTATACTACTGTTTCATGTATAAATTCATACTTTATTCACTTCTAACATAAGTTAATTCTGATGCTAGATATGTACACAATTGAGTTTCAGAAGAGAGGACTTCCACATGCACATATTTTGATCTTTTTGCATCCTTCAAACAAATATCTAGGTCCTGAAGACATTGACAGGATCATTAGTGCTGAAGTTCCTGATCCGTTGATACACCCCCGGCTGTACAATTTGGTTAAATCTCATATGGTTCATGGGCCTTGTGGTTTGGCAAATCTTAATTCTCCTTGCATGAAAGATAGAAAATTCTCCAAGTATTTCCCAAAAAAAATTTCAGCCAACAACTATAGTGGACCAAGATGGCTATCCTGTTTATAGGCGAAGAAACAATGGAAACACAATTGAGAAAAACGGTGTCATTCTACATAGTGGTCATGTAGTTCCCCACAACCCAGGTTTATTACTGAAGTACGAAGCACACATCAACATGGAATGGTGCAATCAGAGTACTTCTATCAAATACCTTTTCAAATACATTAACAAAGGTTCTGATAGAATTTCTGCTGTCATACAAGGTCAAGACAAAAACAACATTGATGAAATCAAGCAATATTTGGATTGTCGATACATCTCTCCGAGTGAGGCATGTTGGAGGATATTTTCTTATTCCATACACGGTAGAAAGCCAGCCGTTGAGAGATTATATTTTCACATGGAAGGTGAAAATTCGGTTTACTACAAAGACTACGAGCGAGTTGGAAATGTTTTACTCAAACCAAGTGTATCCGAATCTATGTTTACGGCTTGGTTCGAGGCAAACAAAACTTATGAAGAAGCAAGATTACTAACTTATGGTGACTTTGTTTCTAAATTTGTTTATGATAAGCGCAGTAGGAGTTGGAAGCCACGGAAACTAGGGTATACAATTGGTCGTCTTATTTGGGTTCCTCAATGTACAGGTGAACTATTTTATTTAAGGATGATGCTAACTATCACGAAAGGGCCATTGTGTTATCAAGACATCAAGAAAGTTGATGGTAAACAATACAAAACTTTTAGAGGAGCATGCTTTTCTATGGGTTTTTTACAAGACGATAGGGAATTTGTTGAGGCAATTAAAGAGGCGCATGTTTGGGGATCCGGTTTGTTCTTACGTAAGTTATTTGTAACGTTGTTGATGTCATCATCCATGAATAGACCCGAACATGTATGGAGAAAGACTTGGATGTATTTAGCTGATGGTATTCTCTACGAATAACGAATGTTGACAGGAAATCGAGGTTTCACAATTTCTATTATATTTCATTTTTCTACTACATTTGTTTACAAGTTATAACACTTCTGTTATGCCACTTATATGTAACCACTCATGTAGCAAGGCATAAACAAGTGGACAAATAACTGCCTGTATGTATTATACTTCATGGCAGTGTGCTTTAAAAAACAGCAGCAGTGCAACCATGTATCTGCCTTGCAGGCTGCTATAATAATATAACTTCAAAACAATCTATTGCTGCCTTGCATAAACTTCTAAAAGTAACAGTTAACATCTAATCTGGAGAAACAAAATACAGAAATTCAACCTGCTGCTGTCGTTTCATTGAGCAATAGGCCGGTTCAAATTTCAATTACGTTGCAATAATTTCATACGCAGGTTTTGTATTAGCTGTATTAATTCCTTATTTCTTTGTAGGTTTGACCCTAACTGATGAGGAGCTCAAACAACTTACACTGGTGGCAATTGAGAAACTGTTACAAAATAATAATAGAAGTCTGAATGACTACAAGACAATGCCATATCCAAGAGATTATGTTGTTGTGGATGTAGGCAATAGACTGCTTTTTGAAGAGCGTCAATATGATCCTGTTGCTCAAGAACAACTTTATTTAAATTTGTCCTCTTCTCTTACAGGTACCTAGGTTGTGGTTTAAGTTGTTTAACATTATGAATTAGTTTCATTTCATTGACATGTAAACGAATCTTCCCCAATTTTTAGATGAGCAGAGAGGGATTTTTAACGAAATCATGGATGCGGTAGAAAGGCAACAAGGCGGGGTGTTTTTCTTATATGGCTACGGCGGGACTGGTAAGACTTTTATGTGGAACACTTTATCAGCAGCACTTCGGTCTAAGAGAAAAATTGTCTTGCCTGTTGCCTCGAGTGGAATTGCAAGTTTATTATTACCAGGTGGAAGAACAGCTCATTCTAGATTTAAGATTCCAGTTCCTACCTTAGAAACTTCTATTTGCAACATTAACAAAAAGGATGATCTTGTTGAGCTTCTAAAGATGACAGATCTTATCATATGGGATGAGGCTCATATGGCTAACAGGTTTTGCTTTAAGGCTCATGACAAATCCTTAAAGGATATTATGAGTGGAGTGCCAGATGCATCTAAGAAAATATTTGGAGGTAAAGTTGTTGTCTTTGGAGGTGACTTCAGACAAATTCTCCCCGTTGTACCAAGAGGTACTAGATCTGATATTATCCATGCAACCATCAATGCTTCTTATATTTGGGATGACTGTAGAGTCTTGAAGCTTACGAAGAACATGCGCTTGGCAAGTGGTGCAACTACTTCTACAGTTGAACACATAAGGGGATTTTCAGAGTGGATTTTAAAAATTGGAGACGGAACCATTTCTGAGACAAATGAAGGTTATGCGGATGTTGAGATTCCACCAGAGTTTTTGATATCAAATTTTTCTGATCCAATTCAGGCAATTGTTGAGGACACATACCCTGATCTGATTCATAATTATCTTGATGCTGAATATCTTCAAAGTCGTGCAATATTAGCTTCAACAATTGAGGTAGTAGATGATATAAACCAATACATCACAAACCTTCTTCCAGGTATGAAACTCGCATTTATTTAACGATTCTTATGGTATCAATAAGAAGTATGGTTATATATCTTGCGTTGTCATTAATTATATTTTCTCACATATTGTAGGAGATAAGAAAGAATACTTCAGTAGCGATTCCATAGATAAATCTGATGCTACTACGTTTGATGCTTATGAACATGTCACACCCGAATTCCTGAATGCTCTTAAAACTTCTGGATTACCTAATCATTCAATTAGGTTGAAAGTAGGGGCAACAATAATGTTAATGCGCAATCTAGATCAGTCTGAAGGGTTGTGCAACGGTACACGACTCACTGTAACGAGACTTACCAATCATGTCATTAAGGCTAAGATCATTTCTGGAAAAAATATTGGCAACATCATTTATATTCCTAGAATGTCTTTGTCCCCGTCACAGTCACCATGGCCTTTTAAATTGGTGAGACGCCAGTTCCCTATCATTGTATCATTTGCCATGACAATTAACAAGTCTTAAGGATAATCTCTTAACCATGTTGGTTTGTACTTGCCAAAAGATGTTTTTAGTCATGGCTAATTATACGTGGCTATTTCTAGGGTTAATTCCAAAAATGGTCTCAGGATTCTTATTCATGACAAGGATAAAGAGGCATTGAGTACTACAACCAATGTGGTCTTCATGGAAGTGTTCCAAAACATTTAAAAGGTATATTTTTATGAGAACGTCTTTTCATTCATACTTACAATGGTCAACATTTCAAACTTACATACCTAACATTATAAATGGTTTCTTTATCCATTTTCAGGTTTAAGGAACAAATTGTTTTGAACATGTCATTCGATTTTGTGATATAAGGCTGATGGTTCATGGAAGTCTGCTATAAAAAACAGCAGCAGTGCAACCATGTATCTGCCTTGCAGCCTGCTCTAAAAATATAACTTCAAAACAATCTGTTGCTGCCTTGCATAAACTTCTAAAAGTAACAGTTTTACAGCTGTAATTGTTTATTTATATCATTGTTTTTTGTAATTCTATCAATGGTTCAATACATCTATATATTAGATTTTGGCGGACCGAAACTTTTTCTTTAATGGAAACTCTATCAATGTTGTTTTCCTATTCATGATTTAATGTTTGCTAGATGTCTATAATGGTTAATTTCTTTTCTGTTATCTTCTTTTGAAAGCTTTAATGGTTTGTTGCAAACTCTTTGAATGTTGTAACAGAAGTTACTTCAATATATTATGAGGACATCAGCCAAAACAACAAATATTGAGATAACCACCTCACAAATTCAAAGATAGAACTCAAACAGCTCCTGTCACTTAAATTGGACTGTCAAAATACATGACAGTCTACTCATAATCTCCATACCACATCAAACTGAATCACTGATCAGTTTCAAAGGCTGTGCACAGTACCACCCTAACCCTCTAAAACACATATAACAGCAGGAAAAATTAACACAGGATATAAACCACCCCATATATTTTGGCAGTGCAAACTTAACAGGCAGATAGATGGTCCAACAAGAATAAACTAACACCATATACTAAAAAACATAATGCTATTTGCCTAACCAAATAAGCAGGCTTATAGCTGCTTATGACTCCAAGTGTTCACACAATTCGCAACATATTAAAACATGACAATCAAAACGAAATAGCCGTGCCACAGTCGAACTACAACCCAGTTACGGGAACAAAAGCTGGGAGATGACGGCGCAGACTTAAAAGTTGTGGCCATCCAACCATTTAACAAAACCAGAATTTGTAATAAGCAGTGTGAATCATCAGCCTAGATCATCCTTCACGGTTTACTTCTTCTTCAATGCTGACTTGGTGTGCTTAAGTCCTCCACAGGGCTCCTTCTTCTCCCCAACCTTGATGACTAAAACAGGCACAGTTTTAATCGTCACTTATATAGGAGTCATCATTTATATACCAGAAACACCATGCTTCAGGAATTTGGGCACCTTTTCAAGCTCCTCACCCAATCGCCTGTCAATCTAGGTAAGAAGCTCAACAAACATTACATAAATGTGGTAGGGGCATAGCCGTTCCCAATCTGACCAACATTGGCACGAGGAACAACATATATGTTCAACCATGACCTCACAAGTTCTAACATTACAGTTTTGGATGGAAATTCAACTTCTAATTGGATGGAAACTCACAATCCCTGAAACTGCATGCTGTTTTTCTGATTTTCACATCAGAGAAAATCAGAAAAAACATTCTGTTTTTCAAAGATTTATTGTATATAACAACTGAGTTTAAATTGTTCTACTCCACATGCCCATACACAATAAATTAAACCACCTGATGAATGCTAACATAATGAAACAAACTGCAAACTTAAATACGCACTTTTTGGCACACAAATGAATATTGATTTCTCATTCACCATTATATTATGGTTTAGACACACAGTGATAGTAATAATATAGCATTCAAATTATATGATTGTATATTACATCCAGCCATCCTCAAAATACATACATAACGAAACTTAAATACCACAAACTTAACTTAAGTTTTGACCACGACATTGAGTTCAAACATAACTTATACATAATAGACTTAAATACTAAATTGGTTGTCTAACTGCTTCCCACCATTCTACCATTACCAAGCAGCGGTTCACATTCTTCAAATGATCAACGGTTTAACAGCTGCACCACGATCCTGTTGCCTGGAGGGTCCTTGAGCATGAATCACAGTTTATCGCCTCTTCGCAGTTGCTTCTTTTTCACAAAGTCTTTCCACCCTTTCCAAATATATTTCTCGACAGATAGATTTCTTCGTGAACTGAGGAGCTCACACTCATACCTCTCTCTGGTGTCGAAGTTATACAACACCATTCGTGGCCCAACTCCCTCCAGCGCGGAGGCGATATATTTCTGAGGAAAGTGTTGCAAATAACACAAACACACAAATATCAATACATTGCAATGTCTATTATCCAGGCTTCTATTGACAAAATGCAATTGAACGAGACACACCAGAACGTTATTCGCAGCTTTTCTTGCAGAAGATATCTGCTTATTCCACAGATAGATTTTTGGCCTCATGCACATATCTTCACCACTTAAGCCATCCATAGACCTGCCATAACACGTAAGATATCATCTTTCAATGCTACAAAACCAGCGTACGTCACAGACAAATCAATCTGAACGACTTAAAACTTACAGAATAAAATGAAAGATAACTTGTCTCATTATTGATAACTTGCGATTACGCTTTTTCCTATAAACCGCGTGCATTGAATGGGTATTACAATTCCACTTGACAGACCAATCGTATAACAAACATCATATCCCAAATCAACATATACTTTCATTGATATATAACTTTTATTTCTAAATACTATTCTTCAATGTTAAAACACGCTTATTAAGAAATCTGGGCCAGACATATTGTAATGATGTTGCATGAACACTCAATCATACAAGCAAACCGGAAAATAAACATGCATCAACTTTCTGTAAAAACCAAACAACTTTCTGTAAATCCAACCCATAAGAAATCCGAACCATATGAAATCCTAACATTCAACTTTCTGTAAAAACCAAACAACATATATATTCAGAAGAGTAATGCACAAAACCATTAGCTTTACTTTGCGTCGTCATGCATTTCGCTTTTCACCGAAATCACGCACGAACCCTCGCGGCTTCAAGCCGCAGCTTCGGATTTGTGCTTCGTTGCCTCGAGTGTGAAACACGGTTGAATGATGGTTGCACAAAACCATTACTCATCTCCTTTTTTTTACTGATGGTTGAATGAAATGGGCCACAAAAACCCTTACTATTACATGGCTCATTTACATAAACTCAAACTTCAACATCTTGATAATTTAAACAATTTTTTTTCTTTTTCAAGCTTTTATTTAACTATCACTTTATTTTCTATTTCTTTATTTTTTATACATTTTTAAGTGGTCCACTTAACCACTTTTTTATATTACAGTTTTCATTTTTTTTCATTTACTTTTAAAATAGTAAGAAATTTTCTAAAAATTTACTATGTTATTACCCACTTTTCTTATATTATATTTTTCATTTTTTTCAATTGCCTTTTAAAATTATAGGACTTTTTCTAAAAATTTACTAAATATAATTATTTGAATATATTCTACATTTTTTCAGACTTATCTGTATTAAAACAATTTTTTACACTTAAAAATTATTTGCATTTACCCGTACTCCGCACGGGTGTTTGACTAGTTTTGTTCAAAAAAGTTTGCATACTTTCTACTGTATACATACCCATACCTTCCTACACGTGAGAGGTAGAAGGAAAATCTGAAATTAAAACATAACTAAAATTGATTTTAAACTAATATATAACCAAACTTTGTTTTAAATTAATCCATGACTAAAATTTGTTTTAAATTAATCTGTAACCAATCTTAACAACCCTAAAACTACTATTGTTCAAATCAAAGAAAAAACACACAAACCAGTTTGAAGTTTGAACCCAATACAAACCAATTTGACATCAACATTGGAAAATCAAATAAAAACCTATCTCTGTACAAATCAAGACACAAACCAATCAGAACACTAAAACGACACCCCACCATAAAAAATTCTCTCTCAAATTAAAATAAAAAAAGCCAAAATGAAAGGAGGAGGAGTGGGGTTTCTTCGTGTGAAAACATTAACAGACCCTCTTCTTCTTTGGACTCACCACAATCTCCCTTCAACTTGATTTTCTCTATCACCTCCATACATTCAAACTTCAAGAACCTACATAAATCCGATGCTCCCTCGTCTTCATTCAAACACCGTCAGACTCACCCTTCAGCCACCCTTTTTGCTCCACCTTACAACCACCACGAAAACCTCACTAGAACCGCGTCGGAAATCGCTTTGTCCAAACCTCCATCTCGATAACTACTGCACTAAAATTCCAAAACTACCTTCAGAGTACACCAAACAACCTCATTCGACCCTCCCTGAAAACGCAACGCCGCCCCCTGAACGCGATTCCGTTGCGACCTCGAAACGGAGCACCTCTCACCGCGCCGTCACAGCCCGGAAACTACGAAACCATGCCGGATGCGTCAAATCAGACAATCGTCATCAGAATATGTCTTGATTTTGTTGGAGTGAGAAGTGGAGAGTAAAAGTTTGTGATTTTAACTTGATTTATGAAAAAAATTGTAAGAGGAACATTCATCGTGAGAGAGAGGAGATTGTTGAAACATTTTTTCACTGAGTTTCTTTGTTTTATTTTTTTTTTTCATTTTCTATTTTTACTTTTATTTAGAACTTAATTTAAAAAAACATTTGTCACTTTTGGGCTTGGATTTGATGATTGACCTAAGCCAATTATATATATATATGTTAAGCAAACATTCCTTAGGTAAACATAGTAGCCCTAGAACAAGAGAAGGATCACATTGAGTATAATGGAGGTGATGAGTGCTTAAGTCTTATCCTTAATTTTTAAGTTTTATAATTATTTTCCTGTTCCTTAGGAACTAATAAAGAATGATGGCGATTTTGTAATTTTCCAGCTGCGACAATTTGAATGAAGATCAGATTAAATCAAATTTCTTGGTAGACATTAATGAATAATCAAATCAACTCTTGATTAATACTATTTTTGTATCAAATCAATTCTGGTTGTTTTGCCCAGGCCCAATTAATTTTCTACTATATAAGAAGACTCATTCCTAACAAAGAAAGCAAGCACAAAATTTGAAGATCTGATGTTTTAGGGTTTGTTCTTTGAGTTTTTGTAACTGTTTGTATTTTGTACACTCTATTCATGTGCTTCAAATCTAAATTATATGAATAGAGCATTGAGTTGTAAGGTTGTTATACCATCCATATTTTCATTGTAATTGTCCAAACACAAGAAGAGTGTTTTAGAGAAAGTGAGTGAAATCTCTTATTCAGAGGGAGCCTTAACGAAGCTTCACAGGTAGTATTAACAAAGTGGCCTTGAATTGCGAGAATTCAGAATAAGCTCATTTGTCCTTCTAACTATTGGCAGTGAAATAATTCTATAGGGAGTCTTGAATAGAAAGTCACGGGTAGTATTAGGTTCAAGCATTGAACAATGTTTGTTCATCTAAGACTATTGTACTTATACTATTGCGAGTGGATTTCCTTTATTGGGTTGGAAGCCCCCAGATGTAGGTGGTGTTGCACTGAACTGAGTTAACGATTCTCTTGTGTTCTTTATTGCTTTCTTACTTTAATTGTTATTTGTTATCTGTCTTGCAAACTATTTTTTTCTGGTATACATTGTCTTAGACATTGTGTATAACATATGTCCTGGATAGAACATAATTACACAAATGCTAAGCTGCCTAAGGCTATCACAACCGCATTCCTGACCTTTGTCACTAAAACCAAAATTCCACAAGAGTTGAGTGAGTATAGATTTATTTGTCTAGTAAGATATTTGCATAAGATTGTAGCCAAATTACATGCAGCAAGACTGAAGCTAGCGATTGACAAGATTATTTCCAAAATCCGAGGGAGGCCGATCTATGATGGTGTTTTGGTAGCAAATGAGGTAATAGATTTGGAAAAAAGAGAGATAAAAAATATGTCATGCTAATGAAGGTAGACTTTGAAAAGCTTGTGAAAGGGTAAGATGGAATTATCTGATATACATGCTCAATAGGATGGGTTTTGGAATGGTTGACATGGATGAAGGCATGCATTTTTACTAGTATTATGTCAATCTTGTTGAATTGAGTGCAACAAAGGAATTTAATGTGGGGTGTGGTTTGACGCATAGGTCCCATTGGCACCATTTATATTATTGATAATTGTATAGGGCTCACAACGTTGGTAGACAATTCAACTGAGTTGGGAGAATTTTTTGGCTTTTATTTGAATGGGGAGGTAAATTTCGACATCCTTCAATTCGTAGATGACACCATCATAGTAGGAGAGACTGCATAGAACAATTAGTGGAATTTATAAGTAGTTCTCTGAGGATTTGAACTGGTTTCTAGTTTGTGTGTAAATTTGTAAAAAAAAAAGTAAAATTTATGGAGTAAATGTGAAAAACTCCTTCCTACAAAAAGCATCAAATTTCTAGTCTTGTAGTGTGGATAGTTTACCATTAAAATTGCTAGGGGGTTCATTTGGATTCAGTCCATTAAGGTACCATATGTGGAGGCCTGTTATAGACAAATTGAGGAAGATGTGATTTTTATGGAAGGGTAGGTACTTAACTATGGGACAGAGAATGGTGATGCTAAATGCAGTAATTAGTAGTATTCCAATACATGTCATATAATTCTATAAAGCTCCATATAAAGCATGGAAATATATCACTAGAATACAAAGTAACTTTATGTAGTGGTGTCGAGAATATGAAAATAATTCATTGGGTCAGTTAGAAGAAGGTGTGTAAACTAAAAGAGGATTGAGAATTTAGTGTAAAGAATATTTAGGCCTTTAGTAAGGATATTATGTGTAAATGAGAATGGAGAGTTTTAATGGAGAAAGAAGCCTTATGGTCAGTAATTCTGAAACATAGATATGGGAACATAGAGCTCAAACTCCTTACTAATGGTGAAAGTGTAAGGAGGAGTACATAATCCTTATGGATCTCAAAGAATTAAGTGATAATTTGGGATTGGATACAGACATTATGATAGACAACATCTCTTGTAGGCTTGTGGAAGGATGCAATATGCCTTTCTAGAAAAGCAAGTGGCTAGGAAATCAATCAATCATGGAGGCATTCTTTGACCTATTCTTGATAGTTGAGAAGCCAAATGGGAGTGTGGTAGACATGGGGAGTTTGATAAATTATAAATGGCCTTAGAATATACAGCTGAACATAGAGGAAGCATTAGAAGAAATCCTTTTGCAAGTAGAAGAGCTCCTAAGTACGCGAGCAGAAGTGGAACCCAAACCAGATGCCTAAGACATTTTTGTGTGGCTCCAAGAAAGTTCAAAAAAATTTACTGTGATGTAATGTTACAGAGGTTATTCAAGGATGAGAATTAGATGAAGGTGTGAAAGTTGCTTTGAGAGGCTTGTGGATTACAAAGGTCCCATCTAAAATCCAAGGATTTAGCTGAAGACTTCTGCTTGATAGACTGTCATCAAGAGATCAACTGGAAAAATAGGTATCATTCAAAGCAGTAGTGCCAAGGTTTTTGTATTATCTTTTCAAGTAGACAAAAATTTATCACGTCTTTTATTCCATTGCCCTGTCACTATGAGAGTTTGGAGGGTTGCGGTGGAATTGATGGGGGCTCGAAGTAGACATGATAAAGCTAGTTGGGAATGTTTCAACCGAGGGAGAAAACTGAAGAGAAAAACCAGGAAAATAAGGAAGGCTTCATATGGTTAACAATATGTTGGTGGTGTTTGGTTGAAAAGAAATAGTGTTATATTCAAATGGGAAGAGTGCAAGGTTGAAGAAGTGTTTTTCTCAATTAAATTAACTTCTTGCTTGTGGCATGTATAAGACTAACTCCAAAGTAGCTAGTAATTTTAATTAGTGGAATAAATTTCCTTTTGATTGCCTTAGCAGGAGTTGATTACTTGTTGTAATGGGAAAATGTACCCCTTATACTATAGTAATGAAATTTTCGTATCAAAATAAAAAATCACAACTATGACCTTTTCTTATACTTTCAGCAATAGTTGTATGGTTTTTGTGGCCAAATGTAAAAACTCTGGCTTAAGAGAATAAGCAACGACCACCTAAACCGTGTTTTTAAAATCGTGGCTAAAGTGTTGCCTAAGGTTTAGGCCACTTGTTTTTGTTTTTTAAGCCACATATTTTAGTCATTATTTTTACTAAAAAATGCTGAAATGCAATTCAACTTAATATGGTTTATTTTAGATTAATTTTTTAATATCAAAATATATAAATTTAATAAATATTTTTATAATATTTTTATAAAGACATGATAAAATAGTAAGTTTGATATAAAATATATCATGTACTATATTAAAATTAATATTTTAGAATGAAATTCTTCAATTATGTTTAAAGTATATAAAATAGTATTGAAGAAATGGAATAAATTAAACTAATAAGTTGTATTTAAAAAACTTTTAAATAATGAACTAATAATAAATTAATGTGATATGTAATACTAATATAATAAATATAAATCATTTAATATATGTATGCAGTTTGATTTGGTTTTGAAAATTCAATGCAAAATCAATTGGATTCGAACAATTTTAACAAAATAGCATTCAAACACATCAAATAATATTTAATTTTGTGCAACTTTAGGTTAATTCAGATTAGTTTTCAATTTTAATTTCAACCTATTAGAACTTAAACACTCCTATTGTTTTATTATATATCATATATGGAAACTTATATATCAAACCCTAAAATATGGAAACTTATACCTAAAACTATCTTAAAAAAGGAAAACAAGTATATAGAAATAATTACAGATCAATAATTTAGTATGTTACACTAACAATTAACTATGAAAAGGCACAATAGTTGGCTAAAACAAAAATTACTTCAAAACACTTGTATTATAGCGAATCAATATAGAACAAATGTTAAGATTTTATGATCACTACCTTGAGAGAGACAGAGAGGGGGAGAGAGAAAACTTAAAAAAAGAGAGAGAAATAAAAAAATTCTTCTTTGATGAAATCATAATTTTTTTTGGTGATAATTAAGTTCAACTTATCAATTGATAGTTAAATTAATTCATCAATGATTGAAGAAACAACAACATTATTGGATTTAAAAGACAAACTCAAAGAGATCAAGGAGCAACAAGATAATCAAAAGGCCCAACAAGATCAAATAAAAGAACAACAAAATAATATAGAGACAAGAATAGAAGCAATGGAGAATTCAATAAAGCACATGGACGAAATTATGAATAAGTTGGTGCGTGCAGCAAAAACTGGTGGCATAAAAGCCAAAGGCAATGGAGGAAAAAAGATGAAGAATGGTAAGATTCAAATGCCTACTTTAGAAGATGCTGAATCAACAGCTGAGGATTGGGTCTTATGGCCTGCACGTGCTATTGGATGTTGTAATTAGATAGTTTGTATATGCATTATGTATTTCGAGATTTGAATATTGCTGGACTCAAAAATTAAATATTTCAAACACTGGAAGCTTTCTATGAGATTTTATTCCTATGTTTGAATGAGTTATAATTTCTTGCATATAGTTGAATTGACATATATAATAACTTGAAATTGACTTACTAATTTTATCAAGATGTAATTATCAGAGTAATATTAATTCAAATGATAAATTAATTAGTTTTTCCTTTTGGATATATTAAAATTCAATTTTTTATTTCATATTTTATTATCATATTATTTTCTTTTCTAAGAACTACATTCATTTATCTTAATTGGTGCGAAAGTAGTAACTAAGAATACTCCAAATAAGTAAAAAATATGATTACATTTATTTCACATATCAGGGGAACTATGTTTTAGAAATGAGCTTTGTAGATAAAGAAAAGACAAGAAAAAAAGTTTATGATAAATTTTATTTTTTATAAAAGTCCTTTTCCCAAAAGAATGGAGACCCGAAGGCCAAGACTACACTAAAACAGTCTTATGCTTGGAGACACCTTCCAAGTCATCACTAAACTCCTTAAGGACCTATATATGGCAAAAGTCATAAAGCTTAAGATTCAAATTGTTAGTATCCCCAACTTTGGCCTACCTATCAACACAATAATTGGCCTCACGTAGGATATGCAACGTGGTTGATTCCTTGAAACACCGCAATTCTGGTTGAATCAATCTCACCAAATTGTTACCAATTCCAGTTAACTTGTAGTTGCGAGTGATGACTTCAAAGGTTTGCTTGCAGTCCGTTTGGACACTTAACTTCAAGTCAGTTTTGCTATTGATCATGTTCAGACCAACAAGAATGCCCCTGAGCCCATCTTGCAATGCATTAGCTCTACCCATCCCTATGAAGAAGCACCTAATATAGTTGCCTCTACTATTCCTAAAAAATCCTTCCACAACTAGAAGTCGCGTTCCTCCAAACTGTCCCATCGGTATGAAGACTAAACCAACCCAATTTAGATGGTTCCCATTTAATATAGACCTCAACAGTTGATCTTCTGATGTTTTTATGGATTAACGAATCTCTAAGAATGTACTGATGCAACAAATTCCAAATAGAAGAAACATGAGGAAGTATTATGAAATGATCATCAAAGTACCTCTTATTGTGCCACAACCAGATGGAGTGGAAAACAGTGGACCAAATTTCTTGCCACTGCAACTCTTTGCTCATGCTAATATTGTGGTTCATATTTAGGCTAAGCCAATCCTGTATGTTAGAATTGAAAAAGGCATCCTGTTTGGATTTTTTTAGAATGTTAAGCCATATATGCTTTACAGAATTGCAGTCCCTTAAAGCATGACTTATAGTTTAATTTTTCCCTTTGCAGTTATTACATAAAGGGTCACTAAGATACCGTTGAAAAAGGAAATTCTTTGTTTTTAATCCTTCCCAATGGACCTTCTAGATGATGATACAAATTCTTTCAGGAACTTTTAAATCCCAGATCTTCTTCCACTTGGTCTGCTGATTGCTATTCTTATTCTCAATTAAGGCTTCATAAGCAGTTTTACTAGTGAAAAAAGAGTTATTGGTTCTACCCCATATGAAAACATTTGGTCCCAAGTCTTTACTCGGAGGCTGAATAGTCCCAGTTCTCTCAAGAATGTCAGAGGGAAACATTAACCTTAATTTGCACCAGAGTCCCAATCACCTGTATCATTCGCAAGATCAGCAATAATAAGAGGTTATTGAACTGTCGACCTGTTGTTGAAGCAATTACGGAGGGTTGTCCCTGTTTCAACCTAACAATTATCTAGAGCATTAATCGTTTTTCCATTGCGAATATCCCAAAGTTCCCATTGATCAATCAAGGGCCATAACTTGATGATAGTATTCCACGGGCTAGAATCATAACTCTTGGCAACAAGAGAGCCAGTAAGGGTAATGTTGTGTTGGTACTTACCCTTAAGAACCTTACACCAAAACTCATCACCCCCTCTACTAAATATTCTAGGCCAAATTGGTTAAGTAAGCTTTATTCATCACAAGAAGGTTTCTCAGCTCAAGCCGTCAACAGCTTTAGGCTTCAGAATAGAATTCCACCTCACAATATGAATGTGATGTTTTTCAATCCCATCACCCCAAATGAAATTCTTTGCATTTGATGAATATATTTGAGGCAACTCATAGGAATCAGACTATTTATCATCGAGTAGGTAAGGATAGCTTCAGGGACGAATTTGGCATGGGCAATCCTTCCTGCCATAGAAAGTTGTTCGACACTCCATAGGTATAACTTTTGTTTGACCTTATATATAAGATGATGGAATATCGAGCTTTAAGACTCATCCCAGTCAAAGGAATTCCTAGATGTAAACATATGTAATTGGTTTCTTTCATACCAGCCACTTTATGAATTTGCTGTTTGCAACTAGATGGCGTGTTCTTAGAGAAAAAGATGGTAGACTTGTCAAGGTTGATTCTTTGCCCTGACATTCCATAGAAAGTATCAAAAATACTCTTGACAACTTGCATTTTCTTAAGAGTAGCTTGACCAAAGAGGAGAAGGTTGTCAGCAAACATCAAATGGGAAATCTTGGGACCACGTTTTCCTGCCTTTATACTCTTCTAGGTGCCATCATTCGCGGCTTCAGAAATCAGATGCAAGAGCTTTTCCATGCAAAGGATAAAAAGCAGAGGAGAGATATGATATCATTGCCTTATGCCTTTCCTAGTCTCAAAGTAGGTGTCTTGCTAACTTTTCTAAAGGATTGTCATATTCAAACTGGAAATTGCTTCCATAATGATGAAATTCATTCTGTCTGGGATACCCATTTCAGTGATAGCTTTGTTGAGGAAGCTCCAGTTCAGCTTATCATAAGCTTTAGCCAGGACAATCTTCATCACAAAGTAGCTTTTCTTACCTCCAGGTCTGTGAATGCTATGTAAAATTTCCTAGAAAATAATTGTTATCATGAATTCTCCTGCCATGATGAAACCCGACTAGTAGGGAGAGATAATCTGGTCCATAACGTGCTTGAAGCAGTTCACAAGAATTTTGCTCAAAATCTTGTAACTCGTGTTGCATAAGGCTGTGGGACAAAATTGGTGAATAGATGAGGGATTTTCCATCTTAGGGATCAAACACACATCAATATAATTCACAACAACAATGTTGGAAGGGTTGTTCCACAAGTCAAAGATGAAATTGCAGACACTAGCACCAACCTGCTTCCAGAATGCTGATAAAACCTTGCAGATCTTGCTGGACTTCTAAGGAGCCATGCTCATCAGAGCTTGCTGGACTTCCTCTTCCTTGAGATCAACATTGAGGTCTTCAAGAATATGGCTATCTAGGGAATGAAATTTAATTCCAGTATCCCTCCAATGAGTGACATCAACATCAGTAGTATAAAGTTGTTGGTACCAATCTTTGAACATCTGTTGAATTTTGATTTGATATTCTATCTATTCCCCACCATTGGATTGGATAATACTAATTATTTTCCTTCTTCTCCTTTTGACAGTAGCAAGATGATAGAAACGAGTGTTTCTGTCTCCTTCAGATAACCACTTCATCTTAGATCTTTGAAACCATAAAATTTCTTCTTGGTGGAGGGTCAAAGAAAGATCTTGCTGAAGCCTGCCTTCCAATTTCACCAAACCTATTCTTCTTCTGTGCGAGGCTTTTGACAGTGTGAAGCTTCCAAGAACTGGCATCATTCTTGACAAGTTCTAGATTAGTTATAAGAGAATTAGACTGATGCCAAGTACTAAAAATCATGGCATCAACGGTCTCTTCAACAATCCAAGTTGACTCAAACTTGAAAGCTGTAGGTCTTCTAAGGCAATTGATGTCTTTAAGCGAAATTAGGAGAGGGAGATGGTCTGAGAAGTCGACACTAGGCAAAGCCCTAACAAAGGCATTAGGGAAGAGTATCCTCCAATTTGTGTTGCATAAATCCCTATCTAGTCTCTCATACAGGTGAATCCCCCATGCTGAATAGGACCTTTCCAGGTGAAGACTGTCGTGTTTCTTAGCAGGAAGAAGAATGTCATTAAAATCACCTCTTAGGAGCCCGCCTCCCTGTAATTTTTAAGAATTCCTCATGAGGTTGTCCCAAAGATCCTGTCTGCCCTTTTTCCTATGACTCGCATAAATCAGAGTGAAATACCAACTGTTACCATTATGAACCGAGATTTTCATGCGAATAAATTGGAAGTGCGTGATCTCAATATTAACATTGATGATGTCAGGATGTCAGGACACTACTATACCTCTAGAGTAAGCTCTATTCTCAATAATTTAAATTGTCAAACCCCATCTTGTGCATTATTATAATACCCTAAATTTTGACCACAAGATCTCCTATCATTATTCAAGTTATCACCACAATATGGATGTACCTTCATACCTCATCAATCCTCTCAAAGATTTTTGAGCAGTCACCTCAATCAAGAATTAGGATTTTGAGCCCTCTCAGAGCACTCAGGCAAAGGATTAATCAAGAATTGACTTGATCTTCAATTTTTCAAGCCCCTCAAACATCCATGAAGGATCAAAAGGTCTCCCACATCAAGAATCAAGCATAAGAATGCAACATTTCAAGCTGATCAAGCCTAAGATCACCAGTGTCACCAAATTAGAGTTTTGGTCGACCAAGGCCTCCAGAGAGAAATTTTCATCTGGGCATGAGCCAATACTTCAAAACATGATTCAAGAAGCTAAAAGGGACTTGAAAAATTTAAGTCCCTTTTTAGGTTCCAAGAACTGGCATCATTCTTGACAAGTTCTAGATTAGTTATAAGAGAATTAGACTGATGCCAAGTACTAAAAATCATGGCATCAACGGTCTCTTCAACAATCCAAGTTGACTCAAACTTGAAAGCTCTAGGTCTTCTAAGGCAATTGATGTCTTTAAGCGAAATTAGGAGAGGGTGATGGTCTGAGAAGTCGACACTAGGCAAAGCCCTAACAAAGGCATCAGGGAAGAGTATCCTCCAATTTGTGTTGCATAAATCCCTATCTAGTCTCTCATACAGGTGAATCCCCCATGCTGAATAGGACCTTTCCAAGTGAATTTGTTCCCAAGAGTGTCCATATCAAGGAGATTACAAGAATTGATACGATCCCTAAATAAGGCACGCCTTCTGATGGAAGCAGGAAGACTCTCGTGTTTCTTAGCAGGAAAAAGAATGTCATTAAAATCACCTCTTAGGAGCCCGCCTCCCTGTGATTTTTAAAAATTCCTCATGAGGTTGTCCCAAAGATCCTGTTTTCCCTTTTTCCTATGACTGGCATAAATCAGAGTGAAATACCAACTGTTACCATTATGAACCGAGATTTTCATGCGAATAAATTGGAAGTGCGTGATCTCAATATTAACATTGATGATGTCAGGATGTCAGGACACTACTATACCTCTAGAGTAAGCTCTATTCTCAATAATTTAAATTGTCAAACCCCATCTTGTGCATTATTGTAATACCCTAAATTTTGACCACAAGATCTCCTATTATTGTGCAAGTCATCACCACAATATGGATGTACCTTCATACCTCATCAATCCTCTCAAAGATTTTTGAGCAGTCACCTCAATCAAGAATTAGGATTTTGAGCCCTCTCAGAGCACTCAGGCAAATGATTAATCAAGAATTGACTTGATCTTCAATTTTTCAAGCCCCTCAAACATCCATGAAGGATCAAAAGGTCTCCCACATCAAGAATAAAGCATAAGAATGCAACATTTCAAGCTGATCAAGCCTAAGATCACCAGTGTCACCAAATTAGAGTTTTGGTCGACCAAGACCTCCAGAGAGAAATTTTCATCTAGGCATGAGCCAATACATCAAAACATGATTCAAGAAGCTAAAAGGGAAATCATGGATCCATTCATAAGTTCAAAATAGTCTCAGGGGATGCATTCATCAAAAATCATGAATTAGGGTTTCTTGACCTAATTCACCCCTAAGTTGACTTTTAAAGCAAGGCATAAGCCAAGACCTCAGGGGAGACGCAGTAGCTCTGTCTCTCAGACGACGGGCGTCTTCCCCGAGGAAGGATGCAGATCCGTCAGCATCAGTTTTGTTGACAGAGAGAACAGAAAAATTGCGAGCATCTTGGACGTGATCTTGGGAAGCCATGATCGTAATCTTGGACAGAGAATTTGTTTTGGTCTTTGAATCTGAGGTGGATGTTAAGACGGGGATAACAAGTTTCCCACGTATGGCGCCACTAATCGTGAAGGCTGATCAGATCCTGAGATGGGTCAAGAAAAACGTCTACGATGCTGGGTGCGTAAGATGAGGAGGGGGTGTACCTGCAAGGCACTCTGATGCTAAAGTAAGAATCGGGAGATAGAAAGGCAAGTACAAAAGTATGGGTTTCTTAGAATGATTTTTGGATACCTTACCCTCTCAAATGAGAGGGTATTTATAATGCCCCCAGCGCGTGGCCAACGGTCCCTATTTTCAAGGTGGAGTAACCGTTTCTTGAAGAATAGGTAACTGCCAAAAAATAGCCGTTAAGACGGACATATATGCCCAAAACTAGTCGTTGCCACGGGCAAGGGCGTAGTTTCGGGCACAGGCGTCGTGGCTGTTCCTGGACGATAGAGTCGTGCGTAACGGGAAGGAACTCCACGGAGGGGCAGAAAGGTAAATGATGCCCCCGCACCAGCTGGACTTAGGCAATTGGGTCGTTCTAGGAGCAGAAGTGAATTGAGTCATGCCTAGCCATTGGTCCAGTCCGGAACAGGTTCAAACCAAAGAAATAACCTAATTATAATCAAATAAAGATTTAAAATAGTCTTAATTTTGTGTACAAATATTGTCAATAACAAGCAAAAATATTAAAGCACAAATGCTTATAAATGAGAACAAGAAGATGAATATCCAAATATGCTCCTTCAATGTGAAGTTGGTTTCTCTCTCCTATAAACTCTTGTTGATATTTATGGTAAAAATGATGAATGAATCTATTTGACCATATATTTTACAAAAATTAGTATGATACAACAAATGAATCCGTAAAATCTATTTTACAACAAAAAGTTTGAAATATTAGAAATTGCTTTTACTTTTCTTTTATCTATATGAAGGTTGTCCCCCCCCCCCCCCCCTAAATACTCTCTCATATGGATCCTGACACTTGATAAATCTCTCTTTCACACTATCAATTTTTTTTAATTATTTCTTTGGAGTTGTCTATTTGCACAGGATCCTGTTTATTGGGTTGGAGTATCCTTAATACTCCCAATCAATATACTTGTGTTTGATTATAAAAAAAGTTAATGTGTCTTCTCAATCATCACAACTATTTTCATGCTTCGTTAATTCGTTAATTGAAATGAACACTCCTTCAATAGTGGACAATACTACATATTTATGAAATTTGGACGGGCAAGTCACTATCCAGCAAATTTAACCTTGTAGCCTGATGTGAACTTTATGAATTTGATGAGTATGCCTATTCATTATCTTGCTTTCTTTCAAGCTCCGACCATGGTCTTAAACGAAATTGTCTTGATTCAACATAAGTTTCTTTGGGGTGGAACGGCGGATAAAAATTGTATTGCATGGGTTAGCTGGGAGTCTTTATGCCGGCCTAAAGAGCAAGTAGGGATGGCAACAGGTCGGGTCGGGTGCGGATTTCACACTACCCAAAACCGCACCCGAAATCACCACTTGAACTCGAACCCAAAAGCTATTCTGGTGCCAAAATAACACCCACGCCCACACCCGTTGGGTTCGAGTTTTTCCACCAAACCCGAACCCGCGGCAAAAACACAAAAATACAACAACAACATTGAAATTATATATATATATATATATATATATATATATATATATATATGTGTGTGTGTGAGCGTGCGCGCGCGCGTGTATATATATATATATATATATTTTTCCACCAAACCCGAACCCGCAGCAAAAAAACAAAAATACAACAACATTGAAATTATTTGAAATTATATATATATATATATATATATATATATATATATATATAGCGGGTGTAGTTTCGGGTTTCAGGCGCGGGTTTAACACTACCCAAACCCGCACCCGAAATATCGGGTGGCACCCGAACCCGAACCCGAACCCAATCAACTCGGGTTTTCACCCGTTGACTCGGGTTCGGGTGCGGGTGGGCTCCGCGGGTTTGCGTCTGCCTGTCATCCCTAAGAGCAAGGTAGGCTAGGAATTAAAGATATCGCTTTGTTTAACAGAGCTCTAGTATCAAAATGGTTATGGCGGTTTATTTCGAAGGAAGAGGCGGTTTGGAGTGGCATTATCAATCACAAATATGGGAACACAAAGGCTATGATTCTTAACAAGGATTCAAGGGAATGGACTGTTCTTGAATCCCTTTGGTGGCGCGATTTAATGTTGTTGGGAGATGAAGAGAGCAAAGGATCTTTCTTGGACATGCTCATGTTCAGGTTAGGAGACGGATCATACGTTCCTTTTTTGACCGGAAAGTGGCTAGGCCATCACACTCTTAAGGCATCTTTTTGCTTCTGTTTGAGCCTGCAATTGTAAACAATGTCGTGGTGAAGGATGCTGGCAGTTGGGATGTGTGTGGCTGGTGTTGGAACTTCGAATATTTGGGCTTGACTATCACGGATAGCTTAGAGGCTGAAGCTGCAGAATTTGCTGCAGGAAATTCAACCAGTTGCAGGTGCGACAGACAATATCATTTGGCCATGGAGTGAAAACAAAGTTTTCTTACTATCATAGGCATCAACGGCGGATTGGAGAAATGGATATTAATCAGGTTCTCAAAGCTGCATTAAATTTGGTATGGATTATTTTTATGCCTTTGAAAGTAAGAGTTTTGGTTGGAGGTTGTTATTGGACAGGTTGCCCACTAGATCTAATTTGGTATATAAAGGTATAGTGAATAACATCCATGATTCTGTTTGTGTTTTTTGTTTCTTGGTTGAAGAAGATGTTACTCATGTATTCTATTCGTGCCGTAAAATTCGGTTGGTGTGGCGGAAGGTGTTGGAATGGGTAGGCATGGCTGGTTGTGTTGAAGAAGATTGCTGCCATTTTCTGTTGGCTTGGTTTGGAGGAATGAACCTTTTGTGCTTTGCAACTCGTTGGTGCATTTGGTACTCTAGGAACCAAATAATTTTTAATGACGAGGTCGGAAACCTGGAGGTAATTGTTCAAAGAATAATCTCTTGTTCTTGGTGGTGGTTAGCTTCTTGCACTAAGAAAACAAATAGATGCATATATTATGATTGGATTCAATGTCCTTGTGATTTTTTTGTAAGTTTTGAGTTTTTTGTTGTTTGTTCTACCCCTTGTGTATTTGGGTTGGAGTACCCCTAGTACTCCCCCATCTTAATCTATTTGTTTGTTTATAAAAAAAACTTTATGAAATCATTGTCTCCACCATTTTTTAAGTCAAAGTAATCCATTCAAGTAGTCTTATCTATTCCCACACAAAACATGATACAAGTGTTGCTAGAAAGATATCGAGAAATCCAAGTTACAACATTATAATGCTTTATAATGCTTTTGAAATTATGTCCGTTCAATAACAAGATGTCACACACAATGTTTAAAATAATGTGTGAGACAAGATGATCTTATAACACGACGACTAATAAAGTAAATAACAAATAAAGATCACGAAATTAATAATTCAGTTTGGTACAATATCATTCACGTGTCTGGAGGGCTTCACCCCAAAGGAAATGAAATTAATTAATTTAAGTAGTCATTAGTATACGATGGTCTCATCTTAACTCTAATAGTTTAGTATTTTTTTTTCTTAATACTAATCATAAATTTCAACTCAAGCTCCCCCTAAATCTGAGATGCCCTCAATTTCACTCAAACATTCTCCCTAATATTTGCAAGAACTAATATTTATAGTGTGATTAAAATCACAATTAGATACCAAATATCTTTCTAAAATATCAAAGTCTCTTTGAGATAGAGTATTACTCAAAAAAACAAAATACAAAGAATCAATTCAACAAAACTCTCTCAATTGTGTAGATATTCTCTTTAAAAACATGTCTTCAAATAAAGACAACAGTCTCTTTATATTTATATAGAGATTGCGATCCAGGCAAAAGCCCATTAGATACAATCAAAATTCACCTGAATCAAATATTCAATAAATCAAATCATGCATTTAAAGCAAGTCCAGTTTGTTTAATTAAATATTTTTCCATTAAAAACTTTGCAAACCAACTTTAGCGTAATTTTGGATTAAATAAATCTAAGATAAATCTTTCTTTCAGCATATACAATTAAATATTTCTTTCAAAGTATATCTCATTAAATCTTTTAATCAATTAAAATCCAATTAAATATATTTCAACATGACTCTAATAATTCAACGTTTTCAAACCAAAATCTTTTCCAATTTTTTTTTTTTTAGAATCTTGAATAAATCAACTATGACTTAATCACGAAAATTGGAATCAATGGTAGAATCAAATTAGCCAAAATAAAACTTTCCGAAAATAGCACTCTAGAGAAACACGGAGGGAAAACAAATCATATTAAAGAGGGAAAACAAATATGTAACTTCATGGCATGAGTAACAAATTGGTCAAAAACACATTCTCCACAATCCAAGGCAACAAGAGTTCCTACTTGGTGCAGAAGACTAGTTAGGCTAGGAATGATACTTGATCGATGAGATAGAGAAACCCAATTAGGCACCCAAATCTTGTATTAGATGAAATACTTGACACTCAACATGGCGTCTACCAAAAGACCTTTTGAAGGCTAGTCCTAATGTACATTTCCAGTAGTTTCTTAAGCTATGATTTTATCATTATTTTCAATAGTAGTGCATCACTGTGGATGTAATATTCCATATTATCTAAATGCTTAATTAGATATTAGATGAGATCAGATTAGTATCTATTTGCTCTATCTTTGGTTAATTGGATTAATAGAATCCTCTAAGTGTTTTAAGTATGGTCAATTGGGATCAATAGAGCAACTAGTGAACTCTGAAAAGATTAATTATTGATGAAAGAGACAGATCAATTATTTTAATTCAAGAAATGATTTTAAGGTAACTCTAATAATTGATCAATTGGTGTGAAATGGATGCATAATACTTGTTACCATGTTAGAATATGTTTTGATTGGATTTGGTTTGAGTTTATACCATTAAAAACAGGATTTTATGCTTCTGGTTCAGTGGTAACCGGTTATCATTTTGAGGTAACCGGTTATCTCCACAAATCTCCCATTTATTTTTTGCAGATGATAGTCTTCTTTTCTTCAGGGCAAACTGGATGGAAGCATCAAGAGTGTTGGCGATCTTAGACAAGTATCAGAAGGCCTCAGGTCAAGTGGTCAACCTAGACAAATCGGCGACGTCCTTTAGTCGAAATGTGGAGGAAGCAGTAAGCATGATGATCCAGACTAGGATGGGTATAAAGACAGTTGACGGCCATCAGAGATATCTAGGTTTGCCAGTGGTGCTGGGAAGGTCTAAAAAGGAAGTGTTTAATATGGTGCTGGAGAGGATTTGGAAGAAGATAAAGGGTTGGAAGGAAAAGTTTCTTTCGAGAGCTGGTAAGGAGGTTCTGATTAAGGTAGTGGCACAAGCAATCTCGACGTACGTCATGAGCTGCTACAGAATGCCAGACGAAATCTGTAGAGAGATTGAAGGAATGATTGCAAAGTTCTGGTGGGGCTAAAGAAACGGTGAAAGAAAGATCCATTGGTGCAGGTGGGATAAAATGTCATCTCCGAAGTCAGAGGGAGGAATGGGGTTCAGAGGAATTAAAGAGTTCAATATCAGTCTTTTGGAGAAGCAGTACTAGAGGCTTCTGGGCAATGAGGATTCCTTTGTGGGAAGGGTGCTTAAAGGAAGGTATTACCCAAAGTGCAACATTGATGACTGTTCCATTGGCAACAACGCAAGTTATGCATGGAGAAGTATAGTTGGAACTAGAAAGCTCATTCATCAAGGCTCCAGGTGGAGGATCGGTAACGGGAGAAGGGTGTCAGTTTTGAACGATAGATGGATCCCAGGAAACCCTGGCTTTAAACTATTGCAGAATTATCCTGATTTGAACTTAGACTTGACAGTTAGTGACCTAATAGACTCAGACCTTGGCTGCTGGAAGGAACAATTCATTTTTTCCAATTTTGGTCTATCTGATGCTTTACAAATAGCAGGCATTCCCTTAACGCTGAGATCAGTGGAAGATGAACTGATTTGGCATTTTGAAAAGAGTGGCACCTACTCAGTAAAATCGGCTTACCAATTATGCTTGAAGGAGAGAGCCCTCCCAAGACCTGGACCTTCATCTGTCTCCCATCAAAAGCTCTGGAAGGTAATATGGAAGATTCCCACACAGAATAGAGTAAAGAATTTCCTATGGAGACTGAGCAAAAACATCCTTCCCACACGAGAAAACCTCTTAAAGAAAGGTATCCTTCTTGACCCATCTTGCCCTTTCTACAATCTGATGCCTGAAACGGTCCAACACATCTTTCTTGATTGTTTTTTCGCGAGGCAAACTTTCTTCTCCTCCTGTCTCAGTCCGAGAGTTGAGTCAAACAGGGACATTTGTTCTTGGTTGGAGGAATACCTAACTAATAAAGACCCCTTTGTTTGTCAGCTGATTAGTTCTATGTTGTACAAGATTTGGAACGCAAGGAATTCCTTGGTTTTTAAGGCAAAACATATTCCGCCCCTGCAAGTTGCCCATGAAGCCTTCACTATGGTTCAGGAATTTGACCATTGGAATAACCAACAGGAAGGTAAAGAAATTCATGAAAAGAGCTGGACTAATTCGCGTGATGCTGTTACAACCATTCAGGTGGATGCGGGGGTCTTTGAGGAAGGTCTGACGGCATATGACTGTGTCATCAAAGATGGTGAGAACATAGTTCAACTTTTAGCCTGTAAACTGGAAAGAAGATTGCTGGATCCTACTGCTGCAGAATGTTTAGCGATTAGATGGGGTATCCAACTTGCCTCACAGCTCAATCTGAATTTTTTTTTGCTCCAATCAGACTCTTTAATATGTGTTGATAGCTTGAACTTGTGTCATAAGGTTGCTAGTATTGATCATATAGTGGAAGATTGTAGATTGCTGCTAAGCAATGTGGCTGATGCGTCTATGATGTATATCAGTAGGAGTTTGAATGTTGTGGCTCATGACCTTGTTAAGGTAGGGAAAGTTGTAGGCTCTAAAACTTGGCTTGGTGACTGTCCTTTGTTGGAACACCATAGTCCTGCTGTTTCTTATTTCCCGTCTTAATGGAAATATTGACTTATAAAAAAAAAACATAAATGTATTGCACCGACATTAATATCAATGGACTGACACTAATACCATATCAAAGTAATGTTTGACAAAAAAAATATTTATAGTGTGATTAAAATCACAATTAGATACCAAATATCTTTCTAAAATATCAAAGTCTCTTTGAGATAGAGTATTACTCAATAAAACAAAATACAAGGAATCAATTCAACAAAACTCTCTCAATTGTGTAGATATTCTCTTTAAAAGCATGTCTTCAAATAAAGACAACAGTCTCTTTATATTTATATAGAGATTGCGATCCAGGCAAAAGCCCATTAGATACAATCAAAATTCACCTGAATCAAATATTCAATAAATCAAATCATGCATTTAAAGCAAGTCCAGTTTGTTTAATTAAATATTTTTCCATTAAAAACTTTGCAAACCAACTTTAGCGTAATTTTGGATTAAACAAATCTAACATAAATCTTTCTTTCAGCATATACAATTAAATATTTCTTTCAAAGTATATCTCATTAAATCTTTTAATCAATTAAAATCCAATTAAATATATTTCAACATGACTCTAATAATTCAACGTTTTCAAACCAAAATCTTTTCCAATTTTTTTTTTTTAGAATCTTGAATAAATCAACTATTACTTAATCACGGAAATTGAAATCAATGGTAGAATCAAATTAGCCAAAATAAAACTTTCCGAAAATAGCACTCTAGAGAAACACGGAGGGAAAACAAATCATATTAAAGAGGGAAAACAAATATGTAGCTTCATGGCATGAGTAACAAATTGGTCAAAAACACATTCTCCACAATCCAAGGCAACAAGAGTTCCTACTTGGTGCAGAAGACTAGTTAGGCTAGGAATGATACTTGATCGATGAGATAGAGAAACCCAATTAGGCACCCAAATCTTGTATTAGATGAAATACTTGACACTCAACATGGCGTCTACCAAAAGACCTTTTGAAGGCTAGTCCTAATGTACATTTCCAGTAGTTTCTTAAGCTATGATTTTATCATTATTTTCAATAGTAGTGCATCACTGTGGATGTAATATTCCATATTATCTAAATGCTTAATTAGATATTAGATGAGATCAGATTAGTATCTATTTGCTCTATCTTTGGTTAATTGGATTAATAGAATCCTCTAAGTGTTTTAAGTATGGTCAATTGGGATCAATAGAGCAACTAGTGAACTCTGAAAAGATTAATTATTGATGAAAGAGACAGATCAATTATTTTAATTCAAGAAATGATTTTAAGGTAACTCTAATAATTGATCAATTGGTGTGAAATGGATGCATAATACTTGTTACCATGTTAGAATATGTTTTGATTGGATTTGGTTTGAGTTTATACCATTAAAAACAGGATTTTATGCTTCTGGTTCAGTGGTAACCGGTTATCACTTTGAGGTAACCGGTTATCTCCACAAATCTCCCATTTATTTTTTGCAGATGATAGTCTTCTTTTCTTCAGGGCAAACTGGATGGAAGCATCAAGAGTGTTGGAGATCTTAGACAAGTATCAGAAGGCCTCAGGTCAAGTGGTCAACCTAGACAAATCGGCGACGTCCTTTAGTCGAAACGTGGAGGAAGTAGTAAGCATGATGATCCAGACTAGGATGGGTATAAAGACAGTTGACGGCCATCAGAGATATCTAGGTTTGCCAGTGGTGCTGGGAAGGTCTAAAAAGGAAGTGTTTAATATGGTGCTGGAGAGGATTTGGAAGAAGATAAAGGGTTGGAAGGAAAAGTTTCTTTCGAGAGCTGGTAAGGAGGTTCTGATTAAGGTAGTGGCACAAGCAATCCCGACGTACATCATGAGCTGCTACAGAATGCCAGACGAAACCTGTAGAGAGATTGAAGGAATGATTGCAAAGTTCTGGTGGGGCTAAAGAAACGGTGAAAGAAAGATCCATTGGTGCAGGTGGGATAAAATGTCATCTCCGAAGTCAGAGGGAGGAATGGGGTTCAGCGGAATTAAAGAGTTCAATATCAGTCTTTTGGAGAAGCAGTACTGGAGGCTTCTGGGCAATGAGGATTCCTTTGTGGGAAGGGTGCTTAAAGGAAGGTACTACCCAAAGTGCAACATTGATGATTGTTCCATTGGCAACAACGCAAGTTATGCATGGAGAAGTATAGTTGGAACTAGAAAGCTCATTCATCAAGGCTCCAGGTGGAGGATCGGTAACGGGAGAAGGGTGTCAGTTTTGAACGATAGATGGATCCCAGGAAACCCTGGCTTTAAACTATTGCAGAATTATCCTGATTTGAACTTAGACTTGACAGTTAGTGACCTAATAGACTCAGACCTTGGCTGCTGGAAGGAACAATTCATTTTTTCCAATTTTGGTCTATCTGATGCTTTACAAATAGCAGGCATTCCCTTAACGCTGAGATCAGTGGAAGATGAACTGATTTGGCATTTTGAAAAGAGTGGCACCTACTCAGTAAAATCGGCTTACCAATTATGCTTGAAGGAGAGAGCCCTCCCAAGACCTGGACCTTCATCTGTCTCCCATCAAAAGCTCTGGAAGGTAATATGGAAGATTCCCACACAGAATAGAGTAAAGAATTTCCTATGGAGACTGAGCAAAAACATCCTTCCCACACGAGAAAACCTCTTAAAGAAAGGTATCCTTCTTGACCCATCTTGCCCTTTCTGCAATCTGATGCCTGAAACGGTCCAACACATCTTTCTTGATTGTTTTTTCGCGAGGCAAACTTTCTTCTCCTCCTGTCTCAGTCTGAGAGTTGAGTCAAACAGGGACATTTGTTCTTGGTTGGAGGAATACCTAACTAATAAAGACCCCTTTGTTTGTCAGTTGATTAGTTCTATGTTGTACAAGATTTGGAACGCAAGGAATTCCTTGGTTTTTAAGGCAAAACATATTCCGCCCCTGCAAGTTGCCCATGAAGCCTTCACTATGGTTCAGGAATTTGACCATTGGAATAACCAATAGGAAGGTAAAGAAATTCATGAAAAGAGCTGGACCAATTCGCGTGATGCTGTTACAACCATTCAGGTGGATGCGGGGGTCTTTGAGGAAGGTCTGACGGCATATGGCTGTGTCATCAAAGATGGTGAGAACATAGTTCAACTTTCAGCCTGTAAACTGGAAAGAAGATTGTTGGATCCTACTGCTGCAGAATGTTTAGCGATTAGATGGGGTATCCAACTTGCCTCACAGCTCAATCTGAAAATTTTTTTGCTCCAATCAGACTCTTTAATATGTGTTGATAGCTTGAACTTGTGTCATAAGGTTGCTAGTATTGATCATATAGTGGAAGATTGTAGATTGCTGCTAAGCAATGTGGCTGATGCGTCTATCATGTATATCAGTAGGAGTTTGAATGTTGTGGCTCATGGCCTTGTTAAGGTAGGAAAAGCTGTATGCTCTAAAACTTGGCTTGGTGACTGTCCTTTGTTGGAACACCATAGTCCTGCTGTTTCTTATTTCCCGTCTTAATGGAAATATTGACTTATAAAAAAAAAAAACATAAATGTATTGCACCGACATTAATACCAATGGACTGACACTAATACCATATCAAATTAATGTTTGACAAAAAAAATATTTATAGTGTGATTAAAATCACAATTAGATACCAATATCTTTCTAAAATATCAAAGTCTCTTTGAGATAGAGTATTACTCAAAAAAACAAAATACAAGGAATCAATTCAACAAAACTCTCTCAATTGTGTAGATATTCTCTTTAAAAGCATGTCTTCAAATAAAGACAACAGTCTCTTTATATTTATATAGAGATTGCGATCCAGGCAAAAGCCCATTAGATACAATCAAAATTCACCTGAATTAAATATTCAATAAATCAAATCATGCATTTAAAGCAAGTCCAGTTTGTTTAATTAAATATTTTTCCATTAAAAACTTTGCAAACCAACTTTAGCGTAATTTTGGATTAAACAAATCTAACATAAATCTTTCTTTCAGCATATACAATTAAATATTTCTTTCAAAGTATATCTCATTAAATCTTTTAATCAATTAAAATCCAATTAAATATATTTCAACATGACTCTAATAATTCAACGTTTTCAAACCAAAATCTTTTCCAATTTTTTTTTTTAGAATCTTGAATAAATCAACTATTACTTAATCACGGAAATTGGAATCAATGGTAGAATCAAATTAGCCAAAATAAAACTTTCCGAAAATAGCACTCTAGAGAAACACGGAGGGAAAACAAATCATATTAAAGAGGGAAAACAAATATGTAGCTTCATGGCATGAGTAACAAATTGGTCAAAAACACATTCTCCACAATCCAAGGCAACAAGAGTTCCTACTTGGTGCAGAAGACTAGTTAGGCTAGGAATGATACTTGATCGATGAGATAGAGAAACCCAATTAGGCACCCAAATCTTGTATTAGATGAAATACTTAACACTCAACATGGCGTCTACCAAAAGACCTTTTGAAGGCTAGTCCTAATGTACATTTCCAGTAGTTTCTTAAGCTATGATTTTATCATTATTTTCAATAGTAGTGCATCACTGTGGATGTAATATTCCATATTATCTAAATGCTTGATTAGATATTAGATGAGATCAGATTAGTATCTATTTGCTCTATCTTTGGTTAATTGGATTAATAGAATTCTCTAAGTGTTTTAAGTATGGTCAATTGGGATCAATAGAGCAACTAGTGAACTCTGAAAAGATTAATTATTGATGAAAGAGACAGATCAATTATTTTAATTCAAGAAATGATTTTAAGGTAACTCTAATAATTGATCAATTGGTGTGAAATGGATGCATAATACTTGTTACCATGTTAGAATATGTTTTGGTTGGATTTGGTTTGAGTTTATACCATTAAAAACAGGTTTTTATGCTTCTGGTTCAGTGGTAACCGGTTATCACTTTGAGGTAACCGGTTACATGCAGGAAAAATGGCAGTCTTACGTGAAAAATGAACTAAATAACCGGTTACTCATTCTGAGGTAACCGGTTACCAAAATGTGCCTCTAACTCTCATTTTAATTCTGTTTTGAACAGTGACACTTGAGTAACCGGTTACTCATTTTGAGGTAACCGGTTACCACTGTTGGTTGATGAAAAATATTTTAGAAAATTCATAACTTCCGAACCGTGATTTCGATCGAAGCGTTCTTGGTATCGATGGAAAGCTATGACGATCCTCTACCCAATAAAAAGTGAAATATTGAGTATGATGTGGGATTAATTAGTTAGTTGCAATTGAATGAAAATAATGTTTATGTGATATGTTGTGATAAATGTTTCACTTATGCAAATTGTGTTATACCATGTCTAACTAATTGTTGTTAAGTATGATTGAGAGAATATGCATGCTTAAAACGAATTAGTAAGAGTGAGGAAACTTTATCCTAAAACAAAATGGTATAATTCTAGGTTGTGACTAGGATTGTGATAGAAATCCTAGATGGCAATGCTCGTGCATTCGATGTAGAAAGGTGCATCCTTGACGAGTAATGGTCTAGAGTAGAGAACCTAGATGGCGATGCTCGTGCATTCGACGTAGAAAGGTGCATCCTTGCCGAGTAATGGTCTAGAGGAGAGTGAAACACTAGTATGGAACATGTGTGAACCCTTGTATTTTTTTAGAAAAGGCGAATGGGCCTTAAGGCGAATGTGGTCTTGTGATTTAATAAGATAGGGAACTCACTGAGATTTAATAACTCACCCCATTGTTGTTGTTATTTTTTCAGGTTGTTTGCAGGTTTGATTTACAAGGGGAGCTATGCTTGGATGTTTCAAGAGAAGCTTAGCTTTAGTTTTCCGCTGTGTAATTGTTTGTATACAATTGAGGATATTGTATATTGATCTTATTTTTTGTTTTGGCTAGTTTCCATATCTTGTACCATAGACTGTGTTATGTTTTTAGAATGGTCAAGTATGTGAATTACGCCATTAGGCACTTATGATGGTGTTAGTACCAAATAAAATGCTTGTATAGTATTATTCTAGATATATATTATACAGGGCATTACAATGAAGCTCCATAATTTTATTGTATTTTAATTTGTGAATCAACTGAGGGTTCTCTTTTGGGTTCCAATCTCCTATGATATATAAACTTCCACTTGACCACACTTTCCTCATATTGGAATGAAATATTATCAAGGGAAACTAAAGGAATGTTTTTCAAAAGATTCTACCCTCCAATAGACATTTTTACAATTTTAACACGCTTTGTAGCATGCTCATCATTATCATCATCCTCTTCAATGTCCTTCATGCAGTTAGAGGCATATTTCTAAACATTATGCTTCGCGCTGCTAGCAACAATCTTCTTTCTTTTTACAAACTTATTTTACTTGACATGTTCTTCTCCTTTTCAATACTACTTCTTCTTCTTCTTCTTCTTCTTAGAACTCTTATTCTTCTTCTCAACCATAACTCTTTTTTGTTTTTATAGGGATTTTCAAACGATGGGAACTCCATCAGCAATGTCATCATTAACAACCACATTGTCATCATTATTAACGTCTTCACTTACAAGTCCATACTCATTAAGATCTCCATTGATATCTTTACTGACATTATCATTAATAACTTTAACCTCTTCATTGACATCTTCTGTAACATCTTTACAGGCATTTTCAGTAACATTTTCATCAACCTCTTTAGGTTCAGAGTTAGTGGAGGCATTGTGCATGGGGTTATAATGACCAGTTTTAGTGGCGGAAACCTCAACATTCATAATAACATAAATCAAATTTGTACTAGAAAGATGATCACAATCATTAAAGGCCGTTATTATTTCATTGAAGTTATCAGACTCATCTAAAACATCATTTCTAACACTACTACGAATAACCTATTTTATCTTGTTTGTGAAAGGGTTATTACCTCAGTTGTTTGAAACTCCTTCAAGAAGATTTTAAATACCAACTATTTCAATGTATCACTAATAGAAATGAACTTTCCTTTTAGTAGCCGACAATGCTACACGTTTATACAATTTGGATTGTTAAACCATATAGTCTATTGTAGACTTTATAAAACCAATGTCTCCATACATTTATGAGTCAAATTTCCCCTTTAAAGTAGGATTATCTCTTTCCACAAAAGAATGTCATACAAGGTGTGCTACAAAGATGCCTCAAAATAAATTCTACAATATTATAATGCTTTCTACTTAAATTTAACAAAATTCTACTAATTGTATCAACACCATGTGCTATATAGAGCTGTTAAAATGGGATACCCGATCCTAAACGGGCCGGCCTGATGGGCTCGGGCTTTTTAGGGCTGGGCCTAAAAAGCCCATTTTTAATATGGACTCGAAAATTATTGTCCGAACCCGGCCCTAGACGGGCTTCGAGTTACCCGGCCCTAAATGGATTTTTTTTTAATAAAAAATAAAAATAAAAATGTCATAATATTTAATATAAATAAAATAAAAAATTATATTATTTTAAACATAATACATTTTTATAATACATTTTTAAGTACTACATTATATTTTATCAATATTATAATGTGTTTTTAAATACAACTGTATAAAATAATACTCGAATATTTAGCATAAGGGAAATTAATAGAATACGAGAAAAGAGTGTTGATTATATTAATGTATAATATTTAAAAGAGAAATATTGAATAAAATATATATATAATTTAGTGAGGTGGCAAAAATCAATGTGTTATTTTGGAGTAAGATAATATAAGTATTATTATAATTTTTAAAATTTATAGTGATATGGGTCTAATGGTTATCCATGGCTCATATAGGCTAGCCCTAATGGGTAGCGGACTTTTTAGGGCTGTGTTAAAAAGACCCTGAAAAATATAGACTCTAATTGTAAAGTCCAAACCCTATGATTCTTCGGGCCTAATGGACCGGCCATATGTGAGTTAGTCCATTTTGACGGCTCTAATACTGTATATGATCTTGTGTACATTTTTATACACATAGAACTATCCATATCATACGCATAAGAAATTTGTTCCACTTATAATAATTTTTCATCTTAACTTGAAGGATATTCACTAGAGGTCGACTTAAAATTAGTGGCGAGAAGAATGCTTGGTTCCTTGGAATTTTAAATCCAAAATATCTATAACACTTTTTTATATAATGTTATCATGACATCTAAAGTTTATTTTTCCTTTCTAAAACGCTTAATTCTAATGTCAAGAATCTTTTTAGTAGTTTTATATCTTTCATGGTAAATGAATTGTCTTATTTGTTAATTATGAGTTGTATGTTAATCGAATAAATTAAGTAATAAGACTATTAAATGTTTAACTTAATAATCAATTATATGTTTAATTAACTTATATGCAATATGAGACGATTTCATGTTGACCCATTTTAAAATTTAAAAAAAAAAATTAATTAATTATAGCACTACATATGGTATATGATATCACTCTTTCTCCTTATTTTAAAAAGGGATTTCTAAGACATGAGGAACCCAAGTTAAGAAATAAACACACGTAAAAATATTTTTGTTATTCATCTCTCTATTGTTTCATAAATGTTGTCGAGAAAGTCAATTAGCCATCGACTCAAATATCCTTATTCACACTCTTATTATCCTTATAGATTAATATAAGGTAGAGACTAATTTTGTTTATTTATTTGTTTTATGTATTAAAGTAAAATTATAGTTTTAATATTTATTAAAAGCATGGCTTCTATCATTAATTAATAATTTATTTCAACATCCATTTACTCAAGATATAATTTATTTGGCTTGTTATAAAAGTTAACTTTAAAGAATGCAAAAAACTAACATAGAAAAGGTAAGCTTGTATTGTAAAACTTTGTTTTGTATAATATATCATACCAAAAAAATGCAAACTTATTCTATCTAACACTATCTAAAAAAGGAAAACAAGTATATAGAATTAGTTACAGAACAATTATTTAGGTTGTTACACCAACAAATAAATATAAAATGGAAATATAGCCGGCTAAAACGAAAATTAGTTTAAAACACTTGTATAAAAGTGAATCTAGAAAAAACAAATGCCTAAGTTTTATGATCAATATCTTGAGAGAGAAAGACTTTTACAAATATAAAGAGAGATAGAGAAATAAGAAATTCTTTTTTAGTGAAACCATAAGTTCTTTTTCTAAATATTAAGTTCAATTTATCAATTGATAGTTAGGTATTTCATCAATGGCAGAAGAAAGTACAATATTATTCAATTTAAAAGATAACCTCAAAGAGATCAAAGAACAACAAGATAATCAAATTCAGCAACAAGATCAAATAAAGGAACAACAAAGTAATATAGAAGCAAGAATAGTAGCAATGGAGAATTCAATGAAACACATGGAAGAAATTATGAGCAAGTTAGAACGTGCAACCAAAACTGGTGGCATAAAAACTAAAGGCAATGGAGGGACAAATATGAAGAATGGTAAGATTCAAATGCCTACTTTAGAAGATGCTGAATCAACAGCAGAGAATTGTCTGTTTTGGCCTGCACGCGCTATTGGTTGTTGTAATTAGATAACTTGTATATAGATATTGTCTTTCAACACTCGAATATTGTTAGACTATAAATAAATAAATCTTTTAAAAATCGGAAGTTTACTATTTAAGTTTTTTTTTATTGAATGATCTATAATATCTTGCAAAGTAATCACTGCTTTAATATGTTTTAAGGATGGTTTGATTTGACATACATTTAAGTTGAGGGGGTTTATTATTTTTATCAAGATGTAATTTTTTTTTTACAGTATTAATTTTAATAATAAATTACTCTATTTTTCCTTCTTGATGTTCAAAATTATTTTCTTTTCAAATTTTAATATTACATTTTAAAAAATACATTTATTTATTTAATGTATGATGGGTCACGAGAGTGAATCCAACTGAGAGAACGTATATTGACCCAACATTTTAAGAAATTGTGTTTATAGGTCATCTCACTTTTCAAGTGATTTACCTAACTTTTTTAAGTAATGTAAGACTTTTAACTCGTACTTGTATCACACCAAACACGGAATGACTTATTCCAATTCAATAATGGGGATTTTAGCATACTTGAACGAAAATCTATTTCATATTTCCTAAGAAGTGTTGCGTAGAAATACTTTGTGTCGAATAGGGAATTGTTTTGGGAAAAGATGGAACGATTAGAGACCATGAGACGTGAAGTAAGGGAACCATATATTATACAAGTAAACTTTAATTAGGAAAGAATGGAAGTGCGCAAGAACGGAAGCCCTAAATACAAATGAGTTATCGCTTTTGCAAGCATAACGTGAATTTTGAGGACGAAACTAATTAAGGGGAAGGAATGAAATGTCACTCATATCTGCTATTTTAATGAATAGAGTTATTATGTTGTATAATTAATTGTGGACTTATTTACTACAAATGGATGGTGTTAAGTGTGTTTGAGAATCAGTGATGTTTTGCAAATTATGAAATTACAAGAATTATAGGGAAAATGGATAGTTTAAGCTAAAGGGTAAGCTGTTCAATTTATAATAATATTAATTGAAGTTAAGGAGGGTCATTAATTGATAAAAACATGATTAAAAGTAATGTCTATATAGTAATTAGGATAAAGTTGTAGGGACGTTTACGTAACTTTGCATTTTTAATGAAGAGCTTTTCGGTCTTGTCACACGCGAGATTTATAAGTCAAAAAAATTAAATGAACCAACATTTATCCTTTATTTGTACCTCATTATATACTTGCAATGGATAGGAAAGAGTTGAATTGTCTCCCATACAAGTTATTCTTGCTTGCATGCAAGGTCAATCCATCACCATGAACACAAATTCAAGAAGCAATTATTGATTTACTGGAAGAGCAAGCATAATTTGGAGAGAACTGTATGGATGATCAAGGAAATTTGGAAGATAAATATGTATACCTCTTAGATACATGGGGGAGCACGAAAATAGGAGAAGGAAATGTAATATTTGCTCGAGTGGGGTTATCATTGCATTAGAGGAAATCATCATCTTCTTCTTCTTGAGGTGGGTTCTCTTTAAGTCTTGATATTAGCTACGTATATATAAGATTTTATGACATGCGTTAGATTAAATTAAGGATTCAAGTAGCTTAAGAGTTATAATTTCATGTTTGAAATGATGGATGGTGCATGATGAACCTTAGGTTGTTAGGTTGTTAATTTCTAAGAACTTGTTGTGAATTATGTGTTTTTAATTATCCATGAACATGTATTAATGATCCAATAATATTAGGGATTATTGATAGTGAATTGATGTTTGATTAATGGTGAGAAAATGATTTTTTTTTGTGTTCTGGTTTTGCTAATCGAGTCAGGGAATGTATGAATCGAGTCAAGTCCATTTTGGGTCTTTCAATCTAGTCATCGGGGTGAATTAGTCGGTACAAAGAATTAGGATTTCATCATTGAGTATTGTGACTCAATTTATGGGATTCTTTGAATTGAGTCATGAGTTCAAATTTTCTATAAAATCCCTAATTTAAACCCTAAAACAACAGGTTGAGCAGGGTAATGATCTCTAATGCAAATCTAATTATCCTAGACCCAATATCATTCAAAGTTGACATCAAAACAATGGATGAGTAGAATTAGGAATTTTTAAGAAATAAGATGCATTTGGGTTTAGAATTATAACCAGGACGTATAAATTCATAAGGTCTACTGGAAAGTATTAGATTGAGATGGACTACATGACTCCTACAACATAATCTGATGAATGAATGATGAGGCTAGGTATGCTTCTAGTGTAGTAAGTATGCATGTATATATATATATTAATGATCCAATTACATACTTACATGTGTGTGTGGGTGGGTGTGTGTGTGTATGGTTAAGTGGGTTCTCCATATATACAACACGACATGTAAGTCATGATAAGTGGGGGATACCGACTATGGAGATAATTTATCTCCAATCTTACTAAAATAGAATATGTATCCAATTAATGATGGTGACCATAGTACCACGAACCAAGAATTGACTTATAAGGGTAGCTATAATTAGTATGCTCCCTCATGTTCACATGTATGATAGGTTTAGATTCTCATAGTATTATAACTTTTGGGGATTTAAGCATGTACGCTCACATTAAGTTAAGAGCAATTTAATATTAGATTAGAATCTCAGTAAGTTATTCTTAAGATCCCAATTAGTTATTCTTTGAAGTACCAGATATCTCTGTCTCTTGAAGAGTTTACTAAAATGTTAAATATTCATGCTCTTGTTCTCACTACCTAGAAATTGATCAATGTGGTGAGTTTATCTCTTCCTCTTCTTTTTCCTTCTTACAAAATCTAAATTTTAGCATTCCTTATCCCTTTCTTGTGGGAAGTTATATGCCTAGACATTCGAATAATTCATTATGTGGTCAACCATATTCTCATACCTAGAAAACATAATTTATGACAATTGTCAAAAGCTGATGTGGTCGTGACCTAGTAATTGGCCCAAAAAATTGAGACAAACTAGGCTATTGAATTGATACATTACATGATGGTGAGAAAAATAAAGGGATTTATTTAGGTACCATATTGTCACTTGGTATCAAAATTCTTGGATCATGTTAGCTTTAATGTTGAGAACGAGGAATACATGAATAACTCTATTGGAATAGGAAACATTGCGGTAGAGCTAATGAGAATAGACATTGTTGGTGGAGTTCCATCTTAAAAGCCTCTTAGATCTAGATGAGTCGCTCAAGGAAGACAAGTTTAAGAATAAGTTTGGTTCTACATCTATATGCCTTTATGTTTTGATGATAACAAAGTGTAGAAGAACAAATTTGTACATTAATTGTTTGTTAAGTGTGCAGATACTCAAAGATCAAAACAGAATCTAAATGGAAAGAGCAAAAGCCGATTAACGCATATTTTGATCAAGGAACTTCAAATACTTTCCTGGAGGCAACTCTGATAGTTGAATACTTTGAAAGAAGCCAATTATGATTGTCAACTCTGAAGACAGAAAAGGCTAATGGAAATTAAACTTCAAATCAAAGCAAAGTCTGAAGCAAGGTCTGAACGACATTAAATTATAAAAGGCAGACTCTAAAGATATCTATGTCATTGAAGAAATCAATCTGAATGCAAATGAAGTCTGAAGAAAGTTGAAAGTGGATTAAAGAAAGGAAAAACACATGCTGAACAAAGGAAGAATATAAAGATGTGTTTAAAGCAAGTTAAACTTCAATATTACTAAGTCAAAATATCTTAATAGAAACCATCCAAACAAACTCTGATAAAGCTCTGACTACAAGCGTGTGCAAGTCTCAGAAGCTTGTACTCAAAGGACTCTGATGTCTCTCCATGTTCTCAAGTCAGCTTTTGAAGTATTTCAATAAAAGAACTTCATGGAATCAAAATTCTAAGACTTGTACTTAGAGGGAGCTTGCAAAGCTCACTCAGTAATTTGAGATAAAGAATTTTGATAGTCTAAAATACTCAGAGAAAACTTGCAAACCTTACTTTGAAACTTTTAGCATATTTATCTGTTATGAACCTTCATTGAAACCAAAATTACTTTGGATCTTAAACTTTGGGGGAGCTTGCAAACTTCACTTTGTAGATTTAAGTTGAAGAAATAATTTTGAAAGTATATAGGAAGTGAGAAAGCTAGCCTTGTCCGTTTCGAGTGGTTTGTGTGTTTAAAGGTAAAAGATTAGCTCTTCAATTACTATTGGAAAATCACACACACTTTCAAATGATCGGAAGCCTCTTCGACTTTGTTAAAACTACCAGAAAATGTTTTTGTGCCTAGATGATGGATTAAGTACTCATTCAAATCAACTAAGAGGGTTTTTACATGGCATATTCTATTATTTCATTAGGGTTAATCATTTCTCACATTTGTAACCCTAATAATCGATTAGTGGAAGCCATAATCGATTAGTGATGGCGGAATTTAAAAACCTTACATATTTGAACTACCTAACCGATTATGTGATATGCATAATCAATTATGAGCATTGAAAATCCCATGGATTCTTTCCATTTTTTAGCCATAGTTTGTCCTATAAATAGATAGCTAATTTCTTATTTCATTCACACCACAAAAATGTATTTTGAATAATCTTTCTCACTATCCAGTCTCTTCTCTCTCTTTATTTCATCTTCACTTTTGCCACGGTATTTTGAGAGTGAAATTTACCTATAAGGTGTTTAGTTCTGGTGCTATGGAATTTTTTTAATATCTCTTGTGAGATTTTGTTGTTTGTTTCTGAGCTAAACCAATGGAAAAATATCTTGTTTAGTTTGTGAGATCTTTAAAATATCATGTTTGGTTTGTGAGCTTCACATGTTTAAAAACGTTTGTTTCGTTCAAGAGATTTTATGTTAAAATCTCCACTTGGTTCATGAATTACGCCTAGTATAAAAGTTTTTATTTGGTTCGGGATTAGAGTTGTACAATATCTCATGTTAGGTTTGGAGGATATCTAGTATAAAACTTCAAGTTAAATTTTAATAATATTTGTGGCCATAAACTATGGAAAACTCTCATATATAGTGGAACTCTCAAGAAGTAATTCTTTGGGAGAGAAGGTAGGCCAAGTGATTAGGTCAAAACCTTTATAAATCTCTTGTGCGTTCTTCTTATCTCTTATCTTGCTTTATTTTCATTGTTTGTTCAAAAAACTTTAACTCTTATTTTAATCGTTTTATTTATTCTGCTGTTTACTCTTTTTTAAAAAATTAACAATTGCTTTTATCAAATATTTTTTAATTAGACATTGTTTTTATATGCAACACAATTCACCTATCCCCCTCTCTTTTGTTTGGAGTCACTTGTCCAACAACAGGTTTCAATTTAGCAGGTGGGATGGGGTTAACAACCACATTCTCAATGGCCTTCTTAAATAGTGAGCAAGAAAACTAGGATGTATGCGAGACAATGCTAGTAACAACAAATTGTAATCCACAGTCCTAATATGTTTCATTATCGAGAATGGTTTGTAGTACCAAGTTGACAATAATGGACAATTACGATAGGCTATTAGTTGTTGTACATGAGGCATAACTTCAAGAAAACTTTTTTACCAGCCTCATACTGACAATCTTGACGATAAACGTCAGTTTTATTCTTCATGCGACTCTGAGCAGGTGTGAGATGACGTTTTAGTTGTCATAAGCATTCATCCCTGTCCAAAAGGCCATGGCAGAAAACACCAACCTTGGTTTTGCCTAGTAAGAAGCGGGTGATGAGAGGTGGATCTCTCCCATACACATATTTAAAACAATACTTTTACACACATGAAAACTTATATTGTACTAATATTTATCCAATGGTAGCCATAAGACCCAAGTCTTGGGTTGGTCATCTCTGAAAAACCACAGGAAAGTCTCAAGACAGCGGTTGCAAGCCTCGATTTGATTGCCCGTTTATGGATGATAATAAGTGCTAATTTTCAACAAATTTCCCTGCAACGTACCAAAAGTTGCTATCAAAGATGGGATCATGATTTCTCACAATAGATGATGGACTCTGGTAAAGATGAACAATCTCCTTGTGAAAACTTATGCTAGCAGTTGAGCTATATAAGGATGCTTCAGGGGAATAAGGTTACTATATTGAGTTTGGATCTGCTCTAGTTCTGAGAATCTGATTTTGGTCATGTTCTTTAAATGAATAAGCGACACGTGGAAAAGTAAACATCAATGACTGAGATTATAAATATTAAAATCAAATTATTTTTAATTAAAATAAAATAGAATTTCATTCATCTCTCTCATATCTTCTTCAACGAAAACACTTTTTATCTTAATGATGGTGACCCAAACCCCTTTCTATTTCTTCAACTGTAGCGACCTAATTTCCTTTTTGTTTCTCTGACTCTGTTGTTGACTCTCTGCCTCATCGCCTTCAGTGCTACTATCTCCCTCTTTTTTCAGCCTCAAGACTGTTTAATTAAAGATTTTCATTTTCAATTTTTTGATTGAGATTAGTTCCTGTCATACCCCAAATTTTGACCGCTTATTGTTAAAATTTTGTTTATCTGATTGTGTTTTCACTTCATGTCATCTGCATATCATATCGTATATTTTGTCATGCATATTGCTTAAGTTATCAGCCGGAATATACGTATTAAATTTTCAAGCGTTTTGGTTAACCTAAGGGTTAAATATGCGAAAAATTGGTGTCCCGACTTTTTTTTATCAAACTAGCTGACACCCATTATTGATCAGTTTTCTGTGTACTTTAACCTGGTGTGCTCATTTTAATTTTTTCAATCACTTTTCTGACCCGTCTTGGCCTTTTTACCAGGTAAAATTAATTTTTTAAAATTTGACTAAAACGTTGTATTTTTTCAATACGTATATTTTTTGCTGATCATTTTGGTATGTTCATTTTATTTTTTCGGACATTTCGATACCAGAAGATTTTATCGTTTTTAACCGGTTTCAATATTAATTTTAATTAATAGTTATTTATTTTAATTAATTTTATTATTTTAGTCTTATTTTATATTTTGGCTTTTTCTAAATATATAATAATGTTCATTTTTCTTACTAACTTATTTAGGTTTTCTAATAACCTATTTATTAAAATCAAATATGTATGTATTAATCCACAAAATGACCTCACCATGATTACATCATATTGCCTACATCACTAATTCAAAGTCTTGATTTTTATTCAAAGTCAAATTTTCAAAGTTTGAATAAATGACTAAATATTTACTATATTATTTTTTACTAAGTTAGTCTCATTTTTGTGACATCACAAACTTGGTTTCCAAGCCATGTTTTTACTATAAATAGGCTTCATTCTTCACTTGAAAAATTACACCAAACAAAGTTCCTACACTTGTTTCTCATTTCCATCTCTCTTACATATTTTGTTTTTTCACATGAAGCACATATTCTTACTATGTTTTAGTAAAGTCTAGAAAAGAGAAAAAAAATTTTAATATACACAGACAAGGGTGGAGCGCCCCACCTCCCCCTTCACTCACTATATTTTTTCTTTCTTCTTCCATATTTCTTCACACGTGTTTATTTAGTATTTGTTTTATTCAATAATTGTTAAATAAATTAATTACTTATTTAGTTTTACTAATATTGATTTGTTGTTTTTACTAAATATATTTCAATTAATTTAATTTGTGTGATTGATCATTTAATTGTTTAATTGATTATTATTCGATTATTTGATACATGGCTTATTCTTAAGTTTGATTTCAAAGAATTATTTGTAAATTAAATAAGTGTTCACATCACTTATGATTCTAATTCAATTCTAACCACTTAATGAGACCAAAAGCATTTCTATGTGATCTCTGGTTTTCTCTGTTTGTTTGTGGCTTTTCATCTGATGCAGGAATTCTTAATCAATATCTTGACGATTATTGGATCCTTAAAAGCTTTGTCGGATACCTTGGGCTCGTCTGACGCTCCTCTGCTTGCGTGAAAATTCAACAGTGTCTGGTACACTCTGTATATAATCTTTGCTTATGCATCATGTTTATGATTAAATAAATCTTACACTAAACACTTTTGGGCCTCTTGGTAGAGTGTAAGTCTCATCCCTTTGTAAATAAACCTTTTAGGGCCTCAGTCATTGTATAAGTCCCAATACGATTTTAAAAATCTCGGCACAATCGCTATTTTCAAAACAATTTTCATCTGGGCCTCCCTTTGGTTGTAAGTCCCATTTTTCTTCTTTTTCAAACACTTTTAGGCCTCTAATAGAGTGTAAGACCCAACCCCCTTTGTACATAAATAATTTGGGAGTCATTGTATAAGTCCCTACGCGATTTTCAAAATGAACGGTGTGATCGTTGTTTTTCATCTGGACCTCTCCTTGAGCTATAAGTCTCATCTCTTGTATAAAAATAAACTTTTTGGGCCTCTAATAGAGTGTAAGACCCATCCTCTTTGTAAAAATAATAATTTGGGCCACAGTCATTGTATAAGTCCCTCTGTGGTTTTCAAAACTACGACGCGATTGTCGCCTTTTCAAAAGAGATCATATGGGCCTCTCTTTAAGTATAAGCCCCAAATTTCCTTTTAAAACAACTTTCTTTTTTTATTTAAATTCAAATTCAAAGTTTTATCAAAATTTTCTTCAGTTTCTTGAAAAACTAACCATACAGCTGTAGTTAAAATGCTTGGGCTTGCACAACTGTAAGTTCCACTATCTCTTTAATACATACTTGTTTATATATTTCATCTGTATATATATATATATATATATATATATATATATATATATATATATATATATATATATATATGCTTGTACATGCTTGCTTAAAGTTTTTTCCAGCAGTTAGGTCTAGGTTTAGATCAAACCAGAGGTTACTCTTTCAACACACTCAAAACTAGTTTCCCATAGGAAATTCCAGATACAGTCTTGCCTCCTCTTGGGCTTATACAATATGGAACATAGAAAGGCATTATTCCCGGTGAAACTTTTCTCAAGACTGTCCAAATTTAGAAGTATTTATACAAGAAATTCATTTCCCCGGAGAGGATTAATTCCCGGTGTAACCTCTCCGGAATTTCTTCAAACCCTAGAACTTTTCTGCAAAGAAAGGATTTATTCCCGGTGAAACCTTTCTTGAACTTTTCTTAGGTTTGGACCCACAGGCTTCCTAAAAGCATCCCCAACCTCCTCTTGGGCTTACTACAAGGACCCTCAGGCTTCTTAGAAGTTCTCAGCCTCCTCTTGGGCTTAGTACAAGGACCCAAAGACCTCCTACAAGTATATGACAGAAATTTGTCATCTCTACTAGTTCAATCCTCCTGAGAGTCAGAATTCCAGAATATCAGACCATCGTAGGGTTGATCTTTATCCCTTAAAACCACAGCATTCTCTTGGGAATCATACAAAGATCTCTCTCTACACTAGAGCCTACCACCTCTTGAGAGACTTGGACGGTCTCAACCTCCTCTTGGGAATCATACAAAGATCATCCTCCAGTTAAGAGTCAACCTCTTCATACCAGTAGACTTGGAAAGTCTCATTTTCTCTTGGACCTCACCAGGAAAAACCCTCAAGCTTCCTAAAAGCACAGGAAAAAACCTTGATCATTTCACTAATCTCCAGCAGAGTTAAAACCTCTATAGGTTTTCAAATTCAAAGTTTAAACCTTCACTATAAAAAATCCCAGTCAGGGTCAATTTACCATCAATAAAACCCTAACAAAATCAGAGCCCCCATGGTATCTGATATTGTAACTCTCCTTTTGATCCCCAGAAAAAGTTAAAACCTTTGGGATTCCCGAACACATATTGGACCTGTCTTTGGTATTTCAACAATCCTCAGCAGAAGCTAGCCTCCACTTAGGCTTCATATAAGAATTTCCCCAACCAGCCTCCTCTTAGGCTTTATATAATGATTTTCTTCGGTAGAATTAGCCTCAATCTTAGGCTTTGTACAAGACAGATAAAACCTCCCCAGTGGAGTCAATCTCTTTTTAGCCTCAATCTTGGGCTTTGTACAAGACAGATAAAACCTCCCCAGTGGAGTCAATCTCTTTTTAGCCTCAATCTTGGGCTTTGTACAAGACAGATAAAACTCTCCCCAGTAGAGCCATTTTCCAACCTTTTAGCTTCAACCTTGGGCTTTGATCAAGGCACACAAAAATCATCATCCCCTCAGATGAGACCATGAGTCCACTCTGCAGGAGGACATTTCCTCTATACATCACATCTCAAAACAAACAAACAAAACCTTTTTCCTAGATAATTACTGTAAGTGGCACACTTGTTGATTCAAAATCCAAGTTGGAGTCCTTCCTTTATCCTGGATAAAAATCATCTTTCATCTAACAGCTGTAAGTGTTAAGCCTCTGGATTATTTACATCCAAGCCAATGTCCCTCTCTTAGCATGAATGGTTCATAAAGAAAAATGGCATTGCTCAATACTGAGTTAAAGTTTCTTCCTTCATGACATCACCCTTTATAAAGAAAATTATGGCATTGCTGGATTCCACACATTCCAGTTAAAGTAATTTCCCTTGTAATCAATTACCCAACTTTTGATTAATAGATGAGATATTCTCCCTTTAGAGATGACAAATTCTCTCTCAGTCACTCTTTTAGCTTCAATCTTGGGCTTTGAACAAGATACAAATACTCAGGCAGCTTCAATCTTGGGCTTTAAACAAGACACCAAACATCTTTCCTCCCATAGAATAGGAGGAACTACAATTGCTCTGATTTCCCATATATCTTTACGGGAATACGTAGGCATAAGATTGCGAAATCTTAGCGAGCACACAAATCAAAAACTTTAGGTCCAGTACCTTCCCAAAAACAACGGAAAACCCAAAAACAACAAAAACCACTTTCTCAACACTCCCAAAGGAGAAACTTTCCCAACCCATGACAAAAAAACACTAGAAAGCAGTTCAAATTAACAGAGAAACATGTAATGCAAAGTCTATGGATAACCATATATACACTGAGTGATTGACAACTTCTCTTTGTATAACCTGACCCCGACCCCCCAATCTCTTAGCATTTGTTAAAGAAAACATTTGCGTGCAAGGTTAGTTTTAGATATCTTCCCTTTCCTTTCCAGCTTCATTGGATAAATAAGAAATCAGAAAGTAGCACCTAATTCCAACCATTGCGGTAAGGAAGTCGCGTCACCGACAAAAATCGCACGCTACAGAAAAATGGAGACTCTGCTGGGGAAGTTTCCTAGGATTAGAATTCCTAAGAGGTCTAGGCTTTGTTTTGCTTTTATTTCTCTGTTTATTTACTTTCTGTTACATTTACTGTCATATTACCTGATACTCGTGTTTAAATTTTTGTTAACTGGGAATGCGATTAATACGCATGTGGAAAGTTTGAGAGAACATTAAGATAAGTGGTGGCATATCCGGGAAACGCTTATAGGGAGTGAATCCCGACCAAGCTAACTTGGCAGTCCACCGAATCAGGCGAGGTATCCGTGTGGAAATATTGATGTTGAACGACCGATTGTCGTGAAAGCATCGTTTATCCCAGTGCGGTACCCATGACCCTGAGGATTTAGTAGACATTTAACCATATGGCCATTTGGTAGTGCGGTGACTATCGAGAATAGTTTATACGCGATACTACACTCAAAAGAGATTCATCCTAGGATATTACAGCTCGCTCGAGTGAATCAGCTTGCTATTAATATCCCTAGGAGGGGTCAATGATTTTGGGAACCTTTTAGAACCCGTTTTACAAGTACAAAAATTGACCAAATAGTATAATCTTTGGGAACGGGTAGATCCATGACTCCATGCTCGTGACGATGAACCCCTAAACCCATGTTTTCAATTGTTTTTGTTTGCTGCATTTATGCATTCATTAAAAAAACTCTTTAGGAACAAGAAAAAAAGTTTCAAAAGAACTAAAATAATAATTGCAAATATCTGAGGTTGCGTTATGGATTTCGGTAGAAGAAAATTGCATAAGTACACCTTCAAAGCTCCGAAACTAGAGGACTTAAGGAAATTGGGAAGGATGATTACCAATCCCGATGCTTTCAGAGCTAAGCACGAAGGACGGTTGTCTATGTTAAAAGTCAACGTGGTTGAAGGGATCCTGTCTACACTGGTACAGTTCTACGATCCGGTTTACCACTGCTTCACTTTCCCGTATTACCAACTTGCACCAACATTGGAAGAGTACTCCCACCTGATTGATTTACCTATCATTAATCAAGCTCGATTTTTCAGACTGGAAGAAATTCCAAAGGATCAGACCATTGCAAGAGCAATCTCTTTGGATGTGTCAGAAGTTAGGACTCACATGACTACTAAAGAAGGAATCCAGGGTTTACCGGCTAAATTCCTGATGGAGAAAGCTCTATACTTTGCTAGTGTAGGAAATATAACTGCCTTCGAAGACGTCTTTGTTCTGCTCATATATGGGTTATTCCTCTTTCCCAACATTGACAACTTCGTCGATACCAATGTTGTTAAGATATTCTTAATAGGAAACCCCGTACCAACCTTGCTCGCAGATGCTTATCATTTTGTACACTTAAGGAACTTGTACAGCGGGGGGATGATCACATGTTGTGTACCCTTACTTTACAAATGGTTTCTTTCCCACTTGCCCAAGTCTGCTGCTTTTTGGGATCACAAGAGTACTCTACGTTTGTCACAGAGGATTATGTCTCTTACCAATTCTGACATAGATTGTTACAATGGGATTTACGAAGGGATAAAGAACATCGACAGATGTGGAAATTTCCCCAATGTACCCATCATTGGTACTAAAGGAGGGATCAACTATCATCCAATTTTAGCTCGTCGTCAACTCAGATTACCCGATGAAGAATATCCCACATAATGTTCATCTGGAAGGTCTTTTCTTCAAGGAAGGGGAAAATGGCAGGGCACTGAAGAAAGAAATAGTGCATGCCTGGCAACATATTCATAGGAAATGGAGAGAGTCTTTGGGAAGACCAAATTGTATCTCCATGGAACCGTATCTCCATTAGGTGCAAACTAGGGCCCTCAAGTTGAGGATGCCTAACCCTCGTCAAGCAGTTTATCCCTTAAAGGAATTTATCCTTTATTTCATGTCAGATGCGGAAAAACTCCAGGTCGCTCTCAACAAAGTCGAACGTGAGAAGAATTCTTGGAAGAACAAATAATAGATCCTTAATTTGGAATGTACCAAGATTCAGGAACTGCTAAGATGATGCTTCTCCAAGATTCAGGAAGATGCAGAGCCATCCAGCAGTACCAAAAGATACGGTAATGCTTTCCAAAAGAAGAAAGAGCAAGATATTAGTAATATCTCTCTTGGAAAGCAAAGGCGAAGGTATCAACCGGTAGCAGCGGTAACTCCCGCTATTAACCCGACGCCAACTCAGACTTATCAACCTCAAGTTGCTCAAAGCCAACCAAATTAACAACAGTATCAGCAAAGGCGGTAACAGCCTCTTGTCATACCCCAAATTTGTCCTACCTGTGTATAATTTTCATTTGTACATCCACCCACTGACAATTATTCAGAAAAATCCAAAAAATGTGTTGTCTTCAACTTCATCTCTCTTTTATTTCTTATCCTTTTTTTATTTTAAGTCATATCTACTTTTTAACCATTTTTTCATCCAATTAAATATCCATTTGAACCATTTCCAAATCCAAATTCAATTCAAGTATCCGTTCATAAAACCAATCTCTTTAGGTAATTACCCATTCTCCATTATTATCGATATCCAGTTTTAATATCCATCAAAATCCATTTCTATCCAATTATCCATAATTCAATTCCATTTTAAGTTTATCGTTTTAACCACTTTTAAGTCCATCATCTAATTATGTCCATTTCCATTATATTCAATCCATTTCATTTTTATTTTTGTCAAGTCCATTTACCATTTTTTTTCATGAACCATAATTCAATTCCATTTCAAATTACAAAGCCCAAGAGAAACTTCAAAAACAAGTTCAAATGGGGCGGTGCAAATCTGAAATTCATTCAAAAAAACCAGTACATTAAACCTGAAATTCTAGTACCAGATATGTGATGTTACGTGTGATGTCACAACAACACACTCTGCAATGGACAAGGTAAAACAACAGAAAAGTACATAAGGAATTGTTCACCCAGTTCGGTTTAACTACCTACGTCTGGGGGCTACCAAGCCAGGGATGAATTTCACTATCAGTAGAATTAATTTACAAATTCAACAACCCAGTTGACATCTCCTAAACTTAATCTCTACTTAATGAACTTTCTACCTAAGAGACCACTTAGGAATGAGAACACTACTCAATCCCTAAAACACCTCAGTGATATAATTCAAAGATCACACATTTTGAACAACAACAACTTGATTCTGCTTCACAACTTTGATCAAGAACAACTCAAAACAACAACACTAATTCACACTAGAATGGTTTACAACACAAAACGACTCTCAGTCTTTAGCTCACTTTCTTCGTTGCTTTTCCTTCAGGATTGATGCGCATTATATAGCTATTTGAATTGGGTTTGGACCTGCTACAATATCTGACCTGATTTGTTATTTAAAACTGAATCTTCGACATATTTTCTCTCTCAAAATCTTCTTAAATCTCAGCCTTTAAACACTCCTACAAATCTACATCAAATCTCTATGCAACAGAGAATATCTATCCCAAGATATCCGCAACCAATGAGACTAACAACTCTCCCAATATCCAGCTAAAACGCAAACCCTAACAACATCACTAAACCTGATGTTATTAATCTTCTGCAGACCTAATGTCACAACATCGCATGTGACATCAGACTTCAAAACTTCATAAACCAATGTTAAGACTCAATGTTAAGACATCACCCATGTGACATCAACATTGCACAACTTTGTTTTACCAAAATTCTAGCCAATCCAAGAACCAACAATCTCACCCTTTGGCTAATTTTGGCTAAAACAATCTCTGCAACATCAGAGACTTCAGCAGCGGATAAAAAATTTAAAAACAACCAACAAACAGCTCCCATCAACAAAGAGCAAACTCCCCCTCAAAACCAGAACCAGCATAACCAGCTGTTCAACATGCACACTCCCCCTCAACATCTGCACCACACCAGATATAGGGTACACTCTACACACCTAGGCTAACTCTCCCCCTTTATAGCCACAATTGGACAATTACCAAACACAATGTCCTGACATAAAGTCATGGTCAAACATCATGCTTCCCAAAAACACAAGTTCCAACACATTGATTGTCCAGTCGATACAAACGATGCTCCTTGTTTTTCATTATAAACACAAGCCTTTATTCTAGCAGCACCACTCAGCAACCAAGAATGAGCCAGTCAAACAGCAAAGGTGCAGCAAAGAACTTCAAGCAGAAAAACACGACTTCAGATCCACCTCAAAAGAGGAGAAAAATAATAACTACAGCTGAAACAACTTCAGGAACCACAAAGACAGGCAGAACCTCAGAAACAACCATGAAACCAAGTAAAAAGCTTCTTGTGCAACAACAAGCTACTGATGATGATTGGGATGAAGACTGGAAAGCTTTTCTAGATGCAGAGGGTTGGGATAATCTGTAACTAATGATGTCCTTCAAACCTGTATGCCTTCAGCAGTTGAATAAAGAATACAACTGCATAATACACTATCTAGCACATTTAATCTTCATAAATGTAAATTCCTAATTTACTTCTCAAACTTTCAAATTGGTTTGCATCTAAGGCTTTAGTAAAAATGTCAGCTAATTGTTGATTTGTAGCAACATGTTCCAAAGCAACTACTTTGTCTTCAACCAAATCTCTTATAAAATGATGCCTTATATCAATATGCTTGGTTCTGCTATGCTGAATAGGATTCTTAGATATATTGATAGCACTAAAATTATCACAGTACAATGGCATGACATCTTGCTTGACATTGTATTCTGTTAACATCTATTTCATCCAAACAAGTTGAGAACAACTACTCCCTGCAGCTATGTACTCAGCTTCAGCAGTAGAAAGAGACACACAGTTCTGCTTTTTACTAAACCATGATATCAGATTATTCCCTAAGAAGAAACAGCCTCCTGAAGTGCTTTTCCTATCATCAGCACTCCCAGCCCAGTCAGCATCACAATATCCCCTTAACTCAGTCACAGATCCATGACTATACAGCATCCCATAGTCACTAGTGCCATTAACATATTTCAGGATCCTCTTTACTTGATTCAAGTGACTAACCTTAGGCTCAGATTGGTATCTGGCACAAACTCCAACAGCAAAAGCAATATCAGGTCTGCTAGCTGTGAGATACAATAGACTCTCAATCATGCTTCTATATAAACTTTGATCCACACTGACACCATGTTCATCCTTAGATAATTTTAGATGAGTAGGAGCAGGAGTCCTCTTGTGATTAGCATTCTCTAGACCAAACTTCTTCACTATGTTCTTTGCATACTTGCTCTGAGAAATGAATATGGAGTCCTCCATTTGTCTAACTTGTAGACCAAGAAAATAGTTTAGCTCACCAACAAGACTCATTTCAAATTCAGACTGCATCTGTTCCACAAAACGTTTCACCATTGCATCTGACATCCCACCAAATACTATGTCATCAACATAGATTTGAGCTATCATCAGTTTTCCTCCTTCCTCTTTAAGAAACAAAGTCTTGTCAATCCCTCCTTTTCTGTAGCCATTCACAACCAGGAATTCAGTAAGTCTTTCATACCAAGCTCTTGGTGCTTGCTTCAAACCATATAGAGCTTTCCTTAGTTTGTACACATGGTCAGGAAATGTTGGATCAATAAATCCTTTTGGTTGATCAACATACACCTCTTCATTTAAGTAACCATTCAAGAAGGCACTTTTAACATCCATCTGAAAAAGCTTGAATTTGAAATTACAAGCCACCCCTAAGAGCAATCTGATAGATTCCAGTCTTGCCACAGGAGCAAAGGTTTCATCATAATTAATTCCTTCAACCTGAGTGTATCCCTGAGCAACTAATCTGGCCTTGTTTCTGGTGACCACTCCTTGTTCATCAGATTTATTCTTGTAGATCCACTTGGTGCCAATCACATTGACTCCATCAGGCCTAGGTACTAGCTCTCATACTTCATTCCTCTTTAATTGCTCCAGCTCTTCATGCATTGCATTTATCCAAAACTCATCAGTCAATGCTTCCTTGACATTCTTTGGCTGAATTTTGGAGACAAAGCATGAACTCGCTATAACATCTCTTGACCTAGTTCTAACTCCAGAATTTGGATCACCTATAATAAGCTCCTTTGGGTGGTCCTTCTGTACTCTGATAGAGGGATCTTTATGAGGTTGCTCAGTTTCAGGCTCAGCAGCAGCAACACTAGGAGTTGGACTTCTGGTGCAACTTCACCAACTGATGTTCCAACATCATCTAGGACATCATCATCTTCCTGCTCGTCATTGTCATCAATCACCACATTGATTGACTCCATCATCACCTTGGTTCTAGAGTTGAAAACCCTATATGCTCTGTTGTTAGTAGAGTATCCCAAAAATATTCCTTCATCACTTTTGGAATCCAATTTTCTTCTCTGTTCTCTATCAGCCAGAATATAACATCTACTTCCAAAAACATGAAAGTATTTAACATTAGGTTTTCTTCCCTTCCATAGTTCATACAGAGTGGATGAAGTGCCTCTTCTCAGGGTAACCCTTTTGTGAATGTAACAGGCAGTATTCATGGCTTCAGCCCAGAAATGATAGGGAAGTTTCTTGGCATGGATCATAGCCCTAGCAGACTCTTGGATAGTTCTGTTCTTCCTCTCAACTACTCCATTTTGCTGAGGAGTAATAGGAGATGAAAACTCATGACTTATACCTTCAGCAGAGCAAAATTCTTTAAACTTGCTATTCTCAAACTCTCTTCCATGGTCGCTCCTTATCCTGATAACATTACTCTTCTTTTCCCTTTGGAGTCTTTGACAAAGATCTTTAAAAACATCAAACACCTCTGATTTATCTTTTATGAAGCTCACCCAGGTGTACCTTGAATAATCATCCACAACCACATACGCATATTTCTTTCCACCCAGACTTTCAACCTGCATAGGTCCCATCAAGTCCATATGAAGTAGTTCCAAGACCTTGGAGGTGGTGTCGTGTTGAAGCTTCGGATGAGACATCTTTGTCTGCTTTCCTTTTTGACAGTCTCCACACACTTTTCCTTCCTCAATATTAAGTTTGGGAATTCCCCTGACTGCTTCTGAGGAGATGATTCTCTTCATTCCCTTCAAGTGAAGATGTCCCAACTTCTGATGCCAGATTTTGACATCATCTTCTTTAGCAAAAACACAAGTGGAAGAATTTGAGTCTTGTGGCACCCAAAGATAACAATTGTCCTTAGACCTGGCTCCCTTCATAATGACTTCTCCTTTATCATCTTTGACAATGCATTCAGACTTTGTAAAGTCTACTTTGAATCCTTGATCACAAAGTTGACTAATGCTAATCAAATTTGCTGTCAGTCCTTTAACAAGAAGAACATCCTCCAGTCTGGGAGCACCAGCAGAGTTTAGTTTACCAATCCCCTTGATTTCTCCTTTGACCCTATCACCAAATATAACATAGCCTGAAGAATGAAGCTTCATATCTGCCAACAGATTCTTTACCCCAGTCATGTGCCTTGAACACCCACTGTCAAAGTACCAATCTTCTTTGGTAGAAACCCTTAAAGAAGTGTGAGCTATCAAGTTGGTAACCTTAACTTTAGGGACCCATTGCTTCTTAGGCTTGGACACCTGCCTTCCTTTATAACAGTTCTGTTTGGGAACAACCTGATGAGCCTTCTGTGGATACCCATGTAGCTTATAACAATAAGCCTTAATGTGTCCAAAACATCCACAATGGTGACACCTCCAGTGTCTGTATTTCTTCTTAGATGGAGTTCTGTCATGATGTTTTAACATCTGTTTTAACATCACTGGTTTGGAGGTGATAACATCAATAGAACCTGCATCACTGGTGAATCCCAAACCATGTTTGTCTGCAGCCGTCTTCCCAATACTAAGAATGTTGTCTAACGCATCAATACCATTGTTCAACATTCTGATAGTTTTGGTCATAGAGTCCAGTTTATAGTTAAGCACACTGACTTCAGCTTCAAGTTCAGTCTTTTCAGCTTTTAACTGTACTATGGTTTTCTTCAGCTCTTCTCCTTCAAGACACACTTGTTCACTTCTTATGAAAAGATCTTTATAAGTGACAGCAAGTTCATCATAAGTAACCTCATCATCACAAGAATCATTATCTGACTCATAAACCCCAACCATAGCTCTAACAAGTTTAGCTGAATTTTCTTCAAATTCACTCTCATTATCAGACCAAGAAGCTGATAACCCTTTCTGCTTCTTTAGAAAAGTAGGACATTCCTTCTTGACATGTCCATACCCTTCACACTCAAAGCATTGTATCCCTTTGTCATTACTGGATTTTTCTTCATCTTTAGACTTCTTCCCTTGTTCTCCTGATCTGTTGATGTCAGAGGTAATGTTCTTGACATTGGGATTATAACTCCTATTTATCCTCTTCATAACTTTGTTGAACTGTTTTCCCAGCAAAGCAATAGCCTGAGACAGCTCCTCCTGAGAATCATCCTCTTTCCCTTTCTTGGCTTCTTCAGAACTGGAAACCAAAGCTATACTCTTGGACTTCTTCTCAGGTTCCTCTTCACTTAACCCTAGCTCAAATGTTTGAAGTGATCTAATAAGCTCATCAACCCTCATTTTGCTGATGTCTTGAGCTTCTTCAATTGCAGTCATCTTCATCTTATACCTCTTGGGAAGGGATCTAAGGATTTTCCTCACCAACTTTTCTTCAGTCATCTTCTCTCCAAGAGCACTAGAGGCATTAGACAACTTAAGAATACTCATATGAAAGTCATGAATAGTTTCATCTTCCTTCATCTTTAGACTTTCAAACTTTGATGTCAGAAGCTGAAGTCTTGACATCTTAACCTTTGAAGTTCCTTCATGAGTAGTCTTCAAGATGTCCCAAGCTTCCTTAGCAACTTCACAGGTATTGATCAACCTGAATATGTTCTTATCCACTCCATTGAAAATAGCATTTAAAGCTTTGGAATTACCAAGGGAAAGCTCATCTTCTTCCTTGGTTCATTCTTCTTCAGGTTTCAATTTTACGCTGCCTTCTTTTTCTTTACCAGCATCATCTTTCTCAACAACAACAGGTGATTTCCATTCTTTTATGATAGCCTTCCAAACCCTGCTGTCCAAGGATTTCAAAAAGGTAATCATCCTTGGCTTCCAATAGTCATAATTAGAGCCATCCAAAATAGGGGGTCTGTTGAAAAATCCTCCAACTTCTTTGTCCATCTTTACACCAGAAAGTAACTTCCCTAGATCTCACCCAGAGACAGACAGGATGCCTGCTCTGATACCAATTGAAATTCTGGTACCAGATATGTGATGTTACGTGTTATGTCACAATAACATACTCTGCAATGGACAAGGTAAAACAACAGAAAAGTACACAAGGAATTGTTCACCTAGATTGGTTTAACTACCTACGTCTGGGGGCTACCAAGCCAGGGATGAATTTCACTATCAGTAGAATTAATTTACAGACTCAACAACCCAGTTGACATCTCCTAAACTTAATCTCTACTTAATGAACTTTCTACCTAAGAGACCACTTAGGTATGAGAACACTACTCAATCCCTAAAACACCTCAGTGATATAATTCAAAGATCACACACTTTGAACAACAACAACTTGATTCTGCTTCACAGCTTTGATCAAGAACAACTCAAAACAACAACACCAATTCACACTAGAATGGTTTACAACACATACACGAAGACACAAAATGACTCTCAGTCTTTAGCTCACTTTCTTCGTTGCTTTTCCTTCAGGATTGATGTGCATTATATAGCTATTTGAATTGGGCTTGGACCTGCTACAATATCTGACCTGATTTTTTATTTAAAACTGAATCTTCGACAGATTTTCTCTCTCAAAATCTTCTTAAATCTCAGCATTTAAACACTCCTACAAATCTGCATCAAATCTCTATGCAACAGAGAATATCTATCCCAAGATATCCGCAACCAATGAGACTAACAGCTCTCCCAATATCCAGCTAAAACACGAACACTAACAACATCACTAAACCTGATGTTATTAATCTTCTGCAGACCTGATGTCACAACATCGCATGTGACATCAGACTTCAAAACTTCATAAACCAATGTTAAGACTCAATGTTAAGACATTACCCATATGACATCAACATTGCAAAACTTTGTTTTACCAAAATTCTAGCCAATCCAAGAACCAACAAAACCCACTACGTATCACCAAAAATCCCCAAGGTAATAATAGGCCCATTATTGCTCATTCATTACATCACCAAAGCCTCACACGGCCCACATCAATATGCCCCACTACTTGCCAAACCTTCTCATAAATCAATTGCCCACCATGAGGCCCCACACGATTCACTGCATCATCATACCACTTTGTTCACATAGTAGTAACCTGCAGCAACTGCCCAAGCCTGAATGTATCATAACCACCATGATTCACAGACGCACCACCCACCAGCCAAGCCTTGTATAACCTTCCCTGAGCCATAGCAAACGCGAGCTACACGTAAAAACAAAATAGCCTGTAAGGAATACAATTCAATCGCACACCATAAACCCCACATCAAATTTCAAATGGCCAACCTTGATACGCAACACCTTTACGTCACTTGACTCAAATTTGCAACACACCACATTCCACAATTTCCAACTGGTACAAAACCTATACACCAACCATCCTGATTCAAAAAGTCCACAAATCCTGCATAAACCTTTGCAAAACTCACAGCCATCAGCAAACCATTTCCTACACAAAACCATTTCCTACACAAATATCACGACGAAACCGTACGCCACGTCCCAATCCCCAGCTCATCAATTCCCTCAACTTTATTCCAATTTTACCCTTTCATTCTCCTATATAATATACGCCCCTTCATTCGTCAGAAAGGACCTAGCCGCCACACACCCTAGAAACTTCTTCCAAACCTTCCTTTTTTTTTTAACCACAAACCCTTTTCTACAGGACCCAAAACCTTAATCTTCATCTGTCAACAACAATATAATTTTAGCTTAAACCTTCGTCGAAAAACACTCCTCCTTCTCCTTCAATAACCACTTGACCTTCCTTTTCCTTCTCAACCACAAACTTAAACCCACGATCAAAACCTCACAAACACAGAATCCAAACCACCCACCCATCAATCATTGAAACCCGTTTTAAATCAAACCCACATAAATTCCAAAACCCAGATCACAGAACCAGAATGAGAGATGGAGATGAGGAGAAATAGAAGAAGAGAATGAACGAAGAAATTCGGAAACGAGATTGAACCTGAATCAAGCAAAATCGAAGCAAAATCTCGACGATCCCACCACAAGAAGGTTGAAGTGATGTGCGTTGATGCTCCCTGTTGCCTCATTCCATTTTCGTTGTTCCATTTCTGACCTTTCCGTGCTTCAATGGTTGGTTGTTGTGCGCGTCATGTTTTTTTAAGGAACCAGTTTTTTTGTTGTTTTGAACTGTGCCATGGCTGGTGGACCGTGTTTTATTTTCATAGTTCGTTTCCTAGTTTGTTTCACCGTGCTATATTTTGGTGTAATGGGCTTTTAAGCCCATGAGTGGTTGAGTTCTAACACATCCACTATGATTCGCACCCCCCATATCTCTTTTAATTTATTTTTTTTCTTTAAGGAATGATGGGCTTTTATTTAGCCCAAGTGATTTCCATATTTTTTTTTACAAATTTACACTCATAAGACTTTGCACACCCCTCCATCTTTGAGTTTCTTTTCTAATCAATTTAATGTTTCAAGATTTTCTTAATACATTTTGTTTTCTAATTGTTTTTTTAAATTGATTAGTGTAATTTTGGCTAACTATTCTCAATTAACTCCATTTTTTTTCGTACGGGCCAATGATATAACACTATTCATGATATAATCGGTTTTTTTCAAACCGATTAAATTTTGATTAATATGAGGCCTGCTATTTATCTATTACTATTTCGATTTATTTTGTCATTATTTTTTGGATCAATGAAAACCAAAATATCAAGATTTATCGATTTCTCGATTTTAAATCTTGATAAAGGTGAGACCTTTATTCTTTTTCTTGTCATTTTCAATTTTATTTCATTTCTATTATTTTTATTTCATTTTTTATTCACTTTTTGGTCAATGAAAACCAAATATTAATGATTTATTGATTTCTCGATTAAATCTTGATAAAGGTGAGACATTTATTCTTTTTCTTATCATTTTCCGATTTTATTTTATTTCTTTTTTTTTTTTCATTATTTTTTCATTTTGGGTCAATGAAAATCAAATATCAAGATTTATCGATTTTTCGATTTTAAATCTTGATAAAGGTGAGACCTTTATTATTTTTCTTGTCATTTTCGATTTTTATTATTTTTATTTCATTTTTATTCATTTTTGGGTCAATGAAAATCAAATACTAAAGATTATCAATTTTTCGATTTAAAATCTTAGTAATGATGAGACCTTTCTTAGTATTCTGATTTTTATGTCTATTTCGATTTATATTCTCTTATTTTCACTTTTGGTCAATGAAAGTCAAAAATCGTTGACTATCGATCTGTCGATTAAATTCTGATTAAGACGAGACCAATTTTATTTTATGTCAATATTATACCTTGTTCATATTATCTCGATTATATTTTTCATATTCTTATCATATTGTTCATATCCATATTCATGTTTATCTAACCATTTCATTTGTTCACCATTAATAAAAAAACACTAAAAATATTGAAACCCTAAAACAATAATTGATGGACTGTTGGTTGCTTGGCGACTTTCGATCAAGGCTTAGTTTAGGACACCTTGCACACACACGGCTTTCTCTTAGGCTACCTTACAATGAGACCCTTTATTTCATGTCATCCCTTGTAATTTACATGTACCCCTCTCCCATTTCGATGTACGCATTTAGTTTTCTTTTGATTGTGGTTTGTTTACTAGGAGAACCCCTAGGGACTAGCATAGACAACCCATTTTCAAACTAATTCTCGATTCGTCGTCGAGCCATTTTCAAACAAACCCATTTTCAACCAAACCCTCGATTCGTCGTCGAGCCATTTTCAAACAAACCCATTTTCAACTAAACTCTCGATTCGTCGTCGAGCCCATTTTTCAAATCAACCTCTAACCAAATCATTTCTCAAACCAAACTCTTTTTCATACAAATAAACCCTTGATCCAACGTCAAGCGGATTTTCTTAATCAAATTTCAAAAACAACTAACAATTATCGCAACTCTTTTAAGGTGAAAAATGGGGGTTCAAGTCTTTGATCTTCCTTCGATTGTTTGGGTGCGGGTTCTCTTACTCGTGTGTAAGCAATTGACGCCTCTTCTTTTAACAAATCAAATCCTTTTCAAAATTACCAAGCGCATACAATAAACCCTTGATCCCAAGTCAAGCGGATTTTCATAATTAAACCTCAAAACGACTAACAACTATCGTAATTCTTTTTCAAGGTGAAAAATGGGGGTTCAAATCTTTGATCTCTCTTCGATTGTTTGGGTGCGAGTTCTCTTACTCGTGTGTGAGCAATTGGCGCCACTTTAAAAATCAACCAACTCCCTTGTTTCGTGGGCGTACCACGAACTACGACTGCTCTGATTCTTTATTCTCGTCCGAGTAAAGATACGTAGGCACAAGATTGCGATGATCTTGGCAAGCATACCTTTTTCTTTTTCCCCGTTTGCGTCCACACTACCATCTTTTTCTGTCAAACCCCTGTAGTCGAACTACGATTGCTCTGATTCCTCATTCTCGTCCGAATGAGCATACGTAGGCCCGAGGCCGCGATGATCTTGTCGAGCACCCTATCCTTAAACCACCCCATTTTCCCCTTAGCATCCTTCCCTTTTATCTTACCGTTTTGCATTTATCATAGAGAAGAAAACAAACAAGCTTAGCTAACGAGTATCGCGATTCGAATTAAGAGGTTCCCGTTGAGTACAACGGACGTGAGGGGGTGCGCGTACCTTCCCCTCACGTAACCGACTCCCGAACCCAGAATGTGGTTGTGACGACCATGTTCTTACCCCTCCTTAAAGGTTTTCTCGATTTTTTCCTTTCCCTCTTTTGGGATAAATAAAGTTCGGTGGTGACTCTGTCGAGCCGTTTTCCGTGCCTTTCGCGCAAAGGGTCGTGTCTTCGATGAAGTGATTTTTCGAGGTACGACAGCTGGCGACTCTGCTGGGGATAATATTTGCTCCATGCAAGAGAGAGTCATGCCTATCTTGATTCAAATCGCTAGCTTTTTAGCTTTGTTTATCTTTTTCTTTTCGTTTCCTTATTTGTGTTACCTTTTGTAACATTGTTGGGTTGTTCTGATATTGGGAACTTTGTGAGAGGGCTCTACACCCAAGTCGAGAAAAAACCTAGGATTAGGATGGTGGTTGTGTAGTGTAGGCTTGCGTGGTCTCTTCCGCGTGAGTTGAAGCGAAAACCACCGCTTGGAGTAAATTCCCTTAGAGATATTATTGTTGTGGTGAATCTTTTCCATGGTGGTAATACTTTCGAGGTAGGTCGTTGATCCCAAGGACCATTAACCCATTTACCCATGGTGGTTGGTAGCGTTAATTCTATGTGAGTTAATGCGAACGCCCCAATCAGATGAGATCCCTCGAACGTATTACTTCCTGACAGTAATATTTTCGACCTCGATCTAGGATTCTGAGAACCCTATTTAGAACCCGTGTGTCGATGGTTGTGTAGTGGGCGCCTCCAAGGAATCTTTCTTGTGGGGAAGAAACGAAGACCTCACCTAGACGAGATTATTTCGAGGATATTATAGTCGGATGTCTCTTCGTCTTGGTTATAATGTTTTCGAAATATATCCATAACTCTAGGCACCTACCCGTCTTAGAAACCTACCCATGGGCTTTCTTCGATCTTAGCTGTGGTTATTGACCCGTCACCTTCGGCCAACCTCAGAACTGTTTGAAGTTGTTTGATCCTGCGATCCTAGATCTTGCATCTTGCATTGCATCGCATCTGTTACGCATCTTGCATTGCATTTCAACCTCAGAATCTCACTTCAACTTCCTTCCTTCTCCGGTAAATCAAGCTGATTCCTCGACACTAGTACGCAACTCGAGCTAATACCAGACGCATGATAGAGCAGATTCAACAAGAGCAATCCGCCTTCAGAGAAGAATTGGACTATATTAAGGGAAAGATTTACCAGATTCTCGAAGCCATCGTGATGGCCAGAAGAGAAGAAGAACTGCGTGAAGCCGCTGCTGCCAACAACACTGTACCTGTGCAAGGGTCACCCTCGAGGCTCTCAGTTCCTGTCCCCAACCCCATCAATTATAGGATACCAATGAACTTCACTCCTGCCGCTGAATCGTACTCAACTTCAGAGTATGGCTCAAAAGGACAACAAATCCTTTAAGGAGTACGCACAATGCTGGAGAGAGCTAGCTGCAAGGGTGCATCCACCTCGTATTGATCGTGAACTGATTGACATCTTCATGGGTACTTTGCAAGGCCAATACTATGAGAAATTGATTGGTAATGTTTCTGCCGGATTCTCTGATTTGGTAATTGTCGGTGAGAGAATCGAAGAGGGTCTGAAGAGCGGAAGGATCCAAAGAGGATCTAGCAGTCAATCTCAAGCCAAGAAGCCCTTCAATGGATACAAAAAGAAAAAGGGCGAAACAAATGCTGTCTCTGCTCAGAAAGGGCAAGCTCCACAAGCTTCTGCTCCAATGCCTTATCAAATGCCATACTTCCAGTATCTGTATGTTGCTGTCGTGCAATACGTTCCAATGCCTTATCAGTCGGCTGTTCAAGCTGTTCAAGCTCCGATGCCTCAGCAACAGGTTCCTCAGCAACAGTCATACAACCAGCAAGGGTATCAGTATCCTCCTCAACATCAACAACAGAGAGCTGCTCAACAACGTCAGCCTAATCAACAAAGGACAAGGAGGTCTGATAGAGACTTTGATCGTCTGCCAACATCATATGCTCAGATCTTTGCTCAATTGATGGAGAAGAAGGCAATCGCTTTAAGGGACCTAGCTCCTCCAACTGTCATTCCCCCAGGATATGATGCTAATGCTCATTGCGAGTTTCATAAGGGTGCTCCAGGGCATACGATTGAGGATTACAGAGCTTTCAAACACAAGGTTTAGGACATGATCGACTCAAAGATTCTCACGTTCAATGGGAAGGCTCCAAACGTCATCAAAAAACCCCTGCCACCGCCAAACTAGTGCCAGCATCAAGTCAAGTCAAGTCAAGTTCTTTCCCCGAAGAAGGCAGTCATGTTGCCATCCCATCATTTACATTCTTGTTATTTTGTTTAAGTACTGTATGCTTTGAACATTGCCGTTTGTATTTGGTTTTCTTAATGTAGTGATTATGCATGTTTTGAATCAGTTATATCGTATTCACTCATTTTTTCCATTTACTGCAAAACACCGACACATTTATCCACTTCACTCTCTATATCAAACTGTTGTTAGCAATGATTGGAGGGAGGATGATGACAACGAAATACCCATAATTGCAAACCGTATGCTTTCGGACAAAATCTCGTCGAAGATGTACAGGCATTGTTTCAACCCCCAAACACTGAAGAGAGAAGGAGTTAATCCCTAGTAAACCACTTCGAGCCTAGAAGTAGCAGTTTCCTTCGGATATTCAAACCCTTATGCTCAACCTGGGGCAGGGTAGTGTTAAGCTAATCCAATTACGCACTCAAATCATAAAGGCAAAATCCAAAAGACATGTCGGTTGTTCATCAATACCCATGACTTGGCAGTCACAATCCTTCAACAACAAAATCAAAAACAAAAAATCAAAAGCCTGCTAAGTCGAGCACCTCAAAGGAGACTTAGGTAAAATCAAGGCAATCCCGATGGACTTGAAAAGCAAAATCAGTCCATGCAAAAGTTAGGGATCAAATAAAAATTAAAGGAGGCCCCCAAATCCTCAACAAAAACAAAATAAGAGCCAGTGACCACCAAATCAAAACCAAAGGGTCACTGACATCCATCAAAAACAAAATAAAGGTGACTGTCATTTCAAGCATACCTTGAACCATCAACCCATTTGGAATACAAACATGTGCAGAATTAACTGAACGTAGAACTGGAGATCATCACGAAGAAGGGATGGGTACAAATTATACTTTGAGCCTAATATCCTTTGTTTATTAAACCGTGAACCAGACCACGTTACAACCCTCGAAAGACCTAATTGAGGTGAGGTTTATTCTGAAAGCATATTGTTGCAAGGTTGCGTAAACTGACTCCCCATATTTACTAATCTTCAGCATTGGTGTCATTCTCCTTGCTATATCTTTCACACCATCAAAATCTGCACAACCTTCAAAGATACGTAGGCACAAGATTGTGATGATCTTGGCGAGCATACCTTTTTCTTTTTCCCCGTTTGCGTCCACACTACCATCTTTTTCTGTCAAACCCCCGTAGTCGAACTACGATTGCTCTGATTCCTCATTCTCGTCCGAATGAGCATACGTAGGCCCGAGGCCACGATGATCTTGCCGAGCACCCTATCCTTAAACCACCCCATTTTCCCCTTAGCATCCTTCCCTTTTATCTTACCGTTTTGCATTTATCATAGAGAAGAAAACAAACAAGCTTAGCTAACAAGTATCGCGATTCGAATTAAGAGGTTCCTGTTGAGTACAACGGACGTGAGGGGGTGCGCGTACCTTCCCCTCACGTAACCGACTCCCGAACCCAGAATGTGGTTGTGACGACCATGTTCTTACCCCTCCTTAAAGGTTTTCTCGATTTTTTCCTTTCCCTCTTTTGGGATAAATAAAGTTCGGTGGTGACTCTGTCGAGCCGTTTTCCGTGCCTTTCGCGCAAAGGGTCGTGTCTTCGATGAAGTGATTTTTCGAGGTACGACAGCTGGCGACTCTGCTGGGGATAATATTTGCTCCATGCAAGAGAGAGTCATGCCTATCTTGATTCAAATCGCTAGCTTTTTAGCTTTGTTTATCTTTTTCTTTTCGTTTCCTTATTTGTGTTACCTTTTGTAACATTGTTGGGTTGTTCTGATATTGGGAACTTTGTGAGAGGGCTCTACACCCAAGTCGAGAAAAAACCTAGGATTAGGATGGTGGTTGTGTAGTGTAGGCTTGCGTGGTCTCTTCCGCGTGAGTTGAAGCGAAAACCACCGCTTGGAGTAAATTCCCTTAGAGATATTATTGTTGTGGTGAATCTTTTCCATGGTGGTAATACTTTCGAGGTAGGTCGTTGATCCCAAGGACCATTAACCCATTTACCCATGGTGGTTGGTAGCGTTAATTCTATGTGAGTTAATGTGAACGCCCCAATCAGATGAGATCCCTCGAACGTATTACTTCCTGACAGTAATATTTTCGACCTCGATCTAGGATTCTGAGAACCCTATTTAGAACCCGTGTGTCGATGGTTGTGTAGTGGGCGCCTCCAAGGAATCTTTCTTGTGGGGAAGAAACGAAGACCTCACCTAGACGAGATTATTTCGAGGATATTATAGTCGGATGTCTCTTCGTCTTGGTTATAATGTTTTCGAAATATATCCATAACTCTAGGCACCTACCCGTCTTAGAAACCTACCCATGGGCTTTCTTCGATCTTAGCTGTGGTTATTGACCCGTCACCTTCGGCCAACCTCAGAACTGTTTGAAGTTGTTTGATCCTGCGATCCTAGATCTTGCATCTTGCATTGCATCGCATCTGTTACGCATCTTGCATTGCATTTCAACCTCAGAATCTCACTTCAACTTCCTTCCTTCTCCGGTAAATCAAGCTGATTCCTCGACACTAGTACGCAACTCGAGCTAATACCAGACGCATGATAGAGCAGATTCAACAAGAGCAATCCGCCTTCAGAGAAGAATTGGACTATATTAAGGGAAAGATTTACCAGATTCTCGAAGCCATCGTGATGGCCAGAAGAGAAGAAGAACTGCGTGAAGCCGCTGCTGCCAACAACACTGTACCTGTGCAAGGGTCACCCTCGAGGCTCTCAGTTCCTGTCCCCAACCCCATCAATTATAGGATACCAATGAACTTCACTCCTGCCGCTGAATCGTACTCAACTTCAGAGTATGGCTCAAAAGGACAACAAATCCTTTAAGGAGTACGCACAATGCTGGAGAGAGCTAGCTGCAAGGGTGCATCCACCTCGTATTGATCGTGAACTGATTGACATCTTCATGGGTACTTTGCAAGGCCAATACTATGAGAAATTGATTGGTAATGTTTCTGCCGGATTCTCTGATTTGGTAATTGTCGGTGAGAGAATCGAAGAGGGTCTGAAGAGCGGAAGGATCCAAAGAGGATCTAGCAGTCAATCTCAAGCCAAGAAGCCCTTCAATGGATACAAAAAGAAAAAGGGCGAAACAAATGCTGTCTCTGCTCAGAAAGGGCAAGCTCCACAAGCTTCTGCTCCAATGCCTTATCAAATGCCATACTTCCAGTATCTGTATGTTGCTGTCGTGCAATACGTTCCAATGCCTTATCAGTCGGCTGTTCAAGCTGTTCAAGCTCCGATGCCTCAGCAACAGGTTCCTCAGCAACAGTCATACAACCAGCAAGGGTATCAGTATCCTCCTCAACATCAACAACAGAGAGCTGCTCAACAACGTCAGCCTAATCAACAAAGGACAAGGAGGTCTGATAGAGACTTTGATCGTCTGCCAACATCATATGCTCAGATCTTTGCTCAATTGATGGAGAAGAAGGCAATCGCTTTAAGGGACCTAGCTCCTCCAACTGTCATTCCCCCAGGATATGATGCTAATGCTCATTGCGAGTTTCATAAGGGTGCTCCAGGGCATACGATTGAGGATTACAGAGCTTTCAAACACAAGGTTTAGGACATGATCGACTCAAAGATTCTCACGTTCAATGGGAAGGCTCCAAACGTCATCAAAAAACCCCTGCCACCGCCAAACTAGTGCCAGCATCAAGTCAAGTCAAGTCAAGTTCTTTCCCCGAAGAAGGCAGTCATGTTGCCATCCCATCATTTACATTCTTGTTATTTTGTTTAAGTACTGTATGCTTTGAACATTGCCGTTTGTATTTGGTTTTCTTAATGTAGTGATTATGCATGTTTTGAATCAGTTATATCGTATTCACTCATTTTTTCCATTTACTGCAAAACACCGACACATTTATCCACTTCACTCTCTATATCAAACTGTTGTTAGCAATGATTGGAGGGAGGATGATGACAACGAAATACCCATAATTGCAAACCGTATGCTTTCGGACAAAATCTCGTCGAAGATGTACAGGCATTGTTTCAACCCCCAAACACTGAAGAGAGAAGGAGTTAATCCCTAGTAAACCACTTCGAGCCTAGAAGTAGCAGTTTCCTTCGGATATTCAAACCCTTATGCTCAACCTGGGGCAGGGTAGTGTTAAGCTAATCCAATTACGCACTCAAATCATAAAGGCAAAATCCAAAAGACATGTCGGTTGTTCATCAATACCCATGACTTGGCAGTCACAATCCTTCAACAACAAAATCAAAAACAAAAAATCAAAAGCCTGCTAAGTCGAGCACCTCAAAGGAGACTTAGGTAAAATCAAGGCAATCCCGATGGACTTGAAAAGCAAAATCAGTCCATGCAAAAGTTAGGGATCAAATAAAAATTAAAGGAGGCCCCCAAATCCTCAACAAAAACAAAATAAGAGCCAGTGACCACCAAATCAAAACCAAAGGGTCACTGACATCCATCAAAAACAAAATAAAGGTGACTGTCATTTCAAGCATACCTTGAACCATCAACCCATTTGGAATACAAACATGTGCAGAATTAACTGAACGTAGAACTGGAGATCATCACGAAGAAGGGATGGGTACAAATTATACTTTGAGCCTAATATCCTTTGTTTATTAAACCGTGAACCAGACCACGTTACAACCCTCGAAAGACCTAATTGAGGTGAGGTTTATTCTGAAAGCATATTGTTGCAAGGTTGCGTAAACTGACTCCCCATATTTACTAATCTTCAGCATTGGTGTCATTCTCCTTGCTATATCTTTCACACCATCAAAATCTGCACAACCTTCAAAGATACGTAGGCACAAGATTGTGATGATCTTGGCGAGCATACCTTTTTCTTTTTCCCCGTTTGCGTCCACACTACCATCTTTTTCTGTCAAACCCCCGTAGTCGAACTACGATTGCTCTGATTCCTCATTCTCGTCCGAATGAGCATACGTAGGCCCGAGGCCGCGATGATCTTGCCGAGCACCCTATCCTTAAACCACCCCATTTTCCCCTTAGCATCCTTCCCTTTTATCTTACCGTTTTGCATTTATCATAGAGAAGAAAACAAACAAGCTTAGCTAACAAGTATCGCGATTCGAATTAAGAGGTTCCTGTTGAGTACAACGGACGTGAGGGGGTGCGCGTACCTTCCCCTCACGTAACCGACTCCCGAACCCAGAATGTGGTTGTGACGACCATGTTCTTACCCCTCCTTAAAGGTTTTCTCGATTTTTTCCTTTCCCTCTTTTGGGATAAATAAAGTTCGGTGGTGACTCTGTCGAGCCGTTTTCCGTGCCTTTCGCGCAAAGGGTCGTGTCTTCGATGAAGTGATTTTTCGAGGTACGACAGCTGGCGACTCTGCTGGGGATAATATTTGCTCCATGCAAGAGAGAGTCATGCCTATCTTGATTCAAATCGCTAGCTTTTTAGCTTTGTTTATCTTTTTCTTTTCGTTTCCTTATTTGTGTTACCTTTTGTAACATTGTTGGGTTGTTCTGATATTGGGAACTTTGTGAGAGGGCTCTACACCCAAGTCGAGAAAAAACCTAGGATTAGGATGGTGGTTGTGTAGTGTAGGCTTGCGTGGTCTCTTCCGCGTGAGTTGAAGCGAAAACCACCGCTTGGAGTAAATTCCCTTAGAGATATTATTGTTGTGGTGAATCTTTTCCATGGTGGTAATACTTTCGAGGTAGGTCGTTGATCCCAAGGACCATTAACCCATTTACCCATGGTGGTTGGTAGCGTTAATTCTATGTGAGTTAATGCGAATGCCCCAATCAGATGAGATCCCTCGAACGTATTACTTCCTGACAGTAATATTTTCGACCTCGATCTAGGATTCTGAGAACCCTATTTAGAACCCGTGTGTCGATGGTTGTGTAGTGGGCGCCTCCAAGGAATCTTTCTTGTGGGGAAGAAACGAAGACCTCACCTAGACGAGATTATTTCGAGGATATTATAGTCGGATGTCTCTTCGTCTTGGTTATAATGTTTTCGAAATATATCCATAACTCTAGGCACCTACCCGTCTTAGAAACCTACCCATGGGCTTTCTTCGATCTTAGCTGTGGTTATTGACCCGTCACCTTCGGCCAACCTCAGAACTGTTTGAAGTTGTTTGATCCTGCGATCCTAGATCTTGCATCTTGCATTGCATCGCATCTGTTACGCATCTTGCATTGCATTTCAACCTCAGAATCTCACTTCAACTTCCTTCCTTCTCCGGTAAATCAAGCTGATTCCTCGACACTAGTACGCAACTCGAGCTAATACCAGACGCATGATAGAGCAGATTCAACAAGAGCAATCCGCCTTCAGAGAAGAATTGGACTATATTAAGGGAAAGATTTACCAGATTCTCGAAGCCATCGTGATGGCCAGAAGAGAAGAAGAACTGCGTGAAGCCGCTGCTGCCAACAACACTGTACCTGTGCAAGGGTCACCCTCGAGGCTCTCAGTTCCTGTCCCCAACCCCATCAATTATAGGATACCAATGAACTTCACTCCTGCCGCTGAATCGTACTCAACTTCAGAGTATGGCTCAAAAGGACAACAAATCCTTTAAGGAGTACGCACAATGCTGGAGAGAGCTAGCTGCAAGGGTGCATCCACCTCGTATTGATCGTGAACTGATTGACATCTTCATGGGTACTTTGCAAGGCCAATACTATGAGAAATTGATTGGTAATGTTTCTGCCGGATTCTCTGATTTGGTAATTGTCGGTGAGAGAATCGAAGAGGGTCTGAAGAGCGGAAGGATCCAAAGAGGATCTAGCAGTCAATCTCAAGCCAAGAAGCCCTTCAATGGATACAAAAAGAAAAAGGGCGAAACAAATGCTGTCTCTGCTCAGAAAGGGCAAGCTCCACAAGCTTCTGCTCCAATGCCTTATCAAATGCCATACTTCCAGTATCTGTATGTTGCTGTCGTGCAATACGTTCCAATGCCTTATCAGTCGGCTGTTCAAGCTGTTCAAGCTCCGATGCCTCAGCAACAGGTTCCTCAGCAACAGTCATACAACCAGCAAGGGTATCAGTATCCTCCTCAACATCAACAACAGAGAGCTGCTCAACAACGTCAGCCTAATCAACAAAGGACAAGGAGGTCTGATAGAGACTTTGATCGTCTGCCAACATCATATGCTCAGATCTTTGCTCAATTGATGGAGAAGAAGGCAATCGCTTTAAGGGACCTAGCTCCTCCAACTGTCATTCCCCCAGGATATGATGCTAATGCTCATTGCGAGTTTCATAAGGGTGCTCCAGGGCATACGATTGAGGATTACAGAGCTTTCAAACACAAGGTTTAGGACATGATCGACTCAAAGATTCTCACGTTCAATGGGAAGGCTCCAAACGTCATCAAAAAACCCCTGCCACCGCCAAACTAGTGCCAGCATCAAGTCAAGTCAAGTCAAGTTCTTTCCCCGAAGAAGGCAGTCATGTTGCCATCCCATCATTTACATTCTTGTTATTTTGTTTAAGTACTGTATGCTTTGAACATTGCCTTTTGTATTTGGTTTTCTTAATGTAGTGATTATGCATGTTTTGAATCAGTTATATCGTATTCACTCATTTTTTCCATTTACTGCAAAACACCGACACATTTATCCACTTCACTCTCTATATCAAACTGTTGTTAGCAATGATTGGAGGGAGGATGATGACAACGAAATACCCATAATTGCAAACCGTATGCTTTCGGACAAAATCTCGTCGAAGATGTACAGGCATTGTTTCAACCCCCAAACACTGAAGAGAGAAGGAGTTAATCCCTAGTAAACCACTTCGAGCCTAGAAGTAGCAGTTTCCTTCGGATATTCAAACCCTTATGCTCAACCTGGGGCAGGGTAGTGTTAAGCTAATCCAATTACGCACTCAAATCATAAAGGCAAAATCCAAAAGACATGTCGGTTGTTCATCAATACCCATGACTTGGCAGTCACAATCCTTCAACAACAAAATCAAAAACAAAAAATCAAAAGCCTGCTAAGTCGAGCACCTCAAAGGAGACTTAGGTAAAATCAAGGCAATCCCGATGGACTTGAAAAGCAAAATCAGTCCATGCAAAAGTTAGGGATCAAATAAAAATTAAAGGAGGCCCCCAAATCCTCAACAAAAACAAAATAAGAGCCAGTGACCACCAAATCAAAACCAAAGGGTCACTGACATCCATCAAAAACAAAATAAAGGTGACTGTCATTTCAAGCATACCTTGAACCATCAACCCATTTGGAATACAAACATGTGCAGAATTAACTGAACGTAGAACTGGAGATCATCACGAAGAAGGGATGGGTACAAATTATACTTTGAGCCTAATATCCTTTGTTTATTAAACCGTGAACCAGACCACGTTACAACCCTCGAAAGACCTAATTGAGGTGAGGTTTATTCTGAAAGCATATTGTTGCAAGGTTGCGTAAACTGACTCCCCATATTTACTAATCTTCAGCATTGGTGTCATTCTCCTTGCTATATCTTTCACACCATCAAAATCTGCACAACCTTCAAAGATACGTAGGCACAAGATTGTGATGATCTTGGCGAGCATACCTTTTTCTTTTTCCCCGTTTGCGTCCACACTACCATCTTTTTCTGTCAAACCCCCGTAGTCGAACTACGATTGCTCTGATTCCTCATTCTCGTCCGAATGAGCATACGTAGGCCCGAGGCCGCGATGATCTTGCCGAGCACCCTATCCTTAAACCACCCCATTTTCCCCTTAGCATCCTTCCCTTTTATCTTACCGTTTTGCATTTATCATAGAGAAGAAAACAAACAAGCTTAGCTAACAAGTATCGCGATTCGAATTAAGAGGTTCCTGTTGAGTACAACGGACGTGAGGGGGTGCGCGTACCTTCCCCTCACGTAACCGACTCCCGAACCCAGAATGTGGTTGTGACGACCATGTTCTTACCCCTCCTTAAAGGTTTTCTCGATTTTTTCCTTTCCCTCTTTTGGGATAAATAAAGTTCGGTGGTGACTCTGTCGAGCCGTTTTCCGTGCCTTTCGCGCAAAGGGTCGTGTCTTCGATGAAGTGATTTTTCGAGGTACGACAGCTGGCGACTCTGCTGGGGATAATATTTGCTCCATGCAAGAGAGAGTCATGCCTATCTTGATTCGAATCGCTAGCTTTTTAGCTTTGTTTATCTTTTTCTTTTCGTTTCCTTATTTGTGTTACCTTTTGTAACATTGTTGGGTTGTTCTGATATTGGGAACTTTGTGAGAGGGCTCTACACCCAAGTCGAGAAAAAACCTAGGATTAGGATGGTGGTTGTGTAGTGTAGGCTTGCGTGGTCTCTTCCGCGTGAGTTGAAGTGAAAACCACCGCTTGGAGTAAATTCCCTTAGAGATATTATTGTTGTGGTGAATCTTTTCCATGGTGGTAATACTTTCGAGGTAGGTCGTTGATCCCAAGGACCATTAACCCATTTACCCATGGTGGTTGGTAGCGTTAATTCTATGTGAGTTAATGCGAACGCCCCAATCAGATGAGATCCCTCGAACGTATTACTTCCTGACAGTAATATTTTCGACCTCGATCTAGGATTCTGAGAACCCTATTTAGAACCCGTGTGTCGATGGTTGTGTAGTGGGCGCCTCCAAGGAATCTTTCTTGTGGGGAAGAAACGAAGACCTCACCTAGACGAGATTATTTCGAGGATATTATAGTCGGATGTCTCTTCGTCTTGGTTATAATGTTTTCGAAATATATCCATAACTCTAGGCACCTACCCGTCTTAGAAACCTACCCATGGACTTTCTTCGATTTTAGCTGTGGTTCTTGACCCATCACCTCCGGCCAACCTCAGAACTGTTTGAAGCTACTTGATCCTGCGATCCTGGATCTCGTATCTTGCATTGCATCTCATGTCATTGCATTGCATCGCATCTGTTACGCATCTTGCATTGCATTTCAACCTCAGAATCTCACTTCAACTTCCTTCCTTCTCCAGTAAATCAAGCTGATTCCTCGACACCTGTACGCAAATCAAGCTTATACCAGATGCATGATGGAGCAGATTCAACAAGAACAAGCCGCCTTCAGAGAAGAATTGGACTCTATCAAGGGAAACATTGACCAGATTCTCGAAGCCATCATGATGGCCAGAAGAGAAGAAGAACTGCGTGAAGCCACTGCTGCCAACAACACTGTGCCTGTGCAAGGGTCACCCTCGAGGCTCTCAGTTCATGTCCCCAACCCTATCAATTATGGGATACCAATGAACTTCACTCCTGCCGCTGAAGGAGCCACTACTCAACCACTTCCAACATCTGGAGTTGCCGTTGGAGCTATCCCGCAAGCTCAACCTGCTGTCATTCAAATTCCTATCCCTCAGGCTGAGGAAAATCTGCTAGATCAGTATGATGAGGTACAGAACTACCATGTTGTTGTCCCAATTGTCAATCCTACTGCTGCTCAGAATTCTGAAGCTATCAAGATGTGTCGTGATCTAGCTGAGAAACTCCGAGTCATGGAGGGACGCAACTCAACTTCTTTAAATGCTCTGGATATGTGCTTGGTGCCAGATGTTGTCATTCCTCCCAAATTTAAAGTGCAAGAATTCCCAAAGTACAAAGGTCTCAGCTGTCCTCACATCCATCTGAAGACGTACTGCCGCAAGATGGCTGCCTATGCCAAAGACGAAAAGCTGATGATCCATTGCTTCCAAGACAGCTTGTCTGGGGCATCACTCGAATGGTATATGCAGGTGGAGTGTAGTAATATGTGCACTTGGGATGATCTAGCTGATGCATTTGTCAAGCAATACAAGTACAACACCGACCTTGCTCCGAATCGTACTCAACTTCAGAGTATGGCTCAAAAGGACAACGAATCCTTTAAGGAGTACGCAGAACGCTGGAGAGAGCTAGCTGAAAGGGTGCATCCACCTCTTGTTGATCGTGAACTGATTGACATCTTCATGGGTACTTTGCAAGGCCAATACTATGAGAAATTGATTGGTAATGTTTTTGCCGGATTCTTTGATTCGGTAATTGTCGGTGAGAGAATCGAAGAGGGTCTGAAGAGCAGAAGGATCCAAGGAGGATCTAGCAGTCAGTCTCAAGCCAAGAAGCCCTTCAATGGATACAAAAAGAAAGAGGGCAAAACAAATGTTGTCTCTACTCAGAAAGGGTAAGCTCCACAAGCTCCTACTCCAATGCCTTATCAAATGTCATACTTCCAGTATCTGTATGTTGCTGCTGCGCAATATGCTTCAATGCCTTATCAGCCGGCTATTCAAGCTGTTCAAGCTCCGATGCCTCAGCAACAGGTTCCTCAGCAATAGTCATACAACCAGCAAGGGTATCAGTATCCTCCTCAACATCAACAACAGAGAGTTGCTCAACAACGTCAGCCTAATCAACAAAGGACAAGGAGGTCTGATAGAGACTTTGATCGTCTGCCAACATCATATGCTCAGATCTTTGCTCAATTGATGGAGAAGAAGGCAATCGCTCTGAGGGACCTAGCTCCTCCAACTGTCATTCCCCCAGGTTATGATGCTAATGCTCATTGCGAGTTTCATAAGGGTGCTCCAGGGCATACGATTGAGGACTACAGAGCTTTCAAACACAAGGTTCAGGACATGATCGACTCAAAGTTTCTCACGTTCAATGGGAGGGCTCCAAACGTCATCAAAACCCCGCTGCCACCCGCCAAACTAGTGCCAGCATCAAGTCAAGTCAAGTCAAGTTCTTTCCCCGAAGAAGGCAGTCATGTTGCCATCCCATCATTTACATTCTTGTTATTTTGTTTAAGTACTGTATGCTTTGAACATTTCCGTTTGTATTTGGTTTTCTTAATGTAGTGATTATGCATGTTTTGAATCAGTTATGTCGTATTCACTCATTTTTTCAATTTACTGCAAAACACCGACACATTTATCCACTTCACTCTCTATATCAAACTGTTGTTAGCAATGATTTGAGGGAGGATGATGACAACGAAATACCCATAATTGCAAACCGTATGCTTTCGGACAAAATCTCATCGAAGATGTGCATGCATTGTTTCAACCCCCAAACACTGAAGAGACAAGGAGTTAATCCCTAGTAAACCACTTCGAGCCTAGAAGTAGCAGTTTCCTTCGAATATTCAAACCCTTACGCTCAACCTGGGGAAGGGTAGTGTTCAGCTAATCCAATTACGCACTCAAATCACAAAGACAAAATCCAAAAGACATGTCGGTTGTTCATCAATACCCATGACTTGGCAGTCACAATCCTCCAACAACAAAATCAAAAACAAAAAATCAAAAGCCTGCTAAGTCGAGCACCTCAAAGGAGACTTAGGCAAAATCAAGGCAATCCCGATGGATTTGAAAAGCAAAATCAGTCCATGCAAAAGTTAGGGATCAAAACAAAATTAAATGAGGCCCCCGAATCCTCAACAAAAACAAAATAAGAGCCAGTGACCACCAAATGAAAACCAAAGGGTCACTGACATCCATCAAAAACAAAATAAAGGTGACTGTCATTTCAAGCATACCTTGAACCATCAACCCATTTGGAATACAAACATGTGCAGAATTAACTGAACGTAGGACTGGAGATCATCACAAAGAAGGGGTGGGTACAAATTATACTTTGAGCCTAATATCCTTTGTTTATTAAACCGTGAACCAGACCATGTTACAACCCTCGAAAGACCTAATTGAGGCGAGGTTTATTCTGAAAGCATATTGTTGCAAGGTTGCTTAAACTGACTCCCCATATTTGCTAATCTTCAGCATTGGTGTCATTCTCCTTGCTATATCTTTCACACCATCAAAATCTGCACAACGTCTGGACTAATGGTCCATTCGTCTCACACTATCACAACACTCCAATAAACGACACTTTTTCAAAACTTGCATGAGTATTGCATTGAGATTACCATTTGTGAATGCGCAATTTTAATTGCAAATCAGTGCTAGACATCAAATCAATTCCAACAAGGGGCAATCGAAGAGGAATTTGAGCTCTTAGTGGCCATGACCTGAAGCAAGACTACCTCAAACCCTCAGTCAGGGGAAAATCCTTTAGCAACTCAATCAGGGGCAAGCCATCTCAGAAGCGCATCAAAGCTTATCTTTCAAAGATCAAGTTACTTCAGAACTGGTTAATCAGGGGCAGACCACTACCAGGTTCAGACTGGGGCAAGATCCGTCGCAGAAGGCATATCCTCTCTGTATCTTTTCAAGCCAACCTGACCCTCAAGTATAAGAGTTATGGTCTTCTTAGAAATGACTTATCATCAAGTGACCAAACTTGAGGCATCCAGAGCATCTTCGTCCGCTTCAATCATGGCGTTTTCAACGAACTGAGTGTCGAGGAAATCAAAAAACCTCCCTCCACCCTAAGTCCAATCTGCATTGGCAACTACTAAAAGTCCACCATGCTGGCACCTTCACAAACATATCCGATCACCCGTCTACAATCATATGCATCATATGCATCGCATTTAGCATCATGTGCATCATGTGCATACCAAAACCAATCATACTTCCCCAACACTTGCATCTCCACGCGTCAGCATTTGCATTTGCAAAATCAAGCATTCGTGCATGCATAGTCAAGATCCAGGATCAATCTCAAGACTCCAAGGTAATCTCCAGCCCTGCCAGGGGCATCTTCTTCAAGTCCGTGGGCGTTTCTCACGAAGTTGTTCAACCTTTTGTTGATTAAGCTCAAGCAATCTTCTGCCCAGTCAGGGGCATCTCCTTCAGCTCATGGGCGTTCATCATTGAATCGTTTCTTCAACCTTTTGTTGATGTATCCAAATAAATATCACTCATCATATCCCCGGCAAACTTGACCTTTTGTCAATTGCCTTACTATCATCCTTTTGGTGATAGCCAAACCCAATCAACTCAATTCAACCTACACCCTTTTGGTGTTGGTAACCCTCAAAACTTTCTATCATCCTTTTGGTGATAGCGAAACCAAATCAACTCAACTTAACCAGCATCCTTTCGGTGTTGGTCCTCGCAAGTGGGAAGTTCCTATCATCCTTTAGGTGGTAGCAACTTGGTTTGTTTGATCCGTCATCCTTTTGGTGCTGTCGATCCGTGAACCCTTGGCCTGTGTATCATCCTTTTGGTGAATGACAGTCCCAGATATCCAGTGCGTGCCCTATTATCCTTTTGGTAATAGCAGGTTTTGACCTCATTTTCATCCTTTTGGTGAAAGGGTCTGTGTGTGTGTGTGCCCTATTATCCTTTTGGTAATAGCAGGCTTTGACCTTCTTTCCATCCTTTTGGTGGAAGGGTCCGTGTGTGTGTGTGCCCTATTATCCTTTTGGTAATAGCAGGCTGTGCGTGTGTGCCCTATTATCCTTTTGGTAATAGCAGTCTTTGACCTCATTTTCATCCTTTTGGTGGAAGGGTCAGTGTGCGTGTGTGCCCTATTATCCTTTTGGTAGTAGCAGGCTTTGAACTCATTTTCATCCTTTTGGTGGAAGGGTCTGTGTGTGTGTGCCCTACTATCCTTTTGGTAATAGCAGGCTTTGACCTCATTTCCATCCTTTTGGTGGAAGGGTCTGTGTGCATGTGTGCCCTATTATCCTTTTGGTAATAGCAGGCTTTGACCTCATTTTCCATCCTTTTGGTGGAAGGGTCTGTGTGTGTGTGCCCTATTATCCTTTTGGTAATAGCAGGCTTTGACCATATTTTCATCCTTTTGGTGGAAGGGTCTGTGTGCGTGTTCACTATCATCCTTTTGGTGATAGGTCTTTCATCCTTTCGGTGTCAGATTTCTTGTATTTCAACCTCCCAAGCATTTTCTTTCTTTTCGGATAAATTCTTGGTCTTCTTTATATCTAATTGTCTTCTACCTCGAAAGTTGAACACCATATCAGTTCATCCTACTCGGTTTAAGACAATTAGATAGGGGCATCTGTCATACCCCAAATTTGTCCTACCTGTGTATAATTTTCATTTGTACATCCACCCACTGACAATTATTCGGAAAAATCCAAAAAATGTGTTGTCTTCAACTTCATCTCTCTTTTATTTCTTATCCTTTTTTTTTATTTTAAGTCATATCTACTTTTTAACCATTTTTTCATCCAATTAAATATCCATTTGAACCATTTCCATATCCAAATTCAATTCAAGTATCCGTTTATAAAACCAATCTTTTTAGTTAATTAACCATTCTCCATTATTATCCATATCCATTTTTAATATCCATCAAAACCCATTTCTATCCAATTATCCATAATTCAATTCCATTTTAAGTTTATCGTTTTAACCACTTTTAAGTCCATCATCTAATTATGTCCATTTCCATTATATTCAATCCATTTCATTTTTATTTTTGTCAAGTCCATTTACCATTTTTTTTCATGAACCATAATTCAATTCCATTTCAAATTACAAAGCCCAAGAGAAACTTCAAAAACAAGTTCAAATGGGGCGGTGCAAATCTGAAATTCATTCAAAAAAACCAGTACATTAAACCCACTACGTATCACCAAAAATCCCCAAGGTAATAATAGGCCCATTGTTGCTCATTCATTACATCACCAAAGCCTCACACGGCCCACATCAATATGCCCCACTACTTGCCAAACCTTCTCATAAATCAATTGCCCACCATGAGCCCCCACACGATTCACTGCATCATCATACCACTTTGCTCACATAGTAGTAACCTGCAGCAGCTTCCCAAGCCTGAATGTATCATAACCACCAAGATTCACAGACGCACCACCCAACAGCCAAGCCTTGTATAACCTTCCATGAGCCATAGCAAACGCGAGCTACACGTAAAAACAAAATAGCCTGTAAGGAATACAATTCAACCGCACACCATAAACCCCACATGAAATTTCAAATGGCCAACCTTGATACGCAACACCTTTACGTCACTTGCCTCAAATTTGCAACACACCACATTCCACAATTTCCAGCTGGTACAAAACCTATACACCAACCATCCTGATTCAAAAAGTCCACAAATCCTGCATAAACCTTTGCAAAACTCACAGCCATCAGCAAACCATTCCCCACACAAAACCATTTCCTACACAAATATCACGACGAAACCGTACGCCACGTCCCAATCCCCAGCTCATCAATTCCCTCAACTTTATTCCAAGTTTAACCTTTCATTCTCCTATATAATATGCGCCCCTTCATTCGTCAGAAAGGACCTAGCCGCCACACACCCTGGAAACTTCTTCCAAACCTTCCTTGTTTTTAACCACAAACCCTTTTCTACAGGACCCAAAACCTTAATCTTCATCTGTCAACAACAACATAATTTCAGCTTAAACCTTCGTCGAAAAACACTCCTTTTTCTCCTTCAATAACCACTTGACCTTCCTTTTCCTTCTCAACCACAAACTTAAACCCACGATCAAAACCTCACAAACACAGAATCCAAACCCAACACCCATCAATCATTGAAACCCGTTTTAAATCAAACCCACATAGATTCCAAAACCCAAATCACAGAACCAGACTGAGAGATAGAGATGAGGAGAAATAGAAGAAGAGAATGAACGAAGAAATTCAGAAATGAGATTGAACCTGAATCAAGCAAAATCGAAGCAAAATCTCGACGATCCCACCACAAGAAGGTTGAAGTGATGTGCGTCGATGCTCCCTGTTACCTCATTCCATTTTTGTTGTTCCATTTCTGACCTTTCCGTGCTTCAATGGTTGGTTGTTGTGCGCGTCAAGTTTTTTTAAGGAACCAGTTTTTTTGTTGTTTTGAACTGTGCCATGGCTGGTGAACCGTGTTTTATTTTCATAGTTCGTTGCCTAGTTTGTTTCACCGTGCTATATTTTGGTGTAATGGGCTTTTAAGCCCATGAGTGGTTGAGTTCTAACACATCCACTATGATTCGCACCCCCCATATATCTTTTAATTTATTTTTTTTTCTTTAAGGAATGATGGGCTTTTATTTAGCCCAAGTGATTTCCATAATTTTTTTTACAAATTTACACTCATAAGACTTTGCACACCCCTCCATCTTTGAGTTTCTTTTCTAATCAATTTAATGTTTCAAGATTTTCTTAATACATTTTGTTTTCTAATTGTTTTTTTAAATTGATTAGTGTAATTTTGGCTAACTATTCTCAATTAACTCCATTTTTTTTTCTTACGGGCCAATGATATAACACTATTCATGATATAATCGGATTTTTTCAAACCGATTAAATTTTGATTAATATGAGGCCTGCTATTTATTTATTACTATTTCGATTTATTTTGTCATTATTTTTTGGGTCAATGAAAACCAAAATATCAAGATTTCTCGATTTCTCGATTTTAAATTTTGATAAAGGTGAGACCTTTATTCTTTTCCTTGTCATTTTCGATTTTATTTCATTTCTATTATTTTTATTTCATTTTTTATTCACTTTTTGGTCAATGAAAACCAAATATTAATGATTTATCGATTTCTCAATTAAATCTTGATAAAGGTGAGACATTTATTCTTTTTCTTATCATTTTCCGATTTTATTTCATTTCTATTATTTTTTTTTCATTATTTTTTCATTTTGGGTCAATGAAAACCAAATATCAAGATTTTTCGATTTTTCGATTTTAAATCTTGATAAAGGTGAGACATTTATTATTTTTCTTGTCATTTTTTATTTTTATTATTTTTATTTTATTTTTATTCATTTTTGGGTCAATGAAAATCAAATACTAAAGATTATCGATTTTTCGATTTAAAATCTTAGTAAAGATGAGACCTTTCTTAGTTTTCCGATTTTTATGTCTATTTCGATTTATATTCTTTTATTTTCACTTTTGGTCAATGAAAGTAAAAAATCGTTGATTATCGATCTGTCGATTAAATTCCGATTAAGACGAGACCAATTTTATTTTATGTCAATATTATACCTTGTTCATATTATCTCGATTATATTTTTCATATTCTTATCATATTGTTCATATCCATATTCATGTTTATCTAACCATTTCATTTGTTCACCATTAATCAAAAAACACTAAAAATATCGAAACCTTAAAACAATAATTGATGGACTGTTGGTTGCTTGGCGACTTTTGATCAAGGCTTAGTTTAGGACACCTTGCACACACACGGCTTTCTCTTAGGCTACCTTACAATGAGACCCTTTATTTCATGCCATCCCTTGTAATTTACATGTACCCCTCTCCCATTTCGATGTACGCATTTAGTTTTCTTTTGATTGTGGTTTGTTTACTAGGAGCACCCCTAGGGACTAGCATAGACAACCCATTTTCAAACTAATTCTCGATTCTTCGTCGAGCCATTTTCAAACAAACCCATTTTCAACCAAACCCTCGATTCGTCGTCGAGCCATTTTCAAACAAACCCATTTTCAACCAAACTCTCGATTCGTCGTCGAGCCCATTTTTCAAATCAACCTCTAACTAAATCATTTCTCAAACCAAACTCTTTTTCATACAAATAAACCCTTGATCCAACGTCAAGCGGATTTTCTTTATCAAATTTCAAAAACAACTAACAATTATCGCAACTCTTTTAAGGTGAAAAATGGGGGTTCAAGTCTTTGATCTTCCTTCGATTGTTTGGGTGCGGGTTCTCTTACTCGTGTGTGAGCAATTGACGCCTCTTCTTTTAATAAATCAAATCCTTTTCAAAATAACCAAGCGCATACAATAAACTCTTGATCCCACGTCAAGCGGATTTTCATAATCAAACCTCAAAACGACTAACAACTATCGTAATTCTTTTTCAAGGTGAAAAATGGGGGTTCAAGTCTTTGATCTCTCTTCGATTGTTTGGGTGCGAGTTCTCTTACTCGTGTGTGAGCAATTGGTGCCTCTTTAAAAATCAATCAACTCCCTTGTTTCGTGGGCGTACCACAAACTACGACTGCTCTGATTCTTTATTCTCGTTCGAGTAAAGATACGTAGGCACAAGATTGCGATGATCTTGGCGAGCATACCTTTTTCTTTTTCCCCGTTTGCGTCCACACTACCATCTTTTTCCGTCAAACCCCCGTAGTCGAACTACGATTGCTCTGATTCCTCATTCTCGTCCGAATGAGCATACGTAGGCCCGAGGTCGCGATGATCTTGCCGAGCATCCTATCCTTGAACCACCCCATTTTCCCCTTAGCATCCTTCCCTTTTATCTTACCGTTTTGCATTTATCATAGAGAAGAAAACAAACAAGCTTAGCTAACGAGTATCGCGATTCAAATTAAGAGGTTCCCGTTGAGTACAACGGACGTGAGGAGGTGCGCGTACCTTCCCCTCACATAACCGACTCCCGAACCCAGAATGTGGTTGCGACGAGCATGTTCTTACCCTTCCTTAAAGGTTTTCTTGATATTTTCCTTTCCCTCTTTTGGGATAAATAAAGTTCGGTGGCGACTCTGTCGAGCCATTTTCTGCGCCTTTCGCGCGAAGGGTCGTGTCTTTGATGAAGCGATTTTTCAAGGTGCGACACCTCTTCAGCAGGCTTGCCCGCAGTACAATAATAACAATCGTACTACACGACCATCAGGGTTACCGATGTTGTACGTAGAGTTATTTCCACTTCTATTGGCCAAGGGGCACGTTAAAACTAGGGTTCCTCTTATAATACCAGAAAATCCACCTTTTTGGTTCAAAGCAGATCAAACTTGCCCTTACCGTCAAGGAGGAACATGACATAACATTGAGAATTGTCTCGGTTTCAAGTCTGATGTACATAAGCTTATCAGGAACAGGATTTTATCTTTCAAAGATACAAATCTAAATGTTCAGACGAACCCATTACCATCAGTGTGATATCTGCTCCAAGGACAATCAAGGGTGTGCCATAATACAAGTAGCTCTACAAGAACAAATGGATCTGGGCTGGATTCAGGATCACAGGATTCGTGAAGTAAACATGTCTCATGCACATCCTAATATTGTTCAGAACCACGACATCTGTGTAATGAACGCCAATCTAGTGGCATTGCATTCAAGACAAAGTCAGTATTACAATCTGCCACGACACGATTACAATGCTTGTCCAATCTGCTCAACAGACAATCAGGGATACTCTTTTGTACAAGAAGCCCTCCAATGTCAAATGGATCTCGGATGGATCCAAGACTACCGTGAAAGAAGTAACCATCACGTCAATATGGTTCAGATCTTTGACATATACCTAATAATTACCAGTCTAGTAGAATTACATGCTAAGCAAGTCAGACTTGGTTTTCTGGCTTCACGTGATTATCTAGACTGTAAAAAATGCTACGAAGATGACCAAGGGTGTGCGCTTGTGCAAAGGACTCTTCAACATTTATTGGACCACTAGTGGCTTTCGATTTACTTAGACGAAGACACACAACACATTAGCATGACTGATGGGAATCCTGGTAGACATCAAAGTCGTGATATCTGCTCAATAGAAACAGATTTAGTAAAGATACACTGCATACAAAGCAGGTACGGTCGGGTACCATCGCACAATTATGAGCGTTGTAGAGTATGCTCAGAAAATAACCAAGGATATTATCTCGTACGAGCAGCCCTCCAGAATCAGTTCGACCGGAAGGAGATTCAACCATGTTTGAATTCTGAATCAATCAACATGATACAAGATTACCTCCCTGGTCAGAACAAAAACGCTATCATAATCTCCAAAAATGGAATAACCAAGGACGTTTGCGCCATAATCCCTCTACTCAATGAATCAAAGATCCCTCTTGGTAGTAGAAAAGATCCCAACCAGGAACTGATTGAGGTGGCCTATGACGGCCAAAAAAACCAAAAAGCTCTTATGGTTATCTACCTGCCAGGTCCAATACCGTATAAGTCAGATAAGGCTATCCCTTATATGTACGGTGCAACGACCATCGAAAATGGAAAAGAAATTCCATTACCCTCCATTGTGAACATTGCCGACATCAGTCGAGTCACCCAGAGCGGTTGAATCTTCAACAGAGGAGTTTGAGAACCTTTCAAAGAAAAGGAACCTCAAGCGGAAGTTCCCAACCAACAAATCGGTCAATCCAGTAATCCAGAGCCTATAAAGAGTAATGATGAGATGTTGAAGCTCATCCAGAAAAGCGAGTACAACATCGTGGATAAATTGTTGCAAACTTCGTCTCGAATCTCTGTACTTTCTCTCCTGCTTAGTTCAGAAGCTCACAGGGAAGCTCTACAGAGGGTCTTAGAACAAGCCTTTGTGGAATAAGATGTGACAGTATGACAATTTGACAGCATCATCTCCAACATCACTTCCTGCAACAACTTAGGATTCAGTGATGAAAAAACTTTCGGAAGAAGGCAAGAACCATAATATGGCACTCAACATTACAGTCAACTGCCAAGATGATGCTTTAGCCAGCGTACTGGTAGACACAGGATCACCTTTGAATGTTATGCCAAAATCAACTTTGGTACGACTATCGTTTCAAGGAGCTCCGATGAGAGGCAGTGAGATCATCGTCAAAGCCTTTGACATATCTAGAAAAATAGTTATCGGAGAAGTCGATCTTCCTATAACCATCGGTCCTCACGCTTTCCAAGTCACTTTCCTGGTCATGGACATCCAAGCAGCATACGGTTGTTTATTAGGGAGACCTTGGATACACGAAGTTGGGGCAGTCACTTCGACACTTCACGAGAAGCTGAAGTTTATCAAGAATGAAAAATTAGTTACGGTGTGTGGAGAGCAAGCCTTAATCATGAGCAACTTATCATCATTCTCTTGTGTAGAACCAGAGGAGGTTGTTGGAACCCAGTTCCAAGCACTCTCGGTGAGCAATGAGAATCGACCAGAAAGAGGGACGTCGATTTCCTCATACAAGGACACTCTCAAAGTGATCAAGATTAATGACATAAAAGGATAGGGACAGATTATAACTCCCACTGATAACAAGACAAAAAAAGGTCTTGGTTTTTCTCCGACCTGTACCCAGACTACAAAGAAGGACGAAAGTTTTCGTCCCATTCAGGATTTCTTCCACAGTGGAGGCTTCCTCCACCCAGTATCTCAAGAAGTCCACACCATCGATGGAAACAACTTCTCTGATACAGATGAAGAGTGGAAGTCTTATCTCAACGATGACGGTTAAATGTCTTGGGAAGAAGCGTGTATGCCATACTGTTTTCCAAAGCAGAGCCTAAGATGTATACCGAGATCAGACGTCAGAATGATCTATGGAGATTGTGATCCTGAAGGATGTCGCGCTCCACCCAACTCATTAGAGAAGACAATCTAATGAAAGATAACTTTGACTACGATTATTATGATCCCCTAGATGACTTGTCCATCTGGAAGCCATACACGAAAGACTTGGGGCAGAAGAGTCAGTCGGACAATGCCTATCAGCTGAATAATCTCGAAAAAAATACACCCACTCTCCCATAGTCATGGAATCATTACTCAGGACATTCCGAAAATGTCTGACACCATAATGATGAATTCGCAAAGATTGCAAGACAAGAATTCATTAAATATGCATTTCCCGAGGTGAACATCATCGAGGAAGATGACTTTTCTATTCCCACAGAAACATGGGACACCTTGGGACAGCCAAGCGGCAAGTACGACTTCCTAGTCAAATACACTGCTCTCGAAAGCTCTCGTATCAGGCTTGAGGCCATCCAGCCAACTGGATGGGGAGATCCATTTGAAAGTGAAAATGCTAAGGGAAGATACAACAGAAGAATTCTCCTATGACAACTCTGCATGGGAAGAAGACTCCAACGATCCTACTCCACCAGAAATCAGTGTCATTTCTGAAGACAACCCAAGAAGGAAAGTAGCATACTTTGTGATTCACAAAGGAGTTCATCGCCATTGGGTTGCAGTCGATGTCCCGAAAGTCGTCCATAAGTCGAAGTAATTACCAACTTTGTTTTAAACCTTTCAGTTTGCCCAGGTGAAATGAATGTTTTTATAGGGCTCACTTTTCTGTAAATTTCCCTCTTCGCTTCGCCCAAAGCGGTAGAGTTTTATTTTATAGGGTTGTGTTTCAAGAATCGACAAACCATGAATAAATAATGTCATTCTGAATTCCCGCATTTATTGTTGTTTTCACTTTTCATTTTTCAGAAAATGGTAATCCTAAAAACAACCCAAAATAAAAACAAGCATTTTTCAAAAAATACACTACACACACTCTTGCATTCTCTCTATCTCTTCTAAAAAACAAATCATCACGTCATGCAGATTGCTTGTTTTAAACCCCATTGAAACATACGATCCAATGCCTTCTCCCAACATTGAATTCCCGGTATTTGAAGTTGAAGAAGAAGAGGACGAAGAAATTCTAGAGGAGATCTCCCGATTACTCAGGCAAGAGGAAAGGTTTATTGAGCCTCACAAAGAGCCGTTGGAAACTGTCAATTTAGGTTCAGAAAAAAAAAAAAAAGTTAAGATTGGAGCACTGCTTAATCTAACTATCAGAGAAGGCTTGATAAAAAATTCTCAAAGAGTTTCCCGATGTGTTTGCTTGGTCCTATCAGGACATGACAGGGTTGGATACCAGCATCATGGAACATCACTTACCACTGAAAACATAATGTCCTCTAGTAAAACAAATACTGAGAAGGACTCGTCTAGATATTGCCATCAAGATAAAGGAGGAAGTGCAAAAGCAGATCTACGCAGGTTCCCTCGCCACCTCAGAATACCCTCAATGGTTGGCCAACATAGTGCCAGTTCTGTAAAAGAATGGAAAAGTCAGAATGTGTGTAGACTACAGGGATCTGAACAAAGCAAGTTCTAAGGATGACTTCTCCTTGCCATACATTGACATGCTGGTAGACAGCACAGCAAAATTCAAAGTCTTCTCCTTCATGGATGGATTCTCGGGCTATAATCACATCAAAATGGCACTGGAGGATATGGAGAAAACTTTATTCATCAGCCCATGGGGCACCTTTTGTTACAAGGTAATGTCATAAGGTCTGAAGAACACAGGGGAAACCTATCAAAGGGCCATGACAACTCTGTTTCACGACATGATGCACAAAGAGATTGAAGTGTATGTCAATGACATGATTTCTAAATCTAGAATAGAAGAAGAACATGTGGAACACTTGTCAAAGTTATTCGAGCATCTGAGAAAATACAAGCTCCGCTTGAATCCCAATAAGTGTACATTCGGTGTCTGCTCAGAAAAACTCTTAGGATTCATCGTCAGCCAAAAATGAATTGAGGTTGATCCTGACAAGGTCAAGGCCATTCAATAAATGCCTTCACCGAAGACTGAAAAATAGGTCAGAGGATTTTTGGGACGTCTGAATTACATCTCAAGATTCATATCCCTCATGACCGCGACGTGCGCGCCAATCTTCAAACTACTCAGAAAGAATCAAAGTTGTGCATGGACAGAAAATTGCCAAAAAGATTTCGACAACATCAAAGGATATTTGTTGAACCCACCGATTCTGTCTCCTCCAGTGGAAGAAAGACCACTAATCATCTACTTAACAGTCTTGGAAGACTCCATGGGTTGTGTGCTTGGCCAACAAGATGAGACAAAAAGAAAAGAGTCTGCCATCTACTACTTAAGCAAGAAGTTCACGGACTGTGAAACTCAGTACACTATGCTCGAGAAAACTTGCTACGCTCTGGCTTGGGCAGCCAAACGTCTTCTCCAGTACATGATTTGCCACACCACTTGTTAATCTCCAAAATGGATCTGATCAAACACGTCTTTGAAAAGCCTGCTCTTACAAGAAGGATTGCCATTTGGCAGATTTTGTTATCAGAATACGACATCGAGTACCATGCTTAGAAAGTCGTCAAAGGAAGTATTTTAGCCAATCATTTGGCTTATCAACCGATTAACGATCAGGAATCAGTCAAATTCGACTTCCCAGATGAAGATGTCATGTACTTTAAAATGAAAGATTGGGATGAACCGCTACCCAGCGAAGGGCCAGAACCAGGTTTCCAATGGGGACTAATATTCGACGGAGCTGTCAACACTTATAGAAACAGAATTGGGGCAATCATTATAACACCTCAGGGTACCCATATACCTTTCACCGCCCGACTGACATTTAAACACACAAACAACGAGGCCGAATATGAAGCTTGTATCATGGGTTTGGAAGAAGCCATTGACCTAAAGATAAAGAACTTGGAAGTGTATAGAGACTCGGCCCTGGTTATCAATCAGATCAAAGGAGAGTGGAACACATATCAATCAAGATTGATTCCTTACAAAGAGTATGCGAGAAGGTTATTACCATTCTTCAACAGAATCGAGTTTCATCATATTCCTCGTGAAAACAATCACATGGCTGATGCACTAGCCACTCTCTCTTCCATGATTGTTGTAAATCATTAGAATGACATACCTAAGATTGACATAATGCGCCTTGAAAGGCCCGCTTACATCTTCACGATTGAAGCAGTCATAGACGACAAACCCTGGTATCATGATATCAAGTGCTTCCTTCAAAAACAAGAGTACCCACCTGGGGCATCAAGAAAAGATAGGAAGACTCTCAAAGGACTGGCTGGCAACTTCTTCCTGAACGGTGATACACTCTATAAGAGAAACTTCGACATGGTTTTTCTCCGATGCGTAGACAGACAAGACGCAAACATGCTGATGGAAGAAATTCATGAAGGATCCTTTGGTACTCATGCCAATGGACACACAATGGCGAGAAAAATTCTGAGAGCGGGATATTATTGGCTGACAATGGAAGCTGATTGCTATAAGTACATAAGGAGGTGTCACAAGTGTCAGATATACGCAGACAAAATCCATGTACCACCAACGCATCTCAAAGTTCTTTCTTCTCCATGGTCTTTTTCTATATGGGGAATTGACGTGATTGGCATGATTGAACCCAAAGCCTCAAATGGACATCGGTTCATCTTGGTAGCCATTGACTACTTCACAAAGTGGGTCGAAGCAGTGTCGTATGCCAATGTAACCAGACAAGTGGTGGTCTGATTCCTCAAAAACAATCTCATATGCTGTTATGGTGTTCCAAGCCAGATCATTCCCGATAATGGATCCAACTTAAACAACAAGATGATGAAAGAGTTGTGTGTTGAGTTCAAAATCGAACACCATAACTTATCTCCATACCGGCCTAAGATGAATGGAGCGGTAGAAGCAACTAACAAAAATATCAAGAAGATCGTTCAGAAGTTGGTTGTAACCTACAAAGACTGGCACGAGATGCTACCCTTTGCTCTTCATGGTTATCGCACATCCGTTCGCACTTCAACAGGGGCAACCCCTTTCTCTCTAGTATATGGCATAGAAGCAGTGCTTCCCATAGAAGTAGAGATACCATTAATCAGGGTATTGATGGAAGCAAAGCTAACAGAAGCTGAATGGTATCAAAGTCGACACGATGAATTAAATCTGATTGAAGAAAACAGAATTACGGCTTTATGCCATGGTCAGTTATATCAGTAAAGAATGAAGAAAGCATTCGACAAAAAAGTCCGACCCCATGTCTTCAGGAAAGGAGACCTCGTGCTCAAGAAGATACAATTATTTCTCACTGATTCCCGGGGCAAATGGACTCCGAATTATGATGGCCCTTATGTGGTTAAGAAAGCCTTCTCAGGCGGCGCCTTGAGACTCGCAACCATGGACGGAGAGGAGTTCACCTACCCCATGAATGTTGATGTAGTCAAGAAATACTTCGCCTAAATTATAAAAAAACGTCTCGGTGGATTGGAAACTCGAAAGGGCGGTCCAGGCAAAAATTAGAGACATAAGAAAAAATCACCCCGATGGATTGAAAACCTGAAAAGGTAATACAGGCAAAAGTTAGGGATTCATGGCAAGTAATTACGTCTGACAAGATTAGATCCCCAGCGGTGATGTCATCTGTCAGGAAAACTTCAGTCAAGGTCACCTTCGAAAGAAGCTCAGAATGTCCAGAATTCAAAGTTAGTAGAAGGATAGTGGTCGTTATGTTTCAATGTAGCCCATTTTCCCTTAAATTACCATTTTCTAAACTTTGTAATACTTTATGGATCACGCGCTTAGCTAATTACTATTCTATTAATAAAATTTGAGCCCGTGTGCCTTTTGTTTACAATTCTCATTTATTTTACTTTACAGAATGACATTTTTAACATGATCAACGATTCTTGAAACAAAACAAAAATGAATTTACTTGTCAAATTTTTTTCTGCTTTTAAAATAAAGATGGCAATTCCTTTTGATCACTGAACACCAAAAGAGACATCAACGGCTTCTCCGAAAGTCATTAAACCTCAAAATGTCGAATCAAAGTACTCCTTTTTAACCAGTACATCCTGAGTGAAGGATCAACTGTTTCAGATGTAATGTCCCATCTAACACCTCCGGTAGATGTGTTACCTCTAAGAACCGATAATTGGTCGTTTTCCCCAGCAGGGTCTACCCCTCCTAAACAGGAAAGGATTACTATCCTGAACCAATGATACTTTTTATCCCCCGCAGTGGCCGAGTATCCAGTTGCGTTCATTACCAGTCTGTATTTTGCGTCGGTTTTGTCAACATAAACATACATACATCATGCATGATTGATTCATATTCATACATATGTTGTATTAATATCACTCTGGTCATTTTTATCCCCAAGTGATAAGCGTTTTCTCACCGATAGAGTTGTCAGTTCTTTCCTCGTCCGAAAATGTATTGTCTGGGCGATCTCTCCCTAGTTTATTTCTGGATTGAAGACTGTCCTCGGCCGCTTTGATAACTTGAACCTCTGAAATGCAAGAAGACATTCGATAGACACCTTTGGAACATCACTCTTCACCATTGAAGATGATATTTCTGCTTTCCCGGATTAAAGAAAATCCCCAGAGAAATCCTTTCAACAGAAGACTCTCGGCAATACGGCGGTTTCTCCCCGAAAAAATTGTTTTTAATGAGGTCATTAGCACCTCAAAATTGGATTACATCACATGGCATTTCTCCGAAAATATCTTGAAGAAAAGTATGACGTAACCTCACCAAACAAAAAGCGGTCTCTCAAGAGACTCATTTTTCCCCAGTAGGTCGACAAATGGAATCTCCTACAGAGAAGTTTGCACACCTCTGTAGTTCAGATGAATGGGTTTCCCCAACAAGCCTGACATCAAATCTTTCTCCATCAAATGGCGTCTCTCCAGTAAAAACTCAGCGAGAAGATTGATTAAGGTCGCTACGAGAAGAAACTGAGACCAGTTCCGTGGCTAAACATCAGGATCGAGGGGAAGTTTATTTCAAGAAACTGATACCAGTTTTGTGGCTGAAGACCAGGATCGAGGGGAAGTTTATTACAAGAAGAAAATTAGACCAGTTCTGTGGCTGAAGACCAGGATTGAGAGGAAGTTTATTTCAAAAAGAAACTGAGACCAGTTCCGTGGCTGAAGACCATGATCGAGGGGAAGTTATTGCTTCAAGAAACTAAGACCAATTCCAGGGCTGAAGACCAGGATCGAGGGGAAGTTTTACCCTTTTCTAAGTGTTGTTACTTAGCAAAAGAAGATGGACGAGCAAATCAGCTACCATTTACAACCACAATCAAAATTTTGGATATTCTGATATTTAATCCTCTTGTACCCTGAATGTCCAAACGTCTTAGCCATTCACATCTTCGAGTCCAAGAAGATTAAATAGGGGCTTCTATCATACCCCAAATTTTGACCACTTATTGTTAAAATTTTGTTTATCTGACTGTGTTTTCACTTCGTGTCATCTGCATATCATATCGTACATTTTGTCATTCATATTGCTTGAGTTATCAGCCGGAATATACGTATTAAATTTTCAGGCGTTTTGGTCAGCCTAAAGGTTAAATGTGCGAAAAATCGGTATCCGGACATTTTTTTTATCAAACTTACTGACACCCATTATTAATCAATTTTCCGCGTACTTTAACCTAGTGTGCTTATTTTAATTTTTTGAATCGCTTTTCTGACCCTTCTTGGCCTTTTTACCAGGTAAAATCAATTTTTCAAAATTTTACCAAAACGCTGTATTTTTACAATACGTATATTTTTTGCTGATCATTTTGGTATGTTCATTTTATTTTTTCGAACATTTTGATATCAGACAATTTTATCGTTTTTAACCGGTTTCAATATTAATTTTAATTAATAGTCATTTTAATTAATTTATTTTATTATTTTAGACTTATTTTATATTTTTGCTTTTTCTAAATATATAATAATGTTTATTTTTCTTACTCACTTATTTAGGTTTTCTAATAACCTATTTATTAAAATCAAATATGTATGTATTAATTCACAAAATGACCTCACCATGATTACTTCATATTGCCTACATCACTAATTCAAAGTCTTGATTTTTATTCAAAGTCAAATTTTCAAAGTTTGAATAAATGACTAAATATTTACTATATTATTTTTTACTAAGTTAATCTCATTTTTGGGACATCACAAACTTGGTTTCCAAGCCATATTTTTACTATAAATAGGCTTCATTCTTCACTTGAAAAATTACACCAAACAAAGTTTCTACACTTGTTTTCCATTTCCTTCTCTCTTACATATTTTTTTTTCACATGAATCACATATTCTTACTATGTTTTAGTAAAGTCTAGAAAAGAGAAAAAAAAATGTAATATACACACACAAGGGTGGAGCGCCACACCTCCCCCCTTCACTCACTATATATTTTTTCTTTCTTCTTCCATATTTCTTCACACATGTTTATTTAGTATTTGTTTTATTAAATAATTGTTAAATAAATTAATTACTTATTTAGTTTTACTAATATTGATTAGTTGTTTTTACTAAATATATTTAAATTAATTTAATTTGTGTGATTGATCATTTAATTGTCTAATTGATTATTATTCGATTATTTGATACATGGCTTATTCTTAAGTTTGATTTCAAAGAATTATTTGTAAATTAAATAAGTGTTCACATCACTTATGATTCCAATTCAATTCTAACCACTTAATGAGACCAAAGGCATTCCTATGTGAACTTTGGTTTTCTCTGTTTGTTTTTCATCTGATGCAGGAATTCTTAATCAATATCTTGACGACCATTGGATGCTTAAAAGCTTTGTCGGATACCTTGGGCTCGTCTGACGCTCCTCTGCTTGCATGAAAATTCAACGGTGTCTGGTACACTTTGTATTTAATCTTTGCTTATGCATCATGTTTATGATTAAATAAATCTTACACTAAACACTTTTGGGCCTCTTGGTAGAGTGTAAGTCACATCCCTTTGTAAATAAACCTTTTTAGGCCTCAGTCATTGTATAAGTCCCGATACGATTTTAAAATCTCGCCGCGATCGCTATTTTCAAAACAATTTTCATCTAGGCCTCCCTTGGGTTGTAAGTCCCATTTTTCTTCTTTTTCAAACACTTTTGGGCCTCTAATAAAGTGTAAGACCCAACCCCCTTTGTACATAAATAATTTGGGCCTCAGTCATTGTATAAGTCCCTACGCGATTTTCAAAATGAACGGTGCGGTCGCTGTTTTTCATCTGGACCTCTCCTTGAGGTATAACTCCCCATCTCTTGTATAAAAATAAACTTTTTGGGCCTCTAATAGAGTGTAAAACCCATCCTTTTTTGTAAAAAGAATAATTTGGGCCTCAGTCATTGTATAAGTCCATCTGTAGTTTTCAGAACTACGACGCGATCGTCGCCTTTTCAAAAGAGATCATATGGGCCTCTCTTTGAGTATAAGCCCCAAACTTCCTTTTAAAACAACTTTCTTTTTTGATTTAAATTCAAATTCAAAGTTTTATCAAAACTTTCTTCAGTTTCTTGAAAAACTAACCATACAGCTGTAGTTAAAATGCTTGGGCTTGCACAACTGTAAGTTCCACTATCTCTTCAATACATAATTGTTTATATATTTCATCTGTGTGTGTATATATATATATATATATATATATATATATATATATATATATATATATATATATATATACTTGTACATGCTTGCTTAGAGTTTTCCACAGCATTTAGGTCTAGGTTTAGATCAAACCAGAGGTTACTCTTTCAACACAGTCAAAACTAGTTCTCCATAGAAAATTCCAAATACAGTCTTGCCTCCTCTTGGGCTTATACAATATGGAACACAGAAAGGCATTATTCTCGGTGAAACTTTTCTCAAGATTGTCCAAATTTAGAAGTATTTATACAAGAAATTCATTTCCCAAGAGAGGATTAATTCCCGGTGAAACCTCTCCTGAATTTCTTCAAACCCTATAACTGTTCTGCAAAGAAATGATTTATTCCCGGTGAAATCTTTCTTGAACTTTTCTTAGGTTTGGACCCACAGGCTTCCTAAAAGCATCCACATCCTCCTCTTGGGCTTAGTACAAGGACCCTCAGGCTTCTTAAAAGTTCTCATCCTCCTCTTGGGCTTAGTACAAGGACCCAAAGACCTCCTACAGGTATAGGACATAAATTAGTCATCTTTACTAGTTCAATCCTCCTGAGAGTCAGAATTCCAGAACATCAGACCATCATAGGGTTGATCTTCATCCCTTAAAACCTCAACCTTCTCTTGGGCATCATACAAAGATCTCTCTCTACACTAGAGCCTACCACCTCTTGAGAGACTTGGACAGTCTTAGCCTCCTATTGGGCATCATACAAAGATCATCCTCCAATTAAGAGTCAATGTTGGTTACGGAATAGCGGCAAGCAACAAAAATATTTATTTTCCGAAGAATTCCCTCCGGGATTTATGTCGTGTCCACAGAGATCGGTTCGAGGGAAAGAATGTTGTTCGACAGTCTCTCGCATTTATGAGTTTAGATTAAAATGTTTCAAGTAAATGCATAAAAGTAAACATTAAAACAAAAAGAAATCATTAATCAGAGAGACGAACTTATCCGGCATGCACATAATCGACTCCTCACAAACTTAAACTTACCGACCAGTTATACTCTACCTACAATACTCCTCAATATCACCCAGCATCGCTCACAATAAAGGTTATGTCTAAGGCAAAGTTAAGAGAACAACCGTTCTACCATCGTCGACACTCTCGCACCCGACTCAAGACACAGAGGCATTAAGCTTCGACGCCTATTGAAGTTTGTTAGCTCTAAATCTATCTCTAGAGTCCAAAAACTAATCGAAGTTTGTGAGGTTTATCTCTAACACAAACCAAACCCCGCGCATAAAGCAAAAATCAGAGACAATCACCAATAAAGATTTGTAAAGCAAATATCATTCAACGCCATGGGCGACAAATATACATGAGTTCAGAACAAATACATATACAACAACCCAACAAAGAAGAAACACGCAAAGACGAAGAGAAATAAACCAAACATCTCGCGGTTTGTCAAAGCCGATCGACGATCAATCCACCCAGGTTCATCCGTATGCAAGCTTCCATGTTGTTTTCTAAGCTAATCTACTGAAAAATGAAGTTTGATGGAGTTGGGAGCAAAAATCCCCAAAACCATACCTAAAAAATGACTGAAAATGTCTTAAATACAACTACAAAATTCGTGCATTCGCTAAGCGAACCTCAAAAAAGGGCACTTAAGTGCCTCTAAAATGTTAAACTGCCTCTGCAAAATTCCAGAAGTTCGCAGTGCGAACGATTTATTTACAACGCGAATGCTCGCTGCACAGTTTGCAAAGTGAACTGGGGTCCTTTTCTCCCCTGTCCAATTCTGGGAGCCTTCGCTTGGAACTCGCCAGACATTCGCAAAGCGAACATTCGCTGGCAAGCTCGTAAAGCGAACTTGACAGCAAACCAGACCTTAATTTGACCACAACTTCTGAACCGTAACTCTGATTGACGCACGGCCAGAAGCGCTGGAAAGCTTATTCAATGCTCTAAATGAATATGGCACGATATCCTTGATTGAATACTTGCAAAAATGAGAGAAAATCAATTGAACTCAATGATATTTACACGATACACAATATATACAATGAAATGTACAGTAAACTTATTTATAAACAAATCGGGGTTTATTCGAACGATATTAACCAAAAAGTATCAATAAGTGCAACAAAACTTATATACAAAAATAGTTACGTTTTGCACTTATCAAACTCTCCCCAACTTAAACTTGTTTGTCCGCAAACAAGAATCAAGCAAACCTAAAAACACAAAAGTAATAACCAAAGAATCACGAATCAACAGGTTTTGAAAAACAGAAACAAATGTATGGTTCAAATGAAAAGCGGTACACACAAAGTAAATACTTACCACTAAACTACGACGACAACATAGTCATGAAACATATGCAAACTACAAAAATCATGCCCAACATCCTAAAACAACACAAGTTCAAATGTGAATCACACATAGCAAAAACAATCATCGAAAGATGAAAAACACAAAATGAGGTACTTATCACTCATACAACAATCATGCAAACAATAGACTAAATTATGCAACCATCCAAAAATTCACATTGAACATACAAAGGCAAGAATCACAAGGACTTTCAAGGTTGTAACGTGGTCGGGTAAACAAACAAGGGGCAATTTCTAAAGGTAATTGAAACAAAAACTTGCCTAAACCTAAGGGAGTGATCAACTCACAAAGACTCAAACACACAATTCCAATCAACTTCTCCCAAAATCCCATGTGTTACACAAAACACAATACTTATTTAGCACTATTATTTGAGCTCTTTTTGTTTCCTTTCTCAAGGATTTTCTTTTTCTTTCTTTTTCTCTTTTCTTTTCTTTTTCATATTTTTATCTTTTTTCTTTTCTTTTTCATCCTCATAGAAACCAACCAATGAGTAAACAATCATTCTCTCCCCAACTTGAATTCAACCACATCATCATTTGAATACTCCCTACTTTCTAAGGCAAGGCAAAAATTCATACAACAACACAAAGTTGAGGGTTCAAGAAAAAACAAAATCCGTTCAAAAATAAGTGAACTAAACACTCATAGACAAGCATTAAGTTCAAATAAAACATGGATAAAAAAGCTCAAAGGGGTTACGAATGATCACACACTTACAAGGTGAATGACTATTTGGCTAGGTAGTTGCGCTCAAAATGAAATAAAATGCCTTGATCCTTTTCATGTTTTCATATAATCAACACAAACAAAAGATTAAGCATAATAAAATCCAGTTAGAACAAGAATGTTGGTACTTCGCATATATGAACAATGGAAAGCTACCGCACAAAAAGGTGGAAACTAAAGTGATTCACACAAGTACAAGTATACAAAAGAATGAATGGCATGGAAGTTTGTAAAAAGCCTAAGTATCATGAATATGCTAAAGTCAAGAAAGCGATAAACACATACCTTGGACGTGTACAAAACTTAACAATATCATTACAATACATCCGCAAGTTGAAACGATCAAACTTGGAACATCACCTTAAATTAATCCTCAAATTTGCCAACCAAAATTTGCGTCCAGACAACAAACAAAAACATTAGAAAGTTAAAAACAATAAAACATGCTTGTTTTACGTCGTAAGCTCGACGCCTTTACAATGCTTAGCTAGCAACTTCCTTCCTTCATGCCATGGTGATGCCTCACCTCACAAACCAAAAGCAAGTGCCCTAACCAAACACTTAAACAAACGTTACGGGAACAAAATGTATGCAACACTTGAACAATCATAATGGAAATAGACAATATATACGATATATACAAAACTCAAAAACAAAGAAACTATCGCAATGCGATTCAATATCAAAACCAGTCCTCGACAACGGTGCCACTTTGTTGGTTGCAGAATAGCGGCAAGCAGCAAAAATATTTATTTTCGGAAGAATTCCCTTCGGGATTTATGTCGTGTCCACAGAGATCGATTCGAGGGAAAGAATGTCGTTCGACAGTCTCTCGCGTTTATGAGTTTGGATTAAAATGGTTCAAGTAAATGCATAAAAGTAAACATTAAAACAAAAAAAATCATTAATCAGAGAGGCGAACTTATCCGGCATGCACATAATCGACTCCTCACAAACTTAAACTTACCGACCAGTTATACTCTACCTACAATACTCCTCAATATCACCCAGCATCGCTCACAACAAAGGTTATGTCTAACGCAAAGTTGAGAGAACAACTGTGCTACCATCGTCGACACTCTCGCACTCGACTCAAGACACGGAGGCATTAAGCTTCGACGCCTATTGAAGATTGTTAGATCTAAATCTATTTCTAGAGTCAAGAAACTAACAGATAATCATCCCTAATCGAAGTTTGTGAGGTTTATCTCTAACACAACCCAAACCCCGCGCATAAAGCAAAAATCAGAGACAATCACCAATAAAGATTTGTAAAGCAAATATCATACAACGCCATGGGCTACAAATATACATGAGTTCAGAACAAATACATATACAACAACCCAACAAAGAAGAGAAACACAAAGACAAAGAGAAATAAACCAAACATCTCGCAGTTTGTCAAAGCCGATCGACGATCAATCCATCCCGGTTCATCCGTATGCAAGCTTCCATGTTGTTTTCTAAGCTAATCTACTGAAAAATGAAGTTTAATGGAGTTGGGAGCAAAAATTCCCAAAACCATACCTAAAAAATGACTGAAAATGTCTTAAATACAATTACAAAATTCGTGCATTTGCTAAGCGAACGCTTTACTCCCAAAGTGAGCCTCAAAAAATGGCACTTAAGTGCCTCTGAAATGCTAAACCGCCTCTGCAAAATTCCATAAGTTCACAGTGCGAACGATTTATTCGGAAAGCGAATGCCCGCTGCACAGTTCGCAAAGCGAACTTTGGTCCTTTTCTCCCATGTCCAATTCTAGGAGCTTTCGTTGGGAACTCGCCTGACATTCGCAAAGCGAATATTCGCTGGCAAGCTCGCAAAGCGAACTTGACAGCAAACCAGACCTTAATTTGAGCACAACTTCTGAACCGTAACTCTGATTGACGCACGGTCAGAAATGCTGGAAAGCTTATTCAATGCTATAAATGAATATGGCTGGATATCCTTGATTCAATACCTGCAAAAATGAGAGAAAATCAATTAAACTCAATGATATTTACAAGATATGCAATATATACAATGAAATGTAAAGTAAACATATTTATAAATAAATCGGGGTTTATTCAAACGATATTAACCAAAAAGTATCGATAAGTGCAACAAAACTTATATAAAAAAATAGTTACATTTTGCACTTATCAGTTAACCTCTTCATACCAGTAGACTTGGAAAGTCTCATTTTCTCTTAGACCTCACCAGGAAAATCCCTCAAGTTTCCTAAAAGCACAGGAAAAACCCTGATCATTTCACTAATCTCCAGCAGAGTTAAAACCTCCATAGGTTTTCAAACTCAAGGTTTAAACCTTCACTGTAAAAAATCCCAGCCAAAGTCAATTTACCATCAATAAAACCCTAACAGAATTAGAGCCCCTATGGTATCTGATATTGTAACTCTTCCTTTGATCCCCAGAAAGAGTAAAAACCTTTGGGATTCCCCAACACATATTGGACCTGTCTCTGGATTTCAACAATCCTTAGCAGAAGCTAGCCTCCTCTTAGGCTTCATATAATAATTTCCCCAACCAGCCTCCTCTTAGGCTTTATATAATGATTTTCCTCAGTAGAATTTGCCTCAACTTGGGCTTTGTACAAGATAGATAAAACCTCCCCAGTAGAGTCAATCTCTTTTTAGCCTCAATCTTGGGCTTTGTACAAGACAGATAAAACCTTCCCAGCGGAGTCAATCTCTTTTTAGCCTCAATCTTGGGCTTTGTCCAAGACAGATAAAACTCTCTCCAGTAGAGTCAGTTTTCCAACCTTTTAGCTTCAACCTTGGGCTTTGATCAAGGCACACAAAAATCATCATCCCCTCAGATGAGACCATGAGTCCGCTCTGCAGGAGGACATTTCCTCTATACATCACATCTCAAAACAAACAAACAAAACCTTTTTCCCAGATAATTGATGTAAGTGGTACACTTGTTGATTCAAAATCCAAGCTGGAGTCCTTCCTTTATCCTAGCTAAAAATCATCTTTCATATAACAGTTGTAAGTGGCAAGCCTCTGGATTATTTACGTCTAAAAACCTCCCCAGTGAAGTCAATCTCTTTTTAGCCTCAATCTTGGACTTTGTACAAGACAGATAAAACTCTCCCCAGTAGAGTCAGTTTTCCAACCTTTTAGCTTCAACCTTGGGCTTTGATCAAGGCACACAAAAATCATCATCCCCTCAGATGAGACCATGAGTCCACTCTGCAGGAGGACATTTCCTCTATACATCACATCTCAAAACAAACAAACAAAAACTTTTTCCTAGATAATTGATGTAAGTGGCACACTTGTTGATTCAAAATCCAAGCTGGAGTCCTTCCTTTATCCTAGCTAAAAATCATCTTTCATCTAACAGTTGTAAGTGGCAAGCCTCTGGATTATTTACATCCAAGCCAATGTCCCTCTCTTAGCATGAATGATTCATAAGGAAAAATGGCATTGCTCAATACTGAGTTAAAGTTTCTTCCTTCATGACATCGCCCTTTATAAAGGAAATTATGGCATTGCTGGATTCCATACATTCCAGTTAAAGTAATTTTCCTTATAATCAATTACCTAACTTGTGATGAATAGATGAGATATTCTCCCTTTAGAGATGACAAGTTCTCTCTCAGACACCTTTTTAGCTTCAATCTTGGGCTTTAAACAAGACTACACAAATACTCAACCAGCTTTAATCTTGGGCTTTAAACAAGACACCAAACATCTTTTCTCCCATTATTGCTCTGATTTCCCAGAAATATTTACGGGAATACGTAGGCATAAGATTGCGAAATCTTAGCGAGCACATAAATAAAAAACTTTAGGTCCAGTACCTTCCCAAAAACAATGGAAAACCCGAAAACAACAAAAACACTTTCTCAACACTCTCAAAGGAGAAACTTTCCTAACCCATGACAGACAAACACTAGAAAGTAGTTCAAATTAACAGAGAAATATGTAATGCAAAGTCTATGGATAACCATATATATATTGGGTGATTGACAACTTCCCTTTGTACTTGACCCCGACCCCCCCCCCCCCCCAATCTCTTAGCATTTGTTAAAGAAAACATTTGCGTGCAAGGTTAGTTTTAGATATCTTCCCTTTCCTTTCCAGCTTCATAGGATAAATAAGAAATCAGAAAGTAGCACCCAATTCCAAACATTGCGGTAAGGTAGTCGCGTCACCGACAAAAATCGCACGCTACAGTTCCATATAATAAAGAAAGAAGGAAAACGACAAGTCATTAACGGCGGAAGTGAGGAAGAAGACGGAAAGAACCGATGACAGACTGAGGCAAAAAATTGAGACAAGCAGAAGACAAAATACTGATGATAAAGTGGAAGCAAGAAAGGGGGTTAATGACTCAAGACTATGAATAATACAAGAGTGGATGATGGAGTGAAAAAGCATGTGAGAAAATTAAAAAAAGAGAAGAAAATTGTAAGTCACGTTGATGGAGAGAGAAAGAAAAATAATAAAATGCTGAATTTTTCACTTAACTTTTATTAGAAAGTGGTTGTAATCAACCACCTGAAGTTGTAGTTATGTATTTATTGTGTTAATGTATCTCACATTATTTTTTTTTCATACCCACCCAATGGAGATTAGCAACTATTCGACGGTAGGTGAGATAAAATCATGAGTGTCCTCCTGAGTAAGCTGTGAATCCACGTAGATTTGGTGAATAACACCAACTTATCTTGATGAAATAGTTTTTTGTTGCGGAATAAAACCCCCAGTTTGGACAGTTTGTCTTGTTTCATTACTTTCTTAGCATTTAACCAATAAGGGAAGTAAACCATAGTTTCCATAGCCCATTTCTATTCTACTAAGACCTCAATAGGATCGTGCATTCGAGATTAAGCATTTGCAGCCTTGATCTCCCAATCTGGTTTGTAAATAATTTCAATTTTATATCCCAATAGCTTTACTTCCAAGGGTTGATTTACATGTAACAAATTTGGGGCACTTGCCCCGCTACCATATACTATTAATTTGTTATATATTATTTAATTAATTAATATTTTTTATATTTATTTCTATTAAATATTCACTATTGTCCCACTAAAAATATTAAGTTATTTCATTTATGTAAAGTAAAAGTAAAACGATATATGAAACCAAAGAAATGTACAATGACATGAGTAATAAACTATATTATGTGAGCACATAATCAAAATATCATCAAAAAATGCAATAAAAATCAAAATATCATTAAAAAAACAAAGACATATTTTCATAACATTGTTTTAAAATTCTCTTTCATCAAGGCTTAAAAGATGGATGGAGCATTCATCAATTTGAAGGATATTACTAAGAACTCATAATGCCCTTCATGTGTTCTAAATGTTTTCTTCCGAATATCTTCCTGTCTCACTCTCACTTGGTGGTATTTAGAATTCAAGTCAATCTTAGAGAAATATTTGGCATCATATAATTCATCAAGCAACTCATCAATTACTAGAATAGGAAAGTTATATGATATAATTACCTTGTTTAGAACGATGTAATCAACACACATCATCCAAGTTCTGTCTTTCTTCTTGACTAAAATACTCGAATCGAAAAGGTGTTGTGGCTTGTTGAATGCAGAATAGGGCAAGCAAGCAAAAATATTTATTTTCGGAAGAATTCCCTCTGGGATTTATGTCGTTTCCACAGAGATCGGTTCGAGGGAAAGAATGTCGTTCGACAATCTCTCGCATTAATGAGTTTGGATTAAAATAGTTTCAAACAAGAGAACATAAAAGTAAATATTAAAACAAAAAGAACTTCATTCTTCAACAAGAAAAACTCGTCCGGCAATGCATACAAATCACTCCTCACAAACTTAAACTTACCGACCAGTTATACTCCACCTACAATACTCATCAATATCACCAGCATCGCTCACAACACAGATTATGTCTAACGCAAAGTTGAGAAAACAACCGTGTTACTCTCTTCATCACTCTCGCGAGCGAAGCCTCGAAACACGGAAGGCATTAAGCTTCGACGCCTATTAAAGATTGTTAGCTCCTAAATCTATCTCTAGAGTCCAGCAACCAACAGACAATCCTCCCTAATCGACGTTCGTGAAGGTTATGTCTAACGCGACACAAACCCCGCGCATAAAGCAAAAATTAGAGACAATTACCAATAAAGATTTGTAAAGCAAGTTTTATACAACGCCATGGGCGACAAATATACATGAGTTCATAGCAAATACATATGCATAACCCAACAAGAAAGAATACACAAAGAGGAAGAGAAATGAACCAAACACTTCACGGATTGTCGGAGCCGATCGATGAGAAATCCACCTCGGATCATCCACATGCAAGCTTCCATGTTGTTTTCTAAGCTAATCTACTAAAAAAATGAAGTTTGATGGAGTTGGAGCAAGAATCCCCAAAACCATAACATAAAAAATGATGAAAAATGGCTAAAATAGGCAATTCTGACTTTCCAGGTTCGCCTAGCGAGTCCCCGTTCGCTAGGCGAACGTAAACCGCCTTTCTGTTGAGTTTTTTCACGATTCTGGAACTTTCTGTTCGCCCCGGTTCGCCTAGCGAACAAGCTAGCGAGTGTTCGCTACGGGGGCTCGCCTAGCGAGTATGACAGAAAACCAGAATTTGTTTTCTTCATAACTCTTGAACCGTAACTCCGATTGACGCACGGTTTGAAGCGTTGGAAATCTTATTCAATGCTCTTTATGAATATGGAAATATCCCATTGCTGGAACACCTACAAAAATAAATGAAAATCGATTAAACTCAATGATATTTACACGATAACGTACTATACACCGAAAACGTAAACTAAACGTATTTGCAAACAAATTGGGTTTTATTCGCACAATATTTACCAAAAAGAATCGATAACTGCAACAAAACATATATACAAAAATAGGTACAATTTGCACTTATCAAACTCTCCCCAACTTACCTACTTGTTTGTCCACAAACAAAAATCAAACAAACTTGAAAATGCGCAAGAAATAACCAAAGAATGACGAATCAACAGGTTTTGAAAAACGAAACGAATGAATGGTTCAAATGAAAAAGGTACACACAAAAAGTAAATACTTACCACTAAACTGCAACGATAACATAGTCACGAAACAAAAGCAAAGTACACAAGTCATGCCAAAAATTCTAAAACAACATAAGTTCAAATGTGAATCACACCTAGCAAAAACAATCATCGGTAGATGAAAAACACAAAATGAGGTTCTTTCACTCACACAACAATCTTGCAAACAAAAGACTAAATTATGCATACATCCACAAATTCACATTGAACATACAAAGGCAAGAATCACAAGGGCTTTTCAAGGTTGTAACGTGGTCGGGTAAACAAACAAGGGGCATTTTCTAAAGGTAATTGAAACAAAAACTTGCCTAAACCTAAGGGAGTGAAAACTCACAAAGATTCACACACAAAATTTCAACCAACTTCTTCCAAAATCCCAAGTGCTACACAACACACAATACTTATTTAGCACAATTATTGCAACTCTTTTTGTTTCCTTTTTCAAGGTTTTTCCTTTTTTCTTTCTTTTTCACTTTTTTTCTTTTCTTTTCTTTGTCATATTTTTCTCTTTTTTCTTTTCTTTTTCAATCCTCATAGAATTCAACCAATGAGTACACACAATCATCCTCTCCCCAACTTGAATTCAACCGCACCATCATGTGAATACTCCCTACTTTCTAAGGCAAGGAAAAAATTCATACAACAACACAAAAAGTTGAGGGCTCAAGTAAAAACAACAATCAAGATCCACACAAAAATATGAATTTGACACTCATAGACAAGCATCAAGCTCAAACAACATGGATAATGACCAAAGGCTCAAAGGGGTTACAAATGATCACACACTCACAAGGTGAATTGACTATTTGGCTAAGGTGGTTGTGCTCAAAATGAAACAATTGCCTTGATCCTTTTCATGCATTCATATAATCAACACAAATAAAAGATTCAACATAATAAAATCCAGTTATAACAAGAATGTTGGTTCTCCGCGCATATATGAACAATAGAAGGCTACCTCACAAAAAGGTGGGAACTAAAGTGATTCACAATAAGAACAAGTATACAAAAGAATGGATGGCATGGAAGTTTGTAAAATGCCTAAGTATCATGAATATGCTACAGTATAGAAAGCGATAAATACATACCTCAGACGTGTACAAAACTTACAAAGATCATTACCATACATCCGCAAGTTGAAACGCACCAACTTGGAAAATCACAAAAGCATCCTCAAATAAGTCAATCAAAATCTGTGAGCAAACAACAACCAAAATCTTAGCAGCCTTCGCCTAGCGAAGGAATCATTCGCGACGCGAGCCTTCGCTACATCCTTCGCCCCAGCGAAGTTTGGGTGTTTTCAAAAGTGAAAGTTTCTGCCACCCCCTCGCTGGCTCCTTCGCCTCGCGAACACATCAGCGAGCATTCGCTGGCTCCCTCGCCCAGCGAATTTACCCAGTTTTCCTACTGAAGGCTTTTGCATACTTTCTGCCACTCCCTCGCTGGCACCTTCGCCAATGTTCGCCAGGCGAACCTTCGCTGGTGACTTCGCCAAAACTCGCTTAGCGAGAACAAGAATTATTAATATAAACAAACGAAAAGAAAGGGAGAAATTTCATTAAACAAGTTGTAAAGTGAAGATTTGAGAAGTTTACGAAAAATTCGAGTACAACTTGTTTAATGAAAGTTCACCACACAACCAAAGAAAATAATACAACATGCTTATTTTACGTCGTAAGCTCGACGCCTTTATAGTGCTTAGCTAGCAAACTCACTTCCTTCATGCCATAGTGATGCCTCACCGCGCAAACCTAAAGTAAGTGTCCTAACCAAACATATGAACAAACGGTTACGGGAACAAAATGTATACAACACTTGAACAAACATAATGGAAATAGACAATATATACGATATATACAAAACTCAAAAACAAAGAAACTATCGCAATGCGATTCAATATCAAAACCAATCCCCGGCAACGGCGCCATTTTGTTGGATGCAGAATAGGGAAAGCAAGCAAAAATATTTATTTTCGGAAGAATTCCCTCCGGGATTTATGTCGTTTCCACAGAGATCGGTTCGAGGGAAAGAATGTCGTTCGACAATCTCTCGCATTAATGAGTTTGGATTAAAATAGTTTCAAACAAGAGAACATAAAAGTAAATATTAAAACAAAAAGAACTTCATTCTTCAACAAGAAAAACTCGTCCGGCAATGCATACAAATCACTCCTCACAAACTTAAACTTACCGACCAGTTATACTCCACCTACAATACTCATCCATATCACCAGCATCGCTCACAACACAGATTATGTCTAACGCAAAGTTGAGAAAACAACCGTGTTACTCTCTTCGTCACTCTCGCGAGCGAAGCCTCGAAACACGGAAGGCATTAAGCTTCGACGCCTATTAAAGATTGTTAGCTCCTAAATCTATCTCTAGAGTCCAGCAACCAACAGACAATCCTCCCTAATCGACGTTCGTGAAGGTTATGTCTAACGCGACACAAACCCCGCGCATAAAGCAAAAATTAGAGACAATTACCAATAAAGATTTGTAAAGCAAGTTTTATACAACACCATGGGTGACAAATATACATGAGTTCATAGCAAATACATATGCACAACCCAACAAGAAAGAATACACAAAGAGGAAGAGAAATGAACCAAACACTTCACGGATTGTCGGAGCCGATCGATGAGAAATCCACCTCGGATCATCCACATGCAAGCTTCCATGTTGTTTTCTAAGCTAATCTACTAAAAAAATGAAGTTTGATGGAGTTGGAGCAAGAATCCCCAAAACCATAACATAAAAAATGATGAAAAATGGCTAAAATAGGCAATTCTGACTTTCCAGGTTCGCCTAGTGAGTCCCCGTTCGCTAGGCGAACGTAAACCGCCTTTCTGTTGAGTTTTTTCACGATTCTGGAACTTTCTGTTCGCCCCGGTTCGCCTAGCGAACAAGCTAGCGAGTGTTCGCTACGGGGGCTCGCCTAGCGAGTATGACAGAAAACCAGAATTTGTTTTCTTCATAACTCTTGAACCGTAACTCCGATTGACGCACGGTTTGAAGCGTTGGAAAGCTTATTCAATGTTCTTTATGAATATGGAAATATCCCATTGCTGGAACACCTACAAAAATAAATGAAAATCGATTAAACTCAATGATATTTACACGATAACGTACTATACACCGAAAACGTAAACTAAACATATTTACAAACAAATTGGGTTTTATTCGCACAATATTTACCAAAAAGAATCGATAACTGCAACAAAACATATATACAAAAATAGGTACAATTTGCACTTATCATGGCTAGACCTAATTATTCCAGATAGAAACGTCTCACCAACATTGTTTCAATCTCAGATGTGTGATGATGTGGGTATCGTTAAGGGCGTATATTCACAGGGAAAGCTCCCTTCAAGAGGTGAATGGCATGCTCTTTATGTCTTTTGTCTCTTTATGTCTTTTGTAGTCTAACATTCAAATGTGGAGTAGCCACACTATTGTCTTTGCCCACTTCCACTTTAGGAATATTTTGGATCAAGCTAAAATATACCCTACTATATCGGTTATCACCGACATATTTTTGAAGTGAATGAAATTCTTCCACATCCATCATCATTCCTTTCATCTTAACATATTCTATTTTGTAGTCGAAACTCATAATCTTGAGGTTACAATCGAACAAAATACATCCAAATACTAAATATACGCTGCTTAATTCAAAAAGCATGGTGTTTGCCACAAAAGGCATACCTTGTATATGAAGGTGTGAAAAGTACATAAGAAAGGGGGTTGAATTGTGTCTCGCGTTTTCTTATTATTTAGCTTCTGATTAGAGTTTTAGAATAAGAACAGATGTTCAAAATCTGAGTTAATTCGTTTGGCAGCGGATACAACAGAAGTAAATAAAATAATAGCAAAAGACACAAAAGATTTATATTGGTTCCTCCCCTAACTGAGAGTAGTTCAGTCCCCTTGTCTCATAAGATATTTTCATTATAACCACTTCATGATTACAATCGCTTATGCTTCTGCATAAGACATTTACAACTACTCAGACCAACTATCTGAGACTTCCCTTGCTTAGAGCTCGTGTCTAAGACTTCCCTTGCTCACACCATCTGACTGAGCCACCTGCTCATCTGTCTTCTGGTTGAGACTTCCCTTTGCTTAGAGTACATGTCTAAGACTTCCCTTGGCTAACATTCTCTGGCCGAGCCACCTGCTCTTCTGGCCATCTAGACTGAGATCTCCCTTGCTCAAGCCGCACTCGAGACTTCTTGCTCAATCAGACTAGTTGAATAAGACTTTCACAGCTCAAGAACTTAGGCAATGAGACTTATGTGGCTTAAGCATCTTGCTCAAGAATTATTGCTTGAATCCCAAAGAGACAATACTTTTTGCTCTAGCACACATCAGAAGACTTAATCTAAACTACTGAAGGCTTAGGAGAATAGAGAATAAGGTGTACATGATGCAAGCATCAGAGGTATGGGAGATCGCCATAACAAAGACCTAAAGCACTTAAGATTTCTAAATATGTACAAGGGTAAGAAATCTTAAGGCTTTTACAATTTCAACCTAAAACAGAAAATCTGCATATTACATAGAGTTGATAATTGCTTGATCTTGCTACTCCTTCAACAGAAGAATCCTTGTTAAAAATTCAGGCTTGAATCTTCATCCATATATATAGGCCTTCCAGAAACTAGCCGTTGAGAAGGTTGCTTGATCAAGTGTCTTTGCTTTTGCTCCATAGTACAAGAGACGTTGAAGATGGATGTACATCAGATATGAATCCAGTGTGTAACACGTTTAACCTTTGAGTCTTCAAGATATTTTGTACTAATAGAGCCGTTGGGAACAGACATCCATAGAATGTACCAGCTTTTCTTGAGCCTTGCAATCTTGTAGACTCGAGCTGACAGGATGATAAGACAATACAGTTGCTTTCAGTAGTGCGGATAGTCCACAACTTTATCACCAACTCTAAATGGTACCAGATGTTGATATACAATTACTAAGTGTAGAAACTCGTCTGAATGTTGAGGCCTTCAGTTCAGACTCTTCGTCAAACCACACTAGAAATTATTCTTCAGACTCTGCCACCAGAAGCTAGCAATGAAGCAACTCCAAGTGTGTCTTAAGTAAACATATTCTGATTATTTATGTACAAGAACAAGAACCTGCATAAATAAAACACACATCAAATAAACCATTATACTTTTAATACTTTTGTTATCATCAAAACTAAAAGAGAAAATATCAAGAACAAATCTTGTTCTAACAGTATCACCATAATTATTTTTACAGATTCTCTTTGAATTGTTGTATCATAACCATATGTGTTAGTGACTTTTAATCATAAAGCTCTCACTAACCTCCTTGAGATGAAGTTGTGAGTTGATCTACTATTCAATAGCATCACTAAATGTGCTCCCTGAATTGATCCTCTCAATGTCAATGAATTAAGAATAGATTTTCTAATTTTAGTCGTCCCAATAAAACTCATTGTGCTCAATTCCCCTTGTTCCTTCTCCTCGTCAGTTTCTTCCTTTATGACTTGCATTTCACCTTTCATAGTCGTTTCCACTTTGATAACAATCACTCTTAGTTGCTTATTTAGACAAAGGTGCCTTGGATGGAAAGGTCATACGCACTTGAAAGAAGCCCCCTTTTGTCTCATATCCGTTATTTGTTGAGAAGAAAGGTGTCTAATCCCTGATATAGTTTCTTTGCAATCTCTTATCACTTGCAATGGTTGTTTTGAGACTATGGGAACCCCCTTGAAACCCTAGTGATGCCTCTGATCTTTGTTAGAGGAATGACCATTATGGGAACTACCTGACTTGTTGGTTGGTCTCTTGTTTTAGCATCTCCATCCATTCTAAAAACTGATTATGGTTGTCTTCTTTGAAGTCCATCCACCTGCCCTGTTGTTAAACTTGTTTTCCATAACTTTGGCTAGATTCATCAAGCAATCTCGTGAGACATACCCTAATGTGATAAGGCTTCATACACGGCCTTGAATCTCTTCTTTCAACCTATGAATAAAGTAGCCAAAAAAATGTATGTCAGATGACCAAGGTACTTGAGAAATTATACGTTCAAAGTATTCAATAAAGTACTCCATGTTACCCTCTTATTGAAGAGACGAGAGTTTCTCAAATACATTCCCATCAGTTCCAACCTTTCCCAAGTGAGAGTTTCCTCTTCCTCAATCAAAGCTTTTAAAATTATGAGTCCTAGATCCATCCATAAAAAATGAGGAAAATCGGGGTGGATGTCTTGAACACAAAATTACACTTTATCTCAAGTAATCCATTTGGTAGGATCCTCACCAGAAAACATCAACATCTCCACTTTTTTTACAAATAAGTGGAACTCATTTAATGTGTCGTTTGGTAATTTGGTGGAAGAAGAACGCATCGAATGGGATCATGTTTTCCTTCCTTTGTGGGTTCCGTTTCAATTTTAGTGGCCTTCTTATCCTTATTTTGCGCAGTGAATACAAAATGGTTTTCTTTATTAATTCCATTCTTGCTTCCATAGTTTTCTTTGGTGGTGTTAGTGCAGAAGCACTTATGGATAATAAGAGAGAGAGAGAGAGAGAGAGAGAGAGAGAGAGAGAGAGAGAGAGAGAGAGAGAGAGAGAATTGTATATTGAATATTAAAACTAAATTACACTATATGTATATATACAAATAGGTTACTTGTATCACAAGTAACTGCCATAACAAACTAACTTGCTAACCAAGTTACTATCTAACTTGAATTATATCACAACAAATTCCATTATAATCCAATTTGTCGAACAAAAACTAATCATAATTGATTTCAACTATTTCTAATTTCTTTCTCAAAGTCTGGAATCTGTCGATCTTCAATCCTTTGGTGAATATGTCGGCCAACTATGTTTCACTCGAGAAATGTCTTACTTCAAGTTCACCTTGATTTACCTTCTCCTTTAGAAAGTGAAATATAGCCTCAATGTGCTTACTCCTTCCATGTATAACTGAATTCTTTATAAGATTAATAGCTTGGTTTTTTAAAATTAATTTTATTTTATTTGAAGATTTGGGCTTGTTTGCTTTGAGCCCATGTTGATTCTAACAACTCCATGTACTAATATGCACTCCTCTTAAGTTTTTTTATTTGAATTTCTATTTTTATTTTATTTTTTTGTTTAGTTTTAAAATATTAATTAATTAATTAATTATGTATTTAATTGATTAGTTAATTAGGGGTTAATTAATTACTCCCTCTGTTTTTTTATTACAAGTCATTTTTTACCTTTCACACATATTAAGAAATGTAATAATTGTGGTATAAAAAAGAGAAATTATGAATGGTTTTACAAAATTATCCTTTATTAATGGTATTGGAAAGACAAATTTATATAATTGAAAGGAGAGAGAGAGAATAATAAATATTTAAGGGTATAATAGGAAAAATAGCATTAATTATTCATTGGAATTATAAAACGACTTATATTGTGGTACAAAATATTTTTCCAAAGCGACTTATAATAAAAAATGGGTGTAGTATTTGTTTTTCATTGATAAGTAGATTATTTGTTTATTTATTTAGTCGGTTTCATTGTATTTAGTCGATTTAGTTAGGTAATCCATGTTCGCGTCCTCGCATATGTAAATAATTGTCTCACTAATATTGCAACAATTTTCAATTTCAATTCAAACCATTTCAAAATTAAACCTCAAACCATTTCACAAATCATTTTTACTAATACATTAAAATCTTTTTCTAAATAAACACGAAAGAAGAGGACCATTGGAATTTAGCAATCTGGTGGAAACCCTCAAATGATCTGTGTCGGGCCACGTGTTTTGGGTTAAGTGTTTATTCCTTTCTTTCGTTCTTAAATTACTTACTTAACTTGGACAAATAAAGGCTATTGGGATCTAACATTATGGTGTAACTCTTTGAACAACTGATTTCGAGACACATGTCGTGTTCTTATCAAGCGTTCATTGTCCATTTAAACAATTTTCTAACAAACCTTGAATGAAAAAGAACCGTTGTAATCTAGTATTCCGGTGGAACCTCAAATGATTAATCTCGAGGCTTAGGTCTTGTTCTCATCAAACATTCGTCATTCACCTATAAAAGCCATCCAACCAATCTAACTTTTTTTCTAGCCGTCATGCGATCTCAAAACCCTTTTTCAAAACAAAAAACATTTTGTCTTAAGATGATGCAAAGCAATGCTTCATCCATAATCTTTAAGTTGAGATAAGTGACATTTTCCCGTGAATGTTTATTTGTAAATCCATTCAATGTGATGAGAATGTTCGGTCCTCACATGTTTTGGATAAAATAATATTTTCTGTCGATTAATACAAGATAACTTTTGCTAAAATCGACCAACAAAAAAATATTTTCTACCCAGAACTACGTAAACCTTGAATTCTTTATTGCACCTAGAGATACGTAGGAGTATGATTGCGAAATCTTGTCAGGCCCCCTAATAATAAAAAATCTTTTTACGTTCTTTCTTCGTTGCATCCTAATAAAAAAATTAGTCTTTCACACATTAATAAAAAATCCAAAAACATTTCTCTTTTCTCTCTTTTTCTCACTCAATAAGTAAAAGATTGCAAACTAACATCACGCTAACATCCATTTGAAACTAATTAAATGGTTCCCGTTGAGTACAACGGACGTGAGGGGTGCTAATACCTTCCCCTTGCATAACTGACTCCCGAACCCTGATATTGGCTGCGATGACCATATCCTTATCTTTCGTTTAGGGGTTTTATTGATATTTTCCATTTCCCTCTTTGGGAATAAATAAAGTTCGGTGGTGACTCTCTTAATTCCATCCCGCGAGGTTGCGATTGCACTTCACGAGGTTGTGTTCTCATTTTTCAAAGTACGACAACCATAGATTTAGTACCTGGTACTAGACCTGTATCAATGGCACCGTATAGAATGTTTGCGTTAGAGTTGTGTGAGCTGAAGAAACAGTTAGAAGACCTATTGGAGAAGAAGTTTGTTAGACCTAGTGGGGAGCATCAATGTTGTTGGTTAAGAAGAAAAATGGTAGGATGAGGTTGTGTGTTGACTATTGACAGCTGAATAAAGTTACGATTAAGAACAAGTATCCTCTTTATAGGATTGATGACCTTATGGATCAGTTGGTTGGATCTTATGTGTTCAGCAAGATTGATTTGAGATCGGGCTACCATCAAATTCGAGTAAAGTTAGAAGATATACCGAATACTGCGTTTTGAACTCGGTACGAACATTATAAGTATTTAGTGATGTCATTCGGTGTGCCTAATGTGCCAGGAGTATTCATGGAGTATATAAATTGGATCTTTCATCCGTACTTGGATCAGTTTGTTGTGGTGTTTATACACGACATTTTGGTCTATTATAAATCAGATGAAGAGCATGCAGGATGTTTACGAGTTGTGTTGCAAATTTTGCAAGAGAATAAGTTGTATGCTAAGTTATCCAAGTGTGAGTTTTGGTTGAGATAATTTAGTTTACTTGGTCATGTGATCTCCGATGGGGGTATAGAAGTTGATTTGTCTAAGGTAGACACAGTGTTGCTGTGGGATACTCTGAAGACAGTTACTGAGATCATATGTTTTCTAGTTTTGGTTTATTACTATAGAAGGCTTTTCGAAATTGAATTTTCCTTTGACTCATTTGACCCGGAAAAGGAAAGCTTATGTTTGGAGTGTTTAGTGTGAAGAAAGTTTCCAAGAGATGAAGAAGAGGTTAACGTCGGTGCCAATTTTGATCTTTCTATATGCCAAGGAATCTTATGTTGTGTGTTGTGATGCATCGAAGATGAGCATAAATTGGTGTGCTTATGCATACTGGTCATGTTTTGGTGTATGCTTTGAGACAACTTAAGACTCGTTATACTAATTATCTTACCTATGGTTTGAAGTTAGCAGTAGTAGTGTTTGTGCTTAAAGTGTGGAGACATTATCTGTATGGTTTGAGTTTTAAGTTTTCAGTGATCATAAGAGTTTGAAGTATCTATTTGATCAAAAGGATTAGAATATGAGGTGAAAAAGGTGGCTAGAGTTTTTGAAGGACTGTGATTTTGGATTGAGTTATCATTCTAGTAAAGCTAATGTGGTAGCATATGCTTTAAGTATGAAGTTCTTGCATATGTTGGAGCTATGGTTTGAAAATTAGAATTGATTGAGCAGTGCAGAGATCTTATCTTGGTGTGTGAGATAACGCTAGGAAGTGTGAAGTTGAGGATGCTGAAGTTAACTAGTAGTGTGTTGGAAAAGATCAAAGAAGGTTAGAAGTTGTACTTGGGATTGACTGACCGGTTATTGTTAATCAATCAAGGTAAGGAGGTATACTTTAGAGTATATGAGAATGAAGTTATGAGATTCTGAGACAGAGTTTGTGTGCCAGATTTTCCAGAGCTTAAAAAGAGAAATCTTGAGGAAAGTCACAGGAGTAGTTTGAGTATTCATCCCCAAGCTACAAAGATGTATCAAGATCTTAAGAAGATGTTTCGGTGGCCAGGTATAAAGAAGGGTATTGCTGAGTTTGTGTATTCTTGTTTAATTTTTCAAAAGTTGAAAAGCGAGCATCAGAAACTGTTTGGATTGATGCAACCTTTGAGTATTCCTGAGTGGAAATGGGATAACATTTCTATGGATTTTGTGGTAAGTTTGCCAAAGACCGCTAAAGGAATTGATTTGATTTGGGTTATGGTGGATAAACTGACTAAGTCGACTCATTTTGTTCTGATAAAGATCACTTATCCTTTGCAGAAGTTTGCAGAGATCTACACCAGCGATATTGTGAATATTCTTGGAGTTCCTTCAAGTATTGTTTTAGATATAGATTGGAGGTTCGCGTCTAAGTTCTAGGAGAGTTTACATGAAGCTTTGGGAACCAAATTGGGGTTATGTTCTGCTTACCATCCGCGGATGAACAGTCAGGTAGAAATGACTATCCAATCTTTAGAAGATTTGTTAAGAGCTTGTGTTTTAGAATAGGGAGGTAATTAGGATAGTTACTTGCCATTGATCAAGTTCACCTATAATAACAGTTATCATTCTAGTATTGGAATTGCACCTTTTGAGGCTTTGTATGATAGAAGGTGTAGGACATCTTTGTGTTGGTATGAATCAGATGAAAGTGTTGTGTTTGGACCAAAGATTATTCCATCTCAAATGAGGAAGGGTGTTAGATTTTGTGTACTTTTCCACCATTTCAATTGATGTAAGCTATTGACTTTTTTTTTAAGTTTTCTAGAAAAAAATAGAGTATTTAGGGTTTGTTTTTAAAATAGGATAAATAAAAATAAATTTAGTAAAAATGGTTTTTGGAAAAACACTCTTATATTTAATCTTTAAAAAAGATTAATTTAGGGGTGAAAAGGATTTGTTTATGTCCGTTTGTTATCTCTCCTTTAACTTTTGAAACTACTAACTTGTATTGCAGACAATATAATTAAGTTAAATAGTTTCATTTTAAAAATCATATCGTCAAAACTACTGATATTTATTTCACTGGCAAGACATGATGTATATACAACATTATTATTTTAATGAGTGATATTGAAAGAAGTTGATTCCATCTTCTTCCTTATTGTCCTTTCCTGAGTATCTTATTCGTAGGATGCGTAAGTAGCACATGTGAATGTCATGTGAATCTGTTATCTCTGTCTTTCCTCGCAATTATTCATTTATTATTAAGATTCAAAAACAAGCTGAACTTCCAAGAGACTTGACATGGAATCTTACTTCACAATTACGACACCAGCTTACATACAAAATTCAAGAAATGGGTTAGTAATTAATGATATGTTTCCCCTTGGTTCTTGAAGCATTGAATGGTTGGACAACTTGGACTACCGTAAAACAACACATCTTTTAAATAAGATTAACGTAAACAGATTTCACATTTTTTTTCTTCAACTCTTTTTCTTCATCTACTAAAAAAAAAGTTTTTAAAAAAAATGGTTTTAAGGTTAATTGTTTATTCAAAACCATCCATCTAAATTCTTTTTTCTGTCTTTTTCATTTAAATAAGTTTTTTCACCTATTATTTTTGTTTTTTTCGTAATTTTATCGTCTTAGTGCGACATTGTGTTGGTTCTCGTATTATTGTGGTGTTATTTTGTTTTCCATTTTGATGCGGTGTTTGTTTAGTTCAGATTAAAATATTAGTTTCGACTCAGTGCATATTCAATAAATGATTTTGATATCGTCAACACTGCAGACTCGGAGATATGGGTATTTCGAACATTTCAATTTCGTCATATCTGTAGGTTTTGTTACATTAGTAGGTCTTTATCCGTTATATGCTATTAACGTGGATGTCGTGAGTTTGTTCGCAAATTCATCATTTTCAGTTTATAACGGTTTTAAATTTGTATTATTCGATGTATTCTGTCAATTTAAATGAATGAATGTCGTTTTTAGTCAAAAAAAATTACTTAGACTTCCGTACAAAAGAAGTCTTAAACTCAGTATATGTCACCACTAGTATTTACTCCCTTTGGTTCAAAATTAAATACTCCCTCTGATCATTATTATAAACAAATATTCTCTTTTTAGACTCATTGAATAGCTATTGTATTTAATCTCTATATAGACACTATGTCAAACAAGACATTAGACATCGCTTTTTTAGGCCTTAGACAGCGCTTAAAAGCACTGCCTAAGGTTACGCTGTCGTAGGTAAAGACAGCGCTTTTGATTTATGAAAAAGCGCTCTCTAAAGTGGGCCTTTAGACAGCGCTTTTTCAAAAGCGTTGTCTAATGTATACGTATAAAATTTTAATGAATTTTTTTATATACCTTTAGAGAGCGCTTTTGAAAGCGCTGTCTAATGTATGCCTATAATTTTAGTTATCAATTTTTCTATACCTTTAGAGGGCGCTTTTTAGGAAAAGCGCTTTCTTTTGTGAACTATAGACAGCGCTTTTTCTAGAAAGCGTTGTCTTTTCTCTACGTATAATTTTAATGATTTTTTTAAAAAATCTCATTTTAACCATTTTTTTATGCAGAAACCTGTATAATTCAAGTCATTTCAATAAACCTGTATATTTCACATTTCCATTAACAATTTCTAGTATGGTTCATTAACCATTTCCACTAATCCCATAAATCACATAAACCACATAAACCATTTCCATTATCATTCAAGTTATTTACATTAACTATTCACAAAACTATACAATTACAATCCAAAAACACATAAAGGGCATAAACCATTCACAAAACTATACAATCCCATAAAATAAACCATTCACAAAACTATACATTCACATAATCCTATACCTTATATAGGATTCTTTTTTCAATAAGGTATTCGCACAATTCCTCCTTAATTTCTTGCAATTTATCCTTCGTGTAATGAGAACACGCGTATTCATCAAAGTACTACATAACAAAACAAAATATGCATGATTTAGTTAAAAATAATAAATTATATGACATATCCGATAAATATTAAAATAAATCCTAAGTTATAAATCCATGCATACCGTAATAGGAATCTCTAATCGATCCATTTGAAGGATTTCTCTCATAACCTCAAAACGAAATACCCGCAGTCTATGCCATTACGCTGACGAGGGCACTACACATAGACAAACAAATAAGAATTAAATAACAAATATAAAAATCCATAATCCATAATCCATTGAATAATATAAGCTATATATAACATGACAACTAATTAATATTATTGAATGATATAAGCTATAATTTTATAACTAGTACCTTTTTTCACTAACGTCTCTTTCTTTTCTTGGTTGGAATATGTTCTACCCGTCTCTTAACAACACGGACGGTTGGATTGATCCAAATACCCTCATTATGATCATTTCTTGTATATGATTCATTCGCTATAATATTTTCATCTTGATCATTTCTAGTAAATGATTCAATATCAACATCAATATCACCTTGATCTCCAATGTTTTCATCAATTACTTTGTTAGATAAAAGCACTATAGACCATTTTATACTTGTCGGATCAGTGACATAGAACACTTGTTTAGCTTGAGAGGCTAGAATAAAAGGCTCATCTTTGTACCCCACCCTATTAAGATCCACTTGCAAAAATCCTGACTTATCCATTCGTACGCCATTATTATTTTCAACCCACTTGCAACGAAATATAGGAATCTGAAACTTCTCATAATCAAACACCCAAATGCGCTCGATAACCCCAAAATATGACAGATTTGCAAATTTGGGGTTTAAATCTTTCACACTTGAAATGTGCATTGCTTCAGCTACCACGATGACACCACTATTTTGCATAGTACTTTTATCATCTTGTTCTTTGGTATAAAATGTGTATCCATTAATTGCGTATGCGCTATAAGAAAACACAACCAAACTTGGACCATATGCTAAACATCTCAACCTTTCTGTTATTGAAGCGGGATCTGAATAATACTTTGAATAAATATGATCCTTAAACCAAGGTATGAAACTTCGATTGTGCCATCGTACTATCCAATTCTCATTTCTATTCGGATTTAAACCTCGGAGAACATCCTTGTGCATTTCAACATACGACTCAACCTCATTCTCATTGTGCAGAACATACAAATGCACTTGATCCCGTTCGACCCTTGATACTGTCACAACTTCATTTCCAATTAACTTTTTTCCTTCTTTTTTTCGACAATATGAGATTTGGGGAGTCCAATTGATTGTACATTGGACAGATATTCAGTACAAAACTCAATCGCTTCTTCAACAATGTATCGTTCGGCAATACAACCCTCTGGTCGACTTCGGTTTTTCACATACCCTTTTAATATGTTCATATAACGTTCAGCAGGGTACATCCATCTCATATAAGCCGGTCCACACAATTGTGTCTCTTTCACCAGATGAACAACTAAATGAACCATTATGTCAAAAAACGAGGGAGGAAAAATCATTTCAAGATCACATAAAGTAATAACTATTTCTTTTTGCAATGTTGGTAAGATCGCAGGATCGATCACCTTACTGCAAATTGACTTGAAGAAAAAACACAATTTAGTTATTGCGCTTCTTACTTTTTCTAGCAGAATATAACGTATACCTATTGGTAGAAAATGTTCCATTATAACATGGCAGTCACGCGTCTTTAAACTCTTTAACTTAAGGTCTTTCATAGAAACAAGTCTTCTAATATCTGAAGAGTATCCTTTTGGAACTTTAACTTCACTTAGAAACTTACACAATACCTTTTTCTCTTTTCTAGATAGAGTATAAGCAGCAGGTGGTAGATATGTTCGTGTTCCTTTCTTTATGGGTCCTAATTCATTTCTTATTCCCATCGCTACCAGGTCCTTTCTTGCTTTAAGGCCATCCTTAGACTTTCCTTGTATATTGAGTAACGTACCAATAACACTGTCAAATACATTTTTTTCAATATGCATAACATCGAGAAAATGTTTTACATACAACGACTTCCAATATGGCAGTTCAAAAAAAATTGACCTCTTCTTCCACCCACTCTTGACAAGTGTATGTGCAAAAGGCTTTCCAAACTGAGTACTCACATCTTTCACCTTTTCAAAAATTTGATCACCTGTCAATATAGTTGGAGCTCTACCATGTTCTGCCTCTCCATTGAATGCTTTTCTCCACCCACGATAGTGATGATTAGAATTTAAGAATCTACGATGACCGAGAAATACATTCTTCTGACCAAACTCCAATCGCGTCCAATTTGTTTTATCTTCACAAATAGGACACGCACATTGACCTTTTATGCTGTACCCTGATAGATTTTCGTATGCTGAAAAATCATTAATTGTGCCAAACAACATCGCCCTCAAGTTGAAACTTTATTTCCTATACCCATCATAAACCTCCACACCGTTCTCCCACAAAAACTTTAAATCTTCGATTAAGGGTGCCAAGTATACGTCTATGTCATTCCCTGGTTGTCTAGGCCCAAAAATTAACATAGATAACATCATGTACTTACGCTTCATACATAGCCATGGAGGTAGGTTATAAATCATTATGATCACAGGCCAAATGCTATGTGAGATACTTTGAAGACCGTGTGGGTTCATTCCATTAATAGATAATGCCAAGCGAAGGTTTCTTGCTTCTTTTCCAAATTCAGGATAATCATCGTCAATTTTCATCCACTGTGGTGAATCTGCCGGATGTCGAAACTTTCCATCAATAATTCTTTCATCTGCATGCCAAGTCAAGTGTCTTGAATCGGTCTCACTATGAAACATGCGTCTAAATCTCAGAATTATAGGAAAATACCATAAGACTTTTGTTGGAGACAACTTTTCCTTATATCGAGAGACACCGCATTTAGGACACTCATTTAACGATGCATACTCATTTCGAAACAAAACGCAATCGTTTGGACAGGCATGTATCTTATCATAGCTCATGCCAATAGAGCACAACATCTTTTTGGCCTCATATGTTCGATTGGGAAGAACATTATCCTCTGGAAGCATATCTTTCATAAGGGCTAATAACTCTGTGAAACTTTTATCCGACCTTCCATTGCCCGCCTTTAAGTTGTACAACTTTAATACCGCAGACAATCTTGTGAATTTAGTGCAACCATTATATAACGGTTTCTCTGCATCGCTTACCAACCTCTCAAACATTTTGGGACAATCCTTAAGATCCTCTTCAAGTGCTTCTACAATCTCTTCGACTCGATCAGAATCGTATGTATCTGTGCCATTGTCGTTTGAAGCATAGGTTGTATTATCCCTCGGTTCAACATTCCCGTTAATTTTCTCACCATGCAAATTCCAACATGTATAACTTCTATCAATTCCACTCCTCATTAAATGCGATGCCAACTGAACCGCGTCAACCCGACTCCCAAAACAATAACCCAAGCAAGGACATCTCATTCGACTGGGGTCTTTGGCGTGCGCAACAGCAAACTTAACGAATTTCGATACCCCATTCTCGTACTCTTTCGACAATCGACTAGAAGACATCCATTTCTTATCCATAGTTATACTAATTAAACTAAACAAAAACAAAAATAAGTTAGTAACTCCATCATATCAGTTCATTCAAAGCACTACTAATTACAGTGGCGAGAGAGAACAACTAATTACCTTTAGAGATGTAACAACTTCTAGACCCACACAGTGTCCAGATAGGTTAGGATTACCAAGATCCCCCTGTACACGTATCATAAAATGAAATATCATTAATTGACCAATTATGAGTCATAACTTGATAAGTGGCAACATATAATCACAAACAAGCAACAATTAGAGGTAAACACCTACATAGTGGCCTCAAAAGTAAGTACTCTTTCTCAATATATATAGTCACTGTATAATAGCAATGTTGTGATTGGTTATGGCCATATATTTATGTTACAGGAACTTAACTTGGATGGTTTCATAACACAAGAGGTGGAATTCAAAGATATTAACAAGGCTTTTGATTATCTCCAACAAGGAAAGAGCATTCGTTGCACTATAAGGATGGATCATTAACAAACTACACAACATTTTCTTTTAATTAATCTCAAAACTATGTCTTTCTTTTATATCCAATCTATGATAGTAAACTACACAATATATGATAGTAATCCATGATAGCAATGTTGCTTCTTTTATTTCCAATATATGATAAATCTCTCCATTTCTAAGTATGAGTCTCCATTTCTATGTATATGATAAATCCATGAAAGAATAAAATTATGTCAAACAATGTTAATGTATATCCATTTCTATGCCAAGCAATGTTGCTTCTGTTAATGATAAATCCATTTCTATGTATATGTATATCTCTCCATTACAGAAGCAATGTTAATAACAATGTTAATAACAGAAGCAACAACAACATTCATCCTGATACATTTATACCAAACATTCATTCTGATACAAAAAATAACAGAAGCAACAACAACAGAAACAGAACGACAACAACCACAACACAACGAGGGCAACAACAACAGAACGGTTTCAATGGTGACGGCAAGAATGAACGGCAACAACAACAACGACGACAAGAACAATGTAAGAAGCAAGAACAACAACAACAACGTACCTCTTCTTCGTTTTCGTCTTCTCCTTCACGACTGCAAGAATGAACGACGGCGACGGTGACGGCAAGGGTTTCAGAACGACAGCAACGGTGACGGCAAAGGTTTCAGAACGACGGTAATGGCAAGGTTTCAGAACGCATGCAAGAACGATTGAAAGCAAGGGTTTCAGAACGCATGAAAGAAACGGTCGAGAGAAGAAAATGAAAAGAGGTTTCTGAAAATGAATAGAAATAGTTTTATAATTTAATTCATAATTGACCTTAGAGAGCGCTTTTCATAAAGCGCTTTCTTAAGTGCTACCTATAAGAGCGCTTTTCTGAAAAAGCGCTTTCTAAGGTGGCTTCCATTTAGGGCCTTTAACAGCGCTTTCTAAAGTCTGTCTTTTACAGCGCTTTTTTTAGCGAAATTTTTTAATTACTTATAGCAGCGCTTTGTGCAAAAAGCGCTTTCTAAGGTGGCTTCCATTTATGGCATTTAACAGCGCTTTTAAAAAGCGTTTTCTAAAGGCTGTCTTTTACAGCACTTTTTTTAGCAAAATTTTTTTATTCTTTTTAGCAGCGCTTTTTGATAAAAGCGCTGTCTTTTTAGTGTTGTCTATTCCTATTTTTGGCGTAGTGAGACCGGATACATCGATTATTGAATAAACTAGAAAAGAGAATATTTGTTTATAATAGTGATAGGAGAGAGTAACGTTTAACTTTTTGCACACACTAATGAATACAATGATAGTGTTATAAGATATTGCATTTTTGTTTAATTAATTTTATTATTCCCTTCGTCTTATAATAAATGTCTTGTTTGAGTTATGTGTTGTTTTTAAAAAAAATGATTAGATGTGTTGATTTTAATTAGAAACTTAGTTAGTAGAGTAGTTGAATAGACCGAAAGTCACTCCCTCCATTCTCTTTTATAAGAAAATTTTAATATTTTAGATTCTTTGAATAAACGATGTATCTAATCTATATATAGTCTAAATACATCATTTATTCAATGCACTTAAAAAAAATTGCTTATAAAAAATAATAGAGGAAGTAATAAATAAGGATATAATAGTCGAAAAAAATAATAAATGTTGTATTAGTATTGTAAATAAATATATTTATTTTGATATATAAAAAAAGTATAAATCAAACACTTTTTATGAGACGAATAGAGTAATATTAATAATGGTGTCCAAAGTAATAATTAAGGGATTGAAAAAATAATAATTATTTATATATTTAAAACAAATTTTATTTGTTAAAACGGAAATCATTTTAAAATTGATGAAATACTAAATGAATGAATTCATTTGTTTCAAAAATTGTCAACAATTTTTACTAAATAAAGTATTCCATTTGTTTGTTTAAAAATGAAAATATAATAATATTGCCATAAGCTATTAATGTGTTGAGTATTAAAAGTGTACGAAATAATAATTAGAAGATATAGTTGACAAAATTATTTTTTTTATATTCAAAATAATAAAGACATTCATTAAAAAAATTATTTTTCAAAAAAGGTTGTTATTTTAAAATGGATGGAGTAGTAAATAACTTTCATTGTAATGAATATTACAAATTTCTTTTCATTTCTTGAATTGTTGTGAATATTTGAAGTTATCTTGCAGTTTAATAATTCTTAGATTTTCTGACGTTGTATCTCTAAATGTATTTGAGCATTTTTATTCTTAGGAAAATCAACCTGGTACCCCTAGAGTTCATCCTGGGGCCCCTACCTAACAATTTGATCATAATACTTCCAAATATAAAAATTAGTTTTTATAATTAAAATTATATATTTCTGTTAACTCAATTTAGTTGGTAATTATGTAGAGATATTAGATACAGAGACGTGAGTTTAAACTCGCGACATTTCATTTATTTATCTTTAAAGGGTGAAATTTCACTCACTAAACTACTTTATTAAAAAAACACATTTGAGATTTTTTTTCTCAAAAACAATGTTTTGTCTCGGAGATTTATTGGAAAATAGTATATTTTTACAAGTCAGTAGCGTTTTTCATTCAATTTATGTGTTTTCACCAAAAAAAAAATTTGATAGAATACCGATTATTTCACATAAATCATGTACTTTGCCTGTTTTTTTTTAATTGTTGGTATCAAATTTATAGGGTTATACTGAATTTTTAGAAATACCTGATATAATCCAAATTTAAGGTTGTAGTTTTACCACATTTTCTAAAAATTCGGTATAAATAATATGAGCTTTTACTAGATTTTTTTTAAATAGTCGGTAAAAATGCATATTGCATATCAAATTTTTACAAATTTTCAGTAAAATAACACATATCTTATGGGATTTTTAAAAAATTCGATAAAAATGCATATTGCATACCAGATTTTTAAAAACTACTACTAAAAAGGCATATATCATACCAGATATTTTAAAATTGTCGGTAAGAATATAATCTTGGTTGTCGAAGTTTTTAAAAATTCAAATATGTAGGGGTGTGACTAAATATTTCAAAAAATTTGGTAGGCCAATATATTTTTTTTAATTTTTTTGGTCTTTTTTTTTGTGTTTAGTAAGGAGAAAGGAAGAGATAAAAAATCATTCCTAGATTGAGCGAGAGACCAGTTGTAGAGAGCTTAGGTGGAGGCGACTGAGATGATGGAGAAAATCACCTGCAGACTATAACGGGGAGAGTAGTCGCTATTGATTATCACCGCAGGAGGGTCGAGCAGACTCGTGGACACATACGCTCCAGCGTATAGGAGGAAGAGTTGGTAAGTCCATAGATAATGATGATGAGCCAAATGTCATCGTTAGGGATGATGTTGAGGCACAGGTGATTGTTCAGGATGATATGAAGGTGTCAATTCATATTTGATACAGAGGTTCTTGCTTTGGCTGATACGAAGGTGCCGAATCAGACTGATACAGAGGTGAATGTTCAGGCTGACACTGATGGGGGTTCCCTAGAGATCCCTCTGACCCTACTTTTCTCACTAGATACTCCAATCATGTGGCCTTTAGATTATGGCAGGGAGAGGTTTAAATATTATAATTTAAGTTGTTTTAATTTATTAATGGTTAATTGAATGTAACTCATGATTTATGCTTTATTTGTTACAGGACTACGCTTCATTGAAGGTCCTCACTCATGGGTTGAAGTTGAAGAAATTCTCGATAGTGCAGATGCATGATGAGGTTATGGCGATTGTTGATGTTAGCATGCTGCCATTGGTGGATTATTCGCTCACCGTGCTTGAAACTCCCTTGTATCTACTTTTGTTAAGCAATGGCATAAGGAGATGTTATAGTTTTTTTTTTCGAAAGAACAATGATAGATAATGTAGAAAAATAAAATGCAGTCAAGTATATGAACGCAAAATAATTGAATGAAACTTATTTTCAATGATATGAAAGTTATGCATAAAGTTTTACTGTAATAGATATATGAACACTTGAAAAACTTATTTGAGTTATATGAAAAATGATGTATGAAAGAGGTCATTGAAAAAGTGATGTATTTTGACTTAAATACATCACATTATGCCTATTTTATTTGATGCAATATTTTGGAAAAGTTTCATGTTCATTGGAAATGATTTGGAATCACGATGTTCATATTTTTCAAAATAGTATGTTGTTTCAAAAGAATAAAAATGTGCAAATTGTGGAGGTTTCAAACTGCCACAGTTTACGAACCAGTGTGTTGTTTAAGAAAATAGTATAATTGCAACGGTTTCAAACTGCCACAGTTTACGAACTAGTGTGTTGTTTCATAAAAACAATAAGATTGCAGGGGTTTTAAAATGCTATAATTTATGAAAAATCAACTTTTCAAACAGATAGCACATCAATCTATTGACCCATTAAGTAAATCGTTGTACTCCCTTAAAAACTTGTAATTTTGCCTTTTAAAAGTTATATTTTGAATGGAAATCATGCATGAATGTTTAGGAAATATAAAATGATGTAGATGAAAAGATTTTAAGCACCTAAAGCTTATATAATTGCCATTGTACCGTAATCTTCATGATTCAATCCTTTCATTTCTAAAACTTATACAATCTTGATACTTGATTTCAATATTTTTCTTCTTTTATCTTTCTTCATAGATAAGCTTTTGTATTTGTCAAAACTAAGCTAAGATAGATGATGAACATCTTCAATATCTTCCCATTTTTTATGATGACAAAATATATTATTGGAAAGTTTTTGCTTGATACTTGATTGCTCTCTGCTGGTAGTCGTCATTACATTATTTTTACTAGCAAATTCAGAAGAAAGCATCGAAATGATGAGCATGCCAAAGTGTGAAGAATAAAGAAAAAAAACTACAAAAAGTGGGAAAATTGGGACTTAGAAGAATTTTGAAGAAAATGTGAAGAAATTGTGAAGAAACGAGCATTTTTTCAACACAAATTACATTATGACGTTTGTCCAGTAATTTGATCATATCTAGAGTTTTGTAACTAGGATTTAGACAGGGTATTTTGAAGAAAAAAAAATGCTAAAAAGGATATTTATTTTCCACTGCAATTATAGTGGCACGATGCTGATCCACTTTGACACACAAGAATTGCTAAAAATAGGTATGTTTGCCACCTTTTTTAGGGGTTATGAAATCAATAGAGAAAGTGACGAGTATAAGCTTTTGGAGCACGGTTTTGTGGAGTATTGGAGTCACTAGAGAGCTTATTTTACATAGATTTTGATGGAGACTCCTTATTATCTCATGGTAATCGTTATTGCCACTACGAGTAGCTAAGTTGTTTTTATTAGGTCTTTTGAGATGAAACAAATTGTAATATGTTGGATCATATGTCAATTTGATATTATTTGAATTATTTTATGTTATTATCTTATTTAATTGTTGTTGTGTTCATTGCTTTTTGCATGTTGAAGAGTGTGTGAATTGATATCAGATGAGTAGGGATTACTGATCGTAAGTCTACCGATCTAAACTAGGACAATTAGTCAACTTAGTAATTAACTAGGAAGAAATAATTATAATTTATGGTTAGGGAATTAACGAACTTAGTAATGTCAAATTTAACTCTGAATTGGCCTAAGGAATTATGGAATTATTGTGTAAATAAGTGAGTTGTACGCCAAGGAATTGGGTGTAGTGGCCTTGTTAATTAATCGTGAGATTGTATCATAATTGTAATTTATCTAATCCATATTTCATCAACATGTATAATTAGGGTATTCAAAATAAAGATTTAATCGCTTTTCATTATCGAATTTTCTCCGCTTATTTTGTCGCTCTTGTTTCAAACCAAAACACTTTTGAAAACCTCCGATTATTTATTTTAAATTGCATTGTTTTACCTAGGTAAATTTACAATCATTGTGGAGAAATTTTTAATTTATTACTTCGACAATACTTGTACACTTACTAGAATTGTCCATCATGTTTATGACGTCGTTGTCGAGGATTGCAAAATTCAATATGGTATTTATTGTGCTTAATTTGTTATTTTTAAATTTTTAGATTTCATGTTGAATTTTCTTTGTTATTATGTATTTGTCATTTTATCATTATTTTGTCTTTAGTTTGTTTTACTTTCTTTTTTTAAGTTAGTGGCTATTAATACTTAGAATTCTATCTTATTTTTTATTTGAATTTTTTTTAGTATTTTAATTTTATTTTAATTTTATTTATTATTAATTATTTTTATTTTTGGTTATTTTAATTTTGGTTATTTTTAATTTTTCCGTTTTATTCTACTTTTTCAATTTTTGTTCTTATTTAGTTTTTATCTAGTTCAGTGTTACTGAGGTATTTTTCTTCTGATTGTGAATGCTAGGTGAAGGAAGACATGTATGATAGAGATAAAGTTGCTCTGTTAGCAAAATCTCAAGCCTTATCAAAGCAAATGGCTACTTCAACTCTAGTTCCAACATATGTTGATCAAGTCAGGGCTTTACAATTTGATTTCTGTGGTGAATATCACACCAATGACTATTGTGTACCATACGTTGAAGAATCACCTTATACAAGAAATTATCAAGAGTCATATTCTTACTCCAACAACTATAATCCATGGTGGGATGATCGTTTTAATTAGAGTAACAATCAATTTCAAAATTTTAACAAAGAAGTTGCGCAAGATCCACCACCAGGGACGTCATCCCCTCTATAGGATACTTTGAACGAATTTATCAAGTTTATTCAAAGGAACTTTGGAGAGATTAAGTTCACTCAAGAAATACCTAAAAGGGAGTCATCTCTTCTAGAAGAGACTGTGAACCAATTCATGCTAACTCAAAGCAACTTGCAAGCAAGACACTAATAAATTGAAGTATTTTGTAGGACCCTTGAAGCATCCAACAAGGACATTGAAGCATCTAACAAGAACATTGAAGCATCCATGAAGAATATTAAAAATAACATTGGGCAGTTATCTAAACAAGCGGTAACTCGATCAATTAGAGGCTTTAATTGGAATATGTTGGATAGTTCTAGGAATGATGAAGTTAAGAGAGAAGTCAAAGTTGAATGGGAAGTAGTCGATGAAGGAGGAGTTGAAAAATAAAAAGAAGAATAAAAATGCATGCCATCAGATAAAATTGAATCAAGAGCGTAAGAATTTGAGGTGGAAAATAGATATGGGAAAAGAGCCAGAATGGTATGCGAAGATGATCTAGTTTTAGATTCAACAAGTTGTCTATATACAGATATCCAACAAGAAAATCTTCAGCAAAATAATTTCTCTAAAATCTATTGTGGCAAAAAGGAAGATAGAAGAGAAGAAATAGACAAAGTATTGGACGCCATATGCCTTGTTCGTTCTATAAAGCTGAAGAAGATATGGAAGCAACATTATCAATATATCAAGTTCAAGGGAGTCCGACCAAACAAAAGAAATAAGGAGAATAATTTGTTTTTTATGTCATATATGTCGCCCTAACATAGAATCAAACAGTTAAGTTAAGGACCTTAAATAAGCGTTTCATGGGAGGCAACCCAACGAATTTTAAGTTTTTCAGTTTTAGTTTAATTTCAGTTTATTTCCCTTTTCATACAATGATCCAAGGAAGAGTGATAGCTAGCTCTCAAGAATGGTCTTCCTTTGGTATTTCTCTTTGTTTTAATTAATGAACTTGTTTGCTTCTTTTGTTGTTGTCGTTTTCAATTTTAATTTGCTACGTTACTGGTATAATTATGAAAAGGAAAAGAAAAAGTCACTAGAAAAAGAATGAACAAAGTGATCATCATGGAAGCTCCCTTGCAGATTTACATTTGATGAAAAAAAGAGAAGCCATCTACTTTTACTCAATCTCCAGATACCTCAGCTAGTAAGATTTAAGCCAAATATTCCACTATTCACTTTTCCTTCTTATGAGAGTATTCGTACATTAGTTATTTTCTAGAATTTGTATTTTTCTAATTTAAGGCAGTTGTTTGAGAAAACTCTGAACCTTTTTAAGCCACCTTGTTTTAATATGATTATATTCCTTGCTAACCGCTTTGAGTCTTAGCCATTCTTTCAGTGACATAGCATTTATTACATAGACATTTGACTTAAAAGATTAAATCTTTCCACCCTTTTTGGAGTTAGGTAGAAATATTTGTTTTACATATCTAATTCAAAAGAATAAGTTTGGGGTTTCTCTTGGAAGTTAGCAACATTTAAGTTTGGGTTGGGGTACTAGAGAAATTTGGTCAAAAATAAAGAAAAAGAAAACGAAAATCAAGAACCTAAGAATGACTTCTTCAAAAAAAATTATGAAAAAGAAAAAAAATAACATAAAGAATTCTCTAGTACCAAGAGAATAAGAGAAGAGTGATATGAAAGGAATCATATAGCATCAAGAAAACTAGATACCTAATCAGTGGTTTTCATACGTTATTTCGTTATTGATTATTTGTTTTATATCTCTTTTACCACATTTTATGCCTTGGTTGTGTTCTTTAGTATTTTCAGGTTCACATAAACATTCAGGAAGAATCGGAGCGAAAATTCGAGAAAAATTGCAAAATGCGGATTGAAATTTGATTGAAGACAGTGGGCTGACACGGGTGCCCGTGTCGCCTGACACAGCCCGTGTCAGCAGGTCTGGAGCAGCACGTATTTGTAATTGAAGATGTGGGCTGAAGTCAGAGAGCTGACACGGGTGCCCGTGTCAGCACACCTGGGATGGAAAGAAGTCTTGCGCAGAGAGTCAGAGGGCTGACACGGGTGCCCGTGTCAGCTGACACGGCCCGTGTCAGCAAGCCTGGGAGTACCATATTTATGATTTTTTCTCATTTGTTGAGTTTAGTGCCCTGAGGGATATTTTGGGAATTTCGCATTGTTATAATTGTTTTGGAATTACTTAGGCAAGGTTTGGAAAAGAGAAGAAACACTTTTTACTTTCTCGAATAATTTACGATAGTTTTATGCGATCAAGGAGATTTGGAGAAGAAGATCGTTCATGAGCGGAAGCGATTGAAGAATCATTTTTACTCCGATCAAATTGTAATGTCTACTTTTAATCTTGTTTTTGCTTTTGTTTTGAATATTATGAGAGGCTAAACCCCCCAATGCTAGGGGGTGTCCCTGAATTGTTATGTAATGAACATCTTTTGAATTATTCAATGCGACTATGTTTTCTTACCTTAATCTTTTGTTATGCAAATTATTTAACATTTTTTCGATCGGATAAATTGGGAACGATTTACGATTAGGGATTTGGCCTGAAAAACCAATCTATTATTTTTGCGTAATAACATTACTGTAGATATTGCCTAGGAATGGGGATATCCTGTAGTGACTGATAAAACCTTACTAGAACTATTGCTTGATGTTCTTCTTTGACTGCTGAGGAATTAGGGTCAAGGGAGAAGTTCAAAGGTTTTTCGGTTAAGGAATTTAAGAAAAATATTATTGAGGTTCAGTAAAATTAAAGTTTTGAGGCATGTCTCTTTGATAATAATTTAGGGTTCTTACTGAGCAATTCATACACCTTTCCTAGCATATTTTCTCATAATTGTTAAAGTCATTTTATTATTCTTCTTATTTCTTTCTGTCATTAGAATTATTTCAAAACCACCAAACAAAACCCCCCAAGGATATTTTTGTTTAATTGAAATAACACATGTACTTACAATTGCACGCAGTCCTCGAGAGGTCGATTCTGGGGATAACTCCGACTATAACTACATCGGTAAAAGTAATACACTTGCTATTTTTTTGATCAAGTTTTTGGCGCCGTTGCCGGGGACTGCCAAATTTTAAGTACTTTGTTAGTTCAATTGGAATTTTGTCACTCTGTGACTAAAATTTTTAATTTTATTTTTCTGTTTTTTTTTTATTATTAATAATTTTCTAACCTGTGTATGCGAGGTAAGACCTCAGCTATATTTTCTTTTGACGCAGAACCAGAGAGATTTTTGCACGCTAGACGCCGTCAAGCCAAGCAAGAAAGACTGGCAGCGTCAGGTTCAGAACTAATTATTTCTGAGCAATAAAAAGAAGAAGCAGTTTCAGTCCACTCCGAGCACACAGAGTCCGGCACAGACTCAGACCCGGAAACTCTTATTATGGCTGCCGGCCCACCAGCAGAAAGACTTCTCGGTGACTATGGAAGAGCAAATGCTCCAACAGTGCGGTTGACAATAGTAAATCAATCAGTCACTGTCGCGAAATTCTAGCTGCACCCGTCCACTATCTGACAGCTTCAAAGTAGGCCTTTTTCAGGAAGGATCAATGAAGATGCAAATAAGCATCTACAGAGGTTCCTTACTATGAGTACGTCATTGAAAATTAAGGGACACTCAGAAGAAGCGAAGAAGCTGGTTATGTTTCCGTTTACTCAATCTGATGAAGTCGAAGAGTGGTTTTACTCATTACCTGCTGGGAGTATTACTACTTGGCAAAAGATGGAAACGACATTTCTAAATGAGTATTTCCCTGCTTCTGTGTACATCCGAAAGCGGTATGACATCGTGAACTTCAAGCAGAAAGAGGGGGAGTCACTTGGAGATGCGTATAAGAGGTTTAAGAGGTGTTTGGTTGCGTGTCCCACTCATAACATGGACGCAACCGAACAAATGCATAATTTTGTGAATGGTCTCAAGATGAAGACTAAGCAGCTTATCGATACAGCTGCCGGTGGCTCAACCAACTTTACAACAGCCACTGGCATTAAAAAAATAATTGAGGCTATTGCAGCAAATGAGCACTTGGAGTTGTATGATCGCAGTGTAAGCCAACCTGAAAAGATTATTGATATGAAGCTTACGGAGCAAGTGGTAAAAATGGAAGAACAGATTGCGGCTGAGGTAGAAAGGAGGATTAAAAAGATGAATCTTGATACTCAAACCGTGGCACAGGTTCAACCAGTTCAAGCAGTTAATTGTGAAATCTGTGGGGGACCGCATTTTACTTGTGTTGCTACCGCGCAACAAGTGGAAGCAATCAACTTTTTGAAACAGAATAACCCTTATTTCAACACCTATAATCTGGGGTGGAGGAATCATCTGAATTTCTCATGGAAAGATCAGCAAGGGAATGTTCCAAAGCAAGGGGTTGCTCCACCTCCGAACCAACCGCAACAACAACAATACCATCCTCAACAACAACAACCTCAGCAGCCGTATCCTCAACAATTTCAGCAACAGTTTCAACAACACCCACAGCAATTTCAACAACACCCACAACAGTTTCAGCAGCAAGCACCACGAAAAGATGATTGGGAAATTGCCATTGAAAAAATGGCCGCTCAGAGCTCTCAATTCCAAGAAGAGACAAGAAGTAATCTAAGGAACACAGGTGCTCCCATTAAAAATCTTGAAGTACAGATGAGCCAGATAGCACAACAATTAGCAAGTTCTCAAACACCAGGTGCCTTACCGAGTGCTACAGTGACAAACCCAAGAGATAATCAGAATGTAAATGCCATCATGACTGGAAGTGGTGAGGCAAGTGAGAATTATGAAGAGGTAAGAACTGAAGATGAAGGTTTGATTAAGGTGGACCTAGAAATCCAAAATCATCAAAAACCGCAGGAAGAAGTCATATCACCTATAAATCCACCTGAAAAGAAGAATAAAAAGGAAGATAAACCGGCGATTAAGTTACCTTACCCTCAGAGAGTGCGACAGAAGCATCAAAAAGAGAAGGACTTTGAGAAATTTGTCACAATGTTCGAAAAGTTTGAGGTTAATATGCCATTCTTTGAGGCGCTAGAGCAAATGTCGTTGTATCAGAAATTCTTGAAAAAAGTGATCACTAAAAAGAGACCTATTGAGGAAGAGCTGAAACTGTAAATGAGAAGTGCAGTGAAGTACCACAAAATAGGATAATCCCCGCCAAGCAGAAGGATCCTGGGTCTGTTGCAATACCGTGCACTATAAAAGACAGAAATTTCAAAAAAGTTCTGATTGATTCAGGTGCTAGTGTTAGTCTCATGCCATTATCTATTTATAAAAAATTGGGAATTGGAAGGGTGAGCGATGCGGGAACGAATTTAAAATTTGTAAACCACAGAACTGAGAGATCTTATAGGCTAGCTGAAGATGTGTTAGCGACGGTCGGTGAATTTGTCTTTCCAGTTGACTTTGAGATCATGGATATTCCAAAAGATGAAGAAATCCCTATCATCCTCGATCGACCTTTTTTGCTCACTAGTCGATGCAATTTCAATATTGAAAAAGGCACGGTGACTTTTAAATCTTTTGATGAGGAAATCACTTTAAAAGTGTTGGATCTCAAGAAGCGAAATGAAGGTAAAGGTAAGCAAGCTTCACTTGGAATGATCGAAATGGTGAAAAGAGGCATAAGTACGAAACCCCATCTTGAAAAAGTCTCTGACATCATATCTAAGGATGAAGTCTCTCGGGCATGTAGTGCACATGTCAACACTGTAAAATCCATTTGTGAAAGCAAGAAAAGAAAGAAAAAGAGACATAGAAGGAAGGATAAGGAAGTGGGAGTTGACTTGAGGCAAGAAGTAGTCTGTATTGCTGAACATGACAGGAGCTCTGTTGTGGAAAGGTTAAGCGACAAAAAGTATAAGCTGAAGTACCCTCCATAGCATTGGGGAGTAACCCGTCGAGCCATTCGACGTTAAACGAAGCGTTACGTGGGAGGCAACCCACGCTTGTCTGAGTAATTATTTTCTATTTGTTGTTTGTTTTTGTTTTGGTTGCAGGAAATAATCCGGATCCTACATGTGTAAACGATGATGTAGCAGTGGTGTGGCATTACCGTCAGCATCATGAATCATGATCTATGTGAGTGACCTCTCTCACTCTTGTTCTAACACATTGGGGTCAATGTGTAGTTCAAGTTTGGGGGAGGATTTACTGCTTTTAGTTTTTCCTCTTTGTACGGGTCATGTGTGTTGTTTTATGAAAACCTCTCTGAATTCTCCCCGAATTAGAACCGTCAAAATTTTTCTTGTGAATACTATGATTTTGAGATGGTCAAGAAAGTATATTGAGTTTGAGGGAAGAGGAGTTAGAACTAGGGACATTGGGAAAGTTTGAAAACTTAGGAATGACCCGAACACCCTAGTTTCCCCGAAGTAAGAAAACGAGTCCAACGTGTAGATTTGTGCCATAGTACTTGGATTTGAGATGTATTCCCCGATTAGTTCATAGTGATAGTCCAGCATGACTAGAAAGAATTGCATGTATAAGGTTGATTGATAGAATGACTTAAGGCACCGAAAAAGTAAATAATGACGATAAAGACAACTAGTCCTTCTAAGTTGGGTAACCCTCACCCGGTTACTTAGCCTAACGGCGGTTGAGTCTCAATTGTCGTCCCAAAGTGGACTAATAAACGCCAATGTGAGAGAAAAAATATATAATGGTGCCTAGAAAAACTTTCGATCAATCTTGTACATGCGAGGGAAAACGAAAAAAAATGCCTTCATCTGATTATCACAATGAAAGGGGTAGAAAATCGAAGAAAAGACTTAAGCCCAAAGCATAGTTGAAGAGGTAATCGAAAAGGGGGATGTAGGTCCGTGGTTTTACCGCGATTTGTGTTTGTGTAATACCTTCGTTAACGGACGATTACCAAGAGAACTAGTTTTCGCCGATCGAAACAAAGGCTCACGTATGAGTACAGACACTCCATACCTTCACAGGTCTTTCATTTGATAAGTACTGTTTGATCTGAAATTTTTATGCAAGCTTGTTGCTTGAGGTCAAGCAGGGATTTAAGTTTGGGGGAGTTTGATCAGTGGTTTTCATACGTTATTTCGCTATTTGTTTTAGTTACTATATTGTTATTGATTATTTGTTTTATATCTCTTTTACCACATTTTATGCCTTGGTTGTGTTCTTTAGTATTTTCAGGTTCACATAAACATTCAAGATGAATCGGAGTGAAAAATCGAGAAAAATTGCAAAATGCAGATTGAAATTTGATTCAAGACTGTGGGCTGACACGGGTGCGCGTGTCGCCTGACACGACCCGTGTCAGCAGGTCTGGAGCAGCACGTATTTGTAATTGAAGATGTGGGCTGAAGTCAGAGAGCTAACACGGGTGCCCGTGTCAGCACACCTGGGATGGAAAGAAGTCTTGCGCAAAGAGTCAGAGGGCTGACACGGCCCGTGTCAGCAAGCCTGGGAGTACCATATTTGTGATTTTTTCTCATTTGTTGAGTTTAGTGCCCTGAGGGGTATTTTGAGAATTTTGTACTGTTATAATTGTTTTGGAATTACTTAGGCAAGGTTTGGAAAAGAGAAGAAACACTTTTTACTTTCTCGAATAATTTACGATAGTTTTATGCAATCAAGGAGATTTGGAGAAGAAGATCGTTCATGAGCGGAAGCGATTGAAGAATCATTTTTACTCCAATCAAATTGTAATGTCTACTTTTAATCTTGTTTTTGTTTTTGTTTTGAATATTATGAGAGGCTAAACCCCCCAATGCTAGGGGGTGCCCCTGAATTGTTATGTAATGAACATCTTTTGAATTATTCAACGAGACTATGTTTTCTTACCTTAATCTTTTGTTATGCAAATTATTTAACATTTTTTCGATCGGATAAATTGGGAACGATTTACGATTAGGGATTTGGCCTGAAAAACCAATCTATTATTTTTGCGTAATAACATTACGGTAGATATTGCCTAGGAATGGGGATATCCTGTAGTGACTGATAAAACCTTTTTAGAACTATTGCTTGATGTTCTTCTTTAACTGCTGAGGAATTAGGGTCAAGGGAGAAGTTCAAAGGTTTTTCGGTTAAGGAATTTAAGAAAAATATTATTTAGGTTCAGTAAAATTAAGGTTTTGAGGCATGCCTCTTTGATAATAATTTAGGGTTCTTACTGAGCAATTCATACACCTTTCCTAGCATATTTTCTCATAATTGTTAAAGTCATTTTATTATTCTGCTTATTTCTTTCTGTCATTAGAATTATTTCAAAACCACCAAACAAAACCCCCCAAGGATATTTTTGTTTAATTGAAATAACACTTGTACTTACAATTGCACGCAGTCCTCGAGAGATCGATTCTAGGGATAACCCCGACTATTACTACATCGGTAAAAATAGTACACTTGCTATTTTTTCGATTAATACCTAACTCCAAAGGTATAAGCCTACTATCCTAAATTATCATACCCTGGCATAAGCCGTGTTACAACCTTGAAAAGACCTCAAAAATGTGTATTTAGATATGACTTTTATTGATTCTGTTAGAATTTTTACAAACTCATTGTTAAATTCTTTTGTATGTTGATTGTGTTAGTATCCTTTTAAATTTAGATCCTATATGTGAGATAGGAGACAGTTTGAGTACATGTATGTTTGGAAGAACTTTTGTGAATTACTTGGACTGAAGCATGGAATGGAAGTGTTGATTAGAAAAATAAAGGTGACGTTCATTGATAAGGATAAGCATTTAAATTTCAGTGTGCAGACAGGTTACTTGAGGACAAGCAGCTTGAAATTTTGCCTTTTAAAAGTTGTGTTTTGAATGACAATCATGCATAAATATTTAGAAAACATATAACGGTTTAGATGAAAATATTTTGAGCACCTAAAGCTTATATACATATGAATTGCCATTGCACGTTAATCTTCATTATTTAATCCTTTGATTTCTAAAGCATATGAAATCTTGATACTTGATTTAAATCTTTTTCTTCTTTGATCTTTCTTCATAGATTTACTTTTGTCTTCGTTAAAACTAAGCTAAGGTAAATGATGAACATCTTCTTCATAGGATGTCCTTTGTTACCCTAAATTCAAAATGAGCGCTCACGCTGTTGAAGTCAACAAATGTGTGACGCCAAAATTGAGACAATGCAAGGTGTTTTTGTGAACAACATATGCGACATATTTATACAAGTTCTAAATCATTTGGATCATATAAAAGTGTATGTGCAATCACAACTCTACAAAAGTTTCTATACAATCAAAATCGTAAAAAAAATATCACCACCGAATTTTTAGGGGTGAGAGAAATATCTAATATATTTGATTTTTGAAATTTCCGATAAGCAATAATACACACTAGATATTTTGAACAATCCGGTAAAAACACATACCAGATTTTAAAAAAAAAAACATATTTTTTGCATTTTTTTAGAGTAAAAATTTCGCAAAAAATGGTAAATTTTGAGAGATAAATAATGAGAGGGATAGTTTTAGTATTACTGAAATATGTGTAATGCCAGGATCAAATGTAGGGGTTCCTGGTAGATTTTTCTTATTCTTTGAACAATTTTTTAAGATGAGATTCAAACTCATTTAGTATGATATCACTGATGGTTCGCCCTACAAAACCTAGAGGCTTAAGGCAATAAAATTTCCACCTAACAATGTCTTTTGTTTTGGCAATGGTTCTTAGTCGTTTCCTAAAACCATATATGTTATAGTGATTTACTTTGGAAGAATCCTCCAAGAACATAATCCCTTTAAAAGGATCCTTTCAAACATGATAAAAAAAATTATGGGGTCTCTAAAAAATACAAGAAAAGTATTGAAAATTTTTCTTAGAATAAAACCATTTAAAATTTAACAATAGCTATGTAAGGCTCAAGACGGTCGTCTCACTCGCCACCCTCTTAGACTAACCTTAATATCAGAGCTTGGTAAAGGAATATAATGTAGAAATTAGACTCAGAATTGCACCAGACGTAAGGGTAAGTGTTAAAATTGTATTAAAGTTCAATACTGCTTAGGTGGTGAGTATGAAATTTTATGGAATAGAAAATAATTTCTTTGTTAGGATAAGTTAAAATCGGATGAAGCAAAAATAAATACAGTGGTAGCAATTTTAATTTATTCCATCACATACCACCATTTTTCTTCCCTTTGGATTTGAATAGAATGATAAATTTATTTTATTCTGTATTAAAATATTTAAATAATAAAATAAAATTTCTAGTCGTTTCTTTCTATCCCGTTCAAATCATTTTAATATATTAAAATTAACATTATTAAATAATTTTTTTAATGAATTTAAAACGATATTTTCTAATTTTATTTTCACCTAAATTAATAAATATACATCTGAGAATATATTTTCAATGTTTTCACACCATTTTATTTTTTTTATAAAGTTTTAAATAGTTAATTATAGTGTTAATTATTTCATTTTCACATGTTTGTAAAATTTTATATTTTTCTTTATAAAATCACTCAATTTTAGTTTGTCTTTCATATTTTTAGATTGTAGAATTCGAAGTTTTTTGAACTACATTAAGAAGTAATCATTATTGTTTGATCAGTCACGATGTTAGCCATTTGGGTCCTCTTAACTCGGCATTTGACATTCACTCCCCTTTGACAATTTAGATAGTCATACGAAGGTGGTTTCAAAATATTACTCTTAAAAGGTTGTTTCACATTATCATTTGTTAGAAATTTATTTAAAGCATTCATTTTGGCAACCTGATTCAAATTGTTTCATCTATACAATTGATTCACATTTGTTAGATAGTCTTCCATGGTTTAGGGATGATAACTGCAATGGCATGCGAGTTTTTATAAGGTCAAATGTAAGTTTTTCTTTCATTAGGAGGTATATAATGTTTGTTTTTATATAAATGTCTTTGTTTATCCTTGTATCTAATGTCATTTGATTATGACTCTTTATCCTAAATTACTTATTTTGCCTTTTGTTTTTCTAAATCTTTCTTCTAGGACATATCATAACTTTTTTTATTAGCATTGCACTTCTTCTACAACAAATTGATCAAGGTTTCTTCTATCTGAAATGAATTTTACTTGATGTACAGTCCTCGAATATTTCTATCGTTATGGTTATGTTTTCCTTTTCTACAGTTGGGATTATTTATACTACCCATATGCTTAAGTCAGGCTCAACATATTTAATTTTTTTTTATAAGCAAGAGAACTATTAACATTAAATGAGGTACTAGGGGTACCCCAAACCCAATTACAAAAGAACCATAAGGTTTAATGCAAACCTTACAAAAAATCAAATGAATATAAATATCATTGATAAAAATTACAAGGCATATTTCTCCTATGTAACAAAAGAAGCCACCACCAAGATTGAAATTTAATCCTATTTACTATTTCGTCCGGATCACATATACCATCCTTGAAAATAATTTGATTTCTGGCCCACCAAATTCCTTCACAAACCAACAACCAAAAACTAAACGCAACTTTACTCGATATATTTAATTGACACTTGAAAATAACTTACATTCATTTTTATGATTGGCTTGGGCTTGTTCTCGATCATCAAACGACCTTCTTCCATTGTTTTATATATGGTATCCTTGAAACATTTACATGAGTTAGTGTGATTGTCACAAGTATTATGAAATTTACAACATTTTCTCCATCAAATTTGGTTTTGAGGGAGAATTTTATAACCTTTGCTAAGTAATATATTTTTGTCATTTTGAAGGATATCAAATATCTTATCAACATTCGCGATTTCCCTTCAAAATCTACTTGTAAAAAAATGAAAATGTTAAAAATTAATGTGAAATGACAATATATTACTAAGATTGATTTGCATTCTTCATACAAATTGTGGGGTAAAACACATATAGACAAAATAAAAGAACATAATAATCCTAAAAACTCAAAAATCTAGAAGACGAAGAAATACTGATTGTTGTCTAATGATAATCTAAGGATAAAACTATGTAAAAATTGTTATAACAAATAGACTATCATCAATCACCTCCATGAACTCATTACACCCACACTTTCTAAAACAAATATCTAATTCACCGCTCATAACACTCTAACACAAAAATATACGAGAAAAGAAAAATATATATGCAACTTTAATGTAATTTTGATTGTTGCGTTTTGATACATATATATATATATTTGAGTTTTTGCTACGGGTTTGAGTTTGGGTGAAAAAACCCGTGAGTGTTATTTTGCCACCCGAATAGCCTTTGGATTCGGGTGGTGATTTCGGGTGAGGGTTTGTGTAGTGTGAAACTCGCACCCGACCCGACCCGTTGTCATCCCTAGATTGAGCTCAAATTTGGATGGTAGGTTCGTAACACATATATCTAACTTTTGACCGTTCAGAATTTCAATATAACATCTAAGGTGAGAGTTATCTACTTCGCACTGAAGCTGCAGATTTGGGAAAATTTTCAACTTTTTTATTCTTATTTGTAAATTAGTTTGCTTTGTGATTTGCGGTTGGTTAGCACTAGTTTTTGAATCACTTTAAGACTCTTCGTATCATTAATTGATTATAGTGGAGTTATTTCTTTGGTCTGAACGACTCCTGGTTTTTATTCTCATATTGAGAGGTTTTCCATGTTAAAAATATCGATGTTCTTACGTGTTTTATTTGTTCAATTTGTCATCTTATATTTGTTGTTGATCCTCAAAGTTCTTACAAGTCTGAGGAATTTTATATCTATTGCATATTGATTTGTTATTGTATCTTAATTTTCCATCACTCATGATGTCCTAAGTAATTTTACTATCTCTAGGTTTTGACTCTTCAAAATGTCCTCTTTGAAATTTGAAGAACTCTTCCTCTATTCATGTGTTTTGAAGATGGGATGTTGACAACCTCTATTGTCATCTTGTAAACCTATACCAATAAAACTCGTTTAAAACATTCTTTCAAAACTTCAAATTCTGCTTATAACATCAATGTTTCATATTCTTTCCATCACAGCAATTCACCCTAAATTTTTTTTAAGATAAACAATGATCACACAATTTAGAGAAAGAAAATAAATAAATTTTCACAAAATAAGCAAACCACAAATCTTTCATCTCCTTATTAACAATTTAAAATAAACATATAAACGAAAGACAAATATCGCTCTCGATTTGTGTAGCTATTTGATGATAATAGACAAATACTATTAGTAGTACATTTCTACAGGGAAAAAAAAAGAGCGTTGATAATATTCTTCATAAAGATAGAGATAGGTGTTAAACCCATTAATTATGACCAAAAGATGCCCAAACACATGAAAACACCTTAGCTTTATTGTATTCGCCATGCATTAATATATTCGCGTTCACATACTTTTCTTTCTTAATCTAATGAAATACTTCCTTATCTATATGATAAATTATGGACTCTGTCTGTATACTTTGATTAGTGTGATGCAGAAGCGTGAACTTTCCACTACGCTGCTAATGGCAGCAGCATCGGGTTTGGCAACGGAGTGCCGTTATTGTTATGGGACTTTGTCGGGGAAATTGTGGTACTTCATACGAGTACATCAATGTTGACTTAAAAAGCATAATTAACTCTAAGGGTTGGTCCAGTGGTGGAGGTTTGGGTTTTGAGAGTGTGCTCTTCTCAAGGTTTCAGGTTCAAATCCTACTAGGTGCAATTAATTTTTGTGTGGGTCAGTCCATACGGAGCTTTGCTCTGACTTGAAACGGGACCCCGCTAGTAGACGGTAGGTATTGGTCTCTTTTGAATTAGACGGTCGCAAGGCCGGATATCCAGATTTCAAAAAAAAATAAAAAACCACAACGTGAGTGTCTCCTTTTGATCCAAGAAATAGTCATGAAATAGTCTAAGAGCACTCACAATTATATTCATTTTGGTTGTTTAAATAGTCCACTCAATTCTTTTTTAAATGAGTTCAGTCAATTTTTTAAAGGTATTTCACACTATCAAATTAATTAATTAATTTAACTATTTTTAAAATATTTATACAATTTATCAAAACTTTAAAATAAGTTACACTAGACTCCATAATATACCCTTAATTATAATAATTTTTGAAATAAAAATTGTTCCGCAAGAAAATCAAAATTGATAAGAGATTGGAGGTTGCAGATTGCAACGGTGGATTTGAACTTTTATATGGTGGAAAAGGGTTGACTTGCTGTTACCTTGAATTTGTCAACCTAACTACAAATGGCAAGTGAAAACAATAATTATGTCATGTGGAGAGTCGAAATTAATTGGAGGCAAATAGAAATCAAGAGTTGGTTTAATGTCGAAGATTATACATGGTGATGTTGGTCAAAGCAGTGGAAGTCGAAGAAACGTTGTTAGAGTCTGGAGACTTGGTGAATTGTTTATGCTAGTCAGTTGTTGCCTGGTTGAGTACTATGTTATGTTGGCTAAGGTTGGAGTTCATCATTACAATGGAAACAATGTCGACATGAGTACTGCATGTAGAAAGTACTACAGAGTGTGTTGTCTCAACATTGTTGATCCTGGTGATTCCGACAATATTAGGTCAGTTCCTGGCGACCAGTAAAAGTAGTTAAAATATTTGAATTGTGCTGAAAGAGCGAAAATTGATTTAAATAGACGGTTACTCAAAGACGCGTGGAAACTCGTCGAAGGAAGTGGCTGCATGGGACTGAAACGGAAAGCTCAAATAATTTGGACAAAATTTTGGTAAAACTCAGTGCTGAAGAAGATGTTCCAACATGAAGACCAAAGCTGAAGAATTCTGCCAAAGAACAAAGATGTCGAAGAAGATGTCTCAACTTGAAGACTCGACATCCTGGACTGCTATAACAGATTGTTTTAAATCTGTTTCAAATCTGTTCCAAGATCCTAGGCGCGCTCAGCAGTGGATCAAGGAAAGATTTAAAGCCTAACTGAAGACTATAAAAGAAGAATTAGTCCTAGGGTTTTTGTATGTACCTTGAAGATACCTTTTGTAACCTAGTTCTCTTGTGTAAAAATAAGGGTTTAGGGTTTTGAGAGTCGTTGGCTCTCTAGGTTTGTAAGTCTCCCTTTGTATCGATTGATGCACTGTGGTAGACATAGGTATCGCACAGATCCATAAGCCTTTAGGTATTGGATTGTGTATTGTTCTTGGATGAAGCTTTTAAGTAAATCCAAGTTAGCGTGTTGGTCAAGTATGCTTGATAGAATTCTGTATTGACAGGGATGGTTTAGATATCACAAATTGTGATTAAGGGAAGTGAGTGGTGATTCTCATATCAAAGGAGATATCTTTGATAAAGATTTCATTGGGTAGTATTTAGGAGATAAAGTTGTAAACGAGGGAGTTTAACTTTATAAGTTTACTACAGATAGTGGAGTCTTCTTCCTGGATTGGTATCCCTCAAATGTAGGTGAATTGCACCGAACTGGGTTAACAATTACTGTATCTTTTATCATTCTGCAGATTTACATATTTTGTTATTGGTCTTGATAAACATGTTGGATCAGATGTCGTAACATCTGTGATTCTGCAGTTTTGATATTCAAGGTATCAGTCTGTTGTTCTATTCTTTGTTTAAATGTTTATGCATAACAATGTCTTAACATGTGTTAGGACATCTGCTGTCTGCCTTACCAGAATTTCAATTGGTATTAGAGCAGACATCTTGTCTGTTTCTGGATGAGATCTTTGGGAGATACTTTATGGAATTTAAACAAGGACGAGTTTTAAAGATCAGATCAATCAACTCAGACATACTCAAGGGTATTAATGAATGGGATGGATGTTTTGGATCAAAGGTAAATATGCGGTGGTTGATCATGTTGCTGAAGAGGTTCTACAACAACTGCAGGAGAATTGGCTAGTTCTTCTGTTGAGGTGTCTTATAAGATGTTCTGACATCTTATTAGGGCAAGCAGAATTTGTTCCTTGGTGGTTCCGCTGCATATGTTTCTGATGGAAGAGCTCTGGAATTATGGGATTCTGGAGTTGTTACTGAAGACAGATGGTGGAAGATCTCAATCATCGGCCTCTATATTTGAAGATATCTGCATCTTTTTATTCCAAAGTCGGGAGCGATGGAATGAAGGGAGTTGCAGCCTTAGTTACTGAGTCAAGGGTGGCAGCCTTGGTATCTCAACAATTTGTTTGTCAAAAAAGATACTTGCAAAAGATTGAATACTTGATAAGTGTTCATGAAGTGATCTGGTGGAGTGTGGCTTTAATAGTGAAACAGGATTATTGAACAAGGATTTAAGATTAATTGCTATTTGTGTTACTCACAAGTATTTAATTGATTATCCTTGTATGTGAAGTTCAAGATTGTTGATGTTCAACACAATGTTGGAACATCTCTTTATCTGGTTTGTGCAGAATCATGGGCGGGGTTCTGCATAAGCTTTAGGATCTATTTATCTTAGGTGTTGACCTAAGAATCTGCTTCAATGTGGTGTAGTAGAAGCATCTGATCTCTGGAGAGTTTCCTGGAAAGAAACTGGTTTAGACAATGGTGATGTGGAAGATGAAGAAGAAGACATCATAATCTTGATGGATAGCTCTTGGATCAGTTTATTTATGATCTAGGAGTATTGGAGTGCAGCAGGTGTGTTCAAGTTATTATTAGAAGCATCTGGTGTTTATCTGGAAAGTGTCCTGGCAAGAGACTTGTCCAGATTGGATTGCTGGTGATGGCACGGTTTGGATCAGTTTATTTCTGATCTAGGTACTTATGAGCATGGGATCTTGCTCATTTTGGAGGTCAAGGTTAAGTGGCAGTAATCTCTGACTTTCTACAGACTGCTCTACTAAGGAAAGTGGCATTCTTTGGTATAGCTATGGTGTAGTCTATGACTGCTTATCTTCTGAAGAATCAGACGTGGCAGGTGTGAATTCTTTGGAATTTTAAAGCAGATTTTCATCAAGGTGTGAGCTTGTATGAAGTACCTGTGATAAGTTTAAGCAGGATGGAGGTTGTCTACTCAAACTTGGTTGTTGAATCAAGTCTATGAGAGCATGGAACTCTTATTCTGTAATAGGGAAGAGGTTCTTCTAAGTGGCAGAAGGAGGAGCTAAATTCAGCAGTTGGATGTCGTATCAGAATGTTCTGACATCTAGCTTAACATCAGGATCTAAGCTGGTGATATGGCACATCAGCTTAAGATAAGGTGATCTACAGGAGAATGGAAGTTATGGATGCTTCAAAAAGGTCTATCTCATGCAGTTTACGAGAGCTGTGGAAGGAGAAAATGTTACATGTCTAAGGCTTGGTGGATCCAAGATGTCTTGTTATGGAGCAAGTAGTTCATGTAACTTGAAGATCAGATTTCATTGGTGGATCAGTGTATCTTGTGAGAGTTTTGAAGAAGGATGAGATCAGTCAAAAAGTGGAATTTGGTTGATCTTTAGTGTGCATTCAAGCAGGGTGCTTGGAACCAATTACTCTTGGGCAGAAGGGTAGGTGGTTGAAAACGTAAGGAGGTTCTGGTTCAGGTCTATCTTGGAGCTGGTGGTAGAAGTTCTAAGTTGATGATGGAAGATTACCTTCTTTTGGTGGATGGGAGTTTATTTCTCTCTTTGGTTATCTGGAGTTCTTGTTGATCAAGCTGGTGGCGCAGTACTGTTTGAAGATCTTCAGTTGGATTATTATGTAGATAGTAAGCTAGTGGTGGAGCATATCTAGAACTATGTTGATTGGTGTCTATGATATGTGAAGGATGTCCTAACTGATGTTAGAACATTTTTTGGGTTGATTATCCTTGGAGAAGGATTCTAAGTTCTGTGAGGAACTTGTTACTTACATCGTTTCTAAGAAGTATCTACATCGTCATACGAGAGAATGATGGAGTATGAGGGCTGTCTTGGAAGACTGATGTGAAGGTTTTGGTAAGACTGTAGTGGATTACAAGTTGTTTGCATGAAGGTCTGGACTCTGATGTATTCAGAATATGGAAGTGGATATTCACCAGGAGAATCAGAAGTATTCTAGGTTATCATACAAGAGAATGGTGAAGGAATGACTGTATTGGATTATGGGGTGTCTATCTAATTAGTTGTCCTTGCTAAGGTCAGTAGAAAAGCTCGTGAAGGGGATACCGCCCCTGCTACGAGTCATGCTAGAGAGAAGTGGATCAGTTTGGCAACCTGAGAAGTTCTGGAGCATGTATATGATATCTGACATCGTTAAGAAGATAATAAACTAAGAGGTAAGGTATCTCTTTGAGGAATGTGGAGCATTCCAGATCAATTGGGTTTTGTCTCAAGGAACATGGAGGTCTGTACATGAGACTTCAAGAGGAATTCGTGTGGTGTATAGATGGGTTCAAGAAGAGAGGGATCAATGGAGCTTTGGTCTCAATCCAAGAGTTTGTTGATTTAGGATGTTGATCCTAATGTGATCTCACAGGAAGCATGGTAGTGTTCATGTGTGAGTGATTATTAGTTCTTGTCAGAAGAAGCAATAAGTACAGTTGATGATTGTGTTCAGCAGGTGGGTTGAACAGATGGTGCGGTCTTAAAGACATGAAGATGTGTCTTATGTTTTCAATTCATTAATATAAGTGTTCATTGGTGGAGCACTGGTTATCTTAGATAGAGGGAGTTGCTCCTTGATCTAAGCAAAATGTGGTTATTTTAAAGATGAGATGTCAAGAAGGATGCCTTGACATTGCTCTGCTGCTGCAGACTGTGGGGATATTGATCAATATAGAAGTTTTTGATAAACAACGTCTGACATGATGTCAAGACATTGTTAAGGACATGTTTTTTTTAAAGTAACTGGGTCATTATGGACGGTGTACCTTGGACAATGAAAACTTACGCATGCAAAACATGCTCTTCGGTTTTTGCAAAATCTTTGAACGGTGTTCTTTATAAGAGAAACAGTCAAAGCGTTCTTGGACGGTGCACTCTCGTTGTTGGAGAAGTCTCATTCGCGATAAATGTTCTTCTTGAATTGACCCTTGGTTCGTTAATTCCTATGAAGACCGCTTGGGTATTTATAGGAAAGCCTTGGTCACTTTTGGCTCAAGATGTGAATCTAATATGTGTTCTCATGGCATTATTCAGAATTATTCCTTGGTTGTGGTGTGTCTGGGTTGGCTTAGTACATTTGTTTGTGTCAATTTTTGGCAAAAAAAGGGAGAAAGGTTTCGTACCTCAGTCTCTTTTGTGTCTTGTGTCCTGAGTTAAGAATTATACCTAGGAATTTCAGGAGTCTCCAATCTCTTGGGTGTGTATGTGGATGTGTACTTCTAGATATCTCAGTGTTTCAAGGGGAGTCACATCAGTACTCTAATCATAGCCGACACTCAGGGTGAAGAGACGTTAGGAACATCCTAGTCTTAGGGTACAAAGAGTTTTAGCCAAAATTTGCCAAAAGGGGGAGATTTAAAGATCAAATAATTTGGACAAAATTTTGGTAAAAATCAGTGCGGAAGAAGATGTTCCAACATGAAGACCAAAGCTGAAGAATTCTGCCAAAAAGTAAAGATGTCAAAGAAGATGTCTCAACTTGAAGACTCGACATCCTAGACTGCTATAACAAATTGTTTTAAATCTGTTTCAAATTTGTTCCAAGATCCTAGGCATGCTCAGTAGTGGATCAAGGAAAGATTTGAAGCCCAACTGAAGACTATAAAAGAAGACTTAGTCCTAGGGTTTTTGTATGTACCTTGAATATACCTTTTGTAACCTAGTTCTCTTGTGTAAAAATAAGGGTTTAGAGTTTTGAGAGTCGTTGGCTCTCTAGGTTTGTAAGTCTCCCTTTGTATTGATTGATGCACTGTGGTAGACATACGTATCGCACAGATCCATAAGCCTCTAGGTATTGGATTGTGTATTGTTATTGGATGAAGCTTTTAAGAAAATCCAAGTTAGCGTGTTGGTCAAGTATGCTTGGTAGAATTCTGTATTGACGGGGATGGTTTAGATATCACAGATTGTGATTAAGGGAAGTGAGTGGTGATTCTCATATCAAAGGAGATGTCTTTGATAAATATTTCATTGGGTAGTATTTAGGAGATAAAGTTGTAAACGGGGGAGTTTAACTTTATAAGTTTACTACGGATAGTGGAGTCTTCTTCCTAGATTGGTATCCCCCAAATGTAGGTGAATTGCACCAAACTGGGTTAACAATTACTGTGTCTTTTATCATTCTGCAGATTTACATATTCTGTTATTGGTATTGATAAACATGTTGGATCAGATGTCGTAACATCTGTGATTCTGCAGTTATGATATTCAAGATATCAGTTTGTTGTTCTGTTCTTTGTTTAAATGTTTATGCAGAACAATGTCTTGACATGTGTTAGGACATCTGTTGTCTGCCTTGCCAGAATTTCAGAAACGTGTCGTGATAGGGTTAGTCGACTATTTGTGGGTAGTTATTTTAGATTTGTATATAAAGGGACTCATGTTCATATTATAAAGGGTCCGCAATTGTACTCATATTTCTATAAACTCAAAGTATCTGCGTATTTGAGAAACGAGTGAAGAAAATGTACGTACGTGTTCCACATTTATAAATTTCAAGTATTTTACATTCAAGCCTTTTTTCCTGAATTCAATTACATTTCGATTTTCGCATTACAATTCTTGTCATTTTACTTCATCCTACATTTCGATTTCAGTCACTTTCATTTTCAAAACCTTGAATTCCAAGTCTTGTTAAAAGTTGCATTATTACTCTTCAAATATTATCCTTCGATTTCAGCAGTAAAATGTTGTTTGAAGGTTTAAATACACACAAATATGTTCTAGGATATTTTCAAGTTTAATCCCTTAAGTATTAATAAAAAATCACCTTGTTTACCAAATTTTCAAGTAAACAAATTGGCACACCTGGTGGGACACTTTTTGTGTGTATTTTACTTTATATTATGAAAATTATAGTTTTTCATTTTATTAACTTCTGATTGTGTCAGCGTGCATGAGACTAAGGAGTGGTAAGATAACAAAGAGAGAAGTTAGGAAACCTGTGAGGAAGTACGTCCAGAGAATGGTAATTCCCAGGAATAACAATGGAGAACATCCCTCTATTAGCATTGAGGAAGACACGGTCACCAGAGTGTCGACTGAACCAATTTCCTCGAGTGCTAGCGTTATGGCCATATCGTCTACAATGGTTGCGCCATTAACTCTACCAGATGGGACGGTTTTGTCCCCTATACCCCAGAGTCACCCAGTGACTCCTAGACCAATTATGGCGATAGAGGCTAGGCCTTTCGCCACAAGTTTTACAATGCCCATGTTGGGACATGAGAAACCTTATGGGATGCCAACGTCAATGATGGCAAACCTACATATTAATCTGGCAACATTTTATGATAATGCTGCAAACACGTATTCGCCAATCTTGGCGTTTGGATCGGCCATAGGTAACCACGGTCGAAACATGCATGCCACCCTAGATGGGAATGGTATTTGGTTTCCAGGCAATGCCAACATTTACGACAAATTCTGTAATGGAAATGAGACAGAAGATGGATGAGAGTAACCATTACATGGTAAATACTCTAACTCAACAGATGGGTACGATATTCAACCCATTGATTCAAAATACGAATCATAGTTACCAGCAGTTGGCAACTCAAATGAATCAAATTATTGAATTTTTTGGCGTTCCTCCAACGCAAGTTCGACCTATTATTCAACCCCAAATCGTTAGGCAGGTTCGAAAATAAGGGGCAGCCTTGGAGGAAAACACAGTAAACTAGGGACAACAAGTCATTCCCCGAGTGGTCGAACAGGAGATACCTAGGGAGGCTGGGCGTCCGCCTGTCATGATAGTCAATCGAAACCAGGATGCCGACCAAGTCGTTCATCAAGTTCGACAAAGAAACTTATTAGAAGAGAATAACCTAGCAACCTTCGTTGAGAGGATAATGGCGCAAAATGGGGTGAACATGGGGCTGCAGAGACTAAATTATACATCTCCACTTTCAGAATACGTGTTGCAGACTGAACTGCCAAGGGTTTGGAAAGTCCCTAAGTTCACAAATTTTGCTGGTGACACTAATGAGTCTCCCGTCGAGCATATTGCCTAGCATCTGACTGAAGCGAGAGACATAGCTAATAAAGAGAATTTAAGGATGAGATATTTTCCTAGTTCTCTTACAAATAATGCTTTCACATGGTTTACAACCATTCCTACTCATTCCATTAATGATTGGACTCGATTAGAGAGGTTGTTCCATGGGACAATCCAAGATTAGTCTGAAAGAATTATCGAGCATAAAGCAAAAGTTTGCTGAATCGATTTTGTTTATTAAAAACAAGGTGTTTCACTCAAGTACCTGAACATGATCTAGTTGAAATGGCCTCTTGGGGATTAGATTATTCTATTAGGAAGAAGTTAGATACACAGTATCTGAGAGATATGGCCTAGTTGGCAAATAGATTTCGATAGGTCGAAAGACTGAAGGCTAGAGTGAACAAGGGTTAGAAGGGGCGTGTGGCTTACGTCAATATGGAAGACAACGACTTAATGTCAGATGTCGAATATAACCATGTCGAGGAGTCTGAGGTCGATGTGGCTGAATTAAAGCCTGGTCCTCCATATGTGTGTAAGTTGCTTACTCCTACGAATGAGAAGAATCCTTCTGAGTCTGAGAAAAATGATAAATTCCCTAAGAAAACTTATACTTTCGACGTAACCAAATGCAATGAAATTTTTTATTTGTTGGTTGCAGATGGTCAAGTACTTGTGCCACCGGGCACAAAAGTACCACCATTAGAACAAAGAAAGAAACGAGGGTTTTGTATATATATATCATAATGTTCTAGGGCATAAGACCTCACAATGTTTTCTTTTTAGGGATCTTGTTCAGAATGCATTGAATGAAGGCAGGTTGAAGTTTGCCAAAGGCAAGATCCCAATGAAGATTAACTCTGACCCTTTGCAAGTCGGGGATGCTAGCTATGTGGAGCCTGTGGTGATTAATATGGTCGAAATTACTAAAGATTTTGATATGGATGAGTTCGAGGATAGTGAAAATCAGATTGAAAATGTGTACCCAAAAGCTAGTGAAGGACTTGTGGAATTTCTCTACAAGTTCAAAGCTGAAGACTCAGAGGTGATGATGTGTCCTTAATGCAATAATGTATTCGATAAGAAAGCTGCAAAAAAGATAGAAAGCTCTCAGCAAGCAAAAGAGAAGGAGAATTGGAGGAAGAATAGACCCCAATTTAATTTCGATAAGAGAGGGATGCTCCAGAAGAAGGAACAGGTCTAATACTTACAAACCTACGTCCAACGCTCCTCAGGGGAGGTGTACCAAAACCGCTGGTAAAGAGCAAGCTTGAAACCCTAAGTGGGGGAATTTTGAAATGGGTCTAGGGCCTTGCATGACTTATCAGAAGAACTTCCAGATGTCAGAGCAGCGTTCTTGTGGGCCTAGTAATTACAAAGGCAAAAATCCCATGTCAAGGACACAATGGAGGAGGTTCCAGAGAAAGAAAAAGGCCGAGAGAGATGTTGCAGAGTCAAGTAACAATAAGCAACATCAAAATCAAGCAAATGACCAGGTGAAGAAGCTAGTGAGTAGAAAGTTGTTTTCTCCTAAGACAAGTCAGTCGAAAGGAAATGTCAAGGAAGAGGAACAGGCGAAGGAAGATAAATTAGTGACTGACAATTTTGATTTTGGGTCGGAAGAGGATTTCGACGTACTGTGCAATATGGTCTATGTGCTCCCTAGGGAGTACAACTGTGTGACAGAAGTTGCTATGATCAAAGATTGTGAGAAGGAAGAAATGGCAAAACACAAGTCGATGTATTCCTTTGTGATGAACAATGGATGTATTGAAGAACAAAATGAGTTTTCAAAAGGTCCCATGAGGGTATGAAAATCCATTTGAAACCCCTCTTTATAAGGGCAAAAGTAGAAAGTAAAGGTGAGAAAAAGTACACAAGAAAGGGGGTTGAATTGTGTTTTCTGTTTTCTTAATTTGCGTCTGATCAGAGTTTAGAATCTAAATTAGTGTTCAGATTTTGGTTATACTTAGCAGCGGAATGTTAACAAAAGTAAATAAATAATAACAGAAGACACAAAGATTTATACTGGTTCCTCCCAAATGAGAGTAGTTCAGTCCCCTTGCTTCACAAAATATTTTCACTATAATCAAATCATGATTACAATCGCTTATGCATTCTGCATAATACTTTTACAATGCTCAGACCCTAAGTCCGAGACTTCTTGCTTAAACCCCTAAGGCTCAAGACTTCCTTGCTCAAGTCCTACAAACTCAAGACTTCCTTGCTTAGACCCTCAACCAAAGAATTTACTGCTCAGGTCCCTCAGACCCAAGACTTCCTGCTCAAGGCCCTCTGGCCCAAGACTTCCTACTTAAACCCCTCTGGTTCAAGACTTCTTACTTAGACCGCAGCCTAAGACTTTCCTGCTCAAGCCCCTCAGGCTTAAGACTTCTGCTCAGACCCTCGATCCGAGACTTCCTTGCTCAAGTTCCACGAACCCAAGACTTTTGCTCAATCAATCTACTTGATTAAGACTTTCAATGCTCTAGCACATAGCAGGAGACTTACATGGTTCAACCATCTTTGCGAGAGACTTGGTTTGCTTAATCAATCTACTTGATTATGACTTTCATTGCTCTATCACATAGCATGAGACTTACATGGCTCAAGCATCTTGGCGAGAAACTTTGATCTAAACTGCTAATGAACATGTTCAGCATAATAGAGAATAATGTGTGCTTAATACAAATATCACAGGTATAGGAAAATCACCATAACAAAGACCTAAAGCTCTTAAGATTTCTAAGATATTCAATTTTTTAGAAATCTTAAGGCTTTTACAATTACAACCTACAACAAAAATTATGCATAACCAATTGTGTTGATAATTGTTGATCTTGCTACTCTCCATCAGGTTGATCCTTGTTAAAGATTCGGTTTGAACCTTCAACTACTTATATAGCATTTGCAGAAGACTAGCCGTTGGAGAGATAACTTGATTAAGTGTCTTTTATTTCTCCATAGTACAAGAGACGTTGAAGATAGATACACCAAAAGATCTTGATCCATTGTGTAACATGTTTAACCATTGAGTCTTCAAAGAGATCATGTACTATAGATTCGTTGATATTAGATACCCGTAAAGCATACCAACTTTTCTTGAGCCTTGTGAACTAAGACTCTGGCTGACAAAATGATTTGACAATGCAGCTTGCTTTCTGCAGTACGGATAACTTCAGCTTTATCACTAACTCTGAATGATCACCAGAAGCCAATTTACATTCACCGAGTGTAGATACAATTATGTTTCTTCTTCTGATACTGGGACCTTCAGCTTCAGAGTCTACGCCAGACAACACTTAGAGAGTGTTCTTCAGATTTTGCACAACCAGAAGCTAGCAATTCAGCTTCTCTCAAGTGTGCCCTTGTATATCACATTTTGAATATATATTTACAAGTATTAGAACCTGCATACATGAAATACACATCAAATATAACCATTGTTCTTTTAATACTTTGTTATCATAAAAAACCAAGGAATATATGCCATGAACAAATCTTGTTATAATAAAAAGCACTACGGTAAACAAAATCCTGGTGGATGATGGGGCAGCTGTTAATTTGATGCCTCATTTTTTGTTGGCCAAAATAGGAAAGTAAGATACTGACTTGAGGCCCCATAACATGGTGCTTTCAAATTATGAGGGTAAGTTACAATCTGGTCGAAAGTAAGTTACAATTCGGTCGTCGCCCCAGCCTATTCGCCGGATTGTATCTGAATCATAAAACATCTTCCCCATGATCTCTCTATCCAAATAGACATAACTCAACCCACAGTTTTTATGGTGATAGCGTCAAGGGCTAGTTACAACCGGCTGTTTGGGCGAGAATAGATACATGGAGTGAGGCGGTCCCTTCATCCCTCCACCAAAGAATAATGATCTGGCGTGAGGATGAAATAGTCGAGAATATTGAGGCTGGTCAGGGATACTATATGGCATAAGTGATTCATGTGGATAAGAGAAATTTCGACAAAATTTTGGCTAACACAGCGCCTTGTGCATCAGCAAAGTTAGCCTACATTCCCATGGAGGAGGCATTTTACTCTTTGAAACTTCACCCTACCCATGGGTTCACATGGGATAGAGAGATCATAGAGGAGATGTTTTATGGTTCAGATACAATCCGGTCGATAGGCTGGGGCGACGAATTTGGTGATGATGACTGGGTTTGACGCATTAAAGCGAATCAATACCTAAGTGGCCGAGAACAGACTCAAAGTGGCTTTGGAAGCCGAAATACCACACATGGCTTTCGAGTCTTGAATGATGTCGAAACTAGGTATAGTCTTATAGAGAAGATGTACCTTTGTTTGTACTTTTCTTTTATGAAATTAAAGTATGACATAAAGCCACTTGATGTCTATGTATTTTCCCATTTCGATATTGTCAAGCATATGTTGCCTAAACCAATTTTGCATAGTCGAATTGGGAAATGGGCATTTGCCTTAACAGAATATTCCCTTACATATGTTCCTTTAAGGGCCATGAAGGGTCACGTATGTTAGAACAAGATTTGTTCATGACATATATCCTTTGGGTTTTGATGATAACAAAGTATTGAAAGAAAAATGGTGTTACCACTTTCACATCCTTCCACAGTTCCTTCGACGATCATCATGTCTACAAGTTGCCTTTTCCCAATCTCCATCTCCACCTTCTTAGCCTGGTTAGAACTATTATTTCTATTGGTTTGTTGTCTTGTTCACTTCTTCCTTTTAATGGTTGGAACCTTTTGACTCTCCTATTGGCCTTCTGCATCTTTGAAATGTCCACTGCCCTAAGAGATGATGCAACAACTTCAATCTCAAGTAAATTATCTTCTTGTTATGTCTCCTTTTTTTCGCGGCCACTTCTCTCCTGCTTCCACTCTGCTTCTCTTGGAGTTGTTCTACCTCTCCATCCTCTCTCTCTCTTTTCTTTGTCTTTGTTGTCACATCTGTTTTGCCTCGAGGAAATGTTGAACAAGCTTTTGCTACACGAATTGGAGTTTGAGTCTTTCTTCTTATGTTTTTTTGGGATCCATGACCAGGGAGAAGCTCTTAACCAAAGACCATATGAAAGTTCCTGTTCTTCCAAATCCTCAAATCATTCCTCAATGAGATCTCCAACCACTTCACAATCCTTCAATTGATGTCCAACTCTCTCACAGACAAAACAAAATGTTGGAAGTCTCTCATTTTTGAAGTGCACGCGAAGATTTTTTATCTTTAAACCTCACCATTGTTCCCTTTTTCAGAGGTTGTTTGAGATCAATTTTCACCTTCACTCTCATAAATCTTTTGTTCCTATGAGCTTCCTTTTGGTATATCCCCTCAAATTCTCCAAGAATACCTCTCAACTTCCTCGCCATTGCCTCAGATCTAAGCATGAGAGGTAGTTCGTAAATACGAACCCAAAAAGTCCTGAAATGCATGTTCAGCTCCGAGGGTTGTTCTTCGCCTGACACATGAGCCAACAACATTAAATTCCTATCAAAGCTCCAAGGTCCATTTTGCAACACGCTCTCCAGGCCCCTCTTAAAAGCAAAACGAAATAAGAAGATGTTCTTGCTCAACTCTTGTGTTTTGACTGGACTTTTGAGCTTTCAGACATCAACCATTATGTTTGTAAAAACCCTCTAATTGAAGCTATTTTCTGTCCATAATTTCCCAACAAGAGTACGTTGGAAGATCTCTTCGTCGTATACCTCTTCAATTTCTGCGGTTACCCCTTCTTCTTCTTTCGATAATGGAATGATCTTCCACGTATCCATTGATAAACAAGACCTCAAGAAAGACAAATCTGGAAAAGGGAGAGAACAAATGGAAATTGTTTGACACGCTCTTAACTAAGGGGAGAGAAGGGGACTTCCTAAGAACAAGAATAGAAAGACCAGACCGACTTGGAAAAGAAACAAATATGTCCCCACAAGAAATCCTAGAAACGAAAGGGAAAAAGATAACCTACAGACAAAGGGAAAAGGGAGAGACACGATAAGTTTCTAAAGAGAGAGGGGACATTCTCTCTAAAAAACACGTGGAACACCTTAGGAGTGTATTTTACTATTGAAATGTGCTTATGTTAAACTAAATTTTAGTGTATTTTTTTTGTGCTAACCTTTTTTTTTTCTAGTGGATTGAGACACCGGTGAATCGAAGCTAAAACAAAAAAAATAAAGTAAAGTTTGATTAGGAATTATGCTCTTTAAAATTCAAATTCAAATTCTTTCAAACAGTTTTTTTTAAAGTAAAACTCATTAACAACTTAAGTTTAATCATTTGTTTAATCTAAATTTCATTATAAAAAAATCATTAATAGGCAAAATTTTAAGAATATCTTAGCAATTAATTATTTTGAAAAAATAATAATGATCGACCTAATCAAACTGGAGGTTCAGTTTTAATTTTAAAATGGACTAAAATTATAAATAAAAAAATACAATTATAATAATTAAAAATAATACATAAAAAATATAAATATATATTATTAAAAATAAAATTTAATTATAATTATTTTAACTTTGATCAATCTCATTTTTTTTAATGTATTAAATTTTTATTATAATATTTTTTTTTTAAATTTTTATACATACTATTTTTTTATATTTATTAATGTTAGGGAAAGATTTCTGCCGATGACACTTTCAACGGGACTCCTCCTAACCACCACTTGTGAGAAGTACTTTTGATACAAGTAAGCCGGTTCTTTACTCGAACCAAAGGCTCATGATATCACTATTAGGGGAAGATTTTTACTTGGGAGTATTGAACATTGTGAAATTTCTTTTTTTAGAGCAACACCTTTGTGAGAGACACACCACATATTCTCCCAAAATCTTAAGGTGATAGGTGTGTGAGTTCTCCCACTTATAAATGCTCAAGTCGCGACATTCCTATTTAATGTGAGACTATTTTAACCACAATACTTACACTTGTTAGTACTTACCAATTAATACTAACATTAAAAAAATTAAACTTTTCAAATTTTAGGACGTCTAAAATTTGAAACTGTTGTAGAGGAGCAGCTTGGTGCTCTGAAAATAAGTTTTATTGATTAATTAGGATCTCAGACATCATGTTATAAATAAATAAATAAATAAAAAGAGTGATCAAATATGAAGGTGCAACTGAATGAAAGGCAAGCCAACTATAGATTCTAATCTAGACAACTCTTATAAGTCAAACCATCTATCAAACGTACAAGCTCTACATTAGTTTAACAATTCTTACAAACTCAGCGAAAAAAGATGGCTGATCATAGATCATATTTTATTTTATTTGTGAAGAACTTGGTGAATTGACTCGAGTTGTTATTTTTTTTGTCAATTATTTGCATCCTTACATAAAAAATATGAGCAAAATGTCAAATTAGTCCTCACAAATAATAGCCCTCATGAACACATTTTTTTATATAAATAGAACATCTGCGTGCAATTGTATAGACTAATTTCTTCAAATCAGATAGAATCACATTGAATAACAAAATTTTTTCTAAAAGAAATTTAACAATGCTACATATTAATGATTGAATTCAAACTCATAATCTCTAGTTAATTTCATGAACATTGATTATTGATTATTTTTGTTTCTGGAAAATTGTGGATTACAATGTAATAATCATGGGACCCTTTTGATTAACTAAAAACCTACCCATATTATCATCATTTAATGGAAAAACACCAAATGATATGTAGTAGTCTCTTATTAATGACATATCACTTTCTATCACTTTCACTTTCCTTTTATTTAACACTGTTCTAATTTATATTATTTCTATTTTCCTGACAAAATGCCAAATTTATACTAAGGTTTTAACTATAGGGTCCATGGCCCATGCCAACACACAGTCTATGGCTACTACTCATTATAGCAAGTATCAACTATTTAAAAAAAAGGATAATAAAGTGTGACATGTATTTGCCATTTGTATTTATGAACATCTATGTATGAACATACTTCTAAATTTCACCCTTTCACCAATGTAACAAACTCTATGCATATAGTAATAGTACCTATCCTTTCACAAAAATATTTTGAGTAATTAATGCTCCAGCTATACATGCACCCCACATAGAAACAAATTTGTGAATCATGCTTTTTTTTGGGTACAATATGGATCAAACCTAATCCTTGAAATTGAAATGTCATAAAACATCAGTATCTTCTTGTTTTCTTCTTCGTAGGCATCACTTTCTCGCCTATCACATTGCTTACTCCATGAACAGAAATTATGGACATAAATATTCTAAAACATGTGTTGACTCCGTGCAAATACTCTTTCTGTTTCAAGATTTTGGTGATTTTAGCATTTTTATTATGTAAAATATTCTTCATCTTGCATAATCATATATAAAAGTAATTTGATTATCCAACGATAATATGTCAACTTATGATCTTGATTTGTTAAATATATACAAATAAATATATCCAAAATATAAAAGATATTTATATATTCTAATATATTTCTGTAGTTGAAATAAAAGTTGTTAAATATTGAGATTAAATTGAAAATTATCATAGTTTTCGTTGAAGATCTTTAGTGAAGATATTGACTATTTGATATCGTGAAGGGACGTGTAACACATCAACTTGTCCAAGAGCAACTTTGTCACACAAAGTGAATATCCATCTTATTGTGCTTAGTGAGTTGATGTTGAGCGAGATTACCGGCGAGATACACGACACTTGCAGTCGCGGAACCAGAACAATTTTATTAAGGGGGTCATAACATCAAACAAAAATAAATATTAAAACGTCCAAATTCTAATCATATTATTTCATAGCTGGCCATATTTTCTGTGGATGTATGTGAGTTTGATTCCTTTAAAAGACAAGACAAAATATTACCTTGTCCGAATCGAAATGACGACATCGGATTAGTAAAAAGTAATGTTTGACCACTAAACCACATTTAAACAATTGTCATAGATTTGAAAAAATATATAAAGATAAACATATTCCATTATAATTTTTACACCAAAACCTTAAAAATTTATAAAATTTTAAAATGTTTGGGATGGCCATGGCCACCCCCTGTCATGCTGTAGATCCGCCACTGGACACTTGCATTATCATAATAGACTAACATGACCTTCGAGACAAGGGTAATATAGTTCTAAAAGAAGATTTTGAAATCAATGTGACTCATATACTACATTAGCAACTCCACGATTTTCGACTTTAGCACTGGAACGAGACAACGTAGGTTGTTATTTAGCAAACCAAGAGATGAGGTTGTCCATAAGATATACACAATATTTAGATGTGGACCTTTTGTTGTCTAGTCTTGTAAAAGTCAAGTATTGAAAATCCCTAAGGGTTGGTCTAGTGGTGAAGGATTGGCTCCTGAGAGGGTATTTCTTTCAAGATCTCAGGTTTGAATCCTGCTAGGAGCAAACAATTCTTGTGTTAGGTCATTTCCATATAGAGCTTTGGTCTGACTTTAAAAAGCCCCCCTGCAAGTGGACGACGAGATTAGTCCCCTTGAATTAGTCGGTCGCAAGACTAAATACCAAGATTTTTTTAAAAAAGGGTCAAGTATTGAAGTGCTTCAACAAGACTACGATACTCAGTGGGGTCATAATATGAATTTTTATAAGATCCACTTAGTTTGTCTTGGGTGTCCATCAATGTAGAAAATAATTTGCAAGAAGACATACTTGCGCGCTCAATAATTTCCTCGGCATATCTCTTTTGTGACAAAAAAGACCTCATATGTGTCTGGTAACAGAAACTAAGGACCTAAATTCTTCATAGCAAATTCGGAGTCGAGTTTAATAATGATGGATTGACTAAGGGAATCTGATGAGGCAGCTAGATGTTGTCATCTACATAGAATTTTTTGTTTTGTTTTGGGCAGACCAAAGACCTAAATAACTAAGGCCCAATTCATCTCAAATCCACCACTTGACTGATGACAAAACTAGCAAGTGTACTAGTATGTATCGAAGTAATAATAAAATATTTGTCTCCACGATGATTGGATTTTAATAAGGAAAATGAGTGCGAGTTAACATAACACAGAGGGGTTTGTTTGAAAATTGTTTGTTTGATCTGAAAACAAAATAAAATAAACTATGGAAAAGATAATGATACAGAAGATTAAGTGTTTTTGTTAGAATCCCCTACTTCTATTATATTGATGAAATGCGCATTAATAGACATGCAGAGACAAGAGTTACACAACAAATTAACTTTACCACTCTACTCGATCCCTTGGTGTGCAGCTTATTAGTCTAAGCATTAATATCTTAATCCCTCAGGCCAATTAGAACGTCAGACTAGACACTAGAGTGTGTTAATCCCTAAGTTACAATTCCTAATTAGATTATCCCTAGTTAATTAGAGAATCAAACAATTATCCTATTTCTGATAAGAAGTCCTACGGTCAATATGTCACTACTTACCTATATCAAACCGCGTGTATAACATATAATAGTCAATGAACACAAGCGATAATTGAATAATAATAATATATCAAAGCAATAACATTAACATCATCCATTCATATGTCCCAATAGAACGGAAATAAGTTCATCATATAAAAAGACCAAACCTAGAAGAAATTTAGCTACTCATAGTGTAAAATAAATATACCATGAGTTTATATTCAGAGTACATGAAAAATCACTGAAGAAAATATTTTCCAATGGCCTCCAAAAGTACCCAAAATTTCTCTTTGTCGTCACTCCCAATCTTCGAATTCAGAACCCTTAAAAAAGTAGCCAAAAGATGCTTTAAATAGAAAAAAAAATGTCAGTCGAAAAGTATCATCGTGTTCGCAATAGTCAGTATCTCGTCACAATGCAAGCCTAGTTACGTCACGGTGAGATGTATCACGGGCGCGAGAATTCTTGTGGCGAAATCACATGTGTTTACTTCCTTTTTCTTCACAAATTTCACCAAGTGCCTATTTCTTCCTTGTTTTGGATTTTTTCTTCTATCAATCCACTTTGGTTTTGCTTTTGGTCAATATTCTTTATAATTTATTCGAATTTCCTCATAAAAATCACGTAATGATGACTGTCATCATAATCCCAAACTTGAACTGTTGCTTGTCCTTAACTAACCTGTCTGCGCACTGAACATTTCATCAGACTTAAAATGCTTATCCTTACCAATTTTCCATCACCTTTATTTTTTATCAACATTTCGGTTCCCTGCTTCGATCCAATAAACTCAAAAAAATTCTTCTGATATATAAGTACTCAACATGTCTCTCATCTTACAATGGTGCACTCAAATTGACAGGGTAATCACCCAATCAACATACAATAACATTTAACAATGAATTCAAATTTTTTTCTCATCGAATCAATCAAATCCATATTTAAACACACATTTTTGAGGTCTTTTATAGGTTTAACGTGACTTATGTCAGGGTAGGATAATTTAGGATAATAGGCTTAAACCTTTGGAGCTAGGTACCTAGTTTTCCCGATGTTATTGAATTCTTTCCATATCACTCTTTTATAATTCACTAGGTCCTAGAGAATTTTCATATTGTTGGTCCTATTTTTCAAAAAATAATAATTAAAGAAGCTATTTTAACTTCTTATTTTTCTTTCTTTTTAACCAATTTCTATAGTACCACAGTCTCGAACTTATTCGTTGCTAACTTCCAAGAGCAACCCCAACAAGTAAAACAATTATTTCTACCTAACTCCAAAGAAGGTGTAAAGAATTTATCTTTCAAGTCAATGACTATATAATATGACTATGTCACTGAAATAAAGGTTTTAGGCTCAAAGAGGTTAAACAATGGATATTATCATATTAAAATAGAGTGATTTAAAAAGCCTCAAAATTTTCATAAACAACTGCCTTGGTGTGTATTTATCATACCAATAAACTCAAAATAAAAAAAGAAGATGCAAATTCCAGAAAATGACTAATGCATGAATATTCTCATAAGAAGGAAAAGTAAACAATGGAAAATTTTGGCTCAAACCTTACAAGTTAAGGTATCTAGAGATTATGTACAAGTAGTGTTTTCCACTTTGTTTATCAATCTTCAATCTGCAGAGGAACTTCACTACTGATCTCTTTAATTCTTTTCTTTTTCTGGTGACTTTTTCTTTTTCTTTTCACGTGGCACTAGTAAGGTAGCAAACTAAAAACTGAAAAAAAAACCAGAAGCAAACAAGTTCATTAATTTCAAACAAAGAGAAGTACCAAAGGTAATAATTCTTGAGAGATAGCTATTACTCTTCCTTGTATCGTAATACAAAAGGGAAAACAAACTAAATTTGAAAACTGAAAATGACGGGTTGCCTCCCATTAAGCACTTTTTAAGATCCTAAACTTTACTGTTTGCTCCTCTGGTAGGGTGGCATGTATGACACACAAAAACACATCATCTTTCTTATTTCTTATGTTTGGTAGTACTCCCATGAACTTTAGGTATTGATGATGTGACTTTCATATCTTCTTCAGCTTGATAGTAATGAATAAGGCATAAATTATATCCATTACTTTATCTGTTTCTTTTCTTCCATCTTCCTTGTTGCTACAATATCTTTTAGGGAAATTATTTTGTTGAAGATTCTTTTGTTGGATATTTGCATTTATACACATTGTTGAATCCAAAACTAGATCATTTTTGCTTGCCATTCTTTCTATTTTCCTATATTTATTTTTCACCTCAACTTCTCCTATTCTTGATTCAATGTTATTTATTGGCATGCATTTTTCTTCTTGTTTTTATTTTTGAACTCCTCCTTCATTAACTACTTCCTATTCATCTTTGACTTCTCACTCAACTTCATCACTCCTAGAACTATTCAACATATTCTCATTAAAACCTCCATTTGATTAAGCTTCCACTTGTTTAGACAACTGCCCAATGTTATTTTCAATATTCTCAATGGATGCTTCAATGTTCTTGTTGGATGTTTCAATTTCCTTTTTGGATGTTTAAATGTCCTTGTTGAATGCTTTAACTTTTGAGTGTTTACTTCTAACTTGCTTTGAGTCAACATGAATTGGTTCATAGTCTCTTCTAGAAGAGATGTCTCATTTTCAAGTATTTATGGAGTGGTCTCCTTTGTTCTAAAATTATAGGTCACTACTTTCCTAGATCAAATTGTGTGTCGTAATATATAATAGGCAATGAACACAAACGATAATGGAATAATAACAATATTTCAAAGCAATAACATTAGCATCATCCGCTCATATGTCCCAATAGAATAAAAATAGGTTCATCATACAAAAAGACATAACCAAGACTAGCTACTCATAGTGTAAAATAAATATAACATGACTTTAGATTTAGAGTACATGAAAATCACTGAAGAAAATACTCTCCAATGGCCTCAAAAAGCACCAAAAATCGCCCTTTGTCGTCACTCATAGTCTTCGAATTTGGAAGCTTTGAAAAAGAAGCCAAAAGATTCTTTAAATAGTAAAAAGCATGTTAGCTAGAAAAAAATACCATCGCGTCTGCAACAATCAATATTGCGCCGCGATGCAAGCCTCTTAGGCCCGTAATGAGATGCATCACGGGCGCAAGAATTCCTGTGGCAAAATCACACATTTTGCTTCCTCTTTCATCACAAATTTCACCAAGTGCCTATTTCTTCCTTGTTTTGGATTTTTGCTTTTTCTTCACACTTTTGGTCAATGTTCTTCATAATTTATTCGATGTTCATCGTAAAAATCACATAATGACGATTTTCATTATAGACCCAAGGTATAAAATGAATTCATATGCCAAGAGCAAGGTAGATTCTTTGATCTCCATTTTTCACTACACTCATATAGAATCTTGAACTGACTTGGGCGTTGGAGTTCAAACCATGCAGATCCACTCCGCACCACCGTAAAAGAGATTATAGCCACCGTTTAAGACCATCAATTCTTTAATTGCATCAATTTTTGGTTCTCGAACGGAACTATGGCACCGTATGTAGGAAACGACTTCTGATTTCTACGATTTCCATAATTTTAGATTTAATCTCTGATTTACCAGTTCGTAACCTCCTTAGATCACCAAATCAAGAACAAAGAGACTTCTAATTCCTATGATTTCCATGAATTCACTTTCGCTTTCCAACTCCCTAGTTTGCAACATCCTTAAATTTTAGAATCGAAAAACGCTCATAAGCGAATACATAAATCTATCGCAATTGATTTCAGTCGATCAATGTTTCAATTACAATTTCTCAAAATTCTAGATTTATGATTCTCTTGAGAACTCCATAAAGTAACTGAAGTAAGAATTTCAGATCCTGGTCAAGGGTTACGTTGGGGGATAAAGGCAGTTTCTGTGAAAATCATGTCAGAGGTTCATGATCCTTCATCTGATCTAGGATCAGTTGAAGTTCCTTTCACTAACATTATATTATCTGAGGCAACATTGAAGATTCAATGAGTTCATAGTTAATGTCGCCAAGATACGACAAGTTTGTACTTAACGTCAAGCGCAAATCAAATTTTGTGGCAACTTCTATAGTTACCAAAGAATCTTCGGTTAGTGGACGAGCCTACCTCATGTCAAATTCAATGTTCTCCTTATCGCTTGGCCCATTCCTCTCTCGGAAAGCCAGCCCATGGGCATTGTATTAGGGACAAAAACATCAAAGCACATAAACATCATTCTCGGGCGGCACTCCCAAATTGGATAAATTGACAAGAAAATCTCTGGGGTCGAACCAGCAAAAGTGAATGAGTCTCGACGAATATAAGCCAGAAGGAAAGCTATCGCGGATTTTGAGGGTGTAAAAATCAGTCGGTGGCTACCTCCAATCCACACCCAACATTGGCGTTCCAGAGGAAAGAATAAACGAGAAGAATGGTCCAAGCTCCAGCCAAAAGTCAAGGAGGCAAGTCTCCCAAGAAATTTCATCCATATCCGACCATCCTTATGTGTCCAGGGAAAGCCGAACATTCAGTCAGATTGCCCCTAGGCAGACCTTCGGACACATATAGACTACTTGAGATAGTTACCCATTATGAAGTAAAAAAGAAGCGAGAAGTTTAAGCCCGGTGTTCAAAACGCACCTTGCTGGAGCACTCAACAAAGGCAACCCCAGGATTCTAAGCTTTCAACGGTCATCCTCAAGCCATGTCCCTAGTGAAGTCAACTACCCAACAACGCATCGGTGGGCAAATACAAAGTGGGGTGCTTTGACATCTCGTATAATAAAAAAAGACCTCTTGAAAATGAGAAGTACACTCTAGAGCTTTGAAAAAGGACATATGTCAAGACTCGGGATGACGTCCATCCACAAAGGGTTATCATTGAAGGTTTGTATATCCAGTCAGCATGGAAAATCTAAGTCCTTCAGGCAAAATTGTATACAACCCGACTGATGAGACTATAAGTCCCTCAAACAAGGCATTCAACCTACTTGGATGAGACTTCTATCGAGACATCATACAAGACTTGCGATTAAGTTTCTCAAGATGGATATATGTCGGGCCTCTCAAGTGTGATTCTTGAGTATGGTCCCTCCCGAAGAGACACTGACTCCTTCACGAAAGAGTTTAGTTAGCCTGGAGAATCTATGTTCATCCTGCATAATTGTATATAGCCCGACTGAATAAACCATAACTCCCTCAGGAGAGGCATTCGACCTACTTGGGCGGTACTTCCATTGAGCCCTCAGGCAAGAATTATGATAAAGTCTCTAAAGTTGGATATCTGTTATGCCTCTCATGTGTGATTCTTGAGTTTGGTCCCACCCGAGGAGACACTAAGTCCCTCAGGCGAGGAGTCGAACATCTTATTCGTATTGCCCTATAGCGCGACAAGGATCTTTGTCATGAAGTTCAACATGTAAAGTATTGCCTCAAGGGGAGGCAAGGATCTTCGTCATGAAATCCAACATATAAAATATTTCCTTAAGGGGCAGCAAGGATCTTCATCATGAAGTCCAACATAAGAACGTTGCCTCAAGGGGCGACAAAGATATTCGCCATGAAGTTCAGCACAAGGAATATTTCCTCGAGGGGCCTAAAAGATATTCTCTATGAAGTCCGACACATAAAATGTTGCCTTGAGGGGAAACAAGGACCTTCTCAACGAAGTCCAACACATAAAATGTTGCCTCAAGGAGTGGAAATGATCTTCTCCATGAAGCCAATCACATAAAATGTCTGAAGAAATATCCCTGTGGGAAATAAATCACTCAAGAATTGTTCATAGGTGCATATAGATGATATTTATTAGAGAATTACAAATAATTTGATTGTAATAATATCTAAGATGGAGAGCATTCCAGGTTCTGAGTTGTAGCAGTCCTTCCAGTTCCTGTAACTTGTATGCTCTATGAGGAAATTTCTAAAATATATGGTACGGTCCCACCCAATTAGTTGTAGTTTTTCCTGCTGCGCGGGTAGGACCACTTTTTTCAAGACTAGGTTGCCTTCTTGCATTTCTCTCGGTTTGACTATGGAATTCTATCTTTTGGCGGCTCTGTGTTTGTAAGCAAACTTTCGAACACGGGCAACCTCCCTCAATTTTTCGATCAGGTCTGCCACACACTTCAATCTTATCTCATTTTCTTCTTCATTGAATTGGGATCTTCGCCACGAGGGCGTGTCAATCTCCACATGTCGCATGGCGCCCGCTCTGTAGACCATGGAAAACGGGATTTCCTTGGTGGTGGAATGCGGAGTGGTGTGGTATGACCATAATAACTCATGAAGTAGTTCCTCCTATAATCCATTCGAATCGTCAAACTTCTTCTTGAGTCCCTTCAGAATTACTTTGTTTCTTGCTCGGCTTGACCGTTGGCGTGAGGGTGTATAATGTACACAACTTTTGTTTGCACTCTCAAGTCTTTGCAAAATTCAGTGACCATAATACTGGAAAACTGGGTCCCATTGTCAGAGACAATGGCTCTAGGAAGTCTGTATATGCACATAATCTCTTACCAATAGAAATAGAGCACTCTCTCCACTTTGATTTTGGCGACAACCACTGCTTCTATCCATTTGGAGAAGTAATCAACTCATATTATCAGGAATTTCAGTTGGCCCAATGCCAAGGGGAACGAGCCCAAAATGTTCATGCCCCATTGATAGAAAGGCCAAGGCAAAGTCATCGACCAAAGAAGCTCTACAGGGGTGTGGTGAAGGTCAACACGTCTTTGACATTGATCACACCTTTTAATAAAGGCGATGCTATCTTTCATTAGGTTAGGCCAATAATACCCTGCCCTTAACTATTTGTGTGCGAGGGCTTTTTTGCCAATGTGGCTGTTGTAGGCACCCTTATGTACCTCCACAAGAACCAGGGCAGTTTCATGCTCGCCCAAACATTGTAGCATTAGAGAAGCCCTCCCTATTTTGTATAGTTTACTATAGAGCAGAATGTACTTGGCATCCCGTTTCTAGATCCTTCTTGCTTTTCCCTCGTCTAGTGGAAGTTTGCTAGACTGCAGATAACATAGTATGGGCGACATCCAGCTAGATTCTGGGAAAACTTCCAGGGAGTACACCTCGTCTACCTCAATTCTAAAGGAGGATATAATCTCCTGGATAACTGTTTTATTGAACCACACCGTCTTTGATGTGGCTAACTTGAACAGAAAATGTGTTATACAGTTTTGCTTACAGGGAACATGCTCTATTTCAAATGAGGGTAAGTGAGATGGTGGATTATGTACCTTTCCCAGAGACTTGGTTGGAAACAAGATGTGAGTCACTTTTGGCCTTCAATCTGAAGACTTACATCTTTAAGGCAAGGATCATTCCGACGACGAGTGCCTCATACTCTGCCTGATTGTTGCTGGTAATGAACTCAAACTTTAAGGCTTGCAAGAGTATTTCGCCAACTCATTCTAGGACTATCATGGCGCCCCTCTTTTTTACGTTGGAAGTGCCATTTACATATATCTCTTATTCTAAAGGCATATCTTCATCTATACGCGAGCTGAATTCTGCCACGAAATCTGCCAGAGTTTGTGGCTTGATGCTTCTCCTTGGGACATGTTGAATATCGTATTCTGAAAGTTCCACTGCCTAGGATACCATTCTTCCTGCTAAATCATGTTCCTTCAAGACTTGTCGAACATGAAAGTTGGTTTTTACTAGGATCTTGTGACCCTAAAAGTATGGTATCAATTTCCTTACTGCAACGATGAAAATTAGCCCTAGTTTCTCAATATTATGATAGCGTACTTTGATGCCTCTGAAAATCTTGCTTACAAAATACATATTTTTTCCCTCCTTATCTATATCGTGGACAAGGGCTGAGCTTATCGCCTGATCTATGATCGAGCGGTAGAGGAGTAATAACAACCCATCTCTCGGGAAAGTTAGAATAGGGGGTGATGTGAGGAAATTCTTGACCTTGGTTAATGTCTCCTCACATTCATAGGTCCATTTAAACCTATCATTATTCTTTAAGGCAATGAATAAGAGAAAGGTTTTGTCGTCTGCGTAGGAAATGAAACGTGATAGAGAGGCGAGGAAACCTGTGAGCTGTTGTACTTCCTTTACGTTAGTGGGGCTTCTCATGGTGATAACTGCTTAGCACTTATCTAGGTTAGCCTCGATGGTCCTCCGTGTCAGCATAAATCCTAAGAATTTATTTGACTGAACTCCGAAAGAACACTTGGTGGTGCTTAGGCGTATATCATATCTCTTGAATGATTGTAGGATATCCTCCAAGTCTTCTGCTTGGCTGCACCCATTGATAGTCATAACTATCATGTCGTCGACATAGACTTCTAGGTTTCTCCATATTTGGCATGCGAAGACAACATCCATGAGCCGTTGGTAGGTGGCGCCAATATTCTTAAGGACGAAAGTATGACATTCCAGTAGTAGTTGCCATGATTCAACATGAAGGCTATTTTGGGTGTGTTCAGGGGATCCATATGAATCCAGTTGTAACCTGAGTATGCATCCATGCAGCTCAACATACGGTAGCTTGATGATCCATTGATGAGGCAATTGATGTTTGGAAGCGGGTACGGATCTTTAGGGCATGCGGCGTTTAGGTCGGTAAAATCTACACACACACGCCACCTGTTGTTAGCTTTTTGTATTAGAACCACATTGGCCACCCATGTGAGGTATTTTGTTTTCGTGATGAATCTGACGTCAGATAGTTTTCCCACCTCTTCATTAGCGCCGACCCTCTTTTCCTCGCCAACTTTCCGCTTCCTCTGTGCCATTGGTCTAGCAGAAAGGTGGATGGTAAGGCGATGACTAACCACTTTGGTGTATATTCCTATCATGTCAGAGGGAGCCCAAGCGAACAAGTCGACATCCTTAATGAGTTGGTCGAATAATTCTCGTTCTTTCTCCGTGGACAACAAAGTACCTATCTTTGTCACCTGATGGGTGTGAGAACCCGTATGAACCTTCTTCAACTCCTCTGTGAGCATGAGCCTCTCTACTTCCACACCTAGTATGAGGTCCCAACACTCTAAGTCAGCATCTGGAACTTCAGAAGGAGGGACATCAACAAGGGCGAGCTCTTTTCTAGCTGTCTCTAGGCTACTTTGATAACATTATCAACCTTCTTGTCGGTCTCCTCAGATTGTACTGACTCGCCCATCAGAGAGCGGATATTTCGAGATTAGGTACATGGTGAACACGATTGCTCCCAGGGAGTTGATAGTCGGTTGCTCTAGAATAATATTGTATAGTGATATGGCGTCTAAAATCAGGTAGCTGATAGCAACCACCTTGGTGTTCTCTGCCTCGCCACATGTGTTTTCCTGGGTTATGTGGCCCATTATTTGTACTTGTTTGCCTGATAACCTTGTCAAAGGACCACTGAACAATTTCATGTCATTCGGGTCGAGTTGTAGTTTCTAGAAGGTGTCCAAAAATAGGATGTCAGTACAGCTGCCTGGATCTCTTAAGACACGCCTGATATCCTAGTTACCGCATTGTACAATGATGACCAATGGATTATCGTCGTGAGGATTAATGTCGAGAGCATCCTTCTCGGAGAATATGATGTTAACCCCTATTTTCCCTTGAGAGCTACTGGGGAAGCCAAGGGATATTACATTTGATGCGAACACCTACCTTGTGTATTTCCTACGAGAAGATATAGAGTTACCTCCACCTATGAAACCTCCAGCGATGAGTATTTGTGTTGTAAGTTATGATTTTTTAACCCATCTTTAGAGAGGATATATGAAGGGAGTTAGAGTAGAAGTGTGGCCCATATTAGTTTTACCAGGGTCCCATGGTGGGCGCCACTATACTGGTAAAAAAATACAGGTGTGTGTGTGTGTGTGTTCCCCCTATAAGGGCAGAGAGATTCAGAGGCCTTAGTAGATGTATAATGTTGTATGATGGTTATGGATTACCCACAATAGTGAGAAGCCTTGTATGACAGTGTTTTATGGTGGTTTTAAGAGTCTTACTCATGTGAGGTGAGAAGCTCTGTAAATGATTGATGGGCTTAGGTGTAAGCTTCAGTGGAGTGTGATCATATGAGAGATAATTTTGATAAGCGTTATGCTTTAGGGTGTAATGATCTGTATAACTTAAGATCTTTCATTTCCTCCTATAGTGAGATATATTTATAGATGCCTCTAGAACCTAAAATTCTCTTGGGAAGGGTCACCGTCCACTTAGTTAATGAAGGACTGTTAAATCCCCATTTCCTAGGAAGTCGTGGGTCAGTTATTGACCCTGACTTCTCTTTGCACCAGAAACGTCTTTTTCTCATATTTCCCATGATTGTGCGAAAGGAAGGTCATGAGGGCAAGGCGATACCTCCCCTCGAGAAACATGTTATTGTCGCCTCTCTTGGGGCGTCCTCTAGCCACCGCCCTAGGAGAGTCCCCTTGCAAATATACACTACTTTTCCAAAATGAGAAGAATGACGAAAAAAATTCTTCTGAAACTTATTATTAAAATGAAATTGTTTGGGTGAAGATAACTTAAAACTAGAGTGCCCAGGTGTCCTAAGCGGTTGTGCCATAATTCTTTGGATTAAGCGGAAAATTCGGTGAGAAGTTGCTAGTGGTTGGTCTTGTGGTAATTTGATAGAGGACACCCGAGCTATCATATCTCATTAAAACCAATAATTGGAATATTATGACCACTATCGATAGTAATATTATTGTTCATATTAGAATAAGATGTGGGATTACTTCCATTTGCAGTGATGTGAAAAGTGACTCTGGTATCCATGTACAATTGATCATTAAAAAGAGACATAAGTATAATATGTATCATAGTTTAAATGATGCTTGATGCATATGATGGTTAGACGTCAGTTGTTGATGTGACTGTCATATGAGCTTGCTAAAGATTAGACCAAATAATTCTTAGTTAGTGATGAGAAGTAAACTAATTCTGCCAATTTTGTGTTATTGGGTGTTGACATAGTGGCATGGCCCAAGGTTGCCACATAGTATCCCATGGTTTAAAGACCCAATGTTGTTGTTGTGACGAAAATGGCGGCCACTATTGATGTTGTGATTGGTTGCCGCTACCTCAGCCTCAACCCTTTGCCAGAAACACCATGACCATTGCCTCTACCGCTGTTAGAGGGTGCACTATTACGTCCGCCAAAATAGTTGTTTCCATTTTGTCGTTATGTTTTTTATGACGAGAAAAAATTCCAACAGAATTATCATATTGGGATGTGAGAAACACAATGTTGCCAGTGATGGTTGTTTCCTTTTTCACCCTTACCATTTCCTCTAAAACGTATCTCCATGTCAAATATATGACTCGACGATGGCATAAGCATCAGTTAATCTAGAAATAAGATGGAGTGCCAATTACTCATTATATACAAGAACACCAACATTGGATAATTGATCAAAAAGTGATTTTATATGTTGACAATACGATGAAACATTAGAAATTGCTCTATCTATATTTGTGAAAATTCTTGTTCCTAATGGAGTGCTCTTGAAACCTTGTCAATTTTTTAAAACAATCGGTTCCAAGTAATTTCAGTCGTTGAATCACGTTCGACGATTGTCTTGAGCAAGTCATCAGATATAGTATCATAAATCTATTATAGGACAAATACATCAACACACGACTAAATTTTTGGATCAATTTCTATGAGAGAATGATCGATCATATCATCTCTGTATGAAGGAATGATATGGTCAATGACTTCGTAGGCTTTTACATGCATCTTAAAGAGTTATGACCATTTATTGCATTGATTCTTTTCCATATCTGGCCTAACTTTGATGATGTTGGTGATTTTCAGAATAATGGAGGCAAGATGGGGGACAAGAGTATGGAGTTTGAGTAAAGACCAAAGAGAATTTTAGTTGTGACGAAGCAATTAGAAATGGAGGATTAGATTCAGCCATGAGGTAGAAGGAAGCAGTTGGAGAGGGAGGATCAGATTCTTACATAAGGTAGGAAGAAGTCAATTTCAACCGACGACTATGAAAAATGAGAAAAAGCGATTTTCAACGACGAAAAATAAGAGTTGAGTTTAGAAAAAGCAAACCTTTTTAATTCCATGTAAAATAAGTATTTGCCTTAGGTATATCATTGCATAATCATTTATATACACAAAATATTACTAAATAAATACATTTTATATTATTTATTTATTAAATCAATCTCATTAATAATAAAAAAATTATTCATATGATTCAATAACATCTTGATAATCAAATTATTCTTGAATATATACAACAAAATATGCAAAGAAAAATATTATCTTACAATCATTTTAAAACAAACTAAATTAATTAATCATTCAAACTAAATAATTAAGATCACAATAAATAATAAAACTCTCACTAAATTTTTTCAACGGGATAGATTTTCTAAATATCTGAAATACTAGTGTACAGTTCATGTTTTATGCATTTAGTGCATTTTGGTTTAACCATTTTGACCAAAATTCTCAAAAGGCAAAAAAAAAGTTTGTGGTTCCCACTTTTGAAATTCCAAAACCAGTAAACCATAGTCAAATACTTGACACAAAGGCTATATCAGTAATTTCACCCATAGACTAGCACCTACAACACTTTCCAGATACACTAGGCATTACACTGAAAAAAGAAGGGTATTTTAGTCTTTTCAATGGTCCCCTCCTTATGTTCTGTCTGAGACAATGATTTTCCGTTCAAGAATGGCTTGCATAGTTGGCAATGTCCTTCTTCTCCTTTACCTTACCACACCCATGGATCCGTACTCTTAAACCTGCTTCTGTTCACTCTTTTTGTTCCTTCTCTTTGGCAGTTAGTTAAGCCGCTCCAATCCACCCACCCACCTACTTTCTCTCTCTGACTACTCTAAAAATCTCATCTTTTTTTCATTCTCTCTCTTCATTCCTTCATTTATTGCTTCCCTTTGCATTCATTCAATCCAAAGTTCACATTTTCATTGGTTTCAGAAGGAGTTATTAGGAGATAGAATAAAGGGTCTTTTTGTGGGGTTTGGAAGATGCCTCTGGTGAGGTTGCAGGTGAGAAATGAGTTTGGTTTGGGGGTGCCTGAACTCTATAGAGATGTTAATAGAGAAGACCCTAAAGCTGTTCTTGATGGTGTTGCTGTTGCTGGACTTGTTGGGATCTTGAGACAACTTGGTGATCTTGCTGAGTATGTTTGAATTTTGATTCTTTCAGTTTTTTTTGTTCCTTTTCCAATAGTAGTTGCAATTTTTTTACCTTTCTTAGTTGTTGGGGAAATGGGTCTGGTTAATTTCTCTTGTTTTGAGTGGATTGGAGCTTTGGAGGTTGTGGATTGGTGAAAAAGTTGATTTTGGAAGTGACTTAATGTGGCTCTTTGGCTTAATTGTTGTTCAGAAAGATGTCCCTTTTCTTAGGTTTTTGGGCCAAATTTCAGTTGGTGAACTAAAAATTTCTCTTTGACTTTTTATTATTTCTTTTTGTAGACAATTATTAGTTGCATACAGCTATACCTTGGTTATACTTTAGATAATCACTCAAATTATTTTGGCTTCTCAACACTCTGAGTGGTTCACCAGGTGCAAGTTGCTCCAATTATTATGACTTATGAGGAATGGATTTGTGTAAAAATGCTTTCTTGCTCTAATATTTTGATTCATTATTTCTTCCATTTTGCACTTAAGCAAAACATCGGTAGAATGCATATGGGATCGCGTATATCCTTTCTTGAAACCTTATCCTTGATGCCTTAGAAAGTTGCATAATGATGGGTAGAGGTTATTCTTAGTTTGGCTTGATATAAATCCTGGTTCAGGAGGGTCTGTGTTTTCTGTCTTAAAAACAATGATGCGTAGATATGATACGTATTTGATATCAGAATATGATTATTCTTGAAAAAGGTTGTTCGCGTTGAAAATGTTTTAGGCCTATAGAATAAAATTATGCATCGAAGTGTTGTAGTACTGACTAGAAATTATAATGCCGAGTTGGTAATTGCATGTCATACTGAGTTTATAATGAAATAGGTCCTGATGATTGTGACATTTTCTTTATGCTTCTTAAGACCTTGTTCTTGTTATGAATGGTATTTGGTCTTAAGTAGTTTAGTTTAGTTTTCTTTCTGTTATTTTTGTTCATGTTGAATTTTACCGATGAAACTTTTTTGAAAATGTAGTTTTGCAGCAGAGGTTTTTCATGGTCTGCAAGAGCAAGTCATGACAACGGCTTCTAGGAGTCATAGATTGATGATTCGTGTTCAAAACATTGAAGCTTCCCTACCTCCCTTGGAGAAAGCTGTATTGGCACAAACAAGTCACATACATTTTGCCTACACCGCCGGTATGGTTAATTTAAGCTACGATCTCATCCTGCATGTGAATTTACTGGAAATATTAGCATTTATGCTCAGAACGAAGCTAATTAACTCTAACCTGATTTAGAAAATATTTGAGCAAACAAGTGGCAAATAATGGAACATTACATTATTAAATGGTTATGATTTTGGTACTCGGACTATATAGTATAGGAGCTCTTAATGAAAACCAGTTTCTTTTCAGGTTGCGAATGGCATCCACGTATAAAAACTGCTCGAAATCATTTCATATACAATGACTTGCCTCCTTTTATTATGGATTCATATGAAGAATGTCGTGACCCACCACGAATGCACTTGCTTGATAAGTATGTTGAATTTCCTTCGATTCTATGTTGTTTTTTCTGTTCGAGAATATTTAGATTGGTTAAATACTAAAGCATAAACAGTTGAGTAGTTTCAAACTTCTTTGGACCGGTATCCTGCGTAAATTAAGTGTTCTGTACTGGTTATTGAAATATTTTTTGTGTGTCAATCAGATTCGATACTGGTGGCCCAGGATCTTGCTTCAGGAGATATTCCGATCCAACCTTCTTCAAGAGAGTATCTGCAGTTTCAGAAGAACAGTACTCTGAGAAGACTGAAAAGGCTAGGAAATCCCGTAAAAGCAAGGTACAATAGTGATCCATGCATTTCAGTGGGAAGATTGTTTTTAACCAAGTTCTGTTCCTGAAAGAAGCATATTTCTTTGGAATGATAAAATATTTTTGCTTATATGAAAAATGTTTACAGAAGAGACGGGCGTCACGGAGGAACAGCGAACTTTTGAGGGGCGAACAGATGCACGGAAATAGTGGCAGGTATACTTTCTGCGTCTACTGTATAAGTACTTATGGTATATGTATTATATATTTAAAATCATACTTACATAGTGTACTGACTATGCAGAATGCAATTTATTTCTCCCTCAATCAATGGCCGAAGCTCATCACAAACAGCCTCTACAATAGACATGACCATGAAATCGGATTTGGAAGATCGTTCAAATTCTTTTGATTCAAAATCTGGTGCTGGCTACATTGAATGTGTTTTCCATCCAAGCAATTCTATGCAACCTGATGAACAGGATTGCGAGGAACCATCCTCTTCAAAGTTGACGCAGAAAACCGAGACTCTTAAGTCAGTATCTCCTCCTATGGATGATAATATTTCACACGATTCATTGGAAAAGCAAGTTGCATCTTCTTCATCTGGTGTTACTTGGGATGAAAAGGAAGAGATATTGGAATCCAATATTCAAGCCTGCGAGACGGATAAAACTCCAGAGAGGCTTGTGGAAAAACAAAACTCGGATATGCATGTTAATGAGGCTGTTAGCGTAGCAAATATTAGTTACAATGATATTCTATTTAATGAAGAAAGAAACCTGAAACCAGTCTTCAGAGAGATTCAAACCGATGATATCGATAGTGAGCCTGATAATGATAATTTCATGGATGCTCTTAACTCAATTGAATCAGAATCAGAAGTTGATTTTGACTATGAAACAAAACGAGAGGTGCAGCGAGTTGCCTCACATGCTACTTGTGAAATGGTTGAAAATGGAGGCACTCAATCTCCTAATTTATTTGACAATGATATTCCTGACTCGCTACAAGAAAATCCTCCTCTCATGTCTGAGTCACATGCTTCTAATTTGGGGTCAGCAGCTACACCAAATATTCTCGATATTGAAAAGGTGACCAGAGACACTGTTTTCTCAAACGACGAAGCAATCGATGATTTGCATGAATCACCACAAGAAATTCCTCATCTCACATCAGAACCACATGCATCTGATTTGGACCCTGCGAGTCCATCTGATGATCCTTGCCGCAAGGAAACGTTCGGAATTTTTCCTGACACCCTCCCAGATATTCCTCCTCTCACATCAGAGCCACATGAATCTAATTTGGGATGTGCGAGTCCATCAGATGTTTCTGCCAGCAAACAAATATCCAAGAGTGAAGCTGATTGTCATTCGTCTGAGAGTCCCATCTCTGAAAGGGATCCTCATACACATGATAATTTTGCTTTAGATCACTTAGTAGGGACTCATACGTCCACTGATTCTCCTACTGTTAATGATACAGTGTCAGCGCCCATCAATACTGATACAACATTTTCTGGCTCAAAATTACCAGATGAAAAAGCCGGGAAGATCAATAACATCTTCAAATATGAAGACACGCATAAAGAGTCTTTCAGCGATAATTCGGTTAGGTTCTGGACAAATGGTGGATTATTAGGACTTGAGCCATCAAAACCTCCTGACTTTACCATGTCAAGTTCCTTAAACCAGGGGTCTTTGATATCGAATAATGAGATGAATGGTGGTTCACTTGGCAATTCAATGCAAAAAAGCAACGGTTCAACTTACAAAGAGGGACATGAATCATCAGAAAAGGTTACTCAACAGATTCTAAAGGAATCAAGTTCTAGGTATGATGATCAGGCTTGTACATCTGAAAATACTTCCCGGGGTTCTCAGCAGAGTAATGGTCACACTAAGAGAAGCATTTTGGCGGAAGGTAATGTTACTGCACCTGGAACTGTTCTCTCGGCAGCAGCTGACACAAAGGATTGTGCTGAAACGGACCTGAAAAATGGTGAAAACTTGTCACAGGTGTTTGGACTTGGTCATAGATTATTAATAAAAAGCTTCAACCGCAAAGTTTCGTTTGACGAAAAATCTGGACCTTATGGTTCTCTGAAATCTGTTATATTGGAACAGAATGAACAAAATGCCATTGTAAGACAGCCGCATCTCGAGACAACCTTCAAAGAGAAAGTTAGTTTCAGATACCCTATAGATTCACTCCCTCCTTCACCGCCACTCGAACATATGAAAATATCTTTCCAACCTCTCAGTGGACTTGAGACCTCCAAGCTAAAACTGCAATTTCCCGACGGAAGTAATCATCATGAAAGTATAACAGATATGTTTCCTTCGTTCCAATTGGTACCAGAATCCTCCATTCCTATGGACGATTCAGGCTCTCACTCCGACGGTGACGACACGTTCTGTAGATCATCTCCTTGTGCATCATATGATTGTCATACCCCTCGCTCGGACTATGACTCTGATCAGTGGGAGTCCGATGAAACTCCCGAAAGCAGTGACCATGGTGGCATACATGATTCTCCTCACAGAAGCTCATCAACTGAATCTATTTTAAGCACCAAAGAACATGGTAGAATGTCCAATAACGACACTGACGTAAAAGACGATCATACGAATCGCGTGGAATCTTCCTTATCCGGGCCGATACTCGATTTTCCATGTTTTGACAATGTGAATCCCGTACTTGAGAAAGAAAGCAATACACATCATGAACACAATAATGATGTCACGTCGCATAATTATGCAGACCCTACTCGACCACCACCACCTCCTCCTCCGGTTCCTCCAACACAATGGAGAGTCCCAAAACCACAGTTGGACAAGTCAAATGAGATACAAAATTCTATATCCGAAGATTCCGAACGAGTCAGTGCTCAAACTCTTCCAGAATCTACTATCTTCCAACAACCTAGGCATACCGAGGTTGAGCAAATACAACATAATCAAGACGAGCACGAGTCTTATGATACTGTTATACATAGATTGAAGGAAAAGGTACTAATTTGGTCTTGATACCTCTTTATTTCTCAGACATTGCATTCATTTAATTTAACCACGGCGGATAACAGAATCTTTCAAAATATTCATCGTGTTCTGTCTTTCCTGCAGCTGGGTCCGCAGAGGTTGAATAGTCAGAAGGAAGTAAATCAGTTGAGAATGGGACATGAGACAGATGAAAGAGAAGATTTCCTTTATCAAATCAGAACCAAAGTAAGTAATCATTGTATAATCTCAACGATTAACCGGCAAACATTCATTTCCGTCCTCCAATTCGTCAAGTTTTAGAAGTTTCTATATAAACTTAGCATTATGTTGCAAAGTTACAAATCTAACTTCTACATTACTCTACCATTAATTGGTTCAGTCCTTCAACCTGAGGCCTACAGTAACAGGAAAGTCGAACACTTCAACAGCCCCCACTGCGAACGTCCAAGTTACAGCAATTTTGGAGAAAGCAAATGCAATCCGTCAGGTATTTCGCCGTTTTTCTTTCTCCCAATTGTTTCCGACGCTTACATTTCATATCTAACTTTGCATCCATAATCAACAACCACACAGGTTGTCGCGAGTGATGAAGGCGAAGACGACGATGATACCTGGAGTGATACGTGATTTCTTTTTCTTCTTTTTAAAATTCTTTTAATTTTCATACATGAGTAGAGTCATTGCATGAGGCTTTGTTGTATGTAAGCATGCATGTGTGAATAAATCATGTCTATTTTTGTTATTAATAGTGCAGTAGTGGTTAGTTTCCTTAATCTTCATTACCTTAATATGAGTTTATATGTCTTCATTAGCTGTTTTTGCTTTGAATCTTTACGTAGAATTGTTGAAAAAATTTCTGAATATTATTTCGAAAATAACGAGATTACAATAACTGATAACTGAATTGTTTAAATAGACTACAAATTGTCTAATATGTCTAATCAATGGGTTTAAATACGAATGATTATGAAATTATAAAATTAAAATTATATTTACAAAACTTTATAAGTTGACTAAATTAGTTTGAGCCATTTTGTGTTTAGAGATATCAGTCATTTCATTCCTAACAAAAAGGTCATTTGAAAACAGTGACAAATCAGCTGTTTGTTTTAAAAATGATTTTTTTATAGAGTAACGTAGGACCTTATTGTTTTAGTTTTAAAAAAATAGATTTTTTTTTGTATTTTTAAAAATTAATTTTGTAAAATTGTTTTTTTAAAAGATTACAGATTTTTTATATTTATATTTTTTAATTGCAAGATTAATTTTGATATCCTATAACATTAATATATATTATTAAAGATTAAAACATAATCAAAATTAGAATTTTTGAAAAAAATTGTATCTCAAAAATGATTTTTATGACAAAATATTTGAAATAGCTTTACAATTAAATGATTTTTTGAAATTTTGATATCCAAATTTTTTTCTTCGATAAAATGATGAAATATCTAAAATAACATTTTAAAAATAAATATTCAAATCAAATTTTTATTTGAAGCTTTTATGAATTTTAAAAAAATTTTTTTTTTACAAAATTTTGGTACACTATAAAAATCATTAAAAAAAAACAAAACAAACGGGTCTATAATTTTGTTTAAAAAAAATTTACTGAAATTTTTTTATAAAATTTTCAAATGAAAATTTAGTTTGAAAGTTATTTTTTAAAATTTTATTTTAGATATTTTATTGAAATTTTGTTTAAATATCAAAATTTCAAATAATCACTTAATTTGAAGTTATTTCAAATAATTTTTTATAAAAATTAATTTTAAAATACAATTTTAAAAAAAAAATATGATTTTAACTATCTTTTAATATTCAATAATATATGTTTATGTTATAGAATATCAAAATTAATCTTTGAATTAAAAAAAATGAATATAAAAAACTTGTAACATAATGAAAAATAATTTTATAAAATCTATTTTTGAAAATACAAATAAAAGCTTCATATTTTTTAAAACTGAAAAAAAAACCAATAACTAAGTAGGCCCAATGACGATTTTTTTTTTACCTAAATGACACTTTTTCAAAAAAATCACATAATAACTCATTTTTTAAATTATTTTCTAAAATACCTCCACTTTAGGAGTGAAAATAAGTGTTGTTGCCAACCTAATTGGCGACATCTCTCTGGCCTTAAGAGGAGATGTCAATTGAATTGGAGACACCATATGATATTGTCAATCCAATTGTCAATTAGTTTGGTGAGAGTGTGTAATCAAAAAATTTTAAACATAAATAATTAATATTAATATTTAATTAAAAATAATATTACATAAACTAATGATGACGATCGGGTTGGTCATACTGGCATCCGGTTCCACATCTCCTGCTACTCTTACTTGCTGTCCTCTTTGCTCTCGTTGTTGATTCACTCCAGGTGTTTGAGGATTTGAGGTCTTAGAAATATCCTCAGCAGTATTCCTAAAATGTTCTTGCATTTCTAAGAAGTCTTGTGTGTTGAAATTGAGTTTGCGACTCATGTCAGAATAGTTAAAATGTAATGAAGGATCATTGGTGTGTGACTTTGATAATTAAAGAGAAACATTGATATGTCGATGCTATATAGTGCAAAATAAGCAATATTCAAATATTCTTATGGGTACGCAAAAATATCTGGTTACGGGATGAAAATATATAACCATGGTTGTCAACCACTTGTCCATCCCATACCTGACAAAACTCAACCTCACCAACCCTTTTCTGGTCTGCAGCTTTATCTATCTATCTATCGCTTTGCCTGCAACAGTGTTATACCTTCCCTTGTATTTCACTACAAAAAACGGAAAAAATAGAAAAGATTAGGCTTAATACCCTTTTTGGTCCTCTAACTATAGGGGTAGGTCCAATTAGGTCCTCTTTCTTTTAAAAGTGCCAAATTGGTCCTATACGTTTTTAAATAGGTCCACGTTTGTCCTTGCCGTTAGAAAAGTTAAAATTTCACTTAAAATGTTGATGACATGGCATGGATGTGCTGATGTGTATTGTTGGTTGCAGAATAGGGCAAGCAGCAAAAATATTTATTTTCGGAAAGAATTCCCTCCGGAATTTATGTCGTGTCCACAGAGATCGGTTCGAGGGAAAGAATGCCGTTCGACAGTCTCTCGCGTTTATGAGTTTGGATTAAAATGGTTTAAAACAAGAAAACAGAAAAGTAAACATTAAAATAAAAAAACAAATTCATTCTTCAGAGAGAAAAACTTATCCGGCAATGTATATATTTGACTCCTCACAAACTTAAACTTACCGACCAGTTATACTCCACCTACAATACTCCTCAATATCACCCAGCATCGCTCACAACAAAGGTTATGTCTAACGCAAAGTTGAGAAAACAACCGTGTTACCATTGCCGATACTTTCGCACGCTAGCTCAAGGCACGAAAGCATTAAGATTCGACGCCTATTGAAGATTGTTAGCTCCTAAATCTATCTTTAGAGTCCAGAAACTAACAGATAATAATCCCTAATCGAAGTTTGCGAGGGTTATGTCTAACACAACCTAAACCCCGCGCATAAAGCAAAAATCAGAGACAATCACCAATAAAGATTTGTAAAGCGAGTTTTATACAACGCCATGGGCGACAAATATACATGAGTTCAGAACAAATACATATACACAACCCAACACATGAAGAAAACACAAAGAAAAAGAGAAATGAACCAAACATCTCACGGTTTGTCAGAGCCGGTCGACGATCAATCCACCCCGGTTCATCCGTATGCATGCTCCACAGTTATTTTCTAAGCTCTCCAATGAAAAATGAAGTTTGATGGAGTTAGGAACAAGAATCCCCAAAACCATACTCTAAAAAGTAACTGAAATAAACTATATACAATTTCAATTCTGTACAGTTCGCACAACGAACACACTTCATTCGCAAAGCAAATGGCTCAAAAAATGGCACTTTAAGTGCCTCTGATTGTCAAACCGCCTCAGCTTTTCTTCGTGAGTTCGCAGTGCGAATGAATCATTCGCAAAGCGAATGTTCGCTGCTCAGTTCGCAAAGCGAACTTTGGTTCCTTTTGGCTCTGCCTCATTCTGGGACCATTCACTGGGGAACTCGCCAGCCATTCGCAAAGCGAATGTTCGCTGGCTCCTTCACAAAGCGAACAAGCTGAACTCTGCACTACTTCAGCTCCCTTTTATTGCCTCTAATGACACATCTTGGAGCCTTTATTTGCTCATTGCTCCAACAATGCTTTATCACCTATAAAATGAATGGAAAACCATTAATCTTTACATAAATGAATCAAAAACACAAATATATCCTAACTAACGTATTTATACACAAAGTGGGGTTTATTCGACCGATATTTAACAAAAAGTATCGATAAGTGTAACAAAACATATATAAAAAAATAGGTACAATTTGCACTTATCAAACTCTCCCCAACTTACCTAATTGTTTGTCCACAAACAAGAATCAAACACACTTGAAAAAGCACAAGCAATATCCAAAGAAAGACGAATCAACAGGTTTTGAAAAACGGAAACGAATGAATGGTTCAAATGATAAATGGTACACACAAAGTAAATACTTACCACTAAACTACGACGACAACATAGTCACGAAACAAATGCAAAATACAAAAATTATGCCAAAAATTCTAAAACAACACAAGTTCCAAAGTGAATCACACCTAGCAAAAATAATCATCGGTAGATGAAAAACACAAAATGAGGTTCTTTTCACTCACACAACACTCATGTAAACAAAAGACTAAATTATGTATACATCCACAAATTCATATTGAACATACAAAGGCAAGAATCCCAAGGACTTTAAAGGTTGTAACGTGGTCGGATAAACAAACAAGGGGCAATTTCTAAAGGTAATTGAAACAAAAACTTGCCTAAACCTAAGGGAGTGAAAACTCACAAAGATTCACACACAAAATTTCAACCAACTTCTTCCAAAATCCCAAGTGCTACACAACACACAATACTTATTTAGCACAATTATTGAAACTCTTTTTGTTTCCTTTTTCAAGGATTTTCTTTTTCTTTTTTTTTCTTTCTTTTCTTTGTCATATTTTTCTCTTTTTTCTTTTCTTTTTCAATCCGCATAGAATCCAACCAATGAGTACACAATCATCCTCTCCCCAACTTGAATTCAACAGCACCATCATGTGAACACTCCCTACTTTCTAAGGCAAGGAAAAAATCCATACAACAACATAAAGTTGAGGTCCAAGAAAAAACAAAATCCATTAAAAAATAAGTGAACTAAATACTCATAGACAAGCATTAAGTTCAAATAGAAACATGGATCAAAAAGCTCAAAGGGGTTACGAATTCTCACACCCTCACAAGGTGAATTGACTATTTGGCTAAGGTGGTTGTGCTCAAAATGAAACAATTGCCTTGATCCTTTTCATGCATTCATATACACAACACAAACAACAGATTCAACATAATAAAATCCAGTTAGAACACGAAAGTTGGTACTCCGTGCGTATATGAACAATAGAAGACTACCTCACAAAAAGGTTGGGAACTAAAGTGATTCACAATAGAACAAGTATACAAAAGAATGGATGGCATGGAAGTTTGTAAAATTCCTAAGTATCATGAATATGCTAAAGTATAGAAAGCAATAAATACATACCTCAGACGTGTATAAAGCTTAACAAAATCATTACCATACATCCGCAAGTTGAAACAAACCAACTTGGAAAATCACAAAAGCATCCTCAAATAAGTCTATCAAGACTTGCAACCAAACAACAAACAAAACTTTAGAAAAGAAAAACTATAAAACATGCTTGTTTTACGTCGTAAGCTCGACGCCTTTACGGTGCTTAATTAGAAACTTCCTCTCTTCATGCCATGGTGATGTCTCACCGCGCAACCAAAAGCAAGCGTCCTAACCAAACACTTAAACAAACGTTAATCTACAAGTATCCGTATAACAAGTGAAAATATACAATATATACGATATCTACAAAACTCAAAAACAAAGAAACTATCGCAATGCGATTCAATATCAAAACCAATCCCCGATAACGACGTCATTTTGTTGGTTGCAGAATAGGGCAAGCAGCAAAAATATTTATTTTCGGAAAGAATTCCCTCCGAGATTTATGTCGTGTCCACAGAGATCGGTTCGAGGGAAAGAATGCCGTTCGACAGTCTCTCGCGTTTATGAGTTTGGATTAAAATGGTTTAAAATAAGAAAACATAAAAGTAAACATTAAAATAAAAAAACAAATTCATTCTTTAGAGAGAAAAACTTATCCGGCAATGCATATAATTGACTCCTCACAAATTTAAACTTACCGACCAGTTATACTCCACCTACAATACTCCTCAATATCACCCAGCATCGCTCACAACAAAGGTTATGTCTAACGCAAAGTTGAGAAAACAACCGTGTTACCATTGCCGATACTTTCGCACGCTAGCTCAAGGCACGGAAGCATTAAGATTCGACGCCTATTGAAGATTGTTAGCTCCTAAATCTATCTTTAAAGTCCAGAAACTAACAGATAATCATCCCTAATCGAAGTTTGCGAGGGTTATGTCTAACACAGCCCAAACCCCGCGCATAAAGCAAAAATCAGAGACAATCACCAATAAAGATTTGTAAAGCAAGTTTTATACAACGCCATGGGCGACAAATATACATGAGTTCAGAACAAATACATATACATAACCCAACAAATGAAGAAAACACAAAGAAAAAGAGAAATGAACCAAACATCTCACAGTTTGTCAGAGCCGGTCGACGATCAATCCACCCCAGTTCATCCGTATGCATGCTCCATAGTTATTTTCTAAGCTCTCCAATGAAAAATGAAGTTTGATGGAGTTAGGAACAAGAATCCCCAAAACCATACTCTAAAAAGTAACTGAAATAAACTATATACAATTTCAATTATGTACTGTTCCCACAGCGAACACTTCATTCGCAAAGCGAATGACTCAAAAAATGGCACTTTAAGTGCCTCTGATTGTCAAACCACCTCAGCTTTTCTTCGTGAGTTCGCAGTGCGAATGAATCATTCGCAAAGCGAATGCTCGCTGCTCAGTTCGCAAAGCGAACTTTGGTTCCTTTTGGCTCTGCCTTATTCTGGGACCATTCGCTGGGGAACTCGCCAGCCATTCGCAAAGCGAATGTTCGCTGGCTCCTTCGCAAAGCGAACAAGCTGAACTCTGCACTACTTCAGCTCCCTTTTATTGCCTCTAATGACACATCTTGGAGCCTTTATTTGCTCATTGCTCCAACAATGCTTTATCACCTACAAAATGAATGGAAAACCATTAATCTTTACATAAATGAATAAAAAACACAAATATATCCTAACTAACGTATTTATACACAAAGTGGGGTTTATTCAACCGATATTTAACATAAAGTATCGATAAGTGCAACAAAACATATATACAAAAATAGTTACAATTTGCACTTATCATGTATGTTTCTGAATGGGGATGTGGCACGGTTTATATAGGTCAATTCAGAATTGTCGCTTATTTACCTTAAGTCATTTTAGTTCTACACACGAAGACGAAGCATAGCAGACGAAGACGAAGCATAGCAGACGAAGACGAAGTATAGCAGGCGACCGAGGCTGAAGACGAACACAAAGATTCCCAGACATACGATTGAAGACGAAGCAATATACTGGTTAGTGGCTATGTTACTTTCGTAAAATTTTCGTTTTTTGTAGTCTAGGGTTTGTGTGTAGAAATTAGGGTTTGTTGCCTCCTTTTTAAAATTAGGGTTTTTTATGTTCGTTTCGTAAAGTTTCTGCTTGTTTATGATATTAGGTTGAAATGGAAGAAATGATTACCCTCAACATTCATCATAGTGGGGAATTTATTGACTATGATAAAATGAATTACGTGGGGGGTAAATGTAACGAATTACAGGTAGATGTTGATAGGTGGTCGTATTTTGAGTTGATAGGTGTTTTGAAAGACATAGGGTATACTGAGGTAGACAATACCTACTACAAGGATCCTACATTTGGGATTAATGTGCTTAGTGATGATAAAGGTGCATTAGAGATAGCTGACCTATGTAGGGTACATCTGAAGGTCGACATATACATTGAACACCCATTATCCCAACCTGAGTATGTTGATGAGGGTGACACATTAAATGAAGAACCTACAAACATGGAGGAGGACACATTAAATGAAGAACCTACAAACACGGAGGAGGACATATTAAATGAAGAACCTTTGGATGTTGTGAATCAAGAACAATATGATATTGTTGCTGAACTTGTTGATCAAGTCCTTAAGGATGTAAACAATTCTGTTGAGTGTGTCCACCCTGGTGAGGGAGTGAATTCTGGTGAGGGTGTTAAGGCTGGTGATGGAGTGAATTCTGGTGAGGGTGTTAAGGCTGGTGATGGAGTGAATTCTGGTGAGGGTGTTAAGGCAGTGAATTCTGGTGAGGGTGTTAAGGCTGGTGATGGAGTGAATTCTGGTGAGGGTGTTAAGGCTGGTGAGGGAGTGAATTCTGGTGAGGATGTTGCTGCTGATGAGAGTGTCAAGGCTGTTGAGGGTGTTGATGGGATTCATGGTGAGGTTCATGATGGGAGTGACACAAGCTCTGATGACAGTGAGGATTCATCATATAATTATGATAGTGCATTGGAGCTTGATTTTAGTGATTCTGATGTTAGTTTGGATTATGATGAAGAACATGTTGCCAAAATGGTGGAGTGTGATGAAAAACATGAAGGAAGTAGCAAAATCAATAAAAGGACAGGGGAAGCAGATAGTGGAGGTGAGAATGCAGTTGTGTATGATAGTGATGAACTAGATAGTGGATGTGACACTGAGGATGATGAAGAACCAAGGAAGAGGAAGCATCCAATTTTCAAGGCTATGAAAGACATGTCTAACTATAAATGGGATTTGGGAACCTATTTTAATACCAAAAGTGATTTTAAGGAAGCTATTCAAACATATGCTGTTCAGAATGGGAGAGGTCTAAAGTTTCTAAAAAATGACAACAAAAGAGTGAAGGTGGTATGTAAAGATGGTTGTCAGTGGGAGGCCTATTACGGAAAGCTTCCTGATGAGGACACTTGGCAGCTTAGAAAACTAATTGACACACATAATTGTGCTAGAGAGTATAATGTCAAGATGATGAGCACGAAATGGCTAAGCAAGAGGTTGCAAAATACATTGAAAAACAATCCTAAGCTTAAGCTAAAGGATATTAAGGAGAAGGCTCTTAAGAAATGGAATGTAGGTGTTAACAAGACAAAGGCAATTAGGGCCAGATTTGCAGCCAGGGATATGGTAGATGGATCTTATTTAGGAGATTACACTAGGATTTATGACTACTGTCATGAAATTTTGAGGACAAATCCTGGTTCCACTGTTAAGATAAATGTCACACCAGTTCAAGAGGGTGTTGAGGATGCTAGACCTTATTTCAAGAGGTTGTACATTTGTTATGATGCTTGCGAGAAAAGTTTCAAGTTGTGTAGGACCTATACTTTCATTTCGGATCAGCAAAAGGTACCACTAGATTTATTACATTAATTTAAGTTTTAATGTATTTTTTGATTTAGAATGTAGTTTTGAACTTTTATTTGATATATGCATTTACAGGGTCTTCTTCTAGCTATGGATGAATTGTTACCAAGTGTTGAACAGAGGTTTTGTGTGAGACATCTATACAACAATTTTAGGAAGAAATTTCCAGGAAAAGTGTTCAAGGAGATCATTTGGAAGGAAACAAGAGCTACTTATCCACAAGCTTGGGAAAGAGAGATGAGAGGCATGAGGAGGATAAATGAAGAGGCCTACAAACACATGATGCAAACACCACCAAGATTTTGGAGCAAGTCCTACTTCAGAACCACAACAAAGTCTGATACTGTCCTGAATAATATGTCAGAAGCTTTCAACAGTGTGATTGTGGAAACAAGGGCAAAACCTTTGGTCACAATGTTAGAAGATATTAGGGGATATATAATGGAAAAATGGGCGGCAAATAGGTTGAAGTTCACTAATTTGGGTGATGATGGAGTGTTGCCAAACATAAAGAAGCAGGTGGAGAAAACAAGCAGTTATACAAATTTTTGGATAGTAAGGTAATATACTTACTTTTGTGTTTTATTTTTATGACTTACTTAAGATAGGTAATAGATTTACTTCTGTGTTTAATTATTATGACTTACTTTTGATAGATAATGCACTTACTTTTACAGGATGTCATCTGAATATATTTTTGAGGTTAGACATATTGAGAATCAGGGAGACATGTTCACTGTCGACTTAAAGGAACATGGTTGTTCTTGCAGAAAGTGGCAGCTGACTGGTCTCCCATGCGTCTATGCAATTTCCTCAATGAAGAGTAGAGGTCTTACTATTGATGAGTTTGTCTCAGAATATTACAAGAAGGCTAGGTATATTAAGGTGTATGAACCTATCATTTACCCTCTGAATGGTACAAATTTATGGGTGAGAACCGAATACCCTGATGTGCAGCCTCCCAAATTCAAGAAAATGCCTGGACGACCAAAGAAGAAGAGGAATAGAGAACAGGGTGAGATTGATGGTTCTGACAGGAAAATAAGAAAACTGGTATAATTGCGAGGTGCACTAGGTGCAGACAAATCGGGCACAAAAAATCAACATGTAAGATGGCTCAGCCACCACATCAGGCATCATAGGTTTCTCAGCAACCATCTCAACAAGTATCTCAAGCAAGCCAGGCAAGCCAGGCAACTCAGGCAACTCAGGCATCTACTCAGGCAACTACTCATGCAACTCAGGCAACTACTCAGGCAACTCAGGCAACTTAAGCAACTACTCAGGCAACTATGGCAAGTAAAACTACTCAGGCAACCAAGTCAACTAAGGCAACTAAAACTACTCAGGCAACCAAGTCAACTCAGGCAACTAACAACAAGACTGCAACACAAGCTAGGCACAAGTTGCCTTTTAAGAGACCAGCACAGCTTTAAAGAGGACCCACCACCAGATTAAGTGCATCACAGAATGCAGTGGGTCCTACTACTAGGAGGACAACACCAACTAAAAGGAACATTTCAAAGAAATCCTCTTAGGGTGTATAGTTTGTGTTGTATTGTGTAATGTTGTTTTCTGATATTATGAACAATTTCTGCTATTTTGTGTACTAAGCATTTCTGATATACTTCAGCTATTATGTGTAATGGCGTACTTATGTACTTATGGTGTACAATGTTTCCTATTTTGTATTGATACTTCTGTTATGCTGTTGTCAAATTATGCTACTAAAGTTTTTTGTTAAGTACTTATGCTACTGATACTTCTGTCCACCTGTTGTCAAATTTTGGTGTTGCTGCGGTGAAAATCGGATAACAAGCTATTAATTAACTTGCATCACATTTCTTTTACAACCGACTTTGATTTATGCAAAGGAAAGGTTCAAGATCGAAGAAAACCTAAAAGGGGGGAGATCTAAGGTTCGGGGGTTGGCTATACTAAGGGAAGGTATTATCACCCTTAATATTCGTAGTACTCTACAGGAACCTCTTGTTTAGTTTGTGTTATGTTATGTTTGCTTGCTAAAGATATCTGTTAAAAGCTAAGGTAAGGACCTAAAGGTATGTACACTAAGTTTTGCTCGCCAAGACGTCGCAACTTGTGCCTACGTATCTGACTTAAAGAATCAGAGCAACCGTAGTTCACCTAACTAAGGGTGGATTGAGGAACCATTGGCCATGGCCAAAGTTCAAAGGGGGGGGGGGGGGAAATGAATATGAGCTCATTGTAGAGTTTAGGAAACTCTCTAAGTCTAAGTTGTGAGATTAAATGACTATGAGGTCTAGAGAAGATGCTTCCTATGACTATGAGGTCAAGGGCTACCTATGACTATGAGGTCAAAGGTTAAAGATGGCTCTATGACTATGAGGTCAAGAGGTGATCCTATGACTATGAGGTCAAAGGAGGGTAATGAGCTTTCTATGACTATGAGGTCAATAGGGAGACTTTGACTATGAGGTCAAGGTTGGAAAATGGCTATGAGGCCAAAGTTTTACCTATGACTATGAGGTCAAGGTTGAAAAATGGCTATGAGGCCAAGGGATAGTAATGAGCTTTCTATGACTATGAGGTCAATAGAGAGACTTTGACTATGAGGTCAAGGTTGGAAAATGGCTATGAGGCCAAGGTTTTACCTATGACTATGAGGTCAAGAATTGGGAGAAAAACTAAGACTATGAGGTCAAGGTAAAATGAGCTTTCTATGACCTTGAAGTCAATAGAAAAAACTTTTCCTTTGGAAGGAAGGGGAATATAACATCTTGTAAACAAGAGTTACAAAAGAGTTGAAATATATGTTTAAGAATTCCAACAAAACAGTGAGCATTAATATATAAAATGGCAATAACAAGGATTAATGGTCACATAAATGTGACAAGTGTGATTGAGAAAACATTCTCACAGTTTGGCAACAAATAGATTTGAAAACGTGCAACTTAAAACAAATGCCAGAAAGATACAAACAACACTCTCATGATAAGGTTTCGTTCATAGTTTGTAAACAGTTTAATAAGATTCACAACTTCCAGCATATTTCCAAGGGATCTCTCTTTAAAATAGTGATCACATAAGGCAGAGGCAACATTTTTACAGTTTAACAAAAAAATATTTGAAAGGAACAACATTAAGTCTTGTTTAAAGTTAAGAAGCATTGTTAAAAAAACACAAGTTACTAAGTATTAAAAGAAACTTTCCTTTTGTTTATTTTTACGTATAAAAAAAAACAGTTGGTTTTGTTTACTAAAAAAATTAAAATGAAATTACAAGTATTTTGTTGTTTTTCTTTCTTTTTTAAAATATTAAAAATAAAATAAAATAAGAGTGAAAGGAACAAATAAAATGAAAAAAAAAAAAAGCATGACACCCGCCACACAGGGCATGGCAGGCGCCATGCTCCCACAAACCACACATGGCTTGCGCCACCCACCATTAGTGGCTTGTGCCACTATTTTTCTTTTTTAACAAAACAGAGGTGGCTTGCGCCACCCTGTTGAAGTGGCCTGCGCCACTGTTGTTTTTTTTTTATATTTTTTTTTATTTTTCAAAGGTTGGCTTGCGCCACCTGTTACTTATTAAAACAAGGGTGGCTTGCGCCACCCCTTGCATGATGGGGTCAGGTGCATTTTGTTTATTATTTTTATTTTATTTTTCTGTGTCACATGGCGGGAGCCACCAAAGTCTTATGTTTTAACTCATTTTTTACGTGGCGAGCGCCACCCTTGTTCTTGTTCAGTTTTATCTTCAAAACTCCAGTCCAGTTACGTTTAAAAAAAACTCTCACGATTTATTAAACAAAATGAAATCACAGATTCACAATATTTATTCCAGCATCATCAACAACATTTATCACAATATTTATCACAGGAACGACAATGTAAAGAATATGATAACTGTATGCTTAAAATGATTACAGTATTAACAACAACAAGGACGTAGCATAATACCTAGTGGAGAAAGTCCACTGCCTCTTCACCGGTACAGGTTCTGGAACTGATAGATGAACTCCTCCTCCCTCCAAGATCAACTGGTACCAAGTTCTTCAATAAGAACCAAGTCACTAATGATTGTGATATAAGATGTTTGGTGTTTGGTGTTTGGAAGTGTTTTACAAAGTGATGAAAATGATGAGTTTCTTGCAAGTTTTGAGGATGACTTGCAAGAGCAGAGAAATTTTGAGAGAGTTTCTCTAAGTATCTTGTGTTGTTTCTGTGTGTTGAACAAGGAGGAAATGAGCTCCTTTTATAGGCAAATAAAGTGGTTCAAGCACAGTGGGTAAAGGCATTATCCATTGGGGAAATAATTATTGTTTGCAAGGACTGATGGGTAAGGAATTAGGGTTTGGCAAGGATGTTTCAAACTTAGTCGTTCAAAAATCTCAGAGAAAAGCAGGACGTAGCTTTGGCATTTTCCTACATCCATGTTTTACTGCATATTTTCTTTATCTTGTGTCATAGTGAATGAGCTTAAAAGGGCAAACATAAGGGACAAGCAAGGTGAAAAGCAACGGTAAAATTTAAACCAATTCACTCATGCTAGTACAAAGGTAAGAAATAAAAGTAAAAAATAAAAATAAAAACTAACACAGTAAAATTAATTGAATTGGGCTTAAGTGAAAGAAACAAGAAATCTCCACATTTAAATGTCCTTTTTGCAAGAGGAAAATGAGTGAGAGCTAAATAAATAAAGTAAGAATAAAACCTAAATTTAAAAGCAAACTTAAGTAAAATTAAAATTAAAAATGAACTAAAATTGATAAAAATTAAACTAGTTAAATTAAAGTAAATTTAATTAACTTAATCAAAAATATAGATGAAGCTAAAATATTAACTAACTAACTTAGTTCTAAATGATTCAAGATAACTATTTTTAAAAGAAAATTTAAAATACCCATGGAATAATAAAAAATCGGCTAAAATACATCGATGAAAAATTTAGCTAAAAATGCAAAGATAGCAAATTAAAAAAATGATATGCAACTGAAACAAACGAATCTAAGGGTGAAATTTGAGGTGCAACAGTTGCCCCTATTTAAATAGCTTCACCGAATGGCACGAGGAATGGAAATCCTCGGGACGTCGAGGTGGAAGATATTTAAATATAGCAAACTGGAAATTTTGCCCTTAGATGGAATGCAGATGCTAAAGACATGCAACAAACATGCACATGCTGACATGCCATGAACTCTAATATGATGATATGGTGTCATGATAGTGCAAAAATGCAGACAAACAGGACACCAAAGAGCTACCAAACACAGGTGAGCTTTACTGGGGAAAGATGAAGGAAGTATCCACAAGAAAGGCTCCCTGGGGATACAAACTAACCAACAAAAGAGACTCACTGGGGAGACCCTAAAGAAACACTAGGGACAGAGAAATAAAGGGGATACCTTACAGATCCTCACTAGAGATAGGGGCCATAGAGGTATTCTCCACTAGGGAAAGATCCAGGGTAGTGGATCAACAAGTACATGTATGACTGCCCGACGCTCTGAAAAGTAACCTTATTGGAGGTAGAACCAAAATATGGGCTCCAAGAAGGATTGATCATCAAGTCTAAATGTGACTAGATGACATTCTAGAAATAAAGATTCTCAATGAAGATTGAACCGGAAAGATGGTCTTCACTGGGAAAATACATCCAAGAATATCCAAAATGATGGAACAACAGGTTCAAGTATGACCGATTGGCACTTTAGAAGAAAAACAACCTCATTGGAGATAGAACCCAAAAATGGGCCCCAATAAAGGTATCAAGAATGATTGCCATTCTAGAAATAAAGATCCATAATGAAGGTTGAACCGGAAAGACGGTCTTCACTGGGCAAATACATCCAAAGTGATGGAACAACAGGTTCAAGTATGACCGATTGGCACTTTAGAATAAAAACAACCTCATTGGAGATAGAACCAAAAAATGGGCCCCAATAAAGGTATCTAGAATGATATCCATTCTAGAAATAAAGATCCACAATGAAGGTTGAACCGGAAAGACGGTATTCACTGGGCAAATGCATCCAAAGTGATGGAACAACAGGTTCAAGTCTGACCGATTGACACTTTAGAAGAAAAACAACCTCATTGGAGATAGAACCAAAATATGGGCTCCAATAAAGGTATAGTATCTGATAGGTTAGTACCGGGGTTGCATAAATGTAGATAAACCTTCCTGGGGAATACCAATTATGGTTGCAAAAAGGTTGAATAGTACCAGAGATAGATAAGCTTCTCATAAGAGACTGCCACTTATCGCCATAGAAAAACAAGCTTCTTCAAGAGATTGATACTTGTTGTCAGTTAAAAATTCCAAAGCTATGTTGATATCACAATACTATTGGAGAATGAATTATGTATTCAATGAGGATCTGTAAAAGATTCTTCTTGCGAGACACAGTGCAAAATAAATGCACATTCAAAGATAGGTTTAAAACCACATCTTCTAGGGACCAAAGTTCAATCTAGGGACAAGCTATAAAGAAACGGTCAAACAAGACTCCAATTGAGGAAAGAACTTAAATGGGGATTTATCTTATCGAAATCCGGGGAAGATAACTGAACTAACCATCATCCACGAGAATCAAACTCGGCGGGGAATTCAGAAAGGATGAGCACTTTATGCCTAGGGCTGACAACTCTACTGGAGAGGATAGACAAAACCAGTCACTTGGAGAGATAAACGCCAAAGTGAACAAAGCAGGTAAACACCAGGATGGAAGCAGAAATGCTAAGATGCCATGCATAAGAGTGCTTATGCTTATGCTGACAAAACAGACAAAGGAAGCGAGACTGAAGATGAAATAAACATCTCGACAAAGATACCCAGCCAAACTCGACAGATGGAACCATCGTTGGGGATGAATAAGTAGGATCAGTAGTTCTTCTTCAAGATTACAACCTTCTCTGGCGAGAAGAGTACTCCACTTGGTATAGCATCATGACTTCACTAGGATCGCCATCATGAGCTTGATTTCTTTACTGGAGGAGGAAATCCATGTAGAATTGCCAAGATTAGCTGAAGTAACAGCTTATTGAGGAGCTGGAAAAGGATATTCCAAGAATAGAGTCATTCTGCGTCCTGACTTGCATGATGATCACCATGACGAACAACGGCTCTTGCGATAGGTACTCTTTAAATCTTCTCTGCCCCATATTAACTAGATTTACACAACAAGGTCTTTGAACTTGTTCTTCAGAATGGTTGTTGACAATTGGGAAACAAACTTACCCCTGTCAACTTGGTTGATATGTGAAGGAGAATTCGCTGATTAATTGACATTTGAGAGATTTGTCGAATCTCGACCTGACTGCTTCTGATTAATCGGTTTGTGAGGATAAGTCATCAAAAGGATTTTTGCGAAAGAATTGGCATACCATATGCTCCAATGTCTTCAGATTCATGGATCCTGACGTAACTGCCCCAATTCAACCGTATTTTGCAATACAAACTCCTTAGACTGTGGTAGTGACAACAAGGGAACAAACTTACCCCTGTCATTGGAGTCCTTTCCTTGAAACACTTACCTTAAGAAAGATTGCCCCAATATTCTGAACTTGAAGAGATTCTGCCCCTGATTCAGTAGCTTTTGGGATGCTTGATATATGGAGGAGATGCCCCAGACTGAGCCCCTTTTTACCAAACCAAATCCCCTAGCTGGTTGCACTTGTCGGGATTCCTTTGATATTGAATTGTCTTGCAAACAAGTATTGTTCATTAAAAAATTGGAAATTTTAATGTAAAATTCATGCAAAATTTTGAAATCAAGTCTTATTTGAGGAAACACACACGGTGGGATAACTAAATAAATGGTGGGTCTAGCTAGTTATGGAATGACAGATGAAGTGATTTACACACGCAAATAGCAAAGATCATTAGGAGTCAGGTTAATCAACCTTGCTGTAGTATGCCTTCAAAATAACCTTACCTCAATTAGGTCTTTTAAGGGTTGTAACGTGGTCTAGTTCACGGTTTATGAAACAAAAGATAAAGGCTCAAAGCTTATTTGTGCCCACCCCATCTTCGTGATGAACTCCAATCCTACACTCAGTTAACTCAAATTATACATCCAAGTTCCTATAGGCTAGGAATGAACTGATGATAGTTGATGATGATTCAGACACCTTCGTAGTCATTACTCTCTTACAACATTTGATTGTCCTTTATTGCTGAGGTTTTGAGACCTTTTCTTGTCTTCCTTGAGGTTTTGAGACCTCTTCTTTGTCTTCGCTGAGATTTTGGAGCTTCTTTTTTTTTTTTTTGAGGTTTTAGAATTTCTTCTTTGTCTTTGTTGAGGTTTTAGGACCTCTTCTTTGTCTTTGTTGAGGTTTTGAGACCTCTTTTTGATTGTCACTTGATTTGAGAGAGCTGACTGGTGTCTTGCATGAAGCACTTGCATTCGAATGCATAACCAAGTTAAACTGAGAACTACCCTGCCCCAAGGTTAATATTTAAGGGTTTTTTGTGTAACAAACCAAAACTCCTACTTCTAGGCTCGAAGGGGTTAACGAGGGATTATCTTCCTTATTTCTCCTGTGTTTGGGAATTGAAATAATGCCTTACATCCTCGACAAGGTTTAATCGAAAGCATACCACAACAGTTATGGATATGATGTTTTCATCATCCTCCCCAATCTTTGCTTAAACAAACAGCTTGATAAAGGTAGTGAAACAAGATATATTTTTTGCTTTTATGAAAATAACAGTAAAGGAGTGAAACGAATGAACTTAATCAAAAGATGCATAAACATTTCATTAATACTGGCAATTTGAAAGTACAACAGCTTATAAGCAAATACAAATTCAAACATGCAAAGGAAATACAACTGAAAATCGCTGAAACAACTGAAGATTGCTAGCTTTAGGGAATCAAAATCAAAGACGAGCTCAATCACAGCTCCCTAATCCATCTTCGTCTTGATACATCCTCCACAGCATTAATTATCCCATGAGCGGGCAAGGATTATTCTTGTTATTAGACTGAGGGCCATCGAAGGACAAAATATTTCTCTCCACTAAATCCCTTACAATATGCTTCAAAGCAAAACAACCTTCTAAATTATGGCCTGGTGCACCTTCATGGAATGCACAATGAGCATTGGGGTTGTAAGAAGGTGGAAGCGGATCAGGAGGTGGGCCTGGTGACCTTGTAGTTATTAATCCTTGTTGCACCAAAGAAGGATACAACGCTGTATACGTCATAGGAATAGGAGAAATCGGAGGCCTACCACCTTGTCTTTTACCTGGAACGTTCTGGCGAGAAGCTTGAGTCCGTTGTGGACAAGCAGGAGCGTTGGGCGCTCGTTGATAGATTGGTAGTTGGTGAACCGGTTGATAAACAGAAGCTTGGTTGTTGAATGTTGGTGCGATGGCGGCCATATAAGGTTGCTGAACAGGATAGACAAGATGCTGATTATAGCACTGCTGTTGTTGCTGACGTTTCCAGGACTGTTTTTTCTTCTCTTTGTTTGTCGTCACCACACTGGTATCTCCTTCCTTTTTGAATGATTTCTTGGCATCGTTGCTCGAACTACCAATTCCCTTGGTCATTTTCCCACTCTTCAGACCAAGCTCTACTTTAACCCCCACAGCCACAGTATCAGAAAAACTAGCAGACACACTACTGATCATCTTTTCGTAGAATTCTGGTCTCACCGTGTCGACAAACCAATCAGTTAACTCTTTTTCAGATAAAGGTGGCTCTACCTGTGAAGCCAGTTCTCTCCATCTCTGTGCATACTCTTTGAAAGATTCAGTATTGCTCTGTGACATACTCAGTAGTTGTATACGATCTGGCGCCAGGTCCATGTTATATTTGTAATGCTTTACAAAAGCATCAGACACGTCTTGAAAACATTGGATCCTAGATTGGTCCAAAGTCAAATACCACTTTGCAGCAGCCCCTTTCAAACTATCTTGGAAGCAGTGGATCATCAACTTGTCATTATCCATAAATGCAGCCATTCGCCGGTAATACATGACCAAATGCAACTTAGGACATGTCGCACCTGAGTATAGGTCAAAATTGGGTAGTTTGAACTTTGGTGGAATTACCAAGCCTGAGACTAAGTACATGTCTTTAGCATCAGTACTAAATACACTAATCCCTTCCATTGCTTTCAATTTCCTCTGAATTGTCTCTACACTTTCCTTCAGCCTTTCATGTCGATCATCTCCTTCTTCGGACATATCAACGTAATCATAAACCGGATGTGGGTTCTGAAAAACTGGGTGCACTTGAGCTTGCACTGCTGCTGGTGCGAAGGTAGGAATAGCTTGATGAGTTTGCTGAGTAGACGTGACGGCCGGAGCACGTATAACATCAAAAGGCATGCCCAAAGTAGGGTTCACAGTAGGAATAACAGGAGGTTCCACAGTCGTAGTGATGATCTCTGAGACCACAGTGGCCTGTGTGTCCATCTTTGCTCTCATGATGTTAATAGCCTCTAGAATCTGTCCCATTCCTCCGCGTAGCTCACTCAATTTGTTGTTAACTCTATCCATTTCACAGTACTGTTCAGACATTCTTTGTCGAGCTTGGGCTCGTGTGTTGTAGTTGTGTCGGGAATTTAGTGTGACGATTCTGAAGGGAATACGGTGACATGAGATAAGACAGAGAAGAAATGCATATGCTATGACATGATGCAAATGAGATGCTAATGCAAGCCAAATGGTGTCAAGGAACTCAAAGGCAAGTTGCAAATATCCATTTTTGAAAGCTGAGAAGTTTTGCTTCAAAACAAATGATTTTTATTGATTTTTCAAGGAAAAAAACACTTGAATTCCTTGGAACCAAAGGGCCAACATGAATGGATGGATGTATGCATAAACACAAACATATGTACACACATCAAAACACACAAGTCCTAGGTTTAGGAGTCACATGAGTGGAGCCATGGTCTACCCATCCCAATAGGTGTGTACTATGGGTTTATCAACTGTAGAACGGGGTTCTAAAAGTTCCCAGAGTCGGCAACCCATCTTTCGGATTTTATCGACTTCCCAATTGCTTGGTAATCAATAAAATTCTCAAGAGAGTCTCGTCTGAGTGTAGTATCGCGTAGCAACCATTTAGGATTACTCCCTCATAGTCATCGTACTACATGCTAAAAGGCCAAGTGGGGTAAAAGGGTAACTAAAGGTCATCAGTATCCCTGGCACCAAAGTTGAAGGTAGTAACGCATTCACGATTGCTCGTTCAACATATACCACTTCCAAGAGGGCCTCAACTGAGTGTGGAACTTCAAGTCAACTCCTTTGGGATTTCTCCCTCGAAGTTTCCTTGACTATGTCCACGATCCTAATCAAATGTACTCTCAAGTCCGGGTTAGGACTTATCTCACCACTCAATAGTACCATGCCCACAGCAGGAACCAAACAAATATACAGATATATGTACAAATATAGTAAGCAAGCATAAATAACATAAGCAAAACAAGGTAGGCTTAACCCTAAAAAATTTAGTCCCCAGTGAAGTCGCCATTTCTGTTGCGGTGAAAATCGGATAACAAGCTATTAATTAACTTGCATCACATTTCTTTTACAACCGACTTTGATTTATCCAAAGGAAATGTTCAAGATCGAAGAAAACCTAAAAGGGGGGAGATTTAAGGTTCGGGGGTTGGTTATACTAAGGGAAGGTATTAGCACCCTTAATATCCGTAGTACTCTACGGGAACCTCTTGTTTAGTTTGTGTTATGTTATGTTTGCTTGCTAAAGATGTCTGTTAAAAGCTAAGGTAAGGATCTAAAGGTATGTACACTAAGTTTTGCTCGCCAAGACGTCGCATCTTGTGCCTACGCATCTGACTTAAAGAATCAGAGAAACCGTAGTTCACCTAAATAAGGGTGGATTAAGGAACCATTGGCCATGGCCAAAGTTCAAAGGGGGGGGGGGGGGGGAATGAGTATGAGCTCATTGTAGAGTTTAGGAAACTCTCTAAGTCTAAGTTGTGAGATTGAATGGCTATGAGGTCTAGAGAAGATGCTTCCTATGACTATGAGGTCAAGGGCTACCTATGACTATGAGGTCAAAGGCTACCTATGACTATAAGGTCAAAGGTTAAAGATGGCTCTATGACTATGAGGTCAAGAGGTGATCCTATGACTATGAGGTCAAAGGAGGGTAATGAGCTTTCTATGACTATGAGGTCAATAGGGAGTCTTTGACTATGAGGTCAAGGTTGGAAAATGGCTATGAGGCCAAAGTTTTACCTATGACTATGAGGTCAAGGTTGAAAAATGGCTATGAGGCCAAGGGATAGTAACGAGCTTTCTATGACTATGAGGTCAATAGAGAGACTTTGACTATGAGGTCAAGGTTGGAAAATGGCTATGAGGCCAAGGTTTTACCTATGACTATGAGGTCAAGAATTGGGAGAAAACCTAAGACTATGAGGTCAAGGTAAAATGAGCTTTCTATGACCTTGAAGTCAATAGAAAAACTTTTCCTTTGGAAGGAAGAGGAATATAACATCTTGTAAACAAGAGTTACAAAAGAGTTGAAATATATGTTTAAGAATTCCAACAAAATAGTGAGCATTAATATATGAAATGGCAATAACAAGGATTAATGGTCACATAAATGTGACAAGTGTGGTTGAGAAAACATTCTCACAGTTTGGCAACAAATAGATTTGAAAACGTGCAACTTAAAACAAATGCCAGAAAGATACAAACAACACTCTCATGATAAGGTTTCGTTCATAGTTTGGAAACAGTTTAATAAGATTCACAACTTCCAGCATATTTCCAAGGGAGCTCTCTTTAAAATAGTGATCACATAAGGCAGAGGCAACATTTTTACAGTTTAACAAAAAAACATTTGAAAGGAACAACATTAAGTCTTGTTTAAAGTTAAGAAGCATTGTTAAAAAAACACAAGTTACTGAGTATTAAAAGAAATTTTCCTTTTGTTTATTTTTACGTATAAAAAAAACAGTTGGTTTTGTTTACTAAAAAAATTAAAATGAAATTACAAGTATTTTGTTGTTTTTCTTTCTTTTTTAAAATATTAAAAATAAAATAAAATAAGAGTGAAAGGAACAAATAAAATGAAAAAAAAAAACAGCATGGCACCCGCCACACAGGGCATGGCAGGCGCCATGCTCCCACAAACCACACATGGCTTGCGCCACCCACCATTAGTGGCTTGTGCCACTATTTTTCTTTTTTAACAAAACAGAGGTGGCTTGCGCCACCCTGTTGAAGTGGCCTGCGCCACTGTTTTTTTTTTCTTTTTTTGTTTTTCAAAGGGTGGCTTGCGCCACCTGTTACTTATTAAAACAAGGGTGACTTGCGCCACCCCTTGCATGGTGGGGTCAGGTGCATTTTGTTTATTATTTTTATTTTATTTTTCTGTGTCACATGGCGGGAGCCACCAAAGTCTTATGTTTTAACTCATTTTTTACGTGGCGAGCGCTACCCTTGTTCTTGTTCAGTTTTATCTTCAAAACTCCAGTCCAGTTACGTTTTAAAAAAACTCTCACGATTTATTAAACAAAATGAAATCACAGATTCACAATATTTATTCCAGCATCATCAACAACATTTATCACAATATTTATCACATGAACGACAATGTAAAGAATATGATAACTGTATGCTTAAAATGATTACAGTATTAAGAACAACAAGGACAGAGCATAATACCTAGTGGAGAAAGTCCACTGCCTCTTCACCGGTACAGGTTCTGGAACTGATAGATGAACTCCTCCCTCCAAGATTAACTGGTACCAAGTTCTTCAATAAGAACCAAGTCACTGATGATTGTGATATAAGGTGTTTGGTGTTTGGAAGTGTTTTACAGAGTGATGAAAATGATGAGTTTCTTGCAAGTTTTGAGAATGACTTACAAGAGCAGAGAAATTTTGAGAGAGTTTCTCTAAGTATCTTGTGTTGTTTCTGCGTGTTGAACAAAGAGGAAATGAGCTCCTTTTATAGGTAAACAAAGTGGTTCAAGCACAGTGGGTAAAAGCATTATCCATTGGGGAAATAATTAGGGTTTGCAAGGACTGATGGGTAAGGAATTAGGGTTTGGCAAGGATGTTTCAAACTTGGTCGTTCAAAAATCTCAGAGAAAAGTAGGACGTAGCTTTGGCATTTTCCTACATCCATGTTTTACTGCATATTTTCTTTATCTTGTGTCATAGTGAATGAGCTTAAAAGGGCAAACCTAAGGGACAAGCAAGGTGAAAAGCAACTGTAAAATTTAAACCAATTCACTCATGCTAGTACAAAGGTAAGGAATAAAAGGAAAAAATAAAAATAAAAACTAACACAGTAAAATTAATTGAATTGGGCTTAAGTGAAAGAAACAAGAAATCTCCACATTTAAATGTCCTTTTTGCAAGAGGAAAATGAGTGAGAGCTAAATAAATAAAGTAAGAATAAAACCTAAATTTAAAAGTAAACTTAAGTAAAATTAAAATTAAAAATGAACTAAAATTGATAAAAATTAAACTAGTTAAATTAAAGTAAATTTAATTAACTTTATCAAAAATATAGATGAAGCTAAAATATTAACTAACTAACTTAGTTCTAAATGATTCAAGATAACTATTTTTAAAAGAAAATTCAAAAAACCCATGGAATAATAAAAAATCGGCTAAAATGCATCGATGAAAAATTTATCTAAAACTGCAAAGATAGCAAATTAAAAAAATGATATGCAACTGAAACAAACGAATCTAAGGGTGAAATTTGGGGTGCAACAGGTGTATACAAGTTGTTATGTTGTACAAATTTTCTGTTAAGTTGTTATTGTACAAACCAGGTTACATATTTCATGTACAAATATGGTTTATACAAAATTTAGTGGATTGATATCTACAACTCTGTTTCATATACAATGAGAAAAATCAGGTTACAAATTTGGTGTACAAATATGTACAACTCTGTATGCCACAACCTACAACAACTGCTAAAATATGGCACTAAAATATGTTTATGACAGCAACAAAACTACTCTTTTACTCGGACCATTACTACATGTTATTGACAGCAACTTTCACAACACATATGGCAACAACTGATAAATATGGTAATAACACTAAAATATTGGCAACAACAATACTCTTTTACTCAGACCATTAGTACATGTTATGGAAGCAACTTTTACATTCATTTCACAAGAAAAAAAAACAGCTGATAAACTACCAACAACTAACAACATATGTTCCAACATTCACAACAGCTTAACCACTAAAACAAATAACACAGTAAAGCACAAGCACTTCCAGATTATCTTCCATTTCCTTGTGTTCTTCAAAGCTTCATCTAGCTGCAAATTTTTGACCCTAAAAACTTCAACCATTCTTTTTGCCTCTGCCAACTCTTTTTGGGCTTCTTCCAACTCCTTAAATTGCATTTCAATGTTCCATTTCAATCTTCCATTGTCATCTCTTGAATCATCATAGAACCATTAAAAAAAACCGCACCCGGCATTCGTGTGTCCCTGTACATATATGAAGGCAACTTAAGAACAGTGAAGATGTACCAGATGGAAGGAATGTGTTTGAGATAGAAGATTACCTTAAAATGTTGACAACCCCAAAAAAGCTTTCCATAATTTTGGACGGTTCTTGCCTTGCGAAGTACAACAAGGTCTCCACAACCACACATGACTTTTCCAAAACTGGTATACACTTGCGAATCGACGCGGGTTCTTGAAGATGAAGAAGAAACTCGCCCAAAACTCATTATTGGACGGGGATTTTCCTTTCAATTTGGTTAATTTTGGAAATTTTGTAACCTAGGGTTTGGAATTGGGGGTGGATTTATAGAGTCTCAGATTGAACGAACAAGGAGATGCTGACTGTGCACACACACCATCTAAGTCACATTCCACATCATCAATTTTAACACCGTTAGCCTGTAATTAACGGAAAGGATCAATACGAACCTATTTAAAAACATATGGGACCAATTTGACACTTTTAAAAGAAAGAGGACCTAATTGGACCTACCCCTATAGTTAGAGGACAAAAAAGAGTATTAAGCCAAAAGATTAATAACTACCAGAAATTTCACTAAACTTAAAAGTTTTCTTTTTTTTTTTGGAAATTCTAAAATTCTAATTTTTTTTTTTAAAAAACAAAATTTTTATAACTACCAAAAATTATGAAATTTTCAAAAATTTATAGATTATTTTGTACTGCAAATTCTAAAATTTCTTTAGTAAATATTTTCACTGTTACCGAAAAATTTAAAATTTAAAATTTACAGGACATAATTACGCCATTTTTCAAAATTTTCGATAAAATTAATATAAGGCTTTCTAAACCCAACTATAGGATGACTATAGTATTTTCGAATATCTTTCAATAACATTCCTTCTTTTTGATCAAACAAAATTATTCTGAATATTAATTATAATAATAATAATAATAATAATAATAGTTTTTATTACTATTATTTTTAAATATATTTCTCACTAAAACTCAAATATAATTTTATTTTTGATTTTTAAAACAGTTTTAAATTAAATAAATTTCACAAATATTCTTTAAAATTTATACTTTTGCCAATCACGTGATTACAAATATTATTTAGTCTAAGAAAGCATTTTTAATCAATTCAGTATAAAATATTAATTAGTAAAAAAACTAGAGAATGGAAGTGGGTTAATCTCTTTTACTGCCTTCCAAATGTATATATATCCCATGAAACTACCCACATATGTGGCTTTATTCAACATCATTCATAAACCTTTCGCATTTTGTTTCATTTTTTAAAAAATAAATTTTATCGTATTACATATTTTAAAAAAATTTTAAAATTTGAAAAACCACTTAAATTTTATTTTATTTTAAATAAATTTTCATAATTTTTTAAAATAAATTTACATATTTTTTTAACTATATATTTCTCAACAATTTAGTGATTTTGACTAACTATTAATATAAGGTTTTGGCCATCATATCTAGGGTGGAGCAAATGAGAATATGGAAATGAGATCAGATTTTTTTTTTTTTTTTAAATGAAAGAGGGCATAAGCCTGGATAAATTAAAAAAAGATAATAGGTACAAAAATGAGGGGGATATAAAACCGAAACCTCATATCTATCTAATTCTAAAATTAGTAATTCCAAGCTTGTTCCGATTGAAATCAAACACTACATCAGTGTGAATATCTGACCACCACGTAAAATTAGAAACTAAAAAACCTAAGTTAGCTAACTTATCTGCACAATGATTACCTTCCCTGTAAATATGAGTAGCCAAAAAATTGAAATCTCTTATCATAGTCATACAATGGTCCCATCTGTTCCTTAATTTCCAAGGCACTACAGATGGTTTACTGTAGGCTTTAACAAGTAGCAAAGAATCCGTCTCCAACCACAAATTGTTCCAGTTACGACTAACCGCATATTCCATTGTCAGAATAGCCCCAATGATTTCCGCAGCAAGTGCATTTGACGGCGGCAAATTACAAGCAAAACTACCCAAATGCTCACCCATACAATCCCTAAACATCCCACCACAAGCAGCACGAATGGGATCGCCAGCTGAAGCCCCGTCAATGTTAACTTTAACCCAACCTGGTTGAGGAGGACACCACAAGACCTCCTTTAAACTCTTAGGAATCGGAGGATGAATAGTAATTGAGAAATTCTTCAAAATCGTAAACTCAATTAAAGAGGAACTAGCAGGGTACTTGCACAAATTACCAGTCAGCAGGGTCGACGATGCAATACTCGAGCAGGAGGATTTCCAATGCACCGTAACATTGCGAAATCTAACATGGTTCCTCGCATGCCAAATAGCATGAACGGTGTTTACAATAGCTACAATATTCACCAATTTACATTGTGCAGAAGAAACACAATTCATGATCCGAAAACATTCAGACAAGTAATCGGAAAATTCCAAACTAGCAAATATTACAGCCAGTTCCAAATCTTAGAGGCATAAGGACAGGTGAAAAAAATATGACCAAGATCTTCACTCTCTTTAAGATCAGATTTAGAAAGGAAGTGATTCAATTGAAGCAACTAATGCAATGAAAAATCCTTGGCTTGCAAGTAGACATGTGTCAATTTTGGGCCATTTGTTTTACTTTTTTTAATAAATAATTTTTATAGTGTTACATATTTTGGTATAAAAAAAATTTACAAAGAAATTTTTCATAAAAATTTAGTGTGAATAATTATTTTTAAAATGTTATTTTAGATATTTTATTATTTAATTAAATTTTTTTTTATATCAAAATTTCAAAAAATCACTTAATTTTAAAGCTATTTCAAATAGTTTTTCATAAAAATTATTTTTTAGATACAACTTTTTTAAAAAATTGTGATTATGACTATGTTTTGATCTTCAATAATGTATGTTTATATTATAGAATATCAAAATTAATCTTTTAATTTATAAAAAATAAGTTTTAAAAAAATTTATAATATTTAGAAAAACATATTTATAAAATCTATTTTCAAAAAAAACAAAAAATATTTTTTTAAAGCTAAAATAAACTAACCCTTTATTTATTTGCATATTTTCAAAGAAGAGAATAGTCGCACAAATAAAATGGTAAATAACATTTTTTTAGGTGGGAAACTTTACCAAATTTATTAAGGGAGGATTTGTTTAGTAACCATTTTGATTTACCTTCCTATAGATTTTCTTAATTTTCCTTTTGGATCTTTTAATTTCTTTTAGGGTCTTTTATTTGACTATTTTTCTTTTTAGCCACTTTTACTTTTCTTGGTTCAGATCTAACTCGTCTTTTATCAACTTTTTCCTTTTTTATAATATAGTAGTATTTAATTAAAAAATTAGATAATAAATTATAATAATATATATTTATATTATTAAATGGTAAAAATAATATTTTAATTTATACAAATAATTTTAAAATAACTCTTATTAATTAAAATTAAAAGTTTTATAAAAATTAATTTTACAAATAAAAATCATTTTTAAAAGTAGAAGGAAAAAATCACTTATTAATTTAAAATGGAAGTCTTATAAAAATTGTTTTTACAAATAAAAATCATTTTTAAAAGTAGAAGAAAAAAAAATCACTTTTTCAAATTAAAAATAAGTGGGCCCACAGTTATTCTATACATATCCCTTCCCATACCAAATACTAATTTGTTCCAAATTATCAATAACTTAAAAAAAATTGTCTGAAATTATAATTTATTAAAAAAAAATTGTCACAAATAATAAACCACTTTACAATTCCAATGCATGATATTTTTCCCAATATACCCTCTATAATTTATTATTAATTCTTTTTCTACAAATTTTTAATTTTTAATTTATTTATAATAAATGAAAAATAATATTATAAAATCATTCATAATTTATTTTTTCGATACAATATTGATTACGTTTTCTATCTAATTCGTATGAAATGTCTAAAAAAATCTTAAAATTTAAGTGGATGGAGTATGTCATAATAGTTAATAGCAATGTTTTTACGTAGTAAACGTAAAAAAGAAAAAAATCATAAATATATTTGGGTATAAATTGAATCTAAATACCAATTTTCTTGAGGGACTTTTTTATTAGGAAAATTTCTACCCCTCCTTTTAAAAAGAAAATTACATCTCTCTTTTACCATCACCATGTGTACTTATAAATAGTGTTGGTTAATATGCAGATTACAAACTGACAATAGAGGGAAGGAAAAATGAATCATAATCATAAGCCTTTGGTTGAGGCTAATAACAAAGGTATGCTACAACTTTAATGCATTATAAATTTTTATTAACTGTTTATTCATTTGATTGAAAGAAAAAAATATTTTAGTAAGATAGATTTTTTCACATGAGGGATTGTGAACTTGTACAAATAAATTTCTTCTATGTTCAATATATTATCAATTATTATTATTATTTTTTTTTCATTTTTCATTTTCGTTGGTTTAGAGAAAGAAATAGAGGATGCTACAAAAGCTGAAGCTGAGGAGGTTATTAATGTAAAAGTTAAAAATTCTCAAGTTTCATCAAAGAGTGCAGTTGTTTCTCTTTCTCCTGTTTCTTCACGTCGATTGGAGAATACTGAATTAGCACCATTGTGTTTTTGTCCAAAAGGAACTTGGTATATTGTTAATTTTAATCATTAATTAATCTTAATTATTTTATTTTACCATTTTTTCTTATCTTTTTATTTATTTAATTTCAGGTATGTAATTTTGGGTATCTTCTTTCTTGGTTGCATTGTGACAGTAATCCTGTTTTTTATTGATGTAGTTCATAACCGACTATTTATTACGGGATGAACTAGATTATTAGTCTCCTTCATCTTTCTCTTAACTTGATGTTTCAAGAAGTGTTTTTGATGTTAATGTATTTATGATGAATTAATAGTATTGCTTGTACTTTGTTTTTTTTTTCCTTTTTTCTTTTTGTATATATTTTCTACTTTGCTATTAAAAAATTCATGATTTTCGAGATAAATAAACTTTATGAATTTTTTCAATAACAACTTATCTATTTGTTTCTTCTTTTATGACTAAATCTCATTGTGTAAATATTTGTTTTGAAAAGAAAATCTCATTATCAGATTATATTATATAATGTATATTACATAGTGAAAAAAAAAATCTCATTATCAGACTATATTATATAATCGTATGTTACATAATATATAGATTATGAGAAATGATATTCTTATACTTAAATCCTATACTTATATCGAATTTTATTGTTCATTAATATGATAAACATTAAAATTTTAAAATATACATACATACATATATATATATATATATATATATATATATATATATATATATATATATATATATATATATATTAAATTTTTAGATTAATCAACTTCATAATTTCATTAACTAACATTTTACTGTTTATTAATCAATTTTTTTACTATTAAAAATTACTTTTAATATATGGATGTTTATTAACCAATTTTATAACTTTATTAATCAATTTTTACTTTTTATTAATCAACTTTGATTTCCTACTAAAACTTATTTTTAATATCTGAACATTTATTAACCAAATTCAATATTTCATTATCCAATTTTTTATATTTCTTTAATCAACTTTTTTACATTTCATTAAACAATTTTGTTTCATTACTTAAAGTCATTGTTCAAGATACTTTTCACACACTGTTCATAAAAAAAATATGTTTTTATTAAAAAAAAAATACAATTCATCATATAAATACGATAAACAATGTATATGGTGTGTATTTTTTGTAAAAAAGATGTCAATATAGCATTGTTGATAGATAGACGGTATACAATATAATGTATGGTTATACAATATTTTGACTTAATGTACGAATATTTATATATTTTGACTTAATGTATATATTAATATTAAAATTTTATTAATTCATTAAGTTTTACTATTTTTATTTATGTTTTTCTAAAATAAAAATATAGGTATTTTGTATCATATTTTCATACTTTAGTTTTTTAAGTAAGTTTAACAAATTATAATATATTAACTAATAATGAGTGGTATTATAATACTTTATCAGTATTATGAAAGATATAATATCTACAATTTAAAAGTTTTAATTAATTGAATATGCAACAATTTTAAAATTATTTATAAATGTTGAAATAATTTTAAATATATGTTTATTCTAAATACTCTCACATTTTATTATAAATTCATATATTTAATTCTTTAGTAATTCTTTCATCTATATTCCAACACAGTAAATTTTATTTTATTCAGTTTTTAGTTCAATAATATTTTATTGTGTAAAATATAATAATATGACTGTTTTATAGAGTCAATACTAATGATTATTTTAGTGACATTTTCATTGTTTATTTATTTATTATTTAGTATTTATTTTATCAATTTTTTAATGTCTAGAACTTTACTTCTTTAAAATTAAATAAATAAAACGTCATATTTGCAGTCAAATGTTTATAAAACTACAACTAACATGTAATTCTAAGACATTTTTCTTTTCTATTTCTCTTTTATTATTTATAGGTGTTATGAGTCGTTCACAAGTCTTATGATCAAAGGTCCTAAGTAGACAACTTTGTCCCTTTAGGCATTGCCAATCGTCCAGTTTAATTAGATGTGTGTTCGCACAATACCCCTCATCCCCCACAAACGAGTTTAATTGTTCTCACTATAAAGAGAGAAAATGAGTCATTCTCAAAATTTCAAATTCTTTCTCATTCTCACATTACTTTTCATTTTCTTACTGACTTTGACATTTGAGTGCTAACTTTGCAGGTCAACTCCCCCTTCGTCGCATTGGAGGCTCGTTCTATCGTGTTAAGATCCTATTTCACCGTTTGCTGAACAATTATGGTCTCACAACAAAACAATGGTGTCATCTGTGGGGAATCAAAATTTGATTATCGTGAATTTCTATGTTCAGATGTCCTTAGATCCAAATTTTTAGATTTCCTTTCTTGGAAGGTCAACCCCCTCTCTGTCGCATCGGAAGCTCGGTCCATCGTGCTAAGACCCTATTTCACCGTTTTCTTAACAATTTTCATTTCACAACAAAACTATGGTGCCGACTGTGAGAATCAAAATATGATTATATTGAATTTCCATGATTAGATATCCTTAGATCCAGATATTCAGATTTTCCTTTCTTGGAAGGCTTATATTTCCATTTTTTGAAGTTTCATCTTCCTCCTCCAATAGATCCATCCTCAGATTCATCAACCATGGTGGCATCTAAAGCCACTTGATCCTCTATTCAACGGCAAGGTGCCGATACACCTACTAAAGTAGTTAGAGCTCTAACTCTCATTCCATCTCAAGCAAAGGAGTACCTGTTATGATGTAATCTCCTTATAATCATACTGTTAGCTGGGATTTTTAACCAACGAGGAAACCAGCAAACAAGGGGAAAGTCTTGGAAGAGCAGCAGTTCGACCACACTCTTGGACAGAGAATTATTTGGGTTGTTGAAGTTTGTAGTTTGACACCAATTGCTTCGACCAGGCAGGCAGCGTCACAGTAAAGCTGGTCGAAAAAGCGGTTGTTTGGGCGCGATTATGTCACATTCAAATTTGGGTAACTGTTTGGGTTCTTATCTCAAAGGGACACATGGAGGAAGTTGGAAGGCTAACTACATGCAGAACTGCACGTGGCGAACCAAAGGGAAATGAACGTTAGAGGGTAGTTATTTTAGACTTTTATATATAGTAATTCATTTTATTGGATTAGGGGTGTTCATTTGTATTCCAAAAGTCTCACAAAGAAACTCAAAGTATCAACGTTAAGAGAAACGAGCGAATGGATGAGAGAATGTAAGCACAGATGAAACATCATGTTTATTGTTCAATACAAAGTTTCCTAATTTATTCAATTTACATTGCTTTCTTCATTTTCACCTTTTTTTCTAGCCTTTATTTTTTATTTGAGTGCTTTCAACATTGCTATTTTTACTTTACATTTTCTGCAAGAAGTAGAGATACTCACTATTACACTATCCTCACACATCCCGTTCGACATAATCGAAACCAATAATCTTAAGACACAAAGAAATTAACAATGAACAAGTCCTTAAGCACTACTCCCTCCTTTTCAAAATGACTATCGTTTAAGATTTTTGCACACAAATTAAGGAATGTAATGATATTGTCATAAGATATTGCACTTTTACTAAATTAGTCTTATTAATGTGTTGGAAATAGTGTACAGAATAATAATTAAATGACACAATTGAAAAAAATAGCAATTATTACTATATTGAAAAGTGAGAATGACATTCATTTTGAAACAAAAATTTTCTCCTAAAATGGCAGTCATTTTGAAATGGAGGGAGTATGTCCTAAGGATTCGCTGGTTGATCCTGCTAGTAAACCATATATTTTGGAGACCAGCGGTTGTTTACCATTTTTCAGGGTAAACAAATTGGCACGCCTAGTGGGACTTGTGCTAAGTGTACTTTGTTTATATTATCCTTTGTTTTTCTTACGCTAGAAAATTGTGTTATACTCTTAAGAATTTTTCTGGGCATTTTTGCATGCGTTTAAGGAGTGGTAAGGCGTTATCCAGTATGTCGCATCCTCCTGCAGACAATAGTAATCTCTAGAATAACCCACAAGATGTGGTGCAACAGCCAATTGTATCAGCCAATGAAGAGCCAGTTCTTTCTACGCTAGTTAAAACAACAACTCTATCGGCATCAGCGACACCAGTCGTAACATTGTCGTCCCAGGGGACTACACCCCCTCCACAGCCAGGAAATTCCCTTAATAATCCTGAGATGGCGAGACATTTGTTTGGGTTCTCAATTCCACCCCCTGGAATAGATTATCCCTATGGAGTGCCAACGTTTATGACGACAGGCTTGCAACGAAATGTGTCAACTTTTAGTGACAACGTAATGGCCACAACGTCATTACATAACTCTTACAATGCCTCAATGTCGACCATCAATAATATGGCACGACCAACAGGGATAAATTATATCCCTCATAATACGCCATCTTTAAATACCACTTCTATGATGGCTATGAGGCAATAGGTGGACGAGAGTAATATGGAAATGGTAAACACTCTCACCCAACAAATGGGGACCATCTTCAATCCATTGATTGCTAATACAAACTAAACTTATGAAGTGCTGGCAAGTCAGATGGGGCGTATTAGTGATTTCTTTGGCAGACCCCCAATACCAATTCGACCAACTCCACATATATCGAACGTTAGGACAGTCGTAACTCCTGAGAATACGAGAGCACATGTCACGTTGGCCCAAAACCAAGGGTTGCAACAAAATCCTCTCCTGAATGGGTAACAAATAGAACAAAAACACCCACTTCTCTGATAGTTCAGAGAAACCAAAATGCTGATCAGATACTCAGGCAAGTCCAGCAGAATAATCTTGCAGGACAAAACAATATAGCAAATGTGGTCGAACAAATCCTGGCCCAGAATGACTTGAATGTGGGATTCCATCGACCAAAATTTATCTCCCCACTGCCTGAATACATTCGACAGTCGAAAGTACCCAAGGGATTAAAGATCCCAAAATTCACTAAGTTCGTTGGAGACACTAATGAGTCGACAATAGAATATGTCGCTAGGTATCAAACTGAGGCTGAAGACTTAGCTAATAATGAAAACTTAAAACTAAAACACTTTCTAACTTCTTTAACCAAAAACACCTTTACATGGTTTACGACTCTCCCTCCCCAGTCTGTCCAAACGTGGAGCCAGTGGATATTCCATGAACAATTATATATGGGACAATCGAAGATTAGTTTGAAAGAATTAGCAAGTGTTAGGCGAAAGGTCCCTTAGTCAATAGAGTACTATCTGAATAGGTTTAGACTTCTCAAAGCCAAGTGCTTTACACAAGTACCAGAGTATGAGTTATTCGAGATGGCCGCGGGTGGCCTATATTATTCAATTAGAAAGAAATTGGATACCCAATATCTAAGGGATATGGCGCAGCTTGCAGATAGGGTTCGCCAATTCGAATGCTTAAAAGCTGAAAAATCCAGAACTAGTAAGTATCATAAGAAAAAGAAAGTCACTTACGTAGACACAGACGAATATGTATCTGACGTAGGTGAGGACGATTTAGATGAAAATGAAGTCAATGTGGCTAAGTTGAAGCCAGGATCCCATACACCTGTAAACTTTTAAAACCATCCAATGGAAAAAATCCCGTTGAAACTAGCAAGAATGAGAAGTTCACCACTAGAACTTATACCTTCGACATTACGAAATGTGATGAAATATTCGACTTGTTAGTTAAAGATGGCCAAATATTAGTGCCTTCTGGTATGAAAAATCCTCCTTTAGAACAATGAAAGAAAATAGGATTTTGCAAATATCATAATTTCTTGGGTCATAAGACTTCTCAATGTATTCTTTTCAGGGACTTGGTTCAAAATGATTTGAACAATGGAATACTCCAATTTGGCGAGAAGCCAAAATCGACAATGAAAGGGGATGTCGACCCCATGCAGATGGAGGAAGCACACTATACCGAACCTCTTGAAATCCTGATGGTGAACGCTACTGATGGCTCCAACATGGACGTCGACAAGGAAGAGAAGATCCTTGTTGTTGATGACTCTGACTTCCAAGAAGTTTACCCTTAGGCTGAAGAAGGGTTAATCGACTTCTTGGAGCTCTGCAAGCTGAACGACTCCAAAACTAAGATGTGCCCACGATGCAGTGTTGTCTTCGACGAGGAGGTTGCAAAAAAGTGGAAGAATCCCGAAGGACCAATCTTGGCCATGGACGCGGTGGAGGTCGAATGGTAAGGTTTACTCCTAACAATGGGGGCAGGTCCCGTCGAAATGAGGACTACAGGAGGCAGTTCCAGCAGCCTCGACAGAAGACCTTCAAGCCACCTGCGGGTCCGCCAAAAGACAAATGGGTGAAACCTACTAACCAAAAGGGGGCAAGTAACCCAAAGTGGACAAAGGTTGATCCAAAACCTGGTATGCCAAATGACAAGACCCAAAAGGAGGAGAACAAAAGAAATCATGTGCCTCCAACCTACAAAAGAAAAAATCCTACGACACACACTTAATATAGGCGTTATCAGAGAAGGAAAAAAGCTGAAAAGGAGGCTCAAGCTAATGGGCATGGTGTGCCAGTAGAGAAGCATGAGGCGACTAAGAAGAAGCCAAATCAGAAGCCCCACTCTAAGAAGATTAACAAAGGTGAAAAACCACAGTCTGTCCAAAAAATGGCGCATGATTCCCCTATCAAATGAGGACTGAGGGCGAGGGAGAAAACCTTTGAATACTCTCCTCAGTCAGAGGACGAGGCTGTAGATTACACCCCTCAACCAGAAGAGGAAGACCCTCATCACTATGATCCTGAATACTCTTTTGAGACTGAGGATGCTTATGTACCCTTTCATGCTTATGTTTGCTTATTGAGGATAGACTTGAAAATAATTAATCGGCTAGTTAGTGCAAGCTGGGTAAACTCTTTCTTTTTGGTTGGGGATAAACTATTGTATAATATCAAGATTCAAATGTATTAAAGGTTAATGGGCATGCATTTAAAAGCTCAAGTTCATGGTCAAAATCTTAAGAAGATCTCTTAGGGAAAGGAGTAGCCCAACATTTGGCCAAACTTGGATAAATCACCGGTGTCATTTTTCTAAACCCTATCTCTTTATTTCTCCAAGTTACTTTACCATTTTTACCTTTTATTGTTTATTTTACTCTGATCTTAAAGAATGCTAACACAATTCATTTCTTAAGTAAGAAAACATAAAATTAATCGCGAATTTTGAATACCACACTTCACCCCCTCTTGTTCTCGAATTCACTTGTCCGAAAAACATGGTATTCATCAAGAAATGTCATAGACATGCTAATATGCACCATGCACTGGCCAACCTCCTTCACTCTGTAATAATGCCTTGTCCATTTTACCAGTGGAGCGTCAACACTCAAGGAACCTTTCCTATTGATCTTGGCCGCTAAAGTTTCTAATAATGGGAGTAGACTACTTCATGAAATGGATAGAGTCAGAAGATTGTCTCAGATTACGGCAGAAAACGTTTTCCGCTTTTAATGGGAGTAAACTCTAACATTTACAACAAGTTATTATGGTTTGACTATAAAATTGCATTGATAGACTGCCACAAGAAGATCCTTGCCGCCCTATGGGGCAATTAAATTATTGGACTTCCACATGAAGATCCTTGCCCCCATACAGGGTAATAAATTATTTCACTTCAACGGAAAGATTTTGGCCGCCCTATGGGGTAATTAAATTGCTGAACTTCCACATGAAGATCCTTGCCGCCATATGGGATATTTAAATTGTTGTTCTTCTACAGAAAGATCCTTGCCGTCCTATAGGGTAATTAAATTGTTGGAATTCCACAATAAGATCATTGTCGCGCTATGGGGTAATGAAACAACTGGAATTCCAGTGGAAGATCCTTGCCGCCTTAATGAATAATAAAACTGATGGACTTCCAGAGGAAGATCCTTGTCGCCCCATGGGTTATTTAAACTGCCAGACTTACAGAGGAAGATCCTTGCAGCCCTACGAGGTAATTGAATTGTTGGATTCCCACAGGAAGATCCTACCCATCTACAAGCAATTGCGAGGATTCAACCAAGTCTCTACTGAGGGACTCAATAAAATCTCTTATGAGGGACTCAACTAAAGTCTTGTCAGAAAGGTTCAACTAAGTATTGTCTTAGGGACTCATTAAACTCTCACTTGAGGGACTCAATCGATGTCTCATCAGGAAGGATCAACTATATCTCACACAAGAAACTCAATTAAGATTCATCTGGAAGAGTCAAGTGAGTATCGTCCAAGAGCCTCAGCTGACCCCCATCCAAAAAGATCATCTAAAACCTCGAGAATTAAATATTGGAATAAAGCTTCGAATAGGCTCCTTAGAAAAGCCTGAAAATGAGTAAAGGTTAAAAACACTTCGGCCTCAACGAGCCCTTGTGATTGAGTGATTGTGTAGTGGTATAATTGGAGGAGACTTTGGGACGGGGGTGAAACACTCTTAGTGTATCGTCCTTATGAAATGACCTTTTTATTTGTTCAAGCATCCCTTCTTCGAATACATCACTCAGACTTTTAATGGTTCGTTCATAACGTTCGATCGTGCGTAAAGCGTTTGTTGGGTCAACAAACATTATATAGGAATTCATGTGATTTAAATACACTTCCTAGATTTCAGGGAATCAACCACCCATTTTCGAAGTGCTTGCTACATTTTAGAAAGACTCGGCTTCAGACCTTTGGAAGTATAAATATATTGGTATTGTTATACTCAAGGACGACTAATAATGTAGAGAAAATACACAAATACAGTAGCTTCTCGCCTCATATGTGTTAGCTCTCGATACCATAAGAACCACAAAATCTCTTATAGCCCTTATCCATTAGGAATTACTACACATTTATACTTTTGATGAGTTTAAATTTAGATTGAAATAATTTTAAACTATGAATTATTAAACAAATTTCAATAAATTATGTCCAAAATTATTATTTTTGACCAATGACCGGGTATCATTGAATTCATTGGAATAGGTTCAATGAATTTTAATCTATAAAACTAAATAAATAAATAATTTAATTTGTAAAACTAAATTATTATATCTCTTCTTGCCACATGAATTTTAATTTAAAATATTTTGTTTAAATAATTAATAAATAATCCACCATGAATGAAATATAAACTAACATAAATTTTGATTTTTTTAATTTTTAAAAGAAAGTTCAAACTTTATATCAAGTACATTTAGTTTTGTAAATTCATTGAGTAGTTGATATATCTTGTTTATATATAAACCAAATATATCATTTATTTGATGAATTTAAAAAGTTAAAATTTAAGGGAATATGTCTTAATTTTTAATATCATTGACTTAATCTTCATAATAATAAGAGAGAACATTTAACGTCTCACCTCTCAGTTATATCTGGAACTTTCACATTTAGAATATTTTTACCGTTAAACTCTTTAGTAAATATCGGTGTTTTTAAAAATTTGGATTATTTATCATAGATTTTTAAAAACAATTTTTTTATCGAAACAAGGGTAAAAGTATCGACAATTTAGAATTTTCGGTTTATTCATACTGGATCTTCTAAATTTTTCGATAAAGACATGTGCTCTTTTACCAGAAATTGTGAAAATTTCAATATTTACCACAAAATTCTGAAAATTGTGAAATTTTCGGTATTAACCACAAAATTCCGGAAATATGGAATTTCCTGTATACGGTGGTGGGTACATTTTTCATTTTTTTCCTACATTAATTTTTCTAGAAGAATTGACTCGATAAAAAAACTACCCAATAAAATGTATACATATCATAAAAATTGTGTCACATATAAGAATAAAAAACAAATTAGGATGACTTCCTAACTTCGTCTTCCTAGTGCCTAATGCATCCCGCATATGCTGATTCCCATGCTTTTGCATCTTCAGTAAAATTATGTCTCCAACGGTCAGTGATGGGAGGCAATGGACAACCAGGTTTCAACTTTACCTGAACCTAATGATTGTTGTTGACAAAACTAATAGCAATGATTTTATGCCTGCTCGTATACATAAGTGGAGCTAAGGCAAGAGAAGAAAATGTGATGTAAAGTCTCTTGGATAGGGAGACAAACACGACATTGTATCTACAAGCAATAAGGTAACCCATATCGGGATTCATCATCCATTTATCAATACCCTGCACACCCAATTGTTCTACTCGTAACACATTCCTAACTATAGAGACCATGTCATAGAACAAATTGAAAAACAATTGAGGGTGTTGATGAACTTGAGTATCTAACTGTGTCCGAATCAAAAGCCATGACTCTTAGCCCCATCCAAATAAAGCTGCAATAGCCCGAAAACCATAATTTCCATCATCACCCGCATCAACAATGTCATTAATGTATGGATGTAAGAAATCATAAAACTGATACAAGTAAACATCTTTTAAAGATGTGGTGGACTGTTGACTTCTGGGAGACATACTTGATGGTTGACTTCCAATTCATTTTGTGCATGATCTCTTTGTAGTCTGGCTCCCCTGCGAGCCCTTAACATTCTCTCATTGCGAAGGATCACGATGCACATCACTCTCTTGACCCTTTCTACTATTCTTAAATTTCTTTGGCTTGTACTTCACCGGTGGTAGACACATAGAAGTTGTGGATGAATGTGTTTTTTCCTGAACATTTTTCTTCAACACCCTCTGACCTACAATATCCAAAGTATTTAAATATGTCTTCAACTTTTCACACTCAGCTTCTAAATAAAACCGTGTACCACTTTCTTCATGATTGACCTCATGCTATTCAATGTGTATTTTCTTCCAAAATACATGAATTGGTTCTAAACAAACAATATTGCCTTGTATTTGAAAACCAGTAAGTTAACACGCACATGACAACCCATTTGTTATTCTAATGAAGCAACCACATGCATCTTGGCTTGAACCAACAAATTTAACCTTTCTAGTTCCTTTCCAATGTCCTGTCTACATTGTCTCAAAACAAAATTGTGCAAGTTAGCATAAAATGGAGTATTATACCAATGCTCAATGTTGACAATAACTTTTTTGAAACGAGACTTTGATTAAACCTAGCTACAACTTCAACATGGTGTTCTCAGCATCCCAACTTTGGCATAAATCTCCCCGGCTTGTAGTCAACATGTTTTTTAGTCTCCAATGAGCATACTCCATCCTAAAAACCATAAATAGACATATATGTTAAATCATGTTTAGTAATGTAATAACATTAATATAAAGTTTGTGTACCTATTCATTGTTGTGTTCCCTAAATGAGTGACTTTGTTAGTCTAAGCAGTAATAAACCTTTCTTTATAAGGTGTCAACCATGTTTCACTCACATACTTAACAAATAAAGGAATATTAGCACAAAGAGTCTCAAAGTGCTTCAAGTGTTCTACAAACTCAATTTCTCTATTAGCATACATGATGTTGTTCCATAGATACATGACATGTTCTTGTCTTTCTGATTTAACATACTCTTTACATTTCATACTAACGTTTTTTGAAATATAGAACAAACACAACAAATCAGTTGAATTTGGGAACACAACTTCCATGGCATTCATCATAGCAAGTTCCCAGTCCGTCACCACAACCTTCAGTAGCAAATTCTTGGAAGATAACAACTCGTTGAGCTTCTCTAGTGCCTATTTGAAGTTATCCTCTCTTTCATGTTCCAAATAGGCAAAGCCAATTGAAAACGTCAACTTTGTTGGTGTAACCCCAACAATCTCAAGAAGTGCTAATCAACATGTATGATCATGATACACTTAATCAAATATCTACTAAATCAAAATCTGCATTTTTAATGAGTGGAGGCCATTACCTATTTGTCTTGTATGTACACACTATGCCACAGAAGGGAAAAGACAACGCTTTTTTTGGCTTTTAACAGCGCTTAAAAGCGCTGCCTAAGGTGGCGCTGCTATAGATAAAGACAGCGCTTTTGTTTTATGCAAAAGCGCTGCCTTATGTAGGCCTTTCGCAGCACTTTTTCTGGAAAAACGCTTTCTAAAGTAGGCCTTTAGCAGCGCTTTTTCTGGAAAAGCGCTGTCTAAAGTGGGCCTTTAGCAGCGCTTTTTCTGGCCTTTTATGTTTTCTATTGGCATCTTTAGGCAGCGCTTTTTCATACCCCAAATATAAAGTCTCAGAAAACAAAAAGGCAAAAAATAACGCTTGGTACCTCATGATCGACCACTATAAGTCATCTTGACTTAAGTACTCGAGGGGCCAACATATACATAAAAGGGCAATTCCTTGCAGGAGGAAAAACGACATAGTATATAAAATGTCTCAGATGAGCCAAAACATTGTACAATACAATTAAAAAGAGAGCCCGAAGGCCAAAAAAATCACTAACACCCATATAAGGGGACGATCAAAACAACAACAAAATACAGCTTCCCCTCTAGAAGCTAATCGCTCTCTCTCCCGCCTCCTGAATGAAGAAAATTGAACCAGTCTTCTTCCCCGTCCTCTTCAACATCTGCACCAAAATCACGTTTCGGAGCGCGGTCTTTTGTGAGGGATTTCATCTTTGTCACAGATTTCTTCCCGGACAAGGTTGCTCCGATTGATGATGCAACAGATATTGCAACATTTAGACTGTCCTTCTTCATTTTCTCGATCACCTTCTTTGCCGCGGAGTTTTTTTGAAGAAGTTCCCATGTTAAAGTATTGCGCAGTTCACAAGTAACCCCTATATATAGCAAATTCAATAAGTTAATAACACCTCAGACAACTACATCATTATATTCTACACAGTTCATACTATAAATAACAAGGAAATGCAACCGGAATTTGCACATTCAATTCACAACTCAAAAACAAGTGCAACATGATAATATGCAATCCGAACAAACATCGGAACCAATACTTTGAAACCCGGGCAGCGGTGACGCAATTGTTTGAAACGCATACAAAACCAATCCGAAAACAAGCAAACTCAAGCGCAATAGTCCATAAATGACCAAAAAGACTCAAACATATATCATACAAAAATGTACACATCAAATGGAGTCGAATAACATTAAATTCAAAAATAGGCGCACAAATCATCGGAACGGAATCGCATGAAAATCGTACGATAGCCTACAAACATGCCAACAGACTCAAAAAACTATATGGCTCGAAATAAATCTAATCGGAAGTACCATTTCCGTGCACGGGGCAGCAACTATTTCACATGAAAAATCGGCTCAAAATACATGAATCTTGCACGGATGTCAAGCATGAAAATTCACAACAAAACTGTCGGTGTCAAGCATGAAATACAATTCCAAAATAATTTGAATTGAAGTTTTAGTATTGAAAGAAAGTGAATCACATTTCTATCCAAACTACAATTCCATCATCTCATGAATTAGCAACAAGTAGTAACCAAAAGAGGCTTCGACATGCACAAGTTAGTAGCTCTTCAAGAATAAAAAATTCACAATCTAATTCTCAAACAACTTCACAATCTCGAAACAAATAAAAAATTATAGAATTCAACACAATTATCACAATTAGCACCAATTCAAGAATCCAAATCTCATCACAATTATTATCATAATTCTTGAGTTCAAAAATTCACTTAAGTATTTTATCAAACAGTTAGTCTACACAAATATCACTATTTATCATCTTCAACTTTACTACAACAACAACTTCAAAATCAAATTCAAACAACAACCACATCAACACTAATTCACCAAATCGACAACAACCACATCAACACTTTGATACTCTAACAGTCATTTTTCTATAACACTCATTTTTCTAACAATCCTCATTTTTGTAATGGATATAATTTCCTATAATATAACAACACTCATTCAAACTACATTCAAACTATCACATTCAAACTAAAAACAAAACAAAAACAAAACAAGATGCTCAAGAACAAACCCTCAAGAACAAACAAAAGAAACTATATAGCAAGCTTAAGAACATTAAATAATCACTGAAACTCAAGAACAAACAAAAGAAACAGTGACACTCACAGAGGAATGCCGGTCGGAGAAGATGAAGATATGAACAGAGGAACAGTTCTGGTCGGAGAAGACGAACAGAATGCCGGTCGGAGAAGACGGAGGGAGAAGTCGCGAGAGAGAGGGAGAAAGAAAACAAATGATTAGGGCATTCTGAAATGATGAAAAGTTTTTTAATATTTATGAAATAATAACATAAGACAACACTTTTGGAAAGCGTTTTCTTATGTATTAGCTTTAGCAGCGTTTTTTCTCTAAAAGCGCTTTCTTTTTAATTGCCTATAGTAGCGTTTTCAGAAAGCGCTTTCTAATGTGTGACCTACGTAAGGCCTTTAGCAGCGCTTTCCTAAAAGCGCTTTCTAAGATGTCACATTTGTATGACTTTTAGCAGCGCTTTTAGGAAGCGCTTTCTAAAGTAGACCTTTAGGCAGCGCTTTTTTTCAGCGTGTTTTTTTAACACATATAGCAGCGCTTTTGATAAAAAGCGCTGTCTATGTGGTGCTTTCGAAAAGCAATTTTGGCGTAGTGACAATAAAAAATCAACACCAAATGAAACATATTCAACAACTTCACTGAATCAGGATGTATCCAAAAGATATCAACAACAACATTTGAGTCTTCCCTATTTCTAGTCCAACACATACATTTCTCTTTATGAATAAGACTCAGCAACATTTGCATTTATGTCAATGAAACTCTCTTGCTCCCATTGTATGTAGCTCTAGCTTTATACACTTGGGTAACACTGGTGAAGTTTTCTGGATCTTTGTCTTTCTAAGCAGCAACTATGTACCTTAGAGCCATATCGTAATTTGTCATGTCATTTACAAACTGTCTTACATGATCTTTTAGACAACCCAATATGCATTCATCCTGTTGTAGTTTCCTCCCCTCTCTCACAACCTATCTGAAAGCAACTCACACCTAACCATCACCTTCCAACCGCTACCACTTGACACAGGCCTCAGCCTAAAAGGACATTTAACTTTCATACTCTAAATGCCTTATGAGGAATTATTGCTTTCAAATGCACTCTTCCTGTTGTACTTTCCTCCTCCTCTCTCATAACCCATCATCAATTTATCTTTCCTCCCTCGCTTCGCATTTGTAGTATCAGAATGAACAGTGACAACAATAATACCATGTTGTTTACCAATAGTATGTGTGTATGCTAATACTTCAGATCAGAACTGAAATATCTGTCATTTACAACATATAAAGAGTAAACTATCAATATTATAGAGGCAGAAAAACCTTTAAGTTAAACGTGTTACATAGAGAGCATACATCGTCAGTGGTGAATAACTGCGTAAAATCTGTACAGGAATTTGTAGGAGACCCTGCCAGTTCTGGACCACACAATTAAAAAAAATTATGCACTACCGAAAATTATGAGTATGGGAAAAAATTTGGAATACTGAAAAAATTTGAAATTTTTGAAAGTTTTAACTACTAACAAGAAATTTTAAAAATTGTTGGTATGTTTTTGGTTTTTTCTAGATAAAACCGAAATATTCAAAATTTTCGGTATTTTTTTATCGAAAATTTACAGAAAATCGGTAAAAATGAATGTTTTTCAAAAAAATGCAAAAATGAATCATATTAAAAAGTTTCTTTCAACTATTGAGAATTTCGTTTTTTATAAATTAGTAAAAGTGAAATTTTTTGAAAAAATATAAATTTTGATTAATAATTAATAATAGAGACAGTTTCGTCAATATTAAAATATGAGAGTGCCCAGTATAAAAGAAGGGCAACAAACTAAATACTATAATAAATATATGATAGACCAAATACAACTTAATCATATATCAATAACATCTATTCATTTAACCCAACTAACAAATACTAGTTGAACTATTCTATTCTCATCGGTAAATTTATTCAATGTTGTATTAATTAACATAATTGTGGTTAATTTTTAATATGATTTAAGTCTTTTTAAAATCTTATATTGTAGTTCCTACAAAACTCGCTACGTATTTGTTTTTATATTTCTGGTAGTTTTTGCAATTTATTTATTACAACTGTTTTTTATAAATTAAACAAACATACTTCTAATTAAAATACTTATAGTTATCATAAAAAAATTAATTGGTTAAATTTTTAATATTATAATTTGATATATCAAAGATTGATATATTAAAGTAATACAGAAAATAAGTAATATTCAAAAAATAAATAAATACTACTTGACAAAAAAAACTAAAATAGATAAATACTAATTGAAAAAAAATGCAGTATATGACATCAAAATTGACAGAGAAAATAAATACTAATAGACAAAAAAGTTATGCAGTATATGACATAAAAATAATTCCATTTGACAAAAATAAATAAAAACAAATAAATACTAATCGACAAAAAAAATTATGTAGTGTATCAAACTTGTAAAGATTAAAATAATATTAAATTATAAATTTTTAGTTGTTATTTTAATATTTCAAAGATTTATATATTGAATTAATACAGTAAATTAAATTCTAATCAACATAAAAAGTCAATACTAATTGACAAATATATAAATAAATAAATAAATGAATACTAACCAGAAATAAATTTATGCAGTGTATGACATAAAAATAAATACTAATTTACACCAAAAATAAATACTAGTCAACAAAACCAATTATGTAGTATATAACATAAAAATAAATACTAATCGACAAAAAAACTTATGCAGTATATGATGACAAAATAAATACTAATCGACAAAAAAACTTATGCAGTATATGATGACACTTGTGTGAAGTTTGAACTATATATATGTATATATATATGTATTGTGCACATTTGCCTCATCATAAATATTTCAATAACTTTTAGAAATCTTAGACAAAATGTTTGTTAAATTCTGTGTTATCCTCTTCCTTGCTCTTATATCTTTAGTACTCTGTAATGCTTCAAATGATGCCAAGCTTGATCAAGAGAAAGGAAGGCGCTCTAGTGTCATTAAAGTCTTTTGTGGAATGCCTCTAAATTCAAAAGGTTGTAACTTTAGCTGTTCTGATCTAAAAGGAGATTTTGTAATGAAGCCAGGACAAACTCAAGAATGGCATGTTTATCCAGATCAAGAAGCATTTTGTTTTGTGTTTTGGGGTAATTTGTATTCTCCAATGGATGGGAACATTCCTCAAATTGGCAAAGTTTATGCCGATTTTTGGATAATAAGATTCGATGGATTGTTCCATTCTTTCGATCATCTCCACTGGCAAAAAATTTATAATTGGAAACCTATCCATACTTTTCATCGCCAAAAAATTGGTTATTGGAAACCTATCAATGAATAACTTTGATGGTCATATAATAGTTGATTTGTAATGATTATTATCTAGTAATGATATTAATAAACTCATCTCTTATCATACTTATTTATTTATGTTTTTAAGAGAAATTTTATCTTTGTTCATTTTTCCATTTTTTAGGACATTATTTAACCGAAAATTTTGTTTGATGTCTTAAAGGAGTGTTGACAATTTTAACATTTTGCATTTGAAATTGCTTAACCACCTTCATCAAGTAATCAGATTGAGATAAGGACAATTAACTCTTTTGTAGTTTCACTTATGTTTACTAAACTCTTTCTTTCTATAGTGCGTCAGCACGATATTATCAAATATAAAAGAAGATAGAAAAAGAACTCGTCATTCATATTTAATATATATACACAATTGTCCTAACCACTTCTCACAAAACTATAGATAAGAAGAAATTTATCAAACCGATGATGTCTTTGTCTTGGTGTTTATTTCAACTCATACAAATATTTCTTCAATAAACACACCTTAGACTCGTCCTCTATAAATCCTTCACATGTTTCATGTAGATTGTCTATTCAAGGTCTCAATGTCAGAAAGTAGTTTTTACATTCATATGTTCAAACTCAAGATTATAATGATTCATTATTTTCATAAGTACCTTTGCATCAAACTACCATTTGTTTCTTAGATAGTCTCATAAGCTCCCAAGTATGGTTCGTCATCGGTGAATGTGCCTCATCATTCACTGCCTTCAACCATTTGTTACTCATTTTTCTTTCGAATGCCTCCCTGATGGTTTTTGGGTACGAGTCTTCCAACCCTTCTACCACATTCAAAGCATAAAAAAATAACGTTAACTATATCTCTGAGGTGGTATGAGTGTTCCTAACTCTATCATGAGCCAATTAGTAATCAAGAGTCGTTGTTGTTTTCCCCTCTATAGTACTAGAAGTGAGAGCCTTATTTTCCTCCTCATCTCTAGTCTCACTAATAGGAACCTCCACCTCAAATCGACTTTTCTCGACCGTAGTTTATGTTTCTTTCACTTCCAGATCTTTTCACTTGATCCACATATGAGTCTCATCAAAAGTTACATCCATGCTTATAATAAAGTTTTTATCTTCTAGATTCCATGTTCCACAACTTGTAACCATTCACACCATCTGGATAGCATACAAAGACACACTTCAAAACCCTAACATTAAATTTGTCTTCCTTGATATACATAAATGCCAAAGCTTTGAAGACCTTTTAGTTAGAGTATCCTATTTGTTTTTCATTTCAAACCTCCATAAGTGTCTTGAACTCTTTTCATGTGGGTGAACGTGTGTTGATCGAGTAAGCCATTGTAGCAATAGCCTCGCCTCCAAAATTATTTGGTAACCCATCTCCTAGCAATATGAATCTTACCCTCTCCAAAATAGTCTTATTCATGCGTTCAACTAGGTCATTTTATTGAGGAGTTCCAACAATTGTTATGTTCTGGGCTAACCATGTCCCTCTCAACCCGGCCACCATTAGATAGGCCGTTGACGACCCAAAATATATCAACCAGTTACCCAGTTGCACTTCTAGAATCTTTTCCTGACAACTGGATTATCTTGTACCTCGTTGCAGGATATTTACATCTCAAGCACATCCAATAATCCTTTGGATTCTACGACTAAAAGATAGATAAGCCATTATCTTTCCCCATATATATAGGGAATTGTGCCATTTCAGGTAACAAGTTTCAAATACAATTTAAAATACTCTCTACTCTTTCACATACTGATTTGAGCGTTACAGTGCTAACCTTGCAGGTAGACCCCCACTACGCTCCGTTGGAAGCCTTACTTCGTCGAAGATTTTGCATTTATCTCTAAATCTGGTTCCAAAACAGAACAGTGGCGCCGTATTTGGGAAACGACTTTTGATTCCCACATTCTTACGATTCTATACATCTACATTAAGCATTCAAATGCAGAGTTCTCTTTGACGCCTCAACAAAGATCCAGAAAATCGAGCACAAAATTTGGTTGCGATAGATCGATTCAATTCCTACACCTTTTGAAATCTATCAATTTTGTGAATCTTCAATCCTCCGTATCTCTGACTTCTTTATCTGTAGAAATGGTTGGATCCAGAGCTACTCGTTCCTGCACCACGTGCAAAGCCGCCCATGCTACTCCCGTCGTAGCATCGATGATTGTCAATTAGCCAAATGCCACTCCATCTCTTGGCGAAGTGAATTTTGACGTCGACTGATGAGTCACCATTTCTTATGTATTTATCATTGTTTTAATTGAAAAAGTATATGATTTATCTGCATTTTTCATACATTTTCAGTAGTTTAGAGGTCATTTTAACAAATTTAGTAGTTGTCTGTGTTTTGAGTATTCCTGGTGTTGTTTGATCTCTTTGTGGAAGATTTTCATGTGTTTGACAGGTTTGGAAAAAAGAGAAAAGCGACCAGATCAAATCCTGAGCCAAAACACATGTGCTAAAGCCTAAGAAGCAAAAAAAAAAAAAAAGGAGTTTCTGCCCATACGTGTAACCATTCGCATATGAGGCACTACATTGAAAAGAAACACGCTTCCATACGCGTCTCAAGCTAGGAGGAGAGAAACACCATTTTTCCCATACGTGTATCAACGAGGCATGGCATCACATATGATGCCTAACGTGTATCAGCATGGACGAAGGCCAAGCACCCCATTTGCGCATATGTTGCCCCATACGCATATGAGGTGTTACAGTAAGAGCCATACACTGCCCCATACATGTATGATTATTTAAGGCATGAAAGTGATTTTTGAAGGTGGGATCTTTATTGTGGACTGTAAAGTATGGATTAAGAGCTGAAGAACACGATAAGAAGAAGGTGGAACATCAATTTCAAGGGATTTCTCCATTGAAGACTCTCCGTCTTTGAGTATTGTGTAATGTTGAACAATTTCAGTATGCCTTCTATTTTCATTGTCATGAGTAAATAAACCCTCCAATGTTAGGGATGGATCATCGTTCTTGAATTATGTTAATTTTGTAAATTGATCATTACAATGAGTTTTATTTTACTTTCTACATGATTTACTTCTTTCTGAGTTTAATACTTTCTCTTTCGGTCAAATTGAGAATTGCTTTAGGGTTATCTGTTAGGAAGGCGTGTCAATAGTAACACTTGATTGAAGTATTATAGATTAGATATCACCTAGGATTAGGGATACCGTATAAAAACCGATTTGTTTTTATAACCCAGTGCTTAAATTCATCTGTGATTTACTAAATTAATTGAATGTTTAAAGGTTTATTCACTAAGGACTTAGGAATATACACCCTTAAGAACCGGTAATATGTAGAGATAAAGTAAGTTGTTACAAGGTTAAATTAGGATTGTTAACGAATTCATGTTAAAACCCTCATTCCTACCATGTTTTACTTATATTATTTTCTACTCTATTAAATTTTCTTATATTTACTCTTTGCAATAAAAACCCACTAAAAATCCCCAATTGCTTTTGTTTAACTAAATTGAAATCTGAAGAGAAAAATAAAGAGGAGGCCAACCCGGTGATCAGACTACCTTGTACTCAAGGGGGTGAAGAAGAAGCATCTAAACAAGAAATTTTTTGAGAAATTTCTTGAAATGTTCAGAAATTTGGAGATCAATATTCCTTTCTTTGAAGAACTCGAGCAAATGCCCATGTACCTATAATTCATGAAGGATATAATCTCTAAAAAGATAACAATTGGAGATGAGCCAATAGCCTTTACTGAGAAGTGTAGTGCAATATCCCATGCACTATAGAAGCCAAAACTTTCAAGAAGTTTTTTATTGATTCGGGAGCTAGTGTGAGCCTAATGTCGTTGTCAATTTATCAAAAGATTGGAATTGGAAAGGTCACCGATACAGGAATGAATTTAAAATTTGCATAGCACTCCACAAAGCATTCATATGGGGTAGCAGAAGATGTGCTAGTTACAATAAAAAAATTTAGCTTTCCAGTTGATATTTTGATCAGGGACATGCCTTAAGATGAAGAGACACCTCTCATTATTGGTCGACCGTTCTTACTTACAAGTTGATGCAATATCGATTTGGAAAAAGGTACACTCGCTTTAAAAGTTTATGATGATGAAATAATGTTGAGTGTACTTGAAAACAGGAAGCAAGAAGAAGAAACAGATAATTACTATCAAATAGGCATGATCAAAACATGTGTGGAAAGCCAAATTCAAAGAATACCACCATAAAAAGTAACAAGAATAACATTGTTATCATACAAGTAGCCGTTTAAATTAAGTGCGAAGTTAATTAAGAAAATTATAATATTAAAAAGTGTAACTTAGACTTTAAGGATTATATGGAATTTCTAGAAAAGAACAATGAAACGCTTAAGCACAAAATAACCAATATTAGAAACCAAGCTGAAACATGTGAGACTTGTGTATCGATGAGAAAAGAAGTCACATATTTACATGAAACCCTGAGTAAATTTACAAAGAGGAAATAAAACCTTGACTTGATTTTATCAAGTTAAAGGTCATCCTTAAATAAAACCGGATTAAGGTTTACGTTTGATAGAACATATACTAAAGAATTAAATAGGAAGAAAGTGAATTAACTTGTTTAAAAATGTTCTCACTATAATAGATATGTCCATTTAGATTTGTTTTGTTTTGATAAATTGAGATGGTCTAAAGGGAGTAATCCAATGCCTCTTAGAACTACTAACGCATCGGGACCCAAGAAATTTTGGGTACCAAATGTCAAGCCCTAGTATGTTTTTGTGGGATGCTTTGCATCTTTCATGAAGCCTTAACACATATTACTTGAACTTGTGCAAAACAAAGAGTATAATCTTGAGTATACAGTAGTTTGAATTTAAGTCAATGATCCAAGTATGCTCGCTAATTATGTATGTCAAATATCATGATCAAAGCAATTTTTCTCGTTGAGGATGGTCTCGGCATCTCTTATCTATGATTATCTGTTATGCTCTTAGTATGTTAAGAAAATAAGTTTGTGGACGACATATTTATCTGGTGTTTTAACCAAATATCGTATCCAATGATTCGTAGAGAAGGACATACCATATTATGTTGGCATTCCCTCAAAAGGGGAACTTTTATCAATATTACTTGGTAATCAAGATAGTACACTATTTAAAGGTGGCATAATCAGAAAACTCTAATTAGCCCCTTAAAATAGTGCATTTAATAAATTGATCATCTATAAAAAATACTTTTCTAACCAAATAGATGAGCTTTCTAGTGGTTTTAAGAAAGGGGTATAAACAAGCTGACCAGGGGTGGAAAAAGTATAAGAGCCAAAGTAGAATTCAACACAAGGCCCAAAAAAAACTCAAAAATCGTGAAAAAATCCTAAATAATTTATTTGGGTCATGCCCTAATCGATTATTTGAACTCAAAATTCAAATTTTGAAATTTGGCTCACAAAATAAATGGTTAGGAGATTTGAAATTTAATGCAATGGCTAGACCCAACGTCCAAGTACCTTAATTAAGTGCTCCTAATAGATTAGAAGCCTCATCTAAACGATTGGGAAATATGTATAAATAGATGTATTATTTCAATTGTTTCCCATATCATCCCACCTTTATCTTGTGCATTTCATTAGTAGTTTTAGAGCTTTTTCACCTATTCATCATCACCAAATGGCACCTAAAAGAGGTCACACCTCTCAAATGTCTCTCTTGTGGAACCATGTTTTCTAGGTTCAGTGACCAAAGAAGGTTTCTTGAAGAAGAACATTATTTTAATGATGACAACTAGATTTTGATGATAACAACTAAAGTGCAAGCATAATAAGCGGTCAAAGATGCAATTAGACCTAGATAGGGTTTAATGAACACTGCAAAGATCCTATGATGATGGCACTTACTTGGAATAAATCCCAAGCCTCATCTCTAAGAAGAACTCAAGCAAGTGTCTATATGAAAGCTCACACTAATGTGTCTGAATGAACAGTATGTTGGAAAAGCATTAGGTCTTTCTCGTGAAGTCATACGACTAATCACACACACACACACACACACACACACACACACACACATACACTAAAACAAGTTTTAAAACCTATTTTTATTAAGAAAATATTTCTAAAAAAGGTCTTGAAATCGTGCCTGGTGAATTGGGAACTATTAGAAAAGTTATAGGCAATTTTTTTTGTAATGGCCAGTCGATTGGCACTTAAACTCAATTGATTGGGTTAATGCAAAAATACGCCCTAAGCGTTTAAGACAATGTCTTAGTGAATGGTAACAAATATATATCTTTTCTTTCCCTTTAAAATCTTCTAAATGATTAATTTTAGGCCAACCAATCGATTGGAGCATAATGGCAATCTATTGGCTCATTAATTTTGGCCAAAAATATTTTCCTTTTTTGTGTCAACCTCTAGCCTATATATAAAGGTCCCTTCCCTCACATTTTTACATCTATAATTGTGAGCTCTCATATCTCACTCCTCAATCTCTCACTAAAAATATTTTCTGACTTTCTCTCATATCTTCAGTTCAAGATCATCCCAATATAAAATATCACTTTGGTTTATGGTTATCCAAGTAAAAACCCAGATTCGGTTCGTAAGCTCATCCTGGTTAAAAATCAAACCCATTAAGATAAAGATTAAATCAAAGATGACATCGATTAAGAGTTGTAAAAGAGATTTTATACAAAGATCCGTAAATATACATACAATCAAGATAAACTTACATACAAAACCCCAACAAATGAAAAATACATAGAGAGGAAGGAAGAAGAACACAAATCTCACGGTTTGTCAACTCCAATTGAAGTGGATTCGACTCCGGATCGTCAAGATATACACTCTATGTGTTGTTTCTAAGCTAAATCTACTCAAGAATGTGTTTGATGAAGTTGGGGTAAAAATTTCTCAACAACATAATCTAAAAAAATGAATGAAATGACTTAAATATCATTTCAAAAATTAGTCAAGTTCGCAAAGCGGACTTTTATTCGCTGAGCGAACATAAAAAATTGGCACTTGAGTGCCTCAGAACAGCTAAACCGCCTCTGCAATTCTGCAAAAGTTCGCAATGCGAACTTTTATTCGCAAAGTGAATATTCGCTAGAAAGTTCACTATGATAAATTTGGTCCCTTTTTCTACTGCCATAATTCTGGGAGCATTCGCTAGGAAGTTAGCAATGCGAACTTTGGTGCCTTTTTCACACCAGACTTGTTTTGACCACAACTTCTGAACCGTAACTCGGATTGACGCACGGTCGGAAGCGTTGGAAAGCTTATTCAATGCTCTATACAACAATGGAAAAATATCATTGCTTGAATACCTAAAAAAATGAGAGAATCAATTAAACTCAATGATATTTACATGATACACAAAATATACTCTATAACGTAAACTAAACGTATTTACAAACAAAGCGGGGTTTATTCGTACGATATTAAGAAAAAGTATCGATAAGTGCAACCAAACTTATATACAAAAATAGTTACTATTTGCACTAATCAAAATCTCCCCAACTTAAACTTGTTTGTCCCCAAACAAGAATCAAGCGACTTAAAAACACAAAAGCAATAACCAAAGAATGATGAATCAACCAGTTTTGAAAAATGGAAGCAAATGTATGGTTCAAATGAAAAACGGTACACACAAAGTACATACTTACCACTAAACTACAACGATAACATAGTCACGAAACAAGTTTAAAATACAAAAATCATGCCAAATATCCTAAAACAACACAAGTTCAAACGTGAATCACACCTAGCAAAAACAATCATCGGTAGATCAAAAACTCAAAATGAGGTACTTTTCACTCACACAACAATCTCGCAAACAAAAGACTAAATTATGCAATCATCCAAAAATCATATTGAAAACATAAAAGCAAGAATCACAAGGGCTTTCAAGGTTGTAGCGTGGTCGGGTAAACAAATAAGGGGCAATTTCTAAAGGTAATTGAAACAAAAACTTGCCTAAATCTAAGGGAGTGATCAACTCACAAAGACTCAAACACAAAATTTCAATCAACTTCTTCCAAAATCCCAAGTGTTACACAACGTACAATACTTATTTAGTACAATTATTTGAACTCTTTTTGTTTCCTTTCACAAGGATTTTCTTTTTCTTTTTTTCTTTTTTTTTCTTCTTTTCTTTTCTTTTTCATAATTTTTTCTTGTTTCTTTTCTTTTTCAACCTCATAGAAACCAACCAATGAGTAAACAATCATTCTCTCCCCAACTTGAATTCAACCACATCATCATGTGAATACTCCCTACTTTCTAAGTCAAGGTAAAAATTCATACAACAACACAAAGTTGAGGGTTCAAGAAAAAATAATCAATCAAAATCCATACAAAAAGTGAATTTAATACTCATAGACAAACATTAAGTTCAAACAACATGGATAATGATAGAAAGGCACAAAGGGGTTTAACAAATGCTCATACACTCGCAGGGTGAATTGACTATTTGGCTAGGTAGTTATGCTCAAAATGAAACAAAATGCCTTGATCCTTTTCATGCTTTCATATAATCAACACAAACAAAAGATTAAGCATAATAAAATCCAGTTAGAACAAGAATGTTGGTACTCCGCGCATATATGAACTATGGAAAGCTACCTCACAAAAAGGGTGGGAACTAAAGTGATTCACAACAAGAACAAGTATACAAAAGAATGAATGACATGGAAGTTTGTAAAATGACTAAGTATCATGAATATGCTAAAGTCTAGAAAGCGATAAAAACATACCTTGGACGTGTACAAAACTTAACAATATCATTACCATACATCCGCAAGTTGAAACGATCAAACTTGGAACATCACCTTAAATTCCCTCAAGCCACTCAAAACAAGGTTTTAGATAAACACAAAAACTATTAATATAAACAACTAAAAGACCGGGTGAAATTGGATTAAACAAGTTGTAAAGTGAAAATTTGAGAATTTTACGAAAAATTCGAGTACAACTTTTTAATGAATGCTCACCACACTACCTAAGCTAGAATGAAAAAGTAATAACGAAACAAAAACGATAAAACATGCTTGTTTTACGTCGTAAGCTCGACGCCTTTACAGTGCTTAGCTAGTAACTTCCTTCCTTCATGCCATGGTGATGCCTCACCGCGCAAACCAAAAGCAAATGTCCTAACCAAACACTTGGAACAAACGTTACGGGAACAAAATGTATACACACTTGAACAAACATAATGGAAAATAAAAGCAAATCAAGTATCTATACAAGCATATATAATATAAAAAATTATGTACAAAGCTCCAAAACATCGAAAGTATCGCAATGCAATTCAATATCAAAACCAATCCCCGACAACAACGCCATTTTGTTGAAGCAGTAAAGCGACAAGCAAAAATGTTAATTTCGGAAGAATTTCCTCCGGGATTTATGTCGTGTCCACAGGGATCGGTGCGAGGAAAAGAATGTCGTTCGAAAATCTCTACGTCTCTAAGCTTGGGTTTAAATGGTTTGGGATAAAAGTGCAAAAGGAAAAACATAAAACATGAAATTAAATACATTCTTAAGACATGAGAAAACTAGTCAGGAGTTGTATTTCGTTCTACCCATCATGTACTAAAAAATATATGGATCAAATGCACGCCACCTAAATCACTTGTCAAAATCCCCACGTATCGCTCATAACAAGAGGTTATGTCTAACGCAAATGTTGAGAGATCAACCGCATTCTCTCGGAGGTGATGTCTCACGCAACTCAACAACATGGAGCATTAAGATCCGACACACATGTGAATATTAAACCGCTTCCCACAGCAAATAGACATTCATCTTAGGTCGAGTTCGAAAAGTACATGTCTATAGCAAATCAAACCCATTAAGATAAAGATTAAATCAAAGATGACATCGATTAAGAGTTGTAAAAGAGATTTTATACAAAGATCCGTAAATATACATACAATCAAGATAACCTTACATACAAAACCCCAACAAATGAAAAATACATAGAGAGGAAGGAAGAAGAACACAAATCTCACGGTTTTTCAACTCCGATTGAAGTGGATTCGACTCCGGATCGTCAAGATATACACTATATGTGCTGTTTCTAAGCTAAATCTACTCAAGAATGTGTTTGATGAAGTTGGGGTAAAAAGTTCCCAACAACATAACCTAAAAAAATGAATGAAATGACTTAAATATCATTTCAAAAATCAGTCAAGTTCGCAAAGCGAACTTTTATTCGCTGAGCGAACATCAAAAATTGGCACTTGAGTGCCTCAGAACAGCTAAACCGCCTCTGTTATTCTGCAAAAGTTCGCAATGCAAACTTTTATTTGCAAAGAGAATATTCGCTAGAAAGTTCGCAATGATAACTTTGGTCCCTTTTTCTACTGCCATAATTCTGAGAGCATTCGCTAGGAAGTTCGCAATGCGAACTTTGGTGCCTTTTTCATACCAGACTTGTTTTGGCCACAACTTTTGAACCGTAACTCGGATTAACGCACGGTCGGAAGCGTTGGAAAGCTTATTCAATGCTCTATACAACAATGGAAAAATATCATTGCTTAAATACCTACAAAAATGAGAGAAAATCAATTAAACTCAATGATATTTACATGATACGCAAAATATACTCTATAACGTAAACTAAACGTATTTACAAACAAAGCGGGGTTTATTCGTACGATATTAACAAAAAGTATCGATAAGTGCAACAAAACTTATATACAAAAATAGTTACAATTTACACTTATCAATAATCCTGATATAAAATCTCATAGGTTTATGGTCACCCCGTAAAAACTTCGGTTCGGTTTGTGTAATCAGCCCGATATAAAAGCTCACCTAGGTTCGAGATAAGCCCATGTAAAATCTTGCTTTAGCTTGGGGACTAACCGCTTTAAGTTTCTATTTGGAAAGAAGACTAATTGTTTCTCTCAGTTTTTCGCTGTTTGGTTTAAAGTAAGCCATAATGTTCATTTTCCTTGTATAAAGGGGTTCAAGAGTTCAACCAACTAAAAGCTCTTAAGATTTACTGGATACTCTTAAGAACAAATCTTGGGGAGAGGATTAGGTCTTTTAATTTTTACCAAACCTTTACAATTCCTGGTGTTATCTTTCTATACCTTAACTCTTTACTTTCTACATTTTATTAAATATTTCTTCTCCTAATTTCCTAAATCTTTTTGAAATGTTTTTAAGCTCTGAAAATGATCTTAAAAGTTTTTTAAATCTTATTTCACTAGCACTACACTCGTATTCTACAAATAAAATAAAGGACTCGAAGCTTATTTCCACTTCTTACATCACGTGAAAGTTGATATCCCATTTCCACAAGCCATGTATAACTTAGAAGCTCGGAAGACATTTAGAACGTTTTTATAAAAAAACTAACCCAGTTGGGTGTTTCAAACGTATATGACGAACAACCAATCCGATTTCCACTAAGGTAGTGTTTTGCGGGTTTACCTGCCTCCCTTCTATCTGGATTATGCCCTCTAAGGCGTGGTTTTTATGCTTACATACCCGCCGCCCTACTGTCGAAATCATATTCACAAAGGTGAGTTCTTTCGAATTTATCTACCTTCCTTCTATCAGGGTCTTACTCTCCTAATTTTCAAACTACAAATTATTCAAACCCTAGGAATCGTACTTTCACCTATTAGATTCCCTTTTTCGATAAATCGGGATATAAGCATATAGTGAGGATTGAAGTATCATCACACTTCCAATAATTTCTCACCGTCGGATTCTAACTTGATCCTCTAGTATTCTCACCTACCAAGTTATTTCCATTAAACAAGCACGCATATATAAATCAATAGCATTTTCTCATTTATCTTCAGAATTGATTTAACCTAGCAGACCTTTCTCTTATTTACAACATCAATCAACTGATTGAGTTTCTCATGTTTTCCCCTTAATGATTTCCCTTACTTATCACACATGACTATCAATATTTTTCGGCTCATTTAACCGCACTTGATCTCTCATGTTATCTCAAGATAAGGATATGTTATCTAAACCAACTAGGGTTTCATACACGTATGCATAAAATTACTGAGTTTCCAAATGGTTTTCGTCATTTTTCTTAGACAAAATTTGAACACCTTTAAGCATAATTAAGCAATGCATAACAAATAAACAATAAGGGTTAAGTAACAGACAAGAATAGAGGAACTATGGGTGCCAACACAACCAATTTGTGCTCACAAGCACGGGCTATGTTAGGGCAACACACCCTTCTACACACAAAACTAGAGGGGGTACAACCTGGCCTTGCTGGCTAACACCGATCGTGTCAGGTCTAGGCAAGTCCCCATAAAAATTTCCAAAGAGGAACATGGCTCCCCCATGTCAAGATACATGGGTCGTGTCCAACCTTGAATCAGAACTCTCTCTCATTTTGGTGCGTTCCACACATTGAGACCTATTAGTCTTGCAATGATCCTATTTCTAGTCCAAGTACAATCAATTTACTATGATTATTTCAGTTGAATATACCACAAAACAATCAATCAAGTTTATCACAAGTCATGCAAGAATTTCACATGATCATACATACTCAACAAGGATAAACTCATGGTAACAATAATATCTTCACTTGTCTCATCCATAATCAAAGGAAGCATGATCTAACATATTATTTTGAGACAAGAAACATAACATTCAAGGTGTCACATCAACAAGCATGATCAAGCAAAATACATGAAGATTTTCAAGCAAGAAAACACAATATTATTTTATCTAATTTCTAACTCTTCATGCATATCCCTAATTGGTGCTAACTCCAATTACAAACCTAGAGTTAAAACCCCACCTTAAATCCTTAACCTGAGTTGAAGATAATGGAGAGGAATTAATGATAATCCCTTCAAGCAAGTTCTTCCACAAGTTTGTATCCTCTTTAAGTTTCAAGATTTTGGGCACATGCAAGGAGATAGTGGTTAACCAAGACTTTCCTCATCTTCTTCTTTCTTGGTCACCCTAACATATCTCTTTAATCTCTTATCTTTTTCCAAGTTCAGATTTTAGTGTGAGAAACAAAATGGTTAAATGAGCAAGTTTTTCATTCTTTTGGGTGTATATATAGAGCTTACATGTATTTACAAAAATACCTTTTCTCATTAATCCAATTTGCTAATGGATGCCACTAGGATTTAATCAAGCTTCTAATCTTTCTTACAGTCTACTCTTGCCGCTTCTTTTTAACTATGGAAATTAGGTTTCACTAATCCTAAATTATTCTAATAATGCTTACTCATTAAGAATTTAGGACACGATTAAGAAATAAGGATATTACATTTTTATTTCTTTTATAATGGTGTAATTATTTTTATTTTATTTTTTATTTAAATAATAAGTCATATAATTGTTCAGTTAGACTACCAACCGAGGTATAATATTACTCATTTTTATTTATAAAAGCGTCTGTTCATTCATTTTTTTCCCTAACCTAACTCAATTATTGTAATTCCAAACTCATAAACATCATTCTCTAAGATGGATCGCAAGATATAAAAATATTTTAAGTTTTCATAATTAATTAGAAAATCTTTCAAGATTGTGTGTTGTTGTTGTTACATTCATTCATTGAAGAAGCTTATTTTATCAATCTTGAACAAAACATTTTTCTACTCTTGCAATCTATCTCACAGAATAGCGTTGTTGTCGATTCCAACTCTTACAATCCATTTTTATATTTGAGAATGATTTTTCAATGTTGTCATCCAATGCAAAAATTTAATGATTTAATTCTTTCCATAGATGACAACATTGAGAAACCTATTTTGAATCATATTGAGATGATATTGCAACCCAAAATGAAAATGGTGGATGGTAAGAATCTGTACGTGATATTTCTTAGAGTTTGTCATTTTTTTTGGGGCTACAGTAGAAGTAACCTATTCTCTCGGGTGTGCTGACAATCAAGCGTAAAGTTCCTTATTTTATTTTAATTTTTAGGTTAAATACCTTTTTTTTTTGCCTGTATCTTGTACTCGGAGTTCATTTAGGTCCTTTAATTTTAAAAAAGATCATTTGAATCCCTCAACTTTTTAAATGTATCACATTAGTCATTTCCATCCCAATAGCAGTAACAACGTTAATGTTCGCTGATGTAGCAAGTAACGTGTTACATTAAATTTTTGTGACCGATTTAGCGACAGAAGAAATCTGCCGGAGATTTTATGGATTTTTAGCATCATCTTCATCTTCTTGTTATATCATATTCGGATTCATCAAATAATAGAACAAAACTCATTTTAAAAAAATAATTCTTTTCTTAATTAAAACTAAAATCCATCATTAGTGATTGGTTTTCTGAATTTTCTGTTTTTTAAATCTATTATAATTCTACTGGATCTGTGTGTTTGGATTAAGAAGTGTGGATTGGTAGTCAAACAGAGTTCTTATGGAAAAATTGACTCCATAACAATCCATGAAACACGCAAAGGTTAGAAAAATAAAAAGAATGGGAACGAAAATCCATAAAACACATGGAATAAATGCCGCTAGTTGTCTCCAATGATTCTCTTCTCAAACACTTCCAAACTTATTATAATAAATTCAAACATAATAAGATAAAGTCTCGTTTGGATGGATTCAAAAACTTGTGAGTTTTTTTTATCTATTTCAAACTCTCTTGGAGGTGTCAACTATTAAGAAAGAAGGCTTCATCCGAATTGTACAACAAGTATATATTTTATACCCTAAAACAATTAATTCCATTTAATTAATTACAATCAAAGTGACATTTGAAATAATGATTAAAAAGCTATGTAATTTAAATTTTAATGTTGAATCAAGTTCAGGTTTAGTATTAGATTGTTAACAAAGATTGTTGTAAGTTGTTGTTATGTTTAGAAAGATTGTTGCAAGTTGTCCTTATGTTTAGAAAGAATGTTGCAAGTTGTTGTTATGTTCTTGTGAAAAATCTAGATCTGGTTTTAATAGGTTCATATTTGAATTCAAAACACATTTAGGGAAGAAGATAAAGGAGAAGAAATGAAACCCGTAAAAAAAAAATTTACTGACGTCGCTAAATTGGTCACAATCCACGTCACCAGATAGATTAATGAAAGGATTAACGTAGTGCAGTTTTTAGAGTTAAAGGATTAAAATGAATTTTTTAAAATTAAGGGAGCAAAATAGACCCGAGTCAAAGATACGGGATGAAAAATGATATTAAACCTATATTTTATTTTTTAAAAATAACATGTTACCTCGGTGTTCATGAATATCCAAAGGGAAAAGTAGCGTTATTTTGTTTATAAATGAATATTTGACATTCATTTATAAAGTATCAATGCTTAAGACATTACTAACATATCAATCCACAAGAAAGATAAGTGATCCATGTAAAACTCTCACATCAGTCAATCAAAACGTGAATGTCACAATTTTATATTTTAAATGCTACATTGTGAAAGACAACACTACTAGAAATCTTGCCTTTAGTGACCTATTTAGCGACTGAAAATCAGTAAAATCGGCCACTAAATTCATCAGTGACTACATTCGCGACCAAATTTATTCAGTAGCAAAAACCCTGGTCGCTACTGAATATAATTTACTACATCGCTAAATTTACCGACGTCGCTAAATTGGTCACAAATTTAAATTTACTTCTTTGAAATACAAGATTAGAAACAACCACATACCTAATGCATTTCTTCAAGGGTTTGATTTTTCCTTCCAAAAACATAACAAATTCACTGAGGAAACAACTCTTAAAGGGTTATAATTCTGTTATTAGATTGTTATGATAACTGTCAGTTAGTTATAACAGTTGGCACCTCACCTCAAGAGTTAGTTATGATCCCAACTCTAAAATATTCTGTTGTAAACTATCCTATTCAGATTAGTTAGTAACAGAATTCAGTTTAGATTCTCTCTATCAATTCTCTCTCTATTTTCACTTCATGAATCTAGAAGTCTAGCAACTATTAAGACTTACAATTAAAAGTAAGGAAATGTCTAGAATGTCTGTAAAAAGTTCTTCGATAATAATCAATAGAAAACTTCCATGATATATTGAGAAGAATGGAAGGGAGGATAGTTTATATGCTAACAAGAGAGAGGTCAAGATCTAGGACCAGTTCATGTGATGTGAACAATAAATATATTCTCAATTAACCAAACATCAGATGAATAAGAGTTTTTGGTTATGTTGCTTAATCTTATATTTTTGGCTAATTAAAGTAGGACAATATCATAGTTATAGCCTTGTCATGACATTACATAAGGTTAACAATTAGGTAACACTACTTTCCTGTTTTCTCGCTTTAATATCAACTTCCATGGCCACTAATTAAAAAAGTATAACTAAGACAACCAATAGATTCGACAGTTGGTGCTTTCCAGCACATATTTGCTACAACAGTTGTGCCAACTAGTCATAAATAAGACAGTTTTGAGTCGGATTAAAGATTGACTATGTATCATTAAGTAGGTTTTAATTTTAGAAATAGAGTAATAGCAATATTAGAAAAATACCTTAAACTCTCCAAACCATAAGTCCCTCGTATTAATGTCTATCTTTTTCCATGAGTTCCATGGCATATTATAATTACTCCTAATGATATCTCCAATCCCACTAGTTGCAGCATACAAAGGCAAAAATCTACAAACAATACATATTAATAGTTAAGAAATTTATATAGTATATGAAAAGAACTAAAAATATACATCATATATCTATATATACCCTTGTAAGTCAATGTATAAAGTTTGCTTCCCGCCACTACTTTGTGTCTCAGATGGAACGACAGTTTCACTTGATCTTGGGGTTTGTGCTCCATCAGAATCATAAGGTTGTGAAATAGATGGTGATGCTACCCCTCTTATTGAAGATGGAGGTGTGACATTAGATGTTCTAGTAGCAGATGCAGCATTAGAAATTGAGACATTAGATGTCCTAGTAGCAGATGCTCTATGAGAAAGTTGGACATTAGATGTCCTAGTAGCAGATGCATCATTAGGAAGTGGGACAATATATGTCCTAGTAGCAGATGCAACTTGAGAAAGTGGGACATTAGATGTCTTAGTAGCAGATGCAACGTGAGAAGGAGGGACATTAGATGTCATAGTATGAGGTGTAACATGAGATGTCTTAGTAATAGATGTCCTATAAAGAGGTGCAACACGAGACGCGTTTGAAAAGGGTGCAACACGAGACGCGCTTAAAGAGGGTACAACGTGAGATGTACTATGAGGAGATGTAAAATTCAATGTCTTAGGAGGAAGTGTGACATTCAATGTCCAATGAGAAGGTGCAACAAGAGGAGGTTCATCATGAGATGTCATATGAGGATGTGTATCATGAGATGTCATATGTTGAGGTGCATCATGAGATGTCACATATGGAGTTGAACTTTTGAGATGTTTTGATTTACTAGACTTGGAAGCTTTTTCCTTAACTTTATCTTCACCTGTCATTTGCAATTAGTAAAAAAAATTAGAATTTTTATAGCATAAATTAATAAAATGCATCATCTTCATCAAAATGTAAAATATTACAATTTAATAATCACTATGTCCATGTATCATATTCATCATCATCATGATATTCATCACCATCATCATTAATATCATTGTTAGTGCCATCATCATCATGATCATCATCACCATCATCATTAATATCATTGTTAGTGCCATCATCATGATACTTTGAGTTTTCTAAATCAATTTCAAAATCAAATTCGTCCATGTTCTTCTCGTCATTCTCATCATGTTCTTTTTCTAGTTCCTCAATACTCATTTCTATTTCCTCATATTCCCCTTCATCTCTTAAATGACCAAGTAGCTCATCATTTGCTACAAAATCTACACTTGTTGTAGTTTTTGCTGAATCTTGATATGCAACCTCTAATGTATATCGATCATCGACTCTGCCTCTAGGTTTGGTTTTAATGGCAACCCACCAATCAATCTTTCCTTTTAATTTTCCTGGATAAGATACATAATAAACTTGAATGGCATTTATTGAAAATATGAAAGGATCATAATTTGAATATCTTCTACGATGATGAACCTCCACAATGCCATATTGGTGTTGAACCTTCATACCACGATTGGCAACAGCATCAAACCAATCACAATTAAATAAAACCAATTGTTTGGTTGGTTCTCCCAGGTACTCAACTTGCATAATCTCTTTAATATTCCTGTAATAATAATTTTCTTCAACTCCTTCATCGTCACCCTTGACACAAACTCCACAATTAATGGTTTTCTTACCAACACTCCATTCTTCTGTATGAAACTTAAAACCATTGACAAAATAAATCGGCCAACTATGAACCTTCCTCTTAGGACCATATGCTAACTGGTGCAAATATAAATTATGCACCATGTTATTTTTGTCATGTACCTACCAATAGGAAACATAAACTCATTATATTCCACAAATACTAGATAAGTCAAGTGTTATAATTGAAATCTCTTTAGAAATTGCATGGCACTTACATATGCTCGAAACCAGCTTGGAAATTCAGATGCAATCCTACCGTCCATGACAGTTCGAGATATATTTGGATGACTTTCTTCCAAATATTGCACAAAACATCTAACACGTGATATTATTATTATTACTATTATTCTATATGATTAATATAAAACGATAAATCAAGCTAGGTTTAATTTACTTACTCAATAAATGGTTGGACTTCTTCGCAATTTAGTAGGATATGCAAATGTGCAGCAGCTAATTCTCTATCATCCAAATATCGACTCTTACGAGTTCCAGCTAAGCGACCGAGATGATTAAAAATTGATAAAGTATGTTAAACTACATCATCTTGACCCCATCATCATTTCGACCTACTCTATTTCTCAAAGATTGCACATGAGACTCAAAATAATATGAACAAAATTGAGAAGTCTCTTGACATCCCCTCTACATGCGATATGTTTTTAACCATTTGTTTCAACTTATTCAAGTACCTAAACAATGAGATATATAATGTTAAATGCTAATTACAAAAACTTAAAAATGTAGATTTGTAGGTTGGACAATTTGAATGATTACCTCTCAAATGGATACATCCAACGATATTGCACAGGACCCCTAACCCTTGCTTCATAAGGTAGATGAATCGGAACATGCTCCATGGAATTAAAGAATCCTGGCGGAAATATTTTTTCCAATTTACAAGTTGTAATTACTATATTTTGTTCCATCAACAACAAATCATCCACACGCAAAGTTGTTGAGCACAAATCCTTGAAAATTTTACTTAACTCGGCTATAGGACTCCACACTTGATGTGGAAGTGCACTAAAAGCAATTGGTAACAATCGCTCCATAAATACATGGCAATCATGACTTTTCATTCCAATAAGCTTCCCTTCACCTTTGTTTACACATCTATGCAAATTTGAAGCATGACCATCAGGCATTTTCAACTCAGAAACCCATTTATACACAACCTTTTATTGGTCACTAGACAAAACATATTTTGCTTTAGGCTTTAAAACTTTTCCATTAGATTGTGTTTGTAACTCTAACTCCTTTCTTCGACAATACTTTTTCAAATCCATTATTGCCTTAGCATTATCTTTGGTCTTATCTTTGATGTCCATCACTGGATTGAAGACATTATCAAACACATTCTTCTCAATATGCATGACATCAAGATTATGCCTTATTAAGTTGGTTTTCCAATAAGGTAACTCCCAAAAGATACTTTGTTTTTTCCAATTATGGGACACACCAAACCCATCACATACACAAGGATCGACCTCAGTTATTTTAGGGAAATCGAAAACTTTTTCCCACACATCCCCAGTCAGCCGTTTCGGAGGTCGAGACTTTTCTATTCGATTCTTGTAAAATGCATTCTTATTTCTTCGAAATGCATGATCCGTTGGCAAAAATTGACGATGAGAATCAAACCAAGAACACTTGCCACCATGCTTCAAGAAAAAAGATTTTGATTAATTCATACAATATAGACATGCTAATTTTCCAGCGGTACTCCAACCAGACAACATCCCATATGCCGGAAAATCATTAATAGTCCATATTAATGCAGCTTTCATTATAAAACTTTTTTTCCTGGAAATATCATATGTAAGCACTCCTTCATTCCACAAAAGTTTGAGCTCATCTATCAATGGTTGCAAATAAACATCTATTTTGCTCTTTGGATTATGAGGTCCAGGAATAATCAAAGTGAGAAACATGTAGGGAGTTGTCATGCACAGTTCTGGAGGAAGATTGTAAGGGGTAACAATTACCGGCCAACATGAATAAGGTGAGGTTGTATGATTAAATGGCATAAAACCATCAGTGCATAATCCCAATCTTACATTCCCCTCTTCAGCAGCAAAGAAGGGATAAATTTGATCAAAATGTTTCCAAGCCTCTTCATCCGATGGATGACACATCACTCCTGGTTCTCGCTTATTTTCATAGTGCCACCTCATATATGGAGTCAAGCTCATTGAAGCGTATAATCTCTTAAGTTGGGAATTAGAGGTAAATAATGCATTCTCTTCATAGGTACCTCTTTGTATCTATCCCTGCCAGTCTTTTTTTTTTCTTATAACGAGGTGCATTACAAAACTTGCATTCTTTTAATTGTTTACATTCATCGGTGTAGAATAACATACAACCATTAACACAACAATCTATTTTTTCTGCAGTGAGACCAAGTTTTGAAATTATTTTCTTGGTCCTATAATAATCACTAGGAACAAGATTGTTTGGAGGATGTGTCTCCTTCATAAGTGCCACAATTTGATTAAAAGACCGTTGAGACATGTTCCCTTCTGACTTAATCGTCAACAATCTAACAGCAGTAGACAATTCAGTGTGATCGTTGAATCCAGGCCACAATGGTTTATGTGCTGCATGTAGTAAATCATTGAACTTTTGATCATTAATATTTGGAGACTCTTCCATGTCTTCCTCACATTGTATTTGGTGTTCTGGTCCAACAGCATCATAAACCATGTTCTCAGATCTACTATGGTGGTTGTTATTACCCTCTTGTGCATATTTTTCTTTATTTATTTCTACAAGTAATTCCGGATCATTTCTCCATGACATGTCCAATACCAATAATCAGGTTTGAATCCTTTCTGAAAAATATGAACTTTAACTTCTTCGAAGTGTTTCAAAGGGACATTTTTGAAATTAGAACAAGGACATCTAATTTCATCATTAATTATTCTCTTTTGTTGGAGTGCAAATGACACAAATTCATCTAATCCATTTCGAAACTCGTCAGTGTACCCCTTTCGGCCAAGATTTAGCCTATTATACATCCAACTACGATGTAGTCGGATGTCCATTTATATTCTGTAATATAATTAAACATATAGATATAGATCATGTATGACATTTAAACAAAACATATAGGCCATGTATGATATTTGAGTTAGACACTAAAAATTAACAAATAACTTATAATTTCATATTATAGGTCATACATGGTATTTATGACATACAATATATACGAGACTATCAAATTCAAGAGAATATTAAAGGATCTTACCTTCTACAATTATTTTTCAAAAAATTCCCTCGAGTCCTTGTACAAAATGTAGAGCACTTTGATCCCAAATATCTACAATGTCAATAAAAATGTCAATAGAAAAATCAAATTGAATTATAAATTCACATAGTTGCATTTGTTCATTAAAATTCAGATAGAAAGAAAAGCTAGCTAGTAAGAAAAGCCAAAGATTCTCCCACCCGTGAATGGCCAAAACTTCCATCCACTTCCTCAATAAAAAATAAATTAAACAAACAACTTTTTCTATTTTGTAATTTTTTTCAACTTTCTTTTCAAAATAACTATTTTTTGTATCTATTCTTAGGTAGCATCTAGAGAGAACCATATATTAGGTGGTTCATTGGTGCACCACTTTTAAATACCATTAGATATATTTTGTTCATTCAAATTAGACAAACTAGCTAGAAAGAAAAGCTAGCTAGTAAGAAAAGCCAAAGATTCTTCCACCCATGAATGTCCAAAACTTCCATCTACTTCCTCAATAAAAAGTAAATTAAACAAACAACTTTTGATCTCTCTAAATTCACATCACCTCACCATTTCATGAGAATTAATTATTTTTCCAGAAGTTCACCAATCACTCTCATTTTTCTCTCTGTTTTCACTCTCTGAGTTGATCATACTCACACTCACGCATCAATATCAAGCAACAACACCATACACATTCTTACAATAAGAGGTAGAAGAAGGCTATGAACAGTGTGATTTGCCTCCAAACCTATAAACTCAAATACAAAAGAAAATTATATATTCACTTATTTAGGAAATGCTCTCTCAAAATACCAAAGATTTTTCTTATGAAGAAATCTAGTCCTGAACACATAACCAATTATTTTAATTTCATATGTATTTTCACTCTAAAACTACAAATACAAAATAGTGCCTAAATAGTGTCTAAAGAAAATTGCAATTACAGGGGTAATCTTACACTCCCAATTCAAATAAGTGAGATAAGTTAATATAAGAAATCAAAGAGCATATTTTCAATTACATGAAAATCAAACATCATGAACAAAACTCAAATGAAAAAATATTGAATCACAACACAAAAACAAATAATGCAGAAAAATATACAAATCATTGGAAGATCAGGTTTATACAGTAACTTTGGAGGGTTTCCAAGTTTATACGATTATCAAAGAAATAACATAAAAGTTCTTAAAATTGACTAGAAGTTTAGGGTTAAGTCAGAAATCAGTCCATAACATAAGAATTTGGAGAAATCAGTCAGAAATTAGTCAACAACATAAGAATTTGAAGAAATGTTCAAGGTTTCAATGCATACCTGGTACCAAATCAAATGATTCACGGTCTTGAAATCAGTCCATAACATAAGAACAGAGTATTCGAAGAAATCCTACGCCTTGAAATCAATGATTCACGGTCTAGAAGTAATGTTGAGGGTCGCGATTCCCTTTTGAATCAACACGACCTTGAAATCAAATGAGAGGATTGAGTGAGTCAATGAGGAAGATGGAGGCTAGGGCCCAAATACTCACAAAGAAACGATGCTTATTGCTTAAACCGGTTTTAGAAAAACGATTGAGAGGGAAAACTGTTCTGGACTGGGCCAACGGCCATGCGCGGTCCAATTCGTGACTGCTACAGTAACGACCCAAAGGCTTGGATCCAGTCCATTAAGATTACAAAAGTACCCTTGTGCCACGGCAACCGGGCACTGACTGCCCAGCCTTGCCCGGAATTGTTGTCCGCCACACACGAGCTACAGCTCCCCGACATATGATAGCCATATGCCCGCAACTGCCCTCCTGCCCGTCACAACGGCTAGTTTGGGCAGTTACCTATTCTTCAGGAAAACGGTTATTTCGCCTTGAAAATAGGACCGTTGGCCACGCGCTGGGGAACAATATATAAACCCTCTTCTTTGAGAGGGCGAGGGATCACATTTTTCACCCTCAGAATACTTTTTGTACTTGCCCCTTTTTCTCTGACCCTTTCTTACTTGAGCGTCGGAGTGCCTTGCAGGTACACCCCTTTTTTCTCCTCAACAGTCCGAACACCCAGCACGTCCAGCCATCATCATCTACCGAGCACCTCGCCATCTGACGACCAGCGTGTGTGGATCTGATCGAACACTCGAGATCAGTGGCGCCGTCTGTGGGAACTCCTTGTTCTCCCCTTCTTTCTTTCTTACTCAGAAACTAAAGATCAAAACATACCTTCATTAATCCACCCACATATGGCCGCTCAGAACCCCGCAAAAGGTGCTGACGCTACAGTTCTTGTCCCCGTCAACAAGGTGGACGTTAATGGCAGTTCGCTGTTACTTTCTGATCCCCGTTTCCTTCGAGACGGGGCCACTGCTTCTCCAACTCCTCTTCCCACCGAGCAAGGAGAGAAACAGTCACCGTTGGGGGAGCGACCAATTCCTGGCCCCCCCAGCACTGATCTAGCCGTCGCAGCCCTCCTAGATGCTGTCAACCGCACGAACCTCCTTATCTTGCAGCAAGGTGAAAGGATAGGAGCCCTCGAAGAAGCAGCTCTTCCAAGATCCTCTCCCCACAAGAGGAAACACCAGAAATCAAGAAGCCCGCCGCCTAGGCGCCAGGAATACCGTATGACGAGGCCCGAACCACTACGCGTTCGGAAACACGGCCAAATCTCCCCGCGGGACCAGTCGCCACCAAGACACAAGAGAACGAGGCAGGACGGGCATTCTTCCCCGATCAGACATCGCGACCGGCCACGATCGCCCTCACCTCGTAGAGACCGCCGCCGCGAGCGCAGACAACGGTCACCGTCGACTTTAAGTTCGGACAGCGATGACGAGCCTCGCGGCCCGTTGTCCCGCAGGATCCTAGCCACCCGTCTCCCCAAAGGACTAGAGAAGCCTCCGTCTCTAGGGACTTATGATGGAACCACGGACCCAGACGAGCACATAGAAAACATAGATGTTCTTCTGGACTACCGAGGTGTACGAGGAGCCATCAAGTGCCGCCTATTCCCGACCACGCTCCGGAAGGGAGCAATGACCTGGTACAAACAACTGCCCGAGGAATCCATCACCTCCTGGAGGCAGCTCGGGAGGATCTTCTCCCGACACTTTACCGCATCACGACGCCATCCTAAGACTGAGGCGTCCCTTGGAGCTGTTGTACAGGGGAGAGATGAACCCCTTCGGGACTACATTGAGCGGTTCAACAAGGAAGCCGTCCAAGTGCCAACGACCGACGATATGAAGAAATTCCTTCTCGAGCAGGGATTACGTCCTGGCTTAGATTTCGCGAAAGCCATCGGCCTAGATCCACCAAGGAACCTCAACGCTCTCCTCCACCAAGCCCAGTCGCATATACAGTACGAGGAGAAGGTCGCTGCCCAATCTGTTCGGGCCTCCCGTCACCAAGAAGGTACCTGGACATCCAGAGCTGAAGAGCCCTCGACATCCCGTCGAGGAGATAAAAGACGCGACGATCGGCCTCGCGATGCACGCGAATAGAAGGGACCTTCTGGACGGTTCCACGACTATACCCCCCTCACTACCTCGAGGGAGAAAATCTTGTCCGAATGTGCCAATTCAGAGTTCAAACAAGCGGGGGTCTGTTTCCCCAAACAGCTGCCGGCCAGGCCAGGTGTGGACAAATCCAAGTATTGCCGCTTCCACAAGAGCCACGGCCATACGACGGAAGAATGCATCCACCTCAGGGATGCCATAGAGATCCTCATTCGCGACGGCCATCTGAAGTAGTTCGCGAAGAAAAAAGAAGCTCCCCGGCAAGAAACCCAGGAGAGCAAGAAGGCGGCTGAAGAGACTCCGCCCTCCGATGACACCAACGTACAGGTCGCTATGTCCGTGACTCGACCAGAAGACTTCTGTATCCCTGACAGTATGCCCGCTTCCATGTTCCTCGGCGCTCACAGCCCGTGGGAAACCTTCCCGTCGGCCATGGTCATCTCCGGTGGCAGATTTGACAAAATCATGGTTGGTTCGGTCAAAAGAAAGTTCGATCAACTGATCAGCAAGAGCGCCAACAAAGTCACCACGCTGGATACCACTCGCAAAGGATCCTCTCCCATTTCCTTCTACAAAGAGGAGCTTCTCGGCGGGTCACCGAACTCAAGCATCACGCTTCTCATCCGGGCAAGGATGGTGAACTTCGACGTTCGCAGGATACTCGTGGACCAGGGAAGTTCAGTTGATATTATGTACAACCACCAGTTCGAGACACTGCAGTTGGACGACTCTCACCTTACCCCATACGTTGGATCCGACCTGCAGGGATTCAACGGAGCAGTAACAAGGCCCCGAGGTTACGTAGAGCTCATCGTGACTTTCGGTTCAGGAAAGACAACCCGAGCAATCAAAGCACAGTTTCTGGTAATCGACTGCCCGTCACTATATCAGTGCATTTTTGGAAGGCCAACCCTGGCAGAGTTGGTTGCAGTGCCTTCCACCGTACATCTCAAGATGAAGTACTACACTTCTGAAGGGATGGTCGCCACCCTCCACGGAGACATCGAAGCTGCCCGTCGATGCTTTGAAGCCGCGTCAAAAGGATTGAGCACAATCTCAGCGAAGCCGAGGACATCTGGTCGCCCCCCTCTGCCCAGCAGCTCCGAGCAGTCAAAACCACTCCCCCAGGTCGAATCTATCGACTTGGACAGCCGTTTCAACGAGGAGGACCACGCCAAATCCCCGACGACTTCGGGCAGCCAGTCCCACAACAACGGCCATCTCCTGCGCCCCATACCAGATGGCAACTTCGAGCTCGTCCCGTTCGGAGAAGACCCCCAACGGGGAGTAAAGATCGGAGCAGACCTCCCCGACCTGGCCAAAAGACAACTAAAAGCGTGCCTCAGGGAGAACACAGACTTGTTCGCATGGAGCGCTGCTGAAATGCCAGGATTGGACCCCTCCGTCGCTTGCCCCAGCTTACCATCGATCCGGCCATCAAAGCCGTTGCCCAACGCAGAAGGAAACAGTCCCCGGAGAAGATGGAAGCCGCGGAGAAGGCTGTTAAAGACCTTCTAGAAGCTAGGTTTATTTCCGAGGACAAATACACTACGTGGCTCTCAAATGTTGTACTTGTAAGAAAAAATAATGGCAAATGGAGAATGTGCGTTGATTATACTGATGTTAACAAGGCCTGTCCGAAGGACGCCTACCCCCTCCCTAATATAGATAAGCTCGTGGATAACTCAGCAGGTTTTAAGCTGCTATCATTCCTTGACGCCTACTCGGGCTACAATCAAATCCCGATGGCCGCGAGCGATAAAACGTACACGGCCTTCATGACCGAATTGGGCAATTATTACTACAACGTGATGCCTTTCGGTCTGAAGAACACCGGCGCTACATACCAACGAATGATGAACAAAGTCTTCCAAGGACAAATAGGTGACATGCTCGAGGTATACATGGACGACATGATCATCAAGTCCCACGAGGAACTAGACCATGTCGCCCATCTTCGAACAATTTTCGAACAAGCAAGAAAATATCAAATGCGTTTTAACCCAGAGAAGTGCACGTTCGGAGTACGGGCAGGCAAATTCCTTGGTTTTTACCTAACGGAACGAGGAATAGAGGCTAACCCCGACAAATTCCGGGCATTCTCTGAGTTCCCAACGCCCACGTCTAAAAAGAACATCCAGTCCCTCAACGGGGTACTCACCTCGTTGTCCCGCTTCGTCGCGAAATCCGCCCAACACGCCCTTCCTTTCTTCAAGCTCTTGAGAAAAGAAGCCGCGTTTGAATGGACCGAAGAATGCGAGGCATCCCTCCTTCACTTAAAACAAGCTCTGTCGAAACCGCCCGTGTTATCGCGGCCAGATACCGGGGAAGTTTTGTTCCTATACCTCGCCGTCACCGCCGAGGCCGTGAGCGTTGTTCTCATCCGCGAGAATCACGCCGGGCAAAAGCCCGTATACTTCACGAGCAAAGCGTTGCAAGACGCGGAGTTGCGATATCAGCAGATAGAGAAGGTAGCACTGGCCCTCGTTAACGCCGCCAGACGACTGAGGCACTATTTCTTGGCCCACACGATCGTGGTGAGGACAGATCAGCCCATCAAGCAGTTGCTGGGATGGCCAGACATGGCAGGACGAATGCTCAAGTGGTCGTTGGAGCTGTCCGAATTTGACGTCCGGTATGAAAGCAGAAAGGCTCTCAAAGCACAGGCCCTGGCCGATTTCGTGGCAGAAGTAACCTTCTTAGACTCCTCGCCCCACGTAGCAAACAGATGGACCATCTACGTGGACGGAGCCTCTAGCTCGAGCGGAAGCGGGGCAGGAGTCATTCTGGAGAACGACGAGGGGACCATAGTCGAAGCATCTCTCACTTTATCCTTTCCCACATCGAACAACCAGGCCGAGTATGAAGCCTTCCTCGCTGGGTTACGCCTTGCCGAAGACCTAGGGGCAGAAGAAATCGTCATCTGCACGGACTCTCAGCTCGTAGCTCACCAGGTCTCCGGGGAGTATCAGGCCAAAAACGACAGTCTGTCTGAGTACCTCTCCCTAGTTAGGGAAAAGATATCGAAGTTCAGAACGGTAGCTGTAAGACATGTTCCCCGCGAACACATCGTACGAGCAGACGTCCTATCCAAGCTAGCGAGCACCAAGAGAAAAGGCGGAAACAGGTCAGTCATCCAAGAGATACTTCCCCGATCCAGCATCGACAAGGGGCCCTCGACCCTACACGTGCATGCAATCGGGGACACCGACTGCTGGATGACGCCCGTGTACAACTACCTCACCAGGGAAGAACTTCCGGATGACGCCAAAGAAGCCAGCACCATCAGACGAAGAGCTTGCTCGTACGTCATCCTCGAAAAAAAACTTTACCGAAGGGGTTTCTCCATTCCGCTACTAAAGTGCATAGAGGAGGAGATTGTCCCCCACGTATTGCGAGAAATCCACGAAGGCATTAACGCCCAGCACCTGGGGGGAAGGTCCCTTGCCCGCAAGGCCCTCCGGGCAGGATATTATTGGCCAACTATGCAGCAAGATGCCAAAGAGCATGTGAAGAAATGCGACAAATGCCAACGGCACGGGGACATGCACCTAGCTCCCCCCAACGAGCTGAAAAGCTTGACATCCCCGTGGCCATTCGCCTGGTGGGGCCTGGACATCCTGGGACCCATCGTGACGGGGTCTAGCCAAAACAAATACCTGATAGTGGGCGTAGATTACTTCACAAAATGGATAGAAGCAGAAGCTTTAGCGAAGATAACAGCACTTAACATTCTACGCTTCTACAAGCGGAATATCCTTGCCCGTTTTGGGATTCCCCAAGCAATCTTCATGGAAAATGGAACACAATTCACGGACAAGAAGTTCCAAGACTTCGTCGCCCATCTCGGAACAAAGCAACACTTCGCTTCGGTCGAGCACCCCCAGACCAACGGGCAGGCGGAGGCGGCCAACCGTGTCATCCTTCGTGGCCTCAAACGAAGACTGGACGAAACGAAGAAGGTCTGGGTCGAGGAGCTCCACAGCGTCTTATGGGCATATCGTACTACTCCCCAGTCCACCACCAGGGAGACGCCTTTCCGCGTAGCATATGGCATGGAGGCTGTTTTACCCATCGAGATCCACGTACCGTCCAGGAGGACCGAGTCACCTCTAGACGAGGAGATGAATAACGGAGCGATAAGAGAAGAGCTCGACCTCGTCGAGGAAATCCGGACAGGAGCAGCACTCCGCGAAGCGTCTCTTAAGCAAAAAATAGCAATCAGGCACAACGCCAAAGTCTTACGACGAGAATTTGACGTGGGCAGCCTTGTCCTGCGGAGAAACCACAAGGACTCTCGCAAAGGCAAACTAGCGACCAACTGGGAAGGGCCATACAGAGTCCGTGCCAAAACGGAAAATGGCGCATACTTCCTAGAAAACCTCAACGGGGAGGCACTCCCTCGACCATGGAACGCTGAGAAACTTAAGCAATACTACAGCTAAAGTGACCTTAGGCTTCCTCGTATCAAGAGACCACCTAGCGGTCATCATGCTCGCCCAGGTACAAGCGACGCATGTACACGAAGTAGAATCCCACTCAAACAAGCAAGTCAGAACTCTGCTCGGCGGCGGTCCTCGACCGAGTACCGCCTTCGCCCAAGTACCATGATTGGCAGAACCCCAGCTCGCGATGGGACGTTCACGCCGCGACCTCAGGCCTCAATCGCAACCTGAGATCCGCAACCTCGCCAGGACCTTCCACGGCTGTTCGCCCAGTTCCCCGCACTGGCGGACTCACACGCAGTGGGCTACCTTCCAAAAGAAAGCTCCACTAACGAACACACCCTCCGACGGGCAGTCATACACGCACAATTAAGATAAAATACAACACTAATGTAAAGTACAGCAACATAAACAAAAATCATATAAGTAACAAAACCGGCCAACATAAACCGGGCATAAAGTAAAAAAGGCCACCAGGGCCAAAGATTGTACGAATTACATAAAAAGGGGGGCCACGCCCCCCAACCCAAATAAAATTACAACAAACTACACGGCACGCAGGCCGGCAAAACATCATTCCTCGGTGTCTTCGACTCGTTCATCATCAGGCGGAGAGGTTTGGGTTCTAGCTTGGCCGACAAGGATAGACTCTAGCATCACTATTTGCCCGTCTTTAACGTACGCCAGGAAATTGGTACCTTCGGTCACCAAATCAACACCAGGATTCACCACCTGAAGCTGAGACACTGCGTTTTGGAAGGACTCCTCGTCGAGCACGGCGTTCTCATCCTTGGCCACCACCAGTCAGGCAACTAACTCTGACCTTGTCTTCAGCACCTTCACGTCCTCAGGCTCCTCCTCGCCCGGAGCATTGGCCGCCTGCAGTTGCGCGACCAGGTCCTCAGCAGCCTTTTTCTCAGCCTCGAGCGTAACCACCTTCCCCTTTAGCTGGGCAACCTCCTCGCTCTCCTTTTCCTTCGCCTCCTTGGCAGCCCTAGCTTCCTCCCTGGCCTTCCTCAAGCTCTCCTCGAGAGCGTTCACCTTCCTGCGGGCAATAGTCAACTCACCCTTAGTGGTCGTGTCCCCTTCGGCGTAGGTGGCCGCCATCTCCAACAGCCTGACCACCGCAGAGGCATCTTGATCCACCAACGCCCTCTTGCTCGGACAGTCCAGGCTTTGCAGATGAAGAGAATCAACGTGGGGAATCACCTAAGAGATCCCTTCAAAAAACCTCTTGTCCAGTACACAAGGAGGCAACTCGAATTTCGCTTTCTCTAGCGCCTTGCCCAGATCCACTGCCTCGTTCCTTAGACGCTTAGACCTGGTCGCCAGGGGCATTGGAGACCGTTGTGCATTGGCCGGTGAAGCATTCCCCTGAGGAGGCTGGGAAGGACCAATCACACGGGCAGGGGAAGGACGAACCTTAGGAGTGGCAGCTGCAGCAGCTTGTTTCCGCGCGGCCACGTTCCTCACCATCCTTTCGTGGGCTGAAGGCATAGCGGCTGCAAAAGACAAAAACAGGCGTCAGGTGATAAAAAATAACGAGCAATACAAAGCAATATATTAAGATTAAATACCGAGCAGATCCATAACATCCCTATAAGTGTTGCACCCCAGCAGTGCCCTAACGTTAATAAAACGAGGCTCTACTCGAGGACTACCATCGTCCTCAAGGATCCCCACATTCTTCTTCGTAACACACTCGGCCATCCGGAACGAGTTCACGTACTTCAACAGTTTCTCATATGAGGCAGCATCCCCCTCATCCAAATCGGCCGGCTCAAAAACATAGTCCTTTGGCGGCTTAGTAAAATGCGCCCCGGTCCACTGGAAGGGATATTTCAACAATCGCCGCCCAATGTATTTACCCTCCTCGTTGATCCTGTCCTCCCTGTTCTCATCCACTTCAAGCTCCCAGCAGAACGTGCTATCCTGAGCAGCCTCCGATACGGGCTCCACGACGAAGTACCTCGTCTTAAATGTACGGATAGATTCAGAGAAAGGTTTGAACAGCTTACGCTGCTGCTTCAAAGAGACCCAGCCATAGCTCTTTCCAGAAGTCTGCCGTTGGAGATGAAATACAGTGAAGAAGAATGGAAGAGTCGCCCCTACCTGCAAGTGCTCGCACATCAGCTCGAACGCCCGCATGAACGCTAGCGAGTTGGGGTGGAGCTGCGTAGGGGCCAGGTGAAGATGTAGAAAGACGGACTGCTGGAAATCCGTAAATGGAAGCCTCAAGCCCAACTCCTTGAAGACATATTCATACATCGTGAAACGCTCCCCGTAATTGGTGCAGACGCGCTCATTAGCAGTGGGAAAGTGGACTCTCCAATCCCCGTCGTCTCCCACCGTCCGGAAGCAGTCTCCAACATAGCTCGCAAACTCGGACACATGCTCAGAGGGTTCCGCCACCTCCCATTCCTCTGCTTCATTTTCTACTACATCCTCCTCGGGTGCATCCTCCTCGGGTACCTCCTCCTCGAGCACCTCGTCCTCTTGCTCGTAGTCCGTATCCTGCTCCGTGGATCCACTCGAAGACTGAGTGCTATTACTCCCCGAGGAACCAGACTCCTCCTCGGACGAATCTAGCACAATTTCTCCACGGGGCCCTGTCGCCATCACCTGAAAAGCAGAGAAAGACAGTGAATTCGACAGCTAATCAAATCCACCCTTCCACCGCTGAACAAGTGAAAGGGCGCGCTAAGGGCTGAGGACGACGTCCCCGGCCTAAGCCCTGACAACACTGCAAACAGTCTCCCCGCGAGACAGTGCTCGGAACTCTCATTCCACACGAGGAATTTCTCTAAAGCAAGATCACGAGTTTTTCATTCAGCTCACAACTCCATAAAACGCTCGCATGATCACGTGCACGTCGCCATCGCGACGGCGTCACGGACAGACCCTCCACACACAACGTAACGACAGGCTAACGGCGATGGAGACGGCGGAACCATCATCCACCACCGGCGACTACCACATATACAACCCTAAGTCTCCTAAAATCTAACCTAACCACATGCACCGCCTAAGTAAACATCAACAAAAAGCAATACAAGGAAAAGGGACGACTTACTCGTAAATATGAGGCTGAAAAGACTTGCTCGGATCTTCAAACAATGAAAGTTACGACGGACAGCGTTCACGGGCAAGGGATTTGCTGAAGATTGAAGGAAAAGGTTCTGAATGAAGGTTTTTCCCCCTATTTATACAGGAGGTCACGTGCAACCACACGCGCACGTAGGTCATAATGACTACCTGCTAGCCATCATTGCCTAAGCGGCGGCGGCACAAGTTCCAACACACACGTGGCGACCCCCGTACCGTTTCGTATTCCACTAAATTATTGGTACCCACCGGTGACGGGCAACGTATAACGACCGCGACCAACAGCCACAACGGACAGTAAAAACCACAGGCTTCCACAGCCGACGAGCAAAACACTCCACTTTCCCGAGTCAAAGATACGGGATGAAAAATGATATTAAACCTATATTTTATTTTTTAAAAATAACATGTTACCTCGGTGTTCATGAATATCCAAAGGGAAAAGTAGCGTTATTTTGTTTATAAATGAATATTTGACATTCATTTATAAAGTATCAATGCTTAAGACATTACTAACATATCAATCCACAAGAAAGATAAGTGATCCATGTAAAACTCTCACATCAGTCAATCAAAACGTGAATGTCACAATTTTATATTTTAAATGCTACATTGTGAAAGACAACACTACTAGAAATCTTGCCTTTAGTGACCTATTTAGCGACTGAAAATCAGTAAAATCGGTCACTAAATTCATCAGTGACTACATTCGCGACCAAATTTATTCAGTAGCAAAAACCCTGGCCGCTACTGAATAAAATTTACTACATCGCTAAATTTACCGACGTCGCTAAATTGGTCACAAATTTAAATTTACTTCTTTGAAATACAAGATTAGAAACAACCACATACCTAATGCATTTCTTCAAGGGTTTGATTTTTCCTTCCAAAAACATAACAAATTCACTGAGGAAACAACTCTTAAAGGGTTATAATTCTGTTATTATATTGTTATGATAACTGTCAGTTAGTTATAACAGTTGGCACCTCAACTCAAGAGTTACTTATGATCCCAACTCTAAAATATTCTGTTGTAAACTATCCTATTCAGATTAGTTAGTAACAGAATTCAGTTTAGATTCTCTCTATCAATTCTCTCTCTATTTTCACTTCATGAATCTGGAAGTCTAGCAACTATTAAGACTTACAATTAAAAGTAAGGAAATGTCTAGAATGTCTGTAAAAAGTTCTTCGGTAATAATCAATAGAAAACTTCCATGATATATTGAGAAGAATGGAAGGGAGGATAGTTTATATGCTAACAAGAGAGAGGTCAAGATCTAGGACCAGTTCATGTGATGTGAACAATAAATATATTCTCAATTAACCAAACATCAGATGAATAAGAGTTTTTGGTTATGTTGCTTAATCTTATATTTTTGGCTAATTAAAGCAGGACAATATCATAGTTATAGCCTTGTCATGACATTACATAAGGTTAACAATTAGGTAACACTACTTTCCTGTTTTCTCGCTTTAATATCAACTTCCATGGCCACTAATTAAAAAAGTATAACTAAGACAACCAATAGATTCGACAGTTGGTGCTTTCCAGCACATATTTGCTACAACAGTTGTGCCAACTAGTCATAAATAAGACAGTTTTGAGTCGGATTAAAGATTGACTATGTATCATTAAGTAGGTTTTAATTTTAGAAATAGAGTAATAGCAATATTAGAAAAATACCTTAAACTCTCCAAACCATAAGTCCCTCGTATTAATGTCTATCTTTTTCCATGAGTTCCATGGCATATTATAATTACTCCTAATGATATCTCCAATCCCACTAGTTGCAGCATACAAAGGCAAAAATCTACAAACAATACATATTAATAGTTAAGAAATTTATATAGTATATGAAAAGAACTAAAAATATATATCATATATCTATATATACCCTTGTAAGTCAATGTATAAAGTTTGCTTCCCGCCACTACTTTGTGTCTCAGATGGAACGACAGTTTCACTTGATCTTGGGGTTTGTGCTCCATCAGAATCATAAGGTTGTGAAATAGATGGTGATGCTACCCCTCTTATTGAAGATGGAGGTGTGACATTAGATGTTCTAGTAGCAGATGCAGCATTAGAAATTGAGACATTAGATGTCCTAGTAGCAGATGCTCTATGAGAAAGTTGGACATTAGATGTCCTAGTAGCAGATGCATCATTAGGAAGTGGGACAATATATGTCCTAGTAGCAGATGCAACTTGAGAAAGTGGGACATTAGATGTCTTAGTAGCAGATGCAACGTGAGAACGAGGGACATTAGATGTCATAGTATGAGGTGTAACATGAGATGTCTTAGTAATAGATGTCCTATAAAGAGGTGCAACACGAGACGCGTTTGAAAAGGGTGCAACACGAGACGCGCTTAAAGAGGGTGCAACGTGAGATGTACTATGAGGAGATGTAAAATTCAATGTCTTAGGAGGAAGTGTGACATTCAATGTCCAATGAGAAGGTGCAACAAGAGGAGGTTCATCATGAGATGTCATATGAGGATGTGCATCATGAGATGTCATATGTTGAGGTGCATCATGAGATGTCACATATGGAGTTGAACTTTTGAGATGTTTTGATTTACTAGACTTGGAAGCTTTTTCCTTAACTTTATCTTCACCTGTCATTTGCAATTAGTAAAAAAAATTAGAATTTTTATAGCATAAATTAATAAAATGCATCATCTTCATCAAAATGTAAAATATTACAATTTAATAATCACTATGTCCATGTATCATATTCATCATCATCATGATAATCATCACCATCATCATTAATATCATTGTTAGTGCCATCATCATCATGATCATCATCACCATCATCATTAATATCATTGTTAGTGCCATCATCATGATACTTTGAGTTTTCTAAATCAATTTCAAAATCAAATTCATCCATGTTCTCCTCGTCATTCTCATCATGTTCTTTTTCTAGTTCCTCAATACTCATTTCTATTTCCTCATATTCCCCTTCATCTCTTAAATGACCAAGTAGCTCATCATTTGCTACAAAATCTACACTTGTTGTAGTTTTTGCTGAATCTTGATATGCAACCTCTAATGTATATCGATCATCGACTCTGCCTCTAGGTTTGGTTTTAATGGCAACCCACCAATCAATCTTTCCTTTTAATTTTCCTGGATAAGATACATAATAAACTTGAATGGCATTTATTGAAAATATGAAAGGATCATAATTTGAATATCTTCTACGATGATGAACCTCCACAATGCCATATTGGTGTTGAACCTTCATACCACGATTGGCAACAGCATCAAACCAATCACAATTAAATAAAACCAATTGTTTGGTTGGTTCTCCCAGGTACTCAACTTGCATAATCTCTTTAATATTCCTGTAATAATAATTTTCTTCAACTCCTTCATCGTCACCCTTGACACAAACTCCACAATTAATGGTTTTCTTACCAACACTCCATTCTTCTGTATGAAACTTAAAACCATTGACAAAATAAATCGGCCAACTATGAACCTTCCTCTTAGGACCATATGCTAATTGGTGCAAATATAAATTATGCACCATGTTATTTTTGTCATGTACCTACCAATAGGAAACATAAACTCATTATATTCCACAAATACTAGATAAGTCAAGTGTTATAATTGAAATCTCTTTAGAAATTGCATGGCACTTACATATGCTCGAAACCAGCTTGGAAATTCAGATGCAATCCTACCGTCCATGACAGTTCGAGATATATTTGGATGACTTTCTTCCAAATATTGCACAAAACATCTAACACGTGATATTATTATTATTATTACTATTATTCTATATGATTAATATAAAATGATAAATCAAGCTAGGTTTAATTTACTTACTCAATAAATGGTTGGACTTCTTCGCAATTTAGTAGGATATGCAAATGTGCAGCAGCTAATTCTCTATCATCCAAATATCGACTCTTACGAATTCCAGCTAAGCGACCGAGATGATTAAAAATTGATAAAGTATGTTAAACTACATCATCTTGACCCCATCATCATTTCGACCTACTCTATTTCTCAAAGATTGCACATGAGACTCAAAATAATATGAACAAAATTGAGAAGTCTCTTGACATCCCCTCTACATGCGATATGTTTTTAACCATTTGTTTCAACTTATTCAAGTACCTAAACAATGAGATATATAATGTTAAATGCTAATTACAAAAACTTAAAAATGTAGATTTGTAGGTTGGACAATTTGAATGATTACCTCTCAAATGGATACATCCAACGATATTGCACAGGACCCCTAACCCTTGCTTCATAAGGTAGATGAATCGGAACATGCTCCATGGAATTAAAGAATCCTGGCGGAAATATTTTTTCCAATTTACAAGTTGTAATTACTATATTTTGTTCCATCAACAACAAATCATCCACACGCAAAGTTGTTGAGCACAAATCCTTGAAAATTTTACTTAACTCGGCTATAGGACTCCACACTTGATGTGGAAGTGCACTAAAAGCAATTGGTAACAATCGCTCCATAAATACATGGCAATCATGACTTTTCATTCCAATAAGCTTCCCTTCACCTTTGTTTACACATCTATGCAAATTTGAAGCATGACCATCAGGCATTTTCAACTCAGAAACCCATTTATACACAACCTTTTATTGGTCACTAGACAAAACATATTTTGCTTTAGGCTTTAAAACTTTTCCATTAGATTGTGTTTGTAACTCTAACTCCTTTCTTCGACAATACTTTTTCAAATCCATTCTTGCCTTAGCATTATCTTTGGTCTTATCTTTGATGTCCATCACTGGATTGAAGACATTATCAAACACATTCTTCTCAATATGCATGACATCAAGATTATGCCTTATTAAGTTGGTTTTCCAATAAGGTAACTCCCAAAAGATACTTTGTTTTTTCCAATTATGGGACACACCAAACCCATCACATACACAAGGATCGACCTCAGTTATTTTAGGGAAATCGAAAACTTTTTCCCACACATCCCCAGTCAGCCGTTTCGGAGGTCGAGACTTTTCTATTCGATTCTTGTAAAATGCATTCTTATTTCTTCGAAATGCATGATCCGTTGGCAAAAATTGACGATGAGAATCAAACCAAGAACACTTGCCACCATGCTTCAAGAAAAAAGATTTTGATTAATTCATACAATATAGACATGCTAATTTTCCAGCGGTACTCCAACCAGACAACATCCCATATGCCGGAAAATCATTAATAGTCCATATTAATGCAGCTTTCATTATAAAACTTTTTTTCCTGGAAATATCATATGTAAGCACTCCTTCATTCCACAAAAGTTTGAGCTCATCTATCAATGGTTGCAAATAAACATCTATTTTTCTCTTTGGATTATGAGGTCCAGGAATAATCAAAGTGAGAAACATGTAGGGAGTTGTCATGCACAGTTCTGGAGGAAGATTGTAAGGGGTAACAATTACCGGCCAACATGAATAAGGTGAGGTTGTATGATTAAATGGCATAAAACCATCAGTGCATAATCCCAATCTTACATTCCCCTCTTCAGCAGCAAAGAAGGGATAAATTTGATCAAAATGTTTCCAAGCCTCTTCATCCGATGGATGACACATCACTCCTGGTTCTCGCTTATTTTCATAGTGCCACCTCATATATGGAGTCGAGCTCATTGAAGCGTATAATCTCTTAAGTTGGGAATTAGAGGTAAATAATGCATTCTCTTCATAGGTACCTCTTTGTATCTATCCCTGCCAGTCTTTTTTTATTCTTATAACGAGGTGCATTACAAAACTTGCATTCTTTTAATTGTTTACATTCATCGGTGTAGAATAACATACAACCATTAACACAACAATCTATTTTTTCTGCAGTGAGACCAAGTTTTGAAACTATTTTCTTGGTCCTATAATAATCACTAGGAACAAGATTGTTTGGAGGATGTGTCTCCTTCATAAGTGCCACAATTTGATTAAAAGACCGTTGATACATGTTCCCTTCTGACTTAATCGTCAACAATCTAACAGCAGTAGACAATTCAGTGTGATCGTTGAATCCAGGCCACAATGGTTTATGTGCTGCATGTAGTAAATCATTGAACTTTTGATCATTAATATTTGGAGACTCTTCCATGTCTTCCTCACATTGTATTTGGTGTTCTGGTCCAACAACATCATAAACCATGTTCTCAGATCTACTATGGTGGTTGTTATTACCCTCTTGTGCATATTTTTCTTTATTTATTTCTACAAGTAATTCCGGATCATTTCTCCATGACATGTCCAATACCAATAATCAGGTTTGAATCCTTTCTGAAAAATATGAACTTTAACTTCTTCGAAGTGTTTCAAAGGGACATTTTTGAAATTAGAACAAGGACATCTAATTTCATCATTAATTATTCTCTTTTGTTGGAGTGCAAATGACACAAATTCATCTAATCCATTTCGAAACTCGTCAGTGTACCCCTTTCGGCCAAGATTTAGCCTATTATACATCCAACTACGATGTAGTCGGTTGTCCATTTATATTCTGTAATATAATTAAACATATAGATATAGATCATGTATGACATTTAAACAAAACATATAGGTCATGTATGATATTTGAGTTAGACACTAAAAATTAACAAATAACTTATAATTTCATATTATAGGTCATACATGGTATTTATGACATACAATATATACGAGACTATCAAATTCAAGAGAATATTAAAGGATCTTACCTTCTACAATTATTTTTCAAAAAATTCCCTCGAGTCCTTGTACAAAATGTAGAGCACTTTGATCCCAAATATCTACAATGTCAATAAAAATGTCAATAGAAAAATCAAATTGAATTATAAATTCACATAGTTGCATTTGTTCATTAAAATTCAGATAGAAAGAAAAGCTAGCTAGTAAGAAAAGCCAAAGATTCTCCCACCCGTGAATGGCCAAAACTTCCATCCACTTCCTCAATAAAAAATAAATTAAACAAACAACTTTTTCTATTTTGTAATTTTTTTCAACTTTCTTTTCAAAATAACTATTTTTTGTATCTATTCTTAGGTAGCATCTAGAGAGAACCATATATTAGGTGGTTCATTGGTGCACCACTTTTAAATACCATTAGATATATTTTGTTCATTCAAATTAGACAAACTAGCTAGAAAGAAAAGCTAGCTAGTAAGAAAAGCCAAAGATTCTTCCACCCATGAATGTCCAAAACTTCCATCTACTTCCTCAATAAAAAGTAAATTAAACAAACAACTTTTGATCTCTCTAAATTCACATCACCTCACCATTTCATGAGAATTAATTATTTTTCCAGAAGTTCACCAATCACTCTCATTTTTCTCTCTGTTTTCACTCTCTGAGTTGATCATACTCACACTCACGCATCAATATCAAGCAACAACACCATACACATTCTTACAATAAGAGGTAGAAGAAGGCTATGAACAGTGTGATTTGCCTCCAAACCTATAAACTCAAATACAAAAGAAAATTATATATTCACTTATTTAGGAAATGCTCTCTCAAAATACCAAAGATTTTTCTTATGAAGAAATCTAGTCCTGAACACATAACCAATTATTTTAATTTCATATGTATTTTCACTCTAAAACTACAAATACAAAATAGTGCCTAAATAGTGTCTAAAGAAAATTGCAATTACAGGGGTAATCTTACACTCCCAATTCAAATAAGTGAGATAAGTTAATATAAGAAATCAAAGAGCATATTTTCAATTACATGAAAATCAAACATCATGAACAAAACTCAAATGAAAAAAATATTGAATCACAACACAAAAACAAATAATGCAGAAAAATATACAAATCATTGGAAGATCAGGTTTATACAGTAACTTTGGAGGGTTTCCAAGTTTATACGATTATCAAAGAAATAACATAAAAGTTCTTGAAATTGACTAGAAGTTTAGGGTTAAGTCAGAAATCAGTCCATAACATAAGAATTTGGAGAAATCAGTCAGAAATTAGTCAACAACATAAGAATTTGAAGAAATGTTCAAGGTTTCAATGCATACCTAGTACCAAATCAAATGATTCACGGTCTTGAAATCAGTCCATAACATATGAACAGAGTATTCGAAGAAATCCTACGCCTTGAAATCAATGATTCACGGTCTAGAAGTAATGTTGAGGGTTGCGATTCCCTTTTGAATCAACACGACCTTGAAATCAAATGAGAGGATTGAGTGAGTCAATGAGGAAGATGGAGACTAGGGCCCAAATACTCACAAAGAAACGATGCTTATTGCTTAAACCGGTTTTAGAAAAACGATTGAGAGGGAAAACAAAATTAATAATATATCTAATAGTGACCAGAATTTTGGTTGTTAAAAGTTTTATTAAAAATAATAAAATTATTAATATTTTAAGTGACCAAAATATCAGTCACTGAATATTTTTTTTAAAAAAATAATAAATATAAATGAGTGGGGTTTTGGCGATAAGTATGTGTATTAGAGACCATTGTTTCGGTCACTATTTTTCGGTGGCCAAATCGGTGGCTAAAATCACTTTGTGACCTATTTAGCGACCAAAGTGATTTTACTTATACGACGTCATATTTTGGTGACTAATTTGGTCACTACAGTGACCGAAATTTATTGGTGTCTAAATTGATTACTAAAAGCGAATTTTTTAGTAGTGCAAACATTGATAATGAACGCATTTGGATTGAAAACTTTGAAACTTAAAAAAGCGTACAAATAATTTCTAGAATAGATTGCAAAAGTACAAGGAAAAAGTATTGATTTAAAGTTGGTGTTTCTTATGTAATCTCATGTCTCATAACATGATAAATTATTTTATTTATCTAATCTTTATTAATTTTATATCAGAAACAAATACACACATACAAAGTTATTGAGAATATATTGCATAATGTGTTTGTCTCATTTCTATAAATATATGCACGTCTTATGTGTATTTATGATTAGTTTATACTTTCTTGTTTTGAAGTAGTATTTCTTATAGAAGCTTATTATAAGAAAACGGTGGCTACTTTGAGAAAGTTTATTTATTTGATAATGATTTTTTCTAAGAATAATGTTGGATGTCATGAAATTTGCTTGGCCACTCTGTCATGATGGTGGGTTATATAAACGTGTAATGATATTACACGTTATACTCTTCGTATTTTCCGACTACGGCCCTAGTTTAATTGGTTGTCAAACTATTAGTGAAGTTTTGTGATTAAATTAGTTGTGCTTAACAGCATCGCTGTTATGAAAATTTAAATTCAACTTTAAGGTGTGTTGGTGTCTGCACTTTGGATGCATTTGCATAGTGACAGAAGATACACTTTGAAGAGGCCATTGACCATGCGATGGGAGGCCATTGGCTATGTTTCCAAACACGCACTTTGCTATGTTTTGACTCAGATTGATAATTGGGATTTGGACTTTGGATTGTAGCCAAGCAAAATGTACATAAATGATGATCTCTAGTTGTTGCTCTAGGCTTAATGCATTAACTATTTTGTGCTTAAAAGATAAATTGAAAATGAAACAGTTATTTGAAAAACCATTTATTGTAGCCAAGCAAAATTTATATAAATGTTGATCTCGAGGTTTTGCTCTAGGCTTAATGCACTTAAGAGTCTTGTGGCATATATAATTGCTTTAGTGTGTACTGTGTGTTATATTGTTGTTGTGCTTGGGCTGCAATTTTATTAGGAGTTTTTTCATTGCTTCCTTTTGCATCATTGATTATAAATCCTATGCATCTTACACTTTGTCATGAATCTAAACTATCAAAAGCTGGTGGAAAGCTTAGCATTTTCAGGTCTAGCTTTGATGTAGAGATTGCATAACAATGACGTTGCATAGTTTTGTTGACTTTGAAGGTTGACTTGAACCGAAGCTAAATAATTTTGTTGATTTTTGCTAGTTGACTTTAGTATTAATTTGGCCGAAGCTTAATATTTTTTGTTGACTTTGACTTAACTATAGGGTTGATTAGGTCGAAACAAAATAAATTGTTGACACTCAAAGCTTAACATTAGCGTCGCTTAGGACGAAGTTAAATAATTTTGTTAACTTTTACATTTTGACTAAAGTGTCGGTTTGGTCAAAGTTGAATAATTTATTGACTTTTAAAGTTTGACTTTATCGTCAGTTAGGCTGAAGCTAAATAATTTCTTTGATTTTTGGGGTTTGACTTTAGAGTCGGTTTGGCCGAAGGTAAATAATTTCTTGACTTTCAAAGTTTGACTTTAGTGTCGGTAAGATCGTAGCACTTAGTTTTGTTGACTTTTTAATTTTGCCTTGATTAGCATTGGCCTCATGTTAGCGTCGGTGTATACTCGGTTTGGTCGAGGCTAATGTCGCCAGCCTAGCCCGACATAAATGCTAAGTTGAGGCTAATTCGATGTAAGCCTCGGTTTTTTAGCATTTATCGTCGAATTAAAATCGATGCTAAGCATTGTTTTTTTAGTAGTGACAATTGAGACGATGGATAACGAAAAGAGAGAAGAATTCAAATTTCAATCTCTGCGCTTTTGAAACAGAAATATGAAAGATTTCAGTTTGAATGAAATTGATTTCAATTTCGGTTACGAATAAATCAATTTTTATTTCAGTGGTGAAAAGTGAAATTGGTTTCGATTTTAATGGTGAGATTTAAAATCGATTTAGGTTTTAAGGTTGAAACTTGATTCAAATTCCGAGATAAAAAATGAAATCCATTAGGAGTTTGTTTTGATTGATGGAATCGGATGGAGCGGAGCGGAATGAGATGGAATGAAATGATATTCCATTGTTTGGATCATTTAAAATTCGATGGAGCGGAGCGGAATGGAGTGGTAATGATTTCATTCCATTTCATCACTTACCACCATATTTCTTCCCCTTCAATTTGGACGGAATGAACAATTTGTCTTATTCCGTTCTAAAATTTTCAAACTATAGAATGGGAAATTCATTATGTTCCGCTCCATTCCGCTCTGTCTCACTCCCCTCCACTTTGTTCATTTTATGATATCCAAACATAGCCTAGGGTTTAGGTTTTGAGGAGAAATAAAAATGAAATATGAAATAAAAAAGAAAGGTAAAAACAATCGATTTAGAGGGGAAAATCAATATGGGTATTTAGTATTGCGACACACACGAGAGCAGAGATTCGTGTTTTGTGAAAATATTTGGGAAGGCTAACGAATGATAGTTGTTGTTTAGTGAAATGATGTTTTTTAAGTAAGAAAAGTTGGATTTTTATTATTATATTTATAATAATTATTAATATTAATATGTTTTGTAAAATAAAATTTTAATAATATTAATTATGTAGTATTATGAAACACTTAAATTATTAATTTATTAATATATATTAGTTAAATAAACAATTTTTGTTATAAAAAAATAGTAAATAAATTTGTGTATGTTTGGAGGAAAAATTAATGCCAAAATTTCATTAATATTAGACTTGTAAGCAATGTTTGAAATTTGTAGCCTTTTGTTAAACAAATAAGAAAACTACTAAAAAATCGGTCTCATAAGTGTTTAAGGGGTCATTTGTCAAATATTACGAAAACAATAACATTAGAACACTTGAAAAGCATCCTCATTGGGAGTTTAGGGAACATGTATAGGTTGTTACACAAACATTGTTGGCATCATGCATAAAACGTTGCCACAAATACTTTTAAGCAACATGTTTCACACGTTATCTAAAAAAGTATTGTCAAAGATAACAAATGTTTAAGTGACCCCAATACGCCCACTCTGTAATGGATACTCTGAATACTTAAGAAAAGTGTTGACAAGGCGGCCCTTATGAGATTATAAGCAGGTTGTCCAGTGATTATGTTGTAAGAAGATGATCCATCTACTACGAGATACTTGACTTTTATCATTATGGCATTCTCTTTCAGTCTGAACACCATCTTGAGAGTAATATAGTCCTTGACATGGACCTATTCTTTAGAGAAGCCAACCCAGGAACCTCAAAATGATTGAAGGTCTTCTGGATCTAGCTTGAGTATTTCAAAGGCATTTATATAAATCAATACTCGTTTTATCTCCTAGTCTTCACGTTACACCTTTATGGCATGGGGTCATTTTCATGAGGGAGGACCTCTAGGGTGGGGGGTCTTTAAGGGAGAAGGTGGTATCGGGCTTTGAATCACCTTCTGGTTCTGACTTCGGCTTTGTGGGTGAATCTTCCATCACCATGACTTATTAGTCGTACCTTTTATGGAGGAGATAGATTCCCATGTCCTAACGAAGTCTTCCACTATGGTTTTGAAAGTGTGGTGGACTAGCATGTCTCCCTCTCTTCTCTCTGTCGCTTTGTCTTTTCTAAACTTATGGCTTCTGGGTGGATCTCACCCCTGAGTTTTAGACATTCCTCCTGCTTTCTAAGAGCTTCCCTTGACATACTTTTTCAAGTGGCCCTCTTTGATATGTCGCTTAATCTCTCTCTTGAGCTAATAGTAGCCATTATTGTGATGACCTTTTATCTTGTGGTATTTGCACCACCTGCTGGGTTTGGGCCCCATGGAATCTGACTTAGGAATTACTTGAAGCGGGATATCATGGGTGTGGACAAATTCACGCCATATCTCCTCTCAGCCAGTGTTGAGGGGCATGAAATTATCTATGGGACTCCCACTATGTTTTAAGGTTACTTTATCCTCACAACCGAGGTGTAGTGGCTTCTGCATTATTGATGTAATGAATCAGATCTGTCAAAGGCACACTCTTTGATGTCATGTGATTTCTTCTCTATATTGCTCCCCCTTTTATTGTAACATTCGGGTCGTACCATAATTTTATTCATGGAAAAGGAGAGCATATGGGCGAGATATTCATTGAAATGTCTGGCCACCAATCCATTATGGAATGCTTCCACGAACACGTCCTAATTTTAAATGTATCACCTTGAATGTCACCTTGTTGAAACGAGTGGCGTACTCCCTTAATGATTCAGCATACCCTTAAGGTACGTTGAATATATTATTCGTTGAAACCTTTCGGTGCTTACTCGCCGAAAACTTAAGGACTAGCTTCCTTGAGAGGTCTTGATAATTAGCCAATGAAAGGCATGGAAGGTTCATGAACCATCTTTGGGCTTCCTCCATGAAAGTGTTGGACAAGAGCTTCCACTTTAAGAGTCGGATGATTTTAATCAGAGTATTAATAGTGACCATGTGTTCTTGGGGGTCCATTTTCCCATCAAACTTCACTAGTGATGGTGGTTTGAAGATTTTTGGTTCTAGAGCACCCTAAATCTCGTCGGATAGTGGCTTGGAGTCCAGGACCTCGCATTCGACCTGGATGTCGCTCTAGATTACATTCACATGAAAAGCTTGATTGGAACGACGCAAGTATCCATGACATCTGTGAGGGATATCCTTCTAGCTATCTTGTTTTAATGATGTCAACAAACACATTAGATTGAAATTTGAGCGGTATCACTTCACGTGTCGGGCATATAGTGTCTTATCGTTATTGGTCATGTGTCTAGATGCATAGGATCTTGTTCTCCCCAAAAATAAAGGTCCACAAGTGATTTAGTAGTGTCTAACATGTATGTTTGACTTTGGTCTGGTGAAAACAATTCAAAAAATGAAGTTTCTTGAAAAATTTGCCTTCATGCGCTGACCCCCAGAAGCCACGGGTAAGCGCATAAACCTGAGAACTCAAAATTGCCATTTTATGCGTCGACGCATAGACTCCAGAGGTCGACGCATGACTTTGTTTTGTGCACTTTTTCACTTAATTTCGTTTCTGTTATTTCATGTTATTTCTTTTGGTCATATTTTTTGATATAAATAGTTTTGGGTCTTCATTTTTCACACAACAAGAAACGTGAAAAATATATGTCAGTTCTCTCTTCATCTTCATCTTCTTCATTGTGTAAACAAACAATCACACATAATCATTTTTGTTTGTGTCGCCCATTGATCGAAGTGATAACGTTCAGAATTTAGGAAGTGTGATCTTCATCTTCTGGGTTGAGAGTTTGGCAGGTGTTTCTTGAATCAAACCAGTTGGGTTTGTCCTCCAAGAATCGAGGAGATTTTGGGGGTTTTGGTACAAATTGTTCTTTCTACAGGGATTCGGCTGGGCGAAGGTAACCGGAAATTGGCGCAACTGTTTCAATTTAGTAGCTGTAATCAGAGGATCGTAGAAGAAGGTTTGGGTTCGAATTCTTGGAAGATTTCAATTGACCGAGTGAAGGTAACTGAAGAACGAAGTTTTCTTTCGGTTTAGTAGCGTGGGACGGTAATTGAATCATCCATATTCGGAGCACTTGATTCATCTTGAATCAAGGGAAGAGAAAATTCTGCATCAAAGATCGAAGACGTTCGGGGTTTGAATGTTCATAGTTTTCTCTTGTAATAAACAAATTGCAACAACTACATATATATATATATCTCAATTCCTTTTGCGGAATTGGGGGCAGACGTACCCAAAGCGAGGACGATTAGGGAACTGCCTAATCAAATCTCGTGTGTTCTCTATTTCCCTTAACTCTTTTACATTTCAGTATTGTTCGAATTTGTGACGTAGCAAACTATCGTAATTTCTGTCGTAGAATAATTGTACGCTGATAAACTATTTTGTTAAATCGATACAATTCATTGAATTGTGTTTTGGAGCAGCTGCACATTATTCTCCATAGAAATTCTGCACATAGTGTGTTTACGCACGCTACGTGTTTGATAATTTGTTTCCAAGCAAAATTCGAACACAGTGCTTTAAATTGCTTATCAATTAACCTCATTGGATCGGTGTAAACATCAAGCAAGTGATAATTTGTTGTCTGCGTTTATAAGTGTAATATTCATAACTGAATTTTTCTCTTTCGTACTCATCCATAATATATTCGTGCATATCCGATCCTTTCGGTAGAAGGTTCATTGTAGACGTTCTATCCAGTGGCAGCTTCCGTTAAACAAATTTTTTAAAACATAATTTTGTAGTCCATTTGCGTGTAAAACTCAAGGGATCTATTCAACCCCCCTTCTAGATCCATAGCCATCGTCTAACAACATCCAGCATATATGCTAAAGCCTTGAAATCGTCGCTTCCAAGTCTCCTAACTGTGATGGTGCCTCTTCGTGTTGCCATACTAAAGAAGACGGTTGAGTCGAGTGAGAGTTGAATGTAAATGTGGTTTATGTTAGTCTTATTGGACCCCGTTGTATCTGGAAATTGGGCTTGTAAAAGTACAAGGATGATTACTTTACTTGCAAAGGTGATCGCAAGAGGGTTTGTGTTCTCAATATGTGAATAATGATGAATCATCCAACCCTAAAGGTTGGAATATTTGTAAACATAACTATGAGTCAGATCATAAGAAGGAAATAATTTCCCCTCAACTTCTCAACATATGTGAGAGTAAGGAGAGGAGTTGTTCTTCATCTTATATTGGAAAAATGGTTTTCCTCCTTTGTAGGTATGACAACCCGGTTTCAAAAATAAAGAGTTGGAACAAATTTGGTTTGTATCATATTTCTAAGAGTTTTGATGATAACAAAGTATTTAAAGAATAATAGGGTATACTCACAAATATTCAAATGTGCAGGATCATACACTAAAATTTTTGAAGATAATTTAGTACTGGTTCTAAGAATGAACATTCAAAAAGAAGCTAAAGATCCATATTCTGGAAGATAAGAAGTTGAAGACCAGACTCTGAATGACGTCAGCCTCTGAATGACGTCATCATCTGAAAATCTAGACTCTGAAGCGTCAGCCTCTGGAGATTGAGACTCTGAAGATTTAGTCGGTGCAAGGATCGAGGATTTTGATCATGTGAACACTTAAGCAAAAAATCTGCTGAAGACAACTGAGATGCAGTAGATAATTCCTTTTGTATCAAAGGGATTTCAAAAAAGATTTATGTGATATTAACCATATTAGGAAACATCTCAATGTCTCTAAATTAAGCTTCTCAACGACTCTCTTGTGCAAACTCTTCAACGACTCTTTTCTTTATTTCTATATAAGAAACTGAAGACTTGAAGAAAAAAATGAGCCATTAACATTCAAAGAGTTGTTACTCTGTCAAAACAAGAAGCACAAATTTAACTTATAATTTCTTAATACTTGTATATTCTATAAATTCTTAAGTTTTATAGAGTCTTTTTGTGTTATATTTTGTCTACGCCTTTGATTGTATATCAAGTGTAGTTTTTCACAATCTCCTAACTGTAAGTTAGAGTTTAAGAAATACCTTGCTAAGTGCTTGATCATTTGAAGTATCTTTCTTAAATGCTTGAGCATAGAAGTCTCTTGCATGTGTGATTGAGCATTGGAAGTCTCTTGCTTGTGTGCTTGAGCATAAAAGTCTCTTACTTGAGGGTTTGAGCATTTGGAAGTCTCTTGCTCGCGTGTTTGAGAAAATTGTAATCAGTTGTGATTATAGTGAAAATCCCTTTGAAGTACAAAGGGATTATACTACTCTCGATTTGTGAGAGGAACCAAGATAACTGCTTGTGTCTCTCATTCTTTACTTTCTGCATCTGAAGTATTCTTATTCACTGCTAATCATTTAACTATGATTCAAATTCTAAACCTTGTATTTAGAATCTCATAAAAGAATTTCAAAAAAGAAAGAAATAGATAACACAATTCAACCCCCCCCCCCCCTCTTGTATTTTTCTCACCTTCATAAAGGTATGCCCAAACCCGACCATTTCAAAGACATTATTTCCCACATATTAGAAAAATGAACTAGAAATAGACATGAATTTAGGTTGGACAACTCAACTTACAATCGCGCCCACCTAATTCCTCTAACGGCCCTTTCACAACCCTTTTGAGTTGATTAGACTGCGGTCTGGGAGGATTCTACCTGCCACCCCCCACAAATAAACCTGGCACCCCACCCCCCCCATTTTTCATAATGTCAAAACTGCCCCTGGGAGAAAAACACATCAAATTTCTGTTAGAAATTTCCGGTAATTATATTAAAATTTCCGGTACAGTTTGAAATTTCCGGTAATTCATTTGAAATTTACGGTGTACCGCAAATTTCAAATTTCCGGTGAAGTGAAAATTATTCTGAAAATATGAAATTTCCGGGTGTACACAAAAAATTTCACTTAAGCTGAAATTTCTGGTAGTTTCATTTTTAGGGTTTTTTGGATGGTCATGATTTTGCCGACAGTGTTGTGCGGTTGTGATTGCACCGACAGTTTGTGTGGTCCATAATTGATTCACAGTTGTATAAATTGGGGTCACCTCTTGTTGAGAAACATATCTTAAAAAATGCCTCTTCCTCAATTTATGATTAAGGCAGAAGTTTACTTCAAAGAAACTTCTCTTCCTGTAGAGTTTAAGCTTCCCGATGACACCACCTTTTTTTGGCCTGGAGTCGAATTTGAATGAATAAAAAGGTGAGAAAGATCGAGTTTCGTGAAGATTGGATCGATACAAATGGGAGGGCGAAATACAACCTTATTGAGTTGAAGACCAACAAAGATGTGAAGGAAATGTGGAGATCATTTCGCCGTAGGATAACAAAGGGTCCGATCGAGTTAGATGCAGAGCTGTCAACCATATTGTAATGTTAAGTGTTTTATGTTTAAGTTATGAAAATCATTGTTAGATGTAAGTTAACCTTCACACTGCAATTTAAGGAAGATCACTAATATTAGCTAACAAAATGTTCTGAAAAAGATGTCAGAAAAATATACATATAATACAAATAATACAAAATATATCTAAATAGGTCCCCCACGGGTAGGGGTGGAAATAGGCTGGGCCGAGATAGGCTTTGCCAAGCCTAAGTCTGCCCTGCCAAAAAAACTGAAGCCTAAGTCTGGCCTGTAGCCTGTCATAGGCTTATTTTTAGGCCTGAGCCTGGCCTTTTCTAAGGCCTAGTTAGCCTGTTAGCCTACATAAAAGCCTATTATTTTAGACATATGTAAATAAACAATTAAAATAATGTTTGTTCTGGACTGGGCCAACGGCCATGCGCGGCCCAATCCGTGACTGCTACAGTAACGGCCCAAACGCTTGGATCCAGTCCATTAAGATGACAAAAGTACCCTTTTGCCACGACAACCGGGCACTGACTGCTCAGCCTTGCCCAGAATTATTGTCCGCCACACACGAGCTACAGCTCCCCGACATATGACAGCCATATGCCCGCAACTGCCCTCCTGCCCGTCACAACGGCTAGTTTGGGCAGTTACCTATTCTTCAGGAAAACGGTTATTTCGCCTTGAAAATAGGACCGTTGGCCACGCGCTGGGGAACAATATATAAACCCTCTCATTTGAGAGGGCGAGGTATCACATTTTCACCCTCAGAATACTTTTCGTACTTGCCCCTTTTTCTCTGACCTTTTCTCACTTGAGCGTCGGAGTGCCTTGCAGGTACACCCCATTTTTCTCCTCAACAGTCCGAACACCCAGCACGTCCGGCCATCATCATCTACCGAGCACCTCGCCATCTGACGACCAGCGTGTGTGGACCTGATCGAACACTCGAGATCAGTGGCGCCGTCTGTGGGAACTCCTTGTTCTCCCCTTCTTTCTTTCTTACTCGGAAACTAAAGATCAAAACATACCTTCATTAATCCATCCACATATGGCCGCTCAGAACCCCTCAAAAGGTGCTGACGCTACAGTTCTTGTCCCCGTCAACAAGGTGGACGTTAATGGCAGTTCGCTGTTACTTTCTGATCCCCGTTTCCTTCGAGACGGGGCCACTGCTTCTCCAACTCCTCCTCCCACCGAGCAAGGAGAAAAATAGTCACCGTTGGGGGAGCGACCAATTCCTGGCCCCCCCGGCACTGATCTAGCCATCGCAGCCCTCCTAGATGCTGTCAACCGCACGAACCTCCTTATCTTGCAGCAAGGTGAAAGGATAGGAGCCCTCGAAGAAGCAGCTCTTCCAAGATCTTCTCCCCATAAGAGGAAACACCAGAAATCAAGAAGCCCGCCGCCTGGGCGCCAGGAAGACCGTATGACGAGGCCCGAACCACTACGCGTTCGCAAACGCGACTAGATCTCCCCGCGGGACCAGTCGCCACCAAGACACAAGAGAACGAGGCAGGACGGGCATTCTTCCCCGATCAGACATCGCGACCGGCCACGATCGCCCTCACCTCGCAGAGACCGTCGACTTCAAGTTCGGACAGCGACGACGAGCCTCGCGGCCCGTTGTCCCGCAGGATCCTACCCACCCGTCTCCCCAAAGGACTAGAGAAGCCTCTGTCTCTAGGGACTTATGATGGAACCACGGACCGAGACGAGCACATAGAAAACATAGATGCTCTTCTGGACTACCGAGGTGTACGAGGAGCCATCAAGTGCCGCCTGTTCCCGACCACGCTCCGAAAGGGAGCAATGACCTGGTACAAACAACTGCCCGAGGAATCCATCACCTCCTGGAGGCAGCTCGGGAGGATCTTCTCCTGACACTTTACCGCATCACGACGCCATCCTAAGACTGAGGCGTCCCTTGGAGCTGTTGTACAGGGGAGAGATGAACCCCTTCGGGACTACATTGAGCGGTTCAACAAGGAAGCTGTCCAAGTGCCAACAACCGACGATATGAAGAAATTCCTGCTCGAGCAGGGATTACGTCCTGGCTCAGATTTCGCGAAAGCCATCGGCCTAGATCCACCAAGGAACCTCAACGCTCTCCTCCACCAAGCTCAGTCGCATATGAAGTACGAGGAGAAGGTCGCTTCCCACTCTGTCCGGGCCTCCCGTCACCAAGAAGGTACCCGGACATCCAGAGCTGAAGAGCCCTCGATATCCCGTCGAGGAGATAAAAGACGCCATGATCGGCCTCGCGATGCACGCGAACAGAAGGGACCTTCTGGACGGTTCCACGACTATACCCCCCTCACTACCTCGAGGGAGAAAATCTTATCTGAATGTGCCAATTCAGAGTTCAAACAAGCGGGGGTCCGTTTCCCCAAACAGCTGCCGACCAGGCCAGGTGTGGACAAATCCAAGTATTGCCGCTTCCACAAGAGCCACGGCCATACGACGGAAGAACGCATCCACCTCAGGGATGCCATAGAGATCCTCATTCGCGACGGCCATCTGAAGCAGTTCGCGAAGAAAAAAGAAGCTCCCCGGCAAGAAACCCAGGAGAGCAAGAAGGCGGCTGAAGAGACTCCGCCCTCCGATGACACCAACGTACAGGTCGCTATGTCCGTGACTCGACCAGAAGACTTCTGCATCCCTGACAGTCTGCCCGCTTCCATGTTCCTCGGCGCTCACAGCCCGTGGGAAACCTTCCCGTCGGCCATGGTCATCTCTGGTGGCGGATTTAACAAAATCACGGTTGGTTCGGTCAAAAGAAAGTTCGATCAACTAATCAGCAAGAGCGCCAACGAAGTCACCACGCTGGATACCACTCGCAAAGGATCCTCTCCCATTTCCTTCTACAAAGAGGAGCTCCTCGGCGGGTCACCGAACTCAAGCATCCCGCTTCTCATCCGGGCAAGGATGGCGAACTTCGACGTTCGCAGGATACTCGTGGACCAGGGCAGTTCAGTTGATATTATGTACAACCACCTGTTCGAGACACTGCAGTTGGACGACTCTCACCTTACCCCATACGTTGGATCCGACCTGCAGGGATTCAACGGAGCAGTAACAAGGCTCCGAGGTTACGTAGAGCTCATCGTGACTTTCGGTTCAGGAAAGACAACCCGAGCAATCAAAGTACAGTTTCTGGTAATCGACTGCCCGTCACTATATCAGTGCATTTTTGGAAGGCCAACCCTGGCAGAGTTGGTTGCAGTGCCTTCCACCGTACATCTCAAGATGAAGTACTACACTTCTGAACGGATGGTCGCCACCCTCCACGGCGACATCGAAGCTGCCCGTCGATGCTTTGAAGCCACGTCAAAAGGATTAAGCACAATCTCAGCGAAGCCGAGGACATCTGGCCGCCCCCCTCTGCCCAGCAGCTCTGAGCAGCCAAAACCACTCCCCCAGGTCGAATCTATCGACTTGGACAGCCGTTTCAACGAGGAGGACCACGCCAAATCCCCGACGACTTCGGGCAGCCAGTCCCACAACAACGACCATCTCCTGCACCCCATACCAGATGGCAACTTCGAGCTCATCCCGTTCGGAGAAGACCCCCAACGGGGAGTAAAGATCGGAGCAGACCTCCCCGACATGACCAAAAGACAACTAAAAGCGTGCCTCAGGGAGAACGCAGACTTGTTCGCATGGAGCGCTGCTGAAATGCCAGGATTGGACCCCTCCGTCGCTTGCCACCAGCTTACCATCGATCCGGCCGTCAAAGTCGTTGCCCAACGCAGAAGGAAACAGTCCCCGGAGAAGATGGAAGCCGCGGAGAAGGCTGTTAAAGACCTTCTAGAAGCTAGGTTTATTTCCGAGGCCAAATACACTACGTGGCTCTCAAATGTTGTACTTGTAAGAAAAAATAATGGCAAATGGAGAATGTGCGTTGATTATACTGATGTTAACAAGGCCTGTCCGAAGGACGCCTACCCCCTCCCCAATATAGATAAGCTTGTGGATAACTCAGCAGGTTTTAAGCTGCTATCATTCCTCGACGCCTACTCGGGCTACAATCAAATCCCGATGGCCGCGAGCGATAAAACGTACACGGTCTTCATGACCGAATCGGGCAATTATTACTACAACATGATGCCTTTCGGTCTGAAGAACGTCGGCGCTACATACCAACGAATGATGAACAAAGTCTTCCAAGGACAAATAGGCGACATACTCGAGGTATACATGGACGACATGATCATCAAGTCCCACGAGGAACTAGACCATGTCGCCCATCTTCGAACAATTTTCGAACAAGCAAGAAAATATCAAATGCGTTTTAACCCAGAGAAGTGCACGTTCGGAGTACGGGCAGGCAAATTCCTTGGTTTTTACCTAACGGAACGAGGAATAGAGGGTAACCCCGACAAATGTCGGGCATTCTCTGAGTTCCCAACGCCCACGTCTAAAAAGAACATCCAGTCCCTCAACGGGGTACTCACCTCGTTGTCCCGCTTCGTCGCGAAATCCGCCCAACACGCCATTCCTTTCTTCAAGCTCTTGAGAAAAGAAGTCGCGTTTGAATGGACCGAAGAATGCGAGGCATCCCTCCTTCACTTAAAACAAGCTCTGTCGAAACCGCCCGTGTTATCGCGGCCAGATACCAGGGAAGTTTTGTTCCTATACCTCGCCGTCACCGGCGAGGCCGTGAGCGTTGTTCTCATCCGCGAGAATCACGTCGGGCAAAAACCCGTATACTTCACGAGCAAAGCGTTGCAAGACGCGGAGTTGCGATATCAGCAGATAGAGCAGGTAGCACTGGCCCTCGTTAATGCCGCCAGACGACTGAGGCACTATTTCTTGGCCCACACGATCGTGGTGAGGACAGATCAGCCCATCAAGCAGTTGCTGGGACGGCCAGACATGGCAGGACGAATGCTCAAGTGGTCGTTGGAGCTGTCCGAATTTGACGTCCGGTATGAAAGCAGAAAGGCTCCCAAAGCACAGGCCCTGGCTGATTTCGTGGCAGAAATAACCTTCTCAGACTCCTCGCCCCACGTAGCAAACAGATGGACCATCTACGTGGACGGAGCCTCCAGCTCGAGCGGAAGCGGGGCAGGAGTCATTCTGGAGAACGACGAGGGGACCATAGTCGAAGCGTCTCTCACTTTATTCTTTCCCACGTCGAACAACCAGGCCAAGTATGAAGCCTTCCTCGTTGGGTTACGCCTTGCCGAAGACCTAGGGGCAGAAGAAATCGTCATCTGCACGGACTCTCAGCTCGTAGCTCACCAGGTCTCCGGGGAGTATCAGGCCAAAAACGACAGTCTGTCTGAGTACCTCTCCCTAGTTAGGGAAAAGATATCGAAGTTCAGGATGGTAGCTGTAAGACATGTTCCCCGCGAACACAACGTACGAGCAGACGTCCTATCCAAGCTAGCGAGCACCAAGAGAAAAGGCGGAAACAGGTCAGTCATCCAAGAGATACTTCCCTGATCCAGCATCGACAAGGGGCCCTCGACCCTACACGTGCACGCCATCGGGGACACCGACTGCTGGATGACGCCCGTGTACAACTACCTCACCAGGGAAGAACTTCCGGATGACCCCAAAGAAGCCATCACCATCAGACGAAGAGCTTGCTCGTACGTCATCCTCGAAAACAAACTTTACCGAAGGGGTTTCTCCATTCCGCTACTAAAGTGCATAGAGGAGGAGATTGTCCCCCACGTATTGCGAGAAATCCACGAAGGCATTAACGCCCAGCACCTGGGGGGAAGGTCCCTTGCCCGCAAGGCCCTCCGGGCAGGATATTATTGGCCAACTATGCAGCAAGACGCCAAAGAGCATGTGAAGAAATGCGACAAATGCCAACGGCACGGGGACATGCACCTAGCCCCCCCCCCAACGAGCTGAAAAGCTTGACATCCCCGTGGCCATTCGCCTGGTGGGGCCTGGACATCCTGGGACCCTTCGTGACGGGGTCTAGCCAAAACAAATACCTGATAGTGGGCGTAGATTACTTCACAAAATGGATAGAAGCAGAAGCCTTAGCGAAGATAACAGCACTTAACATTCTACGCTTCTACAAGCGGAATATCCTTGCCCGTTTTGGGATTCCCCAAGCAATCGTCACGGACAATGGAACACAATTCACGGACAAGAAGTTCCAAGACTTCGTCGCCCATCTCGGAACAAAGCAACACTTCGCTTCGGTCGAGCACCCCCAGACCAACGGGCAGGCGGAGGCGGCCAACCGTGTCATCCTTCGTGGCCTCAAACGAAGACTGGACGAAACGAAGAAGGTCTGGGTCGAGGAGCTCCACAGCGTCTTATGGGCATATCGTACTACTCCCCAGTCCACCACCGGGGAGACGCCTTTCCGCTTAGCATATGGCATGGAGGCTGTTTTACCCATCGAGATCCACGTACCATCCAGGAGGACCGAGTCACCTCTAGACGAGGAGATGAATAACGGAGCGATAAGAGAAGAGCTCGACCTCGTCGAGGAAATCCGGACAGGAGCAGCACTCCGCGAAGAGTCTCTTAAGCAAAAAATAGCAATCAGGCACAACGCCAAAGTCTTACGACGAGAATTCGACGTGGGCAGCCTTGTCCTGCGGAGAAACCACAAGGACTCTCGCGAAGGCAAACTAGCGGCCAACTGGGAAGGGCCATACAGAGTCCGTGCCAAAACGGAAAATGGCGCATACTTCCTAGAAAACCTCAACGGGGAGGCACTCCCTCGACCATGGAACGCTGAGAAACTTAAGCAATACTACAGCTAAAGTGACCTTAGGCTTCCTCATATCAAGAGACCACCTAGCGGTCATCATGCTCGTCCAGGTACAAGCGACGCATGCACACGAAGTAGAATCCCGCTCAAACAAGCAAGCCGAAACTCTGCTCGGCGGCGGTCCTCGACCGAGTACCGCCTTCGTCCAAGTACCATGATTGGCAGAACCCCAGCTCGCGATGTGACGTTCACGCCGCGACCTCAGGCCTCAATCGCGACCTGAGATCCGCAACCTCGCCAGGACCTTCCCCGGCTGTTCGCCCAGTTCCCCGCACTGGCGGACTCACACGCAGCGGGCTACCTTCCAAAAGAAAGCTCCACTAACGAACACACCCTCCGACGGGTAGTCATACACGCACAATTAAGATAAAATATAACACTAATGTAAAGTACAGCAACATAAACAAAAATCATATAAGTAACAAAACCGGCCAACATAAACCGAGCATAAAGTAAAAAAGGCCACCAGGGCCAAAGATTGTACGAATTACATAAAAAGGGGGGCCACGCCCCCCAAACCAAATAAAATTACAACAAACTACACGGCACGCAGGCCAGCAAAACATCATTCCTCGGTGTGTTCGACTCGTTCATCATCAGGCGGAGAGGTTTGGGTTCTAGCTTGGCCGGCAAGGATAGACTCTGGCATCACTATTTGCCCGTCTTTAACGTACGCCAGGAAATTGGTACCTTCGGTCACCAAATCAACACCAGGATTCACCACCTGAAGCTGAGACACTGCGTTTTGGAAGGACTCCTCGCCGAGCACGGCGTTGTCATCCTCGGCCACCACCAGTCAGGCAACTAACTCTGACCTTGTCTTCAGCACCTTCACGTCCTCAGGCTCCTCCTCGCTCGGAGCACTGGCCGCCTGCAGTTGTGTGACCAGGTCCTCAACAGCCTTTTTCTCAGCCTCGAGCGTAACCACCTTCCCCTTTAGCTGGGCAACCTCCTCGCTCTCCTTTTCCTTCGCCTCCTTGGAAGCCCTAGCTTCCTCCCTGGCCTTCCTCAAGCTCTCCTCGAGAGCGTTCACCTTCCCGCGGGCAATAGTCAACTCACCCTCAGTGGCCGTGTCCCCTTCGGCATAGGTGGCCGCCATCTCCAGCAGCCTGACCACCGCAGAGGCATCCTGAGTCACCAACGCCCTCTTGCTCGGACGGTCCAGGCTTTGCAGATGAAGAGAATCAGCGTGGGGAATCACCAAAGAGGTCCCTTCAAAAAACCTCTTGTCCAGTACACAAGGAGGCAACTCGAATTTCGCTTTCTCTGGCACCTTGCCCAGATCCACTGCCTCGTTCCTTGGACGCTTAGACCTGGTCGCCAGGGGCATTGGAGACCGTTGTGCATTGGCCGGTGAAGCATTCCCCTGAGGAGGCTGGGAAGGACCAATCGCATGGGCAGGGGAAGGACGAACCTTAGGAGTGGCAGCTGCAGCAGCTTGTTTTCGCGCGACCACGTTCCTCACCATCCTTTCGTGGGCTGAAGGCATAGCGGCTGCAAAAGACAAAAATAGGCGTCAGGTGATAAAAAATAACGAGCAATACAAAGCAATATATTAAGATTAAATACCGAGCAGATCCATAGCATCCCTATAAGTGTTGCACCCCAGCAATGCCCTAACATTAATAAAACGAGGCTCTACTCGAGGACTACCGTCGTCCTCAAGGATCGCCACATTCTTCTTCGTAACACACTCGGCCATCCGGAACGAGTTCACGTACTTCAGCAGTTTCTCATATGAGGCAGCATCCCCCTCATCCAAATCGGCCGGCTCAAAAACATAGTCCTTTGGCGGCTTAGTAAAATGCGCCCCGGTCCACTGGAAGGGATATTTCAACAATCGCCGCCCAATGTATTTACCCTCCTCGTTGATCCTGTCCTCCCCGTTCTCATCCACTTCAAGCTCCCAGCAGAACGTGCTATCCTGAGCAGCCTCCGATACGGGCTCCACGACGAAGTACCTCGTCTTAAATGTACGGATAGATTCAGAGAAAGGTTTGAACAGCTTACGCTGCTGCTTCAAAGAGACCCAGCCATGGCTCTTTCCAGAAGTCTGCCGTTGGAGATGAAATACGGTGAAGAAGAATGGAAGAGTCACCCTTACCTGCAAGTGCTCGCACACCAGCTCGAACGCCCGCATGAACGCTAGCGAGTTGGGGTGGAGCTGCGTAGGGGCCAGGTGAAGATGCAGAAAGACGGACTGCTGGAAATCCGTAAATGGAAGCCTCAAGCCCAACTCCTTGAAGACATATTCATACATCGTGAAACGCTCCCCGTAATTGGTGCAGACGCGCTCATTAGCAGTGGGAAAGTGGACTCTCTAATCCCCGTCGTCTCCCACCGTCCAGAAGCAGTTTCCAACATAGCTCGCAAACTCGGACACATGCTCAGAGGGTTCCGCCACCTCCCATTCCTCTGCTTCATTTTCTGCTACATCCTCCTCGGGTGCATCCTCCTCGGGCACCTCGTCCTCTTGCTCGTAGTCTGTATCCTGCTCCGTGGACCCACTCGAAGACTGAGTGCTATTACTCCCCGAGGAACCAGACTCCTCCTCGGACGAATCTAGTACAATTTCTCCACGGGGCCCTGTCGCCATCACCTGAAAAGCAGAGAAAGACAGTGAATTCGACAGCTAATCAAATCCACCCTTCCACCGCTGAACAAGTGAAAGGGCGCGCTAAGGGCTGAGGACGACGTCCCCGGCCTAAGCCCTGACAACACTGCAAACAGTCTCCCCGCGAGACAGTGCCCGGAACTCTCATCCCACATGAGGAATTTCTCCAAAGCAAGATCACGGGTTTTTCATTCAGCTCACAACTCCATAAAACGCAACGCTCACACGATCACGTGCACGTCGCCATCGTGACGGCGTCACAGACAGACCCTCCACACACAACGTAACGACAGACTAACGGCGATGGAGACGGCGGAACCATCATCCACCACCGGCGACTACCACTTATACAGCCCTAAGTCTCCTAAAATCTATCCTAACCACATGCAGCGCCTAAGTAAACATCAACAAAAAGCAAAACAAGGAAAAGGGACGACTTACTCGTAAATATGAGGCCGAAAAGACTTACTCGGATCTTCAAACAATGAAAGTTGCAACGGACAGCGTTCACGGGCAAGGGATTTGCTGAAGATTGAAGGAAAATGTTCTGAATGAAGGTTTTTCCCTTATTTATACAGGAGGTCACGTGCAACCACACGCGCACAAAGGTCATAATGACTACCCACTAGCCATCATTGCCTAAGCGGCGGCGGCACAAGTTCCAACACACACGTGGCGAGCCCCGTACCGTTTCGTTTTCCACTAAACTGTTGGTACCCACCGGTGACGGGCAACGTATAACGACCGCGACCAACAGCCACAACGGACAGTAGAAACCACAGGCTTCCACAGCCGACGAGCAAAACGCTCCACTTCCCCGAGACTGTACGCTATCCTTAAGTCATCACTTCCATGCTCGGAAGCAACGACTTGGGGGGCTACTGTTCTGGACTGGGCCAACGGCCATGCGCGGCCCAATCCGTGACTGCTACAGTAACGACCCAAACGCTTGGATCCAGTCCATTAAGATGACAAAAGTACCCTTTTGCCACGACAACCGGGCACTGACTGCTCAGCCTTGCCCGAAATTATTGTCCGCCACACACGAGCTACAGCTCCCCGACATATGACAGCCATATGCCCGCAACTGCCCTCCTGCCCGTCACAACGGCTAGTTTGGGCAGTTACATATTCTTCAGGAAAACGGTTATTTCGCCTTGAAAATAGGACCGTTGGCCACGTGCTGGGGAACAATATATAAACCCTCTCATTTGAGAGGGCGAGGTATCACATTTTCACCCTCAGAATACTTTTCGTACTTGCCCCTTTTTCTCTGACCTTTTCTCACTTGAGCGTCGGAGTGCCTTGCAGGTACACCCCCTTTTTCTCCTCAACAATCCGAACACCCAGCACGTCCGGCCATCATCATCTACCGAGCACCTCGCCACCTGACGACCAGCGTGTGTGGACCTGATCGAACACTCGAGATCAATGTTTAAATAGACTAACAAACTAAAAAACCAATGAGACTAAAAATTTATTTGCATTTACTTATTTTAACTTACCAATTAGCATAAGTTTTGTGAGACTATTTGTTTAAGATAACTTATGAAAACAATTTATAATATTGTTCATAAGGTTTTTTCATCTTATTTTCATAAGTTCTCCAAGGTAACCAATTTTTATTTATGTATTTTAACTCAAAGTACAAAACATAACATAATGATAATAAAAAATTATTCATATTTATTTAAATAGGTCGGTCTGTTAGGCTTAAAAGGCTTTTTTTTATGGCCTGAGGCCTAGCTTTTTTAACTAAATAGACTTATAAAAAAGCCTAGGCCTTTTCTATTAAAAAAAAAATCTTGGCCTGGTCTGAGCCTGTGTAGGCTAGCCTGTAGGCTCCTGTTATCGGCCTGGCCTGTTTCCACCCCTACCCACGGGTTATGTGTGTAATCCGAGCTAATCCAGAATAAACGTCATCATCTGGGTTTACCAAACCCATGAGCTCATTCGTAATCACTGTAATCATTTGGAAACGCTGCTAGTCAACGACGTAATCTACTGGAGTAGGCGGCGGCGCATTTTCAACAGGCACCTGGTCATCAGAAGGCTTATCATCAGCTGGGGGTGGGTGATGCGTGGATGTGATACAGTAAGGTGCCACTCTAAGTAACCATCCTCACACTGCGAGGGGTGCTAAACAGGGACCGCTCGATCTCTGATGGCACGACCAGAGCTGAGGAAGTTACTCTGAAACCACCAATCAATCCCTGAAGATGGAATATCGAGAATTGGCCGTGGTATACTTTGAACATAGCCATACTGTCGCAGACACCTCTCGGGTAAGTGTCTCGCAACCATGGTCTCCCACCGCATATAACCTGAATATAAGGAGGACTCCTCGAACTCACGGTGGACTCTATGAGCATCGTATGGTGTCCAGATGACATCATCTACAGTCAGCGCATCCAGCCTCCTCCTATACTCAGTTAGACCACCAGGATGTGTATGCTTTCCCTTTCACATCTTCGCCCGTGGGGCCCCCACCTCACAATGTTGCGCCCTCCTGTCACAAATGGTAGGGAAATGCTTGTAGATCCAACACTAAAATTATAACAAATAATAATTTAGAAATGATATTCGTAAAAAGTAAATACGAAAACAATAACATAAAATAATTTAAAATATACCTGTAACAGACTCAAATACCCAGTAAACTGTATGGAAATTTTAAAATTTCCGATACAAAACTAAATTTTTAGAACTACCAAAAGTTTTGAAATTTTCGGTATAAAACTAAATTTTTATAACTACCAGAAATTTTGATTGAAATTTCCGATATAAAACTGAATTTTTATAACTACCGAAAATTTTGAAATTTTTCGATGACAAAAATTGAGGGTTGCACGGGAAATTTAGAAATTTCCGGTAAAAATTATCGGAAATTAAGAAATTTCAGGAAAAAAATACCGGAAATTTCAAAATTTCCGGGACAAAATATCATAAGTATTGAAAATTCCAGTAAAAACTTACTCTTTTTGAAATTCCCGATAGTTATGTTGAAATTCCCGGTATCGTCCTTGAAATTTGAAAATTCTGCTTTACAACTGTAAATTTCGAAAATGTGAAAAATATTTTTACAAAATTACTTTGTTCTTTTCATACAAATTGGAGGTGGTTTAACTGTAGGGTGGCAGGTACAATCCTCGTGATTTCCTCTAGGGCCCCAATCATGTTATCCCAATTCAAATTTATTTGTTATTTTAATTTAAACCAAAGGAAGATTTCGTGCATGCTTTTCGTGAAATAGTTGCAAGATTTAGACATAACATTTTGTTTAAAATCGCAGTCTAACATTTTGTTTAAAATTGTAGTCTCGAAAAGGATTTCAACTATATTCTCTTCAAGCAAAATGTTTATTCTCATGGGTTAAGTTTTGTTTCTATATCAATTAACATGCTGACTCTAATGTACTAAAGAACACCAAACTTTTCCAAAAATATATGGATGGAAATCACAATCCATGATCAATAAAAGACTTATCTGTAAGAAGTATAATATATGAAATTGATGAATGAAATGAAACAAGCATCCCTTTTGCAAATATGTACTTAAAAACAAAGCAAACATTAAATTACAGTCAAACATAACCATGCAATCCCAACTTCTTGTCCTATTACAACGTCCTAATGGTATATGTTGCGAGAACCGCTGACAGAACACATGAGATTTGTTCAAAGAGTTTGGACAATTGTGCCGACCTATGCATCTTCTTCTCCACCAGCTCGCGAAGATTCAACCTTTTGTTCCTCAACTGTTAAAAAAACGAGGTAAGTAAAAACAATCGCTAGAAAATTATAATAAGAAAACAGCCAAGTTTTGAAATAACAGAAAAATATAAGTACAGGTGATAGGAAACCATAATGAAAATGTTTAACACTGCTTAGGGTTTCCTTAAGAAGTTTCTTAGTGAAATTAGAATGAGAAAAGAAAGTATCTCAGATAGTGAAGCATTTGATTTTGAACATGTTTAGGATATCATTTAAGAGGTAGATTAGAGAAAAGACGCAATGAATAACACTTAGTGGTGGCAACACGGGTCAAGCCTACCCGTTTAACCTGCCATTTTTTGTCTGGCTAAGTCAAGGTTTTGAAACCGATCTCTCTACATTGACCGCCCCACCCCATTTTTTGGCGGGCCTTGGGGAGGCGTGCATGCCTTTTTGCCAGAGTAGCAGGTCTGCATCCTCTACTTTGACTGTCTCGCCTCGTTTTTTGGCAAGGCGGACCCAAACGGAGCAGGCATGCTCGTTTTACACCCCTAAACGACACATCCTTTACATAAACAAAATTGTGCGATTACGTAATGATGATGCAAAATTTTCCCTTTGAAGAATTATGAGTAATTTATCCAACACAAATAAAAATTAGTCCGATGTAGTTCACAAACAAACAAGGTATTTTTTACCTACAGGGTAATTTCTGTGAGCTACGTGTAACTAATTTTCATCGCTGTTGGGTAAATACACAATTATTTTTAAGAACTACCGAAAAAACACCTTGCAGAAAATAAAAAACTAGAATGAATTAATTTTGAGTGAAAATGTAGAGTTGAAAAACAATCCGTGATAATGTTCATACCAAGTCCAATTAACATATTGAAAAAGAATTCGTAATTTCCATTAATGATTACCTCCTTCTTCAGGGATGTCTGAAGTCCACAATGTGAGGTTGTCCCTCAGAAGCTGCATAATCAATGTGCTATCTTTGTAAGACTCCTCACTCAGAGTATCCAACTCAGAGATTGCTTCATCGAATGCCTGCTTAGCAAGGTGACATGCCCTGAAATACGAAAAAAAAAAGTGCCATATCAAATCTGTTAGTATGCCAACAAAGAAGACACGGGATGTTATATTATATAACAGTAATAGGCATACCTTTCAGGAGAGTTCAAAATTTCATAATAAAAGACAGAGAAGTTCAAAGCCAAACCCAATCGAATCGGATGTGTGGGAGCTAACTCATCTTCGGCTGCAGTAGAAGCAGTCTGCAATATTTATGAACAATCAGATTAACATAAATTGGCAGAAAAAAAATACTTTGATAACTCAACATTGGTGATACATGAGTTTTGAGTACACACGGACCTGATAAGCTTCCATGGAACGATCAGCAGCCTCTTTCCTCTCGTTACCATTCTTAAACTCCGCCAAATACCGATAATAATCCCCTTTCATCTTATAGAAAAAGACGCTAGATTCACCAGCAGAAGATGAAGGAATAAGGTGATCATCAATAATAGTCATGATATCACTGCAAATATTCGACAACTCAGATTCCACCTTGTTTCTATACTCCCTTATCCGCTTCACACTCACATCATTCCCTTTCGCATCTTCCCGGTGCTCAATCGAGGATAGAATCCTCCATGAAGCCCTATGAGCACCCACCACATTCTTGTACCCAACTGATAGAAGGTTTCTCTCCTCCACAGTCAACTCAACATCTAGCTTCGCCACATTCTTCATTGCTTCCACCATTTCTATCACATCAAAACAGTAAACGTTTAATTTTTTTTCAAGATAATTCATAAAATTCAATAACCCAATTCCAATTTCAGTCTCAAATCGGAAAAAAACTGATAAAAACTCAAAAGGGGCATCTTTCATATAAAATCAAACGGTGTAACCCACAAACTAAATTGAAATAAAAACGTGGTAATCGAATTAAACATCAGGGTTAGAACAGTGGAAGCTATCAAATCTGAATACATATGAATCAAAGGAAGATAAAAAAACGAACTTTATAAAGAAAAAAAACGGAAGTTAAGAAAATGGGTTACCATCATAGCGTTCTGCTTGTTCAGCGAGCTTGGCGATGTAGACGAAGTTTTCACGTTCCTTGGTGTACGCCATGGAAGTTTTGGTAGTTTTCTCTTACTTGGTTTCTCTGTTGAATTTCGGAAAATTTCAAAGGTTTGAATGGGAGGGACAATAAGAGTATGAAGCATGCTATGCACGACGCGGAACATGTTGGTCATGGGAAGGATGTTGTTTCACGCGCCATTCGGAGAGTGGTTTTCACGGTTTTTAATTTTGGTAGTAAAAGGCTGGGAAGTGATGTTCACGGTAGTGTGTTGTTAGTGAGATTAGAGTCGAGGAAAATGGATGATGTTTGGTAAGCATTGAAAATTTAAAATCTTTTTTATTTCTTTTGACTATTTGGAAAGCTTCAAGCTTTTTATGATAATATAAAAAAAAATTAATTACAATTTTAATTTATTTTAAATAACTCATGAAATTAACATTTTTATTTTAAATTCAAATTGATTTAATCTATTATCAAATATTTAAACTTAAAATTGATATCAAGTCATATTGTGTCAAACGGGAAGCATGACATAATTAATTTTAAGTATTAAAATGTAAGAGGTACATGAAATTATTTAAATTTAAGGTAAATTCTATAGTACGTTGGGTATTAGTACCTTTAGTGTAAATTAAGATAAAATTTTAATTTATTTTAAAATAAAATAAAACAATAAAGTGACATACATTATACTTTTTGATTGGTTGAGGATACCAATAACCAACTAAATTCAAGAATACTGGAGTGTTCACCTAAATTTAAAATAAAATAATTAATTTTATGAATAAACTAAAATAAGTATATCAAAAAAATAATTATTTGTTTATCAGGAAGTAAATCATTTTTATTAAAAAATTTAAAACTATTCAAAACTACTTTTTGAATTTATTTTAAATTATATTAAATTGGATAACGATGATAGTACACACAACAAATTTTTCTCATTATTATAATAATATCTATTTTATTTTAATTAACAATTTTGTTTATTTAAAAAATAAATTTTTTATTTTCAAATGTGATTTTTTTTCCATCTTACGAATCTCTTTTTCTATAAGATTATTTATTACAATTAAGTTTATATGATTATTATTTATTTTATAATTAAGTAATACATTATAAATAGATATATGTATCTAAAAATATTTTAAATTGTATTTTACTATCAAATTGAATATCACTCAATAATGATACACACCACTAATTTTTAATTTCACCTGTCACTATTGGAACAATATCTATTTTATTTTAATTAACCATTGCCTTTAATTGAGAAATAAATTCTTTATTTTTAAATATAAAAAAAATTCTTCAAATTTATTTTTTCATTTTAAATTTACACGTATATCTAAATATAGTTTATTTTATAAATAAATGTACTCGTATGAATAACGCGGTATCTTGCTAGTTTTATGAATAATCTAAAATTAGTATATCAAAATAAATTATTTGTTTATCATGAAGTAAATCATTTTTATTAAAAAGAATTAAAAGCTATTCAAAACTACTTTTTTAATTTTTTTAAAATAATTTTTTAAACAACTTTTTACAATCAATATATGGAAAACTTTTAAAAGTAATAATATCAAAATATATTATTTAAAAAAAAAATTAACAAGTAATAAAGGGACTCTTGAAATTTCAAAAATCATTTTTTATTTCGAACATAATCACAACACTCAAAATTAAAATTCAAAAAATAAATAAACAAAGACTTCAAATTAAAATTAAAAATAAAAAAATATGACACATTATTAACTAAATTCATTTTAATTCCTCATAAATAAAATAAGTTTTCTGAATAGTTTATTGATAAAAAAAATTAAATTTATACATGTATAAAAACAGTTTGTAGTATAAAAATAAATATAAAAATTATAATTGAGTATACTTTTTTATTTCTCTCTCTGATTATAGTTTTGTATTGTAAAATGGAATTTGAAATATAATAAATATATATTATTGATAAAATTATTATAATTGTTTTTTCTTTTTCTCCGAATTCATTCAATTTTCGCTTAGACGAATTCAAAAATAGGTTGTGGTATAGAAATAAATATAGATAGAATTTAGTTTATAGTTTTGTATTGTAAAAATTAATTTGGAATATATATATATATATATATATATATATATATATATATATATATATATATATATATATATATATATATATATATATATATATATATATATGAGAAAATAGGTGGTGCACTGACAGTGTAAATTAATTTTACACAAAATAATATATTTTCATTGTATGACAGTGTAAAATATTTTTACACTGTCAATGCACCACTATTAAACCATATATATATATATATATATAAGAGATTAATTACTATACACTGACAGTGTAAAAAGTTTTACACTGTCAATACATCACCATCATCCGTTTATGTTACTTTACAGATTATTAAATTAAAAGTCAAATTTCTCTTTATATCCAACGGTTATAATTAACTGACAGTGTAAAATCCTTTTACACTGTCAGTGCATTTCAATTAAATCCTATATATATATATATATATATATATATATATATAATTATTATTAGTTTTTTTCTTTGTGTTCCAATTCATTGAATATTTTGTTTAGACGAATTTATAGAATGTTAAATTTTCAATTATTTTATAAATAAAACTAACCATGTTTAGAAAAATATATATCAAATCTCAATATAGTCTTTAGTATTATTTTCATAATTCTTTAGTGTTTAGATTTTATTTCGATGAATCCAAAATATATTGCAAAAATAATTGGAGCACAAAAAGGTGGGAAATTAGGCCAAAACCCATAAAGATCTATTTCATCTTTAAAAATGACAAATCTAATCCATTCCTTCATAATCCTTCCTAATATTAGAAGATAAAACACACCAACAAAAAAAAATTATTTTTTAAAGTGAAAGAGGTATATGTGCTTCCTATATGAGAAAAAAAAAATTTAGACTTATTTTGTATTTGGTAAGTATATATTTCGACTTTAAAGATCTACATTTTTCTTTTACGTTTTGTGTTGATAATACTGTAATCTTTTTAATTTTTTATTTTTAAATTGGTCTCATATATTTGTCTTTTTATTTTTTACCAAAACAAATTTGATGTAATTATTAATCAAATATTTTTCAAGAAGGAATCAAGTTAAATACGCTATGCCTAAATCAAGAATTAGTCCCCCATGGGAGAGAATAGGCTACCAAATTTGTTTGATGCTTACTAAACTTCACCTCAAAGTTAGGAGAAACATGTAATAAAGTTTTAATAGATTTAATAATAAAATTAAATTTAGATCCATTGTCCTGATTGGAATGAATGGCTTGGACTACTTTTTGAGAATCACTTTCGAAAATAACATTTTTCTGGTGCAAGTCAATAGCTTCATAGATTTTCTCTGTAAGGGTCAAAGCTTCAGCTTCAATAATGGAGAGAGTACCAAGATCCCAAGTCACGCCTGCAATAATGAAATTCCCGAGGTTATCACGCACATAACATCCTCAATTAGCAGTACCACGGTGTTTGTTAAAAATCGCATCCACGTTACATTTTAACAATCCTTTAATTGGCGGATTCCAAGTCATAGAATAATGTTGGGCAATTTCGGTATCTTGAACTTGTTGAACCATAAATTGTTTCTGCCACTTATGAAATGCTAACCAACCAAGTTTATGGGTTTTCTCATACTCGTTGTGCCAAATAAGATCATTCTTATTCTTCCATATATAATCTATCATAATTGCAAATCTTCCAGCATCTTTCCTATCCTCCTTACTATAGATATCAAATATAAGTGACTTAGCATCATGAAAAGAATGTAAACGAGCGTCTATAAGAGTGGAAAAATTTGTTGCCCTCCAACACTGGTTAGTCATGTTACATCCAAAGAACATATGCCACTCATCTTCAAGATTATTCTCACAAAGCTGACAAGTTGGTGGACAATGAACATAATGTTGTCGGAGTCTAGCACAAGTTAGTAAACATCCCTTACGAATTCTCCATAGAAGATGTTTGACTCTAGGTGGAGCTTTGATATTTCAGAGACTACATTAATCCTCCCCCCCTCTCCTATTCTCATGACTCATACACGAGCTCCTCCACAATCTATATCCAGAATGCACACTATAAGAACCATTTTGTCCTTCCTTCCAAATCATCATATCTTCCTTAACATCCTCCAGAACCTATAAGATTTCTTCAGCATCTGCAAAGTTAAACAAATCTCTTATCACCCTTAACATTAGGCCGCATAAGATTTTTAACTGTAATACCATATATTTGTCTTAATAACGTGTTTATCTATATTTTTTTTTGTAAACATTTAAACGTTTGATGATTAAAAAGACTAGTTCAAACACGAAAAATAAAAAATGAAAATGTTGTCGAGCAAAACATAAATGATGATACGATGTGTTTGGCCTATAGTTTATAAATTTATAATTTTAAAAAATTGTTTATTAATTGTCAATTTTTATGAGTGTATAATTTATTTTTATTGACTTTTAGTTTATTTATAAACAAATTCAAGTATTTTATAGTTCTTTTTCTTCATATATATTATCAATATTATCTTAATTGAAAAAAATAAATAAATGTTAATTAGACGTTTCTTTATGCCACGTTACATTTATAAGTTAGTTAAATAGTTAATTTTATCAAATATTATAAATTCAATTAGTTGGTTTATTCGTTATCGGTTATCAGCTACCTTATAAGTTATTCGTTATGAGCTCATACATTATGAGCTAGCTTATCGTTTATTCACCCTTTTTTTCCCTTCAAATAGAGCCTTATTATTTGTCTAAATGATCATGGACCTAAGAATTTTTGTTTTGAAGCTTTTTGAATTACCCATGATGACGAGTATCGCCTTATCGTAGACTCTACTTAGAAAGATAACAAGGGAAGTTTGATTATCACTCTTGGTTTTTTTTATAAATAAAAAGTAATTAACATTATAGTTGATTGATTAATTTTTACAGACAAATTGTTAATCATGATGCTTTAACATGTTGTGAGACATCTTATCTCTATTGGACTCTAGTACACGCTCTCTACATGATCTGAATTGCTTCAGTATTTATTCAAGATGGGTTTCTATTTTAATTCTTCTAGAAGTATGCAAAGATTGTGTTTAAAAGAAGTATTGTAAATCAAATCAATTTTAATAATATTTTATGAAATCATATATTTGAAAAAGATTTTGATTGGATATTATTTAATTAAAAAGATTTGGATTTCATTAATGAAGAAGATTCAATTTCTCGGGATTCACCCTATTTTTGATCTAACCCTAGTGGGCTTTTCAGCTGGATTGCTTTTGTTATTTAAGGAGATGGTTATCCTTGTTTGAAGACCACAGTTTTGAAGTTTTGTGTGTATCGTAATTTATTTTAGTGAGTCTTTGTATTTTTGTCATAATACTCTATTCTTGAGGGTATTTATTATTTTATAAGGATAAAGTACTTGGTCTATAATTTAAATTTGAATCATGCCACATATAATTACTTTCTTGCAAACACTTTGGAGAATGTTTGAGTGAAACTGAGGTGATCTCATATTCAAGGGCAGCCTAAGTTGAAATTCATAGATAGTATTTGGAAAAGGGTCATGAACCAAGAGAGTTCAAATGAGACCATCTTGTATTATTGACTACTTGAATTAGTGAATTTCCTTTAATTAGGTTATATCCCTCTAGACGTATGTGATGTTGCGCCGAACTGCTTTACCAATTATTGGTGTTATTTAATTTGTTTATATGTTTTTTTCTCCTTTTAAATCATATTGTCTCAATATTGTGTGAGACATCTTCTCGTTGGTCGAACAGAATTTCAATTAGCATTATAGCATACACCCTATTCTGGTTAAATGAGCTATAGGAATTTTAATCTATTATACTAAAGATAGACAATGCCAAAGAAAGAGAATTTTTTAGTCATCTATCAATTTTTGACGGTACTAATCATGACTATTGGAAGACTCACATGGTTTAATTTCTGAAGTTTGTAGACAACAATACTTAGAAAGAAGTCATTAATGAATGGACTCCACCAAATATCACAGCTGAAGAACAACATGGAATCTATGAAGTCTTAAAATATTGGACAACTCCTGAAGATGAAGTTGCATTTGGAAACTCTCATGCTCTTAATGCCATCTATAATAGAATTGACAAAAATATCTTCAGGATTATTAATACTAGCACTAGTGCTAAGGAGGCTAGGGAGACTATTTAAGTTGTTCCTCAACGTACATCCAAAGTTCGTATGTCAAGAATTCAACTTCTTACCATAAAATTTGAAAACCTTAAGATGTGTGAGGAATAAACTATCTCTGGATTTAATGTCCGCCTTTGTGACATTGCAAACCATTATTTTGCTCTTAGTGAAAAGATGTCTAAAGAAAAGGTTGTAAGACAAATTCTTAAATTTCTGCCCAAGAGGTTTAACAAGAAGGTTACATCCCTTGAAGAAGCTCGAGATGTTTTCATGATTAAATTTGATGGATTAATAGGATCCTTACTCACATTTGAGATGACCAGTGATGACAAATCCAAGAAAAAAGTAAGGGATTGGCTTTCAAAGTGGATACTGAATATTGTGATGAACGTGATGTTGATGAAAATGTGACTGAGTCCATTGACATGTTTGCCAAGAGTATTAGCAAGGTCATGAGAAGACTTGATAAAAGGTCTGAAAATAATGTCTATACTAATGTCAAAGACAATAAGCATCAAAATTCAAGAGGTGGCAACTTTCAGTGTAAAGGAAAAGATGAAGAAAACATAATAATGGCAAGGGAATTCAATGTCTTGAATGTGAAGGTTTTGGACATATTCAGGAAGAATGTGCAAATTTTCTTAGGAAACGAAAAAAGGGTTGTAATGCAATTTTCTATGATGATGAGCCAAATGAAGAAAGTGAATCTAATCGAGCAAACAATGTCATGGAATTCATTGATTACATGAAAAAAAGATTGTTTTGGACTGGGTCAGCGTCTGCCCATCAGTCGGGCAAACCCAATCCAATACTACGATAAGCAGTCCATTAAGGCCCAATCCTCTCCCTCGCCGGGCACATCCAGATCCCACCATCGTCAAGCAGGTCATTCCATTGCTCGGGGGGAGATCGCGTGTCTGCCCCACGGACTCCACGTGCTCCCCACGAGGAGACACATCATCAAGTAACTACCCACTTCCGGAAGAGCTGGTCAGCCCATTTTCCAGAGATCACGGGGCAGTTACTCCAGGATGAAGACCACGTGTTGGCCTTCCCTACGCCACGTAAGCCCTGGCAGTTGTCTGCATTGGGCCTAGTGATCCAACCCAGTGCAGACGACCGTTGGCCCGGCGTTGGAGGCACACTATAAATATTCTCTTTCACTAGAGGGTCAGGTATTCTAATTCTCACTCTCACTACCTTTCTGTACTTGCTCACTCCATCTCGGACTTTAGCATCAGAATACCTTGCAGGTACACCCCCCACATTCTCACCACCACCGGAGTAATGGAGTTCACGACGTGTTGCTGACCACCGATATTTTTCTGATCAGGTACGATTAGTGCCTCTGTCTGTGGGAACCCATTGCTTCCGCATTTTTACTTCTGTAAAAACCAAAGCAACCTCTAATCTCTGACGATTATGGCCAACCTTCGAACTGACGCCAACACTCCGGACACCGCCTTCGTCCCATTCAACAACGTAGACGACCACGATCCCAACGTTGTCGTCCACGTCGAGGAAGATGACCACAGGGACGGGCACACAGCCTCCCCCTCCCTGACGATGCGGCTTTCAATTCTGCCCAACACGCTGACAGCCCGACCGTCTACCAGCCAATCCTCGCGCCACCTAATGCTGATCCGAACACGGTGGATCTGTTTGTAGCGATCAATCAGACTAATCTGATGATCTTTCAGCATAATGAACGGATAAGAGTGCTCGAGAGGGAACGACAACATCGCTCTCCCCTGCAGAGACATTGTCGCCCCATCTCTCGCAGCTCCTCTCCTCCCCCACGAAGGACAGGACACGATGACTCCAGGAGCCCTTCTCCCCGGAGACCTGGGCTCTGCCCCGCGTCTGGAATAACCCCAACCCGTGGTCACCCAGAAGCGAGACCAGTCTCCTCCTCAGAAGGAACGATGTTCCCCCATCCAGAAGACGAGCAAGCCCGAGGGACACGGCGAGAAGCTAAAGAGCCGACCAAGAAGTCCCCTCCGACGAAGCAGGCGCGACCGAGGTGACCAATCCTCGTCACAATCACCCATCAGGAGTGACGAGGACGACCAACACACCCCGCTATCCAGGGAAATCCTGGAGACCCCTTTGCCAGTTGGGATGGAAAAAACCCCGCCCTTGGCGACGTATGATGGTACGTCCGACCCGGACGACTACTTCGAAAGCTTTGACGCGATGCTCGACTATCGCAATGTCTGGGGAGCCATCAAGTGCAGGCTCTTCCCCACCACCATGCGAAAACGTGCCATGGCGTGGTACAAGAGCCTCACACTGGAGTCCATCACCACCTGGAAGGAACTGAAGAGGCAGTTCTCCAGACATTTCACTGCTTCCCGATGCCACTCGAAGACGGAAGTATCCCTGGAGGCCATCATCCAGGGAAAAGACGAATCTCTCTGGGATTACATCGAGAGATTAAATTGAGAAGCCGTCCAGGTATCCACCACGGACGACATGAAGAAGTTTTTGATCGGGCGGGGGCTCGACCTCGCACCGAGTTCGCCAAGGTTATGGGCATTCACAGGCCCTGCACCTTGGAAGAGCTCCTCCACAAGGCCCAACCATACATCCAGTATGAGGAGATAGAGGCCGCCCATTGTGTCTGCAACTCGCAGAATCAATAGGGCCCCCAAAGCTCTAGGCACGAGGACTCCACCTCCCCCCGACGAGGGGAAGAAAGAATAAAAGAAGATCGGCCTCGGGACTCCCGAGAGCCGAGGGGACCAGCAGGCCGGTTCACAGAGTACTCACTGCTCACCGCTCCCCGTGAGCGAATCTTGGTCGGGTGCATTAACTCGGAATTCCAGAAAGGAGGTGTCAGCTTTCCGAAGCCGCACCCCCAAACCAAACGTTGACAAGTCCATGTACTGCAGGTTCAATAGGAGCCACGGGCATGTCACGAAGGACTGCATCCACCTCAAGGATGTGATAGAAATCCTGATTAAGGAGGGGCACCTCAAGCAGTACACAAAGAGGAATGATGTTCCCCGACAGGTGGCCCGGGAGACGCATAGGGTCGAGGAGGCGACCCCTTTCTCTGGCAAAAACGGACTGCAAGTTACTGTGTGTCACCCGACCGGAGGACTTCTACTTCCCTGACGAGCTCGACATACCTGTGACTGCTCGCAACCCGTGGAAAAGTTTCCCCGCTGCAATGGTTATACTGGCGGGGGTTTAACAGGGTCTTCGTGGGGTCGATCAAATAGAAATTCGACGCGCTGATAAAGACGAGCTTAGCGCAGACTGCCACCTTCGAGAAGGTCCAAGGAAAGTCGAACCCCGTCACCTTCTACCTCGAAGAGTTGTCGGGCTGCGCCCCCAATTCCACCATCCCTCTCCTGATCTGGGCGCAGGTGGCAAACTTCGATGTCCGCCAGATCCTGGTCGACCATGGGAGCTCGGTGGACATCATGTACGCCCACCTCTTCGAAACCCTCCAGCTCAATGAAACACATCTGATCCCCTACATGGGCTCTGACCTCCATGGTTTCAACGATACCACCACCAGACCGTGGGGCTATGTCGAGCTGATGATTACTTTCGAGAGCGACGACACTGCCCGACAAGTTAAGACCCGCTTCCTGGTGGTGGAGTTCCCTTCCCTATACCAGTGCATCCTGGAAAGGCCGACTCTGGCCGAGCTTACGGCAGCACCATCTACAGTCCATCTGAAGATGAAGTGCTACACGACCAGAGGTCAGGTCGTCACCCTTCACGGGGATATTGAAGCTGCTAGGAGATGCTTCAAAGCTGCGACCAGGGTTCTGAACTCGATCAAGGTCAAGTCCAAGACCGTGGAGAAGCCAGCCCCGGACGTATAGCAGAAGCCACTCCCGCGGGTCAACGCAGTGGACCTCAACTGTCGCTTCCCCAACGAGCAGGAACAAGGAGAAGCTGCGGGCAACGACCTCCCAACCGAAGGCAACGGACAACCTCTCGACCCAACACGCCCTATTCCAGATGGAGACTTCAAGCTCATCACGCCCGGGGACAATCCAGACAGGAATGTGAAGATTAGCACAGGGCTCCCCGACCTGGCGAGGAAGCAGCTGAAGGCCTGCCTCTGGGATAATGCTGACTTGTTCGCGTGGAACGCGTCAGAGATGCCTGACCTCGACCCAGATGTGGCCTGCCACCAGATTAATGTAGATCTAGCCGCTAGTGCTATAGTGCAACGTAGGCGTAGGCGGTCTCCCGAGAAAGCGGAGGTTGCTGAAAAAGCTGTAAAAGACCTCTTAGAGGCATACTTAATTTCGGAAGCCCGGTACACAACCTGGTTGTCTAACATTGTACTCGTTAAAAAAAATAATGGAAAATGGAGGATGTGCGTTGATTACACTGATCTTAACCGGGCATGTCCAAAAGATGCTTATCCACTACCTAACATCGACAAACTGATCGATAATTATGCAGGTTTTAACTTATTATCGTTCATGGACGCATACTCGGAGTACAATCAAATCCCCATGGCAAAGGCCGACAAGCAGCATACAACCTTCATGACCGAGTCAGTCAACTACTACTACAATGTAATGCCCTTCGGCCTGAAGAACACCGGCACGACATAACAGCGGATGATGAACAAAGTTTTCCTGGGAGAGATCAGCGACGTGCTCGATGTCTACATGGACGACATGATTGTAAAATCTGCAGAAGAAGTTAACCACGCTGCCCACCTCAAAAGTTTCTTCGACACGGCGAGGAAATGCAAGATGAGGTTCAACCCGGAAAAATACACCTTCGGTGTCCGGGCAGGCAAGTTCCTCAATTTCAACCTCACAGAAAGAGGCGAACCCCGACAAGTGCAGGGCATTCTCCGTACTCCCGACACCGAACTCAAAGAAATCGATACAATCGCTAAAAGGGATGCTCACCTCGCTTTCCCGCTTTATGGCCAAATCGGGCAATACACACTTCCATTTTTCAAACTCCTATGCAAGGAGTCCAAGTTTGAATGGACCGAGGAGTGCAAACAGGAGCTCCTCCACCTCAAACAAGTCCTCTCGCAACCCCCGGTCCTCTCGCGACCAGAAGACGGGGAGACATTGTTCCTATACCTCACTGTCACGAGCGAAGCGGTCAGCACAGTTCTAATATGGGAAACCCCCGACGGGCAAAAGCCGATTTACTTCACCAACAAAGACCTCCAAGGTTCTGAACTTAGATACCAGCAGATCAAAAAAGTCGCTCTGGCCCTCGTCACAGCGGCCAGAGGACTGTGGCACTACTTCTTGGCCCACACGATCATGGTGAGGACCGGGCAACCCGTGAGACAACTACTCGGCCAGCCAGACATGGCGGGTAGGATGCTCAAGTGGACGCTCGAACTCGCCGAGTTTGACGTCTAATACGAGGGGAGACCCTGAAAGCTCAGGTGCTGGCCGACTTTGTGGCAGAGATGACCATCCTAGAACCTTTGACCGACGGATCCTAAAAATAGACGATCTACGTCGACGGGGGATCCAACTCAACAGGAAGCGGAGCGGGCATCATCCTAGAGAACGAGGAAGGTATCCTGATCGAGGTCTCCCTCACTTTGTCCTTCCCGACGTCAAACAACCAGGCCGAATATGAGGCTTTCCTCGTCGGGTTACGACTAGTAGGGGATCTCGGCGCCAAAGAAATAAAAATATTCACCGACTCCCAGTTCGTGGCCTCCCAGGTGTGAGGAGAGTATCAAGCCAAGAACGACAACCTCATCGAATACTTGGCTTTGGTGAAAGAAATGATGAAAAAGTTCACCTCGGAGGAAGTGAGTCACATCCCGCGCGAACACAATACTCGGGCAGACATCCTGTTGAAGCTTGCAAGCATAAAGAAAAAAGGCGGAAACAAGTCCGTCATTCAAGAGGTGCTTCCATGACTGAGCATCGAAAAACACATCACCACGGCTGACGTGCATACCATTGGAGATAACCACTGTTGGATGACCCCGGTATACGAGTACCTTAGCACGGGAAAACTACCCGACGACCCCAAGGACGTCGGAGTAGTTAGGCGACGTGCCTGCTCATATACGATTGTCGACGACAAGTTATATCGGCGCAGCTTCTCGATCCCCCTCCTCAGATGCGTCGATGAGTTCAAGGTCCCCGGCATACTCCAAGAGATCCACGAGGGGATCAACGTGCAACACCTGAGCGGACGATCCCTAGCCCGTAAAGCATTATGAGCAGGATACTACTGGCCTACCATGCAGTAGGACGCCAAGGAGCACGTCAAGAAGTGTGACAGATGCCAACGGCATGGGGACATGCACCTGGCACCGCCCAGTGAGCTCAAAATGCTTTCGTCCCCATGGTCGTTTGCCTGGTGGGGGATGGACATCCTCAAACCCTTCACCGTAGGGTCGTACCAAAATAAGTACCTGATTGTCGGCGTCGACCACTTCACCAAGTGGATAAAGGCCGAAGCCTTGGCCAAAATCATGGCCCACAACATACTCCATTTCTACAAGAGGAATATACTTGCCCGGTTCGGGGTACCCTAGGCAATTGTCACCGACAACAGGACACAGTTCACTGACAAGAACTTTCAGGACTTCGTTACCAAGCTGGGCACGAAGCAACACTTCACGTCGGTCGAGCACCCACAAACAAATGGGAAAGCTGAAGCCGCGAACAGGGTGATCCTGTGAGGCCTGAAACGGAGACTGGGTGATGCCAAGAAAAGGTGGGTTGAGGAGCTACACAGCATTCTCTAGGCCTACAGGACAACCCCGCAATCCACTACCGGGGAAACCCCCTTCCGACTGACCTACAGAACTGAGGCGGTAATCCCAGTGAAAATAAGAGAACCCTTGAGAAGGACCGAGTCTCCCCTCGACGAGGAGATGAATGATGAGGCCCTCAAGGAGGAGCTCGACCTGGTCAAAGAGATACGGTCGGGCGCATCCCTCCGCGAAGCCTCGCTCAAACAGAGGATAACTCTGCACCATGACAACAAAGTTATCAAACGCGAATTTCAGGTAGGCACCATTGTCCTTCAAAGGAACCAGAAAGATTCGCGCGAAGGCAAGATCTTCGCGAACTGGGAGAACCCCTATCGCGTCCGCGCGAAAACGGGGACGGGAGCCTACTACCTCGAAAATCTGCACGGGGAGGAACTTGCTCGACCATGGAACGATGAAAAACTTAAACAGTACTACAGTTAAACACTGCCCGCGACCCATTTGTGTCACGACCACGGGAGCGCACTAAGGTACAAGCGCGACTCCCCACCTCGAGATAAGAAGGCAAGGGCCTACTGGACCCTTGATCCGACGGGGATACCCCGATCGAGCTCCACCGTCGTCGTACCAACTAGGCAGGACACCCAGCTCGCGATGGGAAGTTCACGCCACGAAGCTAAGACCTCAACCGAGCTCTTAGCTTCATCGAAGGTCAGAATACAGCTCCGACCACTCGACCAGTGCCCTACACTGTTGAGGATCAACGAAGTCGAGCAAAGGCCCCAAATACTTAGACAAAAATGAAAGTAACAAATATATAATCAACATACAAGCATCACACACAAGATAAGAAAATACAATGCATTCAATCGGGCAAAAGCCCATTATTCAAGAAGTACAAATAGAAATCCAAGCCCCTGGCACGCAGGCCGGGCAAAAGTCAGTACAAAATCGCGGCACGCAGGCCGAACTAAACAAAAGTAAAAAAGGTGGCATGCAGGCCAGACAAACAAAAGAATCAAACAACTATTTCCTCCTCAATCCGAGCGTCCGTCTCCCCATCACCACGACCAGCATCATCGTCGTCCTCCCCAGGTACGACCATCTTTCCATCGATCACTCGGTGGAACGGACTGACTCTCTCAAGGGCAAGTTGGACCCCTAAATTATCAACCTTGACCTGCACCATAACACTGTTAAAACCCACCTCGAGGGCCTCCAAGCAGTCTTGCTTGAGCTCCCGAACTTTGGCGATCAGAGCACCACGACTGAGGATGTGTTTCTCTTCGCTAATTCGTCCTCCGCGGGACTGGCAGCAGCTTCCAGCTCGGTGAGCTTTTCCCGAAGACGGTCCCGCTCCTCTTGAGTTTTCTTCAGCTCTGCATTCGTTTCATTCAGCTCATAGAGGATGCGCATATAGTTCTCGCACCTCGTCTTGGCCTCCAGCAGGTCACTATCGGCTTTGTTTTTCTCCGCCTCGAGGACATCATACTCATCCTGCAGCTTTTGCAGTTCGGAAGCTGGGCTGGTCTCGTCATTCAGGACCAAGGCCGTCTCAAAAATCCGCATCATGGTGGCCATGTCCTCAGTTAAGGCCTTCCTTCTGGCCGTCCTCTCGACCCCCAGGATCGCCTTGGCCTCAGCCTCGTCCACAGTAGGGGGATTACCTACGGAGAAGAAATCCCGCTGGAGGTGGCAAAGGGACATCATAAATTTTTCAGTGGGCACGGCCTCCTCGAGGTCCACGAAGACAGGCCCCTCGGCGCGCGACCTCTTGGAAGGGGTCATTTGCAGAGGGGAGACTGACTGCATTGGGGGGAGGCGGAGCCACTTCCCCCCTCGCCGGGCTTCGCCGCCTGTTGGACTTCTTGTACTCGACCTTTGCTCCTCTTTACACCCCTGGTGGCCGCCAGCTTCATGATGCGCTCAGTCACGTTCGACATTTGACCTGCGACAAGAGACAAGAAACAAATCAGTGCAAGAGAACAAAAGGGGATGAACGCCCGAACAAAGCAAAAGGCCACTACCTAAAATCCTCAAGGCTTTGTCTTTGGACTTGCACTCAAGGAGAGCTCTGGTGTTAATGAAATGGGGCTTAATGCAAACTTGCCCTCGGGCGTCGAGGATAAAACTCCCATCTTTGTTTATACATTTAGCGCGAGTAAAGCCGATGACACACTCGACCAGCTTCGTGTACGATTCTCGGTCCTCGACGCATAAATCACTGGGCTTCACGATATAGCTCTCTGTGCTACTCTTGAAATGCGCCTCCTCCCACTCTAGGGGACACTTAGACACAAATTTTTCCTCGCCCATGTCGTCGACCACGCGGTCGTATAAAGATGCAATGACTTTGTGCGTGGCGGGTTGGACAATGTAAAACCTATCCTTGAAGCAGCGGACAGAATCTAAGTATACCTTGAACAATTTCCTCGACTGCCTCAAGGAAGCCCAACTATGTCGGTCGTTGACAGTTGATCGTTGCAAGTGGAAAGTGCAGAAAAACAGAGGAAAGGTGACCCCGACGCCGAGGTATTCACACACGAGCTCAAACACCCGCAAGAAGGCCATCGCATTAGGGTCGATCTGGGACAGCGCCAGACGCAACCAATGGAACACCCCCCTCTGGAAGTCGCTGAAGGGGAGACGGATGTCGGCCTCCTGGAACACAAACTCATACATGGGAAACCTCAATCCCCGAAAGCTCGAGCATATGCGATGCTGTTCTCTAGGTTTAAAGACTATCCAGTTCGCCGGAGAACCCACGGAAACGTCCTCGACCATCGCGAAAGTATCAGTGTCGTCGAGGACAAACCACGAACTGAGTCTAAGGGGTTCTTCCCCTGCCCAGTCCTCGGGTGTGCGAACTGGTTCTTCCCTGGGTTGTTGCATGGGCTCTTCTAGGTCAGGCTCGTCATCTATGTGAATAACACCCACGAGCCTCAAAGCCATTTTACCTGAAAAGCAGAGGAAAACGGTGAATTCGACTTCCAAAATCAAATCCACCCTTCCACTGCAAATCAAGTGAAAGGGCGTAGAGGGCGACGAGCAACCCAGATAACTTTCCTCTTCACTAAGTCGGGAACTTGCCCCCGAATGACGAAACCTAACGGGCGCGGGGGGCTCTCCGACAGAGACATGCCATGATCCCTGCGCGCTAGGGGAGCCAGCCTCCCCGAGACCTTCATTCCAACTCCCCGTAGCATTCATCGGGTCCCCGGGACATTCATTGCAAGTCCTCGGTGCGTTCATCGCAAAATTCGTGAAGCTACCGAAATCCTCATGAGCTTTCTGGCAACCCCGCCGGAAACTTCACGAATGTGGCAAGAAAACTCCTATATCAACTGGGAAACTCATGAAAGTTCCCGGAATGTTCAAACGCCACCCTAAAACCTACGTCCCTCCCCAAAAAATCAACAATAAAGTCAAACTACTATAAATAGAACACGAGAAGTTACTTGAAGATTATGAGTTTAGGTGGCGGAGAGCGCTTGGCAACGGCGGCGGCGGCAGTGGTGACAGCGAGCACAGATGGGAGAGCTTGAAGAACATGGAGAACTCAGATTAGTGGAAGGAAAGAGTGCAAATGACACGGACTCACCTCCTATTTATAATCCTAACACGGGACTCGAGGCATCTCTAGGCACTTGAGTGCCCCTACTCCTAGCCGCCCTAGGCATTATTGACACATGCCACGTGGCACCAAGGAACCCCGCGTGCGTTTTCTTAGTTCCCTGCATGCTTGCGGGCTAAGTGCGTCAGTTTCTTTTCGCCTCCCCCACATCATTGACCAGGATACCAAATGGGGACAGCCCCCGACAAAGGATGACCTGTAGATGCCAGATGGACAGATGTCCCCGCAACTCCTGTCTCGTCCCATGTCACATGCGTCCGCCACTAACTCGGTATTTCGGGCACGAGCCCCACTCAGCAGGTCCCCGAAGAATTGGTTGACCCCTAAGTCATTACTCTGACACTTCGAAGCAACGACTTGGGGGGCTCCTGTTCTGGACTGGGCCAACGCCTGCCCATCAGTCGGGCAGGCCCAACCCAATACTACGATAAACAGTCCATTAAGGCCCAATCCTCTCCCTCGTCGGGCACATCCAGATCCCACCATCGTCGAGCAGGCTACTCCATTGCTCGGAGAGAGATCAAGCGTCTGCCCCACGGACTCCACGTGCTCCTCGCGAGGCGACACGCCATCAAGTAACTACCCACTTCCGGAAGAGCTGGTCAGCTAGGAATGGTAATTTGGCCCATCCCTAGTGGGTACCCAGAAAATTACCCACAACGTGTAGGGTAAAAACCCGCAAAAATTGGTATGGGTATGGGCTCGGGTAATTACCCACTTAAATAAGCGGGGATGGGTGTGGGGATGGGCACCTTAGTACCCAGCCCGCCCCATACCCGCACAATATATATTTATATATTTTAATTTATATTATTATATAAAAATAAATATTTATAAAAATTAAAAAAAAACATCAATTTTAAATTACTACATATTTAATATACGTGATCATTTATTTCATAATTCAACAATAAAATATTTTGAAATTTTTTTAATATTTTTAAAAACATAAAATATTATGATATTTTATACTTGATATATTTATTTTTATTCGAAATGCGGGTAACGGGTAGAGGTACGGGCATTTATCTACCCATAGGGTACGGGGACGGGTGCCAATTTTGATACCTAAGCGGGTATGGGCTCGGATACGGGGATTTTTTTCAACTGCGGGTATGGGGACGGGTACTATAGTACCCTACCCATACCCTGCCCATTGCCATCCCTATGGTCAGCCCACTTTCCGGAGATCACGGGGCATTTACTCTAGGGCGTAGACCACGTGTTGGCCTTCCCTACGCCATGTAAGCCCTGACAGTTATCTGCATTGGGCCTAGTGATCTAACCCAGTGCAGACGACCGTTGGCCCAGCGCTGAGGGCACACAATAAATACCCTCTTTAACTAGAGGGTCAGGTATTCTAATTCTCACTCTCACTACCTTTCTGTACTTGCTTACTGTTGGAGCGGTGCATCGGCAAGCAACACAAATGTTTGGAAGTATTTATCCAGGAATTTATCGTGTCCACAAAGATCGGTTCGAGGGAAAGAATGTCTTTCGACAATTTAAATGTTAAAGAGTTTGAGTTTAAATTAACTGCGAGAAATAAAACTTATGAACATAAAAAGAATTCATTCTTTGGAGAGTAGAGAACTCTCGAGTTTACATTTCATCTACCCTATCAAATACTTAAACTTACTACCCAGTTGCACGCAACCTAAATCACTTGTCAACATTATCACGTATCGCTCACAACAAAGGTTATGTCTAACGCAAAGTTGAGAGAACAACTGCATCGCCTCATCGATGATGTCTCATGCAACTCGACCACCGGGACGCATTAAGAATCGATAATCAAGTGAATATTAAGCCTAAATCTATCTCTAGAGTCTAGAACCTAATAGATGTTCATTCTAAATTCGGCTTCAAAGAGGATATGTCTACCGCAACTCAAAACCAAATAAAGAAATCATTCATCAACATTAATTTGTAAAATGAGTTTTATACAACACCATGAGCAATAAATATACATATAATCAAGGTAAACTTACATACAAACTCACAACAAATGGAAACTACAAAGGGAAGAGAGAAGAGGAATCAAAACCTCTCGCGGTGTCAATCACGATCCAAGAATCATCCACCCCCAATCGTCGAGTTGCAACCTCCATTGATGCTTTTTTAAGCTCTAACTAACAAAGAATGAAGATTTGATGAATTGGGATCAAATACCCAAAACATAGCCTAAAAAATGACTGAAAACGAACTTATAGTATTACAAAATATGTCACGTTCGCTAAGCGGACGTTTTACTCGCAAAGCGAGTCTCAAAAAATGGCACTTAAGTGCCTCTGAAATGCTAAACCGCCTCTGCAAAATTCCAGAAGTTCGCAGTGCGACGATTTATTCGCAAAGCGAATGCTCGCTACACAGTTGGCAAAGCGAACTTTGGTCCTTTTCTCCCCTGTCCAATTCTGGGAGCCTTTGTTAGGAACTCGCCAGGCATTCGCAAAGCGAACATTCGCTGGCAAGCTCGCAAAGCGAACTTGACAACAAACCAGCCCTTATTTTGACCACAACTTCTGAACCGCAACTCTGATTTATGCACGGTCGGAAGTACTAGAAAGCTTATTCAATGCTTTTTACGACAATGGCAAGATATCCTTGCTTTAATACCTACAAAAAATGAGATAAAATCAATTAAACTCAATGATATTTACACGATACGCAATATATACACTAAAACATAAAGTAAACGTATTTATAAACAAATCGGGGTTTATTCGAACGATATAAACCAAAAAGTATCGATAAGTGCAACAAAAATTATATACAAAAATAATTACATTTTGCACTTATCAAACTCTCCCCAACTTAAACTTGTTTGTCGCAAACAAGAATCAAGCAAACTTAAAAACACAAAAGCAATAACCAAAGAATCACGAATCAACAGGTTTTGAAAAACGGAAACAAATGTATGGTTCAAATTAAAAACGGTACACACAAAGTAAATACTTACCACTAAACTACGACGACAACATAGTCACGAAACAAATACAGAATACAAAAATCATGTCAAACATCCTAAAGCAACACAAGTTCAAATGTGAATCACACCTAGCAAAAACAATCATCGACAGATGAAAAACACAAAATAAGGTACTTATCACTCACACAACAATCATGCAAACAAAAGACTAAATTATGCAGCCATCCAAAAATTCACATTGAACATACAAAGGCAAGAATCACAAGGACTTTCAAGGTTGTAGCGTGGTCGGGTAAACAAACAAGGGGCAATTTCTAAAGGTAATTGAAACAAAAACTTGCCTAAACCTAAGGGAGTGATCAACTCACAAAGACTCAAACACAAAATTCCAATCAACTTCTTCAAAAATCCCAAGTGTTACACAACACACAATACTTCTTTAGCATAATTATTTGAACTCTTTTTGTTTCCTTTCTCAAGGATTTTCTTTTTCTTTCTTTTTCACATTTTTATTTTCTTTTCTTTGTCATATTTTTCTCTTTTTTCTTTTCTTTTTCAACCTCATAGAAATCAACCAATGAGTAAACAATCATTCTCTCCCCAACTTGAATTCAACCACATAATCATGTGAATACTCCCTACTTTCTAAGGCAAGACAAAAATCCATACAACAACACAAAGTTGAGGGTTTAAGAAAAAACAAAATCCATACAAAAAGTGAATTTAATACTCATAGACAAGCATTAAGTTCAAACAACATGGATAATGATAGAAAGGCACAAAGGGGTTACGAATGATCACACGCTCACAAGGTGAATGACTATTTGGCTAGGTAGTTGTGCTCAAAATGGAACAAAATGCCTTGATCCTTTTCATGCTTTCATATAATCAACACAAATAAAAGATTAAGCATAATAAAATCCAGTTAGAACAAGAATGTTGTTACTCCGCGCATATATGAACAATGGAAAGCTACCTCACAAAAAGGTGGGAACTAAAGTGATTCACAACTAGAACAAGTATACAAAAGAATGAATGGCATGGCAGTTTGTAAAATGCCTAAGTATCATGAATATGCTAAAGTCAAGAAAGCGATAAACACATACCTTGGACGTGTACAAAACTTAACAATATCATTACCATACATCCGCAAGTTGAAACGATCAAACTTGGAACATCACCTTAAATTTCCTCAAGCTACTCAAAACAAGCTCATTGACAAACACGAAAACTATTAATATAAACAAACTAAAAGACCGGGTTAAAATGGATTAAACAAGTTGTAAAGTGAAGATTTGGAAATTTCACGAAAAATCCGAGTACAACTTGTTTAATGAATGTTCACCACACTACCTAAGCTAAACCACAACAAAAGAAAATAGTAAAAAATGCTTGTTTTACGTTGTAAGCTCGACGCCTTTACAATGCTTAGCTAGCAACTTCCTTCCTTCAAGCCATGGTGATGCCTCACCGCGCAAACCAAAAGCAAGTGCCCTAACCAAACACTTAAACAAACATTACGGGAACAACATGTATACAACACTTGAACAAACATAATGGAAATTGACAATATATACGATATATACAAAAATAAAAAATAAAAAAACTATCGCAATGCGATTCAATATCAAAACCAATCCCCGGCAACGACGTCATTTTGTTGGTTGCGGAATAGCGGCAAGCAGCAAAAATATTTATTTTCAGAAAAATTCCCTCTGGGATTTATGTCGTGTCCACAGAGATCGGTTCGAGGGAAAGAATGTCGTTCGACAATCTCAATGTTAATGAATTTGGGTTTAAAATGGGCTTAAATTAACTGCGAGAAATAAAACTTATAAACATAAAGAGAATTCATTCTTTGGAGAGTAGAGAACTCTCGAGTTTACATTTCATCTACCCTATCAAATACTCAAACTTACTACCTAGTTGCACGCAACCTAAATCACTCGTCAACATTATCACGTATCGCTCACAACAAAGGTTATGTCTAACATAAAGTTGAGAGAACAACCACATCGCCTCATCGATGATGTCTCACGTAACTCGACCACATGGAAGCATTAAAAATCGATACTCAAGTGAATATTAAGCCTAAATCTATCTCTAGAGTCTAGAACCTAATAGATGTTCATTCTAAATTCGACTTCAAAGAGGATATGTCTACCGCAACTCAAAACCAAATAAAGAAACATTCATCAACATTAATTTGTAAAATGAGTTTTATACAACACCATGAGCAATAAATATACATATAATCAAGGTAAACCTACATACAAACTCACAACAAATGGAAACTACAAAGGCAAGAGAGAAGAAGAATCAAAATCTCTCGCGGTGTCAATCACGATCCAAGAATCATCCACCCCCAATCGTCGAGTTGCAACCTCCATTGATGTTTTTCTAAGCTCTAACTAACAAAGAATGAAGATTTGATGAATTGGGAACAAATACCCCAAAACATAACCTAAAAAATGACTGAAAATGGACTTATAGTATTACAAAATATTTCACGTTCGCTAAGCGAAGTTTTTACTCGCAAAGCGAGCCTCAAAAAATGGCACTTAAGTGCAACATATTTATAAACAAATCGGGGTTTATTCGAATGATATTAACCAAAAAGTACCGATAAGTGCAACAAAACTTATATACAAAAATAGTTACATTTTGCACTTATCGCTTACTCCGTCTCTGACTTTAGCATCAGAGTACCTTGCAGGTACACCCCCACCTTCTCACCACTACCAGAGTAATGGAGCTCACGACGTGTTGCTGGCCTTCGATCTTTTTCTGATCAGGTACGATCAAAGATCAAACTTAGAATTTTTTGATGATAATGGACATACTAGTGATGGTGACTTATCTAATGATGCCCTTGTTAAAGCTTCTAAGTTGATGCATCTCAAATGGACTGAAGAATATCAAGTTGTTGAAAAACGTAAAGAGATTATTGAAGCTCTTCTTCAAGGCAAAACTTGTCTCATGATAACTATTTTAGAGTTGAAGGAAGAAGTTGACCATCTCAATTTTAAACTTGACGGTATGCTATAATCTAGTGTATGTTGAATTCTAGAACTAGGGGCCTTGAGGAAATTTTAGGTGCAGGCAAGTCATCAAAAGATATGACGGGAATCAGATATACTAGTGAGTAATCCAATTCAAAGAATATGTTTATTATACTTATTCAGAAAATATAATTCATAATGTATGATTATAAGTTATAACATCCTTCTAACATTTTGATCAATGCTTTAAGTTTCATACCAAATCCTCTTGGGTATGTCACTATTGTGGTCAACATGGTCACATGTGATCTTACTCCTACAAACTATATGGAAGACCATGATACAATAATAAGTCACATCCTTAGTGGATGTTTAAGTCTGATGTGTGTCTTCAACAATTTTGGTGTGCATAGCCTAATGTCGTACCTCGAAAAATGAAAACGACTTCGCGAAGATCAATCACACGCTCGCGGGATGGACTTAACAGAGTCGCCACCGATCTTTATTTATTCCTATGGAGGGAAATAGAAAATAGAATAAAACCCATAAAATAAAGACAAGGATATGGTCATCGCAACCAATATCAGGGTTCGGAAGTCGGTTACGTAAGGGAAAGGTATTAGCACCCCTCATGTCTGTTGTATTCAACGGGAACCAATAGGTTAATTGTGCGTGTTAGTGTTTGTTTAAAAATGTTAGGCTTCTCAATTTATTAAAAGGAAAAAGAAAAGAGAAAATGACCTAAAAAGGTTTATATTACTAAGGGGCCTGACAAGATTTCGCAATCCTGCTCCTACGTATCTCAATAGAGAAGTCAAGGCACACGTAGTTCTGGGTAAAAAGTTTTGTTTGTTGGTCGATTTTAGCGAAAGCTATCTTGTATTAATCGACAAAAAACATTGTTTTACCCAAAAAAGTTGAGGAGAGGATGTTTGCACCACATTGAATGGATTTACAAATCACATTCATGCCACTTATCTCAACTCAACGGTTGTGGATGAAGCATTGCTTTGCATCATCTTAAGACAAAACGTCTTTCGTTTTTGAAAAGATTTTTGGTTGTGCCAAAAGGCAAAAATGTTTGAATGGTTTTGATGTGTTTTAGGGTTGATGAGAGTGTTCGGACGAGCGAGAACTACATCTCATGTCCTTACTCTCGGGATAACGTTGACTACACCCCGCTTATTTTTCATTTTTATTATTGAAAAGTGTTTGAGTATTTTTAGATGTTTTGAGGTTTTAATTGGAAAAATTGGCTTGACGTTCGATCAAGCCTTTATTCATGATTATGAAAAGTGTTTGAAGTGGAGAAAGTTTTGAAAATGATTTAAACGCGAAGCAAAAATGGTTGATGGCGATGCATGAAGCGATCGACTTACAAGTTGAGTATGGCTTGATGGTTTGGAAAAGGTTTTATAATGGAATGTGGTGGAATGGTGACTAATTGATGTTGAGCAATGTTTTTGAAAATAAAACTTGGTGTTGACCAAGTTCTTTGTTTTTTTTGAAAGATTGATTTTACATTTTTGTGTTTTTGTTTTTTATCTAATTAGTAAATTTCTACCTAAATGAGAACAACACAAATAAAGAGATAAAACAATTACAAACAAGGGTGGGGGATACATTTTTTGACAATTAGAAGAATATAATGAAATGCAATAAAGCTAATAAATATAATACTATTAAACAAGTTATACAAAATAATAGATAAAAGCACAAATAAAGACAAAGAAACACATCATAAACTCAAAAACATATTACTAAAATATTTTTAGATTTTTGAATTAATATTACTATTATTTTTTTAAGATTTTTTATATATAAGGAACCTATTTTTTTTTAATATTTTTATATATTTATTAATTAAAGAAAAAAGAGATTAAAAATCTCAATGAACTTAATAAATGAACATTTTTTTTATATTTAAACAAAATACCTATTTTGGTCCCTTAACTATACCCTTGTATTCATATTGGTCCCTTAATTATTTTTTGTGTCAGTTTGATCCCTTAACTCTTTAAAACGTGTCATGTTGGTCCTTTTTGTCTAATTAGCGACGAATTTAGCGACCGACTTTTGAGCTCTTCCGTCGCTAATTAGACGAAAAGGACTAACATGATACATTTTAAAGAGTTAAGAGACCAATCTGACACGAAAAATAATTAAGGGACCAATTTGAACCTAAGAGTATATTTAAGGAACCAAAAAGGGTATTTTACCTTATATTTATTTTTTTTTAAAAGAAAAGAGAGCTTTAAGAAAAAAGTAAAAAAAAATAAAAATAAAAGAAAGAGAAGCATAGGGGCGACGTCCTCTTTATTTTAACTGATCACACACACATTTTTTTATATTTTAGAAATAGCCTATTGAACCGCAACACATGGCAATGTTGTAACTGAAAAAACAAAATGAAACAACACACTGTCTCTCTCTCTCTCTCTCTCACGATGCCTTGCCTGATATTAAAATAAGAAAGAAAACAACACACTTTATCTCTCTCTCTCACACACACACACTCACTCTTGCTCGCACGCACGCGCGCGTGAGATACTTTGTTCTCATCACTCTCTTTATCATCGCTCTCATGCGCTCTCTCTCTCTCTCTCTCTCTCTCTCTCTCTCTCTCTCTCTTTTCTCTCTCTCGTGACATACTTTGTTCTCATCACTCTCTTTATCGTCTCTCTCATGCTCTCTCTCTCTCTCGTCGCTCCCATGCTTGTTTGAACAAAGACTCTACATCAACAATGCAAGAAGAAAGAAAAATAATAATAATTGAAAAGAAATTCTCACAATTCTTTTACGGAGATGGAGGTTGAGTTTGGATATGTATGTGTTGTTATGAATCGAACTGTGTCGTCGTGTGTGGTGGTTAGGGTCGAAGATGCAAGGTTGTGAAGAATAAGATGATGTTACAAACGTATCGAAATGGTACATGAGTCGTCAAACATTATCGTCGAGTTGTGTAGGCGAGTGTTTGATGAAGCTCAAGGTGACGATAGTTTCGAAAGTGGTTTATGGTGGTTTGACATGTATTTGTCTATTTAATGGATAAAGAAAGAGTGAAATGGTGATGGAAATAGTGAGGATTAAAATAGTGAGGAAATGAGTATCAAAGGTGTACAAAGGGTTGTCAATTTTTTTCTCCTTGTGATAATCATGTTTTGTGCCATTAAATTTCTACTGAGCCTCCTCTTTCTCTATTTCATTTGTTTCCATGAGAAATAGTTGTTTCTTTTTTAAAAGAAATATCATGTGAGAGAGGGAAGATTGCAAGTGGTTTCCTTATGTTTTTCGGAAGAAAAAAAGTGGCCTTTTTTTTTTCTTCTATTTGCCAATTTGAATTGAGAAGAGAAAAACATCAGCAAAGTGGGGCGGCTAACATTGGCTCCTCCCTTGTGACTAGGGCTGTATTTGGATCAGTTTATTCAAGATCCACCTGCAAACCGACCCAATAGAACCGGACCAATGGACCGACCGAAATCTACTCGGTCCGGGAATGGATAATTTTTTTTATCCGATACCAAAAATGGATACTATATTGGATACTTTTGTAGGGTACCCGAAGTAACGGTCCAGTTTCGGTCCAAAAAAATTATCCATTACTGTTTCGGTCCGGTCCTGGATTACCCGATTACTATTTCGGTCCGGTTCTCGGGATAGCAAATATTCGGACCGGACCGGACCGAAAACAGCCCTACTTGTGACCTCTTAATATCACTTATATATAAGAAAAAGTTTGGGTTTTCTTTATTTTTTTCAATTTCCTAATATGCCCTCAATAGGTGTTTTTTAGTGATAAAATGAATTAAAATAAATTAAAGCACACAAAATAGAATATGTCAAAATAATCACAATAAAATTAAAGTGAGACCACCACTAATTCTATTTAATTATCTCAAACATTTTGACAAAAAAAGGGACTCAAAATGAATAAAAGTCGAGCGCAAAAGTGCTCGAAAAATTAAACTAAGTGCACCAAAATGATTAGCACGAAATAAACATATTGAAAAAATACAGCGTTTGGTCAATTTTTAAAATAAATTTTCATTAGTTAAAAGGCTCAGACTGATCAAAACGCGACTGAATCAATAGTTAAAAATTAAAATGAGCATGTCAGGTTAAACTACACGAAATGTAGATTAATATAAATGACGTCTGTAAGCTCGATTTTAAAAAAAATTTGTCCACTAATTTTAAGCACAATTGAGATTCAGTTTGACCGATCTGTCTATAAATCCGAAAAAAAATATTCCGCTTGACATTTTTGGCTTTATGCAAGATGAAATGCATGCTATGATATGCATATGATGTTAATGATTCGATGAATGCATTTGTTCAGCAATTCAGGATCAAATCCATAAACTCGCTACCCACATTAATCCCAAAATACTAATCTTATGAAAGTTCACCTTAAGGCCTAAAGCAAGTTTGAAGCTCCTAAGAATAGTCTTAATAGTCAATAAATTAGCAATCAATGTACCCCCACAATCAGAGTTTTGTCTATGTACTGCAAAAGGGACACCTCTAAACCTTTCAATCCAACTTTAAACCTTTAAAATGCACCAAATAAAACTGCCATTTTCATATAAGAACAAAAAACCTCCACCGCCAACAAAAAGAGAAAATGCACCAGGGGATCCCCTTGTTTAGGACCTGTTTAAATACTAATCTTACCATTCGTGTACCCAATAACCAGAACCGATAGGCTACCTGAAAAAACAAAAGGTTTAATCCACATCTCCACCTTGCATTGAGCCCAAACCTAACCAGCATATAATCCAAAAACGATCAACTAGCGGAATCGTACACCTCTAAAAACCAATTTTAAAAACTAAGCACTCCTTTTTCGGTGCTTTAGCCGAATCCACCACCTCATTCAAAGTCATCGCACTATCAACCAATTGCCTTCCCTTGATAAACACTAACTACTCCGAGGAAGTAAGAGAATCCATAACCCCTCTCAGCCTAGCCGCTAAAACTTTGGCCACTAAAGAGAACCAATAAGGGAAATGTGCATAAAATGTCCCAACTCAAGAAGGGATAACACTTAGGGATGAGCATAAAAAAAGGACATCAAACTCTTAGGAAACACAACATTATCATAGAACTGGTTAAACATGAAATAAATATTAGATTTCAAAATGCCCTCAAAATTCTTGTAAAAGGAAAAATTAAACCCATTTTGACTAGGGCTTTTACCCCATTTATCCTTACCACGACTGTGTCAATCTTAGTTGGGATAAAATGGAAGAAAAAAAGCCTTGCATCAACAAATAAGAGACAGGAAAGAGAAATCCCATCAAGTTTCATCATAAGCTATAGTAACACAGTACAATCCAACGACTCTCAGTTATGGTCCATGATGAACCACTTCTTTGTTGGTTCACACTAGACAAGCTCTAAAAAAAGTATACACAAACTAAACATTTGTTTTCAGTTAGCAAGTCAGAATCATCTCTAGTAACAAAAAAAAAAGACGGAATCATCTCTTCAATAGAATGGGAAAAAATATCATACAATTGTACTATAAGAGGAATTTTGAATTTTAGTCAAGAAGGCGAAAAGTATATTCACCTCACTTGAGGTCTCTTCAAATATAACTCACACTTTATTTATTGTTGCACTAATAAGAAACACCCCTTATTTGTGTAATAGGTGACACGAACCACACCTAAGCTACCCATTTTGCTAAGCGCGTCTAACGTCTCGTGTCTTTGAGAAATAAATCTCTCTTGCAAACCCAGCCAACCACATAGCAATCATCTTCTCTGCAATATATCAAAACTATAAAATCGGCCGCAATTTTATCAAAATTTCTAACCTATCACTAATGGTGGATTGTGAAACTATTGCTAAATTAGGATTTAACCATTGGACTAAAAATAAATAAAAAATAAATAACATCGAAGTATTTTCTCTCATTAATTAGGCAAGTTAGACTTTAAATATCAAATCATCCTAATTGATTCAGAGGAATATTAATTCACCCGATATGGTGAGCCTCACACATCTGAGAACCCAACAATACCCTTACTGTATCTAAAGATGCATTCTCGAACTCACTTTGCATCTCCAGACTCACTTAAAATTACACAATTCCTCGCATATCAGCCAGTCACCCCATTTTTTTCCTAAATCTATTTCGAAGATGCAATTCTATATTTGTTCTAGGGTGAATCTCGAGATGGATCTCCGTAAAACCCCTTGAATTAATTTTAGGTTATTGGAAGAATGTTTATTGCACATGACATGGTATTTTTCAGAGATGCCTCCCCGGGAATATCCCTGAATTCATTCTAGGCTGCATTATTATCCTAACTTTGGCCTTTTTCTAGGCCAACTTATATTTTAGGTCATTTTAGGAATTTTTTTTTATCATAAGACCATTTAACAGTATCATAAATTGATACAAGCATACTATGCATACATTTAAAAAATTCATACCTTAATTAAATTAAAGTTAAAATGTATCGGTCATACATAATTTGTTCTGAAATACAATAAATAATACAAACAAACGTAAACCACTAGGTATGTCTAACCCCGATTTCTCCTCGACCTGTACTACAAAGCATTCCGTTCTTGGACACTAATCTCTTCTACGAGAGCTAACTAGGGATTACCTTCCTCAAAAAGTCCAGCCTTTATGCCTAATCTCTCCATATCCACAATATGATGACAGACCGACAACACCTATTGCGCGTGGTCATCCTTAGCGTCTAGTACCTCTTGATTAGATGGCTTATGTGGTATTCCAAAAGCGTATGGTGTCATGATAGTATGTGACACCCTATAGAACCATGTGATGTAGTTGTCTACATAACCCAATTGTATAGGAGCTAACACCCTACAATAGTCATCAAGTACCACATGACTCTCAAGATTCTCAAGTATGACACCAATATCTCTGCAGAGGACGGTGGAAGGAGCATACTCTGAGGGGTGTCTCAGAATAACCTAGAAATACCCAAACTAGAGCATCACTTACTCGGGTAGATACACATACATCAAGTCTGACCCATAAGTCAACCATCTAGAGTATAACAAAATGATTTATGTCTAACGTGTCGGTCGGTGACCGCCATATAGGTAGAAGGCAATGTCATCTTCTACATGACGGTTAAAATACCCCCTAAAAGGGCTTCATCACCCGATTCCATCTGTATGGGGCAAAGTCGACAACACGTGGTCAATCCCCGGTGTAGTCAAGCATAGGTTCTCACCTGGAAATGCGAGGAAAGTGAAAGATGATCTCTCCCTGAAAATGGTTCAGATAAAATATTAGTAACAAATATAACAAAAGAGTTATGAAAATATTATAAACAATAAATTATCGTAAGTGGCGTACAACTTCATGTTAATTACTTTGTCTTTCAAAGACAACCTTCGCCCAAATTTGAGTATACGTAACCTAAACAGGAGGTCCCCCAATTATACTCGTGAATCACCATTAAGTTGGTGAAGTATTTAAGGTAGATCACATCGATGTAGGTTACACTTTTATCCACAGACATGGGCGAGCCAACCAGGAAGAAGAGGCAACACCTTAATGCACACTATTGGTAGTACTCAACCTTCATAACACCACCTTTGGCATATATAGCCATCTACATGTGGTTTTTATAAAGTTCTTTAAAGAATTTAAATCTAGCATTAACACCTTTGGTGTTAGCTACCTCATTTGCAGCATCAGTTGGGTCAGCTCCCAAATATGTAACCATAATCTCGATGGCTTCCTCTCGATTGAGCCTTCTGTGGTCCAGTAATTTTTCTCTCAGGGAAGATGTAGGAGGCATGGGACACCATCCATGGTGATGGACATCTCACCAAAAGGAAGGTGGAAATATGACGTCTCTGAATGTCGTCTGCATGCCATTGTTTATGGTCTTGTACGCAACAACACATAAACCAGCAAGCCCAAAGTAGCGGATAACATTCTTGAACCAACCATCTTCGGGTTGTTCCAAATCCAAAATCTTCCTTTCGTGGTTTACAAATTTTAAATATAGACTCTCCTGTAAAAAAACATATCACCATCATTCATGATTAAATCAATTTAAAACATATGTAATGCAAAAGTAAATAAATATGCCTCTCCTTCCCAGACATGTCTAACAGCCTGGTCTCTAAAGATATGAAGTAAGGAGGTGTCAAATGGACCTCCTATATAACTATCTACAAGGGGCATCCTCATTAGCAGTGAGTTCCTCCTAATTGGCCTCATAGGCTTTAGGGACTTTTAAGGTCTTCTTCAGGGGCTTCATAAGCAGGGGACACGTGGCCCCGTGATGTAGATGCCTGAGTCAGACGACTTCGGGAAGTATAAGCAAATGGTTGTAAACCTCGACCATATGAACCATCAAACATGGTAGCATCGACTTGAGGCCTCGTAGCCCTGCCCATGGCCCTCTCACGTCGTACAGACAAAGTGTTGGAACACATGACCGAGCCTAATTCTATCTTGGTTATTTTCGGCCATTGTACTTGTAATAAAACCAAAAAAATCATATCAAAATGCAGTCAGACCAAATCCGAAGATACTTCTCCAGATGAACTTGCAAGTTGCAAAAATGGCAGAAACCTCATTGATGCCCTAAACTCTAACCAAATGGGAATGCATGTCTATTCTGACTACCTGTTTCAAATGTACTACTATCTAATGCATCTTAAATAACCTATGTTACCTAAAACATCATTCAAATCTCAAAGAAAAAAATGAAATGAGAAACTTACCAAATTAGAGTTATGGATGAAAAGCTTGAATAAAGTTAGTGACTTTGCAACAAATGAAGTAGAATGGAGTGAGTGACCTTGAAAAACAAACTTGAATAAACTTGCTCAAATGGTGTTTGGAAATCTTTGTAGCAAAAGACCTCAAATAGGGTTTTAGTGACTTTGCAATAAATGAAGAATGAATAGGGAAAGGTCTGACGCAGGTTTATGAATAAAACGCGTCCAAAGATGCATCTTCAAACTCACCCAAATGTTGATACAAAGATGCACTTCGGACTACATTTTAGCAAATAAGGGTGACTCGCCAATTTGCACTGAGGAGTGTGTAAAAAGAATGCATTCAGAGATGCATCTTCAGATTCTATGGGCAATTATGACTTTTCACCGTGGTGGAAAAGCACCCCTAAAAAAAAGTAATTCCTTTGATATTATTATTGGGTCAAAAGAAATTCGAATAATAATAAAATTAAGATATTTTGTCTTGACACCCTTTTTTTTAACCTAACACCCCCTAATGTGTACACTCTTATCAAAATATTCTAGTAAAAGTTTGATTTTTTTTTTTAAATGTTTTTTTTCCTTCGAATTTTTGGACTAATATACTGTTTTTTTTACAAAATCCTTAGTTTTGATTTTTATTTATTTGAGTTTTTACCTTATTTATGTGTAATGTATTGGATTTTTGAGAAATTCATGAATATTTATCTGATTTTTGAAAAAGAAAACAGAATAAAAACATAAAATTTATATCTGTTTTTTTAAAATTGATGTAAAGTCATAATTTATTTTCAAAATCTGTGATTTTATACCTAATATTTGAAAAAACTGGCATAAAATCATATTTTTTAGCGGATTTTTAAAATATCCGATATAAAATCATAAACTTTTTAAAAATAAATTATGATTTTATACCGGATTTTTCAAATATCTAGAAAAATACAATACATAGTAGATTTATCAAAAAATCTATTAGTATCAACTTCGTTTTTTATTGGCCTACCGGATATGAATTACCAATTTATTTTAAAAATTCATAAAATAACAAAATATACCGGATTTATATAAAAAAAAAATCCAATAGAATTAACTTCCGTTTTTTATTGGCATACCAAATTTTTTTAAGAAATTAGGTTCTGGGTCTGCTATGCTTCAGTAAAAAAAGAAAATCTCTGATATGCTTCAATGTGGAAAATAGGAGTGTGATTATTTCAAGGTTTCAAAGAAACAATGTGGGAAATGACAACAAAAGCAAACTATAGGATTTTTACCCCTCTTTATCAAAAACAGATCATGATGTTAAAGCCAAGGGAGGTTTGTACTCATTGAAATAATAGAGGGACGTGAGTTACATTTCAATAGGGTGGATATAACTTTCCCAAATGAAAAACATATAGATGGTGAAGTGGGTCTTTTATAGCAAAGACATACGTGAATGAACATCTGGATAATATATGACTTGAATGTGTTTACAAGTAGGGACAATCCCCACACTCCAAACTGGTTTTGTAGAAATAACTAAGATCCAACCACATTTCTTAACAACGTGAAATTCATTTTTCTATGGCTAATTACACAATTTTAGGCATGATGGACAGAAATTTGTTGGAAACACAGTCATATTGCTACCCAGAAAATGTTTGAACTAGCACGCAACAACAGACCATGCAACATTAACATGTATGCAAGCTGAAAATAAAATATTCTACTCAAATTTGAAAATTTATGTTAAGAATGAAACCAGCTAATTTTAAGCTTTTTTCTGATATCATCATTTTCCAACTGGAAATATGACTCCAACTGAAAATAGATTATAGCATTCTATAACTTAGTTATTGGAAGTCATCTCAACAACAACAACAATCAATCTTTCTCCCACTAAGTAAAGTTGGCTACATGGATCAACTTTCATCATAATGTTCTATTCAGGACTATACTTCTATCCAAATTGTTAATCTCGAGATCTTACGAAATTAAGACTAACACAAAACTGAGCATTATAAATTCAATCAAGTACACTAGTAAATAAGAACATAACATATATTCCAGCTTGTTTAGGTCACAAACACCACATCCAACATGTGAAATTGGATAGTATTCTTGAAGGTGTGGTAGGTGTGAACAACAAACAAGAAAACTGCATGGATTAGGTTTAACATTGGAAGAAGAGGTAAATATGAATCTTTCCCCCTTTTCCTTTAACAAAAAAGTAGAGGTCAAAGTTAAAATTAAAGACAAAGTAAATTAAATAACAAAACACCACAGCAACTTGACATGCAGCTCAAAACTTAAAAGTCAGCCTAAGTAAATTATGTGGACAGCTGTAACATATCAGTGACAGAACAATCATGCAGATCAGCTCCAAGAATGAAGAAGTTCAAATGTGTATCCTACTTCTTCGAAATTCCAATAAGGATTAGTACTATACCAGTCATCTTAATAAACAAAAAACATTTCATTAGTGTGATAATGAATCCTTACACTAAGTCGTATAATAATTACAATTAAGTAAAAACTACTACATGTTTTCTTTTTTTTTTATCTTTTTTTTTTTATAAAATCATATTCTTTCATGAATATATGATTATAAGGAATTGTTGTAAAAATATCGGTGACACAGAATAAAAATCCTGTATTATGCATTTAGTCATGTCTCAGGCATAGTGAAGTTACATACACTAATTACAAGCTAGCAGTCAATATTGACGACGCTTCTTGTTGTCTCAAGCTATCGGCCACATGGGAAATTACTCCTATACCAGCATTGTGAAGCCATTCATTTTTAACCTGAAATTGAGAAGTTCTGATGTTAAAAACTCTATCAATGATACCATCATCATCCGAGAGAACAGGTGGATACATTACATGAATGTTGTTATGAGCAAAGAAAGGCCAGAATGATGAATGGAAGCTGACATCAACTTTTCTCCATCCCAACTGTTGTAATCCCTGTATGACCTCCTCTGTTCAGAAGATACATAGTGGCTTTAGTAGAACGACAGAACAGATAACTGATAACTCTGAACAGATAATTCATAATTCTTCAGCTACTCTAGGCAATAATATCACCTTCGATGATTTCATGGTATTCCACAGTCTTCTGGGTACCAGGTGCATTTTGTGCTTCTTCCTTTGCTTTCATTGCTTCTTGAGAAAATTGAGGGCCATTAGAAGGGACTGGAGGGCAATATTCAACATCAACCACGTGCTTGTATCCATCTAAAGATTGGCGAGGAGGCTGTCAATAGAATAAAAAGTGTTAGTACGCTAGAAACATACAAGCATTCTCAATTTTCCATTTCAAACGTTTTCCTGTTCTACATTAAATAATTTCTCCCCCTAGTTTTTTTATGAAATCAGCCTGAAGAACACTGATGCTATCGTTATTTCTATCCCAAAAATTAATAATTTATCTTCCAAGTTTGCGACACAAATCATGACACTGATCAACTAGGATGCCAGAATTAATATAGCTAACAATATTTTAGTTGCAGTTAATTGCTTTGATCCATCACTAATTTTATTTTTTTATAAAGGATTTATATACTTTATTCAAGAACACCAGTAATGCAAGTATCAGATAATACAAATACAACTTTCAAACTATACCACATGCATTCTTGGACAAAGGCTTTCATTTCATGTCAACAGGTTGTGACTCTGCAGTGATAGGAATTTCCACTTCAAATTTCAATATGTAATTATGAAGGGATGCCAAAGATTAGGCTACTAATGAACTAGGTTAACACACTGCTAATTATGGGCCTGTTTGTTTTAGCTTTAAAAAAATGGATATTTTCTTTGTATTTTCAAAAATGGATTTTGTAAAACCGTTTTTCAAAATAGTACAAATTTTTCTATATTCATTTTTTCTAAAGAGAATAACAAATTTTGACACCGTACAACATAAACATACATTATTGAAGATCAAAAACTTAGTCGAAATCGCAATTTTTGAAAAAAGTTGTATCTCAAAAATGATTTTTATGAAAAGCTATTTTAAATAGCTTCAAAATTAAGTGTTTTTTTTTTTTTTTTTAATTTTGATATCCAAAATTTTTTTCGATAAAATGATGAAATATCTAAAGTAACATTTTGAGAATAACTATTCAAACCAAATTTTCATTTGAAGCTTTTATGAAAAGTTTCTTTGTTTGAATTTTTCCACAAAATTATGTTACACTATAAAAATCATTTTTAAAAAAAGCCAAAACAAACGGGCCCTAAAAATCCTTCTTGATAGATGAGAGAAGGTCTACATACCTTGCTATCAAGAGAAAAGGAAAGTTATCCTTGAGATGTACAAAAATGCAGACAGTGCAGGGTGGATTGTTGATAGAAGGTCTATCTCAGGGCACTACATGGTTTTGGGAGGAAATTAGGTGACAAGGAGGAGCAAAAGCATATCCTAGTTGCAAGGTCAAGTGCAAAGACAGAATTTCAAGATATGGATCATAATGTCTATGAGGTGTTATGGAGTGAGGAATTGAAGATCAAACTTGATGACCTAAATACATTACGAGGATCCGATGAAGCTATTCCATAGTGGCTACCATTGGTAAACACCAAGGGACTTGCGACCAAGGGACTTCCATAGTGGCTTCAATTAACTATTACCTAAACCCCCTGTGGACTTCCATTGGTAAACACCAAGGGACTTGCCACCAAGTAGTTCTGAGATCCTAAGTGCAAGCTGAGAATGATTGACATTTATTCAACAGCTTGAGGGAGAATTTTGTAAATATGTAACTGGCACTAATTTAGGATAGAATATTCTACGTGCATATGTTCAATGTACCAGTTATTATAAGGACGGATTTTATTCCCTTTTTCTTGATTATGATTTATTAGGCTTAGCCTATATAACCAGATTAGTGCTAGTACTTTTCCAATTCAATAAAGAAGATTCAGTTCTTCTCTAGTTTGCCCACTGAAATCCCTCTCCTCTTTTTTATGCTTTTCATTTGACTTAATAATAAATTAGAATGTTAGTGATAACCTTACAACGAGTAATTAGATTACACGCTCGAGACATTAACAATGCAGAATATACAGTATATAACTCTAAGCATCTTAAATCTTAAAAATTGGAGATCAATAACAAGTGAACAAGCTAAACCAAAAGGAGAAATCATCATATTCACCTTACTGAGCTCCATTTCCCTCCTTATCGAGGATGTGCGCCATCCAACCATATCTATATTAAGTTAAAGAAATTACCAAATTGACGAAGAGAGGACCAAAAGTTACTACTTATATAGCTAGCATATCATAGAATAAATAAAACATACTGAGAGGATACGATCATATGAAACATTAGCATAAATAATGCGACATTTAAATGCTCCAAGTGCAGATCTACAAAAACACTAAATCTTGTAAGTAACAGATTACTTAATTGAAAAAAGAAGCAAAGTTAGCACCAATAGATTCCTTTGCTTACAGAAACTTTCCATCTTTACAATCAGAAGCCATTCTCAACAGAAGAGGCGGTCTGTTGGGTTTACCATCAGTAAGGAACAACTGACTCCCAGTCCGACCAACAAATAAAGGAGCCATAGGTGCAGCAATCTTTTCTAGTATTGGGACGCCCAACAGAAATGGAAGCTGGAAAATATGCACACTACACGGTCAAAACTCTTATGTCCGGTAAACTTTCGGTGTAAATTGAGAAACATGAAGAGTTTCAACAAAGGGTTGACTCAGTGTCATCAACATAAGATTTATCCAGTAAGATTTAAATTTTGTCAGAGTCTGTTTGTGGATAATATCAATCCCAATTGAACTTTCTCTCATTATTGGAAGTGCTAGTGCTAGTGAAGGGAAGCATTGGCACAACAGTTGAAGTTGCTGCCATGTGACATGGTCATTAGATAGGTCTCCAGCAAATGCAAGGTAATGCATCCTAAAATAGACCCACAATTAGTCCAACCCTTCCCTGAACCCTATGGAGGGTACTTTATAGCACCATGTTGTCCGTTTTTTGGTTTAACACTGCTATTGAGGAAGAGCTATTAGTATTCTCTCCTCTTTTTACTCTTCCTTTTTTCATTTTAAAAAGTCTTCGGAGGTTATATGCTGTTAGACTTCTTCTAATGGCAGTTATGGGCAGTTACGAGAAGTTATCATGGCAGTTATATTATTTAATTTGAGGAATAAATAGGAAAAAGGATAAGAGAAACTGATTATGGGACAATTTTTGAATGGTATTTGGAGGGAAAGACTAAGCTCTCTAATTCTTGGAGGGAGACCTAGTTCTCGAATTCTTGGAGGGAGAGACCATGACGGTCGAATTTCTTGGGCTGTCTTTTAATAGTGTGATAATTATTTATTTAGTTTATGTGTGAATTATGTATATGTCGTAATTATGTGTATGTTGTAAACACATGTTGCATTAATTAAAATTAAGTTATTACTATTAATTTGTACTTCAGTACCGGTTTCTGACATATGCTTGTATGTTAAAAAAAAATATAGAAAGTAATAACTAAGTAAGAAAAACTGGTTTCTGCAGATCCACTGATCAAGAAAGAATAGTTGGGTCAAATCACAATTCATACAATAAAAGGAAAGCAGAAGGAACAAATTATATACATGAAAAGGGACCCATATATGATATAACTCAGATTGGTTGTATGGAATATCAATGCTTCAAATTATAAGCTAAGATAATATTACAAAGTAGAGACAATAATAACGAAAACCATATTAAAATATAGGGGTATATAGAGTAAAACTGCAAAAGAAGAAACAAATACTAGGCTGATGTTTCTAATATGCTTATAAACAAGAATACTTCAGGGCTTCGGTAAGTTTAAAATCCTTACATGTAATTATATCTCATAACTTTTTTAACTATTTGCATTTAAATATACTAGTCATAAATGAGCAGTAAAAGATATAGTACAAAAAATGGTGCCTTAACTTGATTTTAGCTTCAACCAACATACTACAATGTAGGAGATTCAACGATACAAAAATTACAACACCTTATATAAAGCAAAAAAAAACAAAACAAAACATAGGCACATAATTGATATGGTCCGGAACAAACCTGCCTTTTTCCCCTTACACCAAGATGTGGAGTAGCTAAAGTAATAAAATTGATTGGCTCCAACCCAGCAATCATCCCTCCTTTAGAAAAGCTTGGGCTCTGGGAATTTTCTTCCGTGTTGTGTGCAAGATCATCAGGTTGGTCCCTATTATAGGTATCATGTGAATAGAGGACAGAAATTGCGTATCTAGCAAACAAGCCTCCTAAAGAGTGGGCCAGAAAGGAGATTCTTTTCAGACTTTTTGTTTTTCTGACAACTTGCAAGACCTGTTTTGATAAAAGGAAATAAACATACATGAAACAGCTCAAAAGAAACTCAAAGTTATTAGAACTGAAATTGGGTGTCCAAACATTGGACACAGAAATCTGCATATCTTATGACTCACTTCATCAGCTAATCGCTTTCCAGCTCCATCAATCCCAGTAAACGTCTTAGTATAAGTATTTGATGAACTTACTGCAGAGATCAAATAATTCTTAAGGACTTCAGCCAGACAAGTAACTTTATGTTCATGGAAGAGGAACTTATGTGATTCAAAAGAAAACTTTCACAGCTCTAAGACAAATACTGTTATTTTGAACAGCTTAGGATCACTACTTTCCAAGCAATACTACAAATAGACTTTCTAATGCATTTAACTCAAAAAAAAAAGTTTGAAAAAAAGGAAGAAGATTCAGCACAAGAGCGAGAGCTTAATTTTGCAAGCCAAATCATAATATAAACTACCAGAAAAATTTGAATAACTGACTGAAGTTAAAGACACAAATGAAATTCACTTCGAACTCCACTAAATGTTACAGATGCACACTTTTTTATCAAACTCCCTTGGGTTTATGCTCTTACATGCATGCTTTACAAAAGACAAAAAATAAATAACATGGGAACCACAAGTGAAATACGTACTAACCAAAAATTAGAAAGTTTTTTCCAAGGCGCCTTTTCAACTCTGCTTCTGCATATGTCCAGTCCGCAGTGCTGTATCAGTAAAAATATTAGTACAGCTTTGTACAAGACTAAGCTACAGAACAACAATCAAATGACCAATAGAAATAAGTGGATGTATGTATGGCACATATTCATTGCCCCAAAATTTAACTTTTCTCGCTTTCATCTACTAAATTGTGAACTTAAAAATTTCTTTTATAAAATGAATCAGATTTATTATGATGGACAAGTAAACCGGAAAGGGTGCCAACTATTCATAAAAAAGGTTAAAAATATAATTCTTTCCAGTTAAACTTCAATATGAATATATAACTACTTGTAAAAGTGTAATGCATACTAATTCCATCTTTCAGTTCAGCCACCATTCAATACAACAGTTTGAGCAATTTATTGTTTCTAAATATAAATATAAAAATACCTAGCCAAGATACCATGAACAAGAACAAGGAGATGATCTGGTTCATTTCTAGAATTTCCCATGCTAGAAATAGGCTTTCCATTAGTGGTAGCACTCATAGCTTGAGCTCTTAGGCCCTGGTGTCTCTGTCCACTGTTTGTACCTGCCAAAGTTCATTAGCCAGCTTTAATGAAAGCTAAATCCTATTCATACTTGCATCAATATTAAGATGGTCATTCACTTGTTATCATAATTGGATTATTAGACTACTTCTTACTAGGCTTGGGCTAGTACTAGTATAAAAAAATGATTGACAAATACAGAGGATGGAGAAAGCAAGCCAATGAGGCCATAACTGTAAAAAAAAATAAAAAATAAAAAATAAAGTGTTTCTCAATGCCCAAAGTTCCCACTACTCCAGGGTCAGTGGAGCACTATATGAGTATATGCACAAAATCCTACAACTCTGTTCGGATAGGCTACTTCCAAGACTAAAATCTGTGGCGACTCGTGACTCCAATCCTACTATAGCCACGACTTCCATGGATTACAACCAAGACATATCTACTAATAGATAGAAACTTTATCATGGTATAATAGTTGCCACGTGATTGGTATCACGGGTGTGAGTTGTCGAATCTATTTCTTGCAAATGCAAAGGCAATACTATACCTACAATATAAGTTTTTCTCACATAGATATGCATCGGATTTCATCATTTCTTGGACCCCGCTATGATGGGAGCTCTACCAGGTTGCCCTCCATACACGGTGCTTAACTTTTCAATCACTTCTACGGGAACATGAATGATTTTATACTGACTAATGTTTGACCACCAAAATTACATTTGTTTAAAATTGAAGGCAATGAGTAAGTGCATGTTATGCTCTGTTGGAAAAATGCAACTCTGCACCAAAAGTAAATATGGTCCAGTTGGATTTAGTTTACACTCCTGTTGATAAATATACATGCACAAAAGGCCAAGATTATTAATAGTTTTTATCGCTAAACTCCATCACAGTGACATGGTTAATTACTGAGTTTTATTAAAGTAGGGTTAATAGTTACAATAAAATTGATCAATAAGCTTAGCACTAAAAGGCGATTTTGCTAAGATGTTCATATGTTAGCTTCTTTTCAGTTTTAGTAGAATTTTCTAAACTCCATATCAGTATATGCATCCTTTGATTACTTAAATCAACACGAACCATTTGAATTCACAGAATATTAGAATCTACAAAACGCAAACCCTTCGGATTCACATTCTTCTAATCCAATAACATGCCTAACACAGAAATGCTACCTCATACACGAACAATAACCTAAACCAGATAATAGTAAGATGAAAAAGAAAAAAAATCATAAATCAAATTGCAATAATCGGAAATTAAAAAAAAAACTATGAAGAGAAAGGAAACAAGAAATATACCAGAAGGAAAATTGAAACCGGAATTGGACGCGGAAGACGAAGAAGAGGAGGAGGGAGAAGCATGAGAAGAGGAAGATGCAACAGGGCTTTGTTGTGAACCACTCTTGTTGATGAAATTGGAGATTCGAGATGAGTAAGAACAGCGCGCGTGAATGAACGGAGCCGTTGCCATGATGTATATATATAGAGTGTTGCAAATCCTGAAATCTCTCTCTTTAAGCCAAAGTGTCACAGCAAAACGCCACAAGTTAAAAGTTGCTTATAAGTTATAATCGAATAAAAACTCAGAAGTTTCAGAAGTCACATTCCGTATAGATGATAACGAAAACAAAAGTGATTTGTATATTATTCTTCAAACTGTTTATTCATCCGGAACGACGCGATTGCGATATTATTGATGGATGGTAGAGATGGTAGTTGCCAATAGACGACACGCAAAGTGCAACAAATAGTGACGTAAGCACGCGCCAAACTGAAGCATTATCTTTTGGTTTGATAGGCTGCTGTATAATCTTATTATTTTTATTTATCTACTATATTTATATTTTATTCTGGTATATTAATTTAAAATTTTAATCTGATTTAACGAAATACAGAGTATAAAATTAATTTACATTTTCATTCTTCTTATTCTCTATTTTTAATTAAAAATATATATGTTCAGTTGTTGTTGCAATAATAATATTGCTATAAAAATATATCAGTGATTTTTTATTTTATTTAATGACACTAAAATGAGTAATTATAGGATAATATAGATTGGTTCTTTGGAATCCTTTTCGGCTTAGGTCCGGTCCAGAACAGTCGTTCTTAGGCTTATTATGTCGTGAAGCGTGGGATGTCTTCGGAGTCGGGTCGGACATCCCTTTACCTGTATCCTTTAATAAAAAAGTTGAAAGATTTCGAGGACAATCTCATTAAATGTTTCTCTAATCATTGAGAGGTTTCGTTGAATGTCTTATGCATGGTTCTAGATAAGTAGGCTAGCGAGTGGCGTGTCTGCCTAGGCTATTCGAATGCGCTTAAGTACATTTATGTTCTTGATGTGCCATTTGAACTGTTTGATTATTGATCTTTTAATATTCCACAACTTATGATGTTGGTTCCTTTTTCCCTTTCCTATATAAGTTTCCTTTTGGTCTTTTTCACAACTTTTCGCTTCCTTTCTGCTTTTCTTTAGTCATTCCTGTGCTTATTTTCTCTCCGTGTTACCATTTGATAATTCTTGTTCTCAATTACTTTCTACATGTTATGGACTTTGCATTGTCACCTTTCTCAATCCAAACAGTTTTCTTGCTCTATATTCTCCCTCAAGTACCATTTATTGCCTTACCCTTTTATCTTTTTATTTTTTATTTTTTATTTTTATGGATGACCTAGGTTGTACCTTTAAATATAAATAGAGATGATATGATGATTCTCCCATATCGATTGTTTATGGAAATCCTCACATTCTAGATAAGGAGCCATTGAAAGTTAATGGTCTTATTCCTAATTTGATAGTTCTTAGTGATAGTTTTTGGGACTATGAGAGGTTCTGTTGAGAGTGGAAGTGACCATCTCTTACGTTTGCAACAAAAGTAAGTTTTATAATTATCGTATCCACGGAGAGTGGTGGTTCGTTTAAGAGTTTTTTATATTACTTTAAGTAGAGAAAGGTTTGTGTATTGATTGTGATGGAGATTTTGGTGTTAACGGTGAGAGAACTTGGTAGGGGTAGATTTGGTCATTATGTATCTATCATGCACATCTATAGGTCAGTAATATGCTCCTCTTTAAGCTATTAATATTACCATTTGTTGCTCTCGTTTGTATCTTTTATATGTCTCAACGTCGTGAGATCAATACATTACCCAACAACCGATATATCAGAATATTAACCAACGCAAAGCATTAAGTTTCGACAGTTATAAAACTGCAAGATTCCTCACTGATCCATACTATAGTACATGTGAATATTGAACATAACCCTATCTCTAGACGCTAGTATGCAATACATGATTCTCTTGGATCTGGTAACGACAAGCACCTTTAGATGTCATGTAGCACCATGAAAACATGTTTTAGGCAGCAAAGCTAAAACAAGTATTAAGATTAAAGAGTCACCAATATTAAAGCATGAGTAGAAGTACATAGAACGCCATTATTTATTTAGTGCATAAGTATAATGAATACATATAACCCTAAACAAAGAGATTTTAGCTACACTTACTCACGGTTAGCATAACCAAGCGTAACTTCAAGAAGTTGATATTGGAAGTGTGACATGCCCTCCAACTTAAGCAACACTTACGCCTTCAAACTTACTCTTTTATTCTCTTTTTGTAGACAAAGGTGAACTGAACATGTGTAAACCACAAGTGCACGAGTGTGTCAACTAGTAAAAAGAAACTATCCTACAGGGAGATGCATGATTACCAATTGTTACTTCAACTATGCTTATCTAACGTGATCACAAAAGGTTTGATTGATGCAGATTGAAAAATAGATTTTTAACAATTAATAAAAAACAAGATTATAAGCTATGATCATCCATCTAAACTCACCATTAAAATCATTCATGTTTGAAGTATGAGAAGTTTTAAGCTATTTTTATAGGAAATTAGACAACTATGTGTGTCACCCACTTTCGTGGCGTGCACATCTGAACGTGTTTTAAGCACATGTGTAACACCCCGATTTTGATTGTCTTATTTTTAATTGAGTTTTGGAGTACTTTTGACTTATTTAATTGTTTTAGTTAAGTTATTGAATTTTAAGCAGAGTTTTATTGTATTTAATTAGTGTAGAAGTGGTAGTTTCATATTAAATTAGAATTTAATTATATTTTTAATAATTTAATTAATAAAAAATAAGAGAAACTAAGACTTTGGGGAGAAAATATATTTTTAATTAAAATAAAGAGGTGGGTGAAATTAGTAAGATTTGAGGGAAGTTTGAAGAATTAATTATAATATAAGGAAATTAGGTTTAATTTAAGAGAGAAAAGTTGAGAGAGTTGTCACTACGTAAAAATTGTGAGAAAAGACTAAGGAGAGAAAGAGGCAATCCTAGGAGAGCTTTTGAAGGAGAAGAGGAACTTCATAGCTAAATCTTCAAGTTTTTTGAGAATTCGAGGTAAGGGGGGAACTATTCATGATATGGGTGTTTAGGCATGATTGGTAGAGAGGATCCCTTATCCTCTTTCCTTTTTATTTTCTCTTTTTCCTTTATTGATGAGGGTTTTGAAGCTTGAGATGGTTTGTGCAAAACCTCTCTAAGTTGTTGTGATATGATGTGAATTTTGTGCTCATTTGATTACTGATTTTCGTGTAAATCTCTATGCTTAATTTTGAGTTTTAATTGTTATGAGTATAGATGATTATTTGATAAGATATGATGATGTTAACATGTTTTGATTTATATTTTAAAATGATAAATATGTGTGTTTGATGTGTAAATTACCGTATGATTCGAGTAATATAATTGTTGTGCATTTTGGGACAGTTGGGACTCAAATAGTTGAGTTTTGGATATGTTTTGATAGAGAAAAAAAATCAGAAAAATCGTAGAATGCGGTTAGGGTCCTGAAAGTCGTTACGGACCGTGTTAGCCAACACGGGTGGTCGTAGCAGCCCTCTAATTTTCTATCAGATGAAAAAAAAAAGGGTGAGTCTAGCCCTATGAGTTATTACGGGTCGTAATTGCTATTATAGGCGGTCTTAATAAGCCCTTGATTTTTATACCTAGTATGTCGTTTCGTGCGTAACTTAAGTTCAATGGCACTGATTGAGGCGCGATTTGAAGCATTGGAAAGCTAGCGCATAGTGAAAGTGAGAAAAATACACAATAAGGGGGTTGAATTGTGTATGCCCAAATATAAAAACTTTTTTCACTTTGAATTATGATAGATCAGATTCTAAACCATGTTCAGAGACTGGTAACAGAGTGAGTAGCAGCAGTGAAAAATTTACTTCATTTTCTTAACCTTGTTTCAAAATCTAAGGTACCAATCTCAGATTCTGATACAAGTAAGAGTCTGAATCAGATCAGAATCTGACTTCAGAGTTTGTTGCATAGCAGAATATAAATGCAAAAGTAAAGAAAGAGACATACAATATATCTTGGTTTCTCTCAATTAAAAGTAGTTCAACCCCCTTGCGGCACAAGAGCCTCTAACTATAATCAGACTGATTACAATTGCTTAAGCCAATAACTCAATACTTCCTGCTCACTCACCTAGAAAGAGACTTCTGCTCAATCCCTTAAGCAAGAAACTTCCCTGCCTAAACTACCCATTCAAGACTTCTTGCTCTGCCCGCAAGCATGAGACTTCAATGCCTAAACATCTAGTTCAGGACTTCCCCGCAAGCATGAGACTTCAATGCTCAATCACATTGATCGAGACTTTCTTGCTCTATCTGCAAGCATAAGACTTCAATGCCTAAACATCCAGTTCATGACTTTCTACTCAATCTATCCAGAATAAGAATTACTCTGAGCACAAAGGCTAGAGTCTTCAGATTCTCTTAACAGAAGAATCTGGTGTTAACCTTGTTGTTCTGGACTGGGCCGAGGTTGCCCAACAGTCGAGCAGGCCCAACCCATACTGCCTGGAGAGGCCCAATAAGATCCTTCTGCGGACACGTGACTGCCACGCGCACACCACAGTTTAGTCGGGCACTGAGTCATCGTCGGGCACCTGGCAGAAAGAGAGGAAGGCATCACACCCTACCGAGATGTGCCTCCTCGACAGACCAGCTTCTCCCCGCGAGTATGCTACGCAACACTCCTCGACGGGCACGATTCCTCCCCGCGAGGCCATGCCCATTCTACGAGCTTCATGTCTCCTCGACACAGAAGGCTCCTCCCCGCGAGGAGCACCCAACGGTTCATCCCGCGTGGACACGTTCCAAGTAACCTCCCACTTCCGAAAGATTCGGTCTGCCCTACTTCCGGAAATCTAGGAGCAGTTACTCTAGGGCGAAGACCACGTGCTGGTCTTCACTACTACACGTAAGCCCTAGCAGTTACTTAGAGTGGGCCTAGTTGATCCAGCCCATTGCAGGTAACCGTTGGCCCCGCGCTGGGGGCTCTCTATAAATACCCTCTCATTTGAGAGGGTTAGGTTAGACAATTTCTTCCTACCATTCTCACTTCTTGTATTTGCTGATATTCTGTACACTCTCTCACTTGAGCGTCGGAGTACCTTGCAGGTACACCCCCCCGCCGTCTCTCACCATCACCGGAGCTGCCGTTCCAGACGCCGTTGGCCACCATCACTGTCTGATCCAGGTACGATCAGTGGCGCCGTCTGTGGGAACAACATAAGCTTCCCCGTTTTTCTGTTCGATAAACCAAAGCTTTCTCCGTTCAACAACTATCATGGCCAACCCGTCGGCGAATCAAGCTCTAGACAACGTTATTGCACAGCTCAGCACTGGCAACCACGTCGACAACAGCTCTGCCCGACCCATCGTGGAAAACGACATCAGAGACGGACTCACCGCCTCCCTGTCTTCCGACGAAGTGGAGTACGAGACAGCTCACCAAGACGGACAGGAAACAGTCCTCCATCCCGTCTTTCAGCCCGTGGACCCGCCGCCAAATGCGGATCCGAGCACTGCCGCCCTGTTTGCGTTGGTCAATCAGACCAACCAAATGATCTTTAACCAGAACATCCGGATCGAGGCGCTGGAGAAAAGTCGTGGTCGTTCTTCCCCGCGAAGGCACCGACCACCGCCATTTCCAAGACGTTCGCCATCCTCGGAGGCATCGCGAAGCCCTTCCCCGGTTCCCAGAGGTCGCAGGCCACGCTTAGAGCGTTCACAGCCGGAACAGCCTCAGAAACGCCACCGTTCCCCGCCACCTAAGGGACCTGTTCGGTCCTCGAAAAATAAAAGGAGCAAGACGGAAATCGAGGAGCCCAGAGGGCGTCCAAGAGATCACTCCCCGAGACGTCACCATGTTCATGGGCGACACTCCCCATCCGTGTCCCCGGGAGCCAGCGAGGTCGACGACTACCGGACCCCTCTGGCCAGGCACATCATGGACGCCCCTATCCCTAAGGGCCTGGAGAGACCCCCATCCTTAGGAACCTATGACGGGACATCCGATCCTGATGACCATGTCGAGAGTTTTGAAGCTCTGCTCGATTTCAGGAACGTCTCCGGCACCTTCAAGTGTCGACTATTCCCTACGACTCTTCGGAAAGGGGCCATGGCTTGGTATAAAAACCTAGCTTCTGAATCGATTATGTTGTGGAGGGTCCTGAGGGAGCGCTTTAGAAAACACTTTACGGCCTCCCGTCGACATCCGAAGACGATAGCCTCCTTGGAAGCCATCTTTCAGGGGAAGGATGAACCCCTCCGAAGCTACATAGAGAGGTTCAACAAGGAAGCGGTCGAGATCCACGTGACCGACCACATCAAAATGTATCTCATCATCAAGGGTTTGCAGATAGGGTCCAAGTTCGCATAATCCGTCGGACTACACCGTCCCCGCAGCTTTGAGGGCCTCCTCGAGAGGGCTCAATCACATATTGAGTTCGAGGAAGCTGAAGCCGCACAAATTGCCCTCGACTCGAGGCGCAGAGAAGGCCCCCGCGGCAAAAAGGAAGAAGACTCCCCTCCACCCAGGCTGGGCGGAGATAGGAGAAGAGAAGACTCCCCTCCACCCAGGCGAGGCGGGGAAAGAAAGAAAGAGGCCTGGACCAAAGAGCCCCGCGAATCACGGGGACCGTCTGGCCTTATCAAAGATTACACACCGCTGAACGTGTCCCGTTCACGCATTTTCAGTGACTGTGCCAACTCGGAGTTCGTCAAAGGGGGAGTCCGCTTCCCGAAACCGACGGCTTCCAAACCAAACGCTGACAAGTCCAAGTACTGCCGGTTCCATCGCAGTCACGGGCACGTTACTGAGGATTGCGTCCACCTCAAAGACGCCATCGAGACGCTGATTAAAGAGGGGTACCTAAAGAAGTACGCCAAGCAGCAAGAGCCCCCCCGCCCCAGCGGTCAGGAGGCCCAGAACGTCGAAGAGTCAACTCCCTCTCCCAACAACGGATCGCTGCAGGTCGCGTTGAGCATCACGCGGCCTGAAGACTTCGGTTTTCCTGGAGAGCTCGATAGCCCAGAAGCTGTCCGAAACATGTGGAACAACTTCCCAGTAGAGGACTCGATAAGTGCCCGCAGTACCTGGGAGTCCTTTCCCCAGGCACTGGTCATATCTGGCGGAGCCCCTGACCGTTTAACCGTGGGGTCGATAAAGAGGAAGTTCGACGAACTGAAGGCGACAACTCCTCGAGCGCCTACTCTCGAGCGAGTCAAGGGAAGATCAAATTCGATCACCTTCTACCTCGAGGAACTTCCCGGTGGGGCACCGAACGCCAACATCCCCCTCTTGATCCGGGCACAGATGGCCAACTTTGATGTCCATAGAATTTTGGTCGACCAGGGGAGCTCGGTGGACATCATGTACGTCCACCTCTTCGAGACCCTCCAGCTGACCAAGCAACACTTATCCCCATACGTAGGATCGGACCTGCAAGGCTTCAACGGCGCGACCACCCGACCATGGGGCTTTGTTGAGTTGATGGTCACCTTCGGGATTGAGGAAACTGCCCGACAGGTGAAGACGCATTTCTTGGTGGTAGACTGCCCGTCCCTCTACAACTGTATAATGGGGAGGACCACGTTGGCGGAACTAACGGCCGTACCATCAACGGTCCACCTGAAGATGAAATACTACACGAAGCGCGGACGTGTGGTCACTCTCCACGGAGACATCAACGCGGCCAGAAGGTGTTTCGACGCAGCAATCAGGGGTCTGAGCGTCGTTGGCGGCATCAAATCTAAGACTCAGGCCGAGACGCCTTCAGACGTCGTGCAGGCTCCACTACCGTCGGTCAGTGCGGTCGACCTTGACAGCCGATTTCCCGGGGAGCAGGAGGAAGCTGATGGCGAGGATCTCCCACTTGAAGTCAACGGGAAGCCTCTCCACCCAACGGGCCCCGTCCCAGATGGAGATTTCGAGCTGGTTCCACTCGGCGACAACCCAGACCGAAGCGTGAAGATCGGCTCGGGACTCCCCGACCTAGCGAAAAGGCAACTGAAGGCGTTTCTCTGAGAAAATGCAGATTTGTTCGCTTGGAGTGCTGCAGAGATGCCCGGACTGGACCCTGAAGTAGCCTGTCATCAGCTGACTATAGATCCGGCCGCTAGGGCCGTAGCTCAACGTAGGCGTAGGCAGTCTCCGGAAAAAATGGAGGCTGCTGAAAAAGCTGTAAAAGACCTCCTAGAGGTAAATTTTATTTCCGAGGCCAAGTACACAACTTGGCTCTCAAATGTTGTACTCGTTAAGAAAAGTAATGGAAAATGGAGGATGTGCGTTGACTACACGGATCTTAACCGGGCATGCCCGAAGGACTCTTATCCCTTACCTAACATCGACCAACTAGTCGATAATTCTGCAGGATTTAAATTACTATCTTTTATGGACGCTTATTCGGGGTACAACCAAATCCCCATGGACGAGGCCGACAAACGGCATACATCCTTCATGACCGAGTCGGGCAATTACTACTATAACGTAATGCCCTTCGGCTTGAAGAATGCGGGCGCCACCTACCAAAGGATGATGAACAAAGTCTTTCGGGCAGATATCGGCGACGTGCTCGAGGTTTATATGGACGACATGATCGTCAAATCCGCGGAGGAAATCGACCATGCCGCTCATCTCCAGAAAGTGTTCGACACAGCGAGGAAATGTCGCATGAGGTTCAACCCCGACAAATGCACCTTCGGTGTTCGCGCAGGGAAATTCCTCGGCTTCTACCTCACGGAGAGAGGCATCGAGGCGAACCCCGACAAATGTAGGGCGATCTCCGAAATCCCCACACCGAACTCGAAGAAGTCGATCCAGTCGCTTAACGGAATGCTGACGTCTCTCTCCCATTTCGTAGCCAAATTCGCGCAGTACGCACTCCCCTTCTTCAAGCTTCTCCGGCAGAAGGCGACATTTGAATGGAGTGAGGAATACAAACAAGCCCTCCTCCATCTAAAGCAAGTCTTGTCTCAACCCCCGGTCTTATCCCGACCAGATACCGGGGAAACACTTTTCTTGTACCTGGCCGTCAGCGGCGAAGCAGTGAGCGCTGTCCTTATACGGGAGACCCCCGACGGACAGAAACCGATTTATTTAATGAGCAGAGCTCTTCAGGGCCCCGAGCTCAGATACCAACAGATTGAAAAGGTCGCCTTGGCCCTCGTATCTGCAGCCCGAAGATTACGTCATTATTTCCTGGCCCACACAATCGTGGTAAGAACAGAGCAACCCATCCGACAGCTCCTCAGTCGGCCAGATATGGCGGGGAGAATGCTCCGGTGGTCTCTCGAACTATCCGAGTTCGACCTTCGATACGAAGGATGAAAAGCCCTGAAAGCCCAAGTACTGGCCGACTTCGTAGCGGAAATGACCGTCCCTAAATCCTTGACCAATGGCTCCCAAAAATGGACGATTTATGTCGACGGGGCCTCCAGTGCGAAGGGAAGCGGAGCGGGCATTATCCTAGAAAACGAGCAGGGCATCCTGATAGAGGTCTCCCTTGAACTGTCTTTCAAGACATCAAACAACCAAGCCGAATACAAGGCCTTCCTCGCGGGACTTCGACTTGCGGAAGACCTCGGCGCAAAAGAGGTCAAAATCTTTACAGACTCCCAGCTCGTGGCATCACAGGTTCGGGGAGAGTTCCAGGCCAAAAACGACAGTCTCATCGAGTACCTCACCTTGGTGCAAGAAAAGTTGAAGAAATTTGTCTCCGCGGAAGTAGCTCACATCCCACGCGAGCACAACACTCGGGCAGACGTGCTCTCCAAGCTTGCGAGCACTAAGAAAAAAGGAGGGAACAAATCAGTTATCCAGGAGATACTGACCCAACCGAGCATAACCAAAACCGCACCGACCACGGAAGTCAACGCAATCGGAGACGCCAACTGTTGGATGACCCCAGTTCACGAATACTTGACGACGGGCAAACTGCCTGACGATCCTAAAGAAGCAGGGATAGTCAAGAGGCGGGCATGTGCATATACCGTCGTCGAAGGTAAACTATACCGTCGAGGATTCTCCATTCCCTTACTCCGGTGTGTCAAAGAAGGCAAAGTTTCGGGGATCCTCCAAGAAATCCACGAAGGAATCAACGCCCAGCACCTCGGCGGAAGGTCCCTAGCCCGAAAAGCACTCCAAGCAGGGTATTATTGGCCCACTATGCAACATGATGCAAAGGAACACGTTAAGAAATGTGACCGATGCCAAAGACACGGAGACATGCACCTCGCTCCTCCAAACGATCTTAAGTCATTGTTGTCCCCGTGGCCATTTGCGTGGTGGGGAATGGATATCCTCGGACCTTTCGTCACGGGGTCATACCAAAACAAGTACCTCATAGTCGGGGTGGATTACTTCACGAAGTGGATTGAGGCCGAGGCACTGGCCAAAATCACCGCTTTCAACATACTCCGTTTCTACAAGAGAAACATCCTCGCCCGATTCGGGGTGCCCCAAGCCATTGTCACGGACAACGAGACACAGTTCACCGACAGGAACTTCCAAGACTTCGTCACCAAATTAGGCACAAAGCAGCACTTCACGTCGGTCGAACACCCTCAAACTAACGGGCAGGCCGAGGCAGCGAACATAGTGATACTCAGGGGACTCAAGCGACGACTCGGCGAGGCCAAACAACGGTGGGTCGAGGAGCTACACAGCGTCCTCTGGGCGTATCGAACAACCCCACACTCAACGACCGGGGAGACCCCGTTTTGCCTAACGTACGAAACCGAAGCGGTTATCCCCGTCGAGATCAGGGAACCATCGAGGAGAACAGAAGCTCCCCTCGATGATGGAACGAACGACGAAGCCCTGCGAGAGGAACTCGACCTTGTCGAAGAGATAAGGACCGACGCTTCCCTCCGAGAAGCCTCTTTAAAACAAAAAATAACTTTGCGTTATAACGACAAAGTCATCAAACGAGACTTCCAAGTAGGCAGTCTTGTCCTACGGAGGAATAAAAAAGATTCGCGCGAAGGAAAGCTGGCCGCGAACTGGGAGGGCCCGTACCGCGTCACCGCTAAGACGGGGACGGGTGCCTATTACCTCGAGAACCTACACGGGGAACAACTTGCTTGACCATGGAATGCTGAGAAACTCAAGCAATACTACAGTTAGACACTGCCCGTGACATTACAACGTCGCGAACACGGGGGCGTGCAACGGTACATGCGCGACACCTCTATATAATACACGACGGCCAAAAACCACGAAGTGTGTGCGTGAGACTTTTTGGCCCGGCGAGGAGACCTCAACCGAGCTCCTTCGTCGACGTACCAAATAAGCAGAACACCCAGCTCGCGATGGGAAGTTCACGCCGCGAAGCTAAGCATCGACCGCTTTCTTAGCCTCGTCGAAGGTCGGAGTACAACCCCCTGACCGCTCAGATAAGCTCTCTTCGCAGTCGAGCATCATCAAAGTCGAGCAAAAGCCCAAGGCGCCAGTGGTATCAATTACTTAGACAAAAATAAGCAATGCATAAAAAATCACACACAAGCAAAATTAATAAAGAGGCACAACGGAGTATGAAAATCGGGCAAAGCCCATTGTACGAATGTTACACATATAACCCCACAAAGCGGGCAAAATAACCATTGTGCGAAAAGTACATCAAATAAGCCCACAAGCCGGGCAAAAACAAAATGGCACGCCGGCCAAGCAAACTATGTCCCTACTCTGCGGCAGTCTCGGTGGCGTCCGGCCCACCTCCCTCGTTGGCGTCCCCTCCTTGCCCGGGCGGCACTATCCGGCCGTCGACCACCTCGAAGTCAACGTCCGCCCCATCGGTCACCAGGCCGGGATTCAGGATCTGGAGTTGCGCCATTGCGTTTCGGAACCCTATGCCCGCAGTCTCAAGAGCGTCATCCTCGGCCAGACGAATATCCTGCTCGAGTTTCCTGAGTTGGGCCACCAACGCTGCTCGAGTGGTTAGGAGCCTATCTTCTTCGATTTCGCCTTCAGCTGGCTGCACAGCAGCCTCCAACTCGGCGACCCTCTCCTTGAGCCGCTTCTCCTCTGCCTCCAACTCGGCGATGCGGGCAACATGGCCTCTCTCCGTTTCCTCGACTTCCTTCAGCTTTCTCTCAGCCCGCTGCTGCTGCTCACTTTGCTCTTTGTTCAGGTCCCTGCACTCCTTCAACTCATTGCGCAGTTCGAGCATCTCGGTATCCAATTTCTCGAGCTTTTCTTGCAGTCGAGAAAACTCAGCAGCAGGGCGAGTCTCGTCGTTCAGGACAATGGCGGTCGAGCAAAGCCGCATGACCGCGGACAAATCCTCGAAGATCGTTTTCCTCCTCGCCTCCGCGACAGCTCCCAGCACAGCTTGGACTTCAGAGGGAGGGACACGGGGGTAGATGACTTCGGAGAAGAAGAGAGGCTTTTGATGGCATGGTGGAAGTTCAAACCTTGAAGGAGGTGGGGGACTGTCTTCATGGCCTAGGTCGACGATCTTGATGCTCGAAACCCGTTGTCGCTTTGGCGTCCCTTGAGTACCCGGAGACTGGCTCCCAGCAGGAGGTGTCCACCTCTCTGAAATCTCGGACACAGTGGCAGCAGGCTGAGACTGACTGGAACCTTCGGGCATGGCGGCCGAGGAACCACCCTCAGGCATGGCCCCGGAAGGAGCGACATCTTGACCTTTCGAGCGAGACGCCTCCACCCGAAGCTGCTCTTCCCTAGCCCTCTTCGCCTTCATTTTCTTGAATCTTTCCTCGGCTCCGGCCATTTTTCCTGCAAAAAGAAAGCAAATGTTAGTAAGGCAAGGAATGAAAAGAATACAGAGGCGAGGAAAGCTTAGATCGTGCATGTTTTCACCACCTAACAACTCGATGGCCTCTTCATCGGAGAAGGTCTCGAGCAGAACGCGGGTATTGATCAGACGGCGTTGTTTCTTCACCTGCCCGTCTGCTTCCAGTATAGGCTGGCCGTCCAGCGTTTCGTGCTGACCCTCGTTGAAGCTCGCGACGAACGCGACGATCTTATCGTAAGCTTCCCGCTCATAGACATCCAGTTGATTATGCTTCACCTTATATTTGTCGACCCCCTTTTTGAAGTGTTCCTCCGTCCAGTATAGGGGGAACCTCGTCTCTAGAACCTCCTCGGAAACACCGTCGACCTCGCGAGTGACTTTCCGGTACAACGAGTATACGGCCCCGACGGTGACCGGCTTCACGAAATAATAACGGAACTTGAAGTCCCGGATGGAATCTAAGTATGTATGAAACAGAGCTTTGCTCTGCTTGAAGGACACACATCCATGTCGTCCACCTGATGACGACCTCTGTAGATGGAATATCTGGAAAAAGAGGGACGCCGTCGGGACGATTTCTAAATACTTACAGACAAGCTCGAAGGCCTGGATAAAAGCAAGGAGTTCGGATGAATTTGTGAGGGGGCCAGCTGCAACCAGGAGAAGATTCCCTCTTGTAAGTCCGTGAAGGGCAACCTCCACCCCGCCTTGTCGAACATAAATTCATATAACGGGATTCGCATTCCCCGATAAGGCGAGCATATCCGATGATGCTCCTCTGGACGGAAAACCTTCCAAGATTTGTCCGAACCGATGAGCCTGTGCTCGACAGTGCAGAACGCGTCGTCCACGTCTTTGTAGACGAAGATTGACGACATCTCCAGGGCTTCTTTACAGACCCACTCTTCGAGCGGGCGCTCCTGGGCGAAAGCCATATGGGCCATTGGGGATTCAGGTTGATCGTCGTCTTCTTCGAATGATCCTACGGCCACCTTCGTAGACAAATCGTCTATTTACCTGAAAAGCAGAAGGAAACGGTGAATTCGATGGGTCGTATCAAATTCACCCCTCCACCGCTGTTCAAGCGAACGGGCGAGGAAGGGGCAAGGCTCTCTCGGTTCCCCGACATAAGGAACCGAGGATCAACATGTTCGCCGGGGAACTCGTCGTCTCCCCGGATGATTCTGCCCCCATGTCCCCGTGACGCAAATGAAAAGAGTAACTATCGAGGACCCCGAGACATTCAACAGGTCCCCGACATGTTCATCCCTAGTCCCCGAAATATTCAACGAGAGCGGGTGAAGTTCTTAGCACCCCCTCTCTCAACAACTAAAGATTCCTACCGTATTCGCCAGTAATCCTCTCATTTCTCGTGAGAACATCATCAGTTTATCAAGGAAACGCTATACCCTAGATGAAATTAAAGAGAAATGTAAGAAAAATATCAATTTCGAAGCAAGTACCTTGTGAGTAGCGGTTTAGGGTTCCGGCACGGAGTTTCCGACAGCTTTACGGCGGCGAGCGGCTGTTGTATGTTTCCGGCACGGAGTCTCCGGCGGATTTACGGCGGCGAGCGACTGTTGTAGGTTCCAGGCACAGAGTGTCCGGCGGCTGACGGCGGCGACCGGTAACTGGAGAGGGTAGAGAGAGAAGGAGAAGGATTCTTGAGAGAGAAAGGCAAAAGTGAAAAATGAACGAGGGGAGCAGCTTTTTATAGGCGATTCTCGCAGAACTCGAGGGCCCTAGGGCACTCAAGTACACTACCCTAGCCAGCCGCCCTAGCCTCCCTAGGTAATAATGGCAGGCGACACGTGGCACGCATGTAACTACGCGTCTTCCCACGCGTGTCGTTCCAGTTTCCCCCAACGCTTTGGATCTGAAACTCCTCATCTCCCCGGTGTGCCGACCAAACGCGACCGAATGATGCCCGACTTATGTGCGACCGCATGGAAGTCGACCACGAGAATGGCCTCCTCAGTTTCCCTCTTGGCGTATCCCCGACGTGCCAGTAAGCCTTAAGTCATTACTCTGACACCTCATAGCAACGACTTGGGGGGCTCCTGTTCTGGACTGGGCCGAGGCTGCCCAACAGTCGAGCAGGCCCAACCCATACTGCCTGGAGAGGCCCAATAAGATCCTTCTGCGGACACGTGACTGCCACGCGCACACCACAGTTTAGTCGGGCACTGAGTCATCGTCGGGCACCTGGCAGAAAGAGAGGAGGGCATCACTCCCTACCGAGATGTGCCTCCTCGACAGACAAGCTTCTCCCCGCGAGTATGCTACGCAACACTCCTCGACGGACACGATTCCTCCCCGCGAGGCCATGCCCATTCTACGAGCTTCATGTCTCCTCGACACAGAAGGCTCCTCCCCGCGAGGAGCACCCAACGGTCCATCCCGCGTGGACACGTTCCAAGTAACCTCCCACTTCCGAAAGATTCGGTCTGCCCTACTTCCAGAAATCTAGGAGCAGTTACTCTAGGACGAAGACCACGTGCTGGTCTTCACTACTACACGTAAGCCCTAGCAGTTACTTGGAGTGGGCCTAGTTGATCCAGCCCATTGCAGGTAACCGTTGGCCCCGCGCTGGGGGCTCTCTATAAATACCCTCTCATTTGAGAGGGTCAGGTTAGACACTTTCTTCCTACCATTCTCACTTCTTGTATTTGTTGATATTCTGTACACTCTCTCACTTGAGCGTCGGAGTACCTTGCAGGTACACCCCCCACCGTCTCTCACCATCACCGGAGCTGCCGTTCCAGACGTCCTTGGCCACCATCACTGTCTGATCCAGGTACGATCACTTGTATTCATATATGTGCTTCTTGGATAAGCAGATATACAAAGGTTTACACTCTTAAGAAGAATATAAGTTGTTTGCTCCTGAGTGTAGAAGAATGATATCTTCATTCTTCTTATCTCCTTGCAAAAATTTCCATCTTGTTGTGCCTTTTATTTTCTTGATCATATTCACATATTCTTTCTTCAGAATATATGTGAGTATATTTCACTCTAATCTAACACACTTAACCCTTCTGGTTATGTTTGTTAGAACAAGGTTTGGTTCTGCAATAATACCTCTGAGTTTTGATGATAACAAACAAGTATGTTTGTATGAACAATTTTGGTATTCTAACGTTTGTTATTTTTTAGAATTTAACAAACAGGTTTTGCTTCTGATAAATAGTGTGGCTAAGTTATTAGAAGAGAATTGTTCAGCTTCTGCGCTACATTTATTCTGTTAAATAGTAGCATTTGCTTCAGAAGACTCTGAAGTTGTATGACTCTGATACGATGTCTAAAGAAAACAAGTTCTGAAGATCTGAAGACAGAAGTTCTGATGAACAAGTCCAGATGCTGAAGACTTGTGCTTCTTAGACAATGGGTTCTGAAGACCAAGTGCTGAAGACTCTGAAGATGTAGCTCTGCAGACTCTGAAGGCTTGAAGCTCTTAAGACCCAAGTTACGTTTTCCCTTCTTCTAACTCATGCTCACAGAAGCCTCTGAAGTCAGGAAGTTGAGAAAACTAAGCAACGTGGTACAACAGTACAATGGTACGATGAGGACGCTTTGCTCCAATCTGGATAGGGCGGACGCAAATGTACTATTTGTCCCCCACGTTCTTTCAAGCCGCCATAGTTCTGAAATGTCAGAAATATCCTTCAACTGTCATATCACATGCATGGCTATATAAAGGCTTGAAGACTTCAAGAATGAGTTGCTAATCTTCACTGCTTATATGCTCTATTGTTCATATCATTCTTAAGTCATTTTGTTCTTAAATTTGTTTACATATCAACTTATGTAGAAGCAATTTTCTGTAAACAAATTATTTTTCAAACAATTGTTTGATTTCCTTAAGAGACCGGTTAGGTCAGGATTCTTGAGAAGTCTAGGACTAGTGTGTCTTAGAGATTGTTTCCTTGAGAGACCGGTTAGGTCAGAATTCTTAAGAAGTCTAGGACTAGTGTGTCTTAGAGATTGTTGTTAGTCACTTGCAGTTTGGCTTGTGCATTGTATTAATCAGTTTGATTAGTGGATTAAGACCTCGCTTGAGAGAGGTAAAATCACCTTGGCAGGTGGACTAGACTAGCTTGAGGGTTTCTCAAGTGAACTAGTATAAACATATTGTGTTCTTTCTTTTCGGTTTCTCTTGCTTTATTATCAAGAAGTAGAGGTTATTTGTGAAGGGGATTATTTTTAAAGAATCATTTTTTATTGTAAAAACCCAATTCAAACCCCTCCCCCTTTCTTGTGTTTTTCACGCCTTCAATTGGCATCAGAGCTCCGGTTCTGAGAAGATAAAAAGTTTTAATTTTTATCAAGCACCTAACAATGTTCAGCACTGATCCAAAGTGTGAAAAACAATGGTTGCCGCAAGTGCTTCTAATGTCACTTCTGATAATAATGAAAGAAACTCATATAGTGCAAAACCTCATATCTTTGATGGCGAGAAATTTGACGATTGGAAAGACAGAATCGAAAGTTACTTTCTGGGATTTGATTTGGATCTATGGGATCTGGTAGTTGATGGCTACAGTTATCCAGTAGACTCTGAAGGCAAAAAGATTGCCAGAAGCTCATTTTCAGAGGCTCAAAAGAAAACCTACAAGAATCATCACAGAGCGAGAACGATTCTGCTAAATGTTATTTCATATAGGGGTGTTCGTGGGTTGGGTTGGGTCTAATTTGATTAAATCCAATACCCGACCCGATCAATATTTTTTGGGTTGGGTTGAGTGTTCAACCCGTACTTTTAATACTAAACCCGACTCAGCCCAACCCGTTCATGAATGGGTTGGGTTGGGTTGGGTTCGTGGGTAATCCACTAAATATAATTTTCAAATTCTAAATAAAATATATCAATTTAGTTAACACATTTATATTACAAAAACATTAAAAAATCATAAACTTTTAGTATTCAATTTGAATAAAATTTATTGGTTAATACCTAAAACGTATTTTACGATTCATATAAAGTTAGAAAAATATACAAATAGTGTAAAGTATAATTTAAAAGGTAAGATACCTCTCTCTTTGAATAAATAAAATTGATCTCTCAAATTTGATTTAGACTTAGACTTTTATAATTAATAAAAACTATAATTATATTTTAAAAAATAAATACATTGTAAGAATTATGCTAGATAATTTATAAATAAAATAAAATAAAAGTAGTGTGACATATCAATGGGTTGGGTTCGCGGGTTCGTGGGTTTAAAACTTCAAACCCGTTACCCGAACCAAATACCAATGGGTTTGAATGGGTTGGTTCGGGTTGGACTCGTACATGATTGGGTTGGGTAAAAATAAGGGTTGGATTGGGTTGGGTGAGTGGGTTCGCGGGTTGGCCCGTACCCATGAACACCCCTAATTTCATATACAGAGTATGAAAAGATTACAGATAGAGAGACTGCAAAGTCTATCTTTGACTCTCTTCGGATGACTCATGAAGGCAAGACTCAAGTCAAGGAGACAAAGGCTCTGGCCCTAATCCAGAAGTATGAGGCCTTCAGAATGGAAGACAACGAATCTGTGGAAACTATGTTTTTAAGATTCCAGATGCTTGTTGCAGGACTCAGAGTTCTGGACAAAGGTTATTCTACTGCTGATTATGTCAAGAAGATTATCAGGAGTCTGCCAGTAAAATGGAGACCAATGGTAACTGCTTTGAAATTGGCAAAGGATCTGAACAACACGAGTCTTGAGGAACTGATTAGTTCTTTAAGAAGTCATGAGATTTAACTTCAAGAAGATGAACCTCAGAGAAGAGGTAAGTCTGTTGCTCTGAAGTCTAAGTCTGAAAAGACAAAGGTTTACCAAGCAGAGGAGAACTCAGAAGAATCTGAAGAAGATTCAGACGAAGATAAATTGTCTCTCATATCAAGAAAGATAAATCAGCTGTGGAAACACATAAAGAGCAAGTTCAGAGGGCCAAGAAGAAAAGGTAGACCTGAGTCTACATCTGGTCAAAGGAAAGCTTATGAAAAAGAAGTTACTTGTTACGAATGTAAGGAGCCTGGACATTATAAGAATGAGTGTCCAAAGCTCAAGAAAGATAGAAAACCTAAGAAGGTTTTCAAAGCTAAAAAGGGTCTTATGGCAACATGAGATGATTCAGAGTCAGAAGAAGAAGGTTCTGATGAAGAACATGCCAACATGACACTCATGGTAAAGAACAGCATGAGCGAAGCCTTATCAAAGGATGAACTGACACTTGATGAAGAATCAGACTCTGATGACAACAAAGAGACATCCTTGATGGCGCCACTGAAACACCAGTCATGGTACCTGGACATTGGATGCTCGCGACACATGACGGGAGAAAGGCATATGTTCCAAGATTTGGAACTTAAGTCTGGTGGTGTCGTTGGTTTCGGAGGAAACCAGAAGGGAAAGATCATTGGCTCTGGAACTGTTAGTAATGGTAAAATTCCTTCCATCAACAACTTTCTTTTAGTTGAGGGTCTAATGCATAACTTATTTTCAATTAGCTAACTTAGTGACAATGATTATGACGTTATCTTTAATCAAACGTCCTGTAAGGCTGTTAGTCAGAAGGATGGGTCAGTTTTGTTCAATGGTAAGAGGAAAAATAATACTTATAAAATCAGACTATCAGATTTGAAAAATCAGAATGTAAAATGTCTTTTGTCTGTTAATGAAGAGCAATGGGTCTGGAGCAGACGTCTGGGTCATGTTAGCTTGAGAAGAATTTCTCAGCTGAACAAGCTAGGACTTGTCAGGGGCTTGCCTAATTTTAAGTATTCTTTAGATGCTCTTTGTGAAGCATGTCAGAAAGGCAAGTTTTCAAAAACTTCCTTTAAAGCAAAAACGATTGTTTCTACCTCTAAACCATTAGAAATTCTTCACATTGACTTATTTGGACCAGTGAAAACTGCTTCAGTCAATGGAAAGAAATATGGACTAGTCATCATTGATGACTACAGTCGTTGGACATGGGTAAAATTCTTAAGACACAAGGATGAGTCACATTCTGTGTTTGCTTCCTTCTGCACCCAAGTGAAAAATGAAAAGAATTGCAAAATTGTCAGAGTCAGAAGTGATCATGGTGGAGAATTTGAAAAGAAAGATTTTGAAAAACTTTTTGATTCTTATGGTATATCCCATGATTTCTCCTGTCCTAGAACTCCATAACAGAATGGGGCTGTATAAAGAAAGAATAGGACATTGCAAGAAATGGCTCGCACCATGATCTAAGAAACTGACATGGCTAAGCACTTTTGGGCAGAGCAGTTAACACATCATGTTATATTCAAAATAGAATCTCAATAAGACCTATTTTGGGTAAGACTCCTTATGAATTGTGGAAGAATAGAAAGCCCAACATTTCTTATTTTCATCCTTTTGGACGTGTCTGCTTTATGTTGAACACTAAAGAGAATCTGGGCAAGTTTGATTCCAAAGCACAGAAGTGTCTGTTGTTAGGATATTCTGAACGTTTAAAAGGCTACAAAGTCTATAACACAGAATCATGAATTGTGGAAGAATCAATTCATGTTAGATTCGATGATAAGCTTGACTCTGAAAAGTCAAAACTAGTTGAAAAGTTTGCAGATTTGAAGATCAATTTTTCAGAACCTAAGGAAAAGGCAGAAGAAATCAAAGACTCAGAAGCTCCTACTTCTGATATTGTTGTTGCTCCCACTGATCCTCCACAACAAAAGAAAAGTAGAGTTGCAACATCACACCCTGAAGAATTGATTTTGGGAAGTAAGGACGCTCCTATCAGAACCAGATCAGCCTTTAAACCTTCTGAACAAACACTTCTGGGTTTGGTGTCTTTGATCGAGCCAACATCTGTTGATGAAGCTCTACTGGACAAAGACTGGATTCTAGTGATGGAAGAAGAACTTAACCAGTTTTCAAAGAACGATGTTTGGGATCTTGTTCAGAAGCCTAAAGGTGTCCACGTTATTGGAACTAAATGGGTATTCAGAAATAAACTCAATGAGAAGGGCGAGGTTCTCAGAAACAAGGCACGACTGGTTGCACAAGGTTATAGTCAACAAGAAGGAATAGACTATATAGAAACCTTTACTCCAGTCGCCAAGTTAGAAGCTATACGCATATTAATTTCCTTTTCTGTAAATCATAACATTATCTTATATCAGATGGATGTTAAGAGTGCATATTTGAATGGTTATATTTCAGAAGAAGTTTATGTCAAACAACCTCCTGGATTTGAAAAATCTGAGAAGTTAGATTTTGTTTTTAAACTTAAAAATCCCTCTATGGTCTGAAACAAGCTCCTAGAGCTTGGTATGACAGATTGAGTAATTTTATTTTAGAAAATAACTTCACCAGAGGCAAGGTTGACACCACCCTCTTCTGTAAAATGTTCAAAAATGATATGATTATAGTTCAGATTTACGTTGATGATATTATTTTTGGTTTTGCTAATCCCTCTCTTTGTGAAGAGTTTTCTAAGCTAATGCAGGCAGAATTCAAGATGAGTCTGATGGGTGAATTGAAATTCTTTCTGGGAATTCAAATTGACCAAAAATCAGAGGCTACTTACATTCATCAAAGTAAGTACACCAAAGAACTTTTGAAGAAATTCAACATGATGGATTGTACACCAGCTAAGACTCCAATGCATCCAACATGTATTCTGGAAAAGGAATAGGTAAGTGGAAAGGTTTGTCAGAAGCTTTATCATGGTATGATAGGCTCTATTCTGTACTTAACTGTTTCTAGACTTGATATTCTTTTTAGTGTTCATTTGTGTGCTAGATTTCAATCAGATCCTAGAGAATCTCATTTAACTGTTGTTAAAAGAATTCTAAGGTATCTAAAAGGAAATACTAACCTTGGCTTGATGTAAGAGAAAACATCAGAGTACTCTCTTTCTGGTTATTGTGATACAGATTACGCAGGAGACGAATTGGAAAGATAAAGCACCTCTGGAAACTGTCAGTTTCTCGGGAAGAATCTGATCTCATGGTCAAGTAAGAGGCAATCAACAATTGCTCTCTCAACAGCAGAAGCACAGTACATATCCGCGTCTCTATGCAGTACGCAGATGCTGTGGATGAAGAACCAGCTAGAAGATTATCAGATACATGAGAGTAACATTCCTATCTTTTGTGATAATACTGTTGCTATCTGTTTAAGTAAGAATCCAATCTTATATTCCAGGGCTAAGCACATAGAAATTAAACATCATTTTATTAGAGACTATGTTCAGAAGGGAATCTTATGTTTAAAATTTATAGATACAGACCATCAATGGGCTGATATTTTTACAAAACCCTTGGCTGAAGATAGATTTCTATTTATTCTGAAGCATCTAAAAATGGACTACTGTCCAGAGTAAGATTTCATCAAAATCAGATGTGTTTAGTTAGAGTCTGAAGAAATCAGTTTTTCATTTAAACTAAGAAGCATTTGTTTTTAACCTTAGTCATCAGAAGATGCCTTTGTCAGAAGCGTCTCTGATCAGAAGGAAACCTTTTGGTTTTCCATACTCTGAGGATATCAAAACGTGTCACTTAATTAAAAGGTGATTAACGTGTGTAACTGCTGTTACATCTTAAATCACTACATTTACTTAGAGTACACAATGAGCAGTATTTTTCTTGGAATTGGTTAAATCATGATTAAGTTCATTTATTAATCCCCATTATTATGTTTAATTCTTCACGTCCATACAACTTCACGTCCACTCACACGTTATATACCCGCCCACACCACTTCACTCCACTTTTACACTTTAAAACCCCTAAAACCTCTTTTTCTCCAAACCTTTTTTTGTGCTTTCTTCGTCTTCAACAACAAACCTCATTTTCATCCTTTCTACCTCAACAATCATCATGATGTCTACCTCTCAACAAGAAGCCGTTTGTTTCACCGCTGAAATGGAAAAATCCTTGAATTCCTCCACTGGGTTATCACCCTCACCAGCTCCTCCATCTACAACTTCTGCAATGACCGCAACTGTCACTTCAACTTCATCGTCACTTTCTGTGATTGATGAAAATCATATCACTCAAAGGAATGCTTCAGTCAACTGTATTATTGATGCAGATAATCTGGTTGTTCTTAAAGAACTAGATGTAGATTTCAAAAATCTTGCCTTGAATGGACACGGTCTCTCTGCTGAACTAACCTTTTAAGGTTGAAATCACTAATTTCAAAGGCATACAGGTCCTATTTTTTAGGCACTTGTGAAAGACTTCTGGAGACAGGCAAACTGCGACCGTCTTCATGTAGTTTCTCATGTTCTGGGAAAGAAGATAGTTATTACTGAGAAATTAATCTCAGATCTTCTGGGGATGAAATTCTTGGAAAACAAGCGAATTTATGGAATGAAAGGAAACTCCAAGTTTGTGAAAGGGACTATCGACAAAGCTATCTTCTCTACTTACTCTCCTGAGAAATCGAAGTATAAGAGTAAGGATTTACTTAATAATTTGAGAATTTGGCACAAGATCATTCTTGGTTGCATCAATCCAAGACCTTCAACGAGTTCTTCTGACTACTTCAATGCAAATCAGAAGTATATGCTATACTATCTATTTATAAATCAGAAGATGTGTCTGCCCTCCATTCTGTTTTACTATTTATGGGATATGGTGAGCAAGACAAGGACAACAGCTTCGCCAAATAAGATTGTCCCCACTTGTATTCCGTTTGGAAGGTTGCTTTCTGATATTTTCGTTGAAAGTGGTCTGGTGCAATATCTAACTGATGAAGCCAAGTATACAAAAGATTTGACACCGAGCATTGGAGAAACTTTTAATGCCACGAAACTTAAGAATATGGGATTGATTAAGGAATTAAGTGTGAAACCTCCTTCTGTATCCCATGATTATGTGACTGGTCACAGGATTCCGGTGGATAACTATCCTCTCTTTCACAAAGGCGACAGTCCTGAAATAATCGTTGCTTTTGTTGCTATGATGATAGAAGAAGGACATGACATGTCTGGGTTCAGATATGAAGACCTTGCTCCTGCACCAACTCTTACTGATCCTACCAGAGGCAAAAGAAAGCAAGTTGAAGAGGCCTCTGAGCCCAAGAGGAGAAAGAAGGATGACAAGTCTGGAACTTCTAAGAATCCAGCTCTGGCTTCTCACTATGAGAAATCTAGTAAGTCTGTTTCTGCTCCCTCTGTTTCAATAGCTGTTACAAAGCCTATTAATGCTTCATCATCATCACAAACCACTTCTGATCCAAACATTTTTCATATCCCCACTTCCACTTCTCAAGTCATTTTTAAACCACCTTCATTTTCGGTTCCACCCCCAACAACCTCTATATCTGACACTACTATTCCACCAACTCCCTTCCCATCAATCACCACAACCATTTCATCTGAAAGCATTCATACTTTCACTTCATCATTTACCGCCTCACTTCCTCAACTCAATACACCTGTTTCACCACTTTCTCAAGATCTATTACAATTTGCTTTCAATCAACCTCGAACCAACACTGTTGAGTCTGCGTCTCAATAATCTGATCCTCGTTCCCCCAACCTCTCTGAAGAAACAATTTATGGTACTATTGAAATTGTCACCTCTGAGCCTTATACAGTCTCAGATCTTCTTGAGAAATCAACACATGCTTCTCAACTAACATGTGAATTAATTCCGCCTGAAATCACTTCATCTGTACCAATACCTTCTGAAACAAATTCTGCTGAACCTAACCTTGCCTTGGTTATTTACGAAAAACCCCTTCCTAAAACCCTTGATGAATGCATTAATTTGTTTCGTAACAAGGCCTTGAAAAGGGTAGCTAAATTAAGAGCAAAAGCTAGCACAAACACCAAGCCTCTGGAGCTTGAGTGTTCTTGGGAAGATTTAAGTGGTTAGTCTCTGAGTTCAAAAGGATCTCAAATTTCTCGAAAGCCTCCAAAGTTGCTACAGTTCAACTGGTCAAGGATAAAGAAGAAGAAAAAGAAAGGATAAGGCAATTCATGCTTCTTGCTGCAAAGAAAAAAGAAGCTGAAGAAAAAGCCGCTGAACTAGCAAGGCTTCTAGCAGAAGAAGAAGATAGAAATGCTAAAGCTGTCAGGTTGGCACAAGAAGCTGAAGATGCAGAGAAAGCTAAGCAAGCCGCTCCAGTTGCTTCCTCCTCTGAACATGCTTTTGTGCGTTTGGAACGTGCAATAGAAGAAATCAAAGAAGATCATCAAGCAATGAAAGAAAAACAGAAGATCTTCAGAGAAAGCATTGCTGAACAGAAGGTTGTCAACACCTCTCTTCAGGATATGCTTCAACTAATTATGAACAAGCTGTCTACAAATCCTTCATCCTCTGGAACTTAGACACTTAGGCTTTTCTTTTTCCTTTTGGCTCTGAACCTTAGGATTCTATTTTGTTTTGATCTTCTAATATTTTTGTTTTAATGGAATTTCAACTTTTTGATTTTGAAAAAAAGCGGGGAGAAGTATAATGAACGTGATATTTTGATTCTCATAATCAATTTCTGAAAAACAAGTTGCTTACATTCTAACCTATAAACTTCTATTTCTGATAGATTTATCTTCTTATTTTCTTTTTCAGGAGATATGGAATCCGAATATTTTTGGCTCTGATATTTCAAGATCTCAATTGGTACAATTGACTTCAGGAAACTGAATTAAGACTCTAAAGATCTCAATATCTGACCTATTGTAACTAGGGGGAGTTTACCCAGAAGGTTCACAAGTCAGGATATTTGATCTTCATCCAGTCTGAGATTCAGGGGGAGATTCTCATCTGAAGGATAAGTATTCCTTAACCTTCTTATTTCGGTTACCTTTTTATGTTATGTACAAAATTGTGTCATCAAAATACATAGTTTAGTCATCATAAAAAAGGGGGATATTGTTAGAACAAGGTTTGGTTCTGCAATAATACCTCTGAGTTTTGATGATAACAAACAAGTATGTTTGTATGAACAATTTTGGTATTCTAACGTTTGTTATTTTTGAGAATTTAACAAACAGGTTCTGCTTCTGATAAATAGCGTAACTAAGTTATTATAAGAGAATTGTCCAGCTTCTGCGCTACATTTGTTTTGCTGAACAGTAGCATTTGCTTCAGAAGACTCTGAAGTTGTATGACTCTGATACGATGTCTAAAGAAAACAAGTTTTGAAGATCTGAAGACAGAAGTTCTGATGAACAAGTCCAGATGCTAAAGACTTATGCTTCTTAGACAATGGGTTCTGAAGACCAAGTGCTGAGACTCTGAAGATGTAGCTCTGCAGACTCTGAAGGCTTGAAGCTCTTAAGACCCAAGTTACGTTTTCCCTTCTTCTAACTCATGCTCTCAGAAGCCTCTGAAGTCAGGAAATTGAGAAGACTAAGCAACATGGTACAACAGTACAACGGTACGATGAGGACGCTTTGCTCCACTCCGGATAGGGCGGGACAAATGTACTATTTGTCCCCCACGTTCTTTCAAGCCGCCATAATTCTGAAATTTCAGAAATATCCTTCAACAGTCATATCATATGCATGGCTATATAAAGGCTTAAAGACTTCAAGAATGAGTTGTTAATCTCCACTGTTTATACGCTCTATTGTTCATATCATTCTTAAGTCATTTTGTTCTTAAATCTGTTTACATATCAGCTTGTGTAGAAGCAATTTTCTGTAAATAAATTATTTTTCAAACAGTTGTCTGATTTCCTTAAGAGACCGGTTAGGTCAGGATTTTTGAGAAGTTTATGACTAGTGTGTCTTAGAGATTGTTTCCTTGAGAGACCGATTAGGTCAGAATTCTTGAGAAGTCTAGGACTAGTGCGTCTTAGAGATTGTTGTTAGTCACTTGCAGTTTGGCTTGTGCATTATATTAATCAGTTTGATTAGTGGATTAAGACCTCGCTTGAGAAAGGCAAAATTACCTTGGCGGGTGGACTAGACTAGCTTGAGGGTTTCTCAATTGAACTAGTATAAACATACTGTGTTCTTTCTTTTCGGTTTCTCTTGCTAATTTATTATCAAGAAGTGGATGTTATTTGTAAAGGGGATTATTTTTAAAGAATCGTTTTTTATTGTAAAAACCCAATTCAAACCCCCACTTTCTTGTGTTTTTCACACATTCAATGTTTTCTTTTGAAGTGTGTTTTTCTCATGTGTCTTTTCTATGTAACACAATTTCTCTCAACTCATTTATGTGAACTGGCATCACATCTATATGAACACAGTCACGAAATATTCAACTCACATTCATTCTCTTGAGATGTAGAGATTCAGCTCTTGAGAGATCTCTTCTAGACAAGAGCTTGTGAATGTTTTCAATCTTGTTCTTTAAATAGATGCTAAGAATAGATCTGTTGAAGATTGAAACTAGCATGATACAAGTAGCCGTTGAAGGTCTTTAGTTAGAGGATAATAAGGTGAGCTAAAACTCAGCTAGCATAAAAACGTTGAGAGTAGCATATCAGAGTTCAGAACAATTGGAGAGAGAAGATCTTGACAACGTCACTATCAGCAGATTTGACATAAAGTAGTGCACCATTGTCACGTGATATTCCTTGGATAACTTATGACTATAAACTTCTTGTAGACGTTTGTTGAAGTTTTTTCAAAGTCATCACTATGCCAAAAAATACTTTAGACGTTTTTTTTACCTTAGAAAGTGCTTTCGAGCGCTCTCTATTCTGGCGCTGGAGTAGGTAAAGGCAACGCTTTTTGTGAAAAACGCTGGCGTAACACCTCTTAAGGCAACGTTTTCTGATAAAAACGTTGGCAAAAGACATCATTAGACAGCGTTTTCAGCTAAAAGCGCTGACATAACACCTCTTAAGGCAACACTTTCTATTAAAGCGCTGACAAAAGGCATCATTAAGCAACATTTTTTGCAAAAAAAGTTGGCGTAAATCATCATTAGACAACGCTTTTTGTTAAAAGCGCTAGCTTAAGTCCTCTTTAGCAGCGCTTTATGATAAAAGCGCTGACATAAATCATTATTAGACAGCGCTTTCTAATAAAAGTGTTGGCATAAATCATCATTAGACAACAATTTCTGCTAATAAGCGCTGTCTTATATATACTTTTCACATTTACTAAAAGATCCACTTTTTTCGAACATAAACATACAACCATATATATCATACAATATTAAAATTTATTATTTACCTCACATACATTAATATATAGAATAAAACTACATACATTTATGTTAGAAATGGAGTCATTACAACAGTTAGTCAATGAGAAAATTTATAAACTACAAAATAATTTTTTACTAATAAGAAAAACTTGTGAATTAAATAAATTGTAGTTGCAGCTCAATAATTATTTATTTCTGAAGAGATAGGGGCAGCTCTCACTTCTAAGGCTATCATGTGTACTTGATCGCATTTCCAATTCTAACATTGAAAGAAACCTGCTGAAGTACCACCATAGTACTCAATTACATATAAAGAAAGGAACACAATAAACTATTGACACCTTAAAAAACCTAGGTCATTTTAAATGAAAATCTATGATTTCCAAACAAGATATGTCACAGTAGTTTGGTTGTGAATCATACTCATCCATATTACTAAACAAGATATTCACAAACATACACATACCATGATGAGGTGTTCCCTCTTTGTAAAGTTGAATTTGTGATAGCTTGTATAATAATCATATTATCATTGCAGTCCCCTGTTTTTGTTAACAACAAAAAATTCTTGCACTAATAATAAATATTTTTGAGATGTAATAAGAGCATGAACATGATAAAAATAACTACATATAAACAATGTTTGCTTTAATACTGAATGCCACATTTATTAACTGGTATGTCAATGAAATGAAGTGGACTTGTCCATTTATATTTACACCAGTGTCTAATTTGGAGGGCTACACACAGGATGATAATTTTCCATTCACATGCATATAATAATAGAACCAATAAAACAAATTCTTGGTAAGATATTGATATATAGAAATTTGAAGGTTCTGAAGTGATGAACACACAAATAATGATTATATTAGATATAGTTGTGACTAACAAAGCAAGCATAAACCCCACATAATCTTTATTTGTTCATGAAATAATAACAATAAAAATTTGATAGAAACTCAATCTTGAAATATTGAGCATGTTTAGATTGCATGTTATAGAATTCTAATAATGAATTGCAGTCAAGGCATCCAAGGTAAGGAATATTAAACTACAGACCTCTATATCATAATAAATCAGTATCGGCCGAGAATAATTTGAAAGAAAAATTCTGGTACAATAAAAGATTATACAAAATTTGCATTGGAGAATTCCAACTACGTGCATTAAATAAAGAAAAACAAGGATTGTGATCAAATTTGATTTAAAATTAGCACTCAGATCCCGACAGAGACCCAATTCAGTAAAGTCTAATCTTTTTCGTAAAATGATGATCAACCACAAAATATTGTGGATTTTTGCTGAGAATAACTACGGCAAACGGGCTTCCACCGTGCTGGTCATTATTATCTGTTCCAAATAGAGACATACTAATTCTGAAGCATGTAAAAATCGGCTGAATGTTGTCAACTTCTCTACGATTAAGAAATTTTACAATCTTGATACCAGTGCAGCATGCTCCTAAAGCCTATGCTTTCTCCACTGAAAATAGATCATTATATCAATCTTGATACATGTGCTTTTCTAAAAAATGAATGTAATTGAAAAACTGTAGCAATGGGTTCACATCAAACTGATTAGTATGGAAAAAAGAACTAGTTTCTTAAAGCATAGTGGGGGATAAACCTAGATGATAATTTCAAGGAAAAGGAAAACAAATAGAACTTCATGCAATCTAAGAAATTTCCTAATTCCAAACCCAAATCGACAAAATATCATCCATTTGTTGGAATTGTTTAAAGAGGAACAAGAAAAAACGGTCAAGAGAATATTTTCAACCAAAGATGCCAATATTTTACTATTCAGGTGATTTCTGTTTTGGAATAGAAGGAATGCCTCCATATAATGGAGACACCATATAACCTCTTACAAAAATCCATATGGAGAAAATTTAAAGCCAGTTCCTACCTTTGACTAATTCCAAGGAAAACAGGCTTTTGAGCAAAACGGAAATCATCACACACTGCTATAGTGCCCTGCAGTAAAAAATGCATAAAGATACAGTCTTTTGAGAAGCTATCATGGAAGAGATTTGTCTATTTTGTTGATCAGTATCAATTTCTTATAGCTTCTTTGTATTAGATACAGTCTTTTGAGGTTAAATTGATCTACATGTATATCACTCCAAAAAATGTAAATAAATAAAATTTGTAGGAACTATTTTATGTACATGATAGAATGTATGAAACATCTTCATTGGGGCGATCTTGCCCTTCACACATTCCTAGTGAAAGGCAAATTCTTAACAAGCTATCAGTATATTACAAATTTACAAGCAGAAGCCAACAAGGCTCGGGTTTGAAAGACACACCACTCAAGTGTGAGTGTAGGACTAAGCACCTTTGTAAGAGACTCACCATTTGTCCACCTAAAACCTTAAGGTGATAGGTGAGTGAGTTCTCCCACTTATAAATGTTCAAGTCACCACATTCCTATCCAATGTGAGACTATTTCATTTCCTCCCTTACTCTCACTTGCTATATTATTCCAACAAAAATAATAATCCTAAGTGAGATTCCTATCATGTAAACATATACGTGCGATAAGAAATTTTCTGATTTTTTATCGAAGAGGACCAAGACCCAAGATTACACATCAACTATGCTCCTCATATGATGTATGTACATATAATACACCTCCCTATGACAAATATATATATATATATATATATATATATATATATATATATATATATATATATATATATATATACTACTTATAAATTGACTAAATTATACTATACTAGTAAAGTAAATATGAAATCAACACATTTGTAGTTTGGAGATATTTGATAACTCCAGATGCATCCAATCTATTTTCAAGTCTTCTTTCTTGTAGTTTGGAGATATTTGAATCACATTAAGCATTTGTTATAAAAATTCCATCTAAAACTTATATATAAACAAATGAAAGATTCAATATCTAAAAGAAATTTAATAAGTATATTATAACAGTAACGATTTTATATTTTCCAATCATAAAAAAATTTCATAAATCCTAAAGAATAAAAAAAAGAAACATAAAACTTAAAAAATGAAAGAGAAGATATAACGAACCCTAAAGAGAATAGAAAGAATGAGATGAAAAATAAGAGAAATAAAAAAGTTGAAAGAGAAATAGAAAATTACATAAGAGAACTGAACATTGGGTAGAATGTCGATTCCATACATCTTTCTAGGTGAACAAACTAAGGAGAAACATTGAAAAAACTGAATGTCGCACGGTGATTGAACTGGAGATCAAACGATAAATGAACAAAATCTCAATTTTCTTATAGTGGTTGCTCGGTGACATCAACATATCAATGATTTTCTTCATCATTGCTCCATGTCGACAAAGATGAATAGATGCGTGTTTTCTAGCCAAGTGAGGATGGTACGCAATTGTTACCTGCAACATTTTAAGTTAGAAAATATAATTGTTTAATTTCAACATAAATTGTAACTCTATAAGTGTGTGTGTGTGGTGTGTGTTGATAATCAACTGATGTTCTATATATCACTGTTTTGCATTCATGGTCTTGACTAATGTCTTGACTAAAGCATATCTTCAGAACCTGGTTGGAATGAGACTTTAGAGTCTTGAGTTCACAAGTTTTGAGGTTTCCTTCATCAAAGTCTTGATCAGAACTAGTATGGATGAACACTTCCAGAGTTGATGACTTGATGTAAACAAATTCTTTTGAAGTAGTATCTTCAGAATTGCTGAGGAAGCTTGTTTAGAAGATACATAGTCATTCCTTATAACAAAGTCAACTTGCTTCAAACAATTCCAGTCTTCAGAGCTTTGCTGACCTTTGTATTCCAAGTAAGCTTAGGTTCAACATTGGAAAGACTTGAGTTGACTCTTCAGAGTCTGAAAGCTTGGTTATGATCTTTTAGATTAAGAACAACCCTGCTTCTCTAATGGTTCTTTTGAGTGATTAACTTGATTAATATCAAAGTTAATGTCTTTTGATCCTGCACACTTGAATAACCATTAGTAAACTCTATTGTTCTTTAAATACTTTTCTTATCATCAAAATCTTTTGAGGGAATGAACAAATCTTGTTCTAACAATCTCCCCCTTTTTTATGATGACAAATAAATGTATTTAAGAACAATGGTTAATGATTTAATTAACACAGTCTAACATCAGAGTCTAAGGTTTATAAGCTCCCCCTAAGTTAGACAGTCCTTTAAGGCGAGGTTTGTAAGCCCCCCTAAGTCTAATAGTCCATTAAGGTGAGGTTTGTAAGCTCTCCTTAATTTCTTATCTATGATAATTGAATCTTATAACTTTAATAAAAAAAATTCTAACATCAGGGCCTGAGGTTTGTAAGCTCCTTCTGAGTTTAATAGACCTTAAGTCGAGGTTTTTAAGCTCTTCCTTTAGTTTAACAGTTCATTAAGGTAAGATTTGTAAGCTTTCCCTAAATCATGTCTTTGTTAATTAAGTATATCATTTAAGCACTGTAAAATAAATTACACAAAATAAATACAAACTATAAATAACTTAAAGCTTATAACTCAGAAGTTTTTAATGCAGAAACTACTTTGTTCAGGTTAGGATGCATTAATCTCTTCTTAAATACACCATGCATTTACTTCCCCTTTGTCATTATCAAAAAGATTTTAAAAGAAAGAGAAAAAACAATAAAACTAAAAAAGGATTTGAAACAATTTAAATGCACCGAATTTTAAAGGGGGTTTAAAACACGATAGAATTTGAAACACACACAAACCAATTTAAATGTTTAAAACAATTAAAAACATTTTTCAAAAGAAGAGAACAATTGTAAAACAATTTAAAGTATTTTAACTAGAGAAATTATTTACTTCTGATGGTAAATCACTATCGTTTCGGTTTCCAAGAAGTAATTATGATTCAATACGACATGCTTAATTAATGATTGAATTTTGGAATTTCAAATATCAAAAACTTAAACACGCAAAGTGTTTGATCTTCTGAAATTTTCATTATAAAAGCACACAATTTTGTTTAGGTCAAATCATAAATCTATATTCACTTCAACATACATATGATTCAAGATAAATACAACTTCTGAACAATCTACTACTCCTATTGTTCTAGAGGCTCCTACAGTCTCTGAGGCAACTTCTGATTAGGGATCAAACCCTTTGAAGAAATTCCTTCAACCTCTCTTCCTCAGGTACTAAAGTCATAGAAGAATATTAAGAAGAAGAATAAGAAGAAGAAGAAGAAGAAGAAGTCTAAGAAAAGAAGTTTGACAAAATTGATTCATTTCGTTTCTGGAGAAGAAGTAGTAGATTTAGAATGGGATACCTCTTTCCATGCTAGGAAATCTAGGGATGATTAGGATTAATGTTATAAACATCATTTTGTAATCATTCCTTTAAGTCAATTGTTCTGGACTGGGCCGAGGTCTGCTCATCAGTCGAGCAGGCCCAACCCATACGTCCTGGGATGGCCCAACAAGGGCCTTTTTGGCATGACCAATGTCGGGCACTTGCCCTCTCCCCAGGTCGGGCACACGCACGGTGTAGAGCGTCGGGCAAGACGCTAAGCCTCCCCGGGATCGTCCCTCCTCGACACCCAGGGTGCTCCTCCCCGCGAGGAGCCCACCTTCTACACATGAGGGTCCTCCCCCGCGATGACACATCTCTCCCCGACACGACAGAGTCCTGCCCGCGGGGACACGTTCTCATGTAACCGCCCCACTCCCGATGGAATCGGTCTGCCCTAATTATGGAGATTTAGGAACGATTACCCCAGGGCGAAGACCACGTGCTGGTCTTCACTACGCCACGTAAGCCCTGGCAGTTACTTGGATTGGGCCTGACGATCCAGCCCAATCCAAGTAACCGTTGGCCCTGCGCTGGGGGCTCTCTATAAATACCCTCTCACTTGAGAGGGTCAGGTTATGTTCACTTTCACCTTCTTCTTCTGTACTTGCTTTTTCTCTGACCGTCACCTTACTTGAGCGTCGGAGTACCTTGCAGGTACACCCCCCCGCCGTCTTTCAACCGCACCGGAGCTGAAGCCCAGACGACGTTGTTGGCCATTGAAACTGTCTGATCCAGGTACGATCAGTGGCGCCATTTGTGGGAACACTTTGCTTCCCCGTTTTTCCTTCGTTAAACCAAAGCAACTCTCATTCATCACCTCATGGCCGGCAATCCGTCCGCTACCAAAGCTCTGGACACCATCCTCACGCAACTCGAGAATGGGAACCACCGCGAAGACGCTGCTGCCCTCCACGTCGAAGAAGACGACGTGAGAGACGGGAAAACCGCCTCCCCAGACTCCCAAGACGTGGCTTACAACGCCGCCCACCAAGACGATCAGCAGACCGTTTTTCAGCCAGTTGCTCCTCCACCCAATGCGGACGCGAGCACCGTGGCCCTGTTCGCCTTGATCAATCAGACCAATCAGCTGATCGCGCACTAGAATACCAGAATTGAAGCGCTGGAGCAAGGGCGGGCACAGCGATCTTCCCCTCGAAGACACCGCCATCCACCGTCGCCTCGCCGTTCTCCTTCCCCGCGAAGGACTCCTTTAGACGAATCTCAGACCCCCTCGCCGGTACGTCAGGGTCGTCAACCACGTCTCGAGCACCCCCAGCCGACGATCTCCCAGAAACGTCCCCCGTTCCCCACTTCGGAAGGAACCCAGGGCCTCCACCACTACCATGAAGTCCAAGCAGATCGAAGAGAGGTCGAGGCACCGCTCGAGGAATTCCCCGACAGGAAGTGACGACGACGACCAGAGGACCCCGCTGTCGTGGGAGATCATGAATGCCCAAATCCCCGCGGGCATGGAGAAACCTCCACCGCTGGGGACCTACGATGGTCTCTCCGACCCCGATGATCACATCGAGAGTTTTGAAGCAATGCTCGACTTCCGAAACTTTAGAGGAGCCATCAGGTGCAGGCTTTTCCCCACCACCTTGCGGAAGGGCGCGATGACTTGGTACAAGGGTTTGGAGCCTGGGTCGATCACGTCCTGGAAGCAGCTAAGACGACGCTTCACCAAACACTTTACTGCGTCTCGGCGACATCCGAAGACGGAAGCTGCTTTAGAAAGCATCTTCCAGGGGAAGAACGAACCTCTCTGAAATTACATCGAGAGATTCAACAGAGAAGCTGTCGAGGTCCATACGACCGACGACATGAAGAAGTATCTAATCATCCATGGACTGCGTTCCAGATCTGATTTTTCCAAGTCCGTAGGCCTCCGTAGACCCCGCCGTCTCGAGGACCTCCTCCAATGAGATCAGTCGTATATCGAGCTCGAAGAATCCGAGGCAGCACAGATCGCCCTTGAGTCGAGGCGCAAAGAAGGCCCCCGCGGCCATAAAGATGAAAACTCTCCTTCCCAGTGGGGAGGAGAAAGAAAGAAAGAAAATCGCCCCCGTGATCCTCTTGAACCGCGCGGACCAGCTGGCCGGTTCACGGAGTACACCCCGCTGAACGCTCCCCGCGCGCGTATCCTCTCCGAGTGCCAGAACTCAGAATTTGTGAAAGGAGGAGTCCGCTTTCCGAAGCCCACTGCCCCCAAATCAAACGTCGACAAGTCAAAATACTGTAGATTCCACCGGAGTCACGGGCATGTGACGGAAGACTGCATCCATCTCAAAGATGCGATTGAAATTCTGATCAAGGAGGGGCACTTGAAGAAATACGCCCAGAAGAACGATACTCCTCGTCCCAGCTCCCGGGAAGCCCAGAACGTCGAGGAGACGACGCCTCCTCCCGACGAGAGTCACCTTCAAGTAGCCCTCAGTGTCACCCGACCCGAAGACTTCTTTGTCCCCCCAATCATTGAAGGACAAGAAGCAATTCACAACATGTGGGTGACATTTCCCCATGAGGACCCCGTTACTGCCCGTAGCACCTGGGAAAGCTTCCCCGGGGCGATGGTCATCTCCGGGGGAGGTCCAGAGAAGCTGTCCGTCGGATCGATCAAGCGGAAATTTGACGAGCTGGAATCCGCGACGTCGGCGAAGGCGACCACCCTCGAGAAAGTGCGGGGAAACTCCAACCCCATCACTTTCTACCTCGAGGAACTCCCCGGGGGAGCACCAAACGCCACTATTCCCCTCCTGATCAGGGCGCAGATGGCGAACTTTGACGTTCGAAGGATCCTAGTCGACCAGGGGAGTTCGGTCGACATCATGTATGCTCATCTGTTCGGGACCCTTCAGCTCGACGAGAGGCATCTGACCCCGTACGTCGGTTCAGATCTACAGGGGTTCAATGGAACCACCACCAGACCATGGGGTTACGTGGAGCTAATGGTTACATTCGGGGCTGAAGACACTGCCCGACAGGTGAAGATCCGTTTCCTGGTGGTCGAATGCCCGTCCCTTTACAACTGCATCCTCGGGAGGACCACCCTGACTGAACTTACGGCGGTACCATCAACGGTCCACCTCAAAATGAAGTACTACACGACCAGGGGACGAGTAGTGACGATGCACGGGGACATCGACGAGGCCAGAAGGTGCTTCGACGCTGCCATAAAGGCCTGAGTTCCATCGGCCCCAAACCCAAGACCGTGGCCAAGCCATCCCAAGACGCCGAGCAGATACCTCTCCCGCGCGTCAACGCGGTCGAACTCGACAGCAGGTTCCCGGGCGAGCCCGACGAAGACGGGGCGGAGGACCTCGACCTCCAGGCGGAGAACAACGGGCGGCCTCTCTACCCAACGCGCCCCATCCCAGACAGTGACTTTGAGCTCGTTGTAATTGGGGACTATCCAGATCGTAATGTGAAGATTGTCACCGGGATCCCCGACCTGGCCAAGGAGCAGCTGAAGGCATGTCTGAGGGAGAACGCTGACCTTTTCGCGTGGAGCGCATCCGAGATGCCTGGCCTCGACCCCGAGGTGGCTTGTCACCAGCTCGCAGTGGATCCGGCCGTTAGGGCCATAGCACAACGTAGGCGTAAGCAGTCTCCCGAAAAAGCGGAGGCTGCTGAAAAAGCTGTAAAAGACCTTCTAGAGGCAAATTTTATTTCGGAGGCCAAATACACGACCTGGCTGTCCAACGTTGTACTTGTTAAAAAGAATAATGGAAAATGGAGAATGTGCGTTGATTATAATGATCTTAACCGGGCTTGCCTGAAAGACTGTTATCCCTTGCCTAACATCAACCAACTGGTCGACAATTCTGCAGGTTACAAACTACTATCCTTCATGGACGCTTACTCGGGATACAATCAAATTCCTATGGACAAGGTCGACAAACAACACACGGCCTTCATGACCGCGTCGGGCAACTACTACTACAATGTGATGCCCTTCGGTCTGAAGAACGCCAGTGCGACCTGCCAACGGATGATGAACAAGGTTTTCCGAGCAGAAATCGGCGACATGCTCGAGGTCTACATGGACGACATAATCGTCAAATCCGTAAAAGAAGTCGACCATGCTGCGCACCTCAAGAAGGTGTTCGACACGGCGAGGAGATGCCGCATGAGGTTTAACCCCGACAAGTCCACCTTCAGCGTTCGGGCAGGTAAGTTCCTCGGGTTTTACCTCACAGAACGAGGAATCGAGGCCAACCCCGACAAGTGTAGGGATTTCTCTGAGCTCCCTACTCCGGACTCAAAGAAGTCGATACAATCGTTGAACGGGATGCTCACCGCCCTCTCCCGCTTCGTCGCCAAATTCGCACAATACGCACTTCCATTTTTCAAACTTCTTTGACAAAAGGCAGAGTTTGAGTGGAGCGAGGAATGCGAGCAGTCGCTCGTCCACTTAAAACAAGTCCTATCACAACCCCCGGTCCTCTCCCGGCCTGAGAGCGGGGAGACACTCTTCTTGTATCTTGCAATCAAGAGTGAAGCGGTCAGCGCCGTCCTCATTCGGGAAACCCCGGACGGGCAGAAGCCAGTTTACTTCACGAGCAAAGCCCTCCAAGGCCCTGAGCTCAGATATCAGCAGATTGAGAAAGTCGCCCTGGGCCTCGTCACCGCGGCCAGGAGGCTACTCCACTACTTCCTTGCCCACACCGTCGTCGTAAGGACCGAACAGCCTATAAGGCAGCTCCTCGGACGACCGGACATGGCGGGGAGGATGCTCAGGTGGTCACTCGAGCTCGCCGAGTTTGACATCCAATACGAAGGGAGAAAAGCCCTAAAGGCACAGGTATTAACCGACTTTGTAGCAGAGATGACCGTCCCAGAACCTTCGACCAACGGGTCACAGAAATGGACGATCTATGTCGACGGAGCATCCAGCCCGAAGGGAAGCGAGGCAGGCATCATCCTCGAAAATGAGGAAGGCATCCTGATCGAGGTATCCCTCAAACTATCCTTCCTGACATCGAACAACCAAGCCGAATACGAGGCCTTCCTCGCAGGACTCCGGCTGGCCGAGGACCTCGGCGCCAAGGAGGTCAAACTTTTCACCTACTCCCAGCTCGTGGCCTCGCAAGTCCGAGGAGAGTACCAAGCCAAGAACGACAGCCTCATAGAATGCTTGGCCTTGATAAAAGAAAAGATGAAAAAGTTCACCTCCGCGGAAGTAACTCACATCCCCCGCGAGCACAATGCCCGAGCAGATGTCTTGTCCAAATTGGCGAGCACAAAGAAGAAAGGCGGGAACAAATCTATCATACAAGAAGTGCTTTCCCGCCCGAGCATCGACAAACCGGACATGGTTTTGGACATCAACGCTACCGGGGACAGCAACTGCTGGATGACCCCGGTATACGAATACCTCATGACAGGCAAACTGCCCGAAGATCCCAAAGAAGCAGGAATGGTCAAGAGGCGGGTGTGCTCGTACACTATAGTCAAGGATAAGCTATACCGGCGAGGGTTCTCTATTCCCCTCCTCAGGTGTGTCGAGGAGACCAAGGTCCCCGACATACTCCAGGAGATCCATGAGGGAATCAATGCACATCACCTCGGCGGGCGATCGTTAGCCCGTAAGGCGCTTCGAGCAGGGTATTGCTGGCCCACCATGCAACAGGACGCTAAGTAACACATCAAGAAGTGCGACAGATGCCAACGACACGGGGATATGCACCTCGCTCCTCCTAACGAGCTCAGTCCGCTGTCCTCCCCGTGGCCGTTTGCGTGGTGGGGAATGGATATCCTCAGACCTTTCATCCAGGGGTCGTATCAAAACAAATATCTCATCGTCGGGGTGGAATACTTCACGAAGTGGATTGAGGCAGAAGCGTTGGCCAAAATCACGGCCTTCAACATACTACGTTTTTACAAAAGAAATATCCTTGCCCGGTTCGGCGTGCCCCAAGCTATCGTCACCGACAACGGAACACAGTTCACTGACAGGAACTTCCAAGACTTCGTCGTAAAACTAGGCACGAAGCAACACTTCACGTCGGTCGAACACCCTCAAACGAACGGGCAGGCTGAGGCGGCGAACAGGGTGATCCTCCGAGGATTAAGACGTCGACTAGGCGACGCCAAGCAACAGTGGGTCGAGGAGCTACACAGCGTCCTCTGGGCCTACCGGACGACCCCACACTCCACAACCGGGGAGACCCCCTTCCGTTTGACCTACGGAACCGAAGCGGTGATCCCCGTGGAGATCAGGGAACCCTCGAGGAGGACAGAAGCCCCCTATACGGGGGCGCTAACGACGAAGCCTTGAGGGAAGAGCTCGATTTTGTCGAGGAGATACGTTCGGGCGCTTCTCTCCGAGAAGCTTCGCTTAAGCAGAAAATAACACTACGTTATAACGACAAAGTTATTAAACGTGATTTTCAGGTAGGCACCCTCGTCCTACGAAGGAACCAAAAAGACTCGTGAGAAGGCAAACTCGCCGCGAACTGGGAGGGCCCGTACCGCGTCCGCGCGAAAACGGGGACAGGAGCCTATTTCCTCGAAAATCTGCACGGGGAAGAACTTGCTCGACCGTGGAATGCTGAAAAGCTAAAACAATATTACAGTTAAGCACTGCCCGCGATGCACTAGCACTGCGACTACACGGACGCGCTAAGGTACGTGCGCGACACCCCTAGACAGAACACGATGATCGAAGACCGCGTTGTGTGTGCGCGAGGACTTTGATTCGACGGGGATACCTCGACCGAGCTCCGCCGTCGTTGTACCAATCAGGCAGAACACCCAGCTCGCGATGGGAAGTTCATGCCACGAAGCTAAGACCTCGACCGAGCTCTTAGCCTCGTTAAAGGTCGGAATACATCTCTGACCACCCGACCAGCTCTCCACGCGGTCGGGGACTATCAAGGTCGAACAATCCCAAAGTCTTTATTACTTACAGAAAAACAAAGTATAAAAGCCTTAAATACTTAGACAAAAAACAAAGTATAGCAAATGCATTAACATCACACACAATTAAAACCATGCAAACAATACTAGTAGATAAACAAAGGTACATTAAAATGGGCAGAAGCCCAGTGTACAAATATTACAATCAAAGGTCAAAAAGCCCCTGGCACGCAGGCCGGGCAGAAATAGCACAATAAGTAAATATGGCTCGCAGGCCAAATAGAACGGGGAGAAAATCCTACTCAGCGGTGGTCCCTTCAGGCTGCTCGGGATCATGGACCTCGTCGACCCTCATCGGTTGCACAATCTGACCATTGACCACCTCGTAGTCGAGGTCAATCCCCTCGGTCGAAAGGTCGGGGTAGAGGACCCTAAGCTGCTCCACCGCATTCTTGAAGCCTATGTCCGCTACCTGAGATTGTCTTCCTCGGCTTCACGGAGCTTCGCTATCAGCGCGACCCGCGAGGTCAACAACCTATCCTCTTCGGTTTCCTCCTCAGCGGGGCGGACAACCTCCTCCAACTCAGCGAGCCTCGCCATGAGACGATCCTTCTCCTCCTCGACACCGGCTAGACGTTTCCGCTCCTCCTCGGCATTCTTCAGCTTTTCCTCCATTTTCTGTTGAAGCTCGAGCTGGGCCTGATTATGTCTTTTGCAGTCAGCCAGCTCCGTATTCACCTTCTCTAATTCAGCCGAGATGGATTGAAAACTCTCCTGCAACCTATTCAGCTCGCCTGCGGGGCACGCCTCATCGTTCAGAGCCAAGACGACCGCGCAAACCCGCATCACGGCAGACACGTCCTCCACCAACATCCTCCGCCGAGAAGCCTTATCGACGCTCAAGATGGCCTGAGTTTCAGAGCCACCCACGCACAGCGAATTGTTCTCCGTAAAGAAGTTCGGCCTTGTGTAACAGGGCTGGAGCACAAATTTCACGGCAGGGGGACTCTCGTGCTCGGTAAGGTCGATGTCCACCGTGTCTGCAATCCTTTGCCTCTTCGGAGAGCTCTGGGGGCTGACGGAGTCACTACCCTGGTGAGAGCCAGAGGAACCCCCGGGTGTCGGGGCGGGAACGGACATCTGCACTCGGAGCTAGTCGACACGACTCTTGCCTCCTTTCTTCGCAGCACGGTTGGCCTTCAGCTTCTTGAAACGCTCCTCAGCATCGACATCTTATTTTCAAAGAAAACAAAGAGGTTAGTAGTTCGAAAAGAAGGGTAAAAGGAAGGACATGTCGGGGAGACCACCCCCACCTAACAACTCGAGGGCCTCCTCGTCAGAAAATGTCTCGAGAAGAGCCCTAGTATTGATCACTTGGCGCCTCGTCAAGACCTGCCCGTCATCACCCCGAATGAAGTCCCCGTTTGGCATCACGAGCTTTGCTTTGTTAAAACCATTAACGAATGCTACTATCTGCTCGTAGGCCAAGCGATCCCCCTCGTCGAGACGGCTAGGCCTGACGATATAACTGTTCGTTCCCCTCGTAAAGTGTTCTTCTGTCCAGAACAACGGGAACTTGGGCACAAGGGTCTCCTCTCACCGTCCGCCCACCTGTTTGACGACCCGAGTGTACATAGTATTCACCGCCTCATGTGTGACCGACCTCACGAGGTAATACCGGTACTTGAAATTTCGCACGAAGTCCATATACGTGTGAAACAGGTTGTTCACCTGTTTGAAGGACACCCAACCGTGCCTACCGTCCCCGGCCTGTCGCTGGAGGTGGAAAATGCGGAAAAACAAGGGCACAGTCGCCCTGATCTTCAGATACATGCATACCAGCTCGAAGGCCCTAATAAATGCAAGAGAGTTAGGATGGAGCTGAGAGGGGGCCAAACGCAGCTAGATAAATACGGCCTGCTGGAAGTCCATGAAAGGCAGCCGTCACCCCGCTTCGTTGAACATAAACTCGTAGACAGGGAACCGCATCCCGCTGTACGTCGAGCAGATCCGATGATGGGGCAGAGGCCTAAACACGTTCCACGACTTCGGGGAGCTGATAAGGCGGTGCTCGACAGTGCAAAATATCCCCTCTTCATCCAGGTCGACGAACTCGGACATCATGTTCACGACCTCCTCGCAGGCCCAATCGTCGGGCATCCTCTCCCTGGCGCTGGATGTCTCCGCCATAGGTGAACTAGGCCCATCGTAGATATCCAAAGACCCCACAGCCACTTGCAACACGTCCATTAACCTGAAAAGCAGAGGGAAACGGTGAATTCGATGACCCATATCAAATCCACCCCTTCCACCGCTGATCAAGTGAAAGGGCGAGGAGGGAACGTCGGGGAACGCGAACCTGCGACCGTCCTCGGGTCCGCAGGGAAGACCCCCCGAGATATTCAACCCAAGTCCCCGTGACATTCTGCGTCTCCCCGGGGATCTCATCATTTATCCCCGGGAGATTCAATAAAAAGAACTGAGACGTTCATCCCACGACCCCGGGACATTCTTCATGCCCTCGTGGATTTCATCGTCTCTCCCTGCGAGATTCAATGAATAAGCTATGAAATTCCACCGTTTTCTACGGATATTTCGTGATTTCCATGGGAACTTCATCAGTTCACCTTAAAAATCACCCTACCAATGCAAGCGAAAAGAGGAAAAAGAAGAAAGGAACTTACTTGAAATACACTTTTTGGGTTTCTGGCACGGCAATCGTCGGTGGAGAACGGCGGAGAACGGTGGAAGGTAGCGGCGGAAGAACGGAGATTAAGAGAGAGAGAGTCTGAGAGGAAAGGAGCAAAAGGTGCAAATGAAACGAGGTGAGACCTATTTATAGGATCCTCATGGAATTCGAAGAGTCTAGGCTACTGGAGTACACTACCCTAGCCTAGCCGCCCTACGCAATGATGGTGCCTGACACGTGGCGTACATGCGACCCTTCGTTCCCCAACACGCGCGTCTCTCCATTCGCTCTGACACCAAAGGTCAAACTTCTCGCATCCCCGATGAGTCGTCCATCTGCGAGCTTTCACACTCAAGTCCGCACCCACTACTCTCCCCGACGATACGACCAGTGGATCCCAGGCGTTCCCCTCCTCGCGGTCACGCGATCGATATTCCCCCCGACATGCTTGTTGGCCCTTAAGTCATCACTCCGACACTTCGGAGTAATGACTTGGGGGGCTCTTGTTCTAGACTGGGACGAGGTCTGCTCATCAGTCGAGCAAGCCCAACCCATACGTCCTGGGATGGCCCAACAAGGGCCTTTTTGGCATGACCAATGTCGGGCACTTGCCCTCTCCCCGGGTCGGGCACACGCACGGTGTAGAGCGTTGGGCAAGACGCTAGGCCTCCCTGGGATCGTCCCTCCTCGACACCCAGGATGCTCCTACCCGCGAGGAGCCCACCTTCTGCACATGAGGGTCCTCCCCCGCGAGGACACGTCTCTCCCCGACATGACAGAGTCCTCCCCGCGGGGACACGTTCTCATGTAACCGCCCCACTCCCGATGGAATCGGTCTACCTTAATTCCGGAGATTTAGGAACGGTTACCCCAGGGCGAAGACCACGTGCTGGTCTTCACTACGCCACGTAAGCCCTGACAGTTACTTGGATTGGGCCTGACGATCCAGCCCAATGCAAGTAACCGTTGGCCCCGCGCTGGGGGCTCTCTATAAATACCCTCTCACTTGAGAGGGTCAGGTTATGTTCACTTTCACCTTCTTCTTCTGTACTTGCTTTTTCTCTGACCGTCAGCTTACTTGAGCGTCGGAGTACCTTGCAGGTACACCCCCCCCGGCCGTCTTTCAACCGCACCGGAGCTGAAGCCCAGACGACGTTGTTGGCCACTGAAACTGTCTGATCCAGGTACGATCATCAATGAAGTTCTTTTCTCTTAAATTTACATACCATCTTTTAATCATGATTATTTCTTTTAATCATAATTAACAATGTTTCTATTTATAGAACAAAAAAATGGAGTTGAATGAGAAATGAGACTCGTGTGAGTCTGAAATTTGTTTTTGCAAGCATGTGTGAAGGCGGTGAGGAATGTGTGAGCACAAGTTTGGAGGGGAAAATGAGGAATTAGGAGTGAAACTAATTAGGGTTAATTTGAGTTGAATTTGATAGAGTGAAATGAGAGAAACAAAGGTTAAACTGAGTTACAAATCACTAATCCTTGTGAATTCCATGTGTTTGGATGGTTAGGATTGAGTTTGTTAGGGTGGAATTGTATTGAAAGTGAATTGAAATTGTGCTTGTTCACATTGTAATTTGAAGTGAATTTGCTGTGAATTATGGGAGTTTGTTATGCGTGTGGTCCTGTGTTATGTGGTCCCTCTTATGATGATTTGATGATGATGGATGATTGGCAATGATATGATGATTTATGACTAACAGTCTTTTATTCCTTTTGTTATTGTATGTATGCTGAACATGGGACATGGAGTATGATGCATAAGGAAGGAGGCCTATATCGATGGTGATGATGATGAAGGAAAAAGCACAAGGATGATGTTACATAAGATGAAATAGGCGTGCTACCTCAAGTGGGGACCTCCCATAAATTAGGATCTTTCACCTTTTTCTGTTTTGTAATATTGTCAACATGTAGAATAATTTTTTGTAATATAAAATGACTTTGTAAAGTGTATCAATAAAAACATTTTAATTCTAACTTCATCTTGTTTTCAATATGAAATGCTTAGTTAATAAAGTATTATTATTTTAAATTGAAACTGATCTTTAAACAAAACTTGAATTTTAACTAAAAGATCAAAATCAACTTGAAGTAACTTTAAAACTAAAAGAAAAAAGAACTAAAGGATGCACTTCCAAATAAGGGACACAAAGTCAAAGTTCAAACCCTTTGACTTGGACTCTAGCTTCAAATACAAATAATGAGAAGAAGCTACAACCCATGAAATGGTGCACATGAAAAGTCATAAGGCCAAAAGGAACCAAATTCTTGGCCCAATGCTGATGATTTATGAATGAAAGACCAAATGAAAATGTGAGATATTTGATCGAACTCTAGTGCTGTCGATGAGGATGTTGTTAGCAGGGATAACTTTGATGTTTTCGACAGGAAACAAACATGAAGTCGAAGCTAGTTCACATGCTGATGTCGAAGTTTTACATGTTGTAGTCGAAGTTAATTCTAGTATGTAATGTCGAAAATGTATTGTCGAATTGGGCCTTGTGTTATGGATCCAATTGTTTAGATTAGCTTGTTGTTTAAGTTAACTTAGTAGCCTATAAATAGGCTAGATCTCTCAGGTTGTTGAGAGAGGCCAATTATTGTTATTCACTTGTAATCATTTGTACCCTAATTGAGTAAGTGAATAGAGAACACAGTTTGCCCAAATCCTATTCTCCTTCTTTCTTTTCTCTCTCTTTGTTAACCTAGCTGTTTCATTATTCATCAAGAAACTCTATTTCTCAATTAAGAATTTGTTAATTGGTATCGTTTGTCACAACAAATTGGTGCAGTGAGCATGGAAAAAGATGCCGTCAACAAAGTTTGAAATTGAGAAGTTCACTGGAGTTAATGATTTCGGTTTATGGCGCTTGAAGATGCGAGCCCTTCTTGTTTAATAGGGTTTACTAGAAGCGTTAAAAGGAGAAGAAGCCATGGATGTTGCATTGACGGAGAAGGATAAGACAACGATGATTGAGAAAGCCACAGTGCCATTGTTCTAAGTCTTAGCGATAAGGTTCTCAGGCAGGTTTCGAAGGAGACGATGACAGCTGGTGCTGAAACTCGAAGGATTGTATATGACAAAGTCGTTGGTGAATCGTTTGTACTTGAAGTGTAAGTTTTGTGATTTTTGGATTGACAACATTTTGGTAAAACAACATGCTGGTAGCAAGATGTTCTGCCATGACAGTCAGACATCATGTTCAGTATGATGTTGTGACATTTTCCAGGACATGTTATACCAAAAAGTTAGGGCATAACTGTTTTGGTATTTTTAGTGTGATTTTTTAGTGTGTTTTAATTTACACGTTTGCGTTATCCAAGGGAGGATATTGTGGGAATATCTGTTTTGACAGATTATGTTAGTTTTTGTAAAAATGATCCTTGAGCCTTTTTAGGAAACTTTGTATTTTGTTCCTATTATTGTGCAGGAGATTATGCTTATGATTTAAAGCTGATTCCTTGTGATTTTTTGCTTCAAGAGCCCAAGCCCAAGTGGACAGAAGGTTATTTAAAGAGAAGACCTAACCCAATATACATCACGTGAAGATTGAAGAAATAAGGATTAGTCGTGTTTTGGTAGGCCTTTAGGGTTTAGTGTGTGTTATTTGTATGTCACTCATATATCTCCTGATGCATTGAGGTAGACTGGTTGTTCATTGTTAATTGTCCACTCTAAAGATTTTAAGCAATAGTGTATTATTCTTGGTTGAAGTTTTTAAGCAAAACCAAGTATTGTACTTGGAAGGGTTGGTACTTCTATTTTGAGTAGTTGTTGTATTGTTACTCTGATTGTGACTGATTAGGAAGTGAGAGGGGGATCTCATACCTAGAGGATGTCTATGTAGAAGTCACACAAGGTAGGGATTAGGCGAGAAGTTGTAAACGAGGGAGTTTAGCTTTGAAATAATACTATCATAGTGAATTTCCTTCCTGGCTTGGTAGCCCCTAGATGTAGGTGAGTTGCACTGAACTGGGTTAACAACTACTGGTGTTAGTTTACTTTTCTGTCATTTAAGTTTTTGCATCTTTATTTGTGTGATCAAGCTGTTTTGATTCCAGTGTTGTGAAATCTGTCGACATATAGTATCTGCGTATTAGAATTTCAATTGGTACCAGAGCAGGTCACCCTGTTCCGTTTTTGGGTGAGCTCCAGGGAGTTTGTATTCTGGTACTATGGACTGTTGCACAACAAAATTTGCCCTCCTTACTTTAGTACTAACTGGCTTATGTTTCATTTCATTTTTGCATTATCATGTGTGCATATCATTGGTTCTTAGCATGGGGTTAAGGTGCCTGAGGAAGTTCAAGAGGAGAAGATGTTCTTCAAGCAAGAGTCCTTGTATTGTCCAAGAAAGCTTAAGTGGGTCACTCTCTCCTAACCAGTGCAGAAATTAGGGTTTTGAGATTCTTGGGTTTATTGCTCCAATGGGAAAGCTTCTTGGGTTTTTATCATCATCAAATGGTATATCTTATCTTTGTTGGAGAGGATACACATCATATTCAGAGGAATTTGGATTTGGAGACTGTGTTATTTCCTCCTAGACTGAGGGTACCAGAATTAGGGTTTGCTATAAAGTCAGTTTATTTCTGATCTCTTGGGCAAGACTTGATTCCATGGTATTCCTTGGGTCCCTAAGTATCTGGGAATGGAAGATTGTCCATCAGTGTGGTTCATGAGAAGTTCAATTGGCCAATGGATTGGGAATCAGGAGAATCAGGAGAAAAGCCAACAGTGAGAGGGGAGTCAACTGTGAAAGCTTGAGGTTCTCTCCAAGGTTTTCAAGGTCTCACATTCTCTTATGGTTTTCAAGGGTCAAATTTCATACCATTTATCAAGAATCAAGGGTTGGTACAAAAGTTACTAAATATGGAAATGACCTATAATTTGAAAGTTTCCTTTTTGGGCAAGTTCTTACACTACATTCAACTTGACTTTTCATCATCAAGAAAGCTTCAAATGAATTTTCCTCAAACATGAAAGTTGAAGATATTTTTCTCCCCTTTCCAACAAGTACTAGTGGGTCTCCATATCATTTGCGAAACTCAAGTTATGATTAAAAGAAGGCAAAGTGGTTTTTAGGGTTCCATTTTCACAACTTTTGCATTTTGGGACATAGTGACCTATAATTAATTCCATTGCTTAAAGGCACATTATAACATCAAATAACACTCCTTAAGGATCATTTTGGGCCTTTGAACCAATAAATTTCATGACTTATTCATTACTTATTTCACATGGTGCAAAATTGCCAAATTATTGAAATCTTATGAACCAAGACATCTTAAGGCCCAAATTCAATTCAGGTGTAATTAGCAATTGGAAATTGAGTGATCCATCATAGAATGTTTAGATATACATGCATGGAGGAGGGTGTATTTAACATTATGCAAGTTTGTCAAAAGGCCCAAAACTCATTAACCAAGGAGTGATTAAGACCTAAATGATTAGATGTGAAATAACCCTAAGTATTTAAGATTACTCATACACTATTGAGAGGGAGGACACGTGATTTGGAGGAGAACCAAAGTTTCAACCCTAATTCTTGATTTCTTCATAGCTTACAATCCACAAGGGTTTTTCACAAAGTTCTTCCACAATCTTCTTTCTGGGGATCCACAGAGCACAAACCAACCATCCTTTGAAGCTAACAGTGAGGATACGTGGTGCATAATCTCAGGTTAGTGATATTTTTGATGATCATAAAACTCTCTTTTTAAACTTGCATAATGATCTGTGATTATTGGTGATGATTCTGATATATTTATTTTTGAGATTGGACGTGTATATTGGTTGTTTTGTGAGTTTCAAGTTTTTGAACCCTAACCTTTTTCATTCGTTTTGACTTATGCATTGGTTATTTGTGAATTTTGATTGCATATTTGAGATCCTGACGAAATTTTGGTCAAGAAAGTGTATTTGTGTGCGTTTTCTGGGTTCTTTTAAGTAGCAGGTGGCCGGAGGTGGTGGCCGGAACCCTAGCTCCGGCGGCTGGTAAAGGTTCCGGCGAGGTGAAGGGGCTGAAGGTAGGAGATGAAGTGTCCACCGTTGATTTGTTTCATCGTGTGGCCATCATGCTGCCACGTTTTATTTTTTCTGAGTTTTCATTTTAATGTTCGTGTGTTTATTACCCTACGGTAGTTACCATGTTCCACCAATCTATGCCTTGCATTTTATTAGACTGTTGACTTGATGACTTAATCTTGTGCGTTTGATGAATCATACTGTTGGAATTGTGCCAACAAATTAATGAACCCATGTGCTGCTCACGTGGGAGTGTAGGGTATGCTGAGTGTTTGCGTGTGTGCTTGTGTACGTTGGCTGTTGTGTGCGTTTTAATCATGGCCGTTAATCATGAATACATGCTGGTTTGGTTGATTGATTGGTGAGCGTCTGATTGATCTAAAGGTGGGGAGGAAGTCAACGTGGTGGACTGAAGCCCACATGTGTCTTTTTGTTTTATTTTTATTTTCTGATGGGTTTAAGTGGTTGGGCCTTCTACTTACACCCCCCTTTCAGCCCGTTTCAAGTTTTTAACGTGCTTTTGTTACTTTCCACACCCCCTTGTGCATTTCCATATTTTTTATTTTATTTAATTGTTTGCATTTCATTTTAAATTTTTAAAAATAGATAATTGCATTAAAAAATTCCCAGAAAATTCATGAATCATAATTATAATTTTATAAAATTTTCCAAATTTTATTTTATTTTAGTATTTTATTTTATTTTTATCATCTGAAATAATTATTTTAATAATTTCCTTTTTGAATTGTTCATATTATGCATACCATGACTTGTCTATTTTATTTCTCATCATCCATAAAGCATTTTGAACTCATTCTTTTTGCACTATTTCACAAACACATTGAATTGCATTAAAATATTTTTCTCTCATTTTTAAAATCATTTCATATTGCATTTTAGTCCTCCTTTTTGCATATTGAGCCATGTTTCGTGTCTGAACTTTGCATAATTGTTTGAGTGACTTATATTTTGAATTTTTGCATGAGTTTTTAATATGTTGTTTGCTTCTGGTTGAGATATGTTGATAATTAATTTGGTGATTTTAGAAGATGTTTTGCTAATTGTTTGATTGATTTTATTTGACGTCTTCTTGCATGCATATCTCTGATCATGTCTGATTACTTGTTTGAAAAGGCACTTGTGCCATCATTTGGGTCTGCTTCTTTGACTTCATAATCCATGTTTAGGTCATCCTCATTCTGTCTTGGTTAAATTTCACTTGGTTTATAATCATTTCTCTTTGGTTTCTGTCTTGGTTGAGTTTCATTTGGTTTATTGTCACTTATGTCCGTTTGCACTAACCTTTTATGCAGGGGCTGAGGTAAGTTATTTGAGGGTGTGGATAGTTATCCATGTCCAGTCTCACTCTTTCTGTCTCTCATCTTTTCTTTTCTTTAGGCTTAGGTTGTCATCAAACCTCACTAACCGCAGGTCACCCATGCATGATAACATTAGGGCTCTTAGTTTCCCTTTAGAGTTTCCTTTGTATCTTCTCTCTTCTCATCTCAAAACTTCTTGAAAACACTTAATAAGGATAAAGTGTATTGCGCACGAGCCTTAAGCGTGGGGAATGAGAAATGAGGGGCTTCCTCTCATCTTTCTAGAGTGCTTAGCGAGCGTCCTGTCTTGGGACGATTCGTTAAGCATTCGTCCCTGTGCCCTAGACTTTGGTGCAATGCAAGTTATGAACTAACTCAAGTCACTTCTGTCCTAAAAAATACAAACAAACTTCAAACATTTTTGTCCTTCGGGATTGTCAAACTAAAGGCTATTTTCAAAAAGGGCACGTTACTTTCCGTCTAAGTCGCAAACAGGCATCGGCCCTAACTGCCGGACGCGAACTTAACACGCTCATAAAAAACACAAAAAGAACTTGGTCCGAACTACGTTGACTCTGAATTTCCATTGCACGAAGGGAGTACGTAGGCATAGGACGTCGACGTCCTATCGAGTCTGTCTTAGTTTTTCCCTTCCCCCGTCTTAGTATAGCCATAGATGATAGGATAACTCACCCTTAGAATAGACAACAAGCGTGGATCCCATCGAGTACGATGGACGCGTGGGGTGCTAGCACCTTCCCCTCGCGTAACCGACTCCCAAACCCAGGTTATGGTTGCGATGACCATTCCTTTCCCTCTTCCTCAGGTTTATGCGGTGTTCCCTTTCCCTCTCTTGGGATAAATTTACACGGCTGGCGACTCTGTTTTCTGCGCCACTCTCGCGTTTGTACCTGGATGAAAATCCTGGGAGCGACAGCTGGCGACTTTGCTGGAGACTCTGGTTAACCTATGCTGGTCCATCCCTAAGCGAGTCAATCCTAGCGCTTGCTTGTCTTTGTTCTCTTTGGGTGTTTTTGTTTTTGCTTTGCTTTATTTGTTGTACTTTATTTTTACCGCATTTTTTGCATTGCATTTCATTTTTATTATTGTCATACTAGATATTACTGTGTTGTGCTGGCTGTTTCTGTTTTGCAGGTTGGGTTGTTCTGAGAGATAAGCCCAATACCCAGGCTTGAGTACACCCTAGGACTAGAGTGGAGAGTAGTGGGACCTACGTGCCTGCTTGGTACGTTTGCGTGTTCACGAAATTCACAACCATACGAGGCTATCTTGGGACGCATTCTAGCGTGTGTGTCTTGCGCATGTTAGGATGTCGATCTAGAGAGCTGTCGACTCTGGTGACCGATCATCGAGGACCTTAGTGGAAACATCCCTCTTTAGTGGTGACAGTGGCAGACCACATCCTGTGGCAAACCCATTCGCACCCGAGGGCCCACTTTGGAACTTGCATAGGATGGCCCCTATCTTTTGAAGAGAATCAGTGGAGGCACTCCTCGATTGACGATAGTACTGTACCCCGAGGGATGAATGTACTATTGTTTCTCGACCTCAGTGCCAGAAGCTGAGGACCTTCCGTTTTGGAGAATCAGTTGAGGCCTCCTCAATTGATGATGATGCCAAACCAGAAATGGTGAACGTATCATCATTTCTCGACCTGAGAGTCCGGGATACTGAACATCCTAGTACCCACACGTGAGAGGGGATGGGTATTTGTAGGTTTGTAGGTAACCAAAACCTTCAACCTACCCGTTTTTTCTGGATTTCTCATCGATGCTTGATTATCTGGGTTCCTGGTTATCTTAGTGGTTCGGTATTTTGGAATTCTGGTTTTCTGGGTTGTGGTTCTCGTTCAGTTAACAGCACAGCACATCCAGCAGTGTTGCCTTGATCCCATGTTTGCATGAGCATATCATTTTTCTTGCATTCTGACATGTTTGACACTTTTCAGGGCTTGGATTTTACTCTTGATTCCGGTTTGCTGAGGTTACCTTGGCATGGATGTCCAGAGAAAGAAGACTATTGCCTATTCGTTCCCAGAGTTCAGTGGAGGGTATGGGAGACTTCTGAAGTTTGTCTACAATATCTCAAAGTATGAGAAGGATGCCATTCATACACTTCTTCAGTTTTACGATCCGTCTTTGCGTTGCTTCACTTTCCCAGACTACATCTTGGCCCCAACGTTGGAGGAGTTCTCATTTATTTTGGGAATCCCCATCAGGTATGACATAGTATTCTTTTCTGAAGAACACCCCGGGATAAAAGAAATGGCTATTGCTCTTCATATTGGTGAATCCGTTCTGAGCAGTAATATTGAGGAAAAACAAGGCGCTAAGGGTTTCTTATTGAAGTTCTTGTTTGATCAAGCTTGCATACATGTTAAAGAGAAGAATTGGGATGCTTTCCAAGCTATTCTGGCTATGTGCATCTATGGGATTGTCCTGTTTCCCAATGTTCCTGATCTGGTGGATATTCATGCTGTCAGAATCTTTATTTCAAAGAATCCTATACCTACCTTGCTAGGTGATGTGTATCACTCAGTCCACTACAAGAATGAAAATAGGCGGGGAAAAACCGTGAGTTGTTGTCCACCACTCTTATCTACTTGGTTTCTGAGCCATCTCCCCGAAACTGGCGCCTTTGTTGATACGAAAGATTCTCTGAAGTGGTCAAAGAGGTTAATGGGCTTGACTGCTGACAACATTGTCTAGTTCAACCGTGACTTGCTAGGAATAGAGATTATTTACAAGGGCGGAGAATTCCCTAATGTACCCTTGATAGGGAGAAGAGGTGGAATTAACTATAATCCTTCCCTTGTTATCAGGCAGTTTGGTTATCCTTTGAAAGGTCCACCTGAAGAGCGAGATGTCAGAGAGTCCTTATTCTTCAATGGTACGGGGGATCAAGAGATGATAAGGAAGATTGTGAATGCTTGGAAGCAGGTGACCAAGAGGGGAAAAACTTCATTCGGGAAATGTAACAATCGGGCTTTCCCTTCCTATAAAGAGTGGATCAGGAAGAGAGCAGAAGAGGAGCTTTTTCCCTTCCCGGTAGAACCACCATCTTACCCCTTGCTGATTGAGCCTCCTACCACAGTTGAGATAGAGAAGTTTAACAAGTTGTGGGCTGAAAAGGAAAAGCTGCAAGAAGAAAACAGTGAGCTACAAAGAGAGGTTTACCAGTTGAAACATGAGCGGGGTGAAGCTGTTCATATTGCCAAGTTGAAGACAGAGCTTCTTGCTGAAGCAGAAAAGGAGCTAGCTGACAAGGTCGCGGCCAAACAAAGGATGAAACAAGCTTTAGATGGTATCAGTAAGGTTCTCGAGTCTAAGAAGGAGGAATTGGACAAGGCTTTGTTAAAAATTCACAGGTTCAATGCTCACCGAGAAACTGCAATGGTCGAGAATAAGCAAAAGGAAGATGGTTATCTAGCTCAGATTGATCAATTGAAGTCGCAGCTCAAGAAGAAAGACGTCGAGATCCTATCAGGGGTATTCCAGAGACAAGCAGTTGAGGGTCGCCTCAATGAATCCATGGCCTCCATAGAGGAACTGAAAATCCAAGCTGAAGTGAAGAGATCTAGAAATGAGGGACCTAGTATGGATGGTGTTTTTGGAGAAGACGCTTGGGAGTTACATTGCCGATACTTGGAAGGGATCATGCATAGGAGAGACATTCTCATTCAAGAGCTAATTCAGAGACCGAAGCATCCCGACACCAAAAAGCTGTTCAAAGAAATTCAAGACTGGAGCAAGAAGCATAATGGATGGGGGGACTGACACTTGTGGACTTTGATGACATGCCGTAGTTTTCTACTCTGATTATTTGGACCACCGCCAGGCTTGTTGGTTGGGATCTATGATTATTGTGTTCAGACTTGTTATCTTGGATTTGTGATTGTTGACATTTGGTTTTCCTCTTGTTTTCTTAATATATGAGCAGAAGTTCCGTTCTATCTTGTTGATAAACTGGAATCAAGGGGTGGATCGCCCTGCGGATATTCAAACATGTTCATTTGCATTTGCATATTCATAATCATTTTGCATAATCATTGTGCATAACAGGTGGTCAAGGCTGGTAATTCTCATTTTGATCTGGTTTTCTTCAGAATCTCAGACTTAACTCCTCAGGCCATTCAAGAGTTGATCATGGAGCAAGTTCAAGCTGAGTTGAGGGAAATGCGAGGCCAGATGGGGCAGCTTATGGGGAATGTGCAAACTCTCATGCAAGACCAGAAGATGCTGAGGGAGGAGGTCAATCAGATGAAGACTCAGATGGGTTTGGCCATGGAAATTTTGAATAGGGTGTTGAAGAAGGAAGATAATCCTGTGCCCGCTTCCACAACAGAGATCCTTACTCCTCCCATCTCTTTGGAATTTGATTTAAATCGTGGATTACCTCGTGAATCTCTTCCACAAGCGGAAGTTCCAGAACTTTCCCAACAGCAGCTAGGTCTTGGTTCCCAAGAGAAGCCCATGGGCAAAAAGTGTACACAGAGACAGAAGAAGTCTGAAAGAGTTTTTCATCCGCTCCCTGTGCCATATTCTCAACTATTGCAGCATCTCCTTCAGTTGCAACTGGTACAGAAAAGGACTTTGGCTCCTCTCACTGGTAATCCTCCACCAGGCTATGATGCAAGAGCCCATTGTGATTTCCATTCTGGGGCACCAGGGCATACTGTGGAGAAATGTAGGGCCTTCCAGCACCAAGTCCAGGATTTGATTGATGCAGGGGCAATTGAGTTCACGTCGGGCGGCGTGAATATACAAGGTGATTTTACCCCAATTGTTGCGAAAAAAGTGGAGACTCCTCCCCTCTTTGCAGGATCCACCTCATGTCATGGACTTTCTCCACAACCTTTTGCTGCAGAAGCTCTGCGTCAGCAACCTTTGTTTGTGCCTCAGCCAAATGTGGAAAGGAAAGTGCAAGCGCAGGTGAGGCGCCCAAATCAGCACCGACAGCAGAATTATCAGCAACAGGGGCAACCGAGACCAAGAAGGCCCAAGAGGATATTTGATCCTATTCCTATCCCTTATAGTTAGTTGTTTGCTCGTCTGCTCAAGAACTCTCTGATTCAAACGAGGAGTACCATGTCGGTACCGTACCCTATTCCTCCGGATTATGACATGACTGCTTGGTGCGAGTTCCACTCGGGAACGTTTGGGAAAACGATTGACAAGTGTAATGTATTCCAGCACAAGGTGCAAGACCTGGTAGACTCAGAGATCACTGTATTCACTAAAGATGATATGTACATCAATGGAGGTCTCCTTTCTCAAATGAACACTCAGTCTGCAAGTACGTCCAGACAGAATTAAGCTTCCTCAGTAATGGCAATCTTCAGCTTCTTTACTGCAATTTCATTTGTAGTTTTTCATTTCTTGTTAAAGAATCGTATGCATGTAAGACTTGTTTGTTTTTTTATGATGATATTAATGCAATGAGTATGTTTTTCTTGAAGTAATCCATTCATGTTCACTCTTAAATGTTTATATGCACTGCAGTACCAATTTTCTTGTTTAGAACTCTTGAGGGAGGATGATGAGACGAAAACACAGAATCTCTGGTCGTATGTTCAAGGATAGAACCCTGTTGAGGATGTACAGACATTGTTTCAAACCCCTAAACACTGGAGAGATAAGGAGATAAACCTTCGTTAACCCCTTTGAGCCTTGGAGTAGGAGTTTCTTTCGTACGAAAAAAACCCTCGTACTTAACCCAGGGGCAAGTTAGGCGTCAGTTAGTTTCACCGAGCGTTCAAATTTCAAGGAGAGTGTGCATCTGAGGATCCATTACCTTCTATCCCACCATCAAGAGGTCAGGAGATGCGAAACCACGAGGGCTATCCATCAATAACTAAGGAGTGAGGCAGTCACAACCCTGTCAGGCAAGTAAGACAACCAGTGTCACACGCTTTGTTCAGAAAGGGGAATAAAAAAAAAGAAAGCCCGCTAAGTCGAAACTTGTGAACAAGTGACTTAGGCAAAAGTCAGGGCATCCCGCTGGACTTCAAAATCGAAAAAAAAACTCAAAGGAGTCAGTCCAGGCAAAAATTAGGGATCAAAAAGCAAAAGAAAGAAAAAGAGAAAAAGCGAAAAACATTACAAGAGAAAATCCTCGATAAGAACAAATTCGTGTGATTACAGACACAAAAGATAAAAAGGGATGACTGTCACTCCAAAACTTCCTTAGGTGTCAAACCATTAGTGGCATGGGTTCCTTAAAGATCATGAACCTTTTGAGAGATGAGCGTTTGTGTCAGATTAACTGAACATAGGACTGGAGAACATCACGAAGAGTGGGTGGGCACCGATAAATTTTGAGCCATAAATCCTTTTTCTGAAACCGTGAACCAGACCACTTTACAACCCTTTAAAGTCCTAATTGAAACAGGGTTTATTCCGAAAGCGTACTTCAACAGGATAGCGTTCCTAACTCCTACGAGTTGTGCTAATAAGACTTGTTGGTATTGCATGTGCGCATTGTTTTGCCATTCAAAAAAATCAAGGTCGCATCCCAGCTAGGGATTCGTTCACAAGGCTTGGCGACGCATTTTCAATAAAACTTCGAGGTTAACATGAGTGTTGCATTAGAATTATCATTCTCATAATAAACTTGTTCTGCTTGCCTATACATGCCTAAGCATCAACGCAGCTTACACAGTGAACGTCAGTCGAGAAGCTCGATCACGCCAAGTTGAGATGGTGAAAATTCTGAAGGACAATCATATCAAAGGGCAGGCTGCCAAGAGACTCAGTGTAGAGTGGGCTCTCCCCAGTAAGTCGTGTTAAGATGTAGCCAATCACGTCGAGAAATCTCTCTGAAATTCAGTTATTCTGGGGCATTCATTCTAAGATCAGGGGCAAAGTCACTTCAAAGCTCATATTGGGGCAGGCCACCTCTAGAGCGTGAGATTGTCCACTCCTGAAAATGCTTAATTGAAAAAACCTCCTCAAGGTTTAAAGTACTAGAGAAGAGTATTTTCAAGTCATTACAATCCCTTTCGAGGTAATGTACTTCATGGATTATGAAGACTGGGGTAGTTATGTCGAGATATGATAAATCTCTCCAAGAGTTTGAAGACCCTGGGGCAGTGCGAACGCCTGATCTTCTATAAAATCCTCTTGAGATGATTTCTTCCATTAGACCTAGTGGTCTGGGGCAAGTGAAAAGTTCAAAGAGCCGTTTATGACCATGAAGACAAGTCAGGCTGCACGGCAATAGGATTGTACTTCCCCAGCAGTTGGCTCTCCCCAGCATTGAGATTGCTCCTTCCCCAGCAGGAAAAACTTTCCTCAGCAGAGCAGCCCTTCCCCAGCAGGAGACCTGGAAAGTATTTTCTCTAAATCAAGACGTTATCTCCCCACAGAATCAGGGTTTTCACTTCCCCCATCTGGTCAGGAAGCGTGCTTTCGCCGACAATGTCATATTCTAGTCCCCAGCAAGGTGGGAGTAAAGTCATCAGTAGGCTAAGTTCAGCTGTTTTCCCCAAGCATGATGGTATTATATATGGACTGTTTTCCCCAAGCAGGATGGTATTATGGACTGTTTTCCCCATGCAGGATGGTATTATGGGCTGGCACCCCCAGCAGGTCCTAAGCCCATCTGTTATTAGCAATCCTCAGTAACAGACTTTCGGTTCCGTTATTGGCGCTCATTCTCAACTCCCCCAGCAGTGGAGAAATCTCAGGTTTTGGATGTTACCTTCAGTGAAAGACAGGTGTGGCCCCCGGTAGTTCTTTTGGGATTTCATCCCCAGCAGAAGTTGTTGATCCGAAGAGTCGATCAGTATGACCCTTCTCAGCAGAGTTCCTGGATTCAGAGGACAATTTTTTTTTGTCATCCCCAGCTGAATTGGTCTTTTCTCTCCATGCATTTATTTTGCTGGAGGGACCCCTTTCGCACATCATAAGCATTTGCATTGCATCCTCAAACGCGTAGCATTTCCACTTCGTGTGGAGCATTACGGCAAAATTCAAACATTTTCATTTGAAGCATAAGCCAGGTTTGATACTTTCCTTGCCAGTTCTCTTTCTCAGCAGAGATGGCATAACTCAGGAGATTTTGGAGGGATGCGTTCCTCATCCTTGTGCTCCCCGGCAGAGTCTTTTATTTAGACTTCTCCTTTCCCCAGCGGAGTCATCTTATCTGTGGATCGTGAGTCCGTTAGAAGTTTGGCCTTTCTCCTTTGTGGAATCCAGTTCTCGCCTGACAGTCAGTTCTTGCTTGACATATTTTGCTAGCCAATTTCCCTTTATCAGCAGGGATGGCAGTTATTTTGCTAGTTCTCTTTATCAGCAGAGATAACAATCCTTTGAAGAGTTTCTTCGTCAGTTCCCTTTATCAGCAGGGATGGCATGTATTTTGCTAGTTCTCTTTGTCAGCAGAGATAACAATCCTTTGAAGATTTTCTTTCGTCAGTTCCCTTTATCAGCAGGGATGGCATTTATTTTGCCAGTTCTCTTTCTCAGCAGAGATGGCATGACTCAAGAGATCCTGGAGGGACCCATTCCTCATACTTGTGCTCCCCAGCAGAGTCTTTTATTTAGACTTCTCCTTCCCCAGCGGAGTCATCTTGCCTGTGGATTTTGAGTCGGTTGGGAGTTTGCCTTTGTTTGGCCCTTCTCTTTTGTGAAATCCAATTCTCACCTGGTAGTCAGTTCTTGCTTGACATATTTTGCTAGCCAATTTCCCTTTATCAGCAGGGATGGCAGTTATTTTGCTAGTTCTCTTTATCAGCAGAGATAGCAATCCTTTGAAGAGTTTCTTCGTCAGTTCCCTTTATCAGCAGGGATGACATGTATTTCGCTAGTTCTCTTTGTCAGCAGAGATAGCAATCCTTTGAAGATTTTCTTTTGTCAGTTCCCTTTATCAGCAGGGATGGCATTTATTTTGCTAGTTCTCTTTATCAGCAGAGATAGCAATCTTTTGAAGATTTCTTTTGTCAGTTCCCTTTATCAGCAGGGATGGCATTTATTTTGCTAGTTTTCTTTATCAGCAGAGATAGCAATCTTTTGAAGATTTCTTTTGTCCGTTCCCTTTATCAGCAGGGATGGCATTTATTTTGCTACTTCTCTTTATCAGCAGAGATAGCAATCTTTTGAATATTTTCAGTTCCCTTTATCAGCAGGGATGGCATTTATTTTTCTAGTTCTCTTTATCAGCATAGATAGCAATCTTTTGAAGATTTTCTTTCGTCACTTCCCTTTATCAGCAGGGATGGCATTTGTATTGCTAGTTCTCTTTATCATTAGAGATAGCAATCTTTTGAAGATTCTTTCGTCAGTTCCCTTTATCAGCATGGATGGCATTCATTTTGCTAGTTCTCTTTATCAGCAGAGATAGCAATCCTTTGAAGATTTTCTTTCGTCAGTTCCCTTTACCAGCAGGGATGACATTTGTTTTGCTAGTTCTCTTTATCAGCAGAGATAGCAATCCTTTGAATATTTCCTTTCGTCAGTTCCCTTTATCAGCAGGGATGGCATTTATGTTGCTAGTTCTCTTTATCAGCAGAGATAGCAATCTTTTGAAAATTTTCTTCGTCAGTTCCCTTTATCAGCAGGGATGGCATTTATGTTGCTAGTTCTCTTTATCAGCAGAGATAGCAATCTTTTGAAAATTTTCTTCGTCAGTTCCCTTTATCAGCAGGGATGGCATTCATTTTGCTAGTTCTCTTTATCTGCAGAGATAGAAATCTTTTGTAGTTTTTCTTTTGTCAGTTCCCTTTATCAGGAGGGATGGCATTTGTTTTGCTAGTTCTCTTCACCAGCAGAGATAGCAATCTTTTGAAGATTTTCTTTCGTCAGTTCCCTTTATTAGCAGGGATGGCATTTATTTTGCTAGTTCTCTTCGTCAGCAGGAATAACAATCTTTTGGAAGATTCTTTTCGTCAGTTCCCTTTATCAGCAGGGATGGCATATTTCGAGACTACTTTGTCAGTTCTCTTTATCAGCATAGATGACATAACTTGGGAGAGTTTATTTCACTTTATACCCAGCATAGCTAGCACTCGTCCGTGTTGTGACAGTACATCATTTATGGCTAATTCTCCAGTGGAGTCGTCACTCCTTTGAGGATTGCAAATTTCCGGGTTCTTTGGTATTCAATCTCCGTGCATCCCGATTGTCTGAAAGCCGTCGCTATCATACCCTCAGGACCAAGTTGATTGAATAGGGGCAACTGTTGCACCCCAAAATTTGCCCTCCTTACTTTAGTACTAACTGGCTTATGTTTCATTTCATTTTTGCATTATCATGTGTGCATATCATTGGTTCATAGCATGGGGTCAAGGTGCCCGAGGCAGTTCAAGAGGAGAAGATGTTCTTCAAGCAAGAGTCCTTGTATTGTCCAAGAAAGCTTAAGTGGGTCACTCTCTCCTAACCAGTGCAGAAATTAGGGTTTTGAGATTCTTGGGTTTATTGATCCAATGGGTAAGCTTCTTGGGTTTTTATCATCATCAAATGGCATATCTTATCTTTGTTGGAGAGGATACACATCATATTCAGAGGAATTTGGATTTGGAGACTGTGCTATTTCCTCCTAGATTGAGGGTACCAGAATTAGGGTTTGCTATAAAGTCAGTTTATTTCTGATCTCTTGGGAAAGACTTGATTCCATGGTATTCCTTGGGTCCCTAAGTATCTGGGAATGGAAGATTGTCCATCAGTGTGGTTCATGAGAAGTTCAATTGGCCAATGGATTGGGAATCAGGAGAATCAGGAGAAAAACCAACAGTGAGAGGGGAGTCAACTGTGAAAGCTTGAGGTTCTCTCCAAGGTTTTCAAGGTCTCACATTCTCATATGGTCTTCAAGGGTCAAATTTCATACCATTTATCAAGAATCAAGGGTTGGTACAAAAGTTACTAAATATGGAAATGACCTATAATTTGAAAGTTTCCTTTTTGGGCAAGTTCTTACACTACTTTCAACTTGACTTTTCATCATCAAGAAAGCTTCAAATGAATTTTCCTCAAACATGAAAGTTGAAGATATTTTTCTCCCCTTTACAACAAGTACTAGTGGATCTCCATATCATTTGTGAAACTCAAGTTATGATTAAAAGAAGGCAAAGTGGTTTTTAGGGTTCCATTTTCACAACTTTTGCATTTTGGGACATAGTGACCTATAATTAATTCCATTGCTTCAAGGCACATTCTAACATCAAAGAACACTCCTTAAGGATCATTTTGGGCCTTTGAACCAAGAAATTTCATGACTTATTCATTACTTATTTTACATGGTGCAAAATTGCCAAATTATTTAAATCTTATGAACCAAGACATCTTAAGGCCCAAATTCAATTCAGGTGTAATTAGCAATTGGAAATTGAGTGATCCATCATAGAATGTTTGGATATACATGCATGGAGGAGGGTGTATTTAACATTATGCAAGTTTGTCAAAAGGCCCAAAACTCATTAACCAAGGAGTGAGTAAGACCTAAATGACCAGATGTGAAATAACCCTAAGTATTTAAGATTACTCATGCATTATTGAGAGGGAGGACACGTGATTTGGAGGAGAACCAAAGTTTCAACCCTAATTCTTGATTTCTTCATAGCTTACAATCCACAAGGGTTTTTCACAAAGTTCTTCCACAATCTTCTTTCTGGGGATCCACAGAGCACAAACCAACCATCCTTTGAAGCTAACAGTGAGGATACGTGGTGCATAATCTCAGGTTAGTGATATTTTTGATGATCATAAAACTCTCTTTTTAAACTTGCATAATGATCTGTGATTATTGGTGATGATTCTGATATATTTATTTTTGAGATTGGACGTGTATATTGGTTGTTTTGTGAGTTTCAAGTTTTTGAACCCTAACATTTTTCATTCATTTTGACTTATGCATTGGTTATTTGTGAATTTTGATTGCATATTTGAGATCCTGACGAAATTCTGGTCAAGAAAGTGTATTCGTGTGCGTTTTCTGGGTTCTTTTAAGTTGCAGGTGACCGGAGGTGGTGGCCGGAACCCTAGCTCCGGCGGCTGGCAAGGGTTCCGGCGAGGTGAAGGGGCTGGAGGTAGGAGATGAAGTCTCCACCATTGATTTATTTCATCGTGTGGCCATCATGCTGCCACGTTTTATTTTTTCTGAGTTTTTATTTTAATGTTCGTGTGTTTATTACCCTACGGTAGTTACCATGTTCCACCAATCTAAGCCTTGCATTTTATTAGAATGTTGACTTGATGACTTAATCTTGTGCGTTTGATGAATCATACGGTTGGAATTGTGCCAACAAATTAATGAACCCATGTGCTGCTCACGTGGGAGTGTAGGGTATGCTGAGTGTTTGCTTGTGTGCTTGTGTACGTTGGCTGTTGTGTGCGTTTTAATCATGGCCGTTAATCATGAATACATGCTGGTTTGGTTGACTGATTGGTGAGCGTCTGATTGATCTAAAGGTGGGGAAGGAGTCAACGTGGTGGACTGAAGCCCACGTGTGTCTTTTTGTTTTATTTTTATTTTCTGATGGGTTTAAGTGGTTGGGCCTTCTACTTACACCCCCTTTTCAGCCCGTTTCAAGTTTTTAACGTGTTTTTGTTACTTTCCAGACCCCCTTGCGCATTTCCATATTTTTTATTTTATTTAATTGTTTGCATTTCATTTTAAATTTTTAAAAATAGATAATTGCATTAAAAAATTCCCAGAAAATTCATGAATCATAATTATAATTTTATAAAATTTTGCAAATTTTATTTTAGTATTTTATTTTATTTTTATCATCTGAAATAATTATTTTAATAATTTCCTTTTTGAATTGTTCATATTATGCATACCATGACTTGTCTATTTTATTTCTCATCATCCATAAAGCATTTTGAACTCATTCTTTTTGCACTGTTTCACAAACACATTGAATTGCATTAAAATATTTTTCTCTCATTTTTAAAATCATTTCATATTGCATTTTAGTCCTCCTTTTTGCATATTGAGCCATGTTTCGTGTCTGAACTTTGCATAATTGTTTGAGTGACTTATATTTTGAATTTTGGCATGAGTTTTTAACATGTTGTTTGCTTCTGGTTAAGATATGTTGATAATTAATTTGGTGATTTTAGAAGATGTTTTGCTAATTGTTTGATTGCTTTTATTTGACGTCTTCTTGCATGCATATCTCTGATCATATCTGATTACTTGTTTGAAAAGGCACTTGTGCCATCATTTGGGTCTGCTTCTTTGACTTCATAATCCATGTTTAGGTCATCCTCATTCTGTCTTGGTTGAATTTCACTTGGTTTATAATCATTTCTCTTTGGTTTCTGTCTTGGTTGAGTTTCATTTGGTTTATTGTCACTTATGTCCGTTTGCACTAACCTTTTATGCAGGGGCTGAGCTAAGTTATTTGAGGGTGTGGATAGTTATCCATGTCCACTCTCACTCTTTATGTCTCTCATCTTTTCTTTTCTTTAGGCTTAGGTTGTCGTCAAACCTCACTAACCGCAGGTCACCCATGCATGATAACATTAGGGCTCTTAGTTTCCCTTTAGAGTTTCCTTTGTGTCTTCTCTCTTCTCATCTCAAAACTTCTTGAAAACACTTAATAAGGATAAAGTGTATTGCGCACGAGCCTTAAGCGTGGGGAATGAGAAATGAGGGGCTTCCTCTCATCTTTCTAGAGTGCTTAGCGAGCGTCCTGTCTTGGGAAGATTCGTTAAGCATTCGTCCCTGTGCCCTAGACTTTGGTGCAATGCAAGTTATGAACTAACTCAAGTCACTTCTGTCCTAAAAAATACAAAGAAACTTCAAACATTTTTGTCCTTCGGGATTGTCAAACTAAAGGCTATTTTCAAAAAGGGCACGTTACTTTCCGTCTGAGTCGCAAACAGGCATCGACCCTAACTGTCGGACGCGAACTTAACACGCTTATAAAAAACACAAAAAGAACTTGGTCCGAACTACGTTGACTCTGAATTTCCCATTGCACGAAGGGAGTACGTAGGCCTAGGACGTTGACGTCCTACCGAGTCTGTCTTAGTTGTTCCCTTCCCTCGTCTTAGTATAGCCATAGATGATAGGATAACTCACCCTTAGAATAGACAACAAGCGTGGATCCCATCGAGTACGATGGCCGCGTGTGGTGATAGCACCTTCCCCTCGCATAACCGACTCCCGAACCCAGGTTATGGTTGCGATGACCATTCCTTTCCCTCTTCCTCAGGTTTATGCGGTGTTCCCTTTCCCTCTCTTGGGATAAATTTACACGGCTGGCGACTCTGTTTTCCGCGCAACTCTCGCGTTTGTACCTGGATGAAAATCCTGGGAGCGACAGACAAGGCAAGAACTAAAGAAAAATCCACTCAAGACAAAGGGTCTCAATGTGATGGATGTAAAGGATTTAGTCACATTAAAGCTGAATGCCCTACATACCTTAAAGAACAGAAGAAGGGGTTGTTTGTATGTTGGTCTGATGATGACTCTGAAAATGGGGTTGATAAAGAGTATGCCAAGCATGTAAATGTCTTGACTGGAGAAATGTGTGATTCTGATGAAGACTCTTGTGATGAAGAAGTGTCTTATGATGAGTTAGCTGCTTCATACAAGGAATTATGTATTAAAAGTGAAGAAGTCTATCAAATGGTAGAAAGATAAAAGAGAATCATATCCAAATTACAGACTGAAAAAGAAAAGCACCTGTTAATCATCTCTGAGCTAGAAAATCAAGTGACCTTGATATCTTCAAAACTTGACAACAAGACCAAGTCTGTTAGAATGTTGAACAGTGGTACTGACACATTAATGAAATAGGTTTTAATAATCAAACCCAAAAAGGGAAAGCTCTTATTACAAACTTTATTCCTTCTAAACCTGAATCAAGGATGTTGAATCAAATGTCTTAACAACATAGTAGAAACCACTCTAGAGGAAAATTCCATCGCTGGAGATGTCATTACAGTGGTCGATTTGGTCACATAAAATCTTTCTGCCTCAAGTTGTATGGATATCCTAAGCTTGTTCATCAACCCAGACCTAAACAGGATACTAATAAATAGGGGATTCGCAAGGCTGCTAATTGTCTTGTAGCTCACACTTCTCTCAGAGTCTCTGCTAAAGAAGACTGGTACTTTGATAGTGGGTGCTCCAGGCATATGACAGGGTTGACAGCCAATCTAATCAACATCAATCAACTATGTAATCAAGGTCTCAAAGTTAACTTTACAAAGTCTGAATGTTTTGTAAAAAATGAGGAGAATGAAATGCTTATGAAGGGAGTCAGATCTAAGGACAACAACTACTTGTGGGTTTCTTAAGAAACAAGTTGTCTCTCCGTATGTCTTCTATTCAAAGATGATAAAGTTAAACTATGGCACCAAAAACTTGGCCACTTGCATCTGAAATGTATGAGGAAGATCATCACTAAGGAAGCTCTCGGAGGCATTCCAAAACTTAAGATTAAAAAAGATGAAAACTGGATGAGTGTGGATCAAAGTCATTACAAGAGTACAAATTGGGCAGGTAGTGATTATGATAGGAAGAACACATTGGGAAGTTGTTTCTTCCTTGGGAATATTCTCATATCTTGGTTCAGCAAGAAGAAAAACTATGTCACCTTGTCCATTGCTGAGGCTGAGTATATAGGAAGCAGTTGTTCTCAGCTGGTATGGATGAAACAGATTTTGACTGAATATAATGTCAAGAAAGATGCCATGACATTATATTATGATAATCTAAGTACCATAAACATTTCCAAAAATTTCATTCAGCACAACATTGATATTCGTCATCATTTCATAAGAGAACCTGTAGAGAACAAGATTGGTGCCCCTGAACACGTGACGACTGGTCAGCAACTGACAGACATTCTCACTAAAGCGTTGAATGTTAATCAGTTTGAAAAATGGAGTGGCAAATTAGGAATGTGCATGTTTGAAGATCTATATCAATTAATGTTGATCAAGCGTGCCAATAAAGTTTTCTATTTCTCCAATCAAGTGGCACATGTCTATATAAGGAAATCATTTCAAATATTCCAAATTTATTATCCCCCTTATTATCTCTCCTCTGCGTTTTCGCCCTCTAGTCCGTTCATCTTCCAACTCAACAAGGATATCTTTTTCTATTCTCTTCACAACATCTATATTCAACTATCTTTCAAGATGTCTTAACATCACATTTCATCTCCAACAAATGCTCCTAAATATTTTTCTTCTTCAAAGGTTAGGGTTGATCCTCTCTCGGCTATGGGAACTACAAATGAGGAAGTTCTTAATGTAATGTCGCTGTCAATGGTGCCTTGCACTGAAAACATGCAAAGGAAAGATATAACCCCCTTCTAAGACTAGGAAGAGCCATGCAAAGAGTAAGTCTTCTACATCTTCCTTTGTTGTTAAGAAGGTTCACACCATGCCTAGCCTATATATTGACCCTATCAAAATTGGGACCACTAAGTCGGATGCTAAGAAAATCTCTGAACCTGTGATTGAAAACCCTAATCTAGATGAATCAGAGAAAAAGGCTATTGATAGAAACATCCGTAGGCTTGTTACTTATGTGATGAAAGAAGGTAGGGCAGAAGATGTGCCAGATATTGAAATATCTATGACACAAGAAAATGCTACTGTTGTTACCACCATCATTAGTCTTACTGGTAATGTGTGTGGTTCTTCTATACACCTGGACCCAGATTGTGTTAAGGATCAATGTGTGTCTGAAAAATAGAGGATTCCAAGTAGGAGGAAGGATGTTCCTACTGATGTCGTCAACACTGATGAAACGGTATATGATGAAGAAGTCATTACTAAAAATCTTTCCCCTGGTATTGCCAAAAGGCTGAAGAGTAGGAAAGGTAAAGTTGTTGTTATTGAGAACACACCTTCGAGGAGTATTAAGAAGAAATCTACTGTTGGCCCTACAAAATCTTGGATTAAAGTAGCTATTCCCTCTAGGAAGAGAAAGGTTGTCTCTGCTAGAAAGTCAGAATATGATGTCGAGGATGATGTCCAGGACGTCATTCCTGCTAAGATATCTGTGATTAAGAGAGCCTCTTTGAATGTGTATGATTCACCCTTGGACAACATCTCCTTTCACTCTGTTGAAAATGTGGAGAGATGGAAATATGTGTATCAAAAGAGGATAGCTATGGAACAAGATTTAGGACATAATGCCTTGGATTGCAAGGAATTCATGGAGCTTATAGAACATGCTAGGCTGATTAGATTAGTAACTAGTTTTACAAAATGCTATGAGGTTCTGGTGAAAGAATTTGTGGTCAATGTCCCTTCTGAGTGTGCTAATAGGAGGAGTAAAGACATAAAAAAAGTGCTTGTTAGAAGAAAGTGCGTAGAGTTATCTCCCTCCGTAATTAATAGGTAATTGGGAAGAAGTGAAGACCCTCAAGCTGAGCTTGAAAAATCAGATAACAAGATTGCAAGGAAATAACTGTAAATTAGGTTGAACATTGGCCTAGGAAAGGGAAACTCTCTGCTGGGAAACTTAGTGTGAAGTATGCCAATCTTCATAGAATTGGAACTGTTAATTGGGTGCCCACCAACCATACCTCAACCATCTCGACTGGTTTGGGTAGGTTCATCTATGTTGTTGGGACAAAAACCAGTTTTGATTATGGGGCTTACATTTTTTATCAAACCTTAAAGCGTGGTGGAACTTGTGCAGTAAAGATGCCAATATCTTTTCCATCCCTTATCTGTGGTATCATTCTAAATCAGCATCCTGGTATCTTAACTAGTGCTGACCGTGTCTGCAAAAGGGAATATACCTTGTCTCTCCACTACAAATTATTTGAAGGGACACATGTCCTAGACATTGTTAGGACATCTGACAAGAGATCTGCTACTGCAACATCCAAAACAAGTGTATTGTCTGAGTTAAAGGCAACTTGCAAGGAATTGGAATCAACTATAAAGAGTTGCACTGCAAGAAAAATCAAACTAGAAGGACTCATTATAGCTCTGTCTGAGGAAGGTGTTGACGACAACCTGGTTGATGCACAGAAATGGGAGGGAAATAGTGATGACCAAGATAATAGCAGTGGAGATGAGAGTACTGAAGATTAGAGATAGTTGAAGTTGTTGACTGTTTTACTGATGTGCTATTTGGGAAATGTGCACTATTTTGTTTCTGCTAATGTATTGCACTTTGTGTTGTTTGGATGTTTGTTTTATTAGATAATTTGTGCTTCGATTTGTGAGTTTTCTTTTTGAATGTGTGCTTTCATCTGTTAATGTTTGTTTCCATCAATGTTTATGCTTTATGCATTATTTGTATGCTTCCATATGTGTGATTCCAGTTATGCATGTTTACATTTACTCAATTTTTGGCTAAAAAGAGGGAGTAAAGTGTTAAAGTGTTAGTGTGCTTAGTTTGATGTTTCTGATGTTGGATCAGATGTCATGACTTCATGTCGTGTTTATACTATTGCTTAGGAGGAGTAGTTTTCTTTGTTGTTGCTGGTTGTATGAAACTATTTAGGGGGAGTGTAATAATCTGTTATTTGTCTATGCTAAAAGGTAAGATCCACTGGTGTTGGTGCGTAAGAACATGATGTCAGACTCTTTATTCTGATCTCTGTGGTTGCTTGTAAGATAGAGTAATGGTGTTGCTGTGTCTGGGAGAATGCATTTTCTCTACAGTAGGTTGTGATGTTTAGGGGGAGTGTGCTTGTGTTTGGTTTTGATGTTTGGTTCTATTGTATGAATTTGCAAGAGTTCATGTGTATTTTTCTTGTTATTTTGGTTTTCCCCTTCATGGGGGTAGTGGTTATATATGACAGGGGGAGCTTTATACCTGTCTAATATGTAGCTGCAAAGTTGCAGTTTGTACAAAGCTTACATGTTCTCATGTAGCTTGTGTTGTTCAGATTGATTTGTGATGTCAGACCAGATGTCTTAACATTGTGCTGTCAGGTGTACTCTATTGTTTTGACAACATTGTGTTTGGGCATGTGGTTTTTGTTGTTTATGTTTCATTTTGATTCCGCTGTGTTTGCCTCTGATGTGTGATGAAATTTTTTTAGCCAAAATTTTCCAAAGGGGGAGATTGTAAGTTCAGTGATTTTTGGATTGACAACATTTTGGTAAAATAACATGCTGGTAGCAAGATGTTAACCTGCCATGACAGTCAGACATCATGTTCAGTATGATGTTGTGACATGTGCCAGGACATGTTATACCAAAAAGTTAGGGCATGGCTGTTTTGGTATTTTTAGTGTGATTTTTGAGTGTATTTTAATTCACACGTTTGTGTTATCCAAGGGATGATATTGTGGGAACGTCCGTTTTGACAGATTATGTTAGTTTTCATAAAAAGGATCCTTGAGCCTTTTAAGGAAACTTTGTATTTTGTTCCTATTATTGTGCATGAGATTATGCTTATGATTTAAAGATGATTCCTGGTGATTTTATGCTTCAATAGTCCAAGCCCAAGTGTACAAAAGGTTATTTAAAGAGAATACCTAACCCAATTTTAGATATACATCACGTGAAGATTGAAGAAATAAGGATTAGCCATGTTTTGGTTGGTCTTTAGGGTTTAGTGTGCGTTATTTGTATGTCACTCATGTATCTTCTGATGCATTGAGGTAGACTGATTGTTCATTATAAATTGTCCACTCTAAAGCTTTTAATCAAGAGTGTATTGTTCCTGGTTGAAGCTTTTAAGCAAAACCAAGTATTGTACTTGGAAGGGTTAGTACTTCTATTTTGGGTAGTTGTTGTATTGTCACTGGGATTGTGACTGATTAGGAAGTGAGAGGGGGATCTCATATCTAGAGGGTGTCTAGGTAGAAGTTGCACAAGGTAGGGATTAGGCGAGAAGTTGTAAATGGGGGAGTTTAGCTTTGAACAAGTACTATCATAGTGAATTTCCTTCCTGGTTAACAACTACTGGTGTTATTTTACTTTTTGTCATTTAAGTTTCTGCATCTTTATTTGTGTGATCAAGCTGTTTTGATCTTAGTGTTGTGACATCTGTCTCGACATCTGGTATCTGCATGCCAGAATTTCATGAAGCAAGCTTTGTATTCATTCAAGATGAATGAAGACAAAGCATTGATGGAGCAGCTGGATACGTTCAACAAGATGATTATTGATCTTGAAAATATTGATGTTACCATCAGTGACGAAGATCAAGCGTTGTAATTGTTGTGTTCTATACCTAAGTCGCATGCTTAATTCAAAGAAACCCTCTTGTATGGAAGAGAGTCCCTGACCTTTGAAGAAGTTAAAGAAGCCTTTTATTCTAAGGATTTGAACGAAAGAAAGGAGCAGAAACCATCATCAGTTGGTGAAGGGTTATCTGTTAAAGGAAAATTCTCGAAGAGAGATGGTAGTTTCGAGAAGAAGAAAGGTAAAACTCAGCAGAAGTCTTATGGTGGTGATATTTGTGGGATTAAGTGTTATCAATGTAAGAAGGAGGGTCACACAAGAAAGATGTGTCCTGAGCGCCTGAATAAACATGGAGGTAAGGACATTGGCAATGCAACTATTGTGCAAGATGATTATTAATCATCTGATGTCCTTGTGGTGTCGAGCAGCAACTCTTGCAAAGAGTGGATTATGGATTCAGTATGTACTTGGCATATGACTCTAAACAAGAATGTGTTTGAAGAATTATGTGATCAAGATGGTGGATCAGTGTTGTTGGGAAACAATAAAGCTTGCAAGATTGCATGTATTGGATCTGTGAGATTCAAGCTCCATGATGAGTCAATAAGGTTATTGACTGTTGTTAGGTATGTACCTGATCTTAAGAGGAATTTGATTTCTCTTAGAGAATTTGACAAGAAAGGATATGTATTAAAAGGAGAGCAAGGTATCCTGAAATTCATGAAGGGGTTTCAAAGGAAGTATTGAGAGGCGTGAAGAAACAAGGCTTGTATACCATTGAGGCTGAGGTTCTAAGTGGTTTAGCAGATTTTCCATCCATGAAACCGGTGTCGAAGACAGAATTATGGCACATGAGATTGGGCCATGTTAGCGAAAGAGGCCTGGTCGAACTGGGGAAACAGAACCTGCTAGGTGGTGACAAAGTCGAGAAGTTGGAGTTTTGTGAACCTTGTGTATTTGGAAAATCCTGTAGGGTGGAGTTTAACAAAGGTAAACAAAGAATACATGGAACCCTTGATTACATGCATGTTAATCTTTGGGGGGCTGGAAGGAATCCTTCACATTCATGTGGAAGATATTTTCTATCCATAGTTGATGACTTTTCCAGAAAATTATGGGTATTCATTCAGAAGTCTAATGATGAAACTTTTGAGAATTTCAAAAGTTGGAAGGTTTTGGTCAAAACTCAAACTGCCAGAAAGGTTAAGAGGTTAAGAACCGACAATGGCCTTGAATTTTGCAATGAAGCTTTCGACAGCTACTGTGTTGAGTCTGGGATTGCAAGGCATAAGACTGTAGCAGGTACTCCTCAACAAAATGGCTTAGCTGAGATATTCAATCGAACAATTCTTGAAAGGGTTAGATTCATGTTGGTTAGTGTTGGATTGAAGAAGGTGTTCTGGGCGGAGGATGTTTTGATAGTAGCTTATCTGATAAATAGATGTCCCTCGACTGCCTTGGTGTTGGCTAGGAATTTCGACATTAGGCTTTGTTTGAGGATAATAAGTAAAACAAGTGTTTCTTAAGTTATTTTTAAAATTTGACAGGAGCATGTGTAAAGGCCCTGGTCGAAGAGGTCTTCGTAAGAAGGATACACTGGATAAACACTTAGAAATATTTTCTAAGTTTGGATGGCAAATTCAACGGGGGCGGTACAGAGCTTGCGTTCGACAGAGAGTTTTAATTTCAAATAAGGATAATAACTGTCTTTTGTACTTATCCATTTCTTAGAAATGACGCGTGTAAAGCTGTGGTGAATTGAAAACCTGCAGAGCAAAATGTGTCATTTTCTAAAGGAATGACCGTTGATGACAGTTATTTTTGACGCATTATAAATAAGAGTCACAGTGCATAGGATTTCTGTGTGTTCAATTGTTGTACAAATACTCATAAAATCACTCAAAGTATCTAAGTTAATTGAGAAAAGAGTTTTCGTTGAGAATGTACGTCTGAAACACCATTATTTTCATTTCAATTGAAGTTTTACTTTCAGTTTTATCAATTACTTCTTTTATTACAACTTTACTTTGAAGTTTCTTCATTGCAATTTCTTTATCAATTTCTGCAAACTTACCTTTTAAACTTTAAACAATCTTTTACAACTATGAGCGTTGTCGAAGTGTTCTTAGGATTTTCAGAAATAGTTTAAATAATCGCTATGTCCTAGGATTCACTGATTGATCCTGCAAGTAAACCATTTTTTGGAGACCAGCGGTTGTTTACCAATTTCCACGGTAAACAAATTGGCACGCCCAGTGGGACAGTGCTATTATTTAAAAAATATTTTTCTTTCTGAATTTTTTTGCATAAGTTCTTCATTTTTACTATCTAGCTAAACTTCATTGCATGCGATTTAGGAGTGGTAGAATAGCCACAAACAATGAAGAGAGACCAAGGAGAAGATACGTAAGGAAGATGGTGAATCAAAATCCACCAAATAATGGAGGACCACCCCCTTCATCTTCGACAGGAAGAAATACGGTTCCAACGTCAGTGTCTGAAATTGTACCATCCACGACAAGTACGACGTCTGTGCAGTCAATTACCCAAAGTGGACCTATTTTGTCTTATGTAGGAACACAAGGTCCACCAGTGACCACCCCCCCCCCCCCCTCCAGTGGGGAGTAATTTATTCAGACCTTATATGCTGGATTCTCAATGCCCCCAGTAGGTCGCGAATAACCTTATGGCATGCCAACATCAATGATGGCAAGTTTGCATAATACAACATCAACATTCACACACCCAGTGGTGAACGTAACTTCGTCATTGCAAGGATCTGGTTAAGACATTAAAAATTTGGGTTGAATTAGCCAGTCATTTGGGACAGGATTTCCTACCCAAATGCCTAATATAACCAATAATTCTGCAGTGGTGATAAGGCAACAGATGGACGAAGGCAATCACGAGATGGTCCAAATGATTACCCGACAAATGGATGTAATATTTAACCTTTTAATCCCAAACACTACCCAAATAAACCAACAAATAGAATTGCAAATGACACACATTGATAATTTCTTTGGTGTTCCACAACCCCCTCGACAGCCCCAAAGGGAATGGATGGTAGAAAACCCATGTGTAATCTTGGAAGAAGACCTCACAATTAACCAAGTCCAACGAAACATACCCCAGGAGAACGTGGTAAACCAGGGAGTAGGAGTCGAACCACCTAGAATTGAACAACCAATCCTAAGGGAAAGGGAACCAAGGGTAGTGATGGTGAATAGGAACCAAAATGCCGACGAAGTCATAAATCAGGTTCGACGTGAGGATATGGCAGCAGACAATAACCTAGCAACCATGGTCGAAAAAATTATGGAAAGGAATGGGGTGAATATTGGCCTTCGTAGGACAAATTATATATCACCATTGTCTGAGTACATTCTGTAAATAGAATTACCCCTCAGATGGAAAGTCCCCAAGTTTACTAAATTTTCAGGGGACACTAGTGAGTCCATAGTCGAACACGTGGCCAGATACCTAATAGAGGCAGGGGAAATTGCTAATAATGAGAACTTAAGGATGGAATATTTCCCAAGTTCACTTAAGAAGAATGCCTTTACATGGTTCACCACATTACCAATGAATTCAATTCATAATTGAACTCAACTAGAAAGATTGTTCCATGAACAGTTCTACATGGGAAAGTCGAAGATAAGTTTGAAAAAATTAGCCAGCATTAAGAGGAAATTCTCTGAGCCAATATATGTTTCAAACCCCAAATTTTACCCCTAGATTCAATCATCATTTGCATAATATTCTAGGCCAATCATTCATGCATAGCTAACCAATTATCAAGGTATGTTTATTTTTGCTCACCTGTGAATTAGGGTTTTCCCTAAGAGGTTCAATGGATTGATCAATCAAGGTTTGGATGGATCATCAATCAAACAAGTTCCCATACAATCAAGATACCTCCCTTCATCAATAACCAAGTGCAATATGGCTTCATTACATGTTCTTTAAGATTCGAATTCACCTGGCCATGAATTAGGGTTTTGTCAACCAAAGTCAACTGCATCTTTGACTTTTGATCAAGGCATGACCTCAAACCTTGGGGCATGATTCAAGACACTCTAATACATCGTTAGAGTTGATTTAAAGTATTCAAGTATCCCAAGGAATTGAATTAATTGAAGATCAAGAAGTGAAGATTCATCTGATACACAAGTCATTCACTACAAAGTCAAACCTTTGGCTTTTGGGTTTTTGGTCAAATATAAGCTTCTCAAGTCAAACTTCATTGGAAACATGTTTGATGATTGAGTTTGATCAAGAAAAATCAAGAGAAATGAGGTTACTTGCAAAAAGGGCAACAAAAGAGAAAGTAAAATTTTTCTAAGTTATGGATGCAGAATGATTTTTGACCATCTTATCAAGGCCATAACTCCCAATCCAAGCATCTATTTTCTTTGCTCCAAAGGCCGATTTGAAGAGCTCTTTCCATACTAAAAATTTGTCAATGAGGAAGAATTCCCAAAAAAAATGCATAGATTTCAAGGTATGAGGCCATGAAGTTGATGTTTCATTCAAGTGTGAAGTTCACCACTTAGAAAAATTTCCAGCAAATCTGCCTTGTAAAAGCAACCAACTTGTGAGCCATTTTTCACCATGATCCAATTTGATTCAAGGGAAACTTAAAACATAAAACTTGTAGAGCATGTTTCAAGCTTTCCAAAGAGTCCAATAACTCATTTTCTCCATACTTGAGCTGGGAGATTCGAAGGGAAGAAGTTGGCATTCCAACTTGAGTTTTTAAGTCATTTTCAGGTCAAAAACTTGAGCAAATCCAATTCAAATCTGCATAATCATGCTTTACAGACCTCGTTGCTTCTAAATCTACCCCTAATCAGAAGTTTCTACAAGTTTTGAGGTATTACACAAAGAGTTGAGCTATTATCCAAAGTTTCATTCCATTTATGGTGCATTTTGCTAAAAGGTCGCACTTCCATTCTTGAATAGAAGCTTTAATCACAAAGTCAACTTGTATGGAGCTTTGTGATTGTTTCTTCTATAGAATAAAAATTTATAAAACCTCTCAACCACCCTAGAGCCATGGTACTATGCATGGGAACTCCACATTTTCATGAAACCACACCATTTGATCCCAACTGAAATAAAACCATACAACTTAAATTATGCAGAATTTTTGCTTCTAAATCTTTCCCTATAAATAAAGGGTCTCTCCTCATTCAAAAACAACAAGAAATACACAAGAAATACACCTCAAAGTCTTGCAAACCTCCTCTGTACCAGAATCACCCTTTCTCTCACTTTTTCAACCTCCATTGAAGTGAAAATTGTGATTACTCAAACCATAGACTTTCCACTTCATTTAATCACCCAAATATCCTTAAAACACTATTCAGAAGTGGTTTAAACCCTTGAATAAATTTTGTACCATCCATATCATCATCCACCACTCTCACCTTCATACTTTGCAAAGAGTCACTAAGAAGAGACATTGGACCTTGCTTCAATAGGTAAGTGTTCTTACACTTTGAAACTCTTGAATCATTCATCATTTGTGAGTATTTTTTGAAGAAAAAATGTAGACCTAATTGTGTTTAATGTGTTCCTTCCATTGTTGGCAATATATCATATTCATATATGAGGTTTGTAATTGTTGAAACCTAGGATTTTGTTAATGTTTTTGCCCTTCTTGTGTGTTATACATTGAGTTTTAGGTTATGAAAATAATATCATTGGATTCCTTATGAAATTTAAAGCAACTTTCATTTTTATATATTTACGTTTCATTGAGTTTTGAGAAAGTTAGAGAGTTCAGAAAAATGCAAAAATTGGTGTTTTTAGCATCCTGCCCTGTATGAGTTTACGCACAGGCATGTATAAGTCGACGCATACTATTTAACATTGGTGTTTTTTTAGTATTTTTCCAGGTTCGCGTCGACGCACATGCATGTATGAGTCGACGCATACTGTTTAAAATGGTTGTTTTTAGCTTTCTGGCCTATTCGTGTCGACGCATAGCCCCTGTAGGTCGACGCATATATTCCTTTTATTTGCATTTTTTCATTTTTAGCATGTTTGTGTCAACACATATCCCCTTTAGGTCGACCTCAAGCATAGTTATCATGGATACACTTGTGAATCTTGTATATCATCCATTTTTCTTTGCACATATGATGATAGGTATACCTTTGGAGCTTATTCACCTATGTTGATATTATTATATCCATGTTAACTTGAATTCATTCTTGATATTGTTATATCCTTCACGACCATGATGATATTGTTGATGTTGTTACACTTATGTCCATGCTCAAATGTTATTGGTGTGAACATGCTTTGATAAGATACTTGTGTTGATGCTTTGGTCTTGTTAGAACCATGTCACGTGTATGCTTAATTTGTACATCATTAATGTTTAAGTATTTCTATGATTTATCCATGCTTATATGAACTTTGAATTGTCATTCATGTTTGAGTATTGTTATGACTTATTCATGCTTATATGAACTTTGAATTGTTATTCATGTTTAAGTAATGTATTGACTTATCCGTGTTTGTCTTGAAACTTTGAATGATATCATGTTTAAGTATTGTTATGACTTATCCTTGTTTGTCTTGTATTCATGATTAAGTGGTGTTAGTAAACCCTAATCCATGCTTATTTTAATTGTACACTTGAATCTTTGTTTTCATCCATGTTTGTTTTGGTCTTGTTAGAACCATGTCACATGAACGTTTTGGTCTTGTTAGAACCAAGTCACTCGTATGATTCTTTGTTAATATCATGTTTGAATGTTACCTTTAACTGATATCATGTTTGATTATCTTCTTTGTTCATCGCATCTATATTCATTCATTTTGTTTATGCTCACTTTAACTTTGTCAAGTTATCCCTAAGTGATGTTAGCTTGTTAGCCTTCATCCTTCTTTGTTATCTTTTGTTTCCAAATCCAAATGAAAGGTCTTTTCACTGACTTTATGTCATAGGTAGCTTAGCTTTACCTCAATTCCCCTCTTGACCTTGTTAGAGTCATTAACCTTTTCAACTTAGCCTTAGGATAGAGTTTGTAAACTCTATGTAAGTGTTATTATTATGAACACTTACCTTCCCCTTGGAACCTTGATCATTGTCAAGTGTTCTTCACCCTTATTAAGGTGAACTACGATTGCTCTGATTCCATCCTTGTTAGGATACATAGGCACAAGACCGCAAAGTTTTGGCGAGCAAACGAGTAATAAACCTCTAGGTCCCTCCCCATAGAACATTTTCAATCATAGCAAACAGCAATAACATAACACAAATAAAACAAGAGGTTTTTATAGAGTACTATAGATACTTAGGATGTTAATACCTTCCCTTAGTATAACCAACCCCTGAACCTTAGATCTCTTCACATTGTTGTTACATTGCGTAATTAGGGTTTTCTTCGATCTTTTCCCTTTCCTTTGGATGAATTAAAATTCGGTGGTGAACATTCCATGTTTTGTGATTTAAGTTAATACAATAGATTGATATCTGATTCTCACCGCAACAGAAATAACGACTTCACTGGGGATATACTTCCCCCCTAAGAGGGTTAAAGCTATCTTGTTTATTTATGTTATTTGTATATTTGTATATTTGTATATTTGTATATTTGTACATATTTGTTTGCTTGTTTGGATTCCTCCATTGCTTGGGTGGTGACCTTTTGTGTGGTGAGGTAAGTCCTAACCCGAACTTGAGCGTACATAAATAAGATAGGTTTGTGGTATAATATAAAGTTAACCGTTGGGAGTAGTCCTAACATTATTAACATATGATATAACCACTCTCAGTGGAAGCCCCTTTGGAATTACTGATGTCATGCGAGTAGTCGTATTGGCATTAATTTTTCTGGCCTGGGAGTTCGTGAAGCTTAGTACCTTAGTATCCCTTCACCCCTCTTGGCCTTCTTTGGACGTAGTGCAGTGATTATCTAGGTGTAGACCTATGATAATTGTCATGCAATACTACACTCAGATGAGTTTATCTTGAGAATATTATTGGCCTTCATGAGTAGTCGTGCAAGCCAATAATATCCGAAGGATTTATCAATGACTTTGAGAACTTTATAGAACCCGTTGTGCAGGTACAAAAACCCATAGTACATACCCTTGGGATGATTAGACCATAGCTCCATGCTCGTGATCTCAAACCCTAAATCCACATGTTTGCACATTTGTGTATATGAATATATATATGTTGGTGCATACATCCATCATTTGCATTGCATTCATGCACATGTCATCACATTTGCATTTCATTTGCTCATCTCGTTGTCTCCTCTCCAATTTTTGTTAAGTTCATCACCACAGTACTCGAGATAATTGCAAGTGAAGATGAATCATTTGGAGTGAGAAAATCAGGCACTTTGCGAGGATATCACCACTTTGAGAGCCCACATGGGGGCGTTCTCTACCACTATGAAGACTTTGGTGGACAACCAAGAGAGAGAAAATCAAGAGCTCCGAGATCAGGTTGCAAACTTGAAGACTGCTAAAAAACGTCTGACTAATATGGTGAAGGATTTGGTCATCTCTTAACATCAAGATGGTTCTTCTTCCTCCACTAATCAGCCAGCTGAGCAGAGCAGTGAGTCTAGGGGCATCCCTGTGTACTATGCCAAGTTGTTCCCTGTCCTCTTACAAAAGGGTTTGATCAAGACAAAAACTCCACCTGTTATTCCAGTGATCCATAGGAGCTACTTCAAGACAGTCGCCTTTTGTGCTTTCCGTCAAGGGGCATCCGGCCACGACATTGAAGAATGCTATGTCCTCAAGGAGAAGGTGAAAGAGCTGGTTCAAAAGGGCATTTTGTCCTTCGAAATGTGTAAACCCCAGGTTCAAATCACCCTTTTGCTAGAGCGTGGAATAAGCTCTTCTGTGCATATGGTGGACTGATTGCTATGGAGATTGAAGACTTTTCTTTAGGCTATGTCTTGTCAAATATTTATCACATTTGATGTTTCTTTCATGTGTAATTGTTTGTGTTTGTTAACGCATTGGCATGTAAGAACTTGTTATTTTGAATGATTAATGCAATGATTATGTTTGTCTTGAAGAAGTCCATTTGTTGTCACTAATTTAAATGCTTATTTGCTTTATGAATGCCAATACTACTCAATCTCTTGCTTATGCAAATAATTGGAAGCAGGATGACGAAAACGAAAACGCAAAATGTTTTGTTATATGCTTTTGAATAAAAATTGCTGATGATGTAAGGCATTGTTTCAAATTCGCAAACACTAGAGAAATAAGGAAGATAATCCCTCTTTAACCCCTTCGATCCATGAAGTAGGAGTTTCCTTCCAAATAAAAAAACCCTCAATTTAACCTGGGGCGGGGTAGTTTTCCACTAAGCCGATCTTGCACCCAAACATTCATAAAAAAGAGTGAGCATCCGAGGATCCACTCCACCATACCCTCACACATTAAGAGGCTAGGAGTCAAATCCAATTGTTATTGGTATCCTAAAATCCAATTGTTATTAGTGTCTCAAAAATCTAATTGTTATTGGTATCTAAGTCTGTTTGCTACTAGCTAAGGAATGAGGCAATCAATATCCTTTCAGCAAGTCAAAACGACTTATAGTCACATGATTTGTTCATAAAAAAATATCAAAAATGAAAAAAAGAAAAATCCCGCTAAATCAAAACCTATGAAGGAGATTTATGCAAAATTGGGGCATCCCGCTGGACTTCAAGGTCAAAGCCAAAAGACCCAGTCCAGGAAAAAGTTAAGGAATGAATAAAAACCCAAAAAGCAAACCATTGTTGTAAGTACCGTAAGTTTATTATATTAAATGTAGATTACTTATCCATGTTTGTCTTGAAACTTTGAATGATACCATGTTTAAGTATTGTTATGACTTATCCATGTTTGTCTTGTATTCATGATTAAGTGGTGTTAGTAAACCATAATCCATGCTTATTTTAATTTTACACTTGAATCTTTGTTTTATCCATGTTTGTTTTGGTCTTGTTAGAACCATGTCACATGAGTGTTTGGGTCTTGTTAGAACCAAGTCACTTATATGATTCTTTGGTAATATCATGTTTGAATGTTACCTTCAATTGATATCATGTTTGAATATCTTATTTGTTCATCTCATCCATATTCATTCATTTTGTTCATGCTCACTTTAACTTTGTCAAGTTATCCCTATGTGATGTTAGCTTGTTAGCCTTCATACTTCTTTGTTATCTTTTGTTTCCAAATACAAAGGAAAGGTCTTTTCATTGACTTTATGTCATAGGTAGCTTAGCCTTACCTCAATTCCCCTCTTGACCTTGTTAGAGTCATTAACCTTTTCAACTTAGCCTTATGAACACTTACCTTCCCCTTGGAACCTTGATCATTATCAAGTGTTCTTCACCTTTATTAAGGTGAACTACGATTGCTCTGATTCCATCCTTGTTAGGATACGTAGGCACAAGATCGCAAAGTTTTGGCGAGCAAACTAGTAATAAACCTCTAGGTCCCTCCCCATAGAACATTTTCAATCATATCAAACAATAATAACATAACACAAATACAAGAAGAGGTTCCTATAGACTACTATAGATACTTAGGGTGCTAATACCTACCCTTATTATAACTAACCCCCTAACCTTAGATCTCTTTGCATTGTTCTTACATTGCACAATTAGGGTTTTCTTCGATCTTTTCCCTTTCCTTTGGATAAATTAAAGTTCGAGGGTGAACATTCAATGTTTTGTGATTCAAGTTAATACAATAGCTTGATATCCGATTCTCACAGCCACAAGATGATTACTTGAATAGGTTTTGTTTACTTTAGGCCAGGTGTTTTACACAAGTTCCTGAGCATGAGTTGGTCGAAATGGCCGTTGGTGGCCTTGACTACTCCATTAGGAAGAAACTGGATACCCAATACCTGAGAGACATGGCACAGTTGGCTGACAGAGTTCGACAGGTAGAACGCCTGAAGGCTGAAAAGGCCAGGGCAAATAAGAATAACACAAAGGAAAGGGTAGCCTAGAGGGCCTTAGAGTCAAGCTGCAAGAGTTGGACATCAGTGAGGGTGCAAACTTAGGGATCAATATGGTTGAAATGACCCAGGAATCTGCTATGGAGGTTGATGAACAAAGGCTAAAACATGAAGAAAATGTCAAAGTGGCATATCCCAAGCAGGATGAGAATCTGGTTGAATTCCTTCACAGGTGCCAAAGGAAAAACTCTGAAGTAATGTTGTGCCCAAGGTACAACTCAGTCTTTGATAGGATGGTGTCATACCCTAAATTTTGACCACAAGACTTCACATCATTGTGCAAACAATCACCACAATATAGATGTATTTTCATACCCCACTAATCCTTTCAAAGATTGTTGAGTATTTACCTCAACCAAGGATTAGGGTTTTTGAGCCCTCTCAGAGCATTCAGGCAAATGATCAATCAAAAAGTGACATAATGTTTAACTTGTCGAGCCTCTCAAATATTCATGAAGGATCAATAGGTATCCCACATCAAGAATCTAACACAAGAATGCAACATTTCAAGTTGATCAAGCCTTAAGATCACCAGTGTCACCAAATTAGGGTTTTGGTCGACCAAGGCCTCCAAAGAGAAATTTTCATCTGGGAATGAGCCAATACTTTAACATATGATTCAAGAAGCTCAAAATAACCTTATGAGTCCATTCAAAAGTTCAAAAAAGCCCCAGGGGATGCATCTATAAAAAATCAGGAATTAGGGTTTTGACCTAACTCAGTCCATAAGTTGACTTTTGAAGAAAAGCATGACCCAAGACCTCGAGATATGCTTTAAGGACATCAAATACATCATATTAATCCATTCACAAGATTGGATTGATTCAAAGAACTTGGGTCATAAACAATATAAGGATTCAAATTCATCTGGACCACAAACTAGAGTTTCTGAGAAAAAGTCAACCCTACCTTTGACTTTTGAGCAAAGCATGACCTCAAACCTTGGGAAATGATTCAAGACACTCAAAAACACATTTGGAATCCATCCATTAGGTTCAATCTAGCCCAAGGACTTGATTTCATAAAAGATCACAAAGTTCAAAATTCATCTGATACAAAAAGTCAGCTGTGATCAAAACCAAGTTTGACTTTTGGATTTTTTTGACAAACATGACCTCTTTAAGTCAAACACAATGTTAACTTATGATTTGGGTCATCATCAATCAAGAAAAATTAAGAAAAGTGAGGTTACTTGCAAAAGGGAAAACTTGAGAAACTTGAAATTTCACTAAGTTATGGAAAATAATGGTTTTTACCCAACTTTGCAAGGCCATAACTTGTGATCCAAGCAACCATTTTCTCTCATCCAAAGCTCAAATGACAGCTCATCTTACATACAACAAGATTGTCCAACAGAGGTACCCCAAAAAAATGCCTAGATTTTGAGTTATAAAGCCATAAAGTAAGGGTTTCATGAGATTTTGACTTTGACACTTAGAAATGTGTTAGACAGACTCTGTCTCATGTTTTTCCCAACTTTGGAGGTATTTTTTATTATGATCCAAGATGCATCAAGACCAAATGTAAACATCAAAGTTGAAGTATGATATACAAGCTTTCCAAAGAGTACAAGAACATCCATTGATTCAACTTGAGCAAGAAGTTATGAACCTTACAACATGCCTTGATACAAATTGATTTTTGGCAGCATTGGCACATAACTTGCATCCCACGATTTCTTGAGCCAATTTAGGACACTCGCATCATTGGATTTCTGTATAATGTCAACATAAATGATGAGGAATTTTAACCTTAAGGCCAAAAAGTCAAGAACCTTATCCCTTTGGCATGTGGTGATCAATGTTGCAAATCCAAAATCCAATCTTGTCATATGGCATTGAAAGGATACATTGAGGTGACATGAATCAGTTTATATCACTCTAAATGAGTCAAGTCTTATCCAAGAATCAAAATACCTAAAACCTGCAAGTTCAGCTCAAGTCAATGGCTAGAGAAGACTTTGAACACCTAGCCATGTCCATTGGACAATAGGGTGATCCAACCCCTATTCACCACTCATCTAAAAAAAACTTCCTCTACTATAAATATAGGTCATTTCTGGTTGATCAAAACACACCAAAACATAACAACACTTGTTTTCCACCATTTCACTCATCATTCCAAATTTTTAAGTTCATGAGGTGTGAGAATCGAATTTTGCAATAGGGAGCAATTTAACTCAAACCAATGGTTCTAACGCCTCACATACATCATATATAAGTGATCCAAACCCTTGAACAACATATGTAACACCAGATTCATCAAGTTCATATCTCACCCCAAGCCACCTGCAGTTGGATTCGAGCCCACAAATCCAGAGGTTTTCAATCCATTCCAAGCATCTCAACACACTACTTGAGGTCCAAGGAAGCTGTCCAGATCATCAAAACACATCTGTAACACCTACAACTGAGGATTCAAATTCCTTTTGCTCAAGTAAGCCTCAAGCTCTCAAAATCTATGATCCATGCATCATAAATTTATTTTCAAGTTACCAACATATTTCTGGTAGTTCATAGAGTGATAACCCTCAATCAATTGTTATTTATCATTCATGTTTGGAATTTCATATTAGTTTTTGCAAAATCTAGGGTTCCTGTGTTCATGCATGATAACTCTCTCCACACTTAAAATAAATAAAATTAATTACCATCATCTTGTTCCTTGTTCAAAAACGAGCAATTTCCATGTTTACATCTTTTGATTTCATTGCGTATTGAGAGATATAGCAGAGGTTTCGCAAAACGGCCATGGAGGGAACACGCGAGGAAGAAGATGACCGTTGGCGCCATTTTTCAAATTTAATTCAATTTTTTTATTTTTTTTTATTTTCTTAATTATTTTCAAAAATTAATTTCTCTCTCAATTTTAATCATTTTCAAGTGATTTTTTAAACATAAATCCTTCACATATTTAAATATTTTATTACACAAAAAAAATCAATTTTTTTATTTGATATATTTTTGAATATTTTAAAGAATTTTATTTTAATTTGTTTTAAACATTTTAAATAATTTATTTTTCATGATTTTTCAAAACCAAATGAATTTTAAATCATCATGTGAATAAGACCTTATTTTCCAAACCCTAACCATGGTTTGCGTTTTGAATTTATTTGATATTTTTCATCATTTTTAATTGTTTTTTCCTTTTAAAAATGCAAAAAAAATAAAATAGAAATTAGGGTTTCCTTTGATTCAATCTTCCAAAACTTCATTTCAAATACATCTTGGGCCTCTATTAGAGTGTAAGACCCAACCCTATTTGTAAATAAACCACTTCATTGGGCCTCTGCTATAGTATAAGTCCCATCTCGCTTTTCAAAATCACGGTGCGATCACCGTTAAAACAATAATCTTGGGCCTATATTAGGAGTGTAAGTCCCATCCCTTTGTACATAAACCTTGTTTTAAACAATAATTTTGGGCCTCTAATAGAGTGTAAGACCCAACACCCTTCTATAAATAGAAAGTCTTTTAGCCTCATTCATCCTAGACTTTGTATAGGATACAAATAATCACCTGGGCCTCTATCTAGAGTGTAAGACCTAACACCTTTGCTTTTCTCCTACTTGAGATCAAGTCATCTTCAAAATTCAAAAATTTCTTCAATTTCTTCAAAAACCCTAATCAAATCTTGAAGAAAACACCTGATCAATCACAATACACTTGAGCCTCTATCCAAAGAATAAGACCCACCACTTTGCACAATTCAATACTTGTTTATATACTTGTTCATATGTCTATATATACACTTGTGCATATCTTGTTAAGTTCCTCTTAGCATTTAATCATCCTCAATTTAGACTAGTTCAAACAAATAGGATCCTTTCAGTCTGTACAACTTAGTTCAAACAACTAGTTTCCCCCTGTATAAAGGAATACAGTTAGCCTCCTCTTGGGCTTTATCCAAGCATTATTGCCTCCTCTTGGGCATCATACAATGAATCTCCCCAGAAGTTATCCTCCTCTTGGGCTTTGTTCAATTTGATCAACTATTAAAGAGAGGGTTATTTCCCGGTGAAACCTCTTCTTTAATCCCTTTAACCCTGGAACAGTTCAACAAAGAAAGGATTATTTCCCGGTGAAAACTTTCTTAAACTCTTCTTAGACTTGGAAAGTCTCCATCCCTAACCTCCTCTTGGGCTTCATACAAGGACCCACAGGCTTCCTAGAAGCATCCCTAGCCTCCTCTTGGGATTTATACAAGGACCCTTAGGCTTTCTAAAAGTATAGGATAGATCCTAGTCATCTTTATCAATACACCAGTCCCAGGAGAGTCAAAACCTCTAAGGCATTCAAGTTTATCATTCTCTAAGGCTCTCCTGATCCTCAACAAAGCTTGGTTTTCATCTTTAAAATCCCCAGCCAGGGTCAGGTTATCACCAACAAGTCCCCAAAAGTATCAGAGCCTCATGGTATATGATAAATCAACTCTTCTCTAATCCCCAGCAAGAGATAGTCCTCCTTTTGATTCCTTCACACAGTTCATACCTTCTTCTGGATTTAAATAATCCTCAATAAGAGTCAGCCTCCTCTTATGCTTCATATAATGATTTTCCCAGTCAGCCTCAATCTTGGGCTTTGTACAAGACAAATATAATACTCCCCAGTTGATTCAGTTTTCAACCTTTTTTAGCTTCAACCTTGGGCATTGATCAAGGCACAAAATCCAACATCCACAGAGATGCGACCAGGAGTCCTCTCTGTAAGAGGATATCCCCTCTATACACCACATTTCAAAACAAACAACCAAAAACCATTTTTTCCAAATAATTGATGTAAGTGGCACACTTGTTGATTCAAAATCCAAGCCGGAGTCCCTTCTTTATCATGGCTAAAATTTCTCTTTCATCTAAGTGATGTATGTGGAAAGCATATGGATTCTACACCACCATGTCAATGTCCCTCTCTTAGCATACAAAGACTCATAAAAGGAAGATGTGGCATTGCTGGATTCCACACATCCCAGTTAAAGAAACTTCCTTTATAATCAGTTCCTCAATATTTGTGATGAATAGGTGAGATATCTCCCTTTAGTGATGACAAGATCTCTCTCAGTCAAACCTTTAGCTTTAATCTTGGGCTTTGAACAAGACACAAACACCCATTTAGCTTTAATCTTGGGCTTTGAACAAGACACAAATACCTCTTTAGCTTCAATCTTGGGCTTTAAACAAGACACAGATATCTTTTAGCTTCAATCTTGGGCTTTGAACAAGACACCAAACAATTTCCTCCTATTCTCCCATAGAATAGGAGGAACTACGAATGCTCTAATTTCACGGGATCTCTTTACGGGAATACGTAGGCATAAGATTGCGAAATCTTAGCGAGCGCACTAATAAAAAACTTTAGGTCCAGTACGTTCCCAAAAACAACAGAAATCCCAAAAATCAACAAAAACATTTCTTCAGCTTTCCCAAAGGAGAAGCTTTCCCTATTAAACAGTAAATGGATTTAAACAACTAAGCAATACAACCGTAGAAACATATGTAAACAAAGGTTCCTATATATTACTATTGATACTCTGGGTGTTAGTAGCTTCCCTTTGTATAACCAACCCCCAATCCCCGATCTCTTCGCATTTGTTAAAGAAAACATTTGCACGTAGGGTTAGTTTGAGATATCTTCCCCTTCCTTTTAAGCTTCATAGGATAAATATAGAAATCAGAAAGTAGCACCAAAAGCGGTTATGGCCGCGTTACAAAAACCGACGCTACAAAAGGCTACAGAAAATATACAGGTGGTTCGACGAACAAAAAAAATAAATAACTGGAGGGATTCTCATAACCGCTTTGCCTTCGACAAAAGGGAAAGACCCAGGAAGCATGAGCAAGGTGGACAAGGACTGCTTTGAAACAAACCAACCACATTCAAACCTACTGCTGACGCCTCTAGGGGCAAATGGGTGAAACCGGTCGAAAAGAGGGAACAAGGCCAGAAGAACTGGAAAAACTTTGAAGTGGAAAGAGGTTCGTCAATAGCATACCGTAAGGACTTCCAAGCCTCGAAATAGTCAGCATGACGCTCTGAAAATTATAAGGGTAAAAACCTAATGTCAAGGTCTCAATGGAGGAGACAACGGAGAAGGCGAAAAGCTGAAAGAGAGGCTACAGAAAAGGAAAAGGCTGAGTCAAGTAGCAACATACCCATAAAGAAGGATAGAACGAGGACAAGAATCCTGTCGAAAAAAGGCCTGTCGAAAGAAAATTGCTTGCTGATCTAAAGGAGGAAGTGAGAGAGAAATCTGACCAAGTTGCTGCAGATGACGACATGCTGACGGATGACTTTGAATCAGGTTCAGAGCCTTCGTTAGATATCATTTCCAACGTGGTGTCTGTATTGCCTAGGGTATACGACCTAATCACGGAGATGGAGGAACCTGAGGATGAAATTGAATTGGAAGTGGCCATTCGTAGGCCAGTCGATTATTACATACTAAATAATGAATTCGTCGAAGAACAAAATGCCATTTTTGAAAGGCTAGACGAAAACATGAAGAACCATCTAAAGCCTCTGTTTATTAGAGGCAAAATAGAAAATGTTGGAATAAATAAGATCCTAGTTGATGTCGGAGCGGCTGTAAATTTGATGTCGCACTACATGCTGAAGAAAATTAGGAAGAATGACACTGATACCAAACCCCACAACATGGTTTTGTCGAACTATGAAGGGAAAGTGGGTACTATAATGGGGGTCATACAAGTGGATCTCACAGTTGGCACTATCAGAAGGCCAACTATGATATGGTAATTGTGTCGAAGACAAACTACAATCTGTTGCTTGGTCGAGAGTGGATTCATGGAGTTGGCGCAGTTTCTTCTTCACTTCACTAACGCATCTCCATCTGGCGAAGCGATGGAATTATGGAGAATATAGAGGCTGACCAAAGCTACTATATGGCTGAGGTCAATCAGGTGAATGGGTGGAACTTCGATAAGAACCTAGCCCATATTGCACTTTGCAATCTTGCAGGGTTCGACCTCACACCTACTGACAATGCATTCTGTTCCATTTACCCGCATCCAACCCATGGCTTCCAATGGGATATGGAAGTAGTAGGTGAAGAAGACTAAGTGTTTAAAACTAAAGGAATCCAACCAACTGGTTAGGGAAGCAAATTTGGTGACGATGACTGGGTCAGAGGCACTAAAAAGGATTTCGTCTTACATAGGCGAAAATAAATTAAAACCGGCCCTAGAGGCTAAAGTAAAATACATGGTTGTCGAAGCCAAACACAATGAAGAGAACTTTGAAAATCCTGGTAAGGACTTCGATCTAGAACCACCAGACAAGGATCAAGGTGAAGTGCAAGGCCAAAGGCTTGACGCCATCTATGATGACGAGCCTTTGGGTTTCGAAAAGGATCCGCTAGTGAACAACATGAAAATGCTGGCGCAAGACCCTTTAGAATAAATTGACTCGGGAGAAAAGGCAATAAAAAGGCCAACATACATCAGTGCCAACATTAGCCCATAACTCAGAGTCGAAGTAATCCAACTACTGAAGAAGTTCAAGGTCTGCTTCGCGTGGGATTACAATGAAATGCATGGTTTAAGCAGAGATCTGGCCGAACTGAAGCCGCCTATAAAGCTTGGGAAGAAGCCCATCAAGAAGACTCTAAGGCGTTTTGCACCTGAAGTTTTGTTGAAGATTAAAGAGGAGGTTGAAAGGCTTTTAAGATACAAATTCATCCGTACGACTAGGTATATCGAATGGATTGCCAATATTGTTCCATTCATTAAGAAAAATGGCACTTTAAGGGTTTGCATTGACTTCAAAGACTTGAATGATGTAATCCCAAAAGATGAGTACCCAATGCCTGTGGCGGAAATGTTAGTCGATTCTCCTGTAGAACATGAGTATCTAAGTATGCTCGATGGGTATTCTGGATGCAACCAGATTTTCATTGTTAAGGAAGATGTGCCAAAAACGGCATTTCGATGCCCCGGAGCCTTGGGCACCTTCGAATGGGTAGTAATGCCCTTTGGCCTAAAGAATGCTGGGGCAACTTATCAAAGATCAATGAACTCTATATTTCATGACTTTATTGAAACTTTCATGCAAATTTATATTGATGACATTGTGGTTAAGTCTGTTTCAGGAAAAAGTCATATAGACCATCTTCGACAATCATTTGAGAGAATGGGGAAGCATGGTCTAAAGATGAATCCTCTTAAGTGTGATTTTTGTGTGTAGGCGGGGGATTTTCTAGGCTTTGTGGTCCATAAGAAAGGAATCAAAATTAACCAGAACAAGACCAAGGCCATCATGGAGGCGAACGCGCCTTTGACGAAGAAGGAGTTACAGTCATTGCTAGGAAAGATCAACTTCATGAGGAGGTTTATCTCAAACTTAAGTGGCAAGACTCAAGCCTTCTCACCTCTAATTTGACTCAAGAAGGAAGGATTTGAATGGGGGTAAGCACAACAAGAGGCTTTCGACAAGATTAAAGACTACCTTGCCCATCCTCCAATTCTAGCACCTCCTTGTAGGAATAAAAGTACGAGATTGTACATATCTACATCTGATAGGACTTTAGGGAGCATGTTGGCTCAAGAGGATGAAAATGGCATCAAAAAATCCATTTACTACCTTAGCAGAGTCTTAAATGATGCAGAAACTAGATATAGTATAGTCGAAAAATTATGTCTATGTCTATACTTCTCATGTACAAAGTTAAAGCATTATATAAAGCCAATTGATGTTTACGTTTCATCTCATTTCGACATTATTAAGCACATGTTATCCAAACCAATTTTACATAGTCGAATTGGAAAATGGGCACTGGCCTTAACTGAATACTCTTTAACTTATATGCCTTTAAAGGCTATTAAAGGATAAGTGGTAGCAGACTTTATAGTCGACCACTCTATAGTAGAAAACCCCCTAAACTATGTTGAGCTTGAACCTTGGAATTTATACTTCGATGGTTCTAGTCATAAGGATGGAACGACAACAAAATTCAAGTACAAGGTCGAAGGCCTTTGTTCAAACAACGAAGCTGAGTACAAAGCTTTGATTGTTGGACTTGAAATCTTGTTGGAATTGGGGGCATCTCGAGTCGAAATAATGGGTGACTCAGAGTTGGTTATAAAGCAAATAAAAAAGGAGTATAAATGTGTTAAGGAAAATCTTATCATGTACTTTGTGATAGCCAATAGGTAGTTACGGAGATTCGAAATAGTAAGTATTCGACACACACCTCGACTTGAGAATCAAGAGGCCAATGACTTGGCCCAGATTGCTTCTGGATACAAAATCTCAAAAGAAAAGTTACAAGATGCAATCGAAGTCAGAGGAAGAGTTGCGCCAACTAGATTATCCCCAACAGATTTGGAAACAATGAAGCTAGGATATGCCGACGAAGAGAGTTTTGAGATATTGGCCATAGATAGTTTGACAAACGAAGATTGGAGAAATCCAATAGTAGACTACTTACAAAACCCAACAACATATGTCGAACGAAAAATCATATATCGTGCTTTAAGTTATGTTCTAATGGGGAACAGATTATTTAAAAAGACGCCTGAAGGTGTCTTACTCAAATGCCTTAGTGAGTCTGAGGCATACTTAGCCCTCTCTAGTGTCCATAGTGGGGCATATGGGGCACATCAGGTGGGTCATAAAATGAAATGGTTGTTATAAAATCGACAAGGGATGTATTGGCCTACCATGCTTAAGGATTGTATTAAATTCGCCAAAAGATGCCAAGAATGTCAAGTACATGCAGTCATTCAACATGTTCCTGCAAGCGAATTGCATTTCATAGTGAAGCCTTGGCCCTTCAGAGGATGGGCTTTGGATTTAGTTGGAGAAATTCGACCAGCATCATCCAAAAATCAAAAATACATTTTGGTGGGGATAGACTATTTCACTAAGTGGATTGAGGCTATACCATTAGTGAATGTTGACCAGGAGGCAGTGATCGAATTCATCCAAAAAAAATATCATTTATAGGTTTGGAATCCCATAAACCATTACAATGGATCAAGGATCAGTTTTTACTAGTCGAAAGGTTCAAGAGTTTGCTAAAGAAATGAGGTTCAAACTTTTGACAATCACACCTTATTATGCTCAGGCTAATGGTCAAGTCATAGCAGCGAATAAGTTAGTGATTAGCCTAATAAAAAAGCATGTCGGGGAAAAAACCAAGGAATTGGCATAAGACATTGGACCAGATTTTATGGGCATGTCGAACCTCCCCTAAAGATGCTACAAACACTACACTTTTTCGACTAACATATGGTCATGATGCAGTGTTACCAGTCGAAATCTACCTACAATCAACTAGAATTCAAAGACAATATGAGATCCCATCTGAGTCTTATTGGAACATGAAGTCAGACAAGTTAGTTGATTTAGACGGAGAAAGATTGAATGCCTTAGAACTATTAAAGAGGCAGAAGAGAAGAGTAGAGAAATCCTATAATAAAAAGGTCAAAGTTAAGTTGTTTTCGACTAGAGATCTAGTTTGAAAAGTAATTTACCCATGGATCGAAAAGATAGAGTATTGGGTAAATGGTCCCCTAAGTGGGAGGGCCCTTTTCAAATTGTTCAAGTTTTTTCTAATGGTGCATATGAAGTCGAAGATTTAAGTGAGGGTCGAAGAATCTTGAAAGTGAATGGGAAATATTTGAAAAAGTATAAACCTGCACTTCAAGAAATAAAAATAACTAAAGAATAAATCCATACATAAACAGTCGAAGCCAAAATGGTGAAACAAGATGCATAGGTTGCCAAAATGGCTAAGTAATTACATAAATGACACTAAGAGCTTAAATTCATTACATAAGAAACAAAAATTCTTCAAAGAAAAACATTCAGCAATTACAATCGAATTAAAAAGGGAGGGAAGCTTTCATATTTTGGTATTTTGACCTTTGAAACATCAAGCGCCACTCACAGACAGATTTATTGGTCGAAATGCCATCAATTTCCTTCCCAAGTTTTTGAGCCCGTTCGATGTGATGCATGCCAACTTGAATTTCTTTGGCCAGTTCATCATGATCAAACTTCGGGAGTTCGTCTTTGCGCTCCCTGGCCTTTAAAATTTTGGCTTGCAACTCCTTGATCTGTTGTTCCCAAGCTTTGACATTTTTGTCACAGGCTTCGATTTCCTTTTTGTTCTGTTCAGAGCCCTTTTCCAACTCTGAAACTCTTGTAGTGGATTCAGTGGTTGCATCCTATTCAGCCATTTGGGTCTCTAATTTTTCTGAATTTTATTCGAAGCCTCCTTTATGCGGTTAAGATCTGCAACAACCTGGTCAACCAACAATCACAAATCCATAATGACATCTGCAACTTCTGGAGAAACCTCCCAAATATTAACTTGTTTAAGGTGATTTTTGATCCCAAAGCAAGCAGAACTATCTTTCTCCAAAAGTTAAACAAATCAACGTTGAAGACTTTCTCTTTAATATTGAGAAGCAAGTCATCCCTAGGTTTACTGGCAGATTGATCACCTGATGCAGTCGAAGTGCTGGCGTTTTTCTCAGTCGAGCTGCATCTTGTGCTAATCATGGCCTTCAGGTATTCAAGTGGTCTACGCTGCTTCAGTGATTCTAGCTCCTCATGGGAGAGGCTAGTAGTTGTTCCAATCGAAGGTGCATAAGTATTTTGGGTAGCTGCAGAATTTGGTTTAGTCTTGGGTTGGTCTTCTTATTGCTTAATGTCTTCTTCATTGTCATAATTGTTTTCTTGTTCTTATTCTTCTTCTTCTTCTTTTTCTTCCTTGTGAGCTTCTGTCTCGAAGTCAAACATGGAACGATCCTCTTCCTCATCTTCTTTCTCTTCCTCTTCACCATCCGCGCCACCAATGCCTTGTTGTGCGTTAATTGGAGAGCCATCTTCAGATTTGTCTTTGACATTTCCTTCTGAAGTTGGCATCTAAGTGTCACCTTCCAAATCAACCAATGCATCTTTCTCTGGTGGGCTCTTATCATGTTCAGAGTCACTAGTTTGAGAATGCTCAATGGTGACTTTTGGTGGCGAATCTTTTTGATGTTCGTCAGTAAGTTGACTCACCTCATCTGTGGATTTTTTTGTTGGAATCTTTAAGTGATGTTGGTTGATAAGAGGGAGTACTTGTAGGATGGTAAGAAGGATCACTGCTGGTTGTAGGTAGAATTTGTTGAATGATGGGTTGTTCCTTGCCATCTGTAACACCCTGAAAAATTAAAAAATTAGTAAGTCGAAGATAAGTAAGAAGAAAATTATCAGCTCAAGAGGTTAAGGTAGAATTGTTTACCTTAGGGCCTTCAGCCCCTAGGCTAGAGTTGTCACATTCGACTTGGTCTGGGGTTGTCTTGGCAGTATGGCCTTTAGTGGTTTGATTAGTATCAGCTTCGAACACTTAGGGAGTGGAGGTTTCTTCAAAGGAGGTTTAACAGCTTTTGGTTTGGGATGGGAACTGGCATCAGAATTTTTTTCCTGTTTTTACTTCTTTTTTGGTTGTTTGAAGGTGTCTGGAAAGATATCTCCATCATCTAATTCAATTACCTGGACATCAGGCTTTTTTTTTTCCTTTTCTTGGGTGTCGGTGGTGGTCTTCGACTACTCTGAAAGGAAATATACCTTATATGTTAAAATGTGAAGAACAACACATGGAAAAGCACAATAATCACATAGTTTACCTTCGTTGTTGTCCTAGTGTTTCTGTCCTCGTCCTTCTCTTTGACGACGTCCTTATCTGTGGTAGCAGGTTTCTTGGCAGTAATCCTTACAGCTGTAAGAAAATCAATGCAATTAGTTCAAGTAAAAGATAATAAATAAAGAATTGATGAAAGAGGTAATGTCGAAAAACATCCCATTCCACACCTTCGTATATTGGAGACTCTACGCGAACGTGTTCTATGCCAATATGAAGGTGGCCTTTGAAACTGCCTAGAGTGTGCTTAGTCGGAACCACTTGCTTGGCACGTTTTTGTGATATTTGTCGAAGGATTTTTACAAAATCCCCACAGACGAACCAGTATGTAAATGGAGGACTAAAAGCCACACCAAATTCAGCACAGGGCAGTTGAGGAAATTTTGGAGGATACAAGTTAAAAGCTAGTTTGTACCGTTGTTCAGGTTTAATGTACGAAGGTAGCTTTAAATCCTCCAGTTTCTTGGTAAATTTTTCTTTTAATGTGATTGCTGCCTCGCGAATGGTTCAACTAAGATCATCAGGTCTATAAGCAATTTCAAAGTACTTTTGGAATGCTTGGATTTCTTTGATGTGTGTCGAGGTACCTTTCTTGACTCTTTCCTGCATAGAGGCAAAAGCATGAGTTAGGTGCTGAGTGAAAGCAGAGATGTCAAAAACTTCTGTAGTATAATAATCTTTCCACCAAGTGTCGAATTCTTTGGTGTAGAGGAAATATGGTTTGAAGGCTACAGGGGCGAATTATGTAATGCCAGTATAATTAGCCAATTGTTTGCTGCACTGGGCTTCAATATGGATTATATTATAGTGAATCAGGGAGCCTTTCTTGGCGAAAAGTGGTTGAGGTTTAATCTTAATAAGACCAAACTGTCGAGAGACAAGGTTTGGTTGATAGCTGACGAGGGTAAATCAAAGTCTTAAAGGTGTGAGTCTTGTGGCTAATAGTCTGGGGTGAAGAATACTTCCCATACAACAAGAGACTCTGCTTCTTGGTCTTTCGACGGAGCAGGGAATCTTCTTGTAAACCACTCAGGGCCAACCTTTCTATCAGCAAAGGGAACCATGCTTGGTGTGAAGTTATAGCTTTAGGAAAAAATCATCACATAACCAATGAAGGTTTGCTGGAGATTTAACCCTTCATCACTTGGGGTCAGCAAAGCAAGTCTTATTCCTTCGACTCTCCTGTTCTTTATCCCATCAGCTTCTACATTGCTAGGATTTCGAACAGGAAGAAATGCTTCAAAAGTGGCATTCAACCATAATTGTAGTAGCCAGAAAGGTCCAGAAAGCAGTATATTTCCTTTCGACTTAATAGTCTTGATTGCTGTAACGCCTTCCCCTAAAGACTCATAAAGGTTGGCCAGGATCATCTCGCTGAGACAAAGGTTATGTCCAGCGTGCAGTTGGTTCGCCATTGTTAAATATCTCTTCGCCACTTGTAGGGATCTCAAACAGAAGACGGAACGAGATAGCCATAGAGCAAGAAAACCAATATTCTCTTGGTCAGATACTTCATCAGAGTCTTTATTATGGTAATAGGTGATGTAAGTAGTGAAAGCTGCTTTGGTGGTGTCGAAGCCTATAGAGTCTTCAGCCAGGAAGTTAGGGTCATAGGTTTGTCCAGTTGGCTTAAGCCCGGTGATGGCAGCAACGTCGAAAAGGGTTGGGGTCATAATTCCCCAGGGAAGATGGAAATTATTATGGGTGCTATCCCATAAATATAATGAAGCAATTAGCATTTACTGGCAATAGCCAGGTCTAACATTCGACAGTTGGATCATGTTGAAGATACCCATGTTTTTCCAAATCTTGGGATTTTTCTTTTTCCATCTTCTTCGACCATGCAAGGTAATCTGATGGATATTTAAACAGGGGGCATGATCTAAATACCCTAAAGCTATTGTTCATGTATTCTAGGTTGATGGGTTCTTTGGAGGCTTCAGTCAAAGGAGAACTTTGGCCATCAAATTTCAACTTTTCATCAGCCTTAACATCCTCGCTAGCCCTAGGTTTTTGCCCATTTGCTATGCGTTTGTAATAGTGATACACAGGGAAAATTCTCTAAGCCTAGCAGGATCAGTAGAAATATTTGGAAGGGGACCTAACATGGCATCCATTTTACCAGAAACAGAGATAGGAATCAATACCTAAGATTGATAGATTTTGCTCTTCTCTTCTTTAATAGGAGGTTCAGGTATATATTGTTGGTTACCTACCACTGTTGCGCCTAAAATTTTGTGAAGTTTAGCGAGTTCCGTGGATTTCTTGGATTCCTTGGTGTTCTTGCTTGAATCTTTGGAAGTTTTAGTGGAAGACGCCATTGATGTAGTAGATGGAAGAAAAAGAGTTTGTGAAAGATGAAGAGTTGAAGAAGTTTGTGCTTGCTCAAAGAAGTTCAGAGAGTGGAATAAGTTAAAAAATGGTGGTTTTCACTATTTATAGATTGATGAAGTGGAAGCAGTTTACTGCAGCATTTATGGTTGAAAGAAATAGTGGGACACGTGCCGTACAGAGAACACATGATGGGATGGTAGGAGTTGATCTGACCCACGATCTCCTAGGGACTAGGTGTGTGATGACTACAAAGATTCACGCATGGGTTTTTGAGGAGACGTTTGGGAAAAGTTGTCATGATGACTATGACGTCATAGCAGACAAAGGTTTTCTAGCGTCGAAAGTGAGTTTCAAAAAATGCCTTTTTCTCCATTTAGTCAAAAACGACATTTTTGGGGGGCAATTTGTTGGCTGGGAATTTCGATGCCAAGCTTTGTTTGAAGATAATAAGCAAAAACAAGTGTTTCTTAAGTTATTTTTAAAATTCGACATAAGCATGTGTAAAGGACCTGGTCATAGAGGTCTTCGTAAGAAGGATACGCTGGATAAACACTTAGAAATATTTTCTAAGTTTGGATGGAAAATTCGACGGAGGCGGTACAAAGCTTGTGTTCGACAGAGAGTTTGAATTTCAAATAAGGATAATAACTGTCTTTTGTCCTTATCTGTTTCTTAGAAATGACGCGTGTTAAGGCTTGGCGAATTGAAGACATGCAGAGCAAAATGTGTCATTTTCTAAAGGAATGACTGTTGATGACAATTATTTTTGACGTATTATAAATAGGAGTCTTAGTGCATAGGATTTCTGTGTGTTCAATTGTTGTACAAATACTCACAAAATCACTCAAAGTATCTAAGTTAATTGAGAAAAGAGTTTTCGTTGAGAATGTACGTCTGAAACACCATTATTTTCATTTCAATTAAAGTTTTACTTTCAGTTTTATCAATTACTTCTTTTATTGCAATTTTACTTTGAAGTTTCTTCATTGCAATTTCTTTATCAATTTCTGCAAATTTACCTTTTAAACTTTAAACAATCTTTTACAAATATGAGCGTTGTCGAAGTGTTCTTAGGATTTTCAGAAATAGTTTAAACAATAACTATGTCCTAGGATTCACTGGTTGATCCTGCAAGTAAACAATTTTTTGGAGACCAGCGGTTGTTTACCAATTTCCACGATAAACACTTGGGAATGAAGACACCTGAAGAAGTTTGGTCGGGTCAACCACCAGATCTCGACAAACTGAGAGTATTTGGTTGTTTAGCCTATGCTCACTTTAGGCAAGACAAGGTCAAACCTAGAGCTCTGAGATGCATGTTCCTTGGACATCCTGAGGGAGTCAAAGGCTATAGGCTGTAGTGCCTAGAACCAGGTCACAAAAGATGTATCACAAGTCGTCATGTAGTTTTCAATGAAGTCGAGATGGCATTCAAGAAAACTGGTGATGCTGGTCAAAGTGAAAAAATCTCTGAAGAGGAACTGGAACAGGTAGAGATTCCTGTTGAGGTGGAGCATAGCGATGCTGAAGTGCATAACCTAGATGAATTCGAAGAAAATGAGCCAGATGCTGAAGAGAGTGAGGAAACTGTCGATGACTACCTACTGGTAAGAGATAGGTCGAGAAGAGTCATCAAGCCACCTCAAATACTTGGTTATGCAGATCTTATAACTTTTGTCTTAATCTCTGCAAGTGAGGTACTTGAGGAAGAACCTGGAGACTACAAGGAAGTTATAAGGAGTCGAAATAAGAATGAATAGCAAAAAGCTATGGATGACGAGATTAAATCTCTTCATGATAATAACACTTGGGAGCTGATTGAGAAACCTGCAGGAGCTAGATTAGTCAATTGTAAGTGGATTTTCAAGCTCAAGGAAGGAATTGAAGGAGTGATGTCGAAGTGCTTTAAGGCAAGGTTGGTTGCTTGGGGGTTTAGTCAGAAAGAAGGTGTCAACTTCAATGATGTGTTCTCACCTGTTGTAAAGCATATATCCATTATAATGTTGTTAGTCATGGTGGCGAAGTTCGACCTCAAACTTGAAAAAATGGATGTGAAGACAACCTTCCTGTATGGTGATCTAGATGAATCAATCCTAATGCGGCAACCTGAAGGGTATGCAAAAAAAGATAAGGAAGATTAGGTGTGCAAGCTAAATAGGTCTTTGTATGGCCTGAAACAATCTCCTCGACAGTGGAATAGGAGATTCGACAAGTTCATGGCACATATTAGTTTCACTAGGAGCTAGTTTGATCACCGCGTTTACTTCAGATTTTGAGCTGGAAAATCACTTGTTATATTGTTGCTTTATGTGGATGATATCCTCATAGCTAGTAACCGTGTCGAGGATGTAATGGAGGTGAAGGCTGAACTCAGTAAGGAGTTCGAAGTGAAGGATCTGGGAGATGCCACCAAGATTCTTGGGATTAACATGTCAAAATTATTCTTATCTCAAGAGACATACCTACGGAAGATTCTTGACAAGTTTGGTAAGTCGAATTCAAAGCCTATTGTGACTCCAACAAATCCTCAGTTTAAGCTTAGTACTACTCAAAGTCCAAGTACTGAAGCTGAAAGAATCTATATGAGTAGCATTCCATATGCTAGTATAGTTGGGTCTTTGATGTATGTTGTGGTTTGTACGAGGCCAGACATAACGTATGGAGTAAGCATTGTAAGCAGGTATATGGCCAATCTTGGAAAGGCGCACTGGCAAGCTTTAAAGTGGATTCTCAGGTACATAAATGGGTCTCTGAGAAGAGTCTTGATTTATGGTAGAGCCTGTGGTGATAACAAAGTCGAAATTGAAGGATATGTCGACTCTGATTATGCAGGTTATATGGATTCTAAAAAATATATTTCTGGATATGTGTTCACTATGTTCGACACAACAATCAGTTGGAAAGCGACACTTCAAAAGGTTGTTGCCTTATCAACCACTGAAGCAGAATATATTGCCCTCACTGAAGCTGTGAAAGAAGCATTGTGGCTTGAAGGTTTTGCAAAGGAGCTGAAACTTCAAGGTCGAGTTATCACTATTAAACATGATAGTCAAAATGCAATACACCTGTCGAAGAATTCAATCTATCATGAGCGAATCAAGCACATTGATGTAAGGTTGCACTTCGTCAGAGAGATAATCAAGCGTGGAGAAGTCCAAGTGCTGAAGGTTTCGACTGATGATAATGCTGCTGATATGATCACCAAGACATTGTCGAGCTGTAAGTTTTTCTACTGTATGTGATAAGTGCAAATTGTAACTATTTTTGTATATAAGTTTTGTTGCACTTATCGATACTTTTTGTTAATGTCGTACGAATAAACCCCGCTTTGTTTGTAAATACGTTTACTTTACGTTATAGTGTATATATTGCGTTATTGTGTAAATATCATTGAGTTTAATTGTTTTCCATTTATTTTTGCAAGTATTCAAGCAAGGATATATTGTCATATTCATAAAGGGCATTGAATAAGCTTTCCAACGCTTCGAACCGGGCGAAAAACGAAGTTACGGTTCAAAAGCTATGAAGAAAACAGTGCAGGATTTTTGCTGTCATGACAGCTCTCGCCCCAGGCTCGCCAGGCGAAGCTGTGGCAAGCCAGACAATCTAGAAGCGTGAAAAAGTGTAGAATAAGCCGCCTAACTTCGCCAGGCGAACCAGAATTTCGCCAGGCGAATTTTAACAGACAGAAACACCATTTAAGTGCCAAAAACACAATTTTTAGGTTATGGGTTAGGTATTTTTTGCTCCCACTCAATCAAACTTCATTTTTTGATAGTTTAGAGCTTAGAAAAGCATCAATGAAGGTTGCAACTTGATGATTGGGGGTGGATGATTCTTGGATTGTGATTGACACCGCGAGAGATTTTGATTCCTCTTCTCTCTTCCCTTTGTAGTTTCCATTTGTTGTGAGTTTGTATGTAAGTTTACCTTGATTATATGTATATTTATTGCTCATGGTGTTGTATAAAACTCATTTTATAAATTAATGTTGATGATTGCTTTCTTTATTTGGGTTTGAGTTGCGGTAGACATATCCTCTTTGAATCCGAATTTAGGATGAACATCTATTAGGTTCTAGATTCTAGAGATAGATTTAGGCTTAATATTCACTTGGGTATCGATTCTTAATGCTCCGTGTGGTCGAGTTACGTGAGACATCATCGATGAGGCGATGCGGTTGTTCTCTCAACTTTGAGTTAGACATAACCTTTATTGTGAGCGATACGTGATAATGTTGACGAGTGATTTAGGTTGCGTACAACTGGGTAGTAAGTTTAAGTATTTGATAGGGTAGATGAAATGTAAACCCAAGAGTTCTCTACTCTCCAAAGAATGAATTCTTTTTCTATTCATAAGTTTTATTTCCCGCATTTAATTTAAACCCATTTTAAACCCAAACTCATTAACATTTAAATTGTCGAACGACAGTTCAATATCACCGATCTCTGTGGACACGATAAATTCCCGGAAAAATACTTCCAAATCTTTTTGTTGCTTACCGCTTTACCGCTTCAACAGTATGCAATTGATAAAGCTGCATAATGAAAGCTAGGTTATTCCCTGTTATTGTAAAGTTTGTTCCAATGTGGAGATTTGTGAGATATTGGATCGAACTCTAATGCTATCGACGAAGTTGTTGTCAGCAGGGATAACTTTCATGTTTTCGACAGGAGACAAACATGAAGTCGAAGCTGGTTCACATGCTGATGTCGAAGTTTTACATGATGTAGTCGAAGTTAGTTCTTGTATGTAATGTCGAAAATGTATTGTCGAATTGGGCCTTGTGTTATGGATCCAATTGTTTAGGTTAACTTGTTGTTTAAGTTAACTTAGTAGCCTATAAATAGGCTAGATCTCTTAGGTTATTGAGAGAGGCCAATTGCTGTTATTCACTTGTAATCATTTGTACCCTAATTGAGTAAGTGAATAGAGAACACAGTTTGCCCAAATCCTATTCGCCTTCTTTCTTTTCTCTCTCTTTGTTAACCTAACCGTTTCATTGTTCATCAAGAAACTCCGTTTCTCAATCAAGAATTTGTTAACTGATATCGTTTGTCACAACAGAAAATCTGACTGATGAAATGCATGACCAAATGAAATGGTCATGCAGATACATATGAAACTTAAAACTTATGTAATGCAATAGGTAGAAATGAATTGAGAGTAAAGAAATAAGAGGTAGGACAAGATTGAGGTCTGACTCCTCCCCACCTAAATCCTTATATTCTTTTCACTGAATCATTCCATTTTTCAAAGTCCTCCCCACCAAACTCCCAAATAAAGCCTAAAGGTTTTCCAAATTCCATAAACACACTCTTAGAAATTTACATATGTCTCTTTAAGATTATCATTAGGATTCCCAAAGGCTCTTCGTCTTCAACTCTCAAAGTTGTGAAGGTTGTGAAGACAAAAATAATGTAGATAGATATAGATACATATTTATAACTACTGAAACCCAACAGATACTTAATGAGACCAAAACACGACTCATTAACGAATGAATCCATGAACTGAAACAAAAAAGCCTAAAACACACGAATTGAGAAAACCATACATGATGACCAAAAACCTGAACGACCGTAAACTGACACGATCTGGAAACCACCTCCCTGCGGTTCCAACGACTTCTATCGACCGTCCTAGCTGTTTTTACTTTTTTTTTTCCTAGAATCTTGAAATATGTTTTTATTTCTCTTTACCATTTATGGTTATAAGGCATACTTCAATAACTTGATTTTTCTTAATGGCTTACAAATAAATGTTCATGCAATTGGTTTATTTTGTATACGCTCATACAATTGAGTTTTGGCACAATCCCTTTCATTTTTAATGGTATTGAAGGTAGTCTATTTTTTAAGTTTAGTTAATGGGATGCCAACATAGCTTAGGTATCTTTGATTATCTTAATTAAGTATCTTCTTTTCGTAAAAAAAAAAAAAGAACTTTTCATACATATTCTATAAAAAATAGTATTAAATATTTATATTGATACAAAAGTTTATTTTTAATTTTATATATTAACCATAAAATAAAACTAATTGTTTTGATTTATTATTCAAATAAATTATTATCTTTACATTAGTTTTTAACCCGTTATATGATAATAACATGAACACTATTTTTTTTTTTATCCAAAAGAGCCACGATTGATAATTAACCATTCCATCAAACAAATTAGTATGACCTATTGACCTAGTAGAGCTTTGCATTGATCGTGAGCATATGATTCACACTTCAGTTTGAATAAAAGATATAAATCTGTTTGTAAAAATAACTATTTTACTAAATATAAATTTCATTGTAATATATTACATTTACTAATTTATCTAAGAAATAATGTTTCTTAATTAGTGTACGCACTAACTTTAAAGGATAAAATATGAGTGATGGAAAGAGAGAGAATTGACTTGGAAGTGAAAATGGGACCGGTGAGGCATTATTGGGGCGGTGCATGAGGTTGACTCGAAGTCAGATGCTGTGAGTGAAAAGAATATATGAGTCCAACCAGCCATCACAGTGACTGAGTAAAGCAGATACAGAAAATCAAAATGGCTGTGTGGTGCGGGCGACTAATCATTTTGATTGCCTTTGTTATTTTGATATGTATGTTTGTCTATCATTTTCCGGAAAGTTTTCCCGCACGTGTTGTATGCCCCATTCAATTAGAGAAACCTTGCGGATTCATATTCAACAAATCTTCAAATCCACATGAATATGGGTGTGCGTATCCGAGTTTTGAAGTAATATGTGAAAACAACAAATCGGTAATTTACTTCAACTATGGTGAACGTCATGCCGACGCCATTATAGCTTCCAATTCATCCTCCTTCCGTTACATCATTACCGGAGTTAGTCCCGATAATAACTGCCCTACCATCAATACCCTTTCTCTTCCGTACGAAAACATCTCCTTCTTTACCGATCCCTATCGTCGGGAATACATGACAGTTATGAGATGTGAAAATCCGGTAAATGATTTCGGCTATGTGGAAATTTCTTCTGAGAGTTGCAGTGGTGGAATTGATGGTGAGGAAAAGCAATATTCTTATTTATATTTTGTGGATGGTTATTATATATCATATGTGACAGAGATAGCAGAGTCATGCACAATAGAGTTGAAGGTAATGATGAGCAGGTTAGATGGAAATGTGAAATGTAATAGCAAGTGTGGGTATCCAGAGGTTCACACCGAGTATGCCAATGGAATTGAGCTTCGTTGGCGACCAATAAGCTGTGAGGAAGACAGGGACAAAGACAGTGACTGGCACGGGGAAGGGGAACAACGATTGCCACTCAGCTGCAAGCTCGCCGATGCGGCTTTCACCTGTCTTGACATTGGAATGCTTCGTAAGTCAATCTTAACCTAAAATACACCACTACTCTGTTTTCTTTCAAGTTTATTTAGAAAATAAAATTACTTGCTCACTTTTGGTTTTATTTCATATTTAAAATAACTTAACTACTCTCTTCTCCCATAGTAATAATCAAGTAAAATAAATTATAACTACTTACCAAGATCAATTGACTTACCAAAATCTAATAAAGAAAACAATAACATTAAAGTTCTGTTTCAAATTAAGAGACAATATATAATGGTATCTTATTATTTTTTAATTTAGTATTTATTGATACAAATAAACGATAAATAGATGATAGGATACGTTAATTCTAAAATTTATCATAACTGTATTCAAATCTGTATCAAAATTTTGAATGGATTAATATTCAGAATAAAAACTAAATTAAAAATTTATATTAAAAATAATATAATTTAAATATTAAAAAATTAAATTTAAATATGATATATATTTTATTATGCCACTCTCAAGTTATATCAAACTCATAAAATAACAAAATAATACTATCAAATTTTTTATTATATGTGTACCAAACACATGATAGTATAAATTATTGATAAATTCTTAAGTACCTATGAGTTATAGTTGAATACCAATATCTTTAGTATAAATTGATTTAAAATTTTATTTATTTTTTAAATAAAAGGAAAGAAAAATGTAATATAACATTAAATACAATTATTTGATTCAATAAAGGTATCGGTGACCAACGATATTCACGAGTATTAGGTGACTATCATATCATATTTTTATTTAATTTTTTATATTATATTTTATCTCTATCTTCACTTTGCTCTTAAAAAATATTATAGTACTTTTTCTATATAAAATTTAAATAATGTAGTGATTATATTCACATGAAAAATCCTAAATTTAAATTGAAATATCATAGCGTATGTAATAAGGTCTTTTTTTCCCTCTTTTGAGTAAATAGCGTATGAGGTCTTTTCTTATTTGAGAGTTTTATATTTCTTACATTTTTTTTTAATAAGGCAATATATTGAAAAAGGAAAGATAATATAAAAAAAAGGGACAAAGATATTTCAATAAAACTAAGAGAACTTAAAGAAAGATATACCTAACCTATTCTTTATAAAATTACATTTAATTTTAATAAGGATTGAGTCAAAAATCACTTTAAAATTGGTGTTGAGACCTATATTTGCAAAAAAGTCTGCGCACGAGTTTCCTTTCCTGTATATATGCGTAAAGATAAAGTTAGAGATGTTAGAGGGGTGAGTGTCGACAATCCACTTATTTTTTAAACTCGGGAGAACCAAATTACGGTTGGAGAATGCTTTGACAACCATGACTGCATCCAAAGCTTGTTACAACCCCGATCTTTAGCCAATTCAATAGCCGAGATAGAAAAGGGATTAACAGATTTGTTCCCAACCATTTTTATCTATTTCATAACCTCAAAGATAGAATTCTTATAGTTAGGCTTCAGTTTTCATGCCTAAGCTTGTTTCTCGAGTACCCTATATAGCAAAGAATGAAAATGATAGCCGATTTTAAGATGAGGCCCGATTGGTTCGACTTACCAGGGTTTTCGACTATGAATATTATGAGTTCCAATCTTTATGCTGAGCCATTTCTAAAGCGTCCTAGCAAAACTGCATTGAAAAAATAAATGCGAAGCAGTCTCAGCAGCATAATTACATAAGCAGCAAGCTAACGGCAACAAGAAGCCTTTATTCATCACCATAGTTTGAGTTGGAATCTTGTCATGTAAAAGCCTCCAAACAAAATTGGACTTCTTTTTTTTTGATAAACAATTGTATTAATAGGGAGAAACAGAGATTCTCCAACCCAATACAAATACCAAACAAAATAGAGGGAAACCGACAACCAAAGACCAATCGAAAAAAAACTACAACTCCTACGGCCGAGAACCGACCAACTCCAAGACAGAGAGACAACACTGATAAACAAGACCTCAACAACACAGAAACCAACAGAAAAAATAGAACCTAAAGCTCCAAAAGCACCAAACGGCAATGAACCTTACAAAACAGCCCGAATCCTCCTACCCTAAAACGAACAAAGCCAATACCAACGCAAGGCGAGAAAGCTAAAAGAAAAAGACGACACCGGCGGAAACCCAATCCAAACAGCAAAAAACCACAGATGGACAGAGAACTTTAAAACTCCTTCACTAGAAATGTAAGATACACCCACGGACAATGAAGGAAGCAAATATCATGTCCTACCATTGTCAACAGCCTTCCTACGATTAAATTCATCACTGCTCCAGATGACTTTTGTCCAAGAATGAACAATGAGAGTACCTTCTTTAAAGAAATATGCATCCTTGAGAGAAAAATTGCCCGATACACTATGATTCCAAACAAGTTGATCATGAAGAGAGGTATATAGGGAGGGGAGCCGAGGAAGCTTGTTTATCCAAAAAAGGAAACAACAAATGCCAAAAATCCGGAAACTGCCACTTTCCCTCAAAAATGAATCCGACATAGACAAATTATTATTGATACCTTTAGAAACAAGGAAGTCGAAGGATGTAAAATTCACAAGGGGGTCACCATACCATTAATCAGTCCAGAACATGATATTCTGACCCGAGCCAACCGACCAAGACGAGTTGTAAATAACAGGACGCTCTTAAATTTCATAATGGTCTCTTTTTGCTGTTTGTTTCATCAATGAGTTATTTCTTAAACTTTCTCTCTCTCTCTCTCTTTTTTTTTTATTTTTTATTTTATTTTGGAATTAAAGAGTAAGTTGTCTGATGTTTTATCTCAGATACATAAAAATAAGAAAAATACAACGGTAACACCATAATATCAAATAAAAACTAATAAAGATAAATAATTTTTTTCTTATAAAATATAAAATGTTAAAAATTAAGTGCAAATAAAATAAGTAAAATAACGAAGTCCCTTGTTGATATATTAAAACATTTTGGACAACAGCCTCAAAAACTTGATGGTATTTCGATAAGTGTACCAAATGTGTCGTCAAGTAATAATATTTATAAAGACATGTATCCAAGTTTATATACAACTACATAGTAAAAATATGATTTCTTGTAATCGATAACAAGTTTATATACAACTACATAGTAACGACAAAGAACTTTGGACGAACTATGGGCAGTATCTTTGAAGCAAGTACTACAACAATGTTAGTGCATGAGACACTTTTAATGAGGAGAAAAAAAATAAAGAATAAAGAATAAAGATTGTTAATATTGAATATGATTGAAACTGAATTACAATTATATATATATATATATATATATATATATATATATATATATATAGGGTTATGCTAATGCACACCCATGTAGGTGTGCATTAGCAACATACACCTTAGTGTATTTTTGTGTGGGGCCCATCAATTTTGGGTGGGACACATATTAGAAAGATGAAGAAAAAAAATAGAAAGAAAATAGATGTAGTGTATTTTTGTGTGTGGCCCACCAATTTTTGGTGTATGTTAGCATTTTCATATATATATATATATATATATATATATATATATATATATATATATATATATATATATACACACACACACAACTATGTTACTTGTATACTAAGTAACTAACATAACAAACTCTAACCCTAACTAACTTGGGCTACAAATTGAATTATAGCACAACATACCTTCTTATAATCCAATTTGTTGAACACAACCTAATCATAGTCAATCTGAACTATTCCTAATTTCTTTTTCAAAGTTAGGAATATGTCGACCTTCAGACCTTTGGTGAGAATGTCAGTCAATTATGCTTCACTCGAGCAATGTCTCACTTCAAGTTCACCCTAGTTGTAAGTCTTGTGGTTTTTGGATTGGCTGCATTTTGGTAAAACAACATGTTGTTAGCAAGATGTTGTACTAGATGTTCTGCCATGTCAGTCAGACATCATGTTCTACATGATGTTGGGACATGTTCCAGGACATGTTATACCAGATAGTTAGGGAATGACTATTTTGGTAATTTTCGTATGAATTTTGAGTGTGTTCTGATGCACACGTGAGCGACTGTTATGGGAGAATATTGTGGGAATTTCTGTTATTACAGATTCTGTTACTTTTCGCAAAAGGATCCTTGAGCCTTTTTAGGAAATTTTGTATTTTCCTTCTATTTTGATGCAAGTTGATTTGCAGTCAGTTTATACTGATTGCTGCTATTTGTGCACCTCAAGAAGCCCAAGTCCAATAGGTCTGAAGGCTATTTAAAGAGAAGAAAAACCCTATTGTAACAAGAGAGCATATCGTTAGAATTTAGAGAATAAGGATTAGTCGTTGTTTTGGTTGGTCCCTGTTGAAGCTAGAATAGCAGCAAGCAAATAATAATAAGTAACCCAATTTATCGTTCTCCACAGGGATCAGTGCGAGGGAAAGAATGCCATTCAACGGTTTCTATATTTCAAAACTCATGGATCAAAAGTTCTGGTTTAAAGACGAACCAAAAGCAAATGCGGAAAATATAAATACGGAAAATATAAAGTAAAGACAGAATTATAAACGGGGCCTTGTTGGAATTGGATCTCATCAATTGATAACACATGCATTCTTCTAATCAAGCAAACACAAATCAATCATTCACCAAATATCCTCGCGTATCACTCACAACGGAGGTTATGTCTAACGCAACGTCGAGAGGCCAATTGTATTGTCTCATCAGTGATGTCTCACGCAACAAAACCAACACAGAGCTTTAAGAGCAGATACTAACGCAAGTGTTAATCCTAAATCTATCTCTAGAGTTTAGTCCTAACAGATATTACTATAACATCCATATCAAATAAATGATTTCTTCGTATTGAAGCAAGATCAAAATAAGTACACACGCTTAACCCTTTTTACATGTATTCAACTAATTTGCCCAATGAATGCGAATATCCTTCTTCATCACTATTATCACGCATCCTCGCGATATCGTATCGATCCTACTCATGCTACCCATGCTACTTAATCAACACAATACAACAAAAGATAAAGTGAATATCAACTCACAAAACCATGTCAAAAGCTTGTTCATTGATAGATGAAAATCTAAGATCAAAGATTTGTAAAGGTTTTGTCAAGACCACAAATAATCAACCAAAGACAACAACAATAGAAAATCAGAATTCAAATCACATACATACATTAGAGGAAATACAATAGGTATCAAAAGATTACATCCCTCTCCAACAAGAAATCAAAGATCCTACCTTTTCTCCCTTGGAAATGAAAGAGATATCAAGTTCTGATCCCAAAATTACAACAACATCAGAACAACATAAAAACATAACCTAAAAAGTGTAAAAATTGTATTTATACAATTAAGAAATTTGCAGGTTCGCTAAGCGAACCAATTCATTCGCTAGGCGAATGGTTAAAAATAGGCACAACAGGTGCCTCAAACAGTTAAACCGCCCCTGAAATTTCACGTGCATTCGCGAAGCGAACAAAACACTCGCGAAGCGAGCCTTCGCCAAAACCTTCGCCCAGCGAATTTAGGGACTTTTCCTACTGAAACTTTCTGCCACCCCTTCGCTGGGACACTCGCCAACGTTCGCTAGGCGAACCTTCGCTAGGAGCTCGCCAGCACTCGCGAGGCGAATCCTGCTGTTGCAACTTCAATACTTTAGCAGCTTGCACCGTTTCTTTGTGTCTTCAAACTTTGATCATTTAGTGCATTTCCTGCACAATAACACACACATTACAAGCACCAAAGGTATATTCTCAATGTGTAGAAGAACAACAACAATCATGGATAAAAACCATGAAAACATGAGAAAAGAGATGAAAAAGTGCAAAGAAAGATATGCCAATTTTAGGCCAAATCCGCACCTAACAACTCTCCCCAACTAAACTCTTGCTTGTCCTCAAGCAAAGTATGCCCCTCGTTAAAAACAAGCGGATTTGCTCAAGCTTAAGAATCAACCAAAATCCAGATAAACCAAACATGAAAATGCGCACAAGCAACGTTTACCACTCAATAGAATCGAACAATGATAAAGAATGAAGTACTTAAACAAATATCATGGAATGGTTCAAATGACAACTAAATTTTCATACTTGAATCACTCTAACACTCCTCTTCAAAATAAGAATAAAGAAATTGACGCGTTTGCAACCGCGGGGAAATTTCACTCACCCGACAAACAATGCAAATAGCAATCCAATTCATACAACATCTAACAATCAACATGAAAATATGGAAGCAAAAAGATCACTAAGGGCTTTAAGGGTTGTAGCTTGGTCGGGTTCACAATAAAGGGACATTTCTACAGGCCATTGAATCGAAATTGCCGATAAATGATATTTACACATTACAACTTCAGTCACCATTCTCATTCCTTTACCACAAACCTTCTCAAACTACCTTTATGCACTATTACTTCACTCAATTTTTCTCATTCAAACAAGCATTCTTTTTCTTTTGTTTTTCACATTCATATTTACACTTTTTCTTTTCATGCTTGTTTGAACTTTTTCAAAAGTTTCAAGCAACTTACCACTTCTTTTTCATTCTCCCCAACTTGAATTCAACCAAACCTCAAGTGAATGCTCCATGCTTTTTACGGCAAGGAAATCAAAGTATACAATTTCAAAGGTTCAAGAAGAAATTTTAGAAACTCACTAAATTCAATGATGAACCAAACTTGCAAATTATGTACATAAACCAAGTTCATCACTAAAAATGAGATCTAAACAGTTTTAGTCTCAAAGGGGCTAACAAATTCTCACTACTCACGGGTAAGATACTTTTGGATACTGGTTGTGCTCAATATAAACAAATGCCTTGATCATTTCTAATGCTTCCACAAAATCACAACAATCAAAAGATAAAGCATGAATCAAATGAATTAAACAAAGTTATCAGTCATCCTTGCATATAGTAAACAATGGAGGTTTCCTCACAATTTGTGGCTTTTGGACCTAAGTGAAACAAGCATTCAAACAAGTTGCAAAATGAAACAAAGATACACATTTGCACAAAGCACAAAATTCTTACATCATTCTAGCATTCTATAAAGCAATACAATTTACCAGGCATACTTTCAAAGCTCAACAACATCCAGACTCGGTCGAAGCTTCATTGAATTCTTTTTTTACAAAGCAACCAATCTAGAAGGAGTTCTCAACATTCCTGAACACACTAGAGAAAACATTAAAGGAACACAAATGCATATAATATGAACAAATGTACAAAGCTTAAAAATATAGAAACTATGCGATGCGATTCAATATCTAAACACCAATCCCCGGCAACGGCGCCAAATTGTTGAAGCTAGAATAGCAGCAAGCAAATAATAATAAGTAACCCAATTTATCGTTCTCCACAGGGATCAGTGCGAGGGAAAGAATGCCATTCAACGGTTTCTATATTTCAAAACTCATGGATCAAAAGTTCTGGTTTAAAGACGAACCAAAAGCAAATGCGGAAAATATAAATACGGAAAATATAAAGTAAAGACAGAATTATAAATGGGGCCTTGTTGGAATTGGATCTCATCAATTGATAACACATGCATTCTTCTAATCAAGCAAACACAAATCAATCATTCGCCAAATATCCTCGCGTATCACTCACAACGGAGGTTATGTCTAACGCAACGTCGAGAGGCCAACTGTATTGTCTCATCAGTGATGTCTCACGCAACAAAACCAACACAGAGCTTTAAGAGCAGATACTAACGCAAGTGTTAATCCTAAATCTATCTCTAGAGTTCAGTCCTAATAGATATTACTATAACATCCATATCAAATAAATGATTTCTTCGTATTGAAGCAAGATCAAAATAAGTACACACGCTTAACCCTTTTTACATGTATTCAACTAATTTGCCCAATGAATGCGAATATCCTTCTTCATCACTATTATCACGCATCCTCGCGATATCGTATCGATCCTACTCATGCTACCCATGCTACTTAATCAACACAATACAACAAAAGATAAAGTGAATATCAACTCACAAAACCATGTCAAAAGCTTGTTCATTGATAGATGAAAATCTAAGATCAAAGATTTGTAAAGGTTTTGTCAAGACCACAAATAATCAACCAAAGACAACAACAATAGAAAATCAGAATTCAAATCACATACATACATTAGAGGAAATACAATAGGTATCAAAAGATTACATCCCTCTCCAACAAGAAATCAAAGATCCTACCTTTTCTCCCTTGGAAATGAAAGAGATATCAAGTTCTGATCCCAAAATTACAACAACATCAGAACAACATAAAAACATAACCTAAAAAGTGTAAAAATTGTATTTATACAATTAAGAAATTTGCAGGTTCGCTAAGCGAACCAATTCATTCGCTAGGCGAATGGTTAAAAATAGGCACAACAGGTGCCTCAAACAGTTAAACCGCCCCTGAAATTTCACGTGCATTCGCGAAGCGAACAAAACACTCGCGAAGCGAGCCTTCGCCAAAACCTTCGCCCAGCGAATTTAGGGACTTTTCCTACTGAAACTTTCTGCCACCCCTTCGCTGGGACACTCGCCAACGTTCGCTAGGCGAACCTTCGCTAGGAGCTCGCCAGCACTCGCGAGGCGAATCCTGCTGTTGCAACTTCAATACTTTAGCAGCTTGCACCATTTCTTTGTGTCTTCAAACTTTGATCATTTAGTGCATTTCCTGCACAATAACACACACATTACAAGCACCAAAGGTATATTCTCAATGTGTAGAAGAACAACAACAATCATGGATAAAAACCATGAAAACATGAGAAAAGAGATGAAAAAGTGCAAAGAAAGATATGCCAATTTTAGGCCAAATCCGCACCTAACAGTCCCTAGGGTTTTCATTTGTTAATTATATGTCACTCATGTATCTTCTGATGCATTGAGTTTGACTGATTGTTCATTATTCACTTTAAGCTTTTAAGCAAATAGTGTATTGTTCTTGATTGAAGCTTTTAAGCAAATCCGAGTATTGTTTTAGAAGTGTGATCTTCTATTGTCTGTTTTGTATACAGTCATTGAGATTTGGACTGTTTGATATCACTGAGGATATTTAGGAAGTGAGAGGGGTTTCTCATATCTAGATGGTGATTTCTAGGTAGAAGTTGCACTGAGTAGGGATTAAGTGAGGAGTTGTAAAATGGGATTGTTTAGCCTCGAATCAATAGTACTAATAGTAGATTTTCTTCCTGACTTGGTAGCCCCTAGATGTAGGTGAGTTGCACCGAACTTAGTTACCAACTTTGATGTTATTTATTTTCTGCAATTTACAGCTTTTGATTGTTGTGTGTTCAAGCTGTGTTTTGATCCCAGTGTTGTGACATCTGTCTCGACATGTGGTATCTGCGTGCCAAAATTTCAATTGGCATTAGAGCAGGTCACCCTGTTCTGTTTTTGGGTGAGCTCCAAGGAGTTTTTATTCTGGTATCATGGACAAGAAAGAAGGATACAATAATAGGCCACCTCTTTTGAATAAATACAATTATAACTGGTGGAAGGAGTGTATGATAGTCTTTCTAAAATATATGGACAACAGATCTTGGAAAGCTGTCCTGGAAGGTTGGGATCACCCCATTGTGAAGGACAAGGATGACAATGAGTCCTTGAAGCCAGAAGAAGATTGGTCAGAAGAGGAAGATGAATTAGCTCTTAGAAACTCCAAAGCCTTGAATGCCCTATTCAATGGAGTAGACAAGAACACCTTCAAGTTGATCAATACCTGTATTATGGCTAAAAGGGCTTGGGAAATCCCCAGGACAACTCATGAAGGCACAACTATAGAAAAAATGTCTGATGAAAAGATTAAAGAAACCTTCAGAGGCCTGCCTCAGAGACCTGATACGAAGGTGACAACTATGGAAGATATAGAGACTCAGTATGATCTGGACACCAAGGAAGGATTGTCAAATACTATTAGCAATCATGTACTTGAGGAGATGAGTAGAAGAACGAGACTAGATGTCGAGAACATTTCGCTTGACATAAACAAGAACTGTGGTTCTCAAGAAAAAAGCAAAAGTGTTCAAGGGATTGGACAACTTAGTGTTGAATGCTCTATGTATGTCGAGAAATAACAAAAAGGAACGACGGTCTCTTGGAATAAGGGTGACTGTGGATGAAGAAAGGAAAATAAAGATATCAAGCTTATTAAAGCCTTCTCTGGGACGTGTGCCTTTGTAGGAGGAAATAAGATGTCATATGAAGACCTAGCTGAAGCTTACAAAAACTTATGTGTCAAAGTTAAAGAGGAATGCAAGGAGGGTGAAAAACACAAGCTCATCTTAAAACAACTGTAGGATGAGAAGAAGGAATCGCATACTAAAGTGTCTGATTTTCAGAGTGAAATATCCCGAGTAACCTCTAAGCTGTATCACTTGACTAAACCTGTTAGAGTGATAAACAATGGAACATATGTGTTGAACGACATTCTCAAATCTGGAAGTCTAGCAGGAAATGATTATAACAAAAAGCAAAAAATATGTATCTAGACATATCTATTCTGAAAAGATAAAAAAACACTCTTATCACAAAGAGAAAGTTCCAACATATTCTTCAACGTCTAAGATCCTTCATCAAATCTAAAGGGCGCCATAACTCATGGAAGCATCTTGAAAGAATCTGGATAACCTCTATAAGAAACGCATGTGATGAGTGTCAGGGTGAGAAGAAGATCTCAGAAATATCAAATGTCACACAAAATGTTATGACATTACACTATGATCACGTGAAAGCTCTCAAGGAGGTGAAGGCCTTCACTTCTTATGGACTTAAGAAATGGAATTACTTTTGTCCTCTCCTTAATTAGAATAAAGTCGAGGTCATTAAAAGTGTAGTAAACAGAGTCAATTTCAATAAATTTCAAATTGAGAAGCTGAAGAGTGCTGTTGGAATTTGTAGGGCAAAGAACCTGGAATTAGTAAGGTGCAGACATGCAACAGATAGTTTTTTTCTTTATTTAGAGACTTATGAAAAATCAGAAGCATCATTATCTAGTCTTGAACTTCTCACATACTACGCAAACCTTTTCACCTACTGCACTATTCATTCGTCTTGCTTGGTTAAACCTCAGTCTCAACAGTGGTTAAATCTATTCTTTCACAACGAACTTGCTCAGAACATCATTCTTGATATCTCATCCTCAGGATTTCAAAAACAAATTATGTCTAACAAAGAAGACATGTCCGATTCCACTCCCCACTCTCCTAATATTTTTGAAGAAATGCCTAATGTGATAACGGACGCTGTTCCTCTCACTATCATTCTGAGTGAAACTCCTAAGAAGCGCAGAACAAAGATCTAGGCAGGAAAAGGTCTTCACCCATCTGGGGTAAGTACTTCTTCTCAAAGGATCTTCAAGGAAACCCTATATGTGGATGTGCATAGTGGATCAGCTAAACCTAATGTCACTAACATAGTCAAGGAGTCAGGAAAACCTGGCATTAAAAACGCTCCTGGAAGATTCAACCAAGAAGACATTAATGTTGACCGAAGCATACGAAAGTTATTGTCTGACATTCAGAGAGGAAAGGTCACTCCTGATGATGCACCTGATGCTGGGACATTAAAGACGAAGTCCTCTGATGTTGCGACCAATGAAAATCCAAAGGTCTGTGAAACCGAGCACGAGGCTGCTACAGAAGCTGGCATTGAAGAGAATGCTAAAAAGAATGAAGTAGTAAATGTTGACAATCTTACTTCTGATGATGAACCCATCAGTAAGAGATTACCTCTTGGCATTGCCAAGAGATTGAGAAGCAGAAAAGAAAAGACTAATGATACGTCTAAAGGTGCTCCTTCAAAGAAAAGTGAGAGTGTGGGTCCAGCGAAGGGATGGAGAAAAGTTTCGACTCCTGCTTCTGAGAAAAAGAACTTGAAGAGGAAGAATGTTTCCTCTAGCGACTTAGAGTTTGAAGTTGAAACAGATGTCGAGGATATCGTCCTTAAGGACAAAAGGAAGTCGGTAGCTAAAAGAAGCTCTGTTGAGATTCCTAATATCCCTTTGGATAATGTATCCTTCCACTCATTTGAAAATGTTGAGAAGTGGAAATATGTTTACCAACGTCGCATTGCTCTTGAAAGAGAAATGGGAAATGAAGCTTTAGACTATAAGGAGATTGTTTATCTCATTGATCTAGCTGGCCTGATGAAGACAGTTTCCAAATTAGGAGGGTGTTATGAGAAGATGGTAAAAGAATTTGTCGTGAACATCTCTCCAGGATGTGATGATTATCGGAGCAAGGACTACAGGAAGGTTTATGTAAGAGGAAGGTGTGTAGAATTTTTCTCCTTGATAATAAACAGGTACTTAGGGAGATGTGACTCAAAATGACCAGAAGTTGAGGTATCTGATAATCTCATCTCTAGAATAATCGATGGGAATCAAATGAAGCAATGGCCTAGGAAAGACAAGTTGTCTGCAAGTTATTTAACAGTGAAGTACTCAATCATTCACAAAATTGGAGCTGTCAACTGGGTGCCCACTAATCATACTTTCACAATAGCTACAGGATTGGCAAAATTTATCTACATAGTTGGCTCCAAAATAGACTATGATTTTGGTACTTATATTTTTGAACAAACCTTGAGACATGCTACATCATCTGCAGTAAAGCTGCCCATAGCATTTCCAACCTTAATTTGTGGCATAATTCTGAATCAATACCCAGGAATTATGGCTGAGTCATAAGGTTTTGCTAAGAGGGAATGTCCGTCTATTTTTCACCACAAACTCTTTGAAGGGACACATGTTGCTGACATTGTTACAACCTCAAGGAAAGAAAAGGTATCCACCACCTCCAAAGTTCATATTATAGCTGAACTAAGGTCCACATGTAAAGACTTGAATGAGACTATCAAAGTCTGTACTACTAGAAAGATCAAACTGGAAGGACTCATTAAAAGTCTGGTTGAGGAAGGCACAAATAACAACCTGGCTGATGCAGAAGAGGAAAATAATGATGATCAAGACCCCAACAGTGAAGATGAGAGCTCTGATGATTAGAGCTAGTTGAAGTTTTCTTGTACTGTTTGGGAATATACTCCTTTGTGATTGTGTTTTGTTTCTATTTGCACTTTTGTGCTTTTTGGGTGTATTACTGGACAAAGTCTTGAACTGTTTTTGTTTCCATCTGGCTGTTTTGTGTTTCCTTATGAACTTGTGCTGTATGCATTTTTTGTTACTTTGTGCTTCCATGTTTGTGCTTCCATCATGTGTATGTTTACATTTACTCTATTTTTGTCAATTTTTGGCTAAAAAGGGGGAGTAAAGTATTTTTTCTGATGTTAGATCAGATGTCATGACTTTATGTCATCTGTGCGCTACTGCTTAGGAAGAGTAGTTGTGTTTTTGTTGCTGAATTTAGAGGGAGTTGTGTATGTAGAACTCTCTGTTGTGTATGGGAATTTATTCTCTGCAGTAGGTTATAGTCTTTAGGGGGGGTGAGGCTGGGGTGGCTGTGGCTTTTACTGCACTTTATGGGAACTTGAATTGTTCAAGTTTTTTGTTTGTTTTTGGTTTTCTCTTTCTGGGGGAGAGCTGATTATGTGTGACAGGGGCAGTGGTGTACCTGTCTGGTTTACTGCTGCAAGATTGCAGTTTGTACATAGATTACATGTTTTCATGTAGCTTGTGTTGTTTTGTGATGCCAGACCTAATGTCTTGATATTATGCTATTAGATGTTTTTTCTGGTGGGACAGCATTGTGGTACTTGGGTTTCTGTGTTTCTGTTTTTGTTTCAGCTGTGTACCTTTGGTATGTGCTAAGGTTGTTTTAGCCAAAATTTTCCAAATGGGTAGATTGTAAGTCCTGTGGTTTTTGGATAGGCTGCATTTTGGTAAAACAACATGTTGTTAGCAAGATGTTGAACCAGATGTTTTGCCATGTCACTCAGACATCATGTTCTACTTGATGTTGGGACATGTTCCAGGACATGTTATACCAGATAGTTAGGGCATAACTATTTTGGTAATTTTAGTGTGAATTTTGAGTGTGTTCTGATGCACATGTGGGCGACTGTTATGGGAGAATATTGTGGGAATTTCTGTTATTATAGATTCTGTTACTTTTCGCAAAAAGGATCCTCGAGCCTTTTTAGGAAAGTTTGTATTTTCCTTCTATTTTGATGCAGGTTGATTTGCATCCAGTTTATACTGATTGCTGCTATTTTTGCACCTCAAGAAGCCCAAGTCCAGTAGGTCTGAAGGCTATTTAAAGAGAAGAAAAACCCTATTGTAATAAGAGAGCATATCGTGAGAATTTAGAGAATAAGGATTAGCCGTTGTTTTGGTTGGTCCTTAGGGTTTTCGTTTGTTAATTGTATGTCACTCATGTATCTTCTGATGCATTGAATTTGACTGATTATTCATTGTTCACTCTAAGCTTTTAAGCAAAGAGTGTATTGTTCTTGGTTGAAGCTTTTAAGTAAAACCGAGTATTGTTTTAGAAGTGTGATATTCTATTGTTTGTTTTGTATACAGTCACTGGGATTGGGACTGTTTGATATCACTGAGGTGATTTAGGAAGTGGGAGGGGTTTCTCATATCTAGATGGTGATTTCTAGGTAGAAGTTGCATTGTGAGGGATTAAGTGAGGAGTTATAAACTGGGATTGTTTTGCTTCAAATTAATACTACTAATAGTGGATTTCCTTCCTGGCTTGGTAGACCCCATATGTAGGTGAGTTGCACTGAACTAGATTAACAACTTTGTTGTTATTTATTTTCTGCAATTTACAGTTTTTGATTATTGTGTGTTCAAGATGTGTTTTGATCCCAGTGTTATGACATCTGCCTCGACATCTGGTATCTGCATGCTTGAATTTCACTAGTTTACCTTCTCCCTTATGAAATGAAACCTAGTCTCAATGTGTTTACTTCTCCCATGCAGAACTAGATTCTTTGCAAGATTAATGACTGACTTGTTGTCGATTTGCAGAACTAAAGGTTTCTTCACTTTCACCTCTATCTCTTCTAAAACAGATCTGATCCAAATTTCTTCACATGCAGCATAAGATCCCATTATATATTTAGCCTCATATGATGATAATGCCACACATGTTGCTTTATCGAGCAGCATGAGATTATGGCACCAAATACTTGAAATAAATAATCATTTGTGCTTCTTCGATTTTCCTTATCTCCACACCAATTAGCATTTGAATAACAAGTAATCTCAGCTTCTTTTCTTTCACAATCTCGTGGAAATAGAATTCCATAGTTTGTTGATCCTTTTAAGCATTTCAGGATTCTTCTTGTAGTCTTCATGTGTGACACCCTTGGTTCACTCATGTATCTGATCACTAATCCATATATCAGGTCTATTGTTGCACACATATCTCAAAGATCTGATAATTTGTTTGAAAAAAGTGACATCGACTTTGTCTTCCTATCCATGCTTATCTAGCTTCAAATTTGGTTTGACAGGTGAGAATGCAGGATTCGAGTCTTCCTCTTTAGTATCTCTTTGACACACTTTATTTGATGTAACACCATACCTTGCTTCGACATTTGAAATTCCATGCCTAGGAAGTACAACAACTTTCCCATATCCGACATTTCAAATTCCTTCTTCATCAACTCTTTGAACTTTGACAAGTTCTCCAAGCTATTTCCTGTTACTAACAAGTCATCAACATATAAGCAGATGATTGTTATATCTTGTGCCACAACCTAAACATAGACACCATAATCATACTTGCATTTGATGAATCCCAATTCGACCAAGTATGAGTCGATCTTCTTGTTCCATTCCTTAGGTGCCTGCTTGAGACCATAGAGTGCTTTGTGCAGCCTGTATACTTTCTTTGCTCCCTCCTGTATCACAAACCGAAGAGGTTGTGTGACATACACGACTTCATCTAGGGGACCATTAAAAATTCCGATTTCACATCTAAGTGAAATGTCAACCAGCCTTGCTTGCATGCCAAGGCTACCACCAATTGAACAATCTCCAATCTTGTTACTGGTGCATATACTTCATAGTAGTCGAGTCCTTCTCTGTGAAGAAACCCTCGAGCTACTAATCTTGCCTTATGTCTTGCTATCAAACCATCAGAATTGTGCTTCTGTTTGAACACCCACTTTTGTGTGAGTTAGTAATTTTACTAGCTCCCATGTATTATTTTTTTATCGCTTGCAGCTCTTCAACCATAGCTTCCTTATATTGTTTATTTTTGAAGGCCTCACTATAGTTGGTTGGTTCAACACCTGAAAGTAAAGTAAAATGAACAAAATCTCCATCTGGTGTGACTTCATCATCACTAACCACTTCACAGTCTTGAAGCCTTGTTGGGAGTACTCTGGTTCTTTGAGGTCTTTGGCTTGTGCTAGCCACACCCTCTCGATTGTCCTCTTCGACTACGATAGTGATTGGAAAATTATCGACTGGAATTCTTTGTGCTCATTACTTTCTTCATCAACTTCATTGCCCATGAATGGTTTTTTAGTCACATCGCCTGAATTCCAATCCCAATAAGAATTCTCATCAATCAAAATGTCTCGACTCATTACGATCTTATCATTGATTGGATTGAATAGCCTGTATACTCCAGTCTTATGATATCCTACCAAAATCATAGGTTCACTCTTATCATCAAGCTTCCTTTTTCCAAGCATCAGGAATATGCTTGAAATAAATGGAGCCAAATACCTTTAGATGGCTCACTGATGATCAGTTGTCACTCCACACTTCTTCAGGAAACTTGTTCTTCAGCTTCTTGGTAGGGCACATGTTCAGAATATAAAGAGTTGAGTTGATAGCTTCACCCCATAAGGACTTTAGCAAGTTCTTCTACTTCAGCATGCATATCACCATATCCAATATGGCACCCATTTCTTCTTTCTTCTATTCCATTATGTTGAGGCATATAAGGAGCAGTTACCTTGTGATCAATACCATGTTCTGCACAAAACTCCTCAAATATCTTGGATGTGTATTCTCCACCTCCATCTATTCACAAAACCTTGATCTTCTTTTCACTATGGTTTTCAACAAGCATCTTGAATCTCTTAAAGATTTCAAATACTTTGTCCTTTCACTTGATCACATAGATCCAAAGCTTTCTATTATACTCATCGATAAATGAGACGAAATACCTATTTCCACCAATTGTATGATCCTCGAACGGGCCACATATATCTGAATTTACTACTTCTAGTATGCAAAAGGACCTCATTGGCATAGTCGAAACAAAATACTTTCAAGATTTCTTCCCTACTAAGAAACCTTCACAGAGTTTGTCGGGCATCTCAAGACTTGGTATACGAGTTACCATATCTTGAGTAATCAGTTGATTGAGTGACCTAAAATTGAGATGTCCAAATCTTAAATGCCACAACCAACTGTTCTTGTGGTCGATAACTATTTTTAGGAATTGTACCTCAGTCAAATTGATCATGGTCTTAAATGTCCTATTCTTTGACGCAGGAGATTTTAAGACTAGATTATTTTGAGTGTCGAATAGTTCCAAGGCTCCATCTTTCATACAAACTAAGAAACCTTTTTCGACCAATTATCCAACACTTAGCATATTACACTTTATTCTAGGTACATAGAGTGCATCTTTAATCATATCTTTTGCTCCATTGCTCATTTGAATAATTATGTCGGCAATACCTTCTACTTGCAAAACTGAGGTGAAAAATGGCATTTGACCCTTCGGTTTTATAAAAGAACCGAGGTAATATATTACTTGCAAAAAAAATGGTGAATAATAAAAAATTAAAAAGTAACATGTATTGTTTCCTTTTTTAATTTTTTTACCATTCACCACTTTTCTGTGTGTTGGGATATTCAAACAAGGACTTTTACAGTGAAACAACAACGTTGCTTGCAATTTATAATATGTTTAGGAATTAATTTCTCAATGCTGTCAACCTAGAAAATTAATAAATTATGAATTGTCTTCTTTGGTTGACAACATTGAAAGGTTATTCCAAAATATAACAACAGACTTGCAAGAGATGAAAATAACAACAACACCATTATGTGAGGTGAATTGCAAGAGTTGAAAAATGTTTTGTTCAATGTTAATGTTAGAAGAACATCATTCAACACAAAACCTTGAAGATTCTTTTTTGTCTTGCAATCCATCTCAGAGAATGATGTGTGTGAGTCTGAAGCGGCTATATATGAGTTAGGTTTAGGGTATGATTATCTAACCACTCAGTTATATAAGAAACCGAAGGAATATATAATTTAATTTACAAATAAAAAATAAAATAAAAAGAAAGACACCACTTATAAAGAAATAAAAACTTAAAGTCTATATGTTGGGATTCGAAGCATGTCTTGAAATATTTTTCCCTGCCGATTATATTCTTAAATCGAGGGAATATACGATATTAAAAAAACAAAACATGGCGTGTTCTGGGATTATACCTCAGTTTTTTGTTCGATGAGGTGAACGTTTTGTCATGAAATATATTATTTGTAGTAGTGTCATTTTCAGTTCTAGGTGAATGTATAGCTCTAATTTCTGCAATAGTGTCTTGATCAAATAAGATGTTGAGTAACCTTAGGTTCCAGTCTTCATCCTTATCAACCAGATCTGCCACAACATCCACCTGATACATACTTCTGCCATCTGTCATATCCTGCCGAATTACGCCTAATCGAATTTAGCAATCGTTCCAAACCTTGTCTGTCTTGCCATTACCAATGTCCCAATATATTAAATATTTCATTGAAGACCATTTTTCATAATATTCCTCCAAAGGTGTAAATCGTCTTGTTTGGCAGTTACGACCTCTTAGTTATGTTCCCTCTATCGCATTTTCCTCTAAGAATTTGACACCATATGTTGTTCTCACATGCCATCAGCTTCCATCCTTGCTTAAGAATAAATGTTTTGTTCATGTTCACCAAGTTTCTAAAACCCAAACCTCTAATTCTTTTAGGATGCATTAGAGTGCTCCATTTGACTCTGTGAATATGATTCTGATAATTAGAAGCACCTCATATAAAGTCTTTTTGCAACTTCTGAATATCCTTAATGCAGTATTTTGGTAACGAACATGTCATCATGGATTATGTTGGAATTGCTTCAAAGACCGCCTTAGCCAAGGTTTCTCGACCTGCAAAAGACAAATGTTGAGCTTTCTAGCTCGTTAGTTTCGACTTAATATCCTCTAAGGTTTGGGTGAAGTCTTTCTTCTTAGGGTTCCTTCTTGTAAGAGGAAACCCCTAGGTAAGTTCCCAAATCCTTCGTATCCTTATAGCCAGACATACATATACACTCTTTTCTCACATGAATCAGAGTTTTACGTGATAAAAAGGCTCAAGTCTTATCATTACTCACTCTTTGTCCAAGTGTGCTACAAAACTTGTCTATAACTTCTTTAACACAACTCATCTGCTTGGTGGTAGCCTTTCCAAAGAACAGTAGATCATCGACAAACATCAGATGGGATATGATTGGACATCTCCTACCTGCTTTGTTTCCTACCAATTTCCACTCTCAACCGAATCCATGATCATATGAGATAATTTTGCCATACAAAGTACACAAAGATAAGGGGACATTGGGTCGCCCTGATGAAGACCTTTCGCAGAATTAAAGTAATTAGTATCCTTACCATTCCATCCAATGCTCATAGAAACTGAAGATATAGCAGCCATGACCATTTTATTTAATTGTTAAGGGAAGCCAACTTCAACCAACACTCTATGCACGTATCTCCAACTTAAATTGTCGTATGCCTTAGCCAGGTCAATTTTCACCACAAAGTATCCAATTTTACCCTGTCTTTTATTCATGCTATGAACCATTTCCTGAGCAAGCACGATATTTTCATGAATACTTCTTTCTGGTGTAAAGCCAGTTTGAAATGGCCCCAAAATCTTATCAATGCAACTCATAAGTCTGTTCACAACTATTTTGCTTAGACATTTATAAAGAGTATTGCATAATAATATAGGTATGAACTGATGAACCTGAGTGGGATTGGCTACCTTTAGAATCAAGAAAATTTTAGTTTGATTCACTTCTTGGATCCGAATAGGTGTGCTCTATAACTCCTTAATGTATATGTAAATGCTTGAACCAACAATGAACCATGATTTTTGATTGAACCCTGCAGGAAAACTTTCTTGACAAGGGGAGTTCCCATGGGGCCATATCAAAAATTTCTTGATTGACTTCTTCACCACTCACTTCTTTACTCATATTTATGACATCCTCTGGGCTTAAATTAGGAAAGGTAACCTTTAAATTTCGCCACAAGCCTGTTCCGGTGTTATTGGTGAACAAGTTTCGGTAGAAAGCTTTAAAAAGGTTATTAACTTGAAACAGATTCTTAACCTAATCACCAGTATCATTCTTGATCACTGTAATTTTATTCCTCCTTTTTCTTTGGAGAACTTTCACATGGTAATACCTGGTATTTTTGTCGCCATCAGTTATCCATTGAGCCACCATCCTTTGAAGCCACTTGAGCTCTTCTTGATGAAGGGTCCTAGATAACTCCATTTTTAATTTAATTTCAAGTTTGTACAAACCTTCATGTCCCCTCCCTTCTTGCAGAGCTTTTTGGATCACACTTATCCTTCCTAACAAATGCTTCTTTTGACTTTCCACTATGTTAATTGTGAGCTTCTTCCAATATGATTTTTCCTTCTAAACATCTCTAAGTTTTCAAGAACCTGTTGCTCTTCCCTCCACACCTCATGCATCAGGTCTTTATACTTGTCCTCCAAAAGCCATGAGCTTTCGAACCTAAATCTTAGACTTCCTCCCCTCATACCTATCTCCTGGAAGTTGACAATGATTGAGTGGTGGTCTGAGAACTCCACACGAGGAAGAACTTTGACATAGGCATTTGGGAATTACAACCTCCACATATCGTTACACAAGGCTCTATCTAGGCGCTCATAGATTCTCCTACCCCCATGGAAAACCAGTCCTCTCCACGTAAATCTATGGCCACCAAAACCTAAGTCCATCAACTTACACAAATCAATTAGATCCCTGAAGATACCATATTTCCTTTTAGATGCAAGGACTCCCCCTTTCTTCTATGAGGCTTGCATGATGTCGTTAAAATCACCCGCAAGTAACCATCTTTGTTGAGTTTGTTTTGATAAATTATAGAGTTCTTCACAAAGCTCCTTACGACCTTCATCTCTTGGGCTAGCATAAACCGGTGTGAATAGACAATCATCTTCTCCTTAAAACTTAATTCTCGTATGCAAGAATTGAAAATGAGAGGGAAAAATATCAACATTCACTCTATTGGATTTCCAAGCCATCGAAGTTCCTTCTGTGTAACCTCTCACTTTAGATCCTACCATACTATCAAAACCCAAATGCTTGAAGGTTTTATCCAGTTTGAGAGGACCCATTCAAGTTTCCAAAATCACTACAATATCTAGGTGAATGTCATTCAAATATTTCTTGCAGACTCTTAGAAAGGCTTTGCTTGCTACTCCTCAATAGTTCCAAAGCACTATTCTATTAATAATCGACCTAACCATAATTATTGGATGTATCCGAGCCCTTGACATTGGCCCAAAGTTTCTTCAAGGACGTCTAAGTCTGAGTCGCCTTATTCAACTCGCACAAACTTCCTCATGAATTTGCACAAACTCTTCACCGCATTCTTGTTCTCCATCATCTGGTGGTTTATCGGAGATTCGATTCTTTCCTTCTGTAGAAGAGATGTTAAGATTCTCTTCATTTGACCCATGTGCCCTAAGTTCCTTTGGGCCTAGGTTGTCAAGAAGATGGGTTGAACCAGTATGTGGCTCAATGACTTTGAATTGAAGGGAGACCAAAGTTTGCACTTCATCTGTCAATCTCATCCCTGCCATAACCTCATTTAAGCCTTCATGCCCAAACATATTCTCATACGCTCCTTTGTTTTTCCCAAAAGGATCATTTTCTTTTTCTCTTTAATGACTCCACATGTTGTAACTTTGACTACCTTTTGCATTACTTTTATTATTATTATTATTATTATTATTATTATTATTATTATTATTATTATTATTATTATTATTATTATTATTATTATTATTATTATTTTGTATTTCCCTATCTGTTCTCCCACCATGGTGCTTCATGTTTGAATTTGGCGCCTCTTCCTCTAATACTCCATTATTATAAATCATAACTTCCTTATTAACTCTAATAATAATTGGCAGTAATTGCTCTCCAATTTCCACATTTGTAACTTCCTCATCAAGTTCAATAAACCGAGAACCTTGGCTTGTCTCCCATCTTTTATTTGCATTTATTTCTACCAGAGCTCCACCGAGAGGAACTATTATTTTCATATTCCCCATGATCATAGTCTCTGGTTCCTTTCCTTTCTTCTATTTTTGAACCACCACCAATGGAAATCCTCTTTAACTTCATTTCTCTTCCCAGAAATTCTATTATTATTAGTCTTTCCCTTTGCGCTTTTTATCCCAGTCTCCTTCATTCCCCTGAAATCATGCACCTGTCCTTGTAATGACCAAGGCGTCTGCAAATCCAAAAAAGTAAATGGAGGCCTTCATACTCTATTTTGTAATGCCTTCCTTTAATAGCAAACATGACCTACAAATTTTTCGTTAGATTCACTTGAACTCACAGTCTAGCATATTTTCCTCTCTCTCTCTCTCTCTCTCTCTCTCTCTCTCTCTCTCTCTCTCTCTCTCTCTCTCTCTCTCTCTCTCTCTCTCTCTCTCTCTCTCTCTCTCTCTCTCTCTCTCTCTCTCCTTAATGTATTCATATCCACTTTCATAGTAGAATCTATTATATTGCCAATGAAGTATAAAACTTTATCATCATAATACTAAATGGGTAATACTGAAATGCAAACCCAATCCGCAACTTGTTCAATGGCATCACTTGCTGGACAAAAATTTAGACTTCACCCTCTAACAGACAAGTAATGATCATATAGCTGGTTATCCAGTGCTTTATACCCCATGCGTTTCTCTAACATTTTTACAATAACTCCTTTTCTCCATGGAATAGCAATACACTTCGCTTCTTGGTAGGAGAGGATGAATTAAGGGCATTTTAATCCCCAAATTTATGCTCTTCTATCCGCATATCTCCAAACGCTTCTGAGAGCATATCTCTTTCTTCAAGCCTTCACATACTTCTTTCATTCCCCTTAATAGGCTTCTTTTTTGTAACCATAACCTTGTAGGAAATATTTGCCATGCTTGTACTTCAATCTTCTAGAGATCCTTGTAGGTTAATCACCTTCTCCTGAATCTATTATTCTTTTCCTCCCTTTATTCTTTTCCTCCCTTTATTCTTTTCGTTCTTCTATTTTTTTTATTGTCCTCGTCAGTGGTTGCTGGAGCATCGTCACTTATTTCCCCTAGCAGAGTCATTTCCCTTTTCAAGACCGATTTTATTGGTATATTTAAAGTATTATATCAGTATAAATATGATGTGAATATAATCATATTGCAAATATGCAAAAGGGGTGTACTCATTGATCTTAAACTTTTGCCCGGGTGTCATGCGAGAGAATGAGACATTTGCGACATACTAGATCGTGTTTATTTGTGACATTTATGGCATTTTTTGTTTGAATGAAATAAACAACAAGCGCCTAAATTTATAGAAGTGGTAGACAAATTTGGACCTAAAAATTTCTATCAAGTATCAGTCCTGGTTTCAGAGATGCATCTCCAATACCACCCTATTATCGTATTACGAAGATACATCTTCAGAGCCTCTCTTTAACCAGGCAGAAAACAGAACCATTGTGTTTTGTTTGGCAAATGAACAATTTTTTTGAAAACATCGAAATGTATTAAAATATTTGAAATTGTATATATTACAGTTCATTAATATTAATACACAAATACATACACTTAATTGATGACGAAAAACTAATAACGAATCGAAATATTTTTCGCCGACTAAATCTATAAGTATGAGTGGTGCCCCCTTTGACTTTTGTGCATTTGATTCTCTTTCAGTGTCGCTCAATTTGGTGAACTCTTGCATCCTTTCTACAAATTGGTCCGACCAAGTCTCGGCTTTTGTTGTTAAGTGAGTCGTCCACTCCACTGATGTAAGTGGTATAGGGCATCCCAGTTTCAAATAAATTTAAACAGAGTGTCGTGACTTTGAAAGCCATCCAATACACATAATACGATCATTTGGATTTTGAGGTGGGGCGGTGCGCAATGGGTATTTTTTTTCTTCCAAAAAACCGTATCTTTTAAGATTAATACACACTCTATTATACGCACTTGCTATGAGATAACGTATTTCAGGGAAGCACATCCATTTTTCCTCCGGCGTCGGTCCACTAGTGCAAGGAACAAGAGACTCATGAATTGCATCAAAATTTTCTCTCTTTCCATAAAGCCGCGTGTATGATTCTTTATGGGTCCTCAACTCGTGGATAAGTTGATAGCGGACAAGTGTGTGATTATCTCGTCGTTTACCGAGGTATTGTGTACTTACTTGATATTTGAGAAATTTTCGGATCTTTTACGTTTCAAAGTTGCAAGTATGTTTTTCGGTTGAACCAAATTCAATGTCATGTCTGAAACGCATTTCTTCACTTCCGGCATGACGCGACACACAATTGGATGACCGACTCATTTTTCACAGAAGTCATGGTTATGTAAACCACATATGAGATTAAATCTCCATTTCTTATTTGCCAACATATAACCACAAAACTTAAAGAGACACTCACATTTTCTTGTACTGGTGTCATCTCGTTTAAAATTCCGGAGAGGAAGTATATATTTCCCACTTCTTTTGCATGTCATTGTCACAAATGCACCTCTTCTATCCAAACCATTATCGGACATTCCGATTACCACACTAAATCCTATTTTGGAGGCCTCCATACAAATCCATTGAAGCATGTGATCACGAAATTCAAACTCTTGCTCATTTTTAAATTGATTTTCAACATCTACCTCCTTCACAACAACACTTTTGGCATCCAGAGACACAACATGTTTGGGGAAAATATCTGGGTGCATCATATCTAATAGAAACACAATAAAACACTTAATAAGTGCTAATACTGTAAACAGAGCTGAAAAAGGAGAATAGATAGAAACCGAAGATGCATTCTTGGATGAGTTCATACAGACTCCGGAGATGTATCTCCGACTTAAACACACGTTTTTCAGACTAAAATAAGATTAATATGAGCAATGGGGCTTGAAATAAATGATCTTTACCTGGATTTCTATCTTCTTTTACTCCCTTTGATGTGATAAAATACAAGAATGAAGATTTGGAGTGAAAATGTGATTGAGAATGAAAGCGTTTTTGGTAGGAGTTTGGAGTAGAAAACAAGTATGGGTATGTGATCATGCACGTGAGTGTTTTATCGAATTATTTCGGAAATGCATCTCTGGAAATTTCTGACATGCATAGGTGACAAAAATTTCAAAATTATACCCCAAACCTTCGTACATGCATCTTCAAAAACTCTACTAGCTGTTCAAATATCAATATATTTGTTGAATATATCAAGAGATACATCTCCGGTATAAAATTTTGTTTTACTCTAGGGTGACACTCAATTAATACGTAATAAGATACTGTAAAAATGCGTTCAAAGATGTATCTCCAAAATCTAAATAACATTTTGAATTTTCCATAAAGTATTTTTTCACCCAAAAGAATGAGATAAGAAATTCCCTAATTTTAAGAGACTCAGTATCTTTTGAGAGGGTTTGGTTTGGTCTCCTTTTCCTTTAAGTACATTCCCCTCCTTTTACTTTTACTTTAATATATTGGGTCTAGCGGTTCTTGCTAGTCTTTTTGTTTTAAAATTTCTTTTGCTGGTTCTAACATGTTATATTTACTCAATTAATTAAAAGATATATTTAATCAAATGCAATGATTTATTAATTGTCTTTAAATTCATGTCATTTTGATCACTTTATTTGAAAAACCTTTGTTTGCTTTATATATGCATTTCTTTGTATGTTGAGTGCCACTTTCTTACAAAATATAAGAGATTCAATAAATTTTTCAAAGTTCTTCAATGAATGATCAACGAAATCGAATTGTATCATGGATTATAATAAGATGTCTATTAATATTTGGATTTGTTTCCACAGTGCTCCCATGGATGGTTGGAAAGTTTGTTATTGGTTCACCATTTGTGGTTACCATCTTGATATTTAAATGGAGAAAAAAACATTTATCCATATATGACAAGGTTGAAGATTTTATCCAAAATCACAACAATTTCATGCCGATCCGGTATTCTTATTCTCAAATTAAATCCATGACTAAACATTTCAAACATGAGTTGGGTAAAGGGGCTTATGGTTCTGTCTATGAAGGAGAGCTTCGCAGCAAACGCAAAGTAGCTGTTAAGGTATTGACTAAACCCCATACCAATGGACAAGACTTTATCAATGAAGTTGCAACCATTGGAAGAGTTCGTCATGTCAATGTGGTTGAGCTAATTGGATATTGTGTTGAAAGAACAAAGCAAGCTCTGGTTTATGAGTTCATGCCTAATGGTTCTCTTGATAAACACACATTTTCACAAGAGCAAGGATACTCATCTTCATTAAGCTACCAGAAAATATACGACATTTCTCTTGGAATTGCTCGTGGAATCCAATATTTACACCAAGGTTGTGACATGCAAATCATACACTTTGATATAAAACCACACAACATTCTTCTTGATGAGAATTTCAACCCCAAGATATCCGACTTTGGTTTGGCAAAATTGTATCGAACAAATCAAAGCACATTAACTTTAACAGGAGCAAGAGGAACAATGGGTTACATGGCTCCTGAGTTGTTGTACAAGAACATCGGAAGCATATCTCACAAAGCTGACGTTTTTAGTTTTGGAATGATGCTAATGGAAGTGGCAGGTAGAAAAAAGAACAAGAATTATATAGAGAATTGTTGGCAAGACTACTTTGCTAAATGGATTTATGATCAATTTGAGGAAACAATAGATTCAAACAATGGAACAGAAGAGGAAAAGAATATTGCAATGAAGATGATTGTGATTGCCTTGAAATGCATACAAATGAAACCAGACAATCGTCCATCAATGAATGAAGTGATAGAAATGCTTGAAGGAGATGAAGTGCCTCAACACCTTCCACCTGATTCCCAATCTCTGTTAACCTGGCAGACAATGTCAACAGATGCAAGTGAATTTGATGACAGCTAACATTCGTCATACGCTACATGTGGAGTGGAAGTGCAATAAGGAGGAGAATGAAACTAATGTCATTGGTTCCAATTATCATGCAGACTTGAAGGCTGCTAGTAGATAAGTACTGTATTATTTTTCATGCATTTTTGTTTGTTTACTTTTATTAGCACAAGTTACTTTAGAAACTATGACTTTTACATACTCAGTCATCACACATGCATGTAAAATGTAAACTTTAATAGCTTGCATCATTAGCAATCTTAAATATTTTCTATAGACGTTCCCTCTCTTCATGCAACTGGTCTCTTCATATTCTAATTACAACAACGAAGCAAGTTGCACAATTTGAGAACGGCCATATCTAGGTACTGAGGCGCTTCTCAAAGCATTTTGGCATATGCTCTCCTTCGATTCTATGGCTATGCTCCTAATTCTGTATGATCCATATGCCAAGTAGTTTCTACTTTCTATATTGTTTGAGAACTCATTTGTAGTATATGTGAGATGTGAAGATAATTCAAGGGAGATGTGGAGATAGTCCGAAGAGAAAAAAATAAGTTAATTTCAAAGTAAGAATAAAATAAGAACAAGTTCAAAAGACAACAAGTCGAAATACAATTGATATTTCAACTGTAACAATGAGTCAAAATACATCTGTGACAATAGTAACAATATGCAAATTCACACGAAAAAATATGGAACTAATTGTATTTCACTAATTGAGTAATACAAAATACAATTGGTGTTTGTAGTCCAACATTTTAATATGACAATGTCACTTAGCAACTAAATATAGTAAAAGAAGGATAAAGTGCACTCCAATGATAGAGGAAGGTACATGCCTAGAGAATTATAAGGGAGAAGAGAATACGAGATCACTCAAAATCATGCACACCCTCATTGGCTCATCAAGTCACACTTTATACTCAATCAGGAGGAATTTTTTGTGTTGACTTGATCCTTCTCTCCCTCGTGTTTCTTCTTACCACCACAGTATTCAGAACAATTGCCACCTATCTGATCAACTTTGGTTGTAACAGTGTGGATATTTTGTCTAGCTGTCATATTTTTTGTCATGACAACTCTTCCCCCATTGAAAACAACCTTGATCTCAAGGTTGAGGCTAGGATAATTCAGCTTAAAGTCAGAACAATGCTCCCATGTAGCTTCAATTTTGGGCAACTGCAATAATTGATTTGAATGGTATACTTTACATGGTTTCAATTGTGAAACATGACACATGGTGAATTTTGGCAGAAGGAGGTAATAAAAGTCGATAAGCCACAATGCCAATCTTTTTCGGTAATAGGAAATAGACCAAAATAGCGCAAACCCAACTTTTGATTTCTACGTAAAGTGAGGGAATGTTGTCTATAAGGTTGATGTTTCACTAGAACCATGTTACCAATGGAAAATTCTGTATCAACAAACTTTTAACATCAGCAAACATTTTTATAACCTGTTGTGCGCTTCTTAGATGGGACTTCAGATTAGCAAAAATGGAGTCTCATAGACAATGTGGTACTGCTCAATTTAAAGAGTTGGCGCCAAAATCTGCAGGTGAAAACCTTATCCCTATCTGACACAATTGTAGTAGGAAAACCATGCAACTTAGCAACAAAATTCATGACACTTCAGCCACCTTTAAGCTAACAAAATGGCTATATTTTTACAGCTGGGTCTACAACCACAAAACTAACTGTATAGGAATTCAAAATATGGACAAACCGGTAGTGAAGTGATAGAAACACAAATGCTGAAGTGGGCCTTGAGGAGAATTATAAGCCCCAAATTTGGAGAGTTTACAAGAGGAAACGTGGGAAGGGAATGAAAGATGCTGAGCTGGCAAAAGGGTGATGAGGAGCACGTGAAGTTGGTTAGTACTCCCTCCGGTCACTATTATAAGCAAAAAAAACACTTTAAATCTTGGTCACTATTATAAGCAAAAGTCATTAAATGTTAGATTAATTAATACTTGTATTACTATTATACCCTTAATTTAATTCAAAAACATTTAAGGTTGAAAGTTGATTTATCAAATAAACTAAGGATATTATCGTAAATTTTACTTTGATTGTACATGAAATCAAGAAAATTAATTACACTTAACTAACTTTCTTAATACGTGTGAAAGTAGTTATTTTGGTTTATAATTGTGACCGGAGGGAGTATTTAGTATGGGGATGGATGAGAGAATAGGACAATAGAATTTTGGGGATTTGGAGAGAGAAGAAAATCACCTTGTGGTGAGGGAAGCCGTTAGTGCTTTGGATTGATATCTATCACTATCAATACATTCTATCTTTGTTTTTATCTGTAATTTGTCATTCTTTCCAATAATACAGTTACAGATTATTCATTCTTGCTCTGTGAAATTTTGTTATCTTGTTATATAACCCATCATGAAGTCCATGGAGACATCTTCCCAAATCTTGGAAGGTATAGGTAAGTGTTGGAGTAACCCAGACAGAAGGGTGGTAAAAATTCGTACACCAAAGCTCGTTTGTTTCCATCTGCACAAAATCCAACCAAGCGAGCCACGTTGATGTGGTGAATCTGACACATTGCTTCCATCTCATTGATGAACTCTTGGCCATTTCCTGTTGAAGATTTTAGGACCTTAACAGCTACCTGAACTTTGTTTGATAGCTTTCCTTTGAAGAGAGATCCAAAAGCTCCCTGCCTGAGTTCTTCCTTAAAATGATTTGTAATTCTTTTTATATCGGCGTAAGTATATCTAGCAGGCTTAAGAGCTTTATAGTCCTTCAAAAACTTTTTGATCCTTATGTAATTCTTCCTTTCAATGTAAGTTGCATAGATACAATATGTTGCAACTCCAACAAATATCAGAGAAAATGGGCATAGGATTCCACCTCGAAATCGTATTAAAAATAAATCAATTACATGTAAATAGGAAATTTAATTTCTTATATCATTTTGACCTTTAATTTATTTAGCATATGAGTTTGTCCCTAAAGATATACCATACAAATGAGATGAAGTTTGGAAAGCTTACCAGCAATCACTTTTCCTTTTGAGGAACCTGCAAAAAAATTGAAGACATGAGCTTCTCATGACTTTATATAGATTATAACATCATAACTTCTTTACGCAAATATATAGACGAAATCATACTTTTAATGATATCTCTGCATTCAAATTCGTGTTGAGATGGGTTTCTGTTGGCCTTGCATTGCCCACCATTTTCTTCACAGTTTCTGCAATCTGGTTGGTTCCAATTGAGACCAGCATCAACATTGTTGTTTGTGAGATTTGGATCGAACTCTAGTTTTAAGCATGAGGTCGAAGTCTGTTCGCATGCTGCTGACGAAATTATACATGTTGTAGTCGAAGGTTGTTCTAACATGTATTAGTTAATATTGCTAGGGTTGTTAGCATATTGAATTTGGCCTTGTGTTAAGGATCCAATTGTTTAAGTTAGCTTGTACCCTAAGTTAGCTTGTAATGGGTATTTTGTTAAAAGCCCATTAGTTTAGTATGCTAGGTTTTATTATAAATAGCATGCTAGTCTCTCATTCTAGAGTGTGACAAAACCTAATTAGGGTGAGAGTGGTTAGTTTGTTATTCTTGTATACTTGTAATCCTTGTTTTAAGGAGAAGAAAGAATAACAGTTTTATAACCAATCCTTATTTAATTTCTCTTGTTTTCTTTGTTAACTATAACCCTTGTGAGTTTCTTGACTGATCAAGGAACCAATTATACTTTGTTTCTAAGGTATCCGATTCACAACAGATTGGTGTGGTGAGCGTGGCGAAGATGCCTTCAACAAAGTATGAGATCGAGAAGTTCACCGGAGTGAACGACTTCGGTCTGTGGCGCTTGAAGATGAAAGCCCTACTGGTTCAGCAGGGTTGTTTGGAAGCGTTGAAGGGAATGACAGCCATGGATGTTGCGTTAACGGAAAAAGAAAAGACTACCATGATCGAGAAAGCACACAGCGCAATATTGTTGAGCCTTGGTGATAAGGTTCTTCGACAGGTATCAAAGGAGACGACGACATCAGGGTTATGGGTGAAGCTTGAAAGCTTATACATGACCAAATCTTTGGTGAATCGACTATACCTGAAACAAGCCTTGTAGTCGTTCAAGATGAGTGAAGACAAAGCTTTGGCTGAGCAGTTGGATATGTTCAACAAGCTGATTCTTGATCTTGAAAATATCGATGTGAAGATCGATGACGAAGATCAAGCACTATTGTTGTTGTGCGCTTTGCCTAGAACACATGCTCACTTCAAAGAAACTCTCTTGTATGGAAGGGAGTCCCTGACCTTTGAAGAAGTTCAATCAGCCATGTACTCTAAGGACCTGAACGAACGCAAGGAGCATAAACCTTCGACGGTTGGTGAAGGTTTGGCAGTTAAGGGAAAATTCTTGCGAAAGGATGGTAGGTTCGACAAGAAGAAAGGTAAAAGTCAGCAGAAGTCTTCTAGTGGCGAAACATCTGGTTTTCGATGTTATCACTGTAAGAAGGAGGGTCACACAAGAAAGGTGTGCCCTGAACGCCTGAAAGATCATGGAGGGAAGGATAATGGCAACGCAGCCATTGTTCAAGATGACTTCCACTCATCTGATGTTCTTGTAGTTTCAAGCGGCGACTCAAGTAAAAAGTGGATTATGGATTCAGGACGCACTTGGCACATGACTCCAAACAGAGAATTGTTCGAAGAGCTATGTGATCAAGATGGTGGATCGGTGCTGCTGGGAAACAACAAACCCTGCAAAATTGCAGGTATTGGATCTGTGAGATTCAAACTCCATGATGAGTCAATAAGGTTATTGACTGAAGTCAGGTATGTACCTGACTTAAAGAGAAATTTAATTTCTCTTGGTGAATTCGACAGGAAGGGATACGTTTCCAAGGAGAGAAAAGTATCCTAAGAGTCATGAAGGGGTCGAAGGAAGTCTTGAGATGCGTGAAGAAACAAGGCTTGTTTACCCTTGAGGCTGAGGTTGTAAGTGGTTCGACAAATACTGTATCCACGAAACCTGTGTCGAAGACATATTTATGGCACATGATATTGGGCCATGTCAGCGAAAGAGGCCTAGTCGAATTGGGGAAGCAGAACCTACTAGGTGGTGACAAAGTCGAAAAGTTGGAGTTTTGTGAATCTTGTGTATTTGGTAAATCCTGTAGGGCGAAGTTCAACAAAGGCAAGCAAAAAACACATGGATCCCTTGATTACATTCATGCTGATCTTTAGGGGCCTGCAAGGAATCATTCACACTTAGGTGCAAGGTATTTTCTATCCATTGTTGATGACTATTCTAGAAAGCTATGGGTATTCATTCAGAAGACGAAGGATGAAACTTTTGAGAATTTCAAAAGTTGGAAGATTCTGGTCGAAACTCAAACTGGCAGAAAGGTTAAGAGGTTGAGAACCGACAATGGCCTCGAGTTCTGCAACAAAGCGTTCGACAGTTATTGTGTTGAGTTTGGGATTGCAAGGTGTAGCGCGGTTTTCGTGACCGCCCACATCCGCCTGCGGATGGGATTGGGTGCTACTTTCTGATTTCTTATTTATCCTATGAAGCTGGAAAGGAAAGGGAAGCTATCTCAAAATAACCTTGCGCGCAAATGTTTTCTTTAACAAATGCTAAGAGATTGGAGAGTTCGGGGTCAGGTTATACAATGGGGAGTTGTCAATTACCTATCCTATACATGGTTATCCATGGGTTGTTAGCAATTTTCCTTACTGCTTTCTACTTACTGGTGTTTATTTGTTGTAAATGGGAAAGTTTCTCCTTTGGGAAGGTTGAGAGATGTTGAAAAGATATTTTTGTTGTTTTCGGGTTTTTTGATGTTTTTGGTAAGGTACTGGACCTAAGGTTTTTTTGTTTAGTGTGCTCGCTAAGATTTCACAATCTTATGCCTACGTATTCCCGTTAAAGAAAACCGGGAAATCAGAGCAATCGTAGTTCCTCCTATTCTATGGGAGGAAAAAAGATATTTGGGTATCTTGTTCAAAGCCCAAGATATGAAGTTAAAGGTGATTTGTATCTTGTTCAAAGACCAAGATATGAAGCTAAAAGTGATTTGTTTGTATCTTGTTCAAAGCCCAAGATATGAAGCTAAAAAGGTGTTTGTGGGAATTGATTGAAAAGAGTGAAGAGATTAAAGATTGAGATATGAATATCCGGGAAAAACATCGGATGAAAATAGAAGGAATATCCGGAAAAGCGTCGGATGTTAAAAAAAGGAATATCCGGGAAAGCGTCGGATGTTAAAAAGAGGGAAGGGTTTTTCCTGTGTTTAGAAGGAACTTGAGAATGTCTTTGAGACTCAAAAGGGGATATAGACTGTCCAAGTCTACTGGGTGTGTCTTTTGTACTATGTGTAAGAGAAAGTACGCTTCGGGATCAAGATCTAGACTCTTTTGAAAGATTGCTCTAGCAAGATGACTAGTTTCTGTTCCTATACCTTTAGGAGGTCGTCAGGACAATTTGTACAAAGCCCAAGAGAAGGTGAGAATAACTTTTAAGAAGCCGAATGGTCCTTGTACAACGCCCAAGAGGAGGCTATCTTCGCTGAGGAAGATTCATTATACGAAGCCTAAGAGGAGGCTGTGAAAACTTCTAAGAAGCCGAAGGGTCCTTGTACAACGCCCAAGAGGAGGCGATGATGCTTTTAGGAAGCCTGTGGGTCCTTGTACAATGCCCAACAGGAGGCCGATGCTTTTAAGAAGCCCGTGGGTCCCCAAACCCCGAGGAATTCAAGGCAAGCTATTCACAAGGAATAGATCAAGTCAGGAAAGTTTGAGAATTTGGACGAAACTCAAAGATGCCATTCACGGAGAATACATTCATCTCTGGGAGTAGAGTTTCTTGACAATTCCTAATGAGGACAGCCGAAGAGAAGACTGTATCTGGTGATCCTATTGGGGATCTAGCTGTCTATTTCTACGAATAAACGAAACGGCTTTACCTAGTGCTAGACGTAGTTGCCGGGGAAACTCTAAATATCTATACTATTATTACACAGTCGATATGAGTTTATGAAAGGAGACTTACAGTGAGCAGCCCCACAATACAGTTATATGTATATGAAAGCAGTAAATGAAAGCGTATAAACACTTACTCGGTTGTAGAGCTTCCATTCTGTTTGGTTAGTTGTTCAACAAAGAAAGATTGAAAACAACAGTATATTCAAAATCAAAGGAGAAATTGTTTTGAAAGAAAAATTGGGGCTTATAGCTCAAGGAGAGGCCCATAAAATCAGAGTCAATTATACATGGAAGAACGTCATGTGAGATAAAACATACACGGAAGAACATCGTGATGATAAAGGCATATACACGGCAAAACATCGTGTGTGAAAATATACACGGAAGAACATCGTGAATAAACAGAGAGAAAATACACGGCAAAATATCGTGTCATCATGGAAAAACATCATGGTAATTGAAACGTACACGGAAGAACATCGTGTGTGAATTATCAACACATAAAATTAACAGATAATCACGGCAAAGCATCGTGTAGCAGATTAAACAGACAAAAAGTTACGGAATACACATGGAAAAACATAATGGTAATCAGACAATAAAAATCAACTGAAATACACGGAACAACATCATGTAATTAGCGGGCAAAGATACGCGGCAAAGCATCGTGAGATAAATAAAAGATATACGTGGCAAAACATCACAATGAAAATAAATAGAAAACACACGGCAAAACATCGTGACAGATAAAAATATACACGGCAGAACATCGTGGATAAAATAACAGATATTCACGGCAAAGCATCGTGAAAAGATATAAACATTTACGGAAAAAACATCGTGATATCGTGGCAATTGAAAATATACACGGAAAAGCATCGTGTAAAATAAACAGAAAGAAAATACACGGCAAAACATCGTGTCAGAGTTTTGAAAGCTGTACAGGGACTTATACAATGACTGAGGCCCAAAATGGTTTTGGTATAAAAGGGGATTGGGTCTTACACTCTATTAGAGGCCCAAATGAGTGCAGTGTATTTACAGGAAATACTTGTTTGCAAGTTTAATTGTTTTTAACAGATGTGAATAAATCATGCATGGCATACAAGCAAAGCATTTAAATTCGAGTTTACCGTACACCGGTGAACTTTTCCACGCAAGCAGAGGAGCGTTAGACGAGCCCAAAATATCCGACGAAGCTTTGAGCATCCAATGATTGTCAAGGTATCAATTAAGAATTCCTGCATTAGATGGAAAAAAAACCAAACAAGCAGAGAAAAGCCGAGATCGCATAAAAATGCCTTTGATCTCATCAAGTGGTTAGATTTGAATCGATGTCACAAAGTAAATCGAAAAAAACAAATATTTAATTACAATCATAAATTAATGAAAGTAATTCTAAACCACGGAAAATTAAATAATCGAATCATGATTAATTAAACAATTAGATGATTAATTAAGTTAAAATATATTTAGTAAAATTCACTAAATCATATTAATTATTAACATAATAATTAATTAATTTTTAACTTAATAAAGATGGGCTTGGAATAATACATGATGGGTGTGATTAGCAAATATTGGGCTGAGCCCAATCCTCTTTTACTTTTATTTTTAAATAAATAAAAACACAAATAAATAAATAAAAACTTAACAAAATAAAATAGTGTTAAATCACTAGAAAATTGGAAAAAGGAAGTAAAAGGAACACTCACAGAACAACGCATTTCTCCCCTTTCGTGAACCTTCCGTCCGTACGCGTCCGGTTCTGGTACTCCGATCGCGTCTGTGATTTCAGGTGCGTTGATTTGATGTAGCTCTGTTCTTTGATTTGGTTATTCATCTTCTTCTTCCTGTAATAAAAACTGATAGGTTAGGGTTCGAAATTAGGAATGATGAACTTTCTAAAATTGGATTGATATGAAATTGAAAAAAAATTGAAATGGTAATTGATAAGTTTTGCTGGAATTTCTGCGGATTTTTGATGATCTTTGTTTTGAAATTGTTGCAAAAAAAACTGTTGTAATGATATTGCTGTGAATTTCTGAATTTTGCAGGTCTGTTAATTGTTTCTCATGTCGGCGAGAACGTTGGTGTGTTGGCTCTGATGTATTGAGCAACTGATTTGCAGATTGTTGTTACCGCGATTGTTGATGTTGTTCCTGTAAGAGAAAAAAAATGCAGAAGGTAGCTTATAATTCATTGAATTCTGCAAGTTGTAAAATTGGAACTGATTAGAATTTTGAAAATAGGAATTGATGAAATTGAGTTGAATTTGTAATTGGAAATTTCAATCATGCAGGTGAATTTTATCCCTTTCTGTTTGTGATTCTGCAGGTGAAACTGTTATGTTGATGATGGTTGTGCTAAGAACAAAATTTCCTATGCCAATTACAAGATTTTCCAGCAGAACATTGGCCTAGATGTTGGATGATTTTGAATCATTGAATCTGCTAAGAAACAAGCTGTTTTTGCTGTAACCTGTGGAATGTTTTTGTTTGTTAAAACAAAAGAAAAATATATGAGAGGAAGAAAAGAAAGAACAAGTTAAGACTTGTTGGTGTAGTTTTAAAAATGAAATTGAATCCCTATTTATAGACAAACAAGACTTGTGAATGAAGATAGTAAAAAATGATTTAAAATGATAATATTCAAAGTTTTATCCAAAGTTTCAAAATTGTGCCTTAAGTTTCAAAGTAAAAAATGATTTAAAATGATGAGTCTTTGATCAAAGTTTTCAAAGTTTGTTAGGTTTTAATGGATGCAAAACAAAAGTGAACTTAGCATAAAAAACAAAATTGAATTCATGTATCAAAATACAAAAAATGTAGTAAAACAAATTGTATAAAAAAAACAAAACTGTATGAAACAAAATTCATAAGAAACAAAAATTAAAAAAAACAAAAAAAACAAAATATATGAAATTATGTTGTTATTTGAAAAAAAAAATGAAAATTTGAATATATAAACATATATATTCATAAGGTGGCGCAAGAAAAAAAACAAACATATATATACATATTTTTTATTATTTTTTTCCATGGGTAAAATAAAACAAACTATGTTTATTATTAAAAAAATAAAATACACACACACACACACACACACACACACACACACACACATATATATATATGACTCTTTTATCTTTATTTATGAAAAATAAAACAAAAATGAGAAATTGGATTAAATGGCTAAAAATTGAACAATTCGAACAATATATACGATATAACGTGCAAATGAAGCAAAAAAACGAAAAAATTCAGCCAGATAAACGAAAATATTCATAATAAAAGAGGTCAAAATTTAGGGTATGACAGATGCCCCTATTTAATATTCTTAGACCTGAAGGTATGAATAGCAAAGAGTTTTAGACATTCGAGGTATAAGAGGATTAAATATCAGAGTACCCAGAATTTTGACCTTGATTGCAGAAGAAATGATATGTGATGAATGGAAGACTTTTGAACACTGTGGGGAACGATGTCACAGGAGACAGACCGACATAATTTTCTTGGGATATAATATATTGTGGAAATTTGCCGATGCGACAAAAGTATCCAGCAATATTTAGAAAGAGAGGGATAAACCCTGGAACAGAGATTCAAACATCTGGAAAAGCATCAGATGCGAAAGAAGTGTCATACTCTGGAAAATATATCAGAAACATCTAGGAAAACATTAGATGTGGAATGAGACTAGATCTGAAAATATGTCAGTGACTTCTGAGAAAGCAGTTTAATTTTATTGTGGACTACACGGGAACATCCAGAAAGCGAAGGTAACTTTACTGGGAAAAAGGTTACAGTCATCAGAGATTTTCGGACATGTATTAAAAATCTCTGGAAAAGAACAGTAACAACCGTAAGAGACATTCAGAAGAGCATTGAATGAAGTCTGAAAAATAAATCAGGCACATCCAGAAAAACATTGGATGAATGAGAAACAAACTCGAAGGTATCCAGAAAAGCATTGGACCGAGTTGTCGACCAAATTTGAAGATATATTAATGACATCCAGAAAAGCATTGAATGTATTAAAAATAACTTTGAGTGTAAATCCGAAACATTTAGAAAAGCGTTAAATGTACGGGAAAAACCTTTTAGAAGACTGGCTGAATGATGGACATATCCGGAAAAGCATCAGATAAGTCATTCGACCAAAAGTTACATCTGGAAAAACATCAGATGAGGAAAAGTCATATCCAGGAGAGCATCAGATAGACATTAAAGGAGTTTCTGGAAGAACATCAGATAGACAAAGAGAGTTCTGGAAAAACATCAGAACGAGTTTTGGAAAAAACTTCAAAACCAAAAGATACATCCGAAGAACATCGGGTAGACACAGAGAAATGTTTTGGAAAAGCATCAGAACAGATAGACATATCCGGAAGAACATCGGATAGAAACAAAGTTATATCTGGAAGAACATCAGATAAGACATAAAAGTGTTGGTACCAGATAAGTTGGACTTTGTAGAAAGGTAAGATGTTGATAACAACACGACCACTGATGAATGCAAATGAGGATTAAAACACTCTTGGATGCATAGTATATGAAAATGTTATGATGTATGATTAAATGTATGTAATGAAAATGCTGACAACAAGTTTATACTCTTTGAGGAGTGAAAACCAACAAGTTTATACTCTTTTGGAGAGTGGAAATCAACAAGTTTATACTCTTTTGGGGAGTGAAAATCAACAAGTTTATACTCTTTTGGGGAGTGGAAATCAACAAGTTTATACTCTTTTGGGGAGTGAAAATCAACAAGTTTATACTCTTTTGGGGAGTGACAGACAAGACAGATTCCTCAACACAGAGATCACGACCATTGCTTAGGGACTGAAAATGCTGTATACTGGAAAAACTTGCCCCAGTAACGAGTCTTGAAAGTTTTTATGAATAAACCAATTCTGAGAAGGACTTGCACTGAACAAATCTTGAACTGATTCTTAACGGGCTCTGGAAAAAGAACTTGCCCCTGATAGGATCACTGATCAAGTTTCTAAACTGTTTTTAAAATTCCTTGAGAGGAAAGCTAGTTTGCAATAAAAAATGTTTATTTAAACATGGCAAATTTAATGCAAAGTTCATGCAAAATTTTTGAAAACAAAACCATTGTTTTAGAAAAAATACAGTAATATGGATTACTGGTTAAAAAACACGGTGGTTTAAAATATTTTGATTGAAAAGTAAAACAGAGGTATGATACCAAAACAAATGATTTTGGAGTCAATTTACGCCACCTTGCTGTAGTATGCTCTCAAAATAACCTTACTTCAATTAGGTCTTTTGAGGGTTATAACGTGGCCTGGTTCACGGTTTATGAAAAAAAAGATAAAGGCTCAAAGTTTATTTGGTGCCCACCCCATTTGTGATGTTCTCCAATCCTATGCTCAGTTAAACTTAAATTGTGTATTCAGGTTCCAAAAGGTTTCGGAATTGTACTGATGATAGTGATGACGATGGTCCAGAAGTCTTGAGACAACAGCTACTGCTTCTTTACAACATTTAGTTGTTTTTCGTCTTTGTGGATTTTTGAAGATCGAGGATTTAAAGACCTCTTCTCTGTATTATCCCTAACTTTTGCCTGAACTATTTCTTTTGAAATTTATAGTCAGCGGGATGCCCTAATTTTTGCCTAAGTCTTTTTGACTTAGCGGGGTTTTTTTTTATTTCTTCTTAGAAAGAAAGTGACTGCAAGATTTGATGATTACGACGGACCATCACTGGCTTTCAATTTGAAAGATGTTTTCAGCATCTGCTTGTTGTATGTAAACGTTTTGAACTTGAATACACAACCCAAATTAAACTGAGAACTACCCTGCCCCGGGTTAAAATTGTGGGTTTTTAATAAATAAAGAAACATCTACTTCAAGGCTCAAAAGGGGTTAATGAGGGATTATCTTCCTTATATCTCCAGTGTTTGGGAATTGAAAAAATGTCTTACATCCTCAGCAAAGTTTTTTATTCGAAAGCATACCGACAACAATTATGGGTATTTTGTTTTCATCATCCTCCCACAAATATTTGCATAGTAAAAAATTTGAAAAAGAGGTGCATTTTTTTTTGAAAGTTTTTGTTTTTTTGAAAGTTTTTGTTTTTTGAAAGAGAAAGGATAAAGATGATTTGAATCTAAATACTGTACATGATCATTTCATCAAAACTGACATTTAAAGATAAACAAGTTTGAAAGCAAACAAATATGATACAAACAAGGAAAATTCAAAATAGACAGAAACAAGGTCAGTGACTAATCAAACACAAGGATGAGTTGTCCTGTCTTTGGGAAGTAACTGAGCTGAAGTTGATTGAAGTTTCAGTTCTGTATCGGTGATGAGGAATCAGTTTGATGACTTACAGAAGACTGAAAGATAGATAGTTTGGAATAAATTGACGATGACCTGGACGTATGTATGACTTATGCAAATGATATGCAATCATTGAAAGACAGATAGAAAATGCTAAACAACCTAGACCTCTTAGGAATTCTAATCCTAATAAATGTCCCCAGTAGAGTCGCCAATTTTCTGTAGCGCGGTTTTCGTGACCGCCCACATCCGCCTGCGGATGGGATTGGGTGCTACTTTCTGATTTCTTATTTATCCTATGAAGCTGGAAAGGAAAGGGAAGCTATCTCAAACTAACCTTGTGCGCAAATGTTTTCTTTAACAAATGCTAAGAGATTGGGGAGTTCGGGGTCAGGTTATACAATGGGGAGTTGTCAATTACCCATCCTATACATGGTTATCCATGGGTTGTTAGCAATTTTCCTTACTGCTTTCTACTTACTGGTGTTTATTTGTTGTAAATGGGAAAGTTTCTCCTTTGGGAAGGTTGAGAGATGTTGAAAAGATATTTTTGTTGTTTTCGGGTTTTTTGATGTTTTTGGTAAGGTACTGGACCTAAGGTTTTTTTGTTTAGTGTGCTCGCTAAGATTTCACAATCTTATGCCTACGTATTCCCGTTAAAGAAAACCGGGAAATCAGAGCAATCGTAGTTCCTCCTATTCTATGGGAGGAAAAAAGATATTTGGGTATCTTGTTCAAAGCACAAGATATGAAGCTAAAGGTGATTTGTATCTTGTTCAAAGCCCAAGATATGAAGCTAAAAGTGATGTGTTTGTATCCTGTTCAAAGCCCAAGATATGAAGCTAAAAGGGTGTTTGTGGGAATTGATTGAAAAGAGTGAAGAGATTAAAGATTGAGATATGAATATCCGGGAAAAACATCGGATGAAAATAGAAGGAATATCCGGAAAAGCGTCGGATGTTAAAAAAAAGGAATATCCGGGAAAGCGTCGGATGTTAAAAAGAGGGAAGGGGTTTTCCTGTGTTTAGAAGGAACTTGAGAATGTCTTTGAGACTCAAGAGGGGATATAGACTGTCCAAGTCTACTGGGTGTGTCTTTTGTACTATGTGTAAGAGAAAGTACGCTTCGGGATCAAGATCTAGACTCTTTTGAATGCTTGCTCTAGCAAGATGACTAGTTTCTGTTCCTATACCTTTAGGAGGTCGTCGGGACAATTTGTACAAAGCCCAAGAGAAGGCGAGAATAACTTTTAAGAAGCCGAAGGGTCCTTGTACAACGCCCAAGAGGTGGCTATCTTCGCCGAGGAAGATTCATTATACGAAGCCTAAGAGGAGGCTGTGAAAACTTCTAAGAAGCCGAAGGGTCCCTATACAACGCCCAAGAGGAGGCGAGGATGCTTTTAGGAAGCCTGTGGGTCCTTGTACAATGCCCAAGAGGAGGCCGATGCTTTTAAGAAGCCCGTGGGTCCCCAAACCCCGAGAAATTCAAGGCAAGCTATTCACAAGGAATAGATCAAGTCAGGAAAGTTCGAGAATTTGGAAGAAACTCAAAGATGTCATTCACGAAGAATACATTTATCTCTGGGAGTAGAGTTTCTTGACAATTCCTAATGAGGACAGCCGAAGAGAAGACTGTATCTGGTGATCCTATTGGGGATCTAGCTGTCTATTTCTACGAATAAACGAAACGGCTTTACCTAGTGCTAGACGTAGTTGCCGGGGAAACTCTAAATATCTATACTATTATTACACTGTCGATATGAGTTTATGAAAGGAGACTTACAGTGAGCAACCCCACAATACAGTTATATGTATATGAAAGCAGTAAATGAAAGCGTATAAACACTTACTCGGTTGTAGAGCTTCCATTCTGTTTGGTTAGTTGTTCAACAAAGAAAGATTGAAAACAACAGTATATTCCAAATCAAAGGAGAAATTGTTTTGAAAGAAAAATTGGGGCTTACAGCTCAAGGAGAGACCCATAAAATCAGAGTCAATTATACATGGAAGAACGTCATGTGAGATAAAACATACACGGAAGAACATCGTGATGATAAAGACATATACACGGCAAAACATCGTGTGTGAAAATATACACGGAAGAACATCGTGAATAAACAGAGAGAAAATACATGACAAAATATCGTGTCATCATGGAAAAACATCATGGTAATTGAAACGTACACGGAAGAACATCGTGTGTGAATTATCAACACATAAAATTAACAGATAATCACGGCAAAGCATCGTGTAGCAGATTAAACAGAAAAAAAGTTACGGAATACACATGGAAAATCATCATGGTAATCAGACAATAAAAATCAACTGAAATACACGGAACAACATCATGTAATTAGCAGGCAAAGATACGCGGCAAAGCATCGTGAGATAAATAAAAGATATACGTGGCAAAACATCACAATGAAAATAAATAGAAAACACACGGCAAAACATCGTGACAGATAAAAATATACACGGCAGAACATCGTGGATAAAATATCAGATATTCACGGCAAAGCATCGTGAAAAGATATAAACATTTACGGAAAAAACATCGTGATATCATGGCAATTGAAAATATACACGGAAAAGCATCGTGTAAAATAAACAGAAAGAAAATACACGGCAAAACATCGTGTCAGAGTTTTGAAAGCTGTACAGGGACTTATACAATGACTGAGGCCCAAAATGGTTTTGGTATAAAAGGGGATTGGGTCTGACACACTATTAGAGGCCCAAATGAGTGCAGTGTATTTACATGAAATACTTGTTTGCAAGTTTAATTGTTTTTAAAAGATGTGAATAAATCATGCATGGCATACAAGCAAAGCATTTAAATTCGAGTTTAACGTACACCGGTGAACTTTTCCACGCAAGCAGAGGAGCGTCAGACGAGCCCAAAATATCCGACGAAGCTTTGAGCATCCAATGGTTGTCAAGGTATCAATTAAGAATTCATGCATTAGATGAAAAAAAAAACCAAACAAGCAGAGAAAAGCCGAGATCGCATAAAAATGCCTTTGATCTCATCAAGTGGTTAGATTTGAATCGATGTCACAAAGTAAATCGAAAAAAACAAATATTTAATTACAATCATAAATTAATGAAAGTAATTCTAAACCACGGAAAATTAAATAATCGAATAATGATTAATTAAACAATTAGATGATTAATTAAGTTAAAATATATTTAGTAAAATTCACTAAATCATATTAATTATTAACATAATAATTAATTAATTTTTAACTTAATAAAGATGGGCTTGGAATAATACATGATGGGTGTGATTAGCAAATATTGGGCTGAGCCCAATCCTCTTTTACTTTTATTTTTAAATAAATAAAAACACAAATAAATAAATAAAAACTTAACAAAATAAAATAGTGTTAAATCAGTAGAAAATTGGAAAAAGGAAGTAAAAGGAACACTCACAGAACATCGCATTTCTCCCCTTTCGTGAACCTTCCGTCCGTACGCGTCCGGTTCTGGTACTCCGATCGCGTCTGTGATTTCAGGTGCGTTGATTTGATGTAGCTCTGTTCTTTGATTTGGTTATTCATCTTCTTCTTCCTGTAATAAAAACTGATAGGTTAGGGTTCGAAATTAGGAATGATGAACTTTCTAAAATTGGATTGATATGAAATTGAAAAAAAATTGAAATGGTAATTGATAAGATTTGCTGGAATTTCTGCGGATTTTTGATGATCTTTGTTTTGAAATTGTTGCAAAAAAAACTGTTGTAATGATATTGCTGTGAATTTCTGAATTTTGCAGGTCTGTTAATTGTTTCTCATGTCGGCGAGAACGTTGGTGTGTTGGCTCTGATGTATTGCAGCAACTGATTTGCAGATTGTTGTTACCGCGATTGTTGATGTTGTTCCTGTAAGAGAAAAAAAATGCAGAAGGTAGCTTATAATTCATTGAATTCTGCAAGTTGTAAAATTGGAACTGATTAGAATTTTGAAAATAGGAATTGATGAAATTGAGTTGAATTTGTAATTGGAAATTTCAATCATGCAGGTGAATTTTATCCCTTTCTGTTTGTGATTCTGCAGGTGAAGCTGTTATGTTGATGATGGTTGTGCTAAGAACAAAATTTCCTATGCCAATTACAAGATTTTCCAGCAGAACATTGGCCTAGATGTTGGATGATTTTGAATCATTGAATCTGCTAAGAAACAAGCTGTTTTTGCTGTAACCTGTGGAATGTTTTTGTTTGTTAAAACAAAAGAAAAATATATGAGAGGAAGAAAAGAAAGAACAAGTTAAGACTTGTTGGTGTAGTTTTAAAAATGAAATTGAATCCCTATTTATAGACAAACAAGACTTGTGAATGAAGATAGTAAAAAATGATTTAAAATGATAATATTCAAAGTTTTATCCAAAGTTTCAAAATTGTGCCTTAAGTTTCAAAGTAAAAAATGATTTAAAATGATGAGTATTTGATCAAAGTTTTCAAAGTTTGTTAGGTTTTAATGGATGCAAAACAAAAGTGAACTTAGCATAAAAAACAAAATTGAATTCATGTATCAAAATACAAAAAATGTAGTAAAACAAATTGTATAAAAAAAACAAAACTGTATGAAACAAAATTCATAAGAAACAAAAATTAAAAAAAACAAAAAAAACAAAATATATGAAATTATGTTGTTATTTGAAAAAAAAAATGAAAATTTGAATATATAAACATATATATTCATAAGGTGGCGCAAGAAAAAAAACAAACATATATATACATATTTTTTATTATTTTTTTCCATGGGTAAAATAAAACAAACTATGTTTATTATTAAAAAAATAAAATACACACACACACACACATATATATATATATTTGACTCTTTTATCTTTATTTATGAAAAATAAAACAAAAATGAGAAATTGGATTAAATGGCTAAAAATCGAACAATTCGAACAATATATACGATATAACGTGCAAATGAAGCAAAAAAACGAAAAAATTCAGTCAGATAAAAGAAAATATTCATAATAAAAGAGGTCAAAATTTAGGGTATGATACAAGGCATAAGACTGTAGCAGGTACTCCTCAACAAAATGGCTTAGCTAAGAGATTCAATCGAACAATCCTTGAAAGGGTTAGATGCATGTTGGTTAGTGCTGGATTGAAGAAGGTGTTTTGGGCTGAAGTTGTTTCGACAACTGCATATCTGATAAATAGATATCCTTCGACTGTATTAGATATGAAGACACCTGAAGAAGTTTGGTCGGGAAATCCACCTAGTCTCGACAGACTGAGAGTATTTGGCTGTGTGGCCTATGCTCACATTAGATAAGACAAGGTCGAACCTAGAGCTCTGAAGTGCATGTTCATGGGATACCGTGAAGGAGTCAAAGCTTATAGGCTATGGTGCCTAGAGCCAGGTCACAGGAGGTGTATCACCAGTCGAGATGTAGTTTTCAATGAAGCTGAGATGGCTTTCAAGAAAATTGATGTTGCTGACGAAGAGCTGGAACAGGGAGAGATTCCTGTTGAGGTGGAGCATGTTAATGCTGAAGTGCGTACCCCAGATGAAGTCGAAGACGAAATAGAAGATGTTGTCGAAGATGAGGAAACTGATAATGACTACCTGTTAGCAAGAGACAGGTCGAGAAGAGTCATCAAGCCACTTCAGAGACTTGGGTATGCAGATCTTATAGCTTATGCCTTAATCTCTGCAAGTGAGGTTCTCGACGAAGAACCTAGAGACTATAAGGAAGTTATGAGGAGTCGAAAGAAGACTGAATGGCTGAAAGCCATGGATGATAAGATGAAATCTCTTCATGACAACGACACATGGGAACTGATCAAGAAACCTGCTGGAGCCAGGTTAGTCAGCTGTAAATGGATTTTCAAAGTCAAGGAAGGAATCGAAGGAGTGGCGTCGAAAAGATACAAGGCAAGGTTGGTTGCTAGGGGGTTCACTCAGAAAGAAGGTGTCGATTTCAATGATGCGTTCTCGCCTGTTGTAAAGCATAGATCCATTCGAATGTTTTTAGCCATGGTGGCACAGTTCGATCTTGAACTGGAACAGATGGATGCGAAGACTGCGTTCTTGTATGGTGATCTAGATGAAATAATCCTGATGAGGCAACCTGAAGGGTATGTCGAAAAGGGGAAGGAAGATTATGTGTGCAAGCTGAAGAGATCTTTATATGGACTGAAACAATCTCCTCAACAGTGGAATAGGAGATTCGACAAGTTCATGACACGCATAAGTTTCATCAGAAGTCAGTTCGACCACTGTGTTTACTTTAGATTTCGACCTGGTAATTCATTTGTTATTTTGTTGCTTTATGTGGATGATATCCTAATAGCAAGCAACAATGTCGAAGAGGTAAGGAGGGTGAAGGCTGAACTCAGTAAGGAGTTCGAAATGAAGGATCTGGGAGCTGCGTCCAGGATTTTTGGGATTGACATCCGAAGAGATAGAAAGCATTCGAAATTATGCTTATCTCAAGAGACATACCTACGGAAGATTCTCGAAAAGTATGGTATGTCGAATTCAAAGCCTGTTGTAACTCCGACAAACCCTCAATTTAAGCTGAGTATAGATCAGTGTCTCAGTACTGATGTAGAAAGAACTTATATGAATAGCATTCCATATGCTAATATAGTTGGTTCTTTAATGTATGCTATGGTCTGTACTAGACCCGACATAGCATATGCAGTAAGTCTTATAAGCAGGTACATGGCGAATCCTGAAAAGGCTCACTGGAAAACATTGAAGTGGATTTTAAGGTACATAAATGGGTCTCTGAATAGAGTCCTAATTTATGGTAGAGCCTTGGGTGATGATAGTAAAACTGCAGTCGAAGGATATGTCGACTCTGATTATGCAGGTTGTATGGATACCAGAAAATCTATTTTTGGATATGTGTTCACTATGTTTGGGACAACAATTAGTTGGAAAGCAACACTTCAGAAGGTGGTTACCTTATCAACCACTGAAGCGGAATATAGTGCCTTAACTGAAGCTGTGAAAGAAGCAGTGTGGCTTGAAGGGTTTGCAAAGGAGCTGAAACTTCAAGGTCCAGTTATCACTGTTAAATGTGATAGTCAAAGTGCAATACACCTGTCGAAGAACTCAGCCTATCATGAGCGAACTAAGCACATTGATGTGAGGCTGCATTTCGTCAGAGGGGTAATCGAGCGTGGAGAAGTCCAAGTGCTGAAGGTTTCGACAGATCATAATGCTGCTGATATGATCACCAAGACGTTGCCAAGTTGCAAGTTTTTCCACTGTATGCAGTTGATAAAGCTGCATGAAGAAAGCTAGTCTGTTTCCTCGATGGTAGAGTTAGATCCAAGGTGGAGATTTGTGAGATTTGGATCGAACTCTAGTTTTAAGCATGAGGTCGAAGTCTGTTCGCATGCTGCTGTCGAAATTATACATGTTGTAGTCGAAGGTTGTTCCAACATGTATTAGTTAATATTGCTAGGGTTGTTAGCATATTGAATTGGGCCTTGTGTTATGGATCCAATTGTTTAAGTTAGCTTGTACCCTAAGTTAGCTTATAATGGGTATTTTGTTAAAAGCCCATTAGTTTAGTGTGCTAGGTTTTATTATAAATAGCATGCTAGTCTCTCATTCTAGAGTGTGACAAATCCTAATTAGGGTGAGAGTGGTTAGTTTGTTATTCTTGTATACTTGTAATCCTTGTTTTAAGGAGAAAGGAAAGAATAATAGTTTTATAACCAATCCTTATTTAATTTCTCTTGTTTTCTTTGTTAACCATAACCCTTGTGAGTTTCTTGACTGATCAAGGAACCAATTATACTTTGTTTCTAAGGTATCCGATTCACAACATTGTTAAACAGAAATTTAGGCAACATTATAAGGTTTTGGATTCTAGTACAGGACAACAAAGGTATCCAGATTATTGATGATTCGGAGTCCACTGCTATAACTTCAAATCCTGGCAAGTTGAGGCGTGAAAAGTTTCCAGATGTTATTATATCTTGATTATTTCCATCTGTGCTTCTGTGATTAGTCCCTGAACAGTTGAATAGAGCATATTCGCTGAGTCCAAACTCAGAGTTGAACTGAAAAGGAGATGAGAATATATTGAAATTAGGAATCTGTTTGTTAAGGCAGAGTTCAGGATAAGACGCTGTTAAATATTGTGAAGTGTAGTTTATGGTTTTGACGATGGTTTTAGTAGAGAAGGGTAGTTCCAGTTCCAGCATTGTTTGGTTGGTGTTGGAGCAATATAGCTCAAACCAGGAATTATCATAGCCACACCACTTTGGTTGTTTTCCTTTGAGTCTGAATGGGAATCTTATGGATGGTCCGTGAATACCATCACAACTTGATTCCTTGCATTGGTCACCAGTTTCTTCAACTGCAAGCATAGTTAAAAAGTAGAGAAAGATGACAGGAATAAGTTTTTGTAACCAAATAATAGTCATGACCGATCAAGAATCAAATCAATCTAACAAATCAGTATAACTTATTGACATAGTGCAGCTTTGCATTGCATTGACCATGACTCCATGATTCACACTCATAAGTCTTTTTGTAAAAATAATTGTTTCAATAAATATAAATATAATTCTCATTGTAAATTATATATACAGTACATAATAGTAGTAGTATTTCTTAAGTAATTTCCAAACTTTAGAGAGGATAAGAAATGAGTGATGGAAGGAAAGAGTAAAAACTGACATGGACCCATGAGGCATCATTGCGCGGTGCATGAGGTTGACTCAAAGTCAGATGCTGAGTGAAAAGAATATATGAGTCCAACCAGCCATCACACTGACTGAGTAAAGCAGATACAGAAAATCAAAATGGATGTGTGGTGCGGGTGACTAATCATTTTGATTGCCTTTGTTATTTTGATAAGTAGGTTTCACTACAAGAAAGCAAGTATTTTGCTGGGTGATTTTGCTGAGTGCTTTTCACCCTGCAAATAATTGTATTTGCTGGGTGTTATTCACCCCGCAACAAGAAAAAAAAAACAATTAAATATTAATTTAGATTACGAAACAGTTGGAGGGAATTTCAAATTTTTTGAAATATACGTTGCGGGATAAAAAGCACGCCGCAACGTTTCTTAAAAAAATTTGGTGGGAAATTAAAAGCTCACTTAATGAGGAGCAGGTGACCGTTCTGAAAAGGTCTGACCGTTTCAGACTTGCGGGATGTATATCACGCCGCAACATAAAGTTCTGACACAAGACTTGCGGGGTGTTTCCCACGCCACAAGCCTCAACGGTAATAAATGTTGCTGGGTGTTTTACACCCTGCAACCCTCCTTTATATTTCCAACGCATTTGCTTTCCCCAACACTCATAAATCTGTATGCTTTCCCCACATCTTTTGCTTTCCAACACGTTTTCTCTCCTATCTCTCATAAGTCTATTTCTCTCATTCTCCTTCATTTCTCTCTTGAATTTGCTGCAGAACCCAGAAATGTCAGACTCGGATTATTCTCTGATGGTTTTACTCCTTATGTCCAAGCGACGACAATTGGATATTCTTGTTGGCCAGTAATTGTTACCCCTTACAACCTCCCCCTGAGATGTGCATGACAAAGCCTTATATGTTTTTGACTTGCCTCATTCCGGGGCCGTCGAGTCCAAAAGCAGGGATTGATGTGTATTTACAACCTTTAATTGATGATTTAAAGAGGTTGTGGATTGGAGAATGTACTTATGACATATCTCGTAGGCAAAACTTCAATATGCGAGCTGCTTTGATATGGACTATTAACGACTTTCCTGCATATGCCATGTTGTCTGGTTGGGGTACACATGGTCAAATGGGATGTCCTCATTGCATGGGTGACACAAAGGCGTTTACATTGGAAAAAGGAGGGAAAAGTTCGTGGTTTGATTGTCACCATAGATTCCTACCAGAAAACCATTGACTTAGAAGAAACAAGAATGATTTTAGAAAAGGTGTAAAAGTAACTGATCGGCCTGATGGTTATGCTTCTAACTTGGCTAGGTGTGCTAACTCCAACACTGGGAAGTTGCATGGAATGAAAAGTCATGATTTCCATGTTTTCATGGAACGGTTGCTTCCAATTGCCTTCAGCTCGTTGCCAACACAAGTGCTTAATCCACTAACTGAAATTAGTCAATTTTTTAGAGATATTTGTGCGTCAATTTTAAGAGTGGATGACCTAATTAAGTTGGACCAAAACATTCCTCTCATTCTCTGCAAGTTGGAACAAGTTTTTCCGCCTGGTTTTTTTCGATTCGATGGAACATCTTCCCGTGCATATTGCATATGAAGCTTTGCTTGGCGGACCCGTTCAATATAGGTGGATGTATCCTTTCGAAAGATTCATGGGTGATTCAAAGAGATCAGTGAAAAATAAGGCTAAAGTAGAGGGTTCAATATGTGCACATTACTTGCATCGAGAAACATCACATTTTTGCTCTCATTATTTCAATCACATGATGTTAACTCCAAGAATCATAAGGAATGAAGTTAATGTTATAGAAAGAAGTCAATTCACCTTATCAGTCTTCGGTCATCCTGGTCGTGGATCTGGAAAGACAAATGTGCACTGGCTGACCGAAAAGGAATTACAATCTGCTCATGTTCATGTCTTGATTAATTGTGTTGAAGTTAAACCATACCTTGAGTAAGTATACAAAGTTATTATTTATTTTGAATACATTCAATATAAACTTATTACATTCTAACTTATGTTTAATGCATTTCGATATAGGGCATTTGATAACTACCATTATGAACTCACTGGTGAACAAGCAACAACCTCTCACATACATGCTTATTTTCCATTATGGTTCAAGCAAGAAGTGGCACGTAATAATGCACCATATCCACAAATACTCCATTTGAGAAACTTATCTGAAGGCCCTATTAAATGTGTGAAAGAATGGCACACATACTTTGTAAACAGATATAAATTTCACACTGAAAAATGGACTGAAGGGAAGAAAACCATAAACAGTGGTGTGTTTGTTAAAGGAGTTACAAATGGTGGTGAAGACGACTTCTATGGCTTTATTACGCACATTTACGAGTTGGTATACAATTATTTGGACACTGAAAACAAAGTTGTCTTGTTCTATTGTGATTGGTATGATCCATCTGCTAGAGGGACAAAAATAGATAAAAAAATAACACTGTAGAGATTAAAATGGATCGAAGGTACAATCGTTATGACCCTTTTATCATGGCACATCCTGTAAGGCAAGTTTATTACGTCCCTTATCCTACAATTCATCGTGGTAAGCGAGGCTGGTGTGTTGCAATCAAATCAAAACCAATTGGCCATATTGAAACTGATGAACGTATGGAGGACGTTGCTTATCAAGTTGATGAAATGTCACAAATTAATGATGTGATTGAAGTGAAACAACTTACAAGTTTGTGTGATAATGTCGTCGAGGGTCAGCAAGTTGATGCGTCTATTTTGTTATCAACAAGTAATGTTGATGAAGACAATGAAGAGTTAGAATCCGAAGAGAGTGTTGAATCAGATGAAGATAATGAAGATTACGAGGATACACAATCTGAATAGATCACTTTTTAAATATATATTGTTATTGTGTATTCTAGATTGCTTTAATATATGAATTTTTTGAGTAATATATATTGTGTATTCTAGCCTGCTTTAATATATCTATTTTTGATTAATTGCTTTATATTCTTTTCTTTAGTTAGTAGACAAAATGCCACCCCGTGAGGAGAAAGGGAAGGGTAAAACAAGTAAGTCAGGTCGTCGTGCGAGGATAAGTGTAGTTGAGGTTCCTTCGTCTTTCATGTATTGCTCTTTGCCTCAGTCTGGTCAAGGGCCTCAGCATACTACTATGTCTCAGAGTCAGGAGGCTCTGACTATGCCTCCGTCTTCTATGTATTTTACTTCCCTAATCACCTCACAGAATCCACCCGGATTTGCATCCCCATCATTCCAGCCTACACCACCCGGATTTGCATCCCCATTTTTCCAGCCTACACCATCCGGATTTGCATCCCCATCATTCCAGCCATACATGCAGCCTGTGGGATCTATGCCTCAGATGTACCCCCGCCCTCCATATGCCTCAGATGTATCCCAGTCATCTCGCATCCCACATCCCACACATAGACCATCGTCATCACAACCCGATCATGAGGAGGAGGAGGAGGAGGACATTGAAAACGTGGATGTGGCAGAGATGGAAATTCAACATCGGACGCATAAGGGAAGATGGGTTATTAGGCCTATTGGAAACATGTAAGTTTCTTTCTTATATTTTAATTAAGCCTTTTTACATATTGACATTTTTTTAAATTTTATTAATACTTATTCAAATTATTTTTATTTAGTTTCTTGCCAAGTAGGTCTGCTGTTGTTAGCATTAACGAGGTTATTCAAGAGTTATATAAGAATTTTTGGAAGACCTTTAGAGAGCTTTACAGGAAAGATAAGGAAATGTATAAATTTTGGTTTGATAAATTTCGGGTAATGTCTTCTTCTTAATTACTATACTGGTCAAATTAATATACCGGTTTAATTATCTAATATATTTTTTTCAATATTGCAGGAGAAGTGTGTATGGAAGGTAATAGATGAAGATATGATTGAGCAGAAATTTAGGAAGAGAGCATCAGCTCGACTTTCTGACATGCTTAGGCGTGCCAGACTTGGTTGGGAAGAGAGAAGGATCAGTCCTCCATGGATGGGGGAAGATGTATTTAAAGAGTTGATTGTTTATTGGAATTCTGATGAGTTTAAGAAAAAATCAGAAAAAGCAAAGAAACGTAGAGCATCTGAAAATGGAGCCGCCAACCATAGAGCTGGAAGCATTAGTATTGCCAAGCATGCTGACCGGATGGTAATTATATATTTTCATCTAATTAATTTTTTTAAATTATATTCTTATTTGTTAAATATTTTAACTTGAATTTCATTATATTAATTAGACTCATATTAAAGGAAGAACTCCAACAATGCAAGAGCTTCATGAGAGGACATATAGGGGAAAGAGATGGAGAGTATACCAATGAACGTGCTAAAAATACTCATATTTCAATATTTTATTTAATTATTTTATTTTAATAAAATGTATAAACTCTATTATTTAATATAAACTCTATTATTTAATTTAATTTTTTATGTATAGGAGGTGTACCGTAAAAAGAAGACTGAACTGTTAACTCAACATCCTGAGTTAGGTGATCCTACAGGTCAATATCCTTTGGATCCTACAGTTGATTTTTATCTTTGGTTTAACTCAGTTGGTGGAAAGAAAAAAATGAAAAAATTTATGCTACTGGACCTTTAGCCGATAATTATAGAAAAGGGGATAACAGATCTTTATTTAGGAGAATTGCAGATGGGGAAGGTTCGTCACGTCCTCCGACATTAACCCCTGAAATGGCTGAAAATATTAGACAGTTAGCTCAATCTGAAGCTGCAAGAAATGCTGAAATGGAAGAAATGAGAAAAAGACAATTTGACTTGGAAGAAGCATTGAGAGTTTCACAAGAGCATATGAGAGCTACACAACAACAAATCCTAGAATTATTGCAGCGACAACAATCTGGTGGGGGTGGCGGATCAGTAGACGTAAATGTGGATGAAGAAAATGAGAATGACGACTTTATGGATGATTAATAATATTTAATTAATATTTTGAATTTCTTATGGATTTATTTAATTATAACATGATTTAAATATGTTTAAATTTTAATATTTATGAATTTTAATGGTTTTAATTAATTCTTAAATTAATTTTTTTAATTAAAATTTTGCAATTATATTATTTATTATATTTATATTATTACAAATATGAATTTAATATTTGTTATAATATAAATATTATTATTTTTATAATACTAAACACAGTCTGCGAAGTGCTTTTCACTCTGCTGTAAACAAAGTTGCGGGGTGGAAATCACCCAGCAAAATATCCTGACACGCACTGCAAAGCTGCGTGATAAATCATGTCAAGCAAGACTGACACACTGTTGTTGTACTTTTCTGATTTCTTGGAAAGTGAGTTGCGGGGTGTTTTACACTTAGCAAAGTTGCGGGGTGCTTTTTACCCAGCAAAGTTGCGGCGTGATATACACCCTGCAAGAGTTGCGGCGTGCTTTTCACCCTGCAACTTTTTGCGACTAACGTTTTAGCGGGGCTCTCTGTTTATCCCGCAAAAGTGCTGTTGCAGGGTATTTTTTACCTTTGTTGGGTGTTATTCACCCTGCAACTTGAGGTTTTTTTTTGTAGTGCTTGTCTATGATTTTCCGGAAAGTGTTTGATGCCCCTTTTAATCAGAGAAACCTTGCGGTTTCATATTCAACAAATCTTCAGATACACCTGAATACAGCGGGTGTGTGAGTCCGAGTTTCAGCGTAATATGTGAAAACAACAAATCGGTTATTTACTTCAACTATGGTGAACATCATGCCGACGCCATTATAGCTTCTAATTCATCCTCCTTCCGTTACATCATTACCGGAGTTAGTCCTGATAATAATTGCCATATCATCAATACCCTTTCTCTTCCGTACGAAAAGATCTCCTTCTTTACCAATCTCTATTCTCGGGAATACATAACGGTTATGAGATGTGAGAACCCCGTAAATGATTTCGGCTATATGGATATTTCTTCTAAGAGTTGCAGTGCTGGAATTGATGGTGAGGAGGAAAAACAGTATTCTTATTTATATCTTGTGGATGGTTATAGCTCATATGTGACAGAGATAAGAGAGTCATGCACAATAGAGTTTAAGGTAATGATGAGCAGGTTAGATGGAAATGTGAAATGTAATAGCAAGTGTGGGTATCCAGAGGTTCACACCGAGTATGTCAATGGAATTGAGCTTCGTTGGCGACCATCAAGCTGTGAGCAACAGCGGAAGCAGCAACACAGAGATAGTCACCGAAAAGTGGGACGATTGAGACTCTGCTGCGTTCTTTACAACACAGAATTGAATTACCTTGACATTGCAGAAACTTGTAAGTGAAATGAATACTTTTCCTATCTAATTATAATTGCTTATTATACGTGTGAGTTCTGCGGAATATTTCTGTGTGCGATTGTTTTGCATTTAAAAAAATTTAAGCACTTCTGAATCTTTGGAATTGAAATTAAATATCGTTCATTATTCAATCTTTGGATGGAGCCCAAATTAGTTTTTACCTTTCATGATGAAATGGAGAAACAATGCGATAATTTTCTCTTTCATTTCAATATTCTCATAATTGAGTATATTTAATATCTTCCTTAAAAGGAAACAACATATAACATAGTCAGGTGGTTCACGCCACCACTTATTTGTTCCTGGGTTGGAATTGTCTTCTCGGCAGCCATTTTTTATGGTTGGTTCTGCCTATGATATCTTTTTGGTTGGAGGGTGAATTCCCATCTCCTTCAGTCACTTGATCATTGAGATTTCTTCTTAAGGCTTCTTGAATATGTGTTCTCAATAACAACAGTTTTATATTTTCTACTCTTCAGCCTTTTGACAACACCAGGGGAAAGATTTTTTGTAATGACTTCTTCAACAGATATCGTTTCATCAATGTTGACGACATCATCAGGAACATGATTCCTCCTACTTGGATTCTCCTCTTCTACAGACACACCTTGTTCTTTAGCACAATTGTTGGAATTAACCCAAAAACCTTTTGGAATTCCTATTCAATCTTGAACGCAAGATTGTTAACAAAAACACTCAATGGCAATGAAAAGAAAAGGGTTGCGAAAGAAAAGAAAGAGAAAAGTTGGAGAAGAGGATGGACAATTTTTCTGCAGAGAACTCTCTGCCCACAAACTTTGGAAAATCTATTATTTTACTTGTGTAGCGAGCGATTTTTGGACGTGGTTGCGAAGCACAACCGCTCTTTGGTGTAACTACAGCTCGATTCATTTTTTATCCTATTAAAGCTGATGAAGGAAGGGAAATAGATGTCTCCAACTAACCCTGCTTGCATACTGAGTTTGAACAACGGTCTGTTCGGTTACAGATGCTTCAAAGATTCGGGGATTGTCTCAGGTTATTTTGTCCGATGAGATGTTTAGGATGTTAGGACTGATTGCTTTTCTGATAGATACGTGAAAGTATGGGATTTTGGGTTTTTGTTTAGTGTGCTCGCTAAGATCTTTTCTTTCGATCTTATGCCTACGTATTCCCGTTTACCGAAATAGGGAAATCAGAGCGTTCGTAGTTCCTCCTATTCTATGGGAGGAAATGGGGTTTTGGTGTCTTGTTCAAAGCCCAAGACGTGAAGCGAAAGGTTGTTTGTACCTTGTTCAAAGCCCAAGATGTAAAGCTGAAAGGTCTCAACTTTAGAGAGAATTTGTCGTCTCTAAAGAGGGATAAAGGAGTATTACTTTAACCGGGATACGCCGATCCTGGAAATGCCATAATTTCCTAAGAAGGGGTTTTTTAACCTGAAGGAGAAGACTTTAACTCAGTGTAGAGCAATGCTATCTTTCCTTAGGAATTCCTCATGCTAAAAGAAGGACAGTGGCATGGATATAGATGATCCAGAGGCTTGCCGCTTACAGCGATTAGATGAAAGGGAAGGAGTTGTTGATGTTTATGTACTGTGAACGAGGCACATCTTTGATGCTAAAAGGTTGATTAGATCGACCAGTGGTTTTCTTATACAAAGCCTAAGAGGAGGTTAATTTCCGCTAGGGAAAATCATTATACAAAACCTAAGAGGAGGCTATTGTGTCTCGTATAAAGCCCGAGAGAGAGGCTAAAAGGGTTCGACCCAGTGGGGGATATCATTATACAAAGCCTAAGAAGAGGATAACAAAGAGTTGACTCAGTTGGAGAATCTTTTGTAGCTCGTATGAAGCTCGAGATGGAGGCTGAAAAAGAGTTTGACTCTTGCTTATGGAATTTGTATCTCGTACGAAGCCCGAGATGGAGGCGAAAAGGTGATGGACTCGGCGAGGGAGTCTTTTGTGTCTCATACAAAGCCTGAGAGAGAGGCTAAAAGGGTTGACTCTACAGGGGAATCTTTTATACTCAACAAGAGAATGTTTTTGTATCTCATACAAAGCCCGAGATGGAGGCTAAAATTTGTTTGGCTCAATAAGAACCTTTTTGTATCTAGTATAAAGCCCGAGATGGAGGCGAAAGGTTTGCTCCGCTGGGGAGAATCATTTGTACAAAGCCCAAGAGGAGGCTAACTTATGCCGAGGATAAGAAGGATCATTATACGAAGCCTAAGAGGAGGCGAAAAGGAGGCCGACTCCTTTAGGGATATCGTTATACAAAGCCTAAAAGGAGGCTATCTGCTGGTGACTGTTATAGTTGAGTGACAGATCCAATATACTGATTTTGAAAGAGAAAATCAGTTCCTATATGAGCAACACTATACTCATGGGTTTGATCTGAGGATCGGGGTTGGTCCCTATTTTTTGAGGGAATAGGGAAATCCAAAGGGTATTGAGACTATCCGAGTCTACGGGTTTTCTTCCTATCTAACGAAAGGGTCACTTAAGAATGTCTTTGAGACTCAAGGAACACAGACTGTCCAAGTCTAGAGTTTCATCTTTTGTACTATGCTTTGAGAAACAGTAGTAGACTCTTTGAAAGGACTGCTCTATGGAGATTACTAAGTTCTGTTCCTATACCTCTAGGAGGTCGTCGGGATAATTTGTACAAAGCCCAAGAGGAGGCTGGAAGCTTTTAAGAAGCCGACGGGTCCTTGTACTAAGCCCAAGAGGAGGCTATCATTCCCGAAGGAAGAGATCATTATACGAAGCCTAAGAGGAGGCTGTCAATACTTCTAAGAAGCCGACATGTCCTTGTACTAAGCCCAAGAGGAGGCAGGGTTGCTTATGGGAAGCCTGTGGGTCCTTGTACGATGCCCAAGAGGAGGTCGATGCTTTTAAGAAGCCCGTGGGTCCCCAAACCCCGAGAAATTCAAGGCAAGCTATTCACAGGGAATAGATCAAGTCAGGAAAGTTCGAGAATTTGGAAGAAACTCAAAGATGCCATTCACGGAGAATACATTCATCTTTGGGAGTAGAGTTTCTTGACGATTCCTAATGAGGACAGCCGAAGAGAAGACTGTATCTGGTGCTCCTATTTGGGTTATAGCTGTCTATTTCTACGAATAAACGAAACGGCTTTACCTAGTGCTAGACGTAGTTGCCGGGGAAACTCTGAATATCTATACTATTACTACACAGTCGATATGAGTTTATGAAAGGAGACTTACAGTGAGCAGCCCCACAATACAGTTATATATATATATGAGTTTGTGAAAGGAGACTTACAGCGAAACAGCCCCACAAATACAGTTATACATATGAAAGCAGTAAATAAAAGCGTATAAACACTTACTCGGTTGTAGAGCTTCCATGCTGTTTGGTTAGTTGTTCAACAAAGAAAGATAAACAACAATATATTTCAAAATCAAAGGAGAAAGTGCTTTGAAAAAGAAAGATTTGGGGCTTACAGCTCAAGGAGAGGCCCAGGGTTTTATCAGTGATTGCACTGTTGATTTTGTACAGAGGGTCTTATACAAGTGACTGTGGCCCAAAAAGGTTTCCTGTACAAAGGGATGGGTCTTACACTCTCTCAAGAGGCCCAAAGAGTTTTTTAAAAAAAAAGAGTGGGGCTTATAACACGAGGGTAGGCCCAGTTGACTTTTCGTTTAAAATGGCGATCGCGCCGAGGTTTTCTTTTAACGTAGAGGGACTTATACAATAAGTGAGGCCCAAAAGGTTTTGGTTAAAAGGGGGTTGGGTCTTACACTCTAATAGAGGCCCATAAGTTTTTGAATGGGTCTTATAGCTCAAGGAGAGGCCCAAATGGTTTATTTTTAAATGGGCGACGATCGCGCCGTTTACTTGTACAGAGGGACTTATACAATGAGTGAGGCCCAAAAAGTTTTTGTACAAGGGGTGTGGGTCTTACACTCTCTCAAGAGGCCCAAAAAGTGTTTTGAAAATGATTTATGAGGGTTGAATTAATCCAAAACCCTAATTTGTTTTCAAAATGTATTTAATTGAATAAAAATTCAATTAAAATGATCAAAAATTGTTTAACACATGGAAAACAAATTGTGATCTTGGATTAATGCTTCAAAAATTAAGTATTGACCTAAAAAATAATTAGAAAGCATCAAAAGTTGCAAAATCAATATGGAAAAAATATTTCAAATGTTAAAAACAATTAAAACATTAATTTTTTCAAAAATATCAATTATATAAAATAAATAATATTTTTGGGATTTTGTGGTAAAATAAAATATTTTAACATTTTTGTGAATTATTAAAAAAAGAATCAACTCAAAATCATTAAAACTCAGAGAGAAATTAATTTTTGAATCAATTAAACAAAATCACAAAATTCAAATATTTGAATTTGGAAAAAGGGCGCCAAGAACAAGCTGAAGAACACGCGCGTTTTTCTGGGTTTCCCAGATTTGCATTTTCTCTCCAATCTCCATGAATACTTGATTATATCATACAATCCACATATCATTGTGCTCGTCTCAACCTCACGATCATGTCTATGTCCATTAATTTCATTTAAATTAAACATACAACAAAAAATCACGAAGAAACCTCAAGAACCCTAATTTCTGCATGAAGGCTAGGATTTTTGATACACGATTCAAACAATGCAATTAATTGAGGGAAAACATTCCATGCATGATTATGAACATATGGCCAAATTATTGCGCGAGGAAATATGCATATATTGAGAGATGACCAAGCTTAGGCTTACCTCCAAGTCGTGACAGCAAGAGAAAATTGATTTATGAGTTGGAGGTGTTACAGATGAGTTGTGATGATCTGAACAGCTTCCCTACACCCTATGGAGTGTGTTTGAATGCTTGGACTTGATTGAAATTGGCTGGATCACTTCATGGCATCTCAACTGCAACTTGGTTAAAACCTTGAGCAATTGACTGGTGATTTTGTGAAATCTGTGTTCCAGATGTTGTTTAAGTGTTTTATCAGCTCATCTGTGATGTATATGAGGTGTGTGTGTGTGATTGGTTTGAGTGGAATTGCTCTCAAACTCAAAACCCGATAGTGACTTGCCTTAGAAGGCAAAATTGGAGTGAAAGAAGAGATTTTGAGGAAAACATCTGTTAAATGGATTTGGTGTACTAAAACTGAACACAATTGAACTCTATTTATAGTAGAGCAAGTTTGTTTTGGGATCCATAGTGAATGGCAACTGCAGCAGGTGTTTCCTCAATGTTGGCCAATGGAAATGCAAGTATTCTCTAGCCATTGACTAGAGGTTAGGGCACAGAGCTTTGGTCCCCTTGGTCTTGGATATGTCTTGACTAATTTCAGATGAGAATGGCTCAGTCCATGCCACCTTGATGGTTCCATTGAATGCTTCATTCCAAAATTGAAGTCTTGTCCCTATTTTGGCCATTCTAGGTTCAACATGCTATTTCTTGTTCCATGGACTTTGGAGGCTTGGCTCAGTGATTGTCCCCTTTAGATTCAATCCTCAGAGGTGTCCAAGTGGATAGGAGCATTTGAATTTGGCTGATTTTGGCAAATCGAGCAAAGTTGCAAATTCTGCCTTGCCTTTGACAAATTTCAGCAAGGCAACTTGCCAATGTCATATCTCATGGTGTAAGTGGAATTTGGCAATGTTCTTGGCCATTTTGGAAAGCCCTTACATGATACAACAACTGTTTGAACAAGTTTGGTTTTGATCTCTTTTGATTCCAAGTGAAAAATCCCTCTACATTTGGCAAAAAGTGAAGGCAGATTTGGACTTAGTGAAAATTTCACAAAGTGTTGGAAAAAATGACATTTTCACTTTTCAGCCACTTTGATCACTCCATAACTCAAAATCCTTAATGAATTGGAATGACTTGTAGTTGAAGTTTTTGTAGAGGATAATGAGGGCTACAAATCCATCTTTGGATGAGAAAAAATGGCCTTGTGGTTTAGGAGTTATGGTCCTCCAAAGTTGGTACCCTAGCCACTTTATTTTTAACTTAGAAAAATTTCTAAGTTTTTATGGTTACCCCTTTTACAAGTTATCCAACTTTTCTTGATTTTTCTTGATGAATGATGATTCAAATCATACATTAACATCATTTTAGGGTTAAAAAACCATTTTGGTGAAAAATCTCAAAAAGTCAAAGTTGACTTTTGTGACTTTTGTGCACAGTTGACTTTTTATCAGATGAATTCCAAACTGTGCAATTCTTCAGGAAATCATGTCCTTGACCTAAATCAAACTTGATGGACATGTTCCATGGGTGTCATAGGGTATATTTAATCATGTATTAGGGTTTGGGAGCATGTCCAGGTCAAAAGTCAAAGTTACAGTTGACTTTTCCCGTGAAACCCTAATTGTGGTGCAGGTGAAATTGAGACTTGTTGCTCAAGCTTCTTGGATTAATCCATTGTTCCAAATGGATCAATATGGTTCATTAGAGACCCTCAATTCATGTCTTGAGGTCTTGGTTCATGATTTGTCCCAAAAGTCAACTTAGGGGTGAATTAGGTCAAGAAACCCTAATTCCTGATTTTTGATGTATGCATCCCCTGAGACAAAATTGACTTGATGATTGGGTTCATGAGGTTCCATGAAGTATATTAGGTTATGTTTTGGATCATTGGCTTATGCCCAGATGAAATTTCCCATCTGGAGGCCCTGGGCGATCAAAACCCTAATTCGGTGACACAGTCGATCTGGAGGCTTGATCCACCTAGAAGGGAGCAGCTTTGTGCTTAATCCTTGAAGTGGGAGTCCTTTTGATCCATTGTGGATGTTTGAGAGGTTAGACAAGTTGAAGATCAAGTCATTCCTTGATTGATCCTTTGTCTAAGGCTCAAAAAGAGTTTAAAACCCTAATTTTGATTGTAGTGGATGCTCCACAACCCATGAGGAGATTGATGAGGCATGATGATTCATCCATATTGTGATGATGATTTGCACAATGATGGGAAATATTGGTGGTCAAAATTTGGGGTATTACAGATGCCCCTATTTAATCTTCTTGGACCCGAAGGTGTGAATGACGAAAGGATTCGGGCATTCGGGGTGCAAGAGGATTAAATATCGGAATACCCGAAATTTTGATGGCTATGAATGGCATCTTGCACATTCATCTTCTTTTTCTAAGCAATGATGATTAGAAAAGGTAAAACTTCCCCTCGATCCTGGTTTCCTACCAAGGAACTGGTCTAAGTTGCTGATTCAAACTTCCCCTCGATCCTGGTTTCCTACCAAGGAACTGGCCTAAGTTTTCTTTTGAGATGAACTTCCCCTCGATCCTGGTTTCCTACCAAGGAACTGGTCTTAGTTTCTGATTTGAACTACCCCTCGATCCTGGTTTCCTACCAAGGAACTGGTCTAAGTCGCTGATTGAAACTTCCCCTCGATCCTGGTTTCCTACCAAGGAACTGGTCTAAGTTTCTGAAGTAAACTTCCCCTCGATCCTGGTTTCTTACCAAGGAACTGGTCTTAGTTTCTGAAATAAACTTCCCCTCGCTCCTGGTTTCCAACCAAGGAACTGGTCTAAGTTTCTTTTGTCAATAAACTTTATTGACAAGGGACGCTATTAGTAGCGGTTTTCCTCAAACTTCTCGCCAAATTTTCCTTGGGAGATGCCATTTGGCGGAAAAGGTTTCGATGTCAGACTTGCTGGGGAACCCATTCGTCTGAGTTGTAGAGGTGCACAAACTTCTCTGTTGGAGACGCCATTTGTCGATTGTACTGGGGAAAACGAGTCTCTTGAGAGGCTGCTTCCGCTTGGGGATATTGCATCATACTTTTCTCGGGATCTTCCCGGAGAAATGCCATATGATGGGATCCAATTTTGAGGTGTCGATGACCTTTTCATCAGCGGTTTTTTCGGAGAAAAACTACTGTACTGCCGAACCTTTGCTTAAGAGGCTTTCCCTGGGGATTTTCCTTAATCCGGGAAAGCAAGGATATCATCTTCAATGGCAAAGAGTGACATCTATCAAAAGTTGCTCTGACATTTCAGAGGTTCAAGTTATCAAAGTGGTCAAGCGCCGACTCTGATCTAGAGATACATTGGTGGCAAGATTGTTCAGACACAACACTTCCTGACGAGGACAAGGGCTGACAATTCGATAGAGAGGACGGTTGTCACGGCAGGATAAGATCGACTCAAGTGATAATGATGCAATATGAATGTGAATGCAAATAAAATGCATGATATATGTATGTATATGCTGACAAAACAGACGCGACATACAAACTAAAAGATGAACACGACTGGATACTCGGCCACTGCTGGGGACGAAAAATGTACCGCTGGTTCAGGATAACAATTCCACCTTGCTTAGAAGAAATAGTCCCTGCTGGGAGCTATGTTGGTCGGGCTTAGGAGATGAGAACTCGGTCGAGGCGTTCCAGACGAAACAAGGTGTCTGACACAGTTGATCCTTCATTCAGGCACACTGGCCTAGAAGGAGTACTTTGATTCTGCACTTTGAGGTTTGAACGCCTTTGGAGACGCAATCGACGTTCTTTCGATGTTCAACAGTCAAAAGAAATTGCCAACTTTAATTTAAAAGCAGAAAAAGTTTTAATAAGTAAATTCATTTTGTTTTATTTCAAGAATCGCTGATTAAGTTTAACAACGTCGTTCTGTAAAGCTAAAACAAGTAAGAATTACAAACAAAAGCACAAGGGCTCAAATTTTATTGATAGGATGGAAATCAGCCAAACGCGTGATTCCAAAGAGTATTTACAAAGTTCAGAAAATGGTAATTTACAGGGAAAAGGGCTACGTTGAAACATAACGACCACTATCCTTCTACCAACTTTGAATTCGGGACATCCTGAGCTTCTGTCGAAGATGACCTTAACTGGAGTTACTTGCCTCTGTTGAACGTAGTTACTTGCCATTATCCCTAATTTTTGCCTGGATTGTACTATGAGATTTCCAATCCATCGGGATGATTTTTTTTATGTCTCTAACTTTTGCCTGGACCGCCCTTTCGGGTTTTCAATCCACCGAGACGTTTTTTTTTAGTTTAGGCGAAGTATTTCTTGACTACATCAACATTCGTGGGGTAGGAAAATTCCTCTCCGTCCATGGTTGCAAGTCTCAAGGCGCCGCCTGAGAAAGCTTTCGTGACCACATAGGGGCCATCATAATTCGGAGTCCATTTGCCCCGAGTATCAGTGAGAAATGATTGTATCTTCTTGAGCACGAGGTCTCCTTTCCTGAAGATGCGAGGTCTGACCTTTTTGTCAAACGCCCTCTTCATTCTCTGTTGATACAACTGACCGTGGCATAGTGTCGTGATTCGCTTCTCTTCGATCAGGTTCAATTCGTCGTGTCGGCTTTGACACCATTCAGCTTCTGTAAGCTTAGCTTCCATCAATACCCTGATTGATGGGATCTCTACTTCTATGGGGAGCACTGCTTCCATGCCATACACTAGAGAGAAAGGGGTAGCCCCTGTTGAAGTGCAGACAGATGTTCGATAACCTTGAAGAGCAAAGGGTAGCATCTCGTGCCAACCTTTGTAGGTTATAACCATCTTCTGAACGATCCTCTTGATGTTCTTATTAGCCGCTTCTACCGCTCCGTTCATCTTGGGTCGGTAGGGAGATGAGTTATGGTGTTCGATCTTGAACTCTGCGCACAACTCCTTCATCATCTTATTGTTCAAGTTAGATCCATTATCAGTAATGATCAGGCTTGGAACACCATAACGATAGATGATATTATTTTTGATAAATCGGACCACCACTTGTCGGGTAACATTAGCGTACGACGCTGCTTCAACCCACTTGGTGAAGTAGTTAATGGCTACCAGGATGAACCGATGTCCGTTTGAAGCCTTAGGTTCAATCAAGCCAATCATGTCGATTCCACATATGGAAAAAGGCCATGGGGAAGAAAGAACTTTGAGATGCGATGGCGGTACATGAATTTTGTCGGAGTATATCTGACACTTGTGACACCTCCTCATGTACTTGTAGCAGTCGGATTCCATGGTCAACCAATAGTACCCGGCCCTGAGAATTTTTCTCGCCATTGTGTGTCCGTTGGCATGAGTGCCAAAGGATCCTTCATGAATTTCTTTCATAAGCATGTCTGCTTCTGGTCTGTCGACGCATCGGAGCAAGACCATGTCAAAGTTACTCTTATAAAGAGTGTCACCGCTCAGGAAGAAGCTTCCAGCTAGCCTTCTGAGGGTCTTTCTGTCTTTTCTGAGTGCCCCATGTGGGTACTCTTGTTTCTGAAGGAAGCATTTGATATCGTGATACCAAGGTTTGTCGTCTATGACTGCTTCGATCGCGAAGATGTAGGCGGGCCGTTCAAGGCGCATAACGTCAATCTTAGGTAGGTCATTCCATCGACCTACGCTAATCATGGAAGAAAGAGTGGCTAAAGCATCAGCCATGTGATTCTCACCACGAGGGATGTGATGAACCTCAACTCTGTAGAAGAAGGGTAACAACCTTCTCGCATAGTCTTTGTAAGGAATCAATCCTGATTGGTATGTGTTCCAATCTCCTGTGATCTGATTGATAACCAGGGTTGAATCGCCGTATACGTCCAAGTTTTTGATCCTTGAATCAATTGCTTCTTCGAGACCCATAATACAAGCTTCGTATTCGGCCTCGTTGTTCGTACATTTGAACGCAAGTCTGGCAGTGAAAGGAATGTGGGTACCCTGAGGGGTAACAATGATTGCCCCAATTCCGTTTCCGTAATGATTGTCTGCTCCGTCAAAGATAAGTCCCCATTGGGAACCTGGTTCTGGCCCTTCACTGGGTAGCGGTTCATCGCAATCTTTCATTTTGAGATACATGACATCTTCGTCTGGGAAGTCAAACCCGATTGATTCTTGATCGTCAATCGGTTGATGAGCCAAATGATCGGCTAAAATACTTCCTTTAACGGCTTTTTGAGCATGGTACTCTATGTCATATTCTGATAGCAACATCTGCCAACGGGCAATCCTTCCCGTGAGAGCAGGTTTTTCGAAGACGTACTTGATTGGATCCATCTCGGAGACCAACCAAGTAGTATGACGAATCATGTACTGACGAAGACGTTTGGCTGCCCAAGCCAAAGCGCAACAAGTTTTCTCAAGCATCGTGTACCGAGTTTCGCAGTCGGTGAATTTCTTACTTAGATAGTAAATGGCAGACTCTTTCCTTTTGGTTTCGTCTTGCTGGCCAAGTACACATCCCATTGAGTCCTCTAGGACTGTGAGGTAAATGATCAGTGGTCTTCCTTCCACTGGAGGTGATAGAATCGGCGGATTCAACAGATATTCCTTTATACTGTCGAAGGCGGTTTGGCAATCTTTTGACCAAACGCAATCCTGGTTCTTTTTCAGTAATTTGAAAATCGGCGCACATGTGGCGGTCATAAGGAATATGAATCTGGAGATGTAGTTCAAACGTCCCAAGAATCCTCTGACTTGTTTTTTAGTTTTCGGAGAAGGCATTTCTTGAATGGCCTTGACCTTGTCAGGATCAACCTCAATTCCTTTCTGGCTGACGATGAACCCTAATAGTTTCCCTGAACGGACACCGAAGGTGCACTTGTTGGGATTCAAGCGGAGCTTGAATTTTCTTAAACGTTCGAACAATTTTGACAGATGGGTCACATGCTCCTCTTCTGTCTCAGATTTTGCAATCAAATCATCGACATATACCTCGATTTCCTTGTGTATCATGTCATGAAACAGAGTAGTCATGGCCCTTTGATAGGTTTCCCCGGCGTTCTTCAAGCCGAATGGTATTACCTTGTAACAAAAGGTACCCCATGGGGTAATGAATGAAGTTTTCTCCATGTCTTTCGGCGCCATTTTGATCTGGTTATAGCCTGAGAATCCATCCATGAAGGAGAAAACTTTGAACTTTGCTGTACTGTCTACCAACATGTCAATGTGTGGTAAAGGAAAGTCGTCCTTTGGACTTGCCTTGTTCAGATCTCTGTAATCGACACATATTCTGACCTTTCTGTCCTTTTTGGGAACGGGTACGATGTTGGCTAACCATTGAGGATATTCAGATGTAGCGAGAAAACCCGCGTCGATCTGTTTCTGTACCTCCTCCTTGATTTTGATGGCCATGTCCGGGTGAGTGCGTCTCAACCTTTGCTTTACTGGCGGACATTCCGATCTTAACGGTAAGTGATGTTCCACGATGCTGGTATCCAACCCTGGCATGTCCTGATAGGACCAAGCGAACACATCGGGAAATTCTCGGAGAAGCTTTATCAAACCCTCTCTGGCAGTTGGATTGAGCAGTGCTCCAATCCTGATTTCTTTTTTCTCTTTTTCTGAACCCAAGTTTACCGTTTCCAACGGCTCTTTGTGAGGTTCAATGGACCTTTCCTCTTGTCTGAGTAATCGGGATATCTCTTCTGGAATTTCGTTGTCATTTTCTTCTTCAGCCCCAAATACCGGGAACTCAAAGTCGAGAGAAGGAATTGGATCGTATGTCTCAACGGGGTTTAAAACAAGCAATCTGCATGACGTGATGATTCGTGTTTAGAAGAGATAGAGAAAATGCAAGTGTGTGCAGTGTATTTATTTTACTGCTTGTTTTTATTATTGAATGTTTTTTAGGATTACCATTTTCTGAAAAAGCGAAAAGAGAAAACAGCAAATAATGCGGAAATTACAGAACGACGTTATTTTATTAATGCACAAGTTGGTTCTTGAAACTACAGCCCTATAAAACAAAACTCTGTCGCTTCGGGCAAAGCGAAGAGGGAAAATTTACAGAAAGCGAGCCCTATCAAAACATCCGTTTCACCTGGGCAGGGTGAAAGGTTTTAAAGATGGCAATTACTTTGACTGGTGAACGACCTTCGGAACATCGACAGCAACCCATTGGCGGCGAACTCCTCGGTGAATCACAAAGTCTGGCACCTTCCTTGATTTGTCTTCAGAAATAACGCTGATTTCTGGTGGAGCAGGATCATTGGACTGTCTCCCAGGCAGAATTGTCGTAGGAGGATTCCTCTGTTGCATTTTGCATAGCATTTGTACTCTCAGCTGTATCTTCCCATCCAGTTGGCTGGATATCTTCGAGCCTGATACGAGAGCTTGTGGGAGCGGTGTACTTAACCATATAATCAAATTTTCCACTTGGTTCTCCCAGAGTGTCCCAAACTTCTTTGGAACTGGAGGAGTCATCTCTCTCGATGACGTTGACCTCAGGAAAAGCGTAGTTGATGAATTCAAGTCCTGCAAATGTTGCGAATTCATCGTCATGTTGAGTAGTTTCTGAATGACCTGAGTGTTGATACCATGACATGGCGGGGACATAGGTATTCTATTCAATGACGGTCAGCTGAGTTTCATTGTTCGGCTGACTCTCTTGCCCCAAGTCTCCTGGATAAGGTTGCCACATTGGCAGACCATCCATTGGGCCATAGTAGGTGTAGTCAAATTTGTCTTTCATCAGAGTGTCTTCCTCTAATGAATTTGGCGGAGCACGACATCCTTTCGGATCACAATCTCCATAGATCATCTTGATGTCTGACCTGGGTATAAATCTCGGACTCTGTGCGGGATAGCAGAATGGTATAGGCGCCTCTTCCTGAGACATATAACCGTCCTTGTTAAGATATGACTTCCATTCCTCATCTGTGTCAGAGGGATCCTCTTCATTGATAGCATGGACTACTTGAGTCACTGGTTGGAGGAAACCTCCACTATGGAAGAAGTTCTAAATGGGATGAAGACTTTCATCGCTGGCAGCTGTCTGGGTACAGGTTGCAGAAAAACCAAGACCCTTCTTTGTTTTATTGTCAGTAGGAATGACAAGCTGTCCCCATCCTTTTGTATCGGTACTCTTGATCGCTTTGATAACATCCTTGTATGAGGAAATCGAGGTTCCTCCTCCGGATTGATTGTTCTTGCTCACCGATAGTGCTTGGAACTGCGTTCCAATAACCTCTTCAGGTCCTACACCAGTAGATGATGATAAGTTACTCACGAGCAAAGCCTGTTCCCCACAGACTGTGACAAGTTGATCGTTCTGAACAAACTTTAGCTTTTGGTGGAGGGTCGAAGTAACCGCTCCAGCCTGATGTATCCAAGGTCTTCCTAATAAACAATTGTACGTTTCCCAGATGTCCATGACCTGGAAAGTGACTTGGAAAGTATGAGGACCAATGGTTATGGGAAGATCAACTTCGCCGATAACTGCTTTTCTGGATCTTTCGAATGCTTTGACGACGACCTCGTTGATTCTCATCGGAGGGCCTTTGAATGATAATTGCATCAAAGTGGACTTCGGCATAACATTCAGGGCTGACCCTGTGTCTACCAGTATGCTGGCTAAAGCATCGTCCTGGCAGTTAACTGTAATGTTGAGCGCCATGTTATGACGGCGACCCTCTTCGGGTAATTCCTCATCACTAAATCCCAAATTATTGCAGGAAGTGATGTTAGAGACAATACTATCGAACTGTCTGATTGTTACATCCTGTTCCACAAAGGCTTGCTCTAAGACTTTCTGTAGAGCCTCCCTGTGGGCTTCTGAACTGAGTAACAGTGATAATACTGAGATCTTTGAAGGAGTCTGTAATAGTTGATCAACAATGTTGTATTCACTCCTTTTGATGAGCTTTAGCATCTCATCATTGTTTTTCGCAAGGTCGAGATTACTGGATTGACCGACTGGTGGATCGGGAGCTTCTGTCTGAAGTTCCTTTTCTTTGTTGGACTCTCCAACTCCTCGGTTGAAGATTCGACCGCTCCGTGTTACACGAATGATGTCTGCAATATTCACGACGGAGGGTAATGGAATTTCCTTTCCATTTTCAACTGTTGTTGCAGCGTATTTGTAAGGTATAGCCTTAGCTGATTCATACGGTAGTGGTCCCGGCAGATAGATGACTATGGGAACCTTCTGATTTTTCTGACCATCATAAGTAATCTCGATCCGTTCTCGGTTGGGAACTTTAGATTCGTCAAGTAAAGGGATGATGGAAAAAACATCCCTGGTTTGGTGACGACCAGAAATCGTGACAACATCATCAACTTGCTCGGCAAGGTAGTTCGGCGTCCAGTCGATGGGTCCAGAACCTGGATATGGACAAATTTCTCCACGATCGACCTCACCCTGAAGAGCTGCTCTTACAAGGTAACACCCTTGGTTACTTTCCGAACAGACGCTACAACTGTCATAGTTGTGTGGGGGTACCTGGCCACGCCCACTTTGAATACAATGTAACCTTACTAGGTTAGCTTCCACTGATCGGACATCCTGACTTTGACGCCGAGTGGGATTCCTGTTATTGATACTAATCTGCTGAGTATCTTCGTCCATATAGATTGGCATCCACCAGTGATTTAACAAGTGCTGAAGTGCCTCCTGGACAAGGGTACAACCCCGATCATTTTCGCAACCCGCTTTACAGCTTTGATAGTTATGTGATATTAAGAATCCGAGTCGGACCTGCTCAGCATGTAACTCTACCAGGTTGGTATTCATCACACAAATATCGAAGATCTGAACCATGTTGATTTGATAGGGATTCCTATCATGGTAGTCTTGGATCCATCCAAGATCCATCTGACGCTGGAGGGCCTCTTGTATGAAAGAGCATCCCTGTTTGTTTACCGAGCAAGTCAGACAGGAACTGTAATCGTGCCGCGGCAGATTATGATACTGGCTTTGCCTTGAGTGCATCGCCACCCAGTTGAAATTCATCGCACGGATATCGTGGTTCTGAATGACGTTGGAATTCATGTAGACCATGTTAACTCCACGAACTCGTTGCTCTTGGATCCATTCGAGATCCATCTGTTCCTGCAGAGCTTCTTGCACTACAGAACATCCCTGATTGTCTTTAGAGCAGATATCACACTTGTAATACCCCATATTTTTGGGAACAATTTGGATAATATTATTAAAATCAACTGGGTTCCGGGGTACTCTGAGCAATTATTGGATAAAGTAATTAGAGTAAACCGACGAACTCGGACTTTGATTAGATTAATATTATTTAACTTGGAATTTGAGTAATTGGTGCATTAGAGATAATTTGGATAATTAGTAGTGTTGCCAATTAATATTTTCTTTGTGTATTGTATTTTCTTTTCCTTGCCTTATTTGGAAAAGTTAGAAACTTTGAGAAGGAATTGGAAGAGAAAGGAAAAGAGAGGAAAAGGAAGGAAAAAGGGAGAGAAGAAGAGGGAATTTCTTCAAGAGCTCAAGAGTAGTAAACATCATCAAATCTTCATCTTTTTATCTCAGAGTCTAGTAATCCAGGTGGGTTCTAGTTAGACTCTTTAGATTAAGGTTTGGGTGAGTTTTGGAGTTAGTGGGGTATTGTAGAAAATGTGAAATTTTACATTAAAATCATAATATAACTACTGAAATTCGATCATTGATTTTATGTTATGCTGGTTGTTATGATTAAAGCATGTTATGGTGTCTTTTGATTGGAAACAATGAGATTTTGGGGTTGAATTGGATCAACCCGTAGCAGACAAATTCTGCAGGAAATTCTGGGTTTTAAACTGCCCATACGCGTATCACGCAGGGCCATACGCGTATTGACTTGGGAAATACGCGTATGGGTGTGAAGAAAATTGGGTGTTACGCGTATGGACAAGGCAATGCGCGTATGAGACATGGTGGTACGCGTATTGGACCTTTAAAGGGGAATTTTGAAGGAAAATAGCCTCTGCCCATACGCGTATGACCTTGGGCAATACGCGTATGGCTGGGCGAGCCAGCTTGGCAATACACGTATGACTTAGGTCAGTACGCGTACGGCCAGAGGGTGCAGAATTATGTTTTTCGAGATACCATTTCATGTTATGTCCATAACTTTTGACTCGGTGATCCATTTTTAATATTCTTGATATCATTGGAAAGCTAACAGAATGTACTTCCTTATGAAAATGGTTTTGAGATTGTTGGCCGATTTAATTATGTCGGGATTTCTGGAATAGTGTCGTTTTGCCGACTTTTATCGTTAAATGGTGTGTAATTGTTGTTGAATATGTATGCATGTTAAAATATGAAATAGGTAGAGTGAGGACCATTACCCTAAGCAGCGTCGGAAAAATATAAATGAATAAACGCTAGTATGGAACATATGGGTTAACCGTTTGGTTGTGATAAGGCCTAATGGCCTTGTGATTGTCGAATACAATCACGTCCTTGTGAGATCACGTAATCGTAACCGATTATTATTGTTTTTGATAGTGCGTTTCATGGGTCTCAAGCTCCTCTGAAACATATGCACCACTACTTGGCAGGTTTGATTCCTAGTGCTGTACGAATGGCGCCCGTTGGGTGAATGCTTCTGACGGTATAAGGCCCGTGTAAAGTGACGGTTCATAACGGTATAAGGCCCGTAGAACCCGAATCCATTCGTATGTCAAGTAGTTTGCGAGGATCCATGACCCGGGTCGACTTCTAGATGTAGAAGAGGATGGGAATAGGGGATACCTTGGCATGGTTACGGATTAGTGATATTGTGAGTTGATGAACTCATGGCATGTTTCCATATAGTGTGTGTGTACTCAAAGTCACTTCCCCTCCCCTTTTGACTTGAGTTAGGTCTATTAGAACCTTGTAGAGCCGAGAGGACTTTAAGATAGGGAACTCACTGAGATTTGATGTATCTCACCCCACTGTTGTTGTTTACATCGCAGGTACTGCAGGTTCCGCGAAGGGTAAGGATAAGGCCGTGTGATTATCCTTACTTATCTGATGGCTTTGCTTCCGTTGTGGAGTTTTGAGATCCTTAGTGATCTAGTTCTTAGTGTTTTGTCTTTTGAAACATCTTGTAGATATACTATGCCGTAGCTTTTTTGTATTAGGTTTTGGGCATGTATATGTATAATGTGTTTACTAAGAACTTATTGTATATTTCAGTACCAAATGTACTTTTCATGTATAATATATGATTTGAGGCATGTATAAATATGCGGGCGTTACAGTTGCAGCCATGTTCCTGAATTTCATACAGATAGGATTAAGTTGATCAGTCTCAATACCATAAATATAACAGACAAGACCCATGGCGACACGCCGCATACGAAACGGAAAGAACACTTATTCTATTTCATGGCGGATTGGATCCTGTGAAAGCTCATGACTGGATGGCTGGCATGGAGAGAATCTTCCTGATGATTTGTTGTAGTGAGGAGAACAAGGTAGCGTTTGCTTCTCACTCACTGAGGGGTCCTGCTGAGAGATGGTGGGATGTTGCTTCAGCTTTTATGGCTATGCAAGGTGTACCTAAAGTGTGAGAGCAGTTTAGGGCTATTTTTATGGAAAAATACCTTCCTAGTTCTTGGAGGATCCGAAGAGAGTTTGAATTCCAACAGTTGAGGCAGGGTTACATGGTTGAGAATGATTGCGGGAAGTCAAGCCAACAGTCTAAGCCTAGGCAACAAGCTTTCAAAAGGAAACAAGTCCAGGATTCTCGGAATAGTGCACCTCCTATGTGTCGTACGTGTGGTAAGATGCATTTTGGTGGATGTCGCTTCAAAGGAGTGAAGTGTTATCAATGTCAGAAGTTTGGCCATATGGCGAGAGACTGTCCCCAGAGGAGGAAGCTGACGCAAGGGAATGAAGCAAATAGCGATAACTCCTTGATTACTGGTACGTGTTTCATTAATGGACACCCTTGTTTTATATTATTTGTTAGTAGAGCAAAACACTCTTTGGTGTAGATGCAATGTATGAAGCGTTGGGGTTGCAAGCTATTCCATTGTCTCCACCCATGGTGGTTATTACTGCCATGGAGGGATTGTTGAAACACTGTTAGTTGGTGAAAATTGTGTTTTGTCTGTGAATGAAAGAGTTTTCTAGATTGACCTTACCTGCTTACCGCTTAAGAAAGTGGATGTTGTTCTGGGAATGGATTGGCTTTCTGCTAATTCGGCGTTTTTGGGTGTGAGGAAAAGCTGATCATCATTCCGTCCGAAGAGGCTACTCTGAAGGATATGTTAGCTACTATTTTAGAAGGTACGGTGGGAATGATTAATTTTTTGTTGGAGGAAGAAAAAGTCTGTTCTTGTGATTCTTACCAAGGAGGAGAGTAGTAACATCCAAGTTTTGAGTATTCCGGTAGTTGGTGACTTTCCTGAAGTTTTTCTCGAGGATATCACTTCTCTTCCCCCGGAGCGGGAAGTGGAATTCTCTGTTGACCTGATACCGGGAACGGCTCTAATATCCGTTTCTCCATATCAGATGGCACCACTTGAATTAAGAGAATTGAAGAACCAATGGGGAGAGTTGTTGGCTAAGCATTTTGTTCGACCCAGTGTTTCACCCTGGGGAGCTCCAGTGTTGTTGGTAAAGAAAAAGGATGGTGGAATGCGGTTGTGTATTGATTATCGTCAATTGAATAAGGTCACCATCAAGAACAAATACCCATTACCAAGGATAGACGATCTGTGGGATCAATTGAAAGGAGCCCATGTGTTCTTGAAGATTGATTACGGTCGGGTTATCATCAGATTCGTGTGAAGAGTTCCAAATGTACCAAAGACTGCATTTAGAACCCGCTATGGTCATTATGAATTTTTGGTGATGCCTTTTGGTGTGACTAATGCTCCGGCAGTTTCATGGATTATATGAACCGGACATTCCAACCCTACTTGGACCAATTTGTGGTGATTTTCATTGATGACATTCTTATTTATTCTGGTGATCCTCAAGAGCACGGAGAACACCTAAGAATTGTTTTATCTATCTTACAAGGGAAGCAGCTTTTTGCTAAGCTAAGTAAGTGTGAGTTTTGGGATGTCTGAAGTTAACTTTCTTGGTCATGTCATATCCCAGGGAGGTGTAACAGTCAATTCATCAAAAGTGGAAGCGGTGATTAATTAGGAGAGATTGACTACCGCTCCTGCTTTGGGTATTCCTGATTCTAGAAAGTCATATGAGGTATATTGTGATGCTTCAAAGAAGGGAGTAGGCGGTGTGTTAATGCATGAGGGACATGTAGTGACTTATGCTCCACGACAGCTGATAGTCCACGAAGAGAATTATCCAACGCATGATTTGGAGTTGGTGGCAGTTGTATTTTTCTTGGAAGTATGGCGTCACTGGTTGTATGGTGTACGTTTTGAGATGATTAGCGACCCCAAGAGCTTAAGTACTTATTTGATCAGAAAGAGTTGAGCATGCGTCAGAGGAGATGGATGGAATATTTGAAGGTTTATGACTTGGAGTTAAAATACCATCCGGGTAAAGCGAACAAGGTAGCGGATGCATTGAGCAGGAAAGTGTTGCATAGTGCCGAGTTGATAATGTTGGAGTATACCTTAATGGAAAAGTTTAGAGATCTAAATCTTCAATTTAACTAGACTCCAAATTGTGTAGTCCTGGGGAATTTGAATATCTCTTCTACTTTTAGGGAAGAAATCCAGCAAGAGCAGGGGTTAGACGAGAAGTTACAGAAAGTGTTATTACAACCAGGTTTTGTGCGAGCTACCGATGAAACTATTTTGTTTAACCAAAGGATTTGTGTTCCGGATAACACGGAGTTGAAACGAAGGATTTTGGAGGAAGGGTACTTTTACTATACATCCTGGTGCTTCAAAGATGTATCAAGATTTAAAGAGGGACTATTGGTGGTCCGAGAGGAAAAAGGACATTTCGGTGTATGTATCGGAATGTGTGGTGTATCAACAAGTAAAGATCGACCACCAGAGACCGGGTGGCCTGTTGCAACCTTTGGAAATTACGATATAGAAATGAGATAGTTTTTCCAATGGACTTCGCAGTGGGTTTACCCCGTGCGTAAGGTAGTTATGACTCGATTTGGGTAATTGTGGACCGGTTAACGAAATCCACGCATTTCTTAGCTGTGAAGACTACCTACAAGGCGAGTCATCTCGCCAGGGTTGTTCATTTCAGAGGTAGTGGGATTGCATGGTATTCCTACTGGCATCGTTTCGGTAGAGATCCAAAGTTTACTTCTAGATTTTGGAGGGCTTTTCAACAAGCCATGGGAACGAGGTTACATTTGAGTACGTCGAACCATCCGCAAACGGACGGTCAGACGGAACGGACAATACAGACCATGGAGGATATGTTAAGAGCTTGTGTACTTGAAAGTGGAGGAAATTGGATAGATCTTTTGCCGTTGATTGAATTCTCTTATAATAACAGTTATCATGCAAGTATTGGTATGGCACCTTATGAGGCGTTGTATGGTAGGAAGTGTAGAACACCTTTGTGTTGGGCGGGAGTTGGCGACGATAGAATTTTGGGACCTGAGATTTATTCACGAAACCCCGAAAAAGATTAGAATGAGTCGTGGAAAGGTTAAACAAGCCCAAGATCGTCAGAAAAGCTATGCGAACAACCGTAGGAGACCGTTGGAGTTTGAGGAGGGTGATCGTGTATTTTTGAAGGTTACTCCGAGATTGAGATTGAGGGGACCATTTAAATCGCGGAAGTTAAGTCCAAGATACGTGGGACCGTATCAAATCTTAGAAAGGATTGGAGAAGTGGCTTACAGATTAGCCTTACCGCCTTCTCTGTCAGAAATGCACGACGTTTTCCATGTATCTCAGCTTCGGAAATTTATCCCAGATCCTCTTCAACCAGTTTTACCAGATGCACTTGAGATAGAACTTGATTTGACGTTTGAACCTCAGCCAAGTCGTATCACAGGAAGAGAAACTAAAGTGTTAAGGAATAAGGAGATTCCACTTGTTAAGGTTCAGTGGGATGAGAGGCATCCAGGCGGCGCAACTTGGGAATTGGAATCGGAAATGCGGGAAGTTTATCCTCATATTCTCAGGTATTTGTTTTAAATTCGTGGGCGAATTTCTATTTAAGGGGGGGAGGATGTAATACCCCATATTTTTGGGAACAATTTGGATAATATTATTATGATCAACTGGGTTCCGGGGTACTCTGAGCAATTATTGGATAAAGTAATTAGAGTAAACCGACGAACTCGGACTTTGATTAGATTAATATTATTTAACTTGGAATTTGAGTAATTGGTGCATTAGAGATAATTTGGATAATTAGTAGTGTTGCCAATTAATATTTTCTTTGTGTATTGTATTTTCTTTTCCTTGCCTTATTTGGAAAAGTTAGAAACTTTGAGAAGGAATTGGAAGAGAAAGGAAAAGAGAGGAAAAGGAAGGAAAAAGGGAGAGAAGAAGAGGGAATTTCTTCAAGAGCTCAAGAGTAGTAAACATCATCAAATCTTCATCTTTTTATCTCAGAATTCAACCTCCTCGTCTAGTAATCCAGGTGGGTTCTAGTTAGACTCTTTAGATTAAGGTTTGGGTGAGTTTTGGAGTTAGTGGGGTATTGTAGAAAATGTGAAATTTTACATTAAAATCATAATATAACTGCTGAAATTCGATCATTGATTTTATGTTATGCTGGTTGTTATGATTAAAGCATGTTATGGTGTCTTTTGATTGGAAAAAAAATGAGATTTTGGGGTTGAATTGGATCAACCCGTAGCAGACAAATTCTGCAGGAAATTCTAGGTTTCAAACTGCCCATACGCGTATCACGCAGGGCCATACGCGTATTGACTTGGGCAATACGCGTATGGGTGTGAAGAAAATTGGGTGTTACGCGTATGGACAAGGCAATGCGCGTATGAGACATGGTGGTACGCGTATTGGACCTTTAAAGGGGAATATTGAAGGAAAATAGCCTCTGCCCATACGCGTATGACCTTGGGCAAAACGCATATGGCTGGGCGAGCCAGCTTGGCAATACACGTATGACTTAGGTCAGTACGCGTACGGCCAGAGGGTGCAGAATTATGTTTTTCGAGATACCATTTCATGTTATGTCCATAACTTTTGACTCGGTGATCCATTTTTAATATTCTTGATATCATTGGAAAGCTAACAGAATGTACTTCCTTATGAAAATGGTTTTGAGATTGTTGGCCGATTTAATTATGTCGGGATTTCTGGAATAGTGTCGTTTTGCCGACTTTTATCGTTAAATGGTGTGTAATTGTTGTTGAATATGTATGCATGTTAAAATATGAAATAGGTAGAGTGAGGACCATTACCCTAAGCAGCGTTGGAAAAATATAAATGAATAAACACTAGTATGGAACATGTGGGTTAACCGTTTGGTTGTGATAAGGCCTAATGGCCTTGTGATTGTCGAATACAATCACGTCCTTGTGAGATCACGTAATCGTAACCGATTATTATTGTTTTTGATAGTGCGTTTCATGGGTCTCGAGCTCCTCTGAAACATATGCACCACTACTTGGCAGGTTTGATTCCCAGTGCTGTACGAATGGCGCCCGTTGGGTGAATGCTTCTGACGGTATAAGGCCCGTGTAAAGTGACGGTTCATAACGGTATAAGGCCCGTAGAACCCGAATCCATTCGTATGTCAAGTAGTTTGCGAGGATCCATGACCCGGGTCGACTTCTAGACGTAGAAGAGGACGGGAATAGGGGATACCTTGGCATGGTTACGGATTAGTGATATTGTGAGTTGATGAACTCATGGCATGTTTCCATATAGTGTGTGTGTACTCAAAGTCACTTCCCCTCCCCTTTTGACTTGAGTTAGGTCTATTAGAACCTTGTAGAGCCGAGAGGACTTGAAGATAGGGAGCTCACTGAGATTTGATGTATCTCACCCCACTGTTGTTGTTTACATCACAGGTACTGCAGGTTCCGCGAAGGGTAAGGATAAGGCCGTGTGATTATCCTTACTTATCTGATGGCTTTGCTTCCGTTGTGGAGTTTTGAGATCCTTAGTGATCTAGTTCTTAGTGTTTTGTCTTTTGAAACATCTTGTAGATATACTATGCCGTAGTTTTTTTGTATTAGGTTTTGGGCATGTATATGTATAATGTGTTTACTAAGAACTTATTGTATATTTCAGTACCAAATGTACTTTTCATGTATAATATATAATTTGAGGCATGTATAAATATGCGGGCGTTACAGTTGCAGCCATGTTCCTGAATTTCATACAGATAGGATTAAGTTGATCAGACTCAATACCATAAATATAACAGACAAGACCCATGGCGACACGCCGCATACGAAACGGAAAGAACACTTATTCTATTTCATGGCGGATTGGATCCTGTGAAAGCTCATGACTGGATGGCTGGCATGGAGAGAATCTTCCTGATGATTTGTTGTAGTGAGGAGAACAAGGTAGCGTTTGCTTCTCACTCACTGAGGGGTCCTGCTGAGAGATGGTGGGATGTTGCTTCAGCTTTTATGGCTATGCAAGGTGTACCTAAAGTGTGGGAGCAGTTTAGGGCTATTTTTATCGAAAAATACCTTCCTAGTTCTTGGAGGATCCGAAGAGAGTTTGAATTCCAACAGTTGAGGCAGGGTTACATGGTTGAGAATGATTGTGGGAAGTTAAGCCAACAGTCTAAGCCTAGGCATCAAGCTTTCAAAAGGAAACAAGTCCAGGATTCTCAAAATAGTGCACCTCCTATGTGTCGTACGTGTGGTAAGATGCATTTTGGTGGATGTCGCTTCAAAGGAGTGAAGTGTTATCAATGTTAGAAGGTTGGGCATATGGCGAGAGACTATCCCCAGAGGAGGAAGCTGACGCAAGGGAATGAAGCAAATAGCGATAACTCCTTGATTACTGGTACGTGTTTCATTAATGGACACCCTTGTTTTATATTATTTGTTAGTAGAGCAAAACACTCTTTGGTGTAGATGCAATGTATGAAGCGTTGGGGTTGCAAGCTATTCCATTGTCTCCACCCATGGTGGTTATTACTGCCATGGGGGGATTGTTGAAACACTGTTAGTTGGTGAAAATTGTGTTTTGTCTGTGAATGAAAGAGTTTTCCAGATTGACCTTACCTGCTTACCGCTTAAGAAAGTGGATGTTGTTCTGGGAATGGATTGGCTTTCTGCTAATTCGGCGTTTTTGGGTGTGAGGAAAAGCTGATCATCATTCCGTCCGAAGAGGCTACTCTGAAGGATATGTTAGCTATTATTTTAGAAGGTACAGTGGGAATGATTAATTTCTTGTTGGAGGAAGAAAAAGTCTGTTCTTGTGATTCTTACCAAGGAGGAGAGTAGTAACATCCAAGTTTTGAGTATTCCGGTAGTTGGTGACTTTCCTGAAGTTTTTCCCAAGGATATCACTTCTCTTCCCCCGGAGCGGGAAGTGGAATTCTCTGTTGACCTGATACCGGGAACGGCTTTAATATTCGTTTCTCCGTATCAGATGGCACCACTTGAATTAAGAGAATTGAAGAACCAATGGGGAGAGTTGTTGGCTAAGCATTTTGTTCGACCCAGTGTTTCACCCTGGGGAGCTCCAGTGTTGTTGGTAAAGAAAAAGGATGGTGGAATGCGGTTGTGTATTGATTATCGTCAATTGAATAAGGTCACCATCAAGAACAAATACCCATTACCAAGGATAGACGATCTGTGGGATCAATTGAAAGGAGCCTGTGTGTTCTTGAAGATTGATTACGGTCGGGTTATCATCAGATTCGTGTGAAGAGTTCCAAATGTACCAAAGACTGCATTTAGAACCCTCTATGGTCATTATGAATTTTTGGTGATGCCTTTTGGTGTGACTAATGCTCCGGCAGTTTCATGGATTATATGAACCGGATATTCCAACCCTACTTGGACCAATTTGTGGTGATTTTCATTGATGACATTCTTATTTATTCTGGTGATCCTCAAGAGCACGGAGAACACCTAAGAATTGTTTTATCTATCTTACAAGGGAAGCAGCTTTTTGCTAAGCTAAGTAAGTGTGAGTTTTGGGATGTCTGAAGTTAACTTTCTTGGTCATGTCATATCCCAGGGAGGTGTAACAGTCAATTCATCAAAAGTGGAAGCGGTGATTAATTAGGAGAGATTGACTACCGCTCCTGCTTTGGGTATTCCTGATTCTAGAAAGTCATATGAGGTATATTGTGATGCTTCGAAGAAGGGAGTAGGCGGTGTGTTAATGCAGGAGGGACATGTAGTGACTTATGCTCCACGACAGCTGATAATCCACGAAGAGAATTATCCAACGCATGATTTGGAGTTGGTGGCAGTTGTATTTTTCTTGGAAGTATGGCGTCACTGGTTGTATGGTGTACGTTTTGAGATGATTAGCGACCCCAAGAGCTTAAGTACTTATTTGATCAGAAAGAGTTGAGCATGCGTCAGAGGAGATGGATGGAATATTTGAAGGTTTATGACTTGGAGTTAAAATACCATCCGGGTAAAGCGAACAAGGTAGCGGATGCATTGAGCAGGAAAGTGTTGCATAGTGCCGAGTTGATAATGTTGGAGTATACCTTAATGGAAAAGTTTAGAGATCTAAATCTTCAATTTAACTAGACTCCAAATTGTGTAGTCCTGGGGAATTTGAATATCTCTTTTACTTTTAGGGAAGAAATCCAGCAAGAGCAGGGGTTAGACGAGAAATTACAGAAAGTGTTATTACAACCAGGTTTTGTGCGAGCTACCGACGAAACTATTTTGTTTAACCAAAGGATTTGTGTTCCGGATAACACGGAGTTGAAACAAAGGATTTTGGAGGAAGGGTACTTTTACTATACATCCTGGTGCTTCAAAGATGTATCAAGATTTAAAGAGGGACTATTGGTGGTCCGAGAGGAAAAAGGACATTTCGGTGTATGTATCGGAATGTGTGGTGTGCCAACAAGTAAAGATCGAGCACCAGAGACCGGGTGGCCTGTTGCAACCTTTGGAAATTACGATATATAAATGAGATAGTTTTTCCAATGGACTTCGCAGTGGGTTTACCCCGTGCGTAAGGTAGTTATGACTCGATTTGGGTAATTGTGGACCGGTTAACGAAATCCGCGCATTTCTTAGCTGTGAAGACTACCTACAAGGCGAATCATCTCGCCAGGGTTGTTCATTTTAGAGGTAGTGTGATTGCATGGTATTCCTACTGGCATCGTTTCGGTAGAGATCCAAAGTTTACTTCTAGATTTTGGAGGGCTTTTCAACAAGCCATGGGAACGAGGTTACATTGGAGTACGTCGAACCATCCGCAAACGGACGGTCAGACGGAACGGACAATACAGACCATGGAGGACATGTTAAGAGCTTGTGTACTTGAAAGTGGAGGAAATTGGATAGATCTTTCGCCGTTGATTGAATTCTCTTATAATAACAGTTATCATGCAAGTATTGGTATGGCACCTTATGAGGCGTTGTATGGTAGGAAGTGTAGAACACCTTTGTGTTGGGCGGGAGTTGGCGACGATAGAATTTTGGGACCTGAGATTTATTCACGAAACCCCGAAAAAGATTAGAATGAGTCGTGGAAAGGTTAAACAAGCCCAAGATCGTCAGAAAAGCTATGCGAACAACCGTAGGAGACCGTTGGAGTTTGAGGAGGGTGATCGTGTATTTTTTAAGGTTACTCCGAGATTGAGATTGAGGGGACCATTTAAATCGCGGAAGTTAAGTCCAAGATACGTGGGACCGTATCAAATCTTAGAAAGGATTGGAGAAGTGGCTTACAGATTAGCCTTACCGCCTTCTCTGTCAGAAATGCACGACGTTTTCCATGTATCTCAGCTTCGGAAATTTATCCCAGATCCTCTTCAACCAGTTTTACCAGATGCACTTGAGATAAAACTTGATTTGACGTTTGAACCTCAGCCAAGTCGTATCACAGGAAGAGAAACTAAAGTGTTAAGGAAGAAGGAGATTCCTCTTGTTAAGGTTCAGTGGGATGAGAGGCATCCAGGCGGCGCAACTTGGGAATTGGAATCGGAATTGCGGGAAGTTTATCCTCATATTCTCAGGTATTTGTTTTAAATTCGTGGGCGAATTTCTATTTAAGGGAGGGAGGATGTAATACCCCATATTTTTGGGAACAATTTGGATAATATTATTATGATCAACTGGGTTCCGGGGTACTCTGAGCAATTATTGGATAAAGTAATTAGAGTAAACCGACGAACTCGGACTTTGATTAGATTAATATTATTTAACTTGGAATTTGAGTAATTGGTGCATTAGAGATAATTTGGATAATTAGTAGTGTTGCCAATTAATATTTTCTTTGTGTATTGTATTTTCTTTTCCTTGCCTTATTTGGAAAAGTTAGAAACTTTGAGAAGGAATTGGAAGAGAAAGGAAAAGAGAGGAAAAGGAAGGAAAAAGGGAGAGAATAAGAGGGAATTTCTTCAAGAGCTCAAGAGTAGTAAACATCATCAAATCTTCATCTTTTTATCTCAGAATTCAACCTCCTCGTCTAGTAATCCAGGTGGGTTCTAGTTAGACTCTTTAGATTAAGGTTTGGGTGAGTTTTGGAGTTAATGGGGTATTGTAGAAAATGTGAAATTTTACATTAAAATCATAATATAATTGCTGAAATTCGATCATTGATTTTATGTTATGCTGGTTGTTATGATTAAAGCATGTTATGGTGTCTTTTGATTGGAAAAAAAATGAGATTTTGGGGTTGAATTGGATCAACCCGTAGCAGACAACTTCTGCAGGAAATTCTGGGTTTCAAACTACCCATACGCGTATCACGCAGGGCCATACGCGTATTGACTTGGGCAATACGCATATGGGTGTGAAGAAAATTGGGTGTTACGCGTATGGACAAGGCAATGCGCGTATGAGACATGGTGGTACGCGTATTGGACCTTTAAAGGGGAATTTTGAAGGAAAATAGCCTCTGCCCATACGCGTATGACCTTGGGCAATACGCGTATGGCTGGGCGAGCCAGCTTGGCAATACACGTATGACTTAGGTCAGTACGCGTACGGCCAGAGGGTGCAGAATTATGTTTTTCGAGATACCATTTCATGTTATGTCCATAGCTTTTGACTCGGTGATCCATTTTTAATATTCTTGATATCATTGGAAAGCTAACAGAATGTACTTCCTTATGAAAATGGTTTTGAGATTGTTGGCCGATTTAATTATGTCGGGATTTCTGGAATAGTGTCGTTTTGCCGACTTTTATCGTTAAATGGTGTGTAATTGTTGTTGAATATGTATGCATGTTAAAATATGAAATAGGTAGAGTGAGGACCATTACCCTAAGCAGCGTCGGAAAAATATAAATGAATAAACGCTAGTATGGAACATGTGGGTTAACCGTTTGGTTGTGATAAGGCCTAATGGCCTTGTGATTGTCGAATACAATCACGTCCTTGTGAGATCACGTAATCGTAACCGATTATTATTATTTTTGATAGTGCGTTTCATGGGTCTCGAGCTCCTCTGAAACATATGCACCACTACTTGGCAGGTTTGATTCCCAGTGCTGTACGAATGGCGCCCGTTGGGTGAATACTTCTGACGGTATAAGGCCCGTGTAAAGTGACGGTTCATAACGGTATAAGGCCCGTAGAACCCGAAGCCATTCGTATGTCAAGTAGTTTGCGAGGATCCATGACCCGGGTCGACTTCTAGACGTAGAAGAGGACGGGAATAGGGGATACCTTGGCATGGTTACGGATTAGTGATATTGTGAGTTGATGAACTCATGGCATGTTTCCATATAATGTGTGTGTACTCAAAGTCACTTCCCTTCCCCTTTTGACTTGAGTTAGGTCTATTAGAACCTTGTAGAGCCGAGAGGACTTTAAGATAGGGAACTCACTGAGATTTGATGTATCTCACACCAATGTTGTTGTTTACATCACAGGTACTGCAGGTTCCGCGAAGGGTAAGGATAAGGCCGTGTGATTATCCTTACTTATCTGATGGCTTTTCTTCCGTTGTGGAGTTTTGAGATCCTTAGTGATCTAGTTCTTAGTGTTTTGTCTTTTGAAACATCTTGTAGATATACTATGCCGTAGTTTTTTTGTATTAGGTTTTGGGCATGTATATGTATAATGTGTTTACTAAGAACTTATTGTATATTTCAGTACCAAATATACTTTTCATGTATAATATATGATTTGAGGCATGTATAAATATGTGGGCGTTACAACACTGGTGATAGTTATGAGGTGGCACATGGCCATTTCCACTCTGTCTACAATGTATCTTGACCAGATTGGTTTTCAATAAGAGTACATCGTGAATTTGATAGACATTGTTAGTCTCTTTCTCAATCAGATTGACTGCAGCCTTCTCGTGTTGAGGCAGCGGGTTCACGAGAACATTAGGATTCGTATCTTTGAAAGATAAGAGCCTGCTCCTAACAAGCTTTTGCACGTCAAATTTGAAATTGAGGCAGTTCTCTATGTTATGCCCCGATCCTCCTTGATGATAAGGGCATGTCTGATCCGCTTTAAACCAAAAAGGCGGATTTTCCGGTATTGTAAGAGGAGACTTAGTCTGAATGTGCCCCTTAGCCAGTAGTAACGGAAACAGTTCTGCATACGTCACGGGTATAGGATCAAATCCTGATGGTCGCGTTGTACGGTTGTTATTGTATTGAGGACGAGCCTGCTGAAAAGGCTGTTGTGTCCTTTGCTGATTAGGTTGGCTCTGCGCAACCTGAGGTCGATGCGTAGGTACAGGCGCGGGGCCGATAGCAGGAGTTACTGCTGCTACTGGTTGATAATGACGCCTTTGATTTCCGAGAGAGATATTCCCAATATCTTGCTCTTTTTTCTTAGGGAGAGCACAACCGTATTTTTTAGTACCGATCGTCGATCCAGTGTCTTTTACCAAACGTCCTTCTCGGACGGCTTCCTCAAGACGTACACCCATGCCGACCATTTCGGTGAAATCACTGGGCGCACTGGCGACCATTCGGCCGTAGTAAAATGAGCTCAGGGTCTATAAGAATATCTTTGTCATCTCTTTTTCCTCAAGAGGTGGACAAATTTGAGCGGCAATTTCGCGCCATCTCTGGGCGTATTCCTTAAAGGTTTCCTTGTCTTTTTGCGACATTGATCTGAGTTGATCTCTGTCAGGTGCCATGTCCAAATTGTATTTATAATGTTGAATGAAGGCTTTGCCAAGATCTCTGAATGTGCTAATCGTGGCACGGTTTAAACCCATGTACCATTTTAAGGCGGCACCGGTTAAACTATCCTGAAAGTAGTGAATCAGTAGGTCCTGATTCTCCGTCTGAGCTGACATTCGTCAAGCTTACATTGTCAAGTGACTTTGAGGGCAAGAGTTACCCTTGTATTTTTCAAAGTCGGGCACTTGGAACTTGTGCAGAACTTTCACATTGGGGACCAGACAAAGGTCTGCGGCGTCCTTCCCAAAAAGATCCTGACCGCGAATGGCTTGCAGTTCCTTCTGCATTTCTAAGAACTGTTCTTGAAATTCATCCATTCGGTCAAACATAGTTTCCTTTTTACCAGCAGGTATCTATGGAATCTGTCCTTCTGGGACAGTGTGCACCACAGGGGGTGGTACCGTAACTACGGCGGTGAAATCTTGGCGTTTCTCGAAGTTTGTAACCTTCAGGAGTTTTCAGTATGCCTCTGGCATCTTTGCTTTCCCGAAGTCTGTAACCTTCAAGACTAGCGGCATCAGTCGCGATTCCCTGATCTTCAACGATCGGCGGAACATATCCTTCCGGGATATAGTTCGCAGGCATGCCCCAGGGACGATCTTTCGGCATCTGATACCTAGGATCGAATTTCTCCACTATGGGCGCTGAGGTGATCTCTGAGATCACAGTTTTTTGTTGCTGAGCTTCTGCCATGGCTTGCATGTCGTTACGAAGCTTTCTCATATCCTCTCTCAGAGCGTCGATCTCTTCTTTCAACTCTCTGTTCTCTTCCTCAAGATCATCCATCTTTTTCTGACGATTGGCCCGAGTATTATACAAATGAGATAGTTTGACTCTAGAACCGAGACACAAACGTGAGATTCGAAGGTAAGGAGAATACGCGATGTGAGAATGATGAAATGCAATGATTATACGCCAAGTGGAATTCCTATTCAATCTTGAACTCAAGATTGTTAACAAAAACACGCAATGCCAATGAAAAGAAAAGGGTTGCGAAAGAAAAGAAAGAGAAAAGTTGGAGAAGAGGATGGACAATTTTTCTGCAGAGAACTCTCTGCCCACAAACTGTGGAAAATCTATTATTTTACTTGTGTAGCGAGCGATTTTTGGACGTGGTTGCGAAGCACAACTGCTCTTTGGTGTAACTACAACTCGATTCATTTTTTATCCTATTAAAGCTGATGAAAGAAGGGAAATAGATGTCTCCAACTAACCCTGCTTGCATACTGAGTTTGAACAGCGGCTGTTCGGTTACAGATGCTTCAAAGATTCGGGGATTGTCTCAGGTTATTTTGTTCGATGAGATGTTTAGGATGTTAGGACTGATTGCTTTTCTGATAGATACGTGAAAGTATGGGATTTTTGGTTTTTGTTTAGTGTGCTCGCTAAGATCTTTTCTTTCGATCTTATGCCTACGTATTCCCGTTTACCGAAACAGGGAAATCAGAGCGTTCGTAGTTCCTCCTATTCTATGGGAGGAAATGGGGTTTTGGTGTCTTGTTCAAAGCCCAAGACGTGAAGCGAAAGGTTGTTTGTACCTTGTTCAAAGCCCAAGATGTGAAGCTGAAAGGTCTCAACTTTAGAGAGATTTTGTCGTCTCTAAAGAGGGATAAAGGAGAATTACTTTAACCGGGATACGCCGATCCTGGCAATGCCATAATTTCCTAAGAAGGGGTTTTTTAACCTAAAGGAGAAGACTTTAACTCAATGTAGAGCAATGTTATATTTCCTTAGGAATTCCTCATGCTAAAAGAAGGACAGTGGCATGGATATAGATGATCCAGAGGCTTGCCGCTTACAGCGATTAGATGAAAGGGAAGGAGTTGTTGATGTTTGTGTACTGTGAACGAGGCACAACTTTGATGCTAAAAGGTTGATTAGATTGACCAGTGGTTTTCTTATACAAAGCCTAAGAGGAGGCTAATTTCCGCTAGGGAAAATCATTATACAAAGCCTAAGAGGAGGCTATTGTGTCTCGTATAAAGCCCGAGAGAGAGGCTAAAAGGGTTCGACCCAGTGGGGGATATCATTATACAAAGCCTAAGAGGTGGCTAACAAAGAGTTGACTCAGTTGGAGAATCTTTTGTAGCTCGTATGAAGCCCGAGATGGAGGCTGAAAAAGAGTTTGACTCTTGCTTATGGAATTTGTATCTCGTACGAAGCCCGAGATGGAGGCGAAAAGGTGATGAACTCAGCGAGGGAGTCTTTTGTGTCTCATACAAAGCCTGAGAGAGAGGCTAAAAGGGTTGACTCTACAGGGGAATCTTTTATACTCAACAAGAGAGTGTTTTTGTATCTCGTACAAAGCCTGAGATGGAGGCTAAAATTTGTTTGGCTCAATAAGAACCTTTTTGTATCTCGTATAAAGCCCGAAATGGAGGCGAAAGGTTTGCTCCGCTGGGGAGAATCATTTGTACAAAGCCCAAGAGGAGGCTAACTTATGCCGAGGATAAGAAGGATCATTATACGAAGCCTAAGAGGAGGCGAAAAGGAGGCCGACTCCTTTAGGGATATCGTTATACAAAGCCTAAGAGGAGGCTATCTGCTGGTGACTGTTATAGTTGAGTGACAGATCCAGTATACTGATTTTGAAAGAGAAAATCAGTTCTTATATGAGCAACACTGTACGCATGGGTTTGATCTGAGGATCGGGGTTGGTCCCTGTTTTTTAAGGGAATAGGGAAATCCAAAGGGTATTGAGACTGTCCGAGTCTACGGGTTTTCTTCCTATCTAACGAAAGGGTCACTTGAGAATGTCTTTGAGACTCAAGGAACACAGACTGTCCAAGTCTAGAGTTTCATCTTTTGTACTATGCTTTGAGAAACAGTAGTAGACTCTTTGAAAGGACTGCTCTATGGAGATTACTAAGTTCTGTTCCTATACCTCTAGGAGGTCGTCGGGACAATTTGTACAAAGCCCAAGAGGAGGCTGGAAGCTTTTAAGAAGCCGACGGGTCCTTGTACTAAGCCCAAGAGGAGGCTATCATTCCCGGAGGAAGAGATCATTATGCGAAGCCTAAGAGGAGGCTGTCAATACTTCTAAGAAGCCGACGGGTCCTTGTACTAAGCCCAAGAGGAGGCGGGGTTGCTTATAGGAAGCCTGTGGGTCCTTGTACGATGCCCAAGAGGAGGCCGATGCTTTTAAGAAGCCCGTGGGTCCCCAAACCCCGAGAAATTCAAGGCAAGCTATTCACAAGGAATAGATCAAGTCAGGAAAGTTCGAGAATTTGGAAGAAACTCAAAGATGCCATTCACGGAGAATACATTCATCTTTGGGAGTAGAGTTTCTTGACGATTCCTAATGAGGACAGTCGAAGAGAAGACTGTATCTGGTGCTCCTATTTGGGTTCTAGCTGTCTATTTCTACAAATAAATGAAACGACTTTACCTAGTGCTAGACGTAGTTGCCGGGGAAACTCTGAATATCTATACTATTACTACACAGTCGATATGAGTTTATGAAAGGAGACTTACAGTGAGCAGCCCCACAATACAGTTATATATATATATGAGTTTGTGAAAGGAGACTTACAGCGAAACAACCCCACAAATACAGTTATACATATGAAAGTAGTAAATGAAAGCGTATAAACACTTACTCGGTTGTAGAGCTTCCATGCTGTTTGGTTAGTTGTTCAACAAAGAAAGATAAACAACAATATATTTCAAAATCAAAGGAGAAAGTGCTTTGAAAAAGAAAGATTTGGGACTTACAGCTCAAGGAGAGGCCCAGGGTTTTATCAGTGATTGCACTGTTGAATTTGTACAGAGGGTCTTATACAAGTGACTGTGGCCCAAAAAGGTTTCCTGTACAAAGGGATGGGTCTTACACTCTCTCAAGAGGCCCAAAGAGTTTTTTAAAGAAAATGAGTGGGGCTTATAACACGAGGGTAGGCCCAGTTGACTTTTCGTTTAAAATGGCGATCGCGCCGAGGTTTTCTTTTAACGTAGAGGGACTTATACAATAAGTGAGGCCCAAAAGGTTTTGGTTAAAAGGGGGTTGGGTTTTACACTCTAATAGAGGCCCATAAGTTTTTGAATGGGTCTTTTAGCTCAAGGAGAGGTGTGACGCCCCCAATCTATACCCCCAAATAATCATAAAACAATAAACACTTAATAAAATTTCGTCAAAGTATATTTAAAAACACGGCACAGACGAGGAAATCACATCAATCTGAAACAAAACATATAACACCTGCTCATAAAGATATGCAACAGTGGGGTAGCATTCAACAGAGGAACTCAGTTCCTTACACCTACATTTCAAAGTTTTTAGAATAAAAGCGGAAAATCTAAAAACTGAATATCATATATATATATATATATATATATATATATATATATATATATATATATATATATATATATATATATCAATGAAAAGTTGGTCATACATCAGTTATACAAGTACAAACCTAAAGATATAAATATACACAATACACCAAAAACACAAACGGCCTCCCTAACTACCCGGTGTCACATATCAGAGCCGACCGACAAAAGAATGAAGATACAATCTTCACAAAAGACCTCCAACAACTCTAATCTGCAATGCCTCATAGAGCATTATAAAACAGCAGAAGGGTGAGAAAAACAACCATAATATATATGCATATAATTATATATATCAACATAAAAATACACATATCAAGTATTCTCACCACAATTATCACATGCCAACACATAAAGCATATACTGATTATATTCACATAATCCCATGTTCACACATCATGCATATGTTTATACACAAAACATATCATTCATAATTCAATGCATTTAACACGAATGCACAACAGTTCACAATTGCTATCACAAGCTCAATCACACAATGTCTCACACATAATCACCAAATCATGATTTTCCACCTATAACCAATGCAATCATAATTCATGCAGATGCAAAGAGACCGACTCAACGACTCTCTATGCAAATGCATATGCGGTACCGACTCCAAGATTCATATCTCATCACTAGTTCATTTAGGAACTCTGCTGGAACCATCGCTCGTTACATCACTGTAACTCCCCGTCGGGCATACGATGTTCACCCACTGCTCACACCTCCACCAAGAGAGGCTCACGGTGTTTATGGATCGCTCACACCTCCACCGAGAGAGGCTCACGACCCGATCGCTCACACCTCCACCAAGAGAGGCTCACGATCGTCTATAACCATCGCTTTTAGTCCTCAGGCTATTCATACCTTCATATTTTTGAGGCACACGATGTTATAGCTGATTCCCCACCGGAACCGTCACCCCTCAGGACACAACAATAATGCATATCATGATGCTTGACATACAAGAACTCATGACAACCAATGCATTTTCACACATATATGCAACCATAAACATGCATATATAATCAAATACAACACATTGCATTTATTTGCCTCTCGGCCACCATTCATCACCACAACATGCCATCAAATGCATTCACATCATATAACATCATACAAGTCATACGATATCCATATTCAAAGCACATTACATAATACACATCATTTGCACACCATTAAAACGGCAAAAGTCGACGAAACGACACTATTCACATTTCCCGACATAATTAAATCGGCTAACAATTTCCAAATCATCAAAATCATAACGTATAGCTCAATAGCTTCCCAACGATACCAAGAATATAAAAATCGGATAATCGGAACAAAAGTTACGGACGAAAACGAAAATGACATTTTGAAAAGTCTCATTTTACCATTCTCCTGGCCATACGCGTATTGCCCTGGGCGATACGCGTATTGCCCAAATTCCTCGCCACGCCATACGCGTATTGGCCAAGGCCTTACCCGTATGGGCAGAGCCATTTTCTTCCCAAAAATTCCCATTTTGAACCCCATACGCGTATTGCATCCCCTCATACGCGTAATGCCCTAAAGTGATACGCGTACCATACGCAAATGGGCAGATGGCCGTGCAAAACAACATCTCATACGCGTATTGGCCCATGGCTCGCCCATGGTACGTGTAATGCCAAGGTCCATACGCGTATGAACATGCCCCATACGCGTATGACCTGGAAAAACCAGCAAAAATTCTGCAGAAACGAGTTCTGCGTTTTCCACCCAAACCACACCCAAATTCATTACCTAAATCCAGAAAAATACCAATTTGATTCACAACAACACATATCTATCAAGTATCAACAACAAGGAACACAAGGACATCATTTCCAACACGATTAAATCGAATTCCAACACTTTTTACAAAAATGGGTTTTGTTATATTTTTCATATAATCCAACAAAACAACAAACAAACACATACATAATCATACACATGTATAAGATAATTGAATTTCACACCCTTACCCGATTAAATCGATTCCTAGAAGTGATTTTCTTGAGTTTCCAAGCTTTTCCCAATTTCTCTCTTTTCTCCTTTCTCTTCTTTTCTTTCTTCCCTTTTTCTTCTTCTCTTTTTCTTTCTCTCTATTTTTTCTCTCCTTTCTATTTCTATCTCTTTTCTTTACTAATTTAGTAAATAATTAGGGAAAAGACTAAAATACCCTTACTCTCAATTATCTCCCAAACGATCCCAAAATGCGATAAAATATAATAACAGTACAAAACAACATATTATCACACCAAAGTCATAAATAAAAAATAATATAATACTCAAAATAATTAAATCGACTCGATTAAATAAAATGGTCGAAACTGGGGCGTTACAAGAGGCCCAAATGGTTTATTTTTAAACGGGCGACGATCGCGCCGTTTACTTGTACAGAGGGACTTATACAATGAGTGAGACCCAAAAAGTTTTTGTATAAGGGGTGTGGGTCTTACACTCTCTCAAGAGGCCCAAAAAGTGTTTTGAAAATGATTTATGAGGGTTGAATTAATTCAAAACCCTAATTTGTTTTCAAAATGTATTTAATTGAATAAAAATTCAATTAAAATGATCAAAAATTGTTTAACACATGGAAAACAAATTTTGATCTTGGATTAATGCTTCAAAAATTAAGTATTGACCTACAAAATAATTAGAAAGCATCAAAAGTTGCAAAATCAATGTGGAAAAAATATTTCAAATGTTAAAAACAATTAAAACATTAATTCTTTGCAAAAATATCAATTATATAAAATAAATTATATTTTTGGGATTTTTTGGTAAAATAAAATATTTTAACATTTTTGTGAATTATTAAAAAAAGAATCAACTCAAAATCATTAAAACTCAGAGAGAAATTAATTTTTGAATCAATTAAACAAATTCACAAAATTCAAATATTTGAATTTGGAAAAAGGGCGCCAAGAACAAGCTGAAGAACACGCGCGTTTTTCTGGGTTTCCCAGATTTGCATTTTCTCTCCAATCTCCATGAATACTTGATTATATCATACAATCCACATATCATTGTGCTCGTCTCAACCTCACGATCATGTCTATGTCCATTAATTTCATTTAAATTAAACATACAACAAAAAATCACGAAGAAACCTCAAGAACCCTAATTTCTGCATGAAGGCTAGGATTTTTGATACACGATTCAAACAATGCAATTAATTGAGAGAAAACATTTCATGCATGATTATGAACATATGGTCAAATTATTGTGCGAGGAAATATGCATAGATTGAGAGATGACCAAGCTTAGGCTTACCTCCAAGTCGTGACAGCAAGAGCAAATTGATTTCTGAGTTGGAGGTGTTACAGATGAGTTGTGATGATCTGAACAGCTTCCCTACACCCTATGGAGTGTGTTTGAATGCTTGGACTTGATTGAAATTGGCTGGATCACTTCATGGCATCTCAACTGCAACTTGGTTAAAACCTTGAGCAATTGACTGGTGATTTTGTGAAATCTGTGTTCCAGATGTTGTTTAAGTGTTTGATCAGCTCATATGTGATGTATATGAGGTGTGTGTGTGATTGGTTTGAGTGGAATTGCTCTCAAACTCAAAACCCGATAGTGACTTGCCTTAGAAGGCAAAATTGGAGTGAAAGAAGAGATTTTGAGGAAAACATCTGTTAGATGGCTTTGGTGTACTTAAACTGAACACAATTGAGCTCTATTTATATTAGAGCAAGTTTGTTTTGGGATCCACAGTGAATGGCAACTGCAGCAGGTGTTTCCTCAATGTTGGGCAATGGAAATTCAAGTCTTCTCTAGCCATTGACTAGAGGTTAGGGCACAGAGCTTTGGTCCCCTTGGTCTTGGATAAGTCTTGACTGATTTCAGATTAGAATGGCTCAGTCCATGCCACCTTGATGGTTCCATTGAATGCTTCATTCCAAAATTGAAGTCTTGTCCCTATTTAGGCCATTCTAGGTTCAACATGCTATTTCTTGTTCCATGGACTTTGGAGGCTTGGCTCAGTGATTGTCCCCTTTAGATTCAATCCTCAGAGGTGTCCAAGTGGATAGGAGAATTTGAATTTGGATGATTTTGGAAAATCGAGCAAAGTTGCAAATTCTGCCTTGCCTTTGACAGATTTCAGCAAGGCAACTTGCCAATGTCATATCTCATGGTGTAAGTGGAATTTGGCAATGTTCTTGGCCATTTTGGAAAGCCCTTACATGATACAACAACTGTTTGAACAAGTTTGGTTTTGATCTCTTTTGATTCCAAGTGAAAAATCCCTCTACATTTGGCAAAAAGTGAAGGCAGATTTGGACTTAGTGAAAATTTCACCAAGTGTTGGAAAAAGTGACATTTTCACTTTTCAGCCACTTTGATCACTCCATAACTCAAAATCCTTAAAGAATTGGAATGACTTGTAGTTGAAGTTTTTGTAAAGGATAATGAGGGCTACAAATCCATCTTTGGATGAGAAAAAATGGCCTTGTGGTTTAGGAGTTATGGTCCTCCAAAGTTGGTACCCTAGCCATTTTATTTTTAACTTAGAAAAATTTCTAAGTTTTTATGGTTACCCCTTTTACAAGTTATCCAACTTTTCTTGATTTTTCTTGATGAATGATGATTCAAATCATACATTAACATCATTTTAGGGTTAAAAAACCATTTTAGTGAAAAATCTCAAAAAGTCAAAGTTGACTTTTGTGCACAGTTGACTTTTTATCAGATGAATTCCAAACTGTACAATTCTTCAGGAAATCATGTCCTTGACCTAAATCAAACTTGATGGACATGTTCCATGGGTGTCATAGGGTATATTTAATCATGTATTAGGGTTTGGGAGCATGTCCAGGTCAAAAGTCAAAGTTACAGTTGACTTTTCCCGTGAAACCCTAATTGTGGTGCAGATGAAATTGAGACTTGTTGCTCAAGCTTCTTGGATTAATCCATTGTTCCAAATGGATCAATATGGTTCATTAGAGACCCTTAAATCATGTCTTGAGGTCTTGGTTCATGATTTGTCCCAAAAGTCAACTTAGGGGTGAATTAGGTCAAGAAACCCTAATTCCTGATTTTTGATGTATGCATCCCCTGAGACAAAATTGACTTGATGATTGGGTTCATGAGGTTCCATGAAGTATATTAGGTTATGTTTTGGATCATTGGCTTGTGCCCAGATGAAATTTCCCATCTGGAGGCCCTGGGCGATCAAAACCCTAATTCGGTGACACAGTCGATCTGGAGGCTTGATCCACCTAGAAGGGAGCAGCTTTGTGCTTAATCCTTGAAGTGGGAGTCCTTTTGATCCATTATGGATGTTTGAGAGGTTAGACAAGTTGAAGATCAAGTCATTCCTTGATTGATCCTTTGTCTAAGGCTCAAAAAGAGTTTAAAACCCTAATTTTGATTGTAGTGGATGCTCCACAACCCTTGAGGAGATTGATGAGGCATGATGATTCATCCATATTGTGATGATGATTTGCACAATGATGGGAAATCTTGGTGGTCAAAATTTGGGGTATTACAACTTGCAACTGCAAACTGTGAATACAATTTCTCAATTCTAAGCTTCTTACAAAAAAAATAAGGTTTTCTCCCTATTTATAGATTTAGGTTAGCTTGCACCCCAAGCCAAGGCCCAAAACTATAAAAGCCCAAAATAGTTAACATTACTAAAATAGGCCTAAGTCGAAATCTTGTGTGAATGAACCTCCTTCGACACTTCGACACACTATTACAACTTGACACACACATTATCACAATTCGTCTGCTCCTTGTTTCCGTCGAGCTAAACTACTTTGACACAAGAAATTACAACTCAACACACCACCTAATTCATTGTGTCTAAGCTGTCTACATTCATCATGGCTCTTAGTCTTCTGAAAACTTCGACCTGCACTCCCTTCGTCATGATATCTGCAATCTGATTCTCAGTTCTACAGTGTTTCAAGTTCATCTTCCCTTCTGCTACATGCTCTCGAAGATAATGGAACCTCATTTCGATGTGTTTGCTTCGACCGTGTGCTATTGGATTCTTCGCCAAGTTGATAGCTGACATGCTGTCGATCTTCATGGTAATTGCTCCATGATTCTTCCCTGTAATCTCTTCGACCAAGTTCACCATCCAGGTTGCTTGACATGCACAAAGAGAAGCAGCTATATATTCTGCTTCGCATGATGACAATGCCACTACTGGCTCCTTTCTCGAACTCCAAGCAACTGGTGCACCACCTAACATAAACACATATTCAGCTGTGGATTTTCTATCCTCAACATCACTACACCAGCTAGAGTCGGTGTATCCCACTAACTTGCATTCTTTCCCTTCATCAGTTGCAGGAAACAGAATACCGTAGTCGAGAGTCCCTTTCAGATACCTCAGTATCCTCTTCGTTGCTGCTAGGTGTGATACCTTTGGCTTCTGCATGAATCTACTTACCATACCCACACTGTATGCTAAGTCAGGCCTTGTATAACAAAGGTATCTAAGTGACCCAATAAGTCTTCTGTATTGGGTTGGGTCGACATCACCTTCATCTGAATCCTTCGACAGTTGCAGTCTGGTCTCAACTGGAGTCGAAGTTGGGTTGCAATCTTGCATCTCAAATCTCTTGAGTATTTCGCCTGCATATCTTCTTTGGTGCATCATCAAACCTCTACTAGTCTTGTAGAATTTGATGCCAAGAAAATATGAGAGATTTCCCAAGTCTGACATTTCAAACTCCTCACTTAGGTCATGTTTGAAATCTTCAATCTCCTTCTTGCAACTCCCTGTTATCAACAGGTCATCGACATAGAGGCATAGTACAAATAATTCATTATTGCTTCTCCTTACATACACTCCATGCCCAATCATACACTTCACAAATTCCTTCTCCCTTAAGAAGCTGTCAATTTTCTTATTCCAAGCTCTTGGAGCTTGCTTAAGTCCATACACGGCTTTATGCAGACTGTACACCTTTCCTTCTTCGCCTCGTTTCACATACTCAACTGGTTGTGCGACATAAACTTCATCATCTAAGGGGCCATTAAGGAACGTACACTTCACGTCCATCTGGCATGTGTGCCAATTGTTCATATTTTCTAGACCAACAACCAACCTGATTGTTTTGATCCTAGCAATAGGTGCGAACACTTCATCGAAGTCAATTCCTTCCTTCTGTAGAAATCCTTTCACCACAAGTCTCGCCTTGTGCCGTGTTACTTCTCCTCTAGGATTCACCTTCACCTTGTAAACCCACTTCACATCAATTTCATTCTTGCCTTAAGGAAATTCAACAAGTGACCAGGTGTTGTTGACTTTGATGGACTCTAACTCCTCATTCATTGCTTTCACCCACTTCGAATCTTTCAATGACTCAGCTGCATTTACTGGTTCGATATCTGCGTAGAAAGCATAATGTACCAGTTCACCCTCTTCATCAACCATATCATCTGATGTAATTACACATTCTTGCAACCTTGCAGACATGTGCCTTGTTCGTCGAGGTCTGCTTGGGCCGACTTGATCTCTGACTTGTTCCTGGATCACTTCTCTTTTGAATTCAGTGGTTGGTTCTTCACAAGAGATTCTCACTGAATCCTTCTTTACATTCTCAGTCCAATCCCATTCTTTAAGCTCATCTATGATTACGTCCCTGCTGATCACTACCTGCTTATTCACTGGGTCGAACAGTTTGTAACCTTCAGTCGAATGATATCCTATCAAGATCATCTGATTTGACTTGTAATCAAGCTTCCTTCTCAACTGATTTACACATGTCTATGTGCTATAGATCCAAACACCTTCAAGTGACTAAGATTGGGCTTAACAGCAGACCAACATTCTTGTGGTGTGATTCCTTCAAGCTTCTTCGTCGGACATCTGTTCAAAATATATGTTATTGTCGAAACCGCTTCTCCCTATAATTCTTTGGGTAAGTGCTTTCCATTTAACATACTTCTCACCATGTTCATGATGGTTCTGTTCTTTCTTTTTGCAGCTCCATTTCGCTGTGGAGTGTAGGGTGGCACCACCTCATGCACAATCCCTTCTTTTTCACATAATGCATCGTACTCTTTCGAAACATATTCTCCACCACCATCAGTCCTCAGAATTTTCAACTTTCGACCACTCTGTCTTTCGACCATAGATTTGAATCTGGTAAATACCTCGATCACATTACTTTTCTTCTTGATGAGGTAAGTCCACAACTTTCGACTGTAATCATCTATGAATGTGACAAAATATCTATTGCCACCAATCGAATCCACCTGGATTGGACCACATACATCAGAGTATATGACTTCCAGAATTGCCTTCAACTTCCTTCCTGCATCCTTGCTGAAGCTATTCTTGTGTTGTTTCGACTGAACATACTCTTCACAGACTTCGCTTAGAATGTCGATTTCTGGTAATCTTGAAACCATATTTCTTCTCTTTAGCTCTCTGATGTCATTAAAGTTGAGATGGCCTAGTCGAAAATGCCATGACCACTCATCTCTGATGGTTACAGTTGCTAGGCACTTGTGCTCCATCACCTTGAGTTCAATCTTGAAAGTCCTATTCTGAGACATTGGAGCCTTCAAGATCAACCTACCACCTGCGTCGAGGACTCTCATCATCTTGTCTTCAACAACTACCTTGCAGTTCTTTTCGACCAGCTGCCCTATACTACACAAATGACTCTTCATGCCTGGTATGTACAACACATTGGAAATTATTGACCTCTTGCCATCTTTCCTCACAATCAAAACATCACCAACACCTTCAGCTGCTAGAGTGTTGTCATTTACAAACTTCATTGTGTTCTTTTGACGAGGGCTTCATGTTGACAAACCAATCTTTCCTTCCAGTCATGTGTGATGAGCATCCTGAGTCCAAGTACCATTGATCTTGGAATCTTTCTTCATCTCTTGTTGTGACCATCAACAACGTCTCTTCTTCTTCATGTTTCGCCAGCTTTGCATCAGTTTCTTGATTTTTCTTCTTTTCTGGACAATCACTAAAATAGTGGCCATACTTCTAACAATTGAAACACTGAATGTGAATTTTGTCAGATTTTCGACCACCACCTCTTCCTTTACCTGCAGCACCACCTCTGTGGTTGCCTTGATTCCAGGGTTTTTTCTGATTCGACCAGTTTCCTCCTCTACCTTTGTTGCCATTCCAGCTTCCTTTGCCTTTCCTTTCTTTTTCTGACTGCGCCTGCAAAACCATTTCACTCTTTGACTTTCCTGCAGCTCTTTCAACCATCTTTTGTTCATGAGACTCAAGCGTCCCTTGAAGCTCTTCCTTCGTCAATACTGACAAGTCTTTCGACTCTTTTATGGCTACTACCACGTGGTCGAACTTTGGAGCCAATGACCTCAAGATCTTTGCAACAACTGATCTTGATGTCAACACCTCTCCACATACCTTGATTTGATTCACCAGCTTTGTAACTCTGGTGAAGAAATCTGTTATACTTTCATTGTTTTCCATCTGAAGCAACTCATAGGTTCTCTTGTGAGTTTGTAACCTCACCTCTTTCACCTTCTCTGCGCCTCCAAACGACTTTTCAAGAATCTTCCACGCTTCCTTCGCTGAATCTACATCACTAACCTTTTCAAAGTTATCTAGATCGACACACTGAGGGATTATAAAGAGAGCTTTATGATCTTTCTTCTTCAACTCTTTGTGTGCAGCCTTTTCTTGATCTGTCGCGTTCTCTGCAAGTGGTGTTACTCCTTCCTTCACAAGATCCCAAAGATCTTGATAACAGAAAACTACCTTCATCTGCTTGCACCAATTCTCATAATTATCTTTCTTGAGAATCGAAAGACTCGCCGGAAAGTGCCCGTTCGGATAATTCATCGCCATCACGATTTTCCTTCCTTGAATCACAACCGGAGCTCTAGATACCAGATGTTGGAATTAACCCAAAAACCTTTTGGAATTCCTATTTAATCTTGATCTCAAGATTGTTAACAAAAACACACAATGGCAATGAAAAGGAAAGGGTTGAGAAAGAAAAGAAAGAGAAACGTTGGAGAAGAGGATGAACAATTTTTCTGCAGAGAACTCTATGCCCACAAACTGTGGAAAATCTATTATTTCACTTGCAACTACAAACTGTGAATACAATTTCTTAGTTCTAAGCTTCTTACAAAAAATAAGGTTTTCTCCCTATTTATAGATTTAGGTTAGCTTGCACCCCAAGCCAAGGCCCAAAACTACAAAAGCCCAAAATAGTTAACATTACTAAAATAGACCTAAGTCGAAATCCTGGTGAAGGAACCTCCTTCGACACTTCGACACACTATTACAACTTGACACACACATTATCACAATTCGTCTGCTCCTTGTTTTTGTCGAGCTAAACTGCTTTAACACAAGGAATTACAACTCAACAACAATCTGGATCATGTTGCTTAAAAGAGCCAAATACATCACTAGTAGGACTAATGATGGTGGCACCAACTGTAGTCTTTTATTGTGTCATATATGTTTCAATATCTGACACATTTTCTGCCCTATAACTTCTTTTAACACAGACGCAACAATTTTACGAATATTTCTGTCGATAGCCATTTTTTCCAATTCATCTTTACTAGAGTTTTCAGTCACTTGTTCAGAGATTTTCTCAGTATCCACCTTAGTGGTCCCAATTTTAATAGGGTCAATGTATAAGCTAGTCATAGTGTGAACCTTCTTAACCCTAGAGGAAGATGTAGAAAACTTACTCTTAACTTGACTCTTCTTATTCTTGGAAGGAGGGGTCTCGTCTCTTCTTTGCATGTTATCAGTGCAAGGAACCATTGACAACGACATTACATCAAACACTTCCTCATTTGTAGCTCCCATAGCCGAGAGAGGATCAACCTTAACCTTTGAAGAAGACAATTCTTCAGTAGCATTTATTGGGGATGAAGCATGATATTGAGACATCTTGCAGATGACTTGAAGAGAGTAGACAACGTTATTCTTGTTGAGTTGGAAGAAAAACATATTGGAGGGCAAAAATGTAGAGGACAGAGAACAGATTTGAAATGTTTGAAATGATTTCCCTACATAGATGTGTGCCACTTGATTAAAGAAAGAGAAAACTTTATTGGCACACTTGATCAACATTAATTGACATAGATTTTCAAACATGTATATTCCAGATTTACCCTTCATTCTTTTAGACTAATTAGCATTCAAAACTTTAGCGAAAATGACTGTCAGTTGCTGATTAATCGTCACGCACAGACACAAATCTTGTTCTCTTCAGGTTCTCTAAATAAGTGATGACAAGTATCATGATAGTGCTGAATGAGAATTTTTGAAATGATCATGGTACTCAGATATAATGTCATGACATCTTTCTTGACATTATACTATGTAAACATCTATTTTATGCATACCAGCTGACAACAACTACTTCCTATATTCACATCCTCAACAGTGGATAAGGTGACATTTTTTCCCTTCTTGCTGAACCAAGATATAAGAATGTTCCCAAGGGAGAGACAACTTCCTGATGTGTTATTCCTATCGCTACTAGAATTCTTGTATAGACTTTGATCCACACTCATATAGTTCTCATCATGCTCAACCTTGGGTTTTGGAATCCCTCTGAGAACTCCATTAGAGATGATCTTCTTTATACCATTCTGATGTAAGTGGTCAAGACTTTGGTGCCATAGTTTAACTTTATTTTCTTTGAGAAGAAGACATGTAGGGAGACAACTCATTTCTTGAAGGAACTTGCATGTTGCAATTGTCCTTAGATCTAACATCCATCACAAGCATTTCATTTCCCTTTCTATCCTCAACACCAGAAGTAAAATTGCTAGTAGAGCAAGATCTAATGTCTTCCAAGAGATTCTTGTCACTTGTCACCAGCCTAGAGCATCCACTGTCTAAGTTCTAGTCTTCTCTGAGAGAGATGTGAGCTACAAGACAATTAGAAACCTTGGGGATCAACTGTTTAGTAGTATCCTTTTTAGGTATGGATTGCAGAATAGGTTTAGGATATCCATATAATTTATAGCAGAAAGGTTTTATGTGATCAAAACGACCACAGTAATGACATCTCCAGCTATGGAATTTTCCTCTAGGTTGGTTTCTGCTATGATGTTGAGACATTTGATTCAACATCCTAGATTCAGGTTTAGCAGGAATAGAGTATGTAGTAAGATCTTTCCCTTTTTGAGTTTGATTATCAAAACCTATTCCTTTCATGTCTCCAGCCAGTATTCCAGCTTGAAGTATTTAATCTAATGTGTCAGTACCACGGTTCAACATTCTAACAGTCTTGGTCATGTTGTCAAGATTTGAAGACAGTAAGGTCGCTTTATTTTCCAGCTCATAGATAATTATCAGGTGCTTTTCTTTTTCAGTCTACAATTTGGATATGATTTTCTTTTGTTTTTCTATCATTTGGCAGACTTCTTCACTTTTAATACATAATTCCTTGTATGAAACAACCAACTCATCATAAGGCACTTCTTCATCACGTGAGTCTTCTTCCGAATCACACCTTTCAGTCAAGACATTTACATGCTTGCTCGTTACGTGAGATGTGCGGACCAAGTTGATGACGTGTCCTCAGGTGAGGAGCATGTGGGAAAATGTCTTCAACTGGCCCCCAACGAGTTGGGCCGTCCTCGACGTAGCACTGGATTGGGCAGTGCTCGACGCAGGGCCAGCCACAAGCCCAATCCAGAACAAAAATAATATCCTAGATGACATTCAAAGGAGATCTTTTGTATTTATTGTTTAATTTAATATCATATGTAAGTTTAATTTCAATTCTACAAAAGTCACAAATGTTTCAGGTTTCGTAGGATGAAGTATAGTGCATTATGACAAAAAATTGTTAAAATAACATATTCAATTAGTTTTTATCATAAATAGTATTTTCAAAAATTATTTAAAATATTAAATTTCATAAATAACAGCGATTTCAAACCGTCATAGTATACTTTTAAATAAAAAAATTGTTAGCAAGGATTAGAAATGCACAATTTTACTTTAGAGGTAGTTTAAAACTATCATGCTTATCTACGATGGTTCGCAAAAGGGGCTCGCGACACAGGTTTTTGTGACAGTTGCGGAATCGTCGTAACCCTAATTTTATGATGATTATAACCGCCGTAACTTCCAGAAAAAACCGCCGCAAATCTCCATTTTTCTTGCAGTGGTTGAGCAAGATGTCTAAAACATGTTGTGTGACATCCGGTCTTGTGTACTACACAAATTGCATCATATGACTCTGCATAGATTTTGCTACAATCAGGAGATTACTTTTTGGAAGAAGATTTTTAATCCAAATCTGTTTAAAAAATTAATCCATAAATTTGATTAAGATTTAATTAGATATGATTTAATTAAAAAAAGAATTGGATTTGGTCTGATTGGATTTGCATTGAAGAAAAGATTTAATTGAATATATTTTGAAGGAATATTTGGTTCAGTTTTATTTAATCCAAGAGTTGCTGAAATTCATATACACATATATTGATTGAAGTTTTAATTAAACAAATATTCCATAAAGATGATTTATTGGATTTGTTTTATTTACAAGATTTGGATTTACACTTAATGAAGAAATATCCAATCTCAATTAAAGATGATTTAAAGTGTGGTTCAGCTTTTGCAAGAGATTTATTTTGAATCATTTTTTTAGAAGTTGGAATTGTGATGTATATCAAGTAAAGATTTTATTTGATTTGTTCAAGATTCATAATTGTGTTACGTGGACAGATGTCAAGCTAACCGTTCCACGACCTGTGAGACATATGTCTTAGATTGGTTACAAAGATCTCAATCTTCCTAATAATGATTTGATTGATCATGTGTGTTTTTGAAGGATGTAATTTGAATCAAATACAACAAGAATAATCAAGAGATTTAGATTTATTCAAGGAGTTCAATCATGATTCGAAATCATCATTATTGAAGATTGATCTCATGTACATTTTAGAAGTCCAACCCAATTATGACCTAAATCCTTATGGGTAGGGGTGTTCATTGGTTTGGGCAAATCCGAACCAAACCGGAATCCAAACCAAACCATGGTGTTTGGGTCGGGTATTTTTTTAGTTCGGGCATTAACCGAACCAAACCAATGAAACCCGATGTTAATTGGTTCGGGCAACGGATTTTCAAAATTCTACCCGCAAGCCCGTCTACCCGAACCAACCATATTAATTCATATAATTTATATCATTATAATGGAAACTAGTATAAGATATTCAACTTTAACAAGGGAGAAAAATGAAACATATTTGTGACATTTATAATCCATATGAAAATACGAAAATACATTAAAAAAACTATATTATTATAAAAAATTAGTTGATGTAAATTAGAAAATTTTAAAAATATTTTCGCATATTTGTTTCTAATGTATTCGATTAATCCAACCCAAACCAACCCGTTAAATCTCGGTTTGGTTCGGTTTGGATTTTATAGAAAAAATGTGAAAATCCAACTCAAACCAATCATATATTTTTGATTGGTTTGGGTATCGGATTCACTCAAAACCGAACCAAACCGGTCCGCGAACACCCCTACTTATGGAAATTTGGAGTTAGACTTTTGTGGCTATATAAGGAGTTCATCTCCTTTGTCAAGACTCAGACCTCAAGAGAAAATATCTACTCATTAGGAGAATTGTGTTTTAGTTGAGTCTTTGTTTTTTGTTTGCATTTTGTACACTCTATTCACGTGCTTCAAATCTAAATGATCTGAATAGAGTATTGAGTTGTAAGTTTTTTATACCATATATCTTATTATTGTAATTTTCCAAACACATGGAGAGTGTTTGAGAGAAAGTGATATGATTCTCTTATTCAGGGGGAGTCTGAACGAAGCTTCACAGGTAGTATTAAGAAAGTGGTCTTGAACTGAGAGAGTTTAGAGTATTGTTCTTCTAACTATTGAGATTGTAATAGTTCTATAGGAAGTCCTAAATAGATAGTCACATGTAGTATTAGGTTGAGGTATTGAACAAGGTTTTTTTCATCTAAGACTATTGTACTAATACTACTGATATTAAATTTCTTTTCTTGAGTTGAAAGCCATCTAGACGTAGGTGACATTGCACTGAATTGAGTTACCAATTCTCTTGTGTTCTTTGTTACTTTCTGTTTTAAATTCCTAGTATTTGTCAATCTGTTTTAAATTGGTACACATATTGTCCTAGACATCATGTCCAACATCTGTCATGTATAGTACAAAATTACACAGTGGAAAACAGTTAAAAGCTCTAACGACACTCTCCACATCACTTAAAATGCAATTATGACTCTTTTACCCTTCCTAATATAGACTTTTCATACCTCAGGTCCAACAGTCCCCGAATCAATCAGTGACTTGTTTGGATCATTCTTTTTAGAGTAATACTAACTTGTGTCTCTAGGGCACAAGTTAAGAACTAAATAGAGACATGTTATATTGGAAATTGTGCATTGATTTTAATAAAAGTATAAAATTAAGGGTTAATAGCTATTTCACCCCCTTCCATTTGGGAGAAATTTGAAAAAACCCTTTGTAAAAAAAAATATATCCCCCCCTTAACATTTAAAGACTCCACCGATTTAGTACCTCAATAAACCAACTCATCAAATTGTCTGACGTGGCATTGCCAATGTGTAATTTTTTGTTATTTTCATTTTATTATTATTCCACGTGAAATATATTTTAATTTCCAGATTATAATTTTTACATAATGAAATTTGTTAACCCTAAATCCTAAATGAGTTTTCACGCATAATCCAAGTTTCTTCTCCCTCCTTCGAACTACCATCTGCAGGCGTCTAGCATCTTCGCATTCTTCCTTCTTCCTCCACATACAACTGCGTGCGCAATAAATCAATGGCCAGAAGTTCAAAGAGTAGCATGTCCTCTAATGGTAGAATTAACATGCGCATGATTTTATCATGTGCACACGTGTCCCTAGTTTGGGGTCTGATTGGCCAGTAGCAATAGCAGGTGTATCATTAACATGTGTATCCTCAATTTCCAAAGGTGCATCAGCAGTTGAACCCGGTCCATAGCATTTGTCTTGCTTGAAGATACTTTTTAGCCTTTCATTAATCCTAATAGGTGCTTGTGTTTTCTTCTTAGACATCTTCAACTTTATAATTTTCTTCTTCTTTGGGGTAGGATTAATTAGTTGAGACTGATGAGTTTCTTGTGGTTGAGATGAAACTTCAGTAGGAAACAACTGAGAAGTAACCATGTCTTCAATAATGTCATCAATTTCTGGATCATAGAAAGGATCCTCTACAGTTGGTTCAGCAGTTTCAGCAGGTTCAGAAGTGAGATTAGGTTCAACAGTTTCAGCAAGTGCTTGCTCTACAGTTGGTTCAACTATTTTGTTATTTTTTGAGGTATCACCCTTGGTTGTGGGTGTTTTTCTCTTCACATAGATAAAGATAATAAACCAACAATGACAATGATAACACAACAGTCAATGCAATAAACAAACAAAGACAATGATAGATAATATACCTTTCTCTTCAATGCATTATTGTATTGTACCGTGCTTTGGTATTTCCTAGAGTTGTTCCCAAATTTATCATACTATGTGCACCTATAAGCCACACTAGGCCTCCTCATCCTTGAGCTTGTTTTATCATGCTCCCTTCACCTTAATTTTTTTGGCCTACCTGGACCCTTTTTAAAATTTGGGGGTAACATTTCTTCAACTTCCACAGTTGGCCACATGTCCTTCCCATTGATTGGGCTAACATTGTTCTCATAACACAATTTATATTCCCCCCTCTTGTAATAGTCATCAACATACAATTCTGGATTAAGAATTTGATACTGCATTGTAGCCACAACATGTTGGCATGATATACCAACTAGTTCCCAAAAGCAACATGAGCAAGTTTTTTCCTAATATCCATAACAAATTGTAGCCCATTAAATGGTTGATGAACTTGCCAAACCTCACCCATCTTTGTTCATCATCTCACTTCTGAACCGCTCATACTTAGGGAGCTTTTCATCACCACTATCATCAGGATAATAATTCTTCACTTCCATCATCCTCAATGTCTCTTGGTATATTATTGGGTAACCTTCTAGAACTAGACCCCCTTATTTTTGCAGGCACAATTAAATTTAACTTAGAGTGACCACCTTGCTTGTCTTGGTTTTTTTAGCCCTTACTTTGTACCTTAGAAACTTGCCATGAACATCAACCCATGTACCACTAGTTGGTTTTTTCACCACAAAATTCACAAAGCCTTCATTATTTTCCCTCGTTCTTTCTTCTTCACTATCATCAAACCTAATGCCTCTAACTTCATCATCACTACTATAACCATCATCGTTATCTTCATTGAATTGAACAACAATAGGACTTATAACCTTGCCCATAGTATCTTCAACTTTGTTCTCAACTCAAATATTTGGAAATTTCTTTAGCTAGTAAATCATCAATGACATGAAGAAACCCTTCATCAATCCCTGGGATTTTTTCCCACAACCTAAATCCATCATATCCCCAATCCTTAACTATACTCACAGCCTCAAAATAACTCCAAGTGTTAGAATCTTGAGCTTCCACAGTCGTATCATTCCCCCTATAAAATGTGAACTTATTATGCACAAAGTGTCCCCCGTGATGGAAGATGACAGTGAATACGCCCATGTTCTACAATTACAAAAATACCTAATGGTTAAACTAGGGTTACTGGGCTATAACAAATATTACCATGATGAAAGTTAAATAATCTTACTGCGATAAAGTATGTTAATAAATGTTAAACTAACAGACATGGTGTTAGTTGGGACCACTACGAATTGTACCTTTTTCAAGTTAGTAAACAAAAGAAAAGATTGTACCTTTTTGAAGAATGACAACATCGAATGCTCCACTTGCGCTGACTGCTTTTGAAGCACGAATCTCAGGCTTGGGTAGGATGAAGACAACGATCAATTTGAATGAGTTGGGAGAAGACAATGAAATTCTGCGTGCAACTGGATTTTCTAATTTGGGATTTAGGGTTAGGAAATTTCACTTTGTATAAATTAAATATTCTGAAAATTAAAATATAATAATATGAAAATGAAAATAACATGTGGGTATTACACATGGGTAAAAAATAAAATAAAAATAACAAAAAATTACATATTGGCAATGTCACGTCAGACAATTTGATGAGTTAGTTTAATGAGGGACTGAATCAGTGAAATATTCAAATATTAAGGGGGGGAATCTAATTTTTTTTTTACAGGGTTTTTTCAAAATTCGTCCAAATAACATAGTCAAAATAGCTATTAACCCTAAAATTAAATATTTATTTCTTTTTTCAATACAAACTTTCTTTAAATTGGTTTTTTAACTTGTGCCCTTAGAGCATCAATATATATAGGCAGTTTTTCAGCATTTCTACATTATTTCCAAAGCAACTCTGTCATGATCATTTGAATAATTAGCTATATAGAAGTGTTCCTTTCCTTGCTATCGTTCTCATAGTAAGAGACGTTTTTCTCAAATAAGTTGGATTAAAAAAAAAAAAAAAAAAAAAAAAATATATATATATATATATATATATATATATATATATATATATATATATATATATATATATATATATTATTAAAGATAGAGTGTATTGTGATATTTTTGGAATTATTTTAGAATTTTTGATGAATTGTGTGAATATTTAAAAAATATAAATAAATTATTTAAATAATTGAGAAGTGTTAAATAATATAAAAAATTAGTAAGATCCATATATAGAAGTAAAATAAGTTTTTTTTGGATGTAGATGCTTTTAGAGCACAAGTTAGTATTATTTTCTTTTTTTATATAAAAAAAATATTGATATTACCCTTCTTTTTAATACGAGTCCTACATGTTGAACCGGTCACGATTGGAACTAGTTTACGCAACTGCAACTGCATCTGTAGTTAAGTAGCATAGAAAGATTAAAGGGGTGAGTTTTTCTAATCAAATAGTCATGACTGATCAATAACCATTTCAATCTAACAAATGGGTATGACTTAAACCTCTTGATTGAATGAAAGTTAAAACTCTTAATTAGTGTAGAAATTTAGGATAAACTATGAGTGATGGAAAGAGTAAAAGTTGACCTGGACTTGAGAATTAAACCCATCAGGCATTACTGGGCGGTTCATATGGTTGACTCAAAGTCAGCTGTGAATGAAATGAATTAGCCCAGCCAGCTCGAGCAGATAAACAGAGAATATTGTAAGGTCGATCTTCCCCATACCCCCAGAAAATCAAAATGGCTAGATCAAACGTACTGACGATTTTGTGCGGGAAAATAATCATCTACGCTGCCTTAATAATAGCGATATCAATTCTATATACATTTATCCCTTCTCCATGCAAAGTAGTGCGCCCATGCGGAATCATATTCAAAAAATCCATATACGGTTATTATGATTACGTGTGTGAGTATCCGAGTTTTGAAGTGATATGTGAAAACAATAAATCGGTAATTTACTTCAACTTTGGCGATCGTCACGCGGACGCCATTATAGCTTCTAATTCATCCTCCTCCTCCTTCCGCTACATCATGACCGGAGTTAGTCCTGATTCCTGCCCTATCATCGATTTTCTTTCTCTTCCATATGAAAACGTCTCCTTCTTTACCAGTCACAATTATCTGGAATATATAACGGTTATGAGATGTGAAAAACCGGTTGATTATGACTGTTATTGGGATATTTCTTCTGAGAGGTGTGGTGGCGGTGGTGGTGAAGGGCAAAAGCAATATTCTTATTTATTTGCTGTGGATGATTCTTATAAATCATATGTTACAATGGTAGGAGAGACTTGCAGAATAGAAATGAAGGTAATGATGAGTAAGTGGAATGGAAAGATGAAATGTAATAGCAAGTGTGAGGATCCAGATATTCACAGTGAGTATGTCAATGGAATTGAGTTTCGTTGGCGACCATTCAACTGTAATCAGCAGCCACAAAACAGAGACCTTGACTGGGCAGAGGGACGACTCCGCTGCATTCTCTTTGATGCCGCACTCACCTATCTTGGTTATGGAATGATTGGTAAGTCAATCTTAACTTAAAATATAACTCTTCTATGGGTTAGAGTACCCTTTTCATAATAACTTATTTATTTTTACAGTTTTTGTTGTTGGGAAATTTGTTCTTGGGTCACCCTTTGTGGTTGCACTTTTGATATTTAAATGGAGAAAAAGACATTTATCCGTGTATGACACAATTGAAGATTTTATCCATAGTCATCACAATTTCATGCCCATAAGGTATTCTTATTCACAAGTTAAAACAATGACCAAACATTTCAAGCATAAGTTGGGTGAAGGAGGTTATGGTTCTGTATACGAAGGAGTTCTTCGAAGCAAACAGAGAGTAGCTGTTAAGGTATTGACTAAGTCTCAAACCAATGGACAAGACTTTATCAATGAAGTTGCAACCATTGGAAGAATTCATCATGTCAATGTGGTTGAGCTTATTGGATTTTGTGTTGAAAGAACAAAGCAAGCTCTAGTTTATGAGTTTATGCCTAATGGTTCTCTTGATAAACACACATTTTCAGAAGAACAAGGAAGCTCGTCTTCATTAAGCTACCAGAAAATCTACGACATTTCTCTTGGAATTGCTCGTGGAATTCAATACCTACACCAAGGTTGTGACATGCAAATCATACACTTCGATATAAAACCTCATAACATTCTTCTTGATGAGAATTTTAACCCAAAGATATCTGACTTTGGTTTGGCAAAATTGTATCGAACAAATCAAAGCACATTAACTTTAACAGGAGCAAGAGGAACAATGGGTTACATGGCTCCTGAGTTGTTGTACAAGAACATCGGAAGCATATCTCACAAAGCCGACGTTTATAGTTTTGGAATGATGCTAATGGAAATGGCAGGTAGAAAAAAGAACAAGAATTATATAGAGAATTGTTGGCAAGACTACTTTGCTAAATGGATTTATGATCAATTTGAGGAAACAATAGATACAAACAATATAACAGAGGAGGAAAAGAATATTGCAATGAAGATGATTGTGACTGCCTTGAAATGCATACAAATGAAACCAGACGATCGTCCATCAATGAATGAAGTGATAGAAATGCTTGAAGGAGATGAAGTGCCTCAACACCTTCCACCTGATTCACAATCTCTGTTAACCTGGCAGACAATGTCAACAGATGCAAGTGAATTTGATGGCAGCTAACATTCATCATAAGCTACATGTGGAGTGGAAGTGCAATAAAGAGGAGAATGAAGCTAATGTCATTGGTTCCAATTATCATGCAGACTTGAAGGCTGCTAGTAGATAAGTACTGTATTATTTTTCATGCATTTTTGTTTGTTTACTTTTATTAGCATATGCTACTTTAGAAGCTATGACTTTTACTTACTCAGTCATCAAACATGCATGTAAAATGTAAACTTTAATAGCTTGCATCATTAGCAATCTTAAAGATTTTCTATAGACGTCCCCTCTCTTCATGCAACTGATCTCTTCATATTCTAATTACAACAACGAAGCAAGTTGCACAATTTGAGGATGGCCATATCAAGGTGCTGAGGCGCTTCTCAAAGCATTTTGTCATATGCTCTTCTTTGATCCTATGGCTATGCTCCTAATTCTGTATGATCAATATGCCAAGTAGTTTCTATATTGTTTGAAAACTCATTTGTAGTATATGTGAGATGTGAAGATAATTCAAGCGAGATGTGGAGATAGTCCGAAGAGAAAAAAATAAGTTAATTTCAAAGTAAGAATAAAATAAAGACAAGTTCAAAAGACAACCAATCGAAATACAATTGATATTTCAAGTGTAACAAGAGTTGAAATATATTTGTGACAACTGTAACAATATGCAAATTCACACGAAAAAAATATGGAACTAATTGTATTTCACTAATTGAGTAATACAAAATACCGTTGGTGTTTGTAGTCCAACATTTTAATATGACAGTGTCACTTAGCAACTAAAAATAGTAAAAGAAGGATAAAGTGTACTCCTCTGATAGAGGAAGGTACATGCCTAGAGAATTATACGGGAGAAGAGAATACGAGATCACTCAAAATCATGCACACCCTCATTGGCTCATCAAGTCACACTTTATACACAATCAGGAGGAATTTTTTGTGTTGACTTGATCCTTCTCTCCCTCATGTTTCTTCTTACCACCACAGTATTCAAATCAATTGCCACCTATCTGTGATCAACTTTGGTTGTAACAGTGTGGATATTTTGTCTAGCTGTCTTATTTTTAGTCATGACAACTCTTCCCCAATTGAAAACAACCTTGTACTCAAGGTTGAGGTTAGGATAATTCAGCTTAAAGTCAGAACAATGCTCCCATGTAGCTTCAATTTTAGGCAACTGCAATTGTTGATTTGAATGGTATCCTTTACATGGTTTCAATTGTGAAATATGAACACATGGTGAATTTTGGCAGAAGGAGGTAATAAAAGTCGATAAGCCACAATGCCAATCTTCTTCGGTAATAGGAAATAGACTGAAATAGCGCAAACCCAACTTTTGATTTCTACGTAAAGTGAGAGAATGTTGTCTATAAGGTTGATGTTTTCACTAGAACCATGTCACCAATGGAAAATTCTGTATCAGCAAACTTTTTTTAACCTGTTGTGCGCTTCTTAGATAGGACTTCAGATTAGCAAAAATGGAGTCTCATAGACAATGTGGTACTGCTCAATTTAAAGAGTTGGCGCCAAAATCTGCTGGTGAAAACCTTATCCCTATCCGACACAATTGAAATAGGAAAACCATGCAACTTAGCAACAAAATTCATGAACACTTCAGCCACCTTTAAGCTAATAAAATCCGATTTTAAAGGAGCAAAATGGTTATATTTTTACAGCCGGGTCAACAACCACAAAACTAACTGTATAGGAATTCTAAATATGGACAAACCGGTAGTGAAGTCCATGGAGACATCTTCCCAAATCTTGGAAGGTATAGGTTGTTGGGATAAACTTAAATTATTGGGTAGTGGAAAAGTTAGATTCCCTTGGGGAATGAATAAGTCTTCTTGAGACCCAGCTACATTTAATGTAATATTTATTAGTGTAGTATTTATCTCTCCTAACCTTGGTCTCTATATAAAGACCACTTTGTAACTCATTTTAAACAAGACATTTTGAACTATCAATACAAAGAGATAACAGTTGCAGTCCAAGAAAGTCCTCCACTGTAGTCTGTTCAATTTGTCTTCAAATTGGCATCAGAGTTCATGGCAAGCATGACGAGTCAAATGCCACTGCCACGCTTAACAAGATCAAACTACGAGAATTGGAGCATTCAGATGAAGGCGCTCCTCGGCTCACTTGATGTGTGGGAGGTAACAAGTGATGGGTATGAAGAACCATCAAACACAGCAAGTTTCACAGCAGCCCAGAACAAGACGTTGAAAGAGACACGTTCAAAAGATAAAACAACACTGTACATGTTGTTTAGAGCAGTTGACGAATCAGCCTTCGAAAAGATTGCTGGTTCAACTACGTCAAAGGAAGCGTGGGATACGCTAAAGAAAGCGTTCAAAGGAGCAGATAGAGTCAAGCAAGTCCGCTTACAGACTCTTCGAGGAGAGATGGAGAGAATGAAGATGAAGGAGACAGAGGCCGTGTCAGACTATATCACAAGAGTACAGTCGGTGGCAAATTAGTTAAATCGAAATGGAGAAGGGATGACGGATGCCCGTATTGTCGAAAAGATTCTAAGATCTTTGACAGATAAATTCGAAAACATAGTGTGCGCAATAGAAGAGGCGAAGGACCTTTCGACAATCACTGTCGAAGATGTTGCTGGATCACTCGAAGCACATGAACAGCGCAAAACAAAGAAGAAGGAGGAAAAGACTGAGGATATAGAAATCAACAGAGACGAAAAAGCACTCTTGTCTCAAAATTGGCGTGGTAGAGGACGTGGACGTGGAGGACGTGATGGTGGTCGAAGTTACCAGAATGTCGAAAGAGGACAGTCAAGTCAACAAAATTGGCGTGGTAGAGGACGTGGACAAAGAGGTGGTAGGTCGAACTACACAAATGTTGAATGTTACAAATGTAACAAGCAGGGGCACTATGCGAAGGATTGCAACTCCTACAGTTGTTACAACTGTGGAAAGATGGGACATCTTGCAAAAGATTGTCGACTCAGAAGAAAGGTAGAGGAGACAACAAATTTTGTTTTAGAAACAGAATCGAACGAAGGATTCCTATTGATGACTCAAAAGGAAGCAGACGAAGAAAATGACACCATGTGGTACCTGGACTCAGGAGCTAGCAATCACATGTGTGGTCACAAACACTTGTTTAAAGAAATGAAGAAGATTGAAGATGGTCATGTTTCGTTTGGAGATGCGTCGAAGGTGAAGGTCGAAGGAAAAGGAACAATTTGTTTCTTACAGAAGGATGATGTGATAGGATCAATCGAAGGAGTGTATTATGTACCAAACCTCAAAGCAAATATCTTGAGTTTGGGACAAATTACTGAAAAGGGCTATTCGATACTCATGGAAAATCGAAATCTGCATCTGAAAGACAAGTCAGGACGATTGGTTGCTCAGGTCGAAATGGGAGGAAATCGAATGTACAAGCTGAACTTGAGAAACATTCAAGGAAAATGCTTACAAGCCAATGTCGAAGATCAAGCGTCTTTATGGCATTTGCGCTTTGGTCATTTACATCAGGCTGGGCTACAAAGATTGTCGAAGAAAAATATGGTGCATGGACTACCAGACATGGAGTTCGATGGAAAGTTTTGTGAAGAATGTGTGTTTGGTAAACAGACAAGAACTTCATTTCAGAAGAAGGCAGAATATCAGGCTAAATATACTCTGGAATTGATTCACACCGACATTTGTGGACCAATTACTCCAGAATCCTTCAGTGGCGAAAAGTACTTCATTTCCTTCATTGATGATTTCTCAAGGAAAACTTGGGCGTATTTTCTGAAAGAAAAGTCAGAAGCTTTCGAAGCATTCAAGAAGTTCAAGATAATGGTGGAAAAAGCAACTGACAGACACATCAAAGCTCTTCGATCAGACAGAGGTGGAGAATATACTTCGACAGCCTTTATGAAGTATTGTGAAGAACAGGGCATAAGAAGATTTCTAACTGCACCATACTCACCTCAACAAAATGGTGTGGTGGAGAGGAAGAATCGAACAGTTCTTGACATGGTTCGTTCAATGCTTAAGAGCAAGAACATGTTGAAAGAATTTTGGGCAGAGGCTGTGCAATGTGCAATCTATGTTCAAAATAGATGCCCACATAAGAAATTAGGAGATCAAACACCACAAGAAGCTTGGAGTGGACAAAATCCAACTGTGTCTCATTTCAAAGTCTTTGGAAGTGTAGCTTATGCACATGTACCTGATCAAAGAAGAACAAAGCTGGAGGACAAGAGTCAGAAATACATACTCATTGGGTATGATGAGAAAACGAAAGGTTACAGACTCTTCGATCCTATAAATAGAAAGGTGATAGTCAGTAGAGACGTTCGAGTAAACGAAGCAAGCAAGTGGGATTGGAACAATTCTACAGAGGTTGTTGTCGAAGTGGGATTGGAGCAACCCGACAGAGGTATTTCGACTGAAGACTCCGACAATGAAGATGAGCCTTCACAACCTAGAATGAGAAGTCTACAAGACTTGTACGAAAACACAGAAGAAGTGCACCTTATATGTCTATTGGCAGATTCTGAAGATGTCAGTTTTGAAGAAGCAGTGAGAAACAAAGACTGGAAGAATGCCATGAATGAAGAGATAAATGCCATCGAACGAAATGATACCTGGGAACTATCAGAGTTACCCAAAGGAAGTCGAACAATTGATGTGAAATGGGTATTCAAGAAAAAGATGAATGCTGAAGGTAAAATCGAAAGATACAAGGCACGACTTGTGGCGAAAGGATACAAACAGAAAGCAGGAATCGACTATGATGAAGTGTTTGCACCTGTTGCGAGAATGGAAACAATTCGACTACTCATTTCTCAAGCAGCTCAATACAAATGGCCAATATTTCAAATGGATGTCAAGTCAGCTTTTCTGAATGGTGTGCTCGAAGAAGAAGTCTATGTCGAACAACCCCCAGGATACATGAAGATCGAAAACGAAGGAAAAGTGCTAAGACTAAAGAAAGCACTTTATGGGCTAAAGCAAGCACCACGAGCATGGAACACACGAATTGATACATACTTCAAAAAGAATGGTTTTTAGCAATGTCCCTACGAACATGTTGTATATATGAATAAAGATAAAGAGAAAATGCTGCTTGTTGCTCTCTATGTTGATGATTTAATTTTCTTGGGCAACAACAATCAATTGATAGAGGAGTTTAAAACTGCAATGACACAGGAATTCGAAATGACAGACTTAGGTCTGATGAAGTATTTCCTCGGTCTAGAAGTTCGACAAGAGGAAGCTGGAATTTTTATCTCACAGGAGAAGTATGCAAAGGACATCCTGCAGAAATTTAAGATGGAAGGCTGTAATCCAATTTCGACTCCAATGGAACCTGGAGTAAAACTTTCGAAATTTGATGGGGGAGAGCGTGTCGAAACGAGCAAATTTCAAAGTTTGGTGGGAAGTCTTCGATATCTGACATGCACAAGGCCAGATCTCTCGCTTAGTGTAGGAATTGTTAGTCGATTCATGGAAGAACCAGCCTACACACACTGGAAAGCCTTGAAGAGAATCCTTCGATACGTCAAAGGAACTGTGTCACTTGGAATGTTCTATTCAAAAGCAGAAGAATACAAGTTGACTGGCTATTCTGATAGCGATTGGTGTGGTAACATAGATGATTGAAAAAGTACTTCAGGCTATGTTTTTTTCATGGGAAACACTGCCTTTACCTGGCTTTCGAGAAAACAACCAATTGTAACACTTTCGACATGTGAAGCAGAATATGTGGCAGCATCTTGGTGTGTATGCCATGCAATATGGCTCAGAAGATTGTTGAGCAAGATGGAACAAAAACAGGAAGATGCAACAATAATACAAGTGGATAACAAATCTGCAATCGAACTGGCGAAGAATCCAGTAAACCATGAAAGGAGCAAACACATTGACGTTCGATTCCACTTCATTCGAGAACATGTGAAGAATGGAGATGTCGAACTAAAGCATGTTGCAAGCAAGGACCAGGCAACTGACATTCTCACAAAACAACTGTCGAAGGAGCTGTTCGACAGAGGAAAGAAGATGCTGGGAATGATGGACCGTAGAAACATTTAAGTTTATGGGGGAGTTTTGTTGGGAAAAACTTAAATTATTGGGTAGTAGAAAAGTTAGATTCCCTTGGGGAATGAATAAGTCTTCTTGAGACCCAGCTACATTTAATGTAATATTTATTAGTGTAGTATTTATCTCTCCTAACCTTGGTCTCTATATAAAGACCACTTTGTAACTCATTTTAAACAAGACATTTTGAACTATCAATACAAAGAGATAACAGTTGCAGTCCAAGAAAGTCCTCCACTGTAGTCTGTTCAATTTGTCTTCATAGGTAAGGGTTGGAGTTACCCGGCCAGAAGGGTGGTCAAAGCCTTAACTTACTGACAAGTTAAACATGGAGATACAAACAACCCCATGTCTTTGTGCAAACCAGCCATAAAAATGTGTAGCAATGTGAGCCTTAGTGCGGTTGAATGTAGGTGAAAAGTGGTAATCTTGTAGAATAAGTTGGACCAATTTTGACTTGTATGGAATCATAAATATGGACTTCCAGCATAAGATATCATGAAAGGCTGCTGGAAGTCTGATAAAGCTGACACCAGAGCCGAGAAATGGCATGCTTGAGGTTAGAGAAAGTAGTAGAAGCTTCAGTATTTCAAAAAAATGCATCCTTTTCTTGAAGTGTAGTCAAAGGTGCAACGATGAATGCATAAATTTTTATCAACCTCCTATAATGTGTAGAGAAACACAAAGAACCTTTCAATTGTTTAATAGTTGCGGCGGGTACAGGCCACTCTAACACTTCCTGTATTTTGGATCCATCCATAACAACCCCTTGGCTCGAAATCGTGTGACCCATTAATCCACTTGAGTAATACTAAAAGAACATTTGGACAAATTGGCAAACAAAAGTGTTGTCTTAATAGTTGCAATACCTCCTCAAGATTGTATGAATGTGCAGCCCAAGAAGGACTATAAACAAGGATATGAGGATGATATTCCGAAGATGCTCCTTGAAAACATGCTTCATGAAGCTCTGTAAGGAAGCTGGAGTATTTGAGAGATTATATGGCATGACGAGCCACTCATATAGACCTTGATGAGTACAAAACTCAGTCTTGTGGCCATTCTCGGTTTGGACTAGAATCTGATGGTACTCAAACGGTAAATCCAATTTAGAAAAATAGGTAGCATAGGTGGGTTCTACTACTACCATAGAACTAGGGTTAACCAAGGAGACAAACACAAATTAAGGAAAATAAAATCATCTTGCTGCCCTAAAAAGGAACAGAAAACTCCTTAAATACAATCCAACGGAAACCTAAAGATAATGGGTCAGACCCACTTGAAAGAAATAACAACAAATAAAAATAAAATATGGACCTAATAATGCATAATATAATCCTGCTGTCAACTGGACCTTTCGATATTTCTATTGGGCTTGGCATTATTCCTATCAGTACTATCTGGCCCACATAAAACCTTGTCCTTAAGGTTTGAGCTTAAGGCTGGGGAATTTGGTCCAAACGAATCAGTTGCGGACGGAATTTAGGGAGTAATAGCCATGCGGAGGGGGTCAGGTGCATTGGAGGGAGGATGAAGTATGGGTCACGTGAGTTGTGTTGGGAAGTGGTGTACATGGGAAGGCTGGAAATAAGATTTGGATAAGATTTTTGTGGGACGCGTGGCGTGCATAGGTGAGCCGGTGCAGGGAATCAACGGTTGGCTAGAGGGTGTGGGGCTCGAGGTGGACAGAGGTGCAATGGGGTTAGGTTGTAAAGTGGGTGGAACAGTGATATGGACAGTTTTCTCAGCAAAACCATCGGCTAAACCAGCATTGGGAGTGGGGATATGTTGGGAAAGTGGATCTAGTTGTGTAGGACATAAAAGAGTGGGGAACAACAACTCAGGGTGGGTCGCCACGCGTATCCACATGCGGTTTGGCTTGTGGAAAAGTTAAAGTAGGGTTATTTGAATTGAAGGGTCTAGATGTGATAAAAACCTTTTGCATGTGATCCAACGACTCTAAATTATTTCAGAATTAAGTGGGGATTTAGGGAAGTTTTGTGGGTCACGAGTGACATAAGTAGTGGGATTGTACTTCAGACTTTGAGTTTCACTTAGAGATTTTGTGGTAACACTCTGAACTGTTCGTGTTTCAACAGCTTGACCCTTAAGTACACTTCGACTCTCATTTCCGCCTTCTCCCTCTTCCATCTTGCGTTTCTTTTCTCCTCCTCCTTCTTCCCCTTTGCATTCTCGTTCCTCTTCAGAGTTAGTGTCCTCCCACTGAATATTCTCAGGGATAGGAACAACTTCAAAGTTTGAGTCACGACCATGGTAGGTGCATAACTGCGAAACGTGGAAAACAGGATGGATCCGAGCTGATGGAGGGAGCTGAAGTTCGTAGGAAACAAATCCTACACGTCGAAGTATTTTAAACGGTTCCGAAGTACCGTTTGGATAGCTTCTGAGAGATTCTCCTTTGCACCGAAGTTTGACGATAAGGTTGTAGTTTGAGTAGAACGAAATCTCCCACAGAAAAGGTACAGTCTTTCCTTTTTTGTTGGCTTGGTCCTGCATGAGTTTTTGACTTCATTGAAGATTGATTTTTAACCGGTTAATAATCATTTGTTTATTGTGCAGGATGTGGTAAATGGAAGCTATTGTGGCAAACCCCTTGATGTAGTCTCTTTCGGTTGGAGGTTTTTGACCATATAAAGCCTCGAAGGGAGTCATCTGAATCGCAGAGTGGAGGGTTATGTTGTGCCAATACTCATCCAGATGGAGGAATTTGAACCACTGTCGTGGATTTTCACTCGTGAAACACCGCAGGTATGTTTCTAAAGTCCGATTTACAACCTCTGTTTGACCGTCAGTTTCCGGGTGATAAGCGATATTATATTTCAGGGTAGTATCTTGCACACGAAAGAGTTCTTTCCAGAAAACGCATAGAAAGATTGGGTCCCTGTCTGAAATAATGGAACATGGTATGCCATGTAGCCGACAAATCTCCACAGAAAAATGTAAGGCAAAGTCCTGAGCTGCGAACTTAGTGTAGCGTGCGATTTTTGTCGGTGACACAACCACCTTACCGCAAATGATTTGGGTGCTACTTTCTGATTTTTGTATTTATCCTATGAAGCTAAAAAGGAAAGGAAAGATATCTAAAACTTTTCTTGCACGCAAATGTTTTCTTTAACAAATGCTAAGAGATCGGGGATCGGGATCTGGTTATACAAAGGGAAGCTATTAACACCCAGTGTATCTATGGTAATCCATAGGAACTTTCATTTGCATGTATTTCTGTTAACTCAAATTGCTTTCTTTTGTTTATCTACTATGGATTGGGAAAGTTTCTCCTTTGGAAGTGCTGCGGGAATGTTTTTTTTTTGGTTTTCGGGTTTTTTTATTGTTTTTGGGAAGGTACTGGACCTAAAGTTTTTGGTTTGTGTGCTCGTTAAGACTTCACAATCTTATGCCTACGTATTCCCGTAAAGAGATTTGGGAAATCAGAGCAATCGTAGTTCCTCCTATTCTGTGGGAGGAAAAAATGTTTGGGGTCTTGTTCAAAGCCGAAGATTGAAGCTATTAGAGTATTTGTGTCTTGTTCAAAGCCCAAGATTGAAGCTAAAAGGGTGATTAAGAAAGAGAATTTGTCATCTCTAAAGGGAGATATCTCACCTATTCATCACAAACGTTGAGAAATTGATTATAAGGGAAATTACTTTAACTGGGATGTGTTGAATCCAACAATACCATAATTTCCTTTATAAGAGGGATGTCATGAAGGAAGAAGCTTTAACTCAGTGTAGAGCAGTGCGAATTTTCCCTTTATGAATCTTTCATGCTAAGAGAGAGACATTGGCTTGGATATATGGAATCCAGAGGCTTGCCACTTATAGCTGTTAGATGAAAGAGAGATTTTAGCCAGGATAAGGGAAGGACTCCAGCTTGGATTTTGAATCAACAAGTGTGCCACTTACATCAATTATCTAGACAAAGGTTTTGATTGTTTGTTTTGATATGTGATGTATAGAGAAGATGTCTTCTTGCAGAGAAGACCCATGGTCTCATCTGAGGGGATGTTAATTTTCGTGTGCCTTGTTCAAAGCCCAAGGTTAAAGCTAAAGGAAAATGACTCCACTGGGTAGAGTTTTGTCTGTCTTGTACAAAGCCCAAGATTGAAGCTTGTAAGAACAAGGTTTGGTTCTGCAATAATACCTCTGAGTTTTGATGATAACAAACAAGTATGTTTGTATGAACAATTTTGGTATTCTAATGTTTGTTATTTTTGAGAATTTAACAAATAGGTTCTGCTTTTGATAAATAGCATGGCTAAGTTATTAGAAGAGAATTGTTCCGTTTCTGCGCTACATATTGCTCTGATGAACAACCGCATTTACTTCAGAAGACTCTGAAGTTGCATGACTCTGATACAATGACTTAAGAAAACAAGTTCTAATGATCTGAAGACAGAAGTTCTGATGGACAAGTCCAGATGCTGAAGACTTAAGAAAACAAGTTCTGAAGATCTAAAGACAGAAGTTCTGATGAACAAGTCCAGATGCTGAAGACTTATGATTGTGAAGACAACGGGTTCTGAAGACCAAGTGCTGAAGACTCTGAAGATGTAGCTCTACAGACTCGGAAGACTTGAAGCTCTTAAGACCCAAGTTATGTTTTCCCTTCTTCTAACTCATGCTCTCAGAAGCCTTTGAAGTATGGAAGTTGAGAAGACTAACCAATGTGGTACAACAGTACAAGGACACACTTCTCCACTCCGTATAGGGCGGACGCAAATGTATTATTTGTCCCCCACTATCCTTCAAGCCGCCATAATTCTGAAATGTCAGAAATATCCTTTAACGGTCATATTATACATGGCTATATAAAGGCGTGAAGACTTCAAGAATGGTTACTGCAATTTTCATTGTTCATATGCTATATTGTTAATATTATTCTTAAGTCAATATTGTTCTTAAAATCTGTTTACTCATCAGCTTGTGTAGAAGCATCATTATTGTAAACAAACCTTTGTAACAAACAGTTGTTTGTGTTCCCTAAATGACCGGGTAGGTCAGAATATTTAGGAAGACTAAGACAGTGTGTTTTAGTGTTGTTAGTCACTTGCAGTTTGGCTTGTGCATTGTATTCCTTAAGGGACCGGTTTGGTCAGAATTCTTAAGAAGTCTAGGACTAGTGTGTCTTAGAGGTTGTTGTTAGTCACCAGCAGTTTGCTAGTGCAGTTGTAATCAGTTTGGTTATAGTGGATTAAGTCCTCGTTTGAGAGAGGCAAAATCACTTTGGCGGGTGGACTAGACTAGCTTGAGGATTTCTCAAGTGAACTAGTAGAAACATACTGTGTTCTTTCTTTTCAGTTTTTCTTACCTTATTATCAAGAAGTGAAGTCTGTTTCTAAAGGGGATTATTTTTAGAAAATAGTTTTCATTTTAAAACCCAATTCAAACCCCCTCCCCCCTTTCTTGTGTTTTTTACACCTTCAATTGGCATCAGAGCTCAGGTTCTGAGTAGATAAAAAGGTTAAATTTTTATCAAGCACCTAACAGTGTTCAGTACCGATCCAAAGTGTGAAAAACAATGGCTGCCCCAGCTGGTACTTCTCATGTCACTTCTGATAATAATGAAAGAGACTCATATAGTGCAAAACCTCCTATCTTTGATGGCGAGAAATTTGACTATTGGAAAGACAGAATCGAAAGTTACTTTCTGGGATTTGATTTGGATCTATGGGATTTGGTAGTTGATGGCTAAAAACATCTAGTAGATGCTGAAGGCAAAAAGATTGCCAGAAGCTCATTTACAGAGGCTCAAAAGAAAACCTACAAGAATCATCACAGTGCGAGACCGATTCTACTAAATGCTATTTCATACACAGAGTATGAAAAGATTACAAATAGAGAGACTGCAAAGTCTATCTTTGACTCTCTTCAGATGACTCATGAAGGCAACGCTCAAGTCAAGGAGACAAAAACTCTGGCTCTAATCCAAAAGTACGAGGCCTTCAGAATGGAAGACGGCGAATATGTGGAAACTATGTTTTCAAGATTCCAGATGCTTGTTGAAGGACTCAGAGTTCTGGACAAAGGTTATTCTACTGCTGATCATGTCAAGAAGATTATCAGGAGTCTGTCTGTAAAATGGAGACCAATGGTAACTGCTTTGAAAATGGCAAAAGATCTGAACAACACAAGTCTTGAGGAACTGATTAGTTCTTTAAGAAGTCATGTGATAGAACTTCAAGAAGATGAACCTCAGAAAAGAGGTAAGTCTGTTGCTCTGAAGTCTAAGTCTGGAAAGACAAAGGCTTACCAAACAGAGGAGAACTCAGAAGAATCAGAAGAAGATTCAGACGAAGATGAACTGTCTCTCATATCAAGAAAGATAAACCAACTGTGGAAACACAGAAAGAGCAAGTTCAGAAGAAAAGGTAGATCTGAATCTACACCTGGTCAAAGGAAAGCTTCTGAAAAAGAAGCTACTTGTTATGAATATAAGGAGCCTAGACATTACAGGAACGAGTGTCCAAAGCTCAAGAAAGATAGAAAACCTAAGAAGGTTTTCAAAGCCAAAAAGGGTCTTATGGCAACTTGGGACGATTCAGAGTCAAAAGAAGAAGATTCTGAAGAAGAACATGCCAACGTGGCACTTATGGCAAAGACCAGCATGAGTGAAGCCTTATTAGAGGATCAGCTGACACTTGATGAAGAGTCAGACTCTGATGACGACAAAGTGGTACTTTCTTCCTTATCTCGTTCTGAACTTAAATTAGGTTTATCAGAACTTATGAAAAGGTATCAACTTCTTATAAGTAAACACAAAACTCTGAAAAAGACTTTTGTGGTTGCTTTTGAGAACTCTACTAAGAGCGAACCAAATACTTCTGATTTAAATGAAAAAAAATTTCTTTAGAAAAGTCTAATGCTGCTCTAAAAAGTAAAGTTTCTAAACTAGAAGAAGAAATTATTTCTAACATATCTGTTACTGATGAAGTAATCAGATATGATAGAGCTTTTCAGCACTTTCTTGCTAAAAGCATATATAGAAGCAAGATGGCTTCAATGATATATGGAGTTAACAGAAATGGAAGTTGAGGTCTAGGATATTCAGGACCATCAAAACCAATTGATGAGACTCTGAGTATTAAACTAAAACCTCTGTATGAACATTTTGTGCCTGTTGGCACCGAACTGAAATGTTCTAAACTAGAAGGTTATGAGTCTGTTGCACCACAATCACAGGCACATAAGAAAACTTCTAAGTCTAAATATCATGCACAAATTTCACTTGATTATCCCGTTGCTCAGAAATCCAAAGATGTCAGAACCTCTGGAAAGACTAACAAGAAAGGACCCAGAAAATGGGTACCTAAGAGTGAGATAATCTATGTTTGAGACATCCTTGATGGCGCCACTGAGACACCAGTCATGGTACCTGGATAGTGGATGCTCGCGACACATGACGGGAGAAAGGCGTATGTTCCAAGATTTGGAACTTAAGTCTGGAGGCGTCGTTGGTTTCGGAGGAAACCAGAAGGGAAAGATCATTGGCTCTGGAACTGTTGGTAATGGTAAACTTCCTTCCATCAATAACGTTCTTTTATTTGAGGGTCTAATGCATAACTTATTGTCAATTAGTCAACTTAGTGATAATGGTTATGATGTTATATTTAATCAAACGTCCTGTAAGGCTGTTAGTCAGAAGGATGGGTCAGTTCTGTTCAATGGTAAGAGGAAAAACAATACTTACAAAATCCGACTATCATATTTAAAAATTCAGAATGTAAAATGTCTTCTGTCTGTTAATGAAGAGAAATGGGTCTGGCACAGACGTCTGGGTCATGTTAGCTTGAGAAGAATTTCTCAGCTGAACAAGCTAGGACTTGTCAGGGGCTTGCCCAATCAGAAGTATTCTTCAGATGCTCTTTGTGAAGCATGTCAAAAAGGCAAGTTTTCAAAAACTTCCTTTAAAGCAAAAACGATTGTTTCTACCTCCAAACCATTAGAACTTCTTCACATTGACTTATTTGGACCAGTGAAAACTGCTTCAGTCAATGGAAAGAAATATGGACTAGTCATCGTTGATGATTACAGTCGTTGGACATGGGTAAAATTCTTAAGACACAAGGATGAGTCACATTCTGTGTTTGCTTCCTTCTGCACCCAAGTGCAAAATGAAAAGAGTTGCAAAATTGTCAGAGTCAGAAGTGATCATGGTGGAGAATTTGAAAACAAAGATTTTGAAAAACTTTTTGATTCTTATGGCATATCCAATGATTTCTCTTGTCCTAGAACTCCATAACAGAATGGGGTTGTAGAAAGAAAGAATAGGACATTGCAAGAAATGGCTCGCACCATGATCCAAGAAACTGACATGGCTAAGCACTTTTGGGCAGAAGCAATTAACACAGCATGTTATATTCAAAATAGAATCTCAATAAGACCTATTTTGGGTAAGACTCCTTATGAATTGTGGAAGAATAGAAAGCCCAACATTTCTTACTTTCATCCTTTTGGATGTGTCTGTTTTATGTTGAACACTAAAGAGAATATGGGCAAGTTTGATTCCAAAGCACAGAAGTGTCTGTTGTTAAGATATTCTGAATGCTCAAACGGCTACAGAGTCTATAACACAGAATCACAAATTGTGGAAGAATCAATTCATGTCATATTCGATGATAAGCTTGACTATAAAAAGTCAAAGCTAGTTGAAAAGTTTGCAGATTTGGAGATCAGTTTTTCAGAACCTAAGGAAAAGGCAGAAGAACCCAAAGATTCAGAAGCTCCTACTTCTAATATTGTTATTGCTCCCACTGATCCTACACAACAAAAGAAAAGCAGAGTTGTAACTTCACACCCTGAAGAATTGATTCTGGGAAATAAGGACGCTCTTATCAGAACTAGATCAACCTTTAAACCTTCTGAAGAAACACTTTTGGGTTTGGTGCCTTTGATCGAGCCAACATCTATTGATGAAGCTCTACTGGACAAAGACTGGATTATGGCGATGGAAGAAGAACTTAACCAGTTTTCAAAGAACGATGTTTGGGATCTTGTTCAGAAGCCCAAAGGTGTCCATGTTATTGGAACTAAATGGGTATTCAGAAACAAACTAAATGAGAAGGGTGAGGTTGTCAGAAACAAGGCACGACTGGTTGCACAAGGTTATAGTCAACAAGAAGGAATAGGCTATACAAAAACCTTTTCTCTAGTCGCCAGGTTAAAAGCCATACGTCTATTAATTTCCTTTTCTGTAAATCATAACATCATATTATATCAGATGGATGTTAAGAGTGCATTTTTGAATGGCTATATTACAGAAGAAGTTTATGTCAAACAACCTCTTAGATTTGAAAATTCTGAAAAATTAGATTTTGTTTTTAAACTTAAAAAATCTCTCTATGGTCTGAAACAAGCTCCCAGAGCTTGGTATAACAAATTGAGTAGTTTTCTGTTTAGAAAATAACTTCACCAGAGGCAAGGTTGACACCACTCTCTTCTGTAAAATGTTCAAAAATGACATACTTATAGTTCAGATTTACGTTGATGATATTATTTTTGGTTCTGCTAATCCCTCTCTTTGTGACAAGTTTTCTAAGCTAATGCAGGCAGAATTTGAAATGAGTCTGATGGGTGAATTGAAGTTTTCTCTGGGAATTCAAATTGACCAAAGATTAGAGGCTACTTACATTCATCAAAGTAAGTATACCAAAGAACTTCTGAAGAAATTCAACATGATGGATTGTACACCAGCTAAGACTCCAATGCATCCAACATGTATTCTGAAAAAGGAAAAGGTAAGTGGAAAGGTTTGTCAGAAGCTCTATCGTGGTATGATAGGCTCTCTTCTGTACTTAACTGCTTCTAGACCTGATATTCTTTTCAGTGTTCATTTGTGTGCTAGATTTCAATCAGATCCTAGAGAATCTCATTTAACTGCTGTTAAAAGAATTCTAAGGTATCTGAAAGGAACTATTAACCTTGGCTTGATGTATGAGAAAACATCAAAGTACTCTCTTTCTGGTTATTGTGATGCAGATTACGCAGGAGACAAATTGGAAAGAAAAAGCACCTCTGGAAACTGTCAGTTTCTCAGGAAGAATCTAATCTCATGGTTAAGCAAGAGGCAATCAACAATTGCTCTCTCAACAGCAGAAGCAGAGTACATATCCGCGTCTCTGTGTAGTACTCAGATATTGTTGATGAAGAACCATCTAGAAGATTATCAGATACATGAGAGTAACATTCATATCATTTGTGATAATACTGCTGCTATCTGTTTAAGTAAGAATCCAATCTTACACTTTAGGGCTAAGTACATAGAAATTAAACACCATTTTATTAGAGACTATGTTCAAAAGGGAATTTTATGTTTAAAATTCATAGATACAGACCATCAATGGGCTGATATTTTTACAAAACCCTTGGCTGAAGATAGATTCGTATTTATTCTAAAGCATCTGAAAATGGACTATTGTCCAAAGTAAGATTTCATCAGAATCAGATGTGTTTAGTCAGAGTCTAAAGATATCAAACTTTCATTTAAACTCGAAAGCATTTGTTTTTAACCTCAGTTATCAGAAGATGCTTTGTCAGAAGTGTCTCTGATCAGATGGAAACTCTTTGGTTTTCCAGACTCTGAGGATATCAAAACGTGTCACTTAATTAGAGGGTGATTAACGCGGTGAGCAGTACTTTTCTTGGAATTGGTTAAATCGTGATTACGTTCATTTATTAATCCCCATTATTATGTTTAATTCTTCACGACCACTCAACTTCACTCCACTCGCACATTATATACTCGCTCATACCATTTCATCCCACACTTCTTTCTTAGAAACCCTAAAACCCTTTCAGTTCTCTGCAACACCATTATCTTCATCAATGGCAGAATCATCACAAACTATCTCCAAAGCTAAGTTACTTGAATATCAGTGTACTATTCCTGAAGAATGTCCTATCTCTCTCGACTCGCCTATAGATGAACTTCGAGTTCTTAGTGAATCAATGGTTTACTTCAAAAACCTCAGGGATAATGGATGTGATCTTACTCATACTCTCAATTCTCAAGGATGGAATGGTTACTTTAACAGATTGCAAGGATCCTCACTTCCAAACTTGGTCAAAGATTTTAGGATTCATGCAATCACTAGTAGACATGCCATTGTTTCGACTGTGCTTGGAAGACGAATCATCATCACAGAAAAGACTATCAGTGACTTAATCTCTCATGATGGAAATGGACTAAGAATCGTCAATATTCAACCAAATAAGCAAAGGGAAGCTAAGGTCACAACTGCTATTTTCAAATAAGGAACTAATCTAGAATCTGAAAAGGATCCACCCTCATCACTCTTGAAAGATGCTTTAAGAGTTTGGTTTAAAATCATGTTGGGAACTATATATCATCATCCTTCCTCTCATTCATCGGATTACATTAATTTGTCACAGAAGTATGTTTTATACTTCCTGTTGAAAGGAAAGAAAATACATCTCCCTTGCATTTTGTTCAACTTTTTGAGAGAGTCTATAGTTAACTCAAGAACTGGTTCCACCAAGAAGGGAAATCATATCCCTTATGGCAGACTATTGTCTGATATTTTCATTGAGTTAGGCTTAGTTGAAGATTTATTGGTTGCTGGGTTCACTAAGGAACTAGACAAATCTTCTGGACAACCTTTTTGGGCAAAGAGCTTAAAGAATATGAAGCTTCTTACGAAGATTACCCGTCGACCTGCTATTCCAAACTAGTTTGACCTTAACTTTGTTCGATTTCAAATCTCTAGATTTCCACCTTTTTCAAATGACTATAATCCAGAAGAACTAGCAAAATATTTTGCTGAATATGAAACGGAGGAATCATTAGATGCATGGATTGATATGGAAAATCTACCAGATACTCTCCCTGAAATTGTTCATAAAAAGGGGAAAGGCAAGAAAAAGAAAAGTGATGATGATGACAGACCATCAGCAAAGAAGATGAAGATGGCATCTACATCTACTTCCTCCGCTCCAGAATAAAGCAAGTCCTTTGACTCGTCCTCTAACACTGTATCTGCTTCTATTGACAGAAATCTGTCTTCATCTCTTCCCATCTCATCAACCCAACCATGTTTATCCACTCATTCACCAATATTCTCTACTGTTGTCACCACCTCTCCAATACCCGTTTCTGAAATAATCACTACTTCATCTCCATTATTACAGTTGACTCCACCAAGGCTTGAAATTACATCATCTCAACCAATTTCCACCATTTTTATCTAACCAACACTTGTCACATCTGTTCCACCATCTCCAACTATTCAAATCACTGAAGAAATTCTCACTGAACATCCATAAACAACTGATAATCCTGAATCTTCTCGAAACAACGATATCATCATTCTTGATGACTCTGTTGAAGATGCTCAACCCTTAACTGAAAATCAAACCTCTGACCTTCCTCTCAACCTAGATGACGCAATATCTGTTTTTAAAAACTTTCAACACTTCTGAACCTGTCTTTGTGCGTCTTGAACGTGCAATTGACAAGATCAAAGAGGATCACCAGACTATGAAAGAGGAACAGAAGATCTTCAAGGAAAGCTTTGCTAAGCAGAAAGTTGTCAGCAACTCTCTTCAGCACATGCTTCAACAGATTATGAGCAAGCTGACCACAAAGCCTTCATCTTCTGAACCTAGGAACTTAGGCACTTAGGCTTTTTCATGTTTGCTCTGAACATTAGGATCCTGTCTTGTTTTAATCTTGTTTTGATCTTTTTAATATTAATGAAATTTATTTTTGATTGTGACAAAAGGGGGAGAAATATAATTTGAACGTAATATTTTGATTCACATAATCAAATTCTGAAAAACAAGCTGCTTACATTCTAAACAATAAACTTTTGTTTCTGTTAGATTTGTTTTCTTGTTTTCTCTTTCAGGAGATATGGAATATGAATATTTTTGGCATCCAACGTGTTTGACTATGACATTTCAAGATCTCAATTGGTGCAATTGACTTCTGGAAACTGAATCAAGACTCTAAAGATCTCAATATCTGGCCTATTGTGACCAGGGGAGTTTACCCAGAAGGTTCATGAGTCAGGATATTTGATCTTCATCCAGTCTGAGATTCAGGGGGGAGATTCTCATCAGAAGCATAAGTATTCCTTAACCTTCTTATTTCGTTTTTTTTTTTGTTATGAACAAAATTGTGTCATCAAAATACATAGTTTTGTCATCATCAAAAAGGGGAAGATTGTTAGAACAAGGTTTGGTTCTGCAATAATACCTCTGAGTTTTGATGATAACAAATAAGTATGTTGGTATGAACAATTTTGGTATTCTAATGTTTGTTATTTTTGAGAATTTAACAAACAAGTTCTGCTTTTGATAAATAGCGTGGCTAAGTTATTAGAAGAGAATTGTTCCGTTTCTGCACTACGTATTGCTCTGATGAACAACAACATTTACTTCAGAAGACTCTGAAGTTGCATGACTCTGATACAATGACTTAAGAAAACAAGTTCTGAAGATTTGAAGACAAAAGTTCTGATGGACAAGTCCAGATGCTGAAGACTTAAGAAAATAAGTTCTGAAGATCTGAAGACAGAAGTTCTGATGAACAAGTCCAGATGCTGAAGACTTATGATTGTGAAGACAACGGGTTCTGAAGACCAAGTGCTGAAGACTCTGAAGATGTAGCTCTGCAGACTCTGAAGACTTGAAGCTCTTAAGATCCAAGTTACGTTTTCCCTTCTTCTAACTCATGTTCTCATAAGCCTCTGAAGTCTGGAAGTTAAGAAGACTAAGCAATGTGGTACAATAGTACAACAGTACAAGGACACACTGCTCCACTCCAGATAGGGCGAACACAAATGTACTATTTGTCCCCCACGATCCTTCAAGCCGCCATAATTCTGAAATGTCAGAAATATCCTTCAACGGTCATATTATACATGGCTCTATAAAGGCGTGAAGACTTCAAGAATGGTTACTGCAATTTTCACTGTTCATATGCTATATTGTTAATATCATTCTTAAGTCAATATTGTTCTTAAAATCTGTTTACTCATCAGCTTGTGTAGAAGCATCATTATTGTAAACAAACCTTTGTAACAAACAGTTGCTTGAGTTCCCTAAATGGCCGTGTAGGTCAGAATATTTAGGAAGACTAAGACATTGTGTTTTAGTGTTGTTAGTCACTTGCAGTTTGGCTTGTGCATTGTATTCCTTAAGGGACCGGTTAGGTCAGAATTCTTAAGAAGTCTAGGACTAGTGTGTCTTAGAGGTTGTTGTTAGTCACCAGCAGTTTGCTAATGCAGTTGTAATCAGTTTGGTTATAGTGGATTAAGTCCTCGTTTGAGAGAGGCAAAATCATCTTGGCGGGTGGACTAGACTAGCTTGAGGATTTCTCAAGTGAACTAGTATAAACATACTGTGTTCTTTCTTTTTAGTTTTTCTTGCTTTAATATCAAGAAGTGAAGTCTGTTTGTGAAGGGGATTATTTTTAGAAAATAGTTTTCATTTTAAAACCCAATTCAAACCCCCCTTTCTAGCGTTTTCACACTGTCAAAGTTTACTGAGGAAATTCTTATATGAAGCCTAAGAGAATGCTATCTTTTGCTGAGGATTTGTTGAAATCCAGGAGTAGGTCCAAATTGTATTGGGGAATCCAAAGGGTTTAGTCTTGCTGGGAATCAGGGAAGAGTTGAAGTATTAGATATCATGAGGCTCTGATTTCCTTGGGGGTTTGTTGAGGGTTGCCTGACCCTGGCTGGGATGTTTAAAGTGAAAGTCAAGCCTTGTTGTGTGTCAGGAGAGTTTAAAGAGGAGTTTGAAAACCTTAGAGGTTTTAACTCTTTTGGAGACTGGTGTATTGATAAACTTCTAAAGAGGTCTTTCCTATGCTTTTAGGAAACTTGAGGGCCTCTGTGTGAGATCCGAGAGTGAATGAGACATTCCAAGTCTAGCTGTATAAAGCCCAAGAGAAGGATGAGACTATCCAAGCCTCTTAGGAAGAGGTAGACTCTAGTTAGAGAGAAATCTTTGCATGATTCCCAAGAGGAAGTTGTTGGTTTAAGGTGTAGATCAACCTTTAGATGGTAGTGTATTCTGGAAATTTCAATTCTCTGGGGATTAGACTAGAAAAGAAGACTAGTTTCTATCCTATGCTTTTAGGAAGCCTTTGGCTCCTTGTACTAAGCCCAAGAGGAGGCAGGGGAACTTCTAAGAAGCCTGTTGGTCCTTGTACTAAGCCCAAGAAGAGGCTGGGGATGCTTCTAAGAAGCCTGTTGGTCCTTGTACTAAGCCCAAGAGGAGGTTGGGGATGCTTTTAGGAAGCCTGTGGGTCCAAGCCTAGGAAAAGATCAAGAAAGGTTTCACCGGGAATTAATCCTTTTGTTGCGGTGAGAATCGGATAACAAGCTATTAATTACCTTGCATCACCAAATTTTTAAATTCACCACCGAGCTTTGATTTATCCAAAGGAAAGGGTAAAGAATGAAAAAACCTTTTGCGCCATGGTAAGACACAGCTAAGAGATCTGGAGGTTCGAGGGTTGGTTATACTAAGGGAAGGTATTTGCACCATAAGTATCTGTAGTACTCTACAGGAGCCTCTTGTTTGTATGTGTGTTATGCTATGTTTGCTTGCTAAGGAAATCTGCTAAGGTTAAGGTAAGGACCTAAAATGATAAAGGTAAGGACCTAAGGGGTATATACTAAGTTTGCTCGCCGAGACGTCGCATCTTGTGCCTACGTATCCTGATTAAAGAATCAGAGCAACCGTAGTTCACCTAACTAAGGGTGGATTGAGGAACCATTGACTAGGGCCAAAGTTCCAAGGGGAATGAGTATGAGCTCATATAGAGTTAAAGAACTCTCTAAGTCTAAGTTGTAAGGCTAAGTGAATACTCATGATGATGAGTGATCGAAAAAATAGCAAGTGTACAATTTTTACCGATGTAGTAATAGTTGAGGTTATCCCCAGAATCGATCTCTCGAGGACTGCGTGTAATTGTAAGTGCAGATGTTATTTCAATTAAACAAAAATGATTTTGGGGGTTTGTTTGTTATAAAAATTATAATAACTATTGAGCAAATAAGCAGAAAGAGTAAAAATGACTTAAACAAATATGAGAAACATGCCAGGGCAAGGTGTATAAAATTCCTTATAATAATAACAATCCTTATTTTTCAAAATCATCGCTTAAACCAATCATTACCGGCTCTTAAGAATATTTCACTCTAATTCCTTAGTAGAAAAACCTTTGGTATTCTCCCTATACCCCAATTCCTTAGCGGTATAGAAAGAATACCTAGCACTTATTTTTATCAAAAACTTTACGGTTACTATAGGGTATCCCTATTCCTAGGCGATATCTACTATAGTATTATCGTATAAAAAGCGTTAACAGTGGTCTGTCCGACCTAAGATTAACCGTAAATCAAATCCTATTTTCCAATATGGACAAGTATTAAGAACATTATACGATAAACATGATTATGAGAAAGTAGTGAAATTTCTATTGCAAAGGGAAAATTGTCATTACAGGGAAAATCAGGGACACCCCCTGGCATTGGGGGGTTTAGCCTCTCATAGTATTAAGAACAAAAACAAAAAGAAAATTAAAGATAGACATTACAATTTGATCGGAGGAAAACTGATTCTTCAATCGCTTCCGCTCATGAACGATCGTCTTCTCCAAATCTCCTTGATCGCCTCCAACTCTTCTCAATTATTCGTCAAGTCAAAAAGTGTATATTCTTCCTCCAAAAACTAGTCTAAAAAGTCACAATTCACCCAGATCGATTGGAAATACCCAAAGTGCCCCAACAACTTAATATGGGGAGAAAATATGGAAAAGTTCAGAAAATCAGCGTCAAAGTTGACACGGTCCGTGTCAGCCAACACTGTCGGCCGTGTCAGCTAGCTGGATTTTATAACCGAAATTGTTTCGATCATAACTTTTGATCCGTAAGTCTGTTTTAGTCCTCGTTCAAAGCGCCAGAAAGCTAATGAAGAGAACTACAACATAGTATAGACAAGGAACTTGGTTGCCCAATATTTTTCCATGTTTGTTGAATTTTAGGTCCAGGCATCCTCTGCTTCATTCCAAAAACTCTTCTAAATCCCCGAAACTTCCATTTTCTTCGCACGAGTCCTTTGGGCTTTTCCACTCAGACCTGAAACCATTGAAAACTACCAAACCAAAGCATAAAATGCAACATAATTGAAATAAAATAACAAATCATAAAATGCACGAATAAAATACGGCAAGTAAAATTGAATTGAAAAACAATGAAAAGACAAACAAAGTGCTATCGATTTTATGGATTCATGCCGAATAATTGACGGAAAACTAGTAGAAATGGTGACCGATCACAACCCCAAACTTATCTCATTGCTTGTCCTCAAGTAATGCTCGAGACAGTAGAAAGGTCACCCCCAAATTAATCAAAATTTTCTTACCACCACACCGCTGAGATCTTTCGCGACTATATTTCCACTTTTCTTTCAACATTTCCTTCTTACCTGAATTTTGACGGTCCGCTACACTTCCACATCAAAGTTTCTCTTTACCTGTCAGCTTTTCACACTCTCACCAAATTTCTCGGGTTACAGTGTTTACACTCAATAATCATAGCATGCAAAGTCAACTCATAAGCTTGAACAACATCTATTTTCATCTCAAACGCACACAACACACACTTTTTGAGGGCTTTTATGGTTGTAACGGGGCTTAGGGACAAGGTGGGATAAACAAACAAAACGGAAAAACGATTGGTTTTTAGCTCAGACTCAGTGTTGTCATTCTAATCACTATGGTATTTGTTATGTTCACAATCAAGGGTATCAGGCACCATTTTACTAGGATTCTTTAGTTTACACTCAATTGTTTCTTTGAGCTTACTTTTTGACTTCTTCAAACTAAATCCTCCTCTAGGTAAGTGCTTTATTCTACTTCTCTTTTTTTTTTCTTTCTTTCTTTTCTCTTTTTTTTTCCTTCTTTTTCCTGAATTTTCTTTCTTTTTTTTTCCACTTACCTAGTTCTTAAAGGTATCTCAACCCCAAACTTAGAATTTTTCACAGATCAAAAATCAACAACACTTATCTGAGCAGGGTGAGGGAGTGTTTGGGCTCATGGTTTAATTATGCGGTTAATAAACAAACAAAAGGAAGAAGGCTCGAGGGGGTTAACGAAGGATAACATAAAAGGGGGGGGGGGGGGCTGGAAAGGCTCAGGGTTAAAATCAAACAAGTGCCTCAGTGTGTATATGTGTGCATTGAAACTCCAATAGACGAGTATGCAAGCTAAGAGTGACAGGGACATACCTGACGAACTCTCATGATGATAAGGTGTTTGGCTTTTTATGATCCTCACCATGTTTGGCATACTGACAAATTCCAAGGTACCTCTAGTGTAATGTCGCTTAATTTCTGTCTCAGGTGCACAGTATTCCCGTATCAGTCCAGTGTTGGGAAGTCGCGTCCAATCATCCACCTCAGCAGCACCAACTTTTGGGAGTTTCCTGTAGAGCAAGTATGTGTTGTGCCTTTTCATCCACTAACTATAAGTCTCCTCATTCGTCCGACATGGATACCTTCAATCTATAACACACGAAATACAAAACACACAAATCAACGGTACGAAGATGAAATAACATAAATAAAAATACTGAAAGCAATAAAACCCCCCCACACTTGAACTAAACATTGACCTTAATGTTTTAGAACAAGCTAGAGAGGGGAACTCACAGAGCCTCAATGCGGAGGGACAAAGAAAGAGATTTTTTTTTATAATTTTTTTCGCTACAGTAGGGCTGACACGGGCTGTGTCAGCTGACACGGGGGGCCGTGTCAGCCTACTGTAAAATTTTTTTTATTTTTAATTAATTTAATTAATTTTTTTCCGCTACAGTAGGGCTGACACAGGCCGTGTCAGCCTACTGTAAATTTTTTTTTACAGTAGAAGACTGTGAGTGAACCTAATAAACTTGAAACATAACAGAAACTCTAAGAAATAAAACTAGTGGGTTGCCTCCCACGAAGCGTTTCATTTAACGTCGCATGGCTCGACGGGTCACTCCCCATTGCTATGGAGGGTACTTCAGCTTACACGTTTTGTTGCTTAACCTTTCCGCAACAGAGCACCGGTCAGATTCAGGAATAAGAGCTACATTGTGATTCAACTCACATCCAACTTCCACATTCTTCCTTTGATGTTTTTTTTCTCTTCTTTCTTTGATATTTCTTCCTCTTCTTGACTTCTTGATTGGATTTTGGAGTCTTACTAAGTGCAATAGATGACTCAGATGGTGCACCCTGATGGATTATTCCAGAGACTTTTTCAAGAAGTGGTTTTGAGCTTTTGCTTTTTCCCACTGTTCGGATCATTCCAACCGCGGGGTGATTACTTTCCTCTTGACCTTGCTTCTCGAGTTCCAACACTTTCAAGGTTACTTCTTCCTCAAAATATTTCAAGGTTAAAGTACCAGCCTCATTGTCCACACTACACCGACTAGTCATCAAGAATGGTCGACCCAGTATGATAGTCGTCTCCTCATCCTCAGGTAGATCAATGATCTCAAAGTCTACTGGATAGGGGAAGTTATCAATAGTCACAAGCACATCTTCTGCTAAGCTGTACGACCGCTTGGTTGTGAGGTCGGCAAACTTCAGATTTGTTCCCGTTTCACTTATTTTCTTTATACCCAATTTTTTGAAAATTGAGAGGGGCATGAGACTCACGCTAGCACCCGAATCAATCAAGACTCTCTTAAACGTTCTGTCCTTTATGGTACAGGGGATTGACACAGAACCATGATCTTTCCGTTTGATTGGAATTCTCCTACCTTGTGATCCCCCACTACTCTCCTCAATTAAAATCTTTACCTCCTCTCCACTAGGTTTCTTTTTTCCAATGACCTCCTTCATGAATTTCTTGTATAGAGGCATTTGCTCAAGTGCTTCAAAGAAGGGCATATTAATCTCTAACTTTTTTACCAATGAGCTCAATTTCTCAAAGTCTTTTTCTGGAGTCTCCTTCTTTGTCACTCTTGAGGGGTACGGTAACTTGATCTTAGGTTTAACCGCTTCTTTTCTCTTCTCTTCGGTTGGTCTGACTTCTTCTTCTGCAACTTCCTGGCTCCTTGTCGTAACAACATTGACATTCTCATGACTCTTCGAATTTGGTATGGTGGCGGTTGGGATGGCGCCTGGTGCTTGAGAATTTACAACTTGTTGAGCTATCTGACCCAATTGAACCTCCAGATTTTTTATGGAGGCTATGGTATTCCTATAGCTATTCCGGGTCTCTTCCTAAAATTGCATGTTATGAGCTGCCATCTTCTCAATGGCAATCTCCCATTGTACTTTTTGGGGAGGTTGTTGCTGCTGTGGGTATTGTTGTTGATTATGATCTTTCCAGGAGAAGTTAGGATGATTCTTCCACCCTGGATTATAAGTTTGAGCATAGGGATTATTCTGCTTCAGCAATTTTATCTCTTCAATTTATTGCGGAGTCGCAACACAATGTGCAGTATAATGGGGTCCACTATAAATCTCACACCTAATGGGTTGACCAGTTTGAACTTGTGCCACACGTTGAGTACCCACATTCATAGCCTTTAACCTTCTTTCAACTTCCGCCGCAATCTGATCTTCCACCTTCATAACCTGATTATTCAACTTCAAGTAAATCACACCCTCAGATTTACTCACACTTCGATCATATAACTCCAAATGTTCGTTAGCGGCTATGGCTTCAATGATCTTTTTGACACCAGTGGCTGTTGTATAATTAGATGAGCCACCGACAGCTGTATCAATTAGTTGCTTAGTCTTTATCTGGAGGCCATTGACGAACACCTGCATCTGCTCAGTTTGATCCATGTTGTGAGTCAGAGAGGCTACCAAAACTTTCTTGAACCTCTTGTATGCATCTCCGAGAAATTCTCCGTACTTCTGTTTAAAGTTCACAATATCATATCTTTTTCGGATATAAACAGAGGCCGAAAAATACTCATTCAGAAATACCTTCTCCATCTCTTCCCAAGTGGTAATACTCTCTGCAAGTAACGAGTAGAACCACTCTTCAGCCTCATCCGCCAGAGTGAAAGGAAACATTCTTAAATTCTTTGCTTCCTCTGTGTGCCCCTCAATCTTGAGAGTGGTGCTCATAGTCAGAAATCTTTGCAGATGTTTGTTGGCATCTTCATTAACCTTTTCAGTGAAAGGTCTTCTCTCAAGTTGAGTGATGGTGCTAGGATGCAGCTGGAAATTTGGCACATTCACCGGTTGGTTCACAATGGTCAACCTACAAGCCGGTGCATTTGCCCCACCATAATCGCCCAGAAGTCTCTCCGCTGGTTGATTTCCAACCATATTCACAGTATCTCTGTCCGCCTCTGAACCTGTTTCTGAACCTGAATCCGAATGTTCTGAGTGAACATAAACTTTTTCTTCTTCTGGAAGTTGGACTGATGGTTCTGCTATTGAAGCTGCCAGTCTTGCTTGGCTACGCCTTGCGTCGAAAGTTCTTTCGATTTCTGCGTCAAAATTAAAATTTGCTGAGGGTTCTCCTTGCATAAAAATGTTAGACGCAAGTTAGAAGTACAGTAATAATCCAAAAGAAAAGCAAGAAAATAAAAATAAAAATAACAGAAAAATAGAATTTTAGTCACAGAGTGACAAAATTTCAATTGAATTAACACCCGAACTTATAATTCGGCAGTCCCTAGCAACGACGCCAAAAACTTGATCGGAAAAATAGCAAGTGTACTATTTTTACCGATGTAGTAATAGTTGGGGTTATCCCCATAATCGATCTCTCGAGGACTGCGTGTAATTGTAAGTGCAGATGTTATTTCAATTAAACAAAAACGCCTTTGGGGGTTTGTTTGTTATAAAAATTATAATAACTATTGAGCAAAAAAGCAGAAAGAGTAAAAATGACTTAAACAAATATGAGAAACATGCCAGGGCAAGGTGTATGAAATTCCTTATAATAATAACAATCCTTATTTTTCCAAATCATCGCTTAAACCAATCATTATCGGCTCTTAAGAATATTTCTCTCTAATTCCTTAGTAGAAAAACCTTTGGTATTCTCCCTATACCCCAATTCCTTAGCGGTATAGAAAGAATACCAAGCACTTATTTTTATCAAAAACTTTACGGTTACTATAGGGTATCCCTATTTTTAGGCGATATCTACTATAGTATTATCGTATAAAAAGCGTTAACAGTGGTTTATCCGACCTAAGGTTAATCGTAAATCAAATCCTATTTTCTAATATGGACAAGCATTAAGAACATTATATGATAAACATGATTATGAGAAAGCAGTGAAATTTCTACTGCAAAGGGAAAATTGTCATTACAGGGAAAATCAGGGACACCCCCTGGCATTGGGGGGTTTAGCCTCTCATAGTATTAAGAACAAAAACAAAAAGAAAATTAAAGATAGACATTACAATTTGATCGGAGGAAAACTGATTCTTCAATCGCTTCCGCTCATGAACGATCGTCTTCTCCAAATCTCCTTGATCGCCTCCAACTCTTCTCAATTATTCGTCAAGTCAAAAAGTGTCTATTCTTCCTCCAAAAACTAGTCTAAAAAGTCACAATTCACCCAGATCGATTGGAAATACCCAAAGCGCCCCCACAACTTAATATGGGAAGAAAATATGGAAAAATTCAGAAAATCAACGTCAAAGCTGACACGGGCCATGTCAGCTAACACTGCCGGCCATGTCAGCTTGCTGGATTTTATAACCGAAATTGTTTCGATCATAACTTTTGATCCGTAAGTCTGTTTTGGTCCCCGTTCGAAGCGCAGGAAAGCTAATGAAGAGAAATACAACATAGTACAGACAAGGAACTTGGTTGCCCAATATTTTTCCATGTTTGTTGAAGTTTAGGTCCAGGCATCCTCTGCTTCATTCCAAAAACTCTTCTAAATCCCCGGAACTTCCATTTTCTTTGCACGAGTCCTTTGGGCTTTTCCACTCAGACCTGAAACCATTGAAAACTACCAAACCAAAGCATAAAATGCAACATAAATGAAATAAAACAACAAATCATAAAATGCGAGAATAAAATACAACAAGTAAAATTGAATTGAAAAACAATGAAAAGACAAACAAAGTGCTATCGATTTTATGGATACATGCCGAATAATTGACGGAAAACTAGTAGAAATGGTGACCGATCAATGAGAATCACCTAGAGTTGAAGAACTCTAACTTAATTCTAAGTTTGAAGGTAAATGGGTCTAAGGAGGCCAAAGGGGAAGGAACATCATAATGATGATGCTCACATAGGGTTGAGGAACTCTAGGTAAAACCTAAATCATAAGGTAAGTGGCTCTAAGGAGGCCAAAGAGAGAAGTGACCAACTATGAGGATAGTGCTCACAAAAGAGGAACCTAATGAGGTTAAAGGGAGAAGAGGCTCTAAGAAGGCCAAGGGTGAATCCTTATGAGGATAGGGAATGTCTCTAACGAGGCCAAGATGGTATATGAGCTATCTATGACTTAAAAGTCAATAGAGAGTTTTTCCTTTGGAAGGAGGGGAATGATGAGGGTTAAAGAGGAGAGCTAAAGAGCTTGTCTTACTTGGGGGAAGATTTAACAGAGTTATAAGATAATAAACATCATAAACAAGATGAACATATGGGCATGGTGATAACCAAGATACTTCATGGGGAGAATATGTGGAAATGTTTTAACAAACATGAGTGGTATAGGTGAACAAAAGAATGTGACAACATCTTAAAGTTCAAGTAATCAGAAATGATAATCCAAGGCATACAAGCATTTAAAAATGGTTCAAAACATGGCATTCAAGTTTCAAATCATAAACATGTCACATATTTGATAAAACAGACTCATGTTACAAGGTAAATGATCTAAAGATCTTTTGTATTTCAAAGCACATTTTCATTTAAAAACACAACAAACATCAAAGAATTAAAGTGAAACAAAACATATAATGTCATAACATCATACAAGGTTTGAACAACATACATTAGGTCCCATTTGACCAATATAAACAAGGAAACATGGCCAAGAAATCAAGAGAAATCAATATGTTCTTATGAAAACCCTAAAAAAGGCATTTCACTTCCAACATTAATAAATGTTTCAAAAATAATTATTTTTACCAATTTCTTTCCAGAATTAGAAAATAGACATGTTAAGGAACTATTTGCAAAAAGAATGGATCAAAAAGAGTGAAAAATGAGCAAGTTATGAATGTTTGAAAACAAAGTACAAACCATAAAAATAACAAGAACAAGTGATAAAAAGAAATGGAAATGTCCCGCATGGGACTTGAACCCACGCCATAGGGATCCCAGCACAAAACCCTTACCAACTGGGCTGCGCGCGCAGTGTTAATACTTGAGGCAAACATGAAATAATATAATAAGGCAAGCTTCTTAGGTTGGAAAAAATAAAAAGGAAAATTCTTGGGGCGAGGGGGATTCGAACCCCAGACCCTTCGCTTGCCAATACCCACAACCTCCTCCATGGACCAGTGGTGCTACGCTCTCATCCAAACATTATATGATACCAATTGTTTTTATTTTAAAACAACCATTACATGGCCACCTCAGTGCCACATGGGACAGACTGGGGGCCACCACTTCTTCTTCCTCGTTCTCAATCTCCTCTCTCTCGAACCCTAAACATGCAACCATGGCCAAAATTTCCAGCCCACGAATCTCTCTCATTTCTCCACCAAATCAAGTGAAACAAAAAACAAAGTTGGAGTAAAAACTCCCAGGATTCTAAATATATCATTTTTCAAACTAACAACCAGTGTATAATACGTAACAAGCATCTCAACAGTGCAACAAATTAAAATTTCAACAAGTTACATCGTGCAAGTTTTCAACCAAACATGGTAAACTTTTGTTCAGAATCACAAAGCAAACATCACACTACATTTTTACATTCAAATAGTAATAGCAATATGCATGAATATGTGAGTTTCAGAGATAGAAACCTACCTCTTGGAGAAAGTCCAAGGCCTCTTCTATAGCACTTGTAAATAAGAAACACCGCCTTCAGGGAGCTGGTTGGACCTTGGAGAGAAGATGCAGATGCTTGGAAGCTTTGGAAAATGCTTGGAATATGGAACCCGATCCTTTATGCAAGTTGAAGTTCAAAAATGGAAGATGATGATGGAAGTGTTACAGTTAGGGTTTGAGTGTTTGGAGCTTCTTTATTCAATGTTTAGAGAAGATTTGTGGAGTTGGAGAGGAAGTGCACGAGTGAAACAAGTGTTTGAGGAGTTCTTGTAGATTTGCAAGAACAAGTGAATGAGAGAGTGTAGTGAGCAATTAACCACTTCTTGGGGTGATTCTGGTGTGTCTTGGAGAGTAGATTGAGTGTCTATTTATAAGAAATGTTGAGGGTTCAAGGCATGGCCAGAAATCAGAATTTGCCAACTTTGCCCTCTTGAGAAGCTTCATTCGTGTGAGTTGGCTTTGCTGAGCAAGGAGTCCTCAATGCCCTAGCCATAGGATCTGTTGCAATGTGGATTGATTTGATTGGGTCAAAACCCAAGTTACAAGGAGAAATATTGAACTGCCATGCCTTGTGTAAAGTTTCTCTTCCCACTTGATCCACTTGCATTGCCTTGCATAAACTATGTTATTTTAATGTGCAACTTGATAAAATCATGGAAGAGGTCCTAAACCAAGCTAATCTGGTCTCTAAACATCAGAAGAGTGAAAGTCTTGGTGATTAGAAGTGTAATGCATCATTATGCATAAGTTGGTGACTTGAAAATCAAGAAATGGACCTCAAACTTCTTTCAATCGAATCTCTCAGCTTAATCAATGGATTGAGGAGTTCTTGTACTTTTTGGAAAGCCCCAAATGTCCTCTAAAAATTTCATGTTCAATCCAAATTCTAAATCACAAGGGATCTTAGTGAAAAGTGGAGGTGAAGTCAGCTGGTTTTTAAGGCAAAAAGTAGTGAAATTTCACCAAGTCCTTAAGTGTTTTGAACTTCCAAGCCTTGTAAATTAAAAACTAAGCCTTAACTTGAGAAGGGTCCTCTAATATGTTTTGAATTTCATGATGAGAGCTTCAATTTGAGCTTTGAGTCACACAATTTGGATGTGTGGTTTGAAAGTTATGACTTTCCCAATTTTGCACAAAAAGTGAATTCTTCCTTACTTAGAAAATTTTAAGAACAAAACCTTGCCCTTCTTGAAAGAAATCTTTCAAATGGTGGTCTATCATGCTCTCATTCAAGGATTGAACATGTTAAGGTAGAATGTGACTTGAACACTTCATTTTGGGTCAATAACATTAAAATCAGAGGCCTGACTTTGTCAGTCAAAACCCTAATTTCCTCAGGAATTCCACTGGATGATCTTCAAGGATCTTGCTTCTTCTATCTCTTTCAAGGTTCATAGATGGCCTCCAAATATGTTGATGAACATATGGAACCATGTCCCAAGGCTTGGAAACATGTCTTGATCAAAATCAAAGGCAATGGCTAACTTGTCTTGACAAAACCCTAGTTTGAGGTATGGTGAGCTTGTGGCTCAAGGTACTTGTAATAGGAACCAAACACACTTGATTTCTTGTGGAGTAAGATCTATTGGATGTAGGTAAGTTCAATTGGTTGATGAACCAATCAAACCTTGACTGATCATGACAAGCTTCTTCAATGATTCTTCAGGTTAAAACCCTAATTCCACAGCTTTGGTCTGATAGTCTCTTGTTGACTTGATTTGATCCCATGTCTTGAGATCCCAAACTGGTGAACACTTGTGATGATGTATAGATCCAAGAAGAGTCTTAGGAGACCTTGATTCATATGAGAGCCCGACTTAGGAGACTTTTCCCTCTTTCTGGTGTAAAACCTAGTTTTCAAACAAAAGAAACAGACTTGCAAGATGAAGTGGTTAGTCAACAATGCATAGATGATTGATCCCTAAATGTAAGTGCAAGATGTTATGACATCTAAGGGGTAAAATTTGGGGTACAACAGTTGCCCCTATTTGAATAGCTTTACCTGATGGCACGAGGAATGGAAATCCTCGGGGCATCAAGGTGAAAAGTATTTAAATATAGCGAACCGAAAATTTTGCCCTTAGATGAAATGCAGATGCTAAGGACAGGAAACCGACGTGCAAATGCTGACATGCCATGAACTTCTAATATGATGATACGATGCCATGATAGTGCAGAGACGCAGATAAACAAGACACCAGAGATAAAGAGCAACAACCACATGTGAGCTTTACTGGGAAGGGATGAAGGTTAGTATCCACGAGGAAGACTCACTGGGGATACAGACTGACCAACAAAAGAGACTCACTGGGAAGACTCTGAGGAAACATTGTGGATAGAAAAAGATAAAGGGGGAAAATCCCACATGCCCTCTTTGGAGATAGGAGCTAGAGAGGTGTTATCCACTGGGACAGATCCAGGGAGATGGACGACAGGTTCATAGGTGACCGGACGACACTGGGGAAATAAAACACTTTCTTACTGGGCATTAAACCAGAAAGAAGACATGATCTCTACTTGGGATCAACTTGAAACAAGAGGATAGACATTCTACGGAGATTTTCTGGGGCTTTCTTTTATTGAAGAGTTCAAACAGGATCTTCAAGAAAAACCAGAAAAGACAGCGACAAACACAAGCTTTGCATGCGCCAAATGATGAAAATCACAAGGACTTTTAAAGAGATATTGATAATGACCGAACATCTGCTGGGAACAAGATTAAAGTGCCAACAATGATTGGACTTAGAAACAAAAGGTCATTAAACACCAATATGATTAGAATAGGATACTAATTTGAGTTAGTTTGCCAGTAAAGACTGGACTTTAAGTTCATAACTGACCTGAAGTTTTGGTTCGTAGGTGACCAAGGTTCATAGTTGACCTGATGTTTAGGTTCATAGGCGACCTGAAACAAGCAATGCCAGTAATTACTGGACTTTAGGTTCATAGGTGACCTGAAGTTTTGGTTCAGAGGTGAACAAGGTTCATAGTTGACCTGATGTTTAGGTTCATAGGTGACCAAGGTTCATAGATGACCGGAGATTTTGGTTCATAGGTGACCAGGGTTCATAGATGACCAGAGATTTTGGTTCATAGGTGATCAGGGTTCATAGATGACCGGAGATTTTGGTTCATAGGTGACTAAGAAATAACCAATGCCAGAAATTACTAGACTTTAAGTTCATAGGTGACCTGAAGTTTTGGTTCAGAGGTGACCAAGGTTCATAGTTGACCTGAGTTTAGGTATCTTATAGGTCAGTACCGAGGTTGCATAAATGAAGATTATACTTCCTGGGGAATATAGATAATGAGAAAAATCTGGCACACGCGGGTGAAGACCGGTCGCAAGTTGGACACAGATCAAAGATCAACAAATTTGAAGTAAAGGGAGGTAAAGACCCACAAGCAAAAGCAAACCAGATGCAAAAATGCAGGATGATATGGCATGATGTAAATGCTCAATGATATGCAAGAGACGATTCTAACGAGAAATGATAGACTGGGGAAAAGTGAGTGGATGGGTAATGCATCCACTGCCATGAGTCACACTGAATCCGAAGAGAACAGCCCCTCTGGGGACTGAATGAGGAATAATCTTCTTTCACTAGGGAAATAAAATCTTCCACAAACATCTGTGAAGATACTGGGGGGAGAAATCCTTTGTATTGTGGTAGTCAGTCATTACTGACATGTCTGATCCAGGAAACTGTCATACCCCAAATTTTGACCACTAAGATTTCCCATCATGGTGCAAATCATCATCACAATATGGATGAACCATCATGCCTCATCAATCTCCTCAAGGATGGTTGAGCATTCACTACAATCAAAGATTAGGGTTTTAAGCCCTCTTGGAGCCTTAGACAAAGGATCAATCAAGGAATGACATGATCTTCAACTTGTCTAACCTCTCAAATATCCATAAAGGATCAAGAGGACTCCTATATCAAGAATTAAGCACAAAGTTGCAACATTCCAAGTGGATTAAGCCTCGAGATCGCCAGTGTCACCAAATTAGGGTTTTGGTCGACCATGGCCTCCAGATGAAAATATTCATCTGGACATAAGCCAATACTTCAAAGCATGACTTAAGATACTACAAGGGACCTCATGGACCCAATCATCAAGTCAATTTAACCTCAGGGGATGCATTCACCAAAAATCAGGAATTAGGGTTTCTTGACCTAATTCACCCCTAAGTTGACTTTTGGGACAAAACATGAGCCAAGACCTCAAGACATGATTTGAGGGTCTCTAATAGACTACATTGATCCATTTGCAACAATGGATTGATCCAAGAAGCTTGGTGCACAAGTTTCAATTCCATCTGGACCACAATTAGGGTTTCAGGGAAAAAGTCAACTGTACCTTTGACTTTTGACCAAGATATGCTCCCAAACCCTGGGAAATGATTCAAAACACCCTATAACACCTATGGAACCTATCCATCAAGTTTTATTTAGATCAAGGACTTGATTTCACCAAGGATCGCACAGTTTGGAATTCATCTGGTAAAAAGTCAACTGTGCACAAAAGTCAAAGTTTGACTTTTTGAGATTTTCCATAATTATCGTTCTTTAACCCTAAAACAATGTTAATATGTGATTTGAATCATCATTCATCAAGAAAAATCAAAGAAAGTGGGATAACTTATAAAAGGGGTAACCATAAAAACTTAGAATTTTTCTAAGTTATGGAACAAAGTGGCTAGGGTACCAACTTCCAAGGATCATAAATTGAGATCCAAGCAACCATTTTGGATGGTCCAAAGATGGATTTGTAGCTCTAATGGCATACTTTAAAAGTATCAACTACACCTCATTCCAATTCCTCATGGATTTTGAGATATGGAGTGATCAAAATGGCTGAAAACACAAAAGTGACATTTTTCCAACACTTAGTGAAATTTTCACTAAGTCAGAATCTGCCTTATTTTTTCCCAAAAGTAGAGGCATTTTTCATTGTAATTCATGTTGGATCAAAACCAAAGTTGGACATCATATTGAAATAGGATATATCATCTTTCCAAAATGTCCAAGAACCCCATCAAATTCCATCTGAGTTAAGAGTTATGATGACTGCAATATGCCTTAATGGAAACTGCTTGGCAAGGAAGATTTGTGCACAAAGGCTCGATTTGAACAATTTGTGCAAATGACAAACAAGTTTATCCATCTGCACACCTCAGGGGGAGACCAAGGAGGAACAAACACTGATCTATAAGCCTCCCAAGTCTTTGGAACTACATATAGGTTTGGCACCCCTAAAAGCTAAAAATGCCTCAAGACTCCAATTTTGTTTTGGAGCATTCAATGGATGCACCAAGGTGGCATAAACTGAGGCTATTCCAATTGAATGAGTCAAGAATAAGCTCTGAACCAAAGACACATAGGCCTGTGCTCTAACCTCTAGTCAATGGCTAGAGGAGACTTGAGATTCCAAAGTGATCCAATTGGCCACAGACCTGTACCAGTTTCCATACCCTATTCCTTGCAAAACAAACTTGCTCTACTATAAATAGAGCTCATATGTGATCAGTTTGAGTACACCAAAGCATCCAAACTGATGTTTTCCTCAAAATCACCTTCTCACTTCCAAAACCGCCTTCTAAAGCAAGTCACTATCAGGTTTTGAGTTTGAGAACAATTCCAACCAAACCAATCACACACACACCTCATAAACATCATATAGAAGTGATCCAAACACTTAAACAACATCTGGAACACCAATTTCACAAAATCACCAGCCAATTGCTTAAGTTTTCAACCAAGTTGTAGTTGAGGTGCCATAACCTGTTCCAGTCCATTTCCAATCACTCCAAGCATTCAAACACATTCCATATGGTGTAGTGAAGCTGTTCAGATCATCACAACTCATATGTAACACCTCCAACTCAAAAATCAAATTGCTCTTGCTGCCACGACCTTCAAGTAGGCCTAAACTTGGTCATTTCATAATTCATGCATATTTCCTCGCACAATAATTTTGCCATATGTTCATAATCATGTATGGAGGGTTTCCCATCAATTAATTGCTTTGTATGAATCGTGTATCAAAATTCCCAGCCTTCATGCATAATTTAGGGTTCTTGAGATTTTGTCTTGATTTCTTATTCCATGCTTAAAATATATGAAATTAAAGACCATAGACATGATCGTGAGGTGAAAACGAGTAGATTGATATGTGGATTGTGTGATTTCATCAAGTATTCAGTGAGATTGAGGGGAAAATGCAAATATGAAGAAACATAGGGCGCGGGCAAGAACTTGGTGTTCTTGGCGCTCTTTTTTGAATTTTTAAATATTTGAATTTTTGTGATTTTATTTAATTGATTCAAAAATTAATTTCTCTCTGGTTTTTAATGATTTTGAGTTGATTCTTTTTTTAATAATTCACAAAAATGTTAAAATATTTTATTTTACAATAATTTCCCAAAAAATATTATTTATTTCATATACTTGATATTTTTGCAAAGAATTAATTTTTATTTGTTTTTTGACATTTAAAGTATTTTTTCTTTCTTGATTTTCCAAACTTAAATGGTTTCCAATTATTTTGTGGATAAAAACATGATTTTTCAAACATTAATCCAAGATCACAACTTGTTTTTCACACATGTTTGATAATTTTGATCATTTTAATTAAATTTTTATTTAATTAAAATACATTTTGACATTAATTTAGGGTTTTGATCTTAGTCACCCTAAACAAATATTTTTCAAACCTTGTGGGCCTCTTGATAGAGTGTAAGCCCCACCTCTTTGTAAATAAAATAATTTGGGCCTCAGTGTATTGTATAAGTCCCGATATAGTCAAAAATCTCGGCGCGATCGCCAGTTCAAAATCAAATCATCTGGGCCTACCCTTGTGTTGTAAGTCCCGTTTCTTTTCTTTAAAAAATCTTTGGGCCTCTCCTTGAGTTGTAAGACCCAACCCTTTTGTAAATAAACCTTCATTGGGCCTTAGTCGTTGTATAAGTCCCGATACGATGTTTAAAACAACGGTACGATCACTGTTAAACCTAGGGCCTCTCCTTGAGTATAAGCCCCAACAATCTTTTCAAAGCAATTTCTCCTTTGATTTAGATTCCAATATACATATTGTTGTCAAAACTTTCTTTAATTTCTTTGTTGAACAACTAACAAAACAGCATGGAAGCTCTACAACGGGTAAGTGTTTATCCGCATTCTTTTATCTGCTTTCATATACATAACTGTATTGTGAGAAGCTGTGCATGGTTAGTCTTCTTTCACTCTTTTAAATACTCGTCATATATCGACTGTATATATACTAGTATAGTTATTTAGAGTTTTCCCCGGCAACTAGGTCTAGAACTAGGTAAAGCCCTGTTGGTCGCTCTTAAATACAGTCAGAACTAGATCCCCATAGGATTTCCAGATACAGTCTTCCCTTCTCTTAGGGTTAAACAATATGGAACAAAGAGAAAGGCAGTATTCTCGGTGAACCTTTTCTCAAACTGTCACCCCTAGAAATTGTCAAAGAAATTCTACTCCCCGGAGTTGATCTATTTTCCGTGAATAACATCTCTTGAGTTTCTTCCAAACCCTCGAACTTTCCTATAATGATCTCTTCTCTGTGAATTGCATTTCTTGAACTTCTCTTGGTTTGGGGACCCACAGGCATCCTAAAAGCATCTCTGCCTCCTCTTAGGCTTTGTACAAGGACCCTTCGACTTCTTAGAAGTTCTCATGCCTTCTCTTGGGCTTAATACAAGGACCCTAACGACCTCTTAAAGGTATAAGATAGAACTTAGTCATCCTTTGCTAGAGCAGTCTTTCCAGTGTCAAACCTCAGGCCACTTTAGGGTTGATTCTCATCCCTTAAGGCCCTTGCCCTCTTTTGGGCATCCTACAAAAGATAAAACTCTTTAACACCAGTAGACTTGGACAGTCTAAATCCCCTTTGAGTCTCAAAGACATTCTCAAGTTCCTTTCAAACATAGGAAAAAAAACCGATCACTCTGGATAAATCTCCAGCAGAAACCCGATCTCTCTCATGAGAGTTCCCCACCCTTGGGCCTGCCTATGGATCTAATCCTCAATAGTAAGATAGCCTCCTCTTAGGCTTTGTATAATGATCTTTCCTTAACGCAGTCAACCTCCTCTTGGGCTTTGTACAATAATTCTCCCCCCTAGAGGAGCTAACCTTTTCTGACTCTCTTGTTGAGTCCATCACTTTTCAAGACTCTCTTGTTGGGTCGATCTCCTTTTAGTCTCAATCTCGGGCTTCGTACGAGACAGAAAATCACTCTCTTGTTGAGTATTAAAGACTCTCTTATTGAGTCAATCAACTTTCAGACTCTCTTGTTGGGTCAATCGCCTTTGCAAGACTCTCTTGTTGAGTTAACTCTTTTAGCCTCCGTCTTGGGCTTTGTACAAGACATATACAATCACTCTCTTGTTGAGTCAAACTCATTTCAGCTTCCATCTTGGGATTTGTACAAGACACATATAAACCTCCCCAATGGAGTCAAAAATTCATTTTAGCCTCAATCTTGGGCTTTGTATAAGGCAGAAAGAACATTTTCCCCAGAAAAGTCAAACTGTTAGCCTCCTCTTAGGCTTTGTATAACGATATCCCCAAAGAGTCAGTCTCTTTTTTGTCTCAATCTTGGGTCTTGTACAAGACATATACATTCCCTTGTTGAGTCGGTCTTATCTAGCCTCCTCTTAGGCTTCGTATAAAGAAATCCCTAGCTGAGTCAATCAACCTTTTAGCATCAACCTTGTGCTTTGATCAAGGCACACAAAAATCAACAATCCCTCTTTAGAGATGACAAGTTCTCTCTCAAATCTTTTAGCTTCAATCTTGGGCTTTGAACAAGACACGAATAAACCCTTTTAGCTTCAATCTTGGGCTTTGAACAAGACACCAAAACATCTTTTTCCTCCCATAGAATAGGAGGAACTACGATTGCTCTGATTTCCGTGTTTCGTTTAAACGGGAATACGTAGGCATAAGATTGCGAAATCTTAGCGAGCATAATAATAAAAAACTCTAGGTCCAGTACCTTCATACATCAATCAAAAAAATTAGATATAGTATCTTCCCAAATGCCTCATAAACAGTCAAGACACTCTATTCTTAAGCCAAATAACCTAAGAGAGACCCACTATTTTGATAGCATCTGTAAACCAACACTCATCTGTTTAAACTCAGTATGCAAGCAGGGTTAATTGGAGACATCTATTTCCCTCCCTTAATCAGCTTCACAGGATAAAAAATGAATCAAACTGTAGCACCCCAAAGCGATAGTGATTTGAAACCACAAAAACCGCACTACAGAAGAATGGCGACCACAGTGGGAGGACCGTTCTCCCATCTCTTAGGTAGAATCCCTTAAGTTTAGAAGGTACCACGGTGAATGGCAACTGTGATGGGGAGTCATTGACTGTTAGGATCATAGGACTAAAGGTCTAGGATGTTAGGACAAATATATATACTACTTTTCCTAATTAATATCCGTGTTAATTTTTTCTGCTAATGGGAATGCGTGTGATGCCGCATGTGGAAAGATTGAGTATACACCTAAGATAAGTGATGGCACTATACGGGTAATCTTACAGGGAGTGACTCCCAAATAAGAGGTCCCGATCGACCATCGAATCAGTGGAGATGCCGATTGGGGATTCAATGCAAATACGACTTCGGTTGTTGAAAGCAGATTATTTGATTGGGTTATCTGAGAAGCTGAGGATTTTAGTAGACTGAACCCTTGTTACTATTTTGTAGTGCGGAAGCTATCGGAAATAGTTGTCACACGATACTACCCTTATTTGAGATTACTATAAGATACACCAGCTCGCTGGGTGATTCCAGCCTGCTGTTGTTATCCCAAGAGGGGTCAGTGATTTTGAGGACAGGTACAAAAATCACCAGTATAAACCTTTGGGGATGGGTAGAGCCTTGACTTCATGACACCGAACCTTTGACTCCATGTTTTTTCTATGTTTTTGTGTGCTGCATTCATGCATTCATTTCATTAAAAAACATTAAACAAAAATCTTCTCTTCTAGTCTCTCTTTTTCAAATTAAACTAAGACAATGATTGCAAATATCAGAGAAAGAGATTGCGTTATGGATTTCGGTAGGAGGAAGACTCACAAGTACACCTTCAAGGTTCCAAAATTAGAAGATTTAAGAGGGTTGGCGAGGATGATAACCAACCCTGATGCTTTCAGAGCTAAGTATGGAGGACTGCTGTCTCTGTTAAGGGTCCATGTAATTGAAGGAATAATGTCTACGCTCATTCAATTTTATGATCCGGTTTATCACTGTTTAACATTCCCAGATTATCAACTGGCACCAACACTGGAGGAGTACTCTCACCTGACTGATTTACCCATCATTGACCAAGCTCCCTTTTTTGGACTGGAAGAAATTCCAAAGGATCAAACCATGCAAGAGCAATTTATTTGGACGAGTCAGAAGTCAGGACTCACATGACCACTAAGGGTGGAATCCAAGGTATACCATCCAAGTTTTTGGTAAAGAAGGCTCTGTACTTTGCTAGTATAGGGAACGTGGCCAATTTCAAAAGCATATTTGTTTTGCTCACCTACGGGTTATTTTTGTTTTCCAACATCGATAACTTCGTTGATATCAATGCCATTAAGATTTTTCTGATTAGAAACCCTGTACCGACCTTGCTCACACATGCTTATCATTTTGTACACTTAAGGAATTTGTATAGCGGAGGAATGATCACATGCTATGTACCCCTGCTATACAAATGGTTTATTTCCCACTTACCCAAGTCTGCTACATTTTGGGATCAAAAGAATACTCTACGTTGGTCGCAGAGAATCATGTCTCTTACCAACTCTGACATATATTGGTACAATCGGATCTATGATGGGATAAGGATCATTGACCGTTGTGGAAATTTCCCTAATGTACCCCTCATAGGAATTAAAGGAGGAATCAATTATCATCCAGTTTTGGTTCGTCGTCAATTTGGATACCCGATGAGGCATGTCCCGTGTAATGCTCATCTGGAAGGTCTTTTCTTCAAGGAAGGAGAAAGTGACAGGGCACTAAAGACAGAAATAGTGCATACCTGGAAACGTGTTCATAGGAAAGGAAGAGAGTCTCTAGGAAAACCGAACTGTGTCTCTGTGGAACCTTATCTCCACTGGGTACAAACTAGATCTCTCAAGCTGAGGATACCTTTCCCTCGTCAAGAAGTTCTTCCGTTAAAGGAATATGTCCTTTATTTTATGTCTGATACAGAAAAACTCCAGGTCACTCTCAACAAAGTTCAACGGGAAAAGAAATATTGGAAGAACAAGTACCGCATCCTCAATGTGGAGTGCACCAAAATTCAGCAACTGTTAAAAGAAAAGGACGCTCTGATCGAGATTTTAGAGCAACACGTTGTAGAGAATCAAGAAGACTAAAGGAATATGCTCGCTCCTTTCACTTGGCAAAGGAATGACAACCCGACAACGGCTAAAGAGCCCCGGTCAAAGAAAAGGAAAACACCAACACCTGAGCTCCCCTCAGAGAGGACTCAGGATCCATTAGTTTAGACTTTTCCTTTTACAACACCTTGTAAATTACTGTATTTCTATTTTCGCAATCTTTGAATTTAATAAAACGGGGTTTCCCCACTGTATGATATTTACAATCCAATTGTCGAAGTTTATTTTGATTAAAAAAATTAATAAATTAATATAATCATTGCATATCATTCATCATTCTCACTTAACGCATTCTTCTTACCTACGAATCTCACGTTTGTGTCTCGATTCTAGAGTCAAGTTGTCTTATTCGTACAATATTCGGGCCAGTCAACAATAGAAAATGGATAATCTCGAGGAAGAGAACAGAGAGTTGAGAGAAGAACTCGACGCTCTGAAAGAGGATTTGAGAAAGCTTCACAATGACATGCAAGCTCTGGCAGCAGCTCAGATGCAACAACAAAGGACTGTGATCTCAGAGATCACATCAACGCCCATAGTGGAAAAGTATGATCCTAGGTATAACATGCCGAAAGATCGTCCCTGGGGCATGCCACTCAACTATATCCTAGAAGGATATATTTCGCCGATCACTGAAGATCTGAAAACTACAGCAGGAACCGCTGGGCCTGAAGGTTACAAACTTCGGGAAAGCGAAGATGCCAGGGGCATGACAGCAACTCCTGAAGGTTACAAACTTCGGGAAGCACAAAGAGTCACGGCCGTAATGACTATACCACCACCCGTGGTACACACTATCCCGAAAGGACAGATTCCACATATACCTTCTGGTGGAAACGAAAGTATGTTCGACAGAATGAATGAGTTCCAGGAACAATTCCTGGAGATGCAGAAGGAACTGCAAGCCATTCGCGGCCATGATCTATTTGGAAAGGACGCCGCAGACCTTTGTTTGGTCCCCAATGTGAAAGTTCCGCACAAGTTCAAGGTTCCCAAATTTGAGAAATACAAGGGTAACTCTTGCCCTCAGAGTCATTTGGTGATGTACGCTCGGAGAATGTCAACTCAGACAGAGAACCAACAGCTACTGATCCATTACTTCCAAGATAGTTTAACCGGTGCCGCACTCAAATGGTACATGGGATTAAACCGCACAAAGATCGTCACTTTCAGAGATCTTGGCGCTGCGTTCGTTCAATAATATAAGTATAATCTGGACATGGCACCGGACAGAGATCAACTCAGAGCCATGTCGCAGAAGGATAAGGAAACCTTTAAGGAATATACTCAGAGATGGCGTGAAATTTCTGCTCAGATTTGTCCACCTCTTAAGGAAAAAGAGATGACAAAGATCTTTTTAAAAACCTTGAGCTCATTTTACTACAACAGAATGGTCGCTAGTGCGTCCAGTGACTTTACTGAAATGGTAGGCATGGGAGTTCGTCTGGAGGAAGCAGTTCGAGAAGGACGTCTAGTTAAGGATGCTGGATCATCAAGCAGCGCCAAAAGATACGGTAGTGCTCTCCCTAAGAAAAAAGACAAGATATTGGTAATATCTCTCTCGGAAAGCAAAGGCTACGGTACCAACCGGTAGCAGCTGTAACTCCTGCTATCAACCCTGTGCCTGTTCCTACGTATCAACCTCAGGTTGCTTAGAGCCAACTGAATCAATAACAATATCAGCAAAGGACACAACAGCCTCTTCAGCAGGCTTGTCCTCAATACAACAACAACAACCGTACAACGCGACCACCAGGGTTCGATCCTATACCAATGTTGTACGCAGAACTATTTCCACTACTACTGGTCAAGGGGCACGTCCAAACCAGGTCTCCTCTTACAGTACCGGAGAATCCGCCTTTTTAGTTCAAAGGGGATCAGACTTGCCCTTACCATCAAGGAGGACCGGGGCATAACATAGAAAACTGTCTCAGCTTCAAATCCGACGTACAGAAGCTTGTCAGGAGCGGGGTCTTATCCTTCAAGGATACAAATCCAAATGTTCAGACAAACGCCCTGCCTCAACACGAGAAAGCTGCAGTAAATTTGATAGAGGGAGAGTCTAACCACAACTATCAAATTGCTGATGTACTCTTATTAAGGGCCAACCTGGTCAAGATGCATCGCAGACAGAGCGGATATGGGAATGTACCATCTCATAATTATCACCAGTGTGATATCTGCTCTAAAGACAATCAAGGATATTCTGTGGTGCAATCAGCTCTTCAGGAACAGTTGGATCTCGGATGGATCCAGGATCACCGAATTCGTGGGGTCAACATGACTTACACAAATTCCAACATCATTCAAAACCACGACATCTGTACGATAAATGTCAACTTGGTGGCGATGCACTCAAGGCAAAGCCAGCATCACAATCTTCCATGACACAATTACGATTCCTGTTTTGTTTGCTCGGTAAACAATCAGGGATGCTCTTTTGTACAAGAGGCCCTCCAGCGTCAGATGGATCTTGGATGGATTCAGGATTACTGTGATAGAAATCAGCATCAAGTGAATATGATTCAAATCTTTGATATTCGCTTGATGAATACCAGCTTGGTGGAGTTACCCGCTACACAAGTCCAATTCGGTTTTCTGACTTCGTATAATTATCAGAACTGTACAGTATGTCGTGAGAGAGACCAAGGATGCGCTCTTATTTAGAGAACTTTGCAACACTTGTTGAACCATTGCTGGCTTCCGATCTATATGGATGAAGACACACAACAAGTCAGCATGATTAATGGGAACCCTACTAGGCATCAAACTCAGGATGTTCGATCAATGGAAACGAATCTAGTGAGGTTACACTGCATATAGAGCGGACGTGGCCAGGTGCCACCACACAACTATGAATGATGTCGAGTTTTCTCGAAAGATAATCAAGGATGTTACCTCGTGCGAGCAACCCCTCAAAGTCAGTTGGACCACAAAGAGATTCGACAGTGTCCAAGTTCTGGGTCAATCAACGTGATGCCAGACTATTTCGCTGATCAAATCAAGGATGTTATCGTAATCTCTAATCATAAGAGGACCAAAGATGTTTACGCCATCATTCCTCTACTTGGCGAATCGAAAGTTCCCAACCGGGAACTGATTGAAATTACTTACAATGGTCAGAAGAATTAGAAGGCTCGTGTAGTTATCTATCTACCGGGACCATTACCGTATGAATCAACTGAGGCTCTCCCTTACAAATACGGTGCCACAACACTTGAGAATGGAAAGGAAACTCCATTACCCTCCGTCGTGAATATTGCAGACATCAGTCGAGTAACACGGAGTGGTCGAATCTTCAACCGAGGAGTTGGAGAACCTACCATAGAAAAGGAACCTCAAACCGAAGTTCCCAATCAACCAGTCGGTCAATCCTTCGATCCCTACCTTTCAAAGAACAATGATGAAATGCTGAAGCTCATCCAGAAGAGTGAATACAACATTGTTGATCAGCTGTTGCAAACTCCTTCAAAAATCTCAGTGCTATCACTTTTACTCAGTTCCGAAGCTCATAGGGAAGCTCTACAGAAAGTCTTAGAGCAAGCCTTTGTGGAACAAGATGCGTCAATAAGATAATTCGACAGCATCATCTCCAACATCACTTCCTGCAACAACTTGGGGTTTAGTGATGAGGAACTACCGGAAGAAGGCAAAAGTCACAACATGGCGCTAAATATTACAGTCAACTTCTAGGACGATGCTTTAGCCAGTGTACTGGTAGACACAGGATCAGCTCTGAATGTTATGCCAAAGTCAACTCTAACGCGACTATCATTCAAAGGATCTTTGATGAGAGGCAGTGAGGTCATCGTCAAAGCATTTGACGGATCCCAGAAAACAGTTATCGGCGAAGTCGACCTTCCCATAACTATTAGTCCTCACACTTTCCAAGTCACTTTCCAGGTCATGGATATCCGGGCAGCATACAACTGTTTGTTAGGAAGACCTTGGATACACGAGGCTGGGGAAGTCACTTCGACACTTCACCAAAAGCTGAAATTTGTCAAGAACCACCAACTCGTCATAGTCTGCGGAGAGCAAGCCTTGATTGTAAGTAACCTATCATCGTCCACTTGTGTAGAACCTGAGGAGGTTGTTGGAACCCAGTTCCAAGCACTTTCAGTGAGCAACAACAATCACTCAGAAAGAGGAACGTTAATTTCCTCATACAAAGATGCTCTCAAAGTGATCGAGAGTAACAACGCAAAAGGATGGGGACAACTTGTCATTCCTACGGATAACAAGACAAAGAAAGGTCTTGGTTTTTCTTCAACCTGTACCCAGACTGCTACTAACAATGAAAGTCTTCATCCCATTCAGAACTTCTTCCACAGTGGAGGTTTCCTTCACCCAGTGTCTTAAGAAGTACATACCATCAACAAGGGTGATTCCTCCGATACAGAGGAAGAATAGAATTTATATCTTAACGAGGATGGTTATATATCTCAGGAAGAGGTGCCTACGCCATTTTTCTATCTCGCACAGAGTCTGAGATTTATACCAAGGTCAGATGTCGAAATGATATACAGAGATTGTGATCCAGAAGGATGCCGTGCTCCACCAAACTCATTAGAGGAGGACACTCTAATGAAAGACAACTTTGACCACGACTATTATGGCCCAATGGATGGTCTGCCTATCTGGCAGCCGTACCCAGGAGACTTGGGGCAAAAGAGTCAGCCGAACGATGCATATCAGCTCAGCATCATCGAAAAGAATACCTGCGTCCCCACCATGTTATGAGATCATTACTCAGGGCATTCAAAAAACATCCAACACAACGATGAATTTGAAAAGGTTGTAGGACAAGAGTTCCTCAACTACGTTTTTCTTGAGGTCAACGTCATTGAAAGGGATGACACCTCCAATTCCAAAGAAGTGTGGGATACTTTAGGACAACCAAGTGTCAAATTCAATTTCTTGGTCAAGTACACCGCTCCCAAAAGCTCTCGCATCAGGCTCGAAGACATTCATCCAACTGGATGGGGAGATCCAGCTGAGAATGAAAACACTATGCAAAATACAACTGAGAAATCCTCCTACGATAACTCTGTCTGGGAGACAGATTCCAACGATCCAGCTCCACCATAAATCAGCGTCATTTCTGAAGAAAAATAAAAAAGGAAGGTACCAGACTTTGTGATTCCCGAGGAGTTCGCCGCCAATGGGTTGTTGTCGATGTCCCGAAGATTGTTCATAAGTCTAAGTAATTGCCGTCTTTATCTTAACCTTTCACCCTACCCAGGTGAAACAGATGTTTTTATAGGGCTCACTTTTCTGTAAATGTATCTCTTCGCTTCGCCCAAAGCGACTGAGTTTTGTTTTATAGGGCTGTAGTTTCAATAATCGACAAAATCATAAATAAAATAACGTCGTTCTGTAATTTCCGCATTTATTGCTATTTTCTCTTTTCGCTTTTTTTCAGAAAATGGTAATCCTAAAAAATAACTCAAATAATAAAAACAAACATTTTAAAAAAAAATTGCACCGCACGCACTCTTGCATTCTCTCTATCTCTTCTAAAAACAAATCACCACGTCATGCAGATTGCTTGTTTTAAACCCCATTGAAACATACGATCCAACGCCTTCTCCCAACTTTGAATTCCCGGTATTTGAGGCTGAAGAAGAAGATGACGAAGAAATTCTAGAAGAGATCTCCCGATTGCTCATACAAGAGGAAAGAACCATCAAACCTCACAAAGAGCCGTTGGAAACAGTCAACTTGGGTTCAGAAGAAGAGAGCAAAGAAATCAAGATTGGGGTACTGCTCAGTCCGACTGTCAAAGAAAGTTTGACAAAACTTCTCAAAGAGTTTCCCGATGTATTCGCTTGGTCCTATCAGGACATGCCAGGGTTGGATACCAGCATCGTGGAACATCATCTACCGTTAAGATCAGAATGTCCGCCAGTAAATCAGAGGTTGAGAAGGACTCACCCAGACATGGCCATCAAAATCAAAGAGGAAGTACAGAAACAGATTGACGCGGGTTTCCTCGCCATATCAGAATATCCTCAATGGCTAGCCAACATAGTACCAGTTCCGAAAAAGTACGGAAAGGTCAGGATGTGTGTAGACTACAGGGATTTGAACAAAGCCAGTCCAAAGGATGACTTTCCCTTACCGCACATAGACATGCCGGTAGACAGTACAACAAATTTCAAAGTTTTCTCCTTCATGGATGGATTCTCGGGCTATAATCAAATCAAAATGGCGCCGAAAGATATGGAGAAAAATTCATTCATCACCCCATGGGGCACCTTTTGTTACAAAGTAATGTCGTTCGGCTTGAAGAACATCAGGGCAACCTATCAAAGGGCCATGACTACTCTGTTTCATGACATGATACACAAAGAAATCGAAGTATATGTCGATGATATGATTGCCAAATCTAAAACAGAAGAGGAGCATGTAACCCACCTGTCAAAACTATTCGAGTGTCTGAGAAAGTACAAGCTCCGCTTGAATCCCAATAAGTGCACGTTCGGTGTCCGTTCAGGGAAACTCTTAGGTTTCATTGTCAGGCAAAAAGGAATTGAGGTTGATCCTGACAAGGTCAAGGCCATTCAAGAGATGCCTTCTCCAAAAACTGAAAAACAAGTCAGGGGATTCTTGGGACGTCTGAACTATATTTCCAGATTTATATTCCTCATGACCGCGACGTGTGCGCCAATCTTCAAATTACTCAAAAAGAATCAGGACTGCATTTGGACAGAAGACTGCCAAACTGCCTTCGACAGTATCAAGGAATACCTATTGAACCCACTGATCCTGTCACCTCTAGTAGAGGGAAGACTGTTGATCATCTATTTAACGGTCTTGGAAGACTCAATGGGTTGTGTACTTGGCCAACAAGGCAAAACAAAAAAGAAAGAGTCTGCCATCTACTATCTGAGCAAGAAATTCACCGACTGCGAGACTCGGTACACTATGCTTGATAAAACTTGTTGTGCTTTAGCTTGGGCAGCCAAACGTCTTCGCCAGTATATGATTCGTCACACTACATGGTTAATCTCCGAAATGGATCCAATCAAGTACGTCTTTGAAAAGCCTGCTCTCACGGGAAGGATTGCCCGTTGGCAGATGTTGTTATCGGAATATGACATTGAATACCACGTTCAGAAAGCCGTAACAGGAAGTGTTTTAGCCGATCATTTGGCTTATCAACCGATTGACGATCAGGAATCAGTCGGGTTTGACTTCCCAGACGAAGATGTCATGTATTTGAAAATGAAAGACTGCAATGAACCGCTACCCAGTGAAGGGCCAGAACCAGGTTCCCAAAGGGGACTCATCTTTGACGGAGCTATCAATCATTATGGAAACGGAATTGGGGCAATCATCATAACACCTCTGTCGCGGCTGGTAAAATTATCGAGTCGCCATCATATTTTTTCTAAGGAAAATAAATGATAAACCTAGAATCCTAATCCTAAGGGTAGAGATTCCTAAGGTTCAGGAGTCGGTTAAGTGAGGGGAAGGTGTTAGGCACCCCTCACTTTCATTGTACTCAATGGGATCCTCCTTAAGTTCTAGAGTATGTTTGTTTGTTGTCTGACTTTTTACCTATTTACAAAAAGAATCCTAAATTTTTTTATTGTACTCGCTAGGGTTTACAACCCTATGCCTACGTACCTTCAATTTTGAAGGATCAGAGTAACCGTAGTTCACCTTCCCTATTCCTACCCCCCTAATCCTATTCCTAACCCTAATCCCAAGCCCAATCCTCTATTTATACTCTTGGATAAAGAGTTCTATCCCCAAATCTATTATTTATACTCCTAGATAAGGAGTTCTATCCCTTAATCTATTATTTATACTCCTAGATAGGGAGTTCTATCCCTTGAATCCCGATCTATTAGTGTTACTAGTTATAGCCAGTCACTGTTTTGTGTAACCTACAGTGGCAAGTCACCTTATTACTATAAGTAACAAGGTGCAGTCTTCATGTAACCAACTTTGTAAATCATAACTGAATTCAGTTTGAATGAAATGAATCACTTCTCTCTCTCTCTCTCTCTTTCACTCTCTCTCTCTCTCAGTTTCTATCATGGTATCATTTTTCGCCTACTAATCCACTTCCGATGGCGCAACCACCATCGCCGGAAACTTCTCCGACGGGTTCCGATCATCTATCTTGTGCGAATCCACCGGAAATGACAAAAGCTGTGGACGATTTTGCTCACTTTCAGTTCGCGCTCAAGATCGCGCACAAGCTGGATGAGAAAAACTTCCATCTATGGCGGCAACAGATTGAGCGTACATCAATGCGCACAACCTCACCGAGTTCGTTGTTTGCTCGCGAATTCCACCTCAGTTTGTGGATGATGAAGCTTGTGACTCAGGTACTATTAATCCTTCCTATAATCGCTGGCTGCAAAAGGATCAGATGCTACTCTCGTGGCTGCAATCCACACTATCTAGTGAGATTCTCTCACGCATTCTTGGTTGTACTCATGCTCATGAACTCTGGGATCGTCTTTTCTGCTACTTTTAGAAACAAACTCGTGCGCGTGCCAGCAACTTCGAGTTGAGCTTCGTGCCCTAACTCTTGCAGATTATACTATTCATGATTACTTATTCAAGATTCGTACAATTGTTGATGCTCTTGCATCCATTAGTGATCATATTCATGCTTCATATCATATTGATGTTATTTTGGAAGGTCTACCAACTGAATATGCACCGGTTGTGTCAGTTGTGGAAAGCAAGTTTGGCGTCATGGATCTTGATGAAGTGGAAATTCTTCTGTTAGCTCATGAACTGCGTCAGAACAGGTTCAAAAAGCAATCCACTCCAGATCTGGTTTCACTAAATCTTACACATGCTGTATCTATTGGCTCTAATCCTGAAGATTCTACCTCTGCTATACCTGAATCCACTCCTCCACCTGTTAATCAGCCATTTGATACTGATGTTCAGCAGTTTCGTGGAGGCAGAACTTCACGTGGAGGTCATTTAGGTCGTGGAAGAGGTGGCAGATCCTCAGTCCAATGTCAGGTGTGATCTAAGATTGGCCATTCTGCAGTCAACAGTTGGAATAGATTCAGTCAACAGTTTCCACCTACCACTCCATTTCCTTCATCTTATGCTTCTCATCCTTGGACTGCTTCACCAACACCATATGCATTGCAACCTGCTAATGTTTGGACCAGATCTCCTTCAAATGGGAGGAACCTTCCTCAACTTACTGTACCAAGTACTTTGATAGCAAACTCTCAACCTGCTATGGCTCCAAGTTCCTCCTGGTATCCTGATTCTGGTGCTTCCTTTCATGTTATCAATGATCCAAGAAATGTGCAGCAAGTGACACCATATGAAGGTCCTTATCAGATCTTCATTGGCAATGGTCAAGGTTTATCCATTGATTCTTCTGGTTCTAGTACTTTTCTTTCTAGTACACATTCACACACACCACTGACACTGAACAAACTCTTACTTATCCCTTCAATCACAAAGAATCTCATCAGTGTTAGTCAGTTCTGTAGAGATAATGGAGTTTATTTTCTGTTTACTTCTGATAAGTGCCTTGTTAAATCTCAGGCTACACATGAAGTGGTTCTAGAAGGTGCAGTTGGCTCTGATGGTATGTATGAATTTACCTCTTTGGACCTCTCAAGCTCAAGACTCAAGCCTACTGCCAACTCTGTGTGTCCTACTACTATGTTATCTAGCCTTAAACCTAGTATCAATACTGCTGTTACTTCTTATAGCTCTACAGCCATGTGGCACCTAAGATTAGGTCATCCCCATAAACAAGCTCTTAAGCTTGTTCTTCAAAGTTGTAATGTTGGATTAAATAATAAAGATGCTGATTTCTTTTGTTCAGCTTGATGTATGGGTAAATCTCATAGAATTCCTTCTTCACCATCACACACATCACACTCTACTCCTTTAGAACTGGTATATGGTGATTTATGGGGACCATCTCCCAATGCATCAACTCTAGGGTATAAATACTACATGTCCTTTGTAGATTCTTGTACCAAAGTTACTTGGATTTATTTTCTCAAATCCAAGACTGAGGCACTCTCTAATTTCAAGCAGTTCAAAACAATGGTTGAGTTACAATTTGACAAACCTATCAAGGCTTTCCAATCTGACTGGGGTGGGGAATTCAGGCCTTTTAACAAGTTTTTATCTGAGCTTGGTATATTTCACATGGTTATTTGTCCCCACACTCATCATCAAAATGGAGTTATTGAGAGAAAACATAGGCATATAGTTGAAACAGGCCTTACTTTGCTAAGCCAAGCTTCTTTGCCTCTTTCTTATTGGGACTTTGCTTTTTCCACTGCTGTCTATCTCATAAATACACTTCCTTCTGCTTCAGTTCAGTTTCAAATCCCTTTTACACTACTGTTTCATACTAATCCTGATTATAAATTTCTCAAAGTGTTTGGTTGTGCTTGTTTTCCTCTCTTAAGACCTTACTCCAGTCATAAACTTGACTTTAGGTCTCAAGAGTGTGTTTTTCTAGGCTATTCAACATCTCATAAAGGATACAGGTACTTAGCTCCTAATGGGAGATTATTCATATCCAAAGATGTGTTGTTTCATGAGACTCGATTTCCCTATCCTGAATTGTTTTCCTCTCCTTCCTAAACCATTACTCATAACTCATCTTCAGTTGTTTCTCTTTCACCACTTCCCCTTACACCTCCATCATTGTCTCTCCTAATTCTCCCTTAATTTCTTCTGATTCTAGTCCTATTCTCTCTTCTTCTAATTCTTCTACTCAGCCTGTTTCAAATGCCAGTCCTGCTACTGACAGACAGGTTTCCAATTCCATTCCTTCCACTTCATTCTTTTCTGACAGGTCACCAGCACCTAATTCTCCATTCTCTACTTCCCCTGTTCCTAATTCTAATTCTTCTCCTCATCCCTCCTTATCACCTCCTGAGTCTGCTCAGTCCTCTCTCCCATCTGCCTCATTTGACTCTAGCATACCAGCAGCTCCCTCTGCTAATCGAATTCCTCATAAGCCAGTCCCTATTGCATCTATCCTTGTTAACAATCATGCTATGCAAACAAGAGCAAAGTCAGGGTTTACTCAACCCAGACTTGAACCTAAACTGTTGCTCACATAATTTAAACCCAAAACTGTTAAGCATGCTCTTGCTGATGCTCAGTGGAAAGCAACAATGCAAGCTGAATATAATGCCCTTGTGAATAATAATACTTGGACCTTGGTTCCTCTTCCATCACATAGACAGGCTATAGGCAGCAAATGGGAGTTTAGAATCAAAGAGAACCCTGATGGTACAGTTCACAAACTCAAGGCTAGGCTTGTAGCAAAAGGGTTTCATCAAAGAGAGGGGTTTGATTTCAATGAAACTTTCTCTCCAGTTGTGAAACCTATCACTATTAGGTTGATTCTCTCTATTTCTCTTACTCATAACTGGACTATTCAACAGCTTGATGTAAACAATGCCTTCCTTAATGGCTTGTTAGATGAGGAGGTTTACATGGTTCAACCTAAAGGCTTTGAAAGTGTTGATTCTACTCTAGTCTGCAAGCTCAATAAGGCCATTTATGGCCTCAAGATTCCCCATCATTGTGCAAATCATCATCACGATATGGATGAACCATCATGCCTCATCAGTCTCCCCAAAGGGGGGTGAGCATTCACTACAAACAACAATTAGGGTTTCAATCCCTCTCTGAGCTTTAGACAAAGGATCAATCAAGGAATAACATGATCTTTAACTTGTCTAACTCCTCAAACATCCACAAAGGATCAAAAGGACTCCCACTTCAAGGATTAAGCACAAGAATGCTCCCTTCTAGGTGGATCAAGCCTCAAGATCGCCAGTGTCACCAAATTAGGGTTTTGGTTGACCAAGGCCTCCAGATGGAAATTTTCCTCTGGGCATGAGCCAATGCTTCAAAGCATAACCTATGATGCTCCAAAGGACATCATGGACCTAACCATCAAGTCCATTTTGCCTCAGGGGATGCATATATCAAAAATCAGGAATTAGGGTTTCTTGACCTAATTCACCCCTAAGTTGACTTTTGGGACAAAACATGAGCCAAAACCTCAAGAGATGATTTGAGGGTCCCTAATACACTACATTGATCCATTTGCAACAATGGATTGATCCAAGAAGCTTGAGCAACAAGTTTCAAGTTCATCAAAACCACAGTTAGGGTTTCGCGGAAAAAGTCAATTGTGCCTTTGACTTTTGACTAGGACATGCTCCCAAACCCTAGGACATGATTCAATACACCCTATAACACCCATGGAACATGTCCATCAAGTTTGATTTAGGTCAAGGACATGATTTCCTAAAGGATTGCACAGTTTGGAATTCATCTGCTAAAAAGTCAACTGTGCACAAAAGTCAACTTTGACTTTTTGAGATTTTTCACAAAAATGGATTTTTAACCCTAAAATGATGTTAATGTATGATTTGAATCATCATTCATAAAGAAAAATCAAAGAAAGTGGGATAACTTGTAAAAGGAGTAACCATAAAAACTTAGAAAATTTTCTAAGTTATGAACAAAGTGGCAAGGGTACCAACTTTGGAGGATCATAACTCCTAAACCACAAAGCCATTTTTCCCCATCCAAAGCTTGATTTGTATCTCTCATGGTCCTCTACAAAAACTTCAACTAGACCTCATTCCAATTCATTAAGGATTTTGAGTTATGGAATGATCAAAATCACAAAAAGTGAAAATGTCACTTTTTTCCAACACTTAGTGAAATTTTCACTAAGTCAGAATCTGCCTTCACTTTTTCCAAATGTAGAGGGATTTTTCACTTGGATCCAAAAAGTATCAAAACCAAATATGATCAAACAGTTGTTGTATCATATGAGGGCTTTCCAAAAAGGCCAAGAACATCACCAAATTCAATTTGAGCTAAGAGTTATGGTAGTGGCAAAATGCCTTGCTGGAAACTGCCAAGGCAAGGCAGAATTTTGCATTTTTGGTCGATTTGCCAAAATCAGCCAATTCCAAGCCTTGTCATCATCTTGGACACATCTGAGGATCAAATCTAAAGGGGACAATCTCTGAGCCAAGCCTCCAAAGTCCTTAGAACAAGAAGTAGCATGCCAAACCTAGAATTGCCTAAAAGAGGGACAAGACTCCAATTTTGGATTGGAGCATTCAATGCATACACCAAGGTGGCATGGACTGAGCTATTTGTAACTGAATTCAGTCAAGACTTATCCAAGACCAAGGGAACCAGCAGCCTATGCCCTAACCTCTAGTCAATGGCTAGAGGAGACTTGGATTCTCATTGCTCAACATTGGCCAACCCTACTCAGTAGTTGCCATTCACTATTCCTTGCAAAAAAAACTTGCTCTACTATAAAGAGAGCTCAATTGTGATCAGTTTGAGTACACCAAAGCCATCAAACATATGCTTTCCTCAAAATCTCTTGTTTCACTCCACTTTTGCCTTCTAAGGCAAGTCACTATCGGGTTTTGAGTTTGAGAGCTTTTCCAACCAAACCAATCACACACACACACCTCATAAACATCATATAGAAGTGATCCAAACACTTAAACAACATCTGGAACACTGATTTCTCAGAATCACCAGCCAGTTGCTCAAGGTTTCAACCAAGTTGCAGCTGAGATGCCATGAAGTGATCCAGCCATTTTCAATCAAGTCCAAACATTCAAACACACTCCATAGGGTGTAGGGAAGATGTACAGATCATCACAACTAATCTGTAACACCTCCAACTCAAAAATCACATTGCTCTTGCTGTCACGACCTTCAAGTAAACCTAAACTTGGTCATCTCTTAATCTATGCATATTTTCTCGCACAATACTTTTTCCATATGTTCATAATCATGCATAGAATGTTTCCCCTCAATTAATTGCTTTGTTTGAATCGTGTATCAAAATTCTCAGCCTTCATGCAAATTTTAGGGTTCTTGAGGTTTTGTCTTGATTTCTTATTCCATGATAAAAATAAATGAAATTAAAGACCATAGACATGATCGTGAGGTTGAAACGAGCAGATTGATATGTGGTTTGCATGATTCCATCAAGTATTCAGTGAGATTGGAGAGAAAATGCAAATCTGGGCAAAACACAGAACACGCGCGTGTTCTTGGCGCCATTTTTTGAAAATTCAAATATTTGAATTTTGTGATTTTATTTAATTGATTAAAAAATTAATTTCTCTCTGAGTTTTAATGATTTTGAGTTGGTTCTTTTTTTTTAATAATTCACAAAAATGTTAAAATATTTTATTTTCCCGAAAAAAATCCCAAAAATATTATTTATTTCATATAATTGATATTTTTGCAAAGAATTAATATTTTAATTGTTTTTGACATTTAAAATTTTTTTCCTTCTTGATTTTGAAAAGTTTAATGATTTCTAATCATTTTGTAGGTCAAAACTTGATTTATGAAACATTAATCCAAGATCACAATTTGTTTTCCACATGTTAAACAATTTTGGTCATTTTAATTGAATTTTTATTCAATTAAAATACATTTTGAAAACAAATTAGGGTTTTGATTAATTCAACCCTCACAAATCATTTTCAAAACTCTTTGGGCCTCTAATAGAGTGTAAGACCCAATCCCCTTTTAACCAAAACATTTTTGGGCCTCAGATGTTGTACAAGTCCCTCTACGTTAAAAGAAAACCTCAGCGCGATCGCCAGTTCAAAAATAAAACCTTAGGCCTCTCCTCGAGCTATAAGACCCATTCAAAACTCTTGGGCCTCTATTAGAGTGTAAGACCCAATCCTTTGTAAATACAACCTATTTTTTGGGCCTCACTTATTGTATAAGTCCTGTTGTATTTCAAAAGTTCGGCGCGATCGTCGCCCATTTAAAATAAACCATCTGGGCCTCTCCTCGAGCTATAAGACCCATCCAAAACTCTTTGGGCCTCTAATAGAGTGTAAGACCCAACCCCTTTGAAAACCAAATCATTTTTGGGCCTCAGTCATTGTATAAGACCCACGGCGTTTTCAAAACCTCGGCGCGATCGCCATTTCAAAACAAAAATCATCTGGGCCTACCCTCGAGTAGTAAGACCCATTTCTTTTCTTTAAAACTTTTTGGGCCTCTTGAGAGAGTGTAAGACCCATCCCTATGTACAGAAAACCTTCATTGGGCCTCAGTCACTTGTATAAGTCTCTGTATAAATGCGAAACAACAGTGCGATCATCGATAAAACCCTGGGCCTCTCCTTGAGCTATAAGCCCCAATCTTTCTTTTCAAAGCACTTTATCCTTTGATTTTGAATATAATATTGTTATCAAAGTTTTCCTTGTTGAACAAACTAACAAAACAGCATGGAAGCTCTACAACCGAGTAAGTGTTTATACACTTTCATTTACCGCTTTCATATACATATAACTGTATTGTGGGGCTATTTCACCGTAAGTTTTCTTTCATAAACTCATATCAACTGTGTAATAATAGTATAGATATTTAGAATTTCCCCTGCAACTACGTCTAGAACTAGGTAAAGCTGTATCGATCATTCTTAGATAGACAAACTAGATCCCCAATAGGAGCACCAGATACAGTCTTCTCTTCGGCTATCCTCCTTAGGAATTGTCAAGAGACTCTACTCCCCAGAGTTGATCAATTCTCTGTGAATAGCATCTCTTGAGTTTCTTCCAAATTCTCGAACTTTCATGGCTTGATCTATTCTCTGTGAATATCCTATCTTGAACTTCTCGGGGTTTGGGGACCCACAGGCTTCTTAAAAGCATCCCCGCCTCCTCTTGGGCGTTGTACAAGGACTCGTCGGCTTCTTAGAAGTATTCACAGCATCCTCTTAGGCTTCGTATAAATGATTTCTTCCTCCGGGAATGATAGCCTCCTCTAGGGTTTCGTACAAATTGTCCCTCGCCCTCTTAAAAGTTTCCAGCCTCCTCTTGGGCTTCGTACAAATTGTCCCGACGACCTCCTAGAGGTATAGGAACAGAAATTAGTCATCTTAATAGAACAGTCTTTCAAAGAGTCTAGATCCTACTACTACTTCTTTAAGCATAGTACAAAAGATAAAACTCTAGACTTGGACAATCTGATTTCCTTGAGTCTCAAAGACATTCTCAAGTGCCTTTCAAAACTAGGAAATAAAACCCATAGACTCGGACAGTCTCAATACCCGTTGGATTTCCCATTTACTTAAAGAACAGGAAATAATCCTGATCCTCGAATCAAATCCCCGAGTACAGTGTTACTCATATAAGAACTGATTTTCTCTTTAAATCAGCATATTGGACCTGTCACTCAACTTAAACAATTACAATAGCCTCCTCTTGGGCTTTGTACAAATGATTCTCTCCAGCAGAGTTAACCTTTTAGCCTCTATCTCGGGCTTCGTACGAGATACAAAGACTCTCTTGTTGAGTCAAACACTTTTAGCCTCCATCTCGGGCTTCGTACGAGATACAATGACTCTCTTGTTGAGTCAAACATCTTTAGCCTCAATCTCGGGCTTCATACGAGATACAAAAAGACTCTCTTATTGAGTCAACCCCTTTAGCCTCTCTCTCGGGCTTCGTACGAGACACACAAAAACACCCTCTTGCTGGGCCAATAGCCTCCTCTTAGGCTTTGTATAAGAAAAACCCGGTTGATCCAATCAACCTTTTAGCATCAAAGTTGTGCCTCGTTCACAGTACACAAACATCAACAACTCCTTTCCCTTCATCTAATCGCTGTAAGCGGCAAGCCTCTGGATCATCTACATCCATGCCACTGTCCCTCTTTTAGCATGAGAAATTCCTAAGGAAAGATGGCATTGCTCTACACTGAGTTAAAGTCTTCTCCTCTAGGTTGGAAAGCCCCTATAAAGGAAATTATGGCATTACCGGATTCACATATCCCGGTTAAAGTAATTCTCCTTTATAATCAGTCACCGCAATAGTTGTGACAAACAGACCAAATACCCCCTTTAGAGATGACAAATTCTCTCTAAAGTCGAGACCTTTTAGCTTCACATCTTGGGCTTCGAACAAGATACAAATAGACCCTTCAGCTTCACATCTTGGGCTTTGAACAAGATATAAATCACCTTTAGCTTCACGTCTTGGGCTTTGAACAAGAAACCAAAACACCATTTCCTCCCATAGAATAGGAGGAACTACGATCGCTCTGATTTCCCTGTTTCGGTAAACGGGAATACGTAGGCATAAGATTGAAAGAAAAATCTTAGCGAGCACACTAATAAAAAAAAACCTAAAATCCCCTATCTTGACCCAATCTGGTGCAGTATCCTAATTCCCTATGAACCGTCCTGTCATTTCCACCTTAAATAAATAAAAAGCAGAGAAAGGCCCCATTACCATATAGCATCCGTAACTTAACAGACCGTTGTTTAAACTCAGTATGTAAGCAGGGTTAATTGGAGACATCTATTTCCCTTCCTTAGTCAACTCACAATAGGATAAAAAATGAATCGACCTGTAGTAACCCCCAAAGAGCGACAGCGCCTAAGAAACGCGTCCCAGAATCGCTCGCTACAGAAAAGTGGCGCCCACCGTGGGGCTCTTATCTGATTTTCAATCTAGGGTGAAAACCGTTCGAAGAATGGTGACTTCACTGACAACTTCACGAGGGATAGGACTTTTTGTTGACTTCACTAGGATCTTAGGTCAAAACCTTTAAATTGGGAAGGAACCACAGGATGGCGCCTCCGCCGGGGAGCCATTTCCTGTCAGGAACATAGGATTCATAGCTTTTAAAAGTCTAGGACATTAGGACAAATATATATACTGCTTTTCCTAATTGATATATGTGTTTACTTTTCTATTAATGGGAATGCGTGTGATGCCGCATGTGGAAAGATTGAGTATACACCTAGGAAAAACCCCTTTTAGTGGTGCGGAAGCTATCGGAAATAGTTGTCACGCGATACCACCCTCTTCTGAGGACTCTTCGAAAAACACCACCTAGCACGATTCCCGGCCCGCTGGTGTTTTCTCGACAAGAGTTGATGATGATGAGAGACAGGTACAAACATCACTAGTAAACCTTTGGGATGGGTAGAGCCTTGACTCCATGACACCTACCCTTTGACCCCATGTTTTTTCTATGTTTTTGTGTGCTGCATTCATGCATTCATTTAAAAAAACATTAAAAAACAGAAAAAATTTCTCTTCTAGTCTCTCTTTTTTCAAATTAAACTAAGACAATAAATTGCAAATGTCAGAGAAAAAGATTGCGCTCATGGATTTCGGTAGAAGGAGAACTCATAAGTATACCTTCAAGGTTCCAAAACTAGAGGATTTGAGAGGTTTGGCGAGAATGATCACAAACCAAGAGGCTTTCAGAGCCAAGTATGGAGGTCTACTATCTCTATTAAGGGTCAATGTGATTGAGGGAATCATGGAGGCACTCATTCAGTTTTACGATCCGGTTTATCACTGTTTCACATTCCCGGATTATCAACTGGCACCAACGCTGGAGGAGTATTCTCATCTGATCGATTTACATATTACTGATCGAGCTCCACTTTCTGGATTGGAAGAGATTCCAAAGGATCAGACCATTGCAAGAGCAATTTATTTGGATGAGTCAGAGGTCAGGACTCACTTGACCACTAAGGGTGGCATACAAGGTTTTCCAGCCCAGTTTCTGACAAAGAAGGCCCTGTACTTTGCTAGTATAGGGAACGTGACTGCTTTTGAAAGCATCTATGTCTTACTCACCTACGGGTTATTTCTGTTGCCCAACATTAATAACTTCGTCCTTATCAACGCCATTAAGATTTTTCTCATTGGAAACCCTGTGCCGACCTTGCACGCATATGCGTATCATTCTATACACTTAGGGAATTTGTACAACGGAGGGGAGATCACATGCTGTGTACCCCTGCTATACAAATGGTTTATCTCCCATTTGTCTAAGTCTGCTGCTTTTTGGGATCACAAGAGTGCCTTACGCTGGTCGCAGAAAATCATGTCTCTTACCAACTCTGACATAGATTTGGGTAATAGGATTTATGAGGGAATCAGGATCATTGACCGTTGTGGAAACTTCCCCAACATACCCCTCATAGGAACTAAAGGAGGAATCAATTACCATCCAGTTCTTGTTCGTCGTCAATTTGGATACCCGATGAGGCATGTCCCGCGCAACGCTCATCTGGAAGGTCTTTTCTTCAAGGAAGGAGAAAATGACAGAGCACTAAAGACAGAAATAGTGCATGCTTGGAAACACGTTCATAAGAAAGGACGGGAGTCTCTAGTAAAACCGGACTGTGTCTCGGTGGAGCCTTATCTCCACTGGGTACACACTAGAGCTCTCAAGCTAAAGATGCCTTATCCTCGTCACGGAGTTCTTCCACCGAGGGAATCTGTCATGTACTTCATGACCGAAACGGAAAAACTTTAGGTTGCTCTCAACAAAGTTCAACGGGAGAGGAGGTCTTGGAAGAAAAAATACCGCATTCTCAATGTGGAATGTATCAAAATACAGCAATTACTGAAAGATAAGGATGCTCTGATTGAGATTTTGGAGCAGCATGCTGTAGAAAATCAGGATGACCAGAGGAATTTGCTCACTCCTTTCACCTGGCAAAGGAATGACAACCCAACAACGGCCCAAGAGCCCCGGTCCAAGAAGAGGAAAGTACCAGAATCAGCATCCAAGTTCTCTTCAGAGAGGACTCGGGACCCATTAGCTTAGGTTTCTGTTTCTGCACTTTGTAATCTACTGTATTTCCGTTTCTGCAATCCTTTGAATTCAATAAAATGGGGTTTTCCTCACTGTTTGATATTTGCAATCTAATTGTCGAAGTTTATTTTGATTAAACCAAAAAACAATTAATATAATCATTGCATTCATCGTTCTCCAATAACGTATTCCTCTTACCTACGAATCTCACGTTTGTGTCTCGGTTCTAGATTCAAACTGTCTCGTTCTTACAATACTCGGGCCAATCGTCAGAAAAAAATGGATGATCTTGAGGAAGAAAACAGAGAGTTGAAGGAAGAGATCGACGCTCTGAGAGAGGATATGAGAAAGCTTCGTAAGGACATGCAAGCCATGGCAGAAGCTCAACAACAAAGAACTGTGATCTCAAAGATCACCTCAGCGCCCATAGTGGAGAAGTATGATCCTAGGTATCAGATGCCGAAAGATCGTACCTGGGGCATGCCTGTTAACTATATCCCGGAAGGATATGTTCCGCCGATCACTGAGGATCAGGGAATCATAGCAGAAGCCGCTGGGCCTGAAGGTTACAAACTTCGGGAAAGCGAAGATGCCAGAGGCATATTGAGGACTCCTGAAGGTTATAAACTTCGGGAAGCGCCAAGGTTCACCGCCGTAGTCACGGTACCACCCCCTTGTGGTTCACACTGTCCCGGGAGGACAGATTCCACAAATACCTTCTGGTGGAAAGAAAACTATGTTTAACAGAATGGATGAATTCCAGGAGCAGTTCCTGGAAATGCAGAAGGAACTGCAAGCCATCCGCAGTCTGGATTTATTTGGGAAGGATGCCGCACACCTTTGTCTGGTACCCAATGTGAAAGTCCCACACAAGTTCCAAGTGCCCGACTTTGAAAAATACAAGGGTAACTCTTGCCCTCAAAGTCACTTGGTGATGTACGCTCGGCGAATGTCGGCTCAGACAGAGAATCAGGACCTATTGATTCACTACTTTCAGGATAGTTTAACCGGTGCCGCTTTAAAATGGTACATGGGTTTAAACCGTGCTACGATCAGCACATTCAGAGATCTTGGCACTGCCTTCGTCCAGCAATACAAATACAATTTGGACATGGCACCGGACAGAGATCAACTCAGATCAATGTCACAAAAGGACAAGGAAACCTTTAAGGAGTACGCTCAGAGATGGCGTGAAATCGCCGCCCAAATTTGTCCACCTCTTGAGGACAAATTCTGATTATGTTATGTTAAACCCCCACCAATTTTTCACTACTCCTTCTCTTTCTAAAAATTCTGATTATGTTAAACCCCCACCAATTTTTCACTAATCATTCTCTAATTACCAAACTGACCTTATTATTTTCTATTATCCCATTATCTAATTAATTACATCAGATTTTTATTTAATAAAATTCTAATACTAATGTTACTAATAATAATTTTAATAATAATAATACTAATAATAATAATAATAATAATAATATGAAACATACTATTAATAATAATAATAATAACACTACTAACAATTAGGCATGGCAACATAACCCATACCCACGGGTACCCACCCGAACCCGCCCCGAAGTTGACGGGGATAACCCACTTTGACTGGGTTTGGGTTCGGGTTTGGGTTTTTCCCGATTATAAAATATGGGGATGGGTCGGGTAATGGGGACACTAGTATCCACCCCGAACCCGCCCCCGTTCACTTTATTATGTAGATTATTATCTATTTTTGATAATTTAGAATATTAAATATGTGACTAATGTTTTAATATTTTGATTTGTATTTATTATTTAAAACATTTGAAATGTATGTATGGAATTTTTTGAAATTATTTTATTTTATTATTTGTAATGTAATTTGATATTGGAAAAAATAAAATTTTCTATTAAAAAATTGGAAAATTTTACCTCATACCCATACTTTTATCCATATACCCCTACATTTTATAAAAAATATCAATTTTACCCTTATATATTTTTAACTAATTTATTATTCTATTTTTTAAATATTTTTAAAATTTTATTTTGAATACCGGAAGACTTTGCAAAAGAGTTCCGGTACACAAAATAAAAGTTGAAAAATATTTTAAAAAATGACTACCGGAACTCTTTTGTAAAGTCTTCCGGTACACAAAAATTGATTACCGGAACTCTTTTACAAAGTCTTCCGGTAAACAAAATAAAATTTTAAAAAATATTCCAAAAAATGACTACCGGAACTCTTTTGCAAAGTCTTCCGGTACACAAAACTTGACTACCGGAACTCTTTTGCAAAGTCTTCCGGTACACAAAAAAAGTTTAAAAAATGATTACCATAACTCTTTTGTAAAGTCTTCCGGTACACAAAAATTAACTACCGGAACTATTTTGCAAAGTCTTCCGGTACACAAAATAAAATTTAAAAAAATATTCCAAAAAATGACTACCGGAACTCTTTTGCAAAGTCTTCCGGTACACAAAAAATGACTACCGGAACTCTTTTGCAAAGTCTTCCGGTACACAAAAAAAAGTTTAAAAAAAGTTTTAAAAATGACTATCGGAACTCTTTTGTAAAGTCTTCCGGTACACAAAAATTGACTACCGGAACTCTTTTGTAAAGTCTTCCGGTACACAAAAAATAGGTTAAAAAATGACTACCGAAACTCTTTTGTAAAGTCTTCCCGTACACAAAAAAATATTTAAAAAATAAAATAATAAATTACTTCAAAATATATAAGGGCAAAATTGATATTTTTTATAAAATGTAGGGGTATAGGAATAAAAGTAGGGGTATGAGGTAAAATTTTCAAAAAATTGATTTCACTAAATGAATGATGGTGGGGCGGGGATACCCGAACCCAACCCGAACCCATTTGGGACGGGTTTGGGTTTTAATTCCCCATCCCCGTTTGGGTTTGGGGCGGGGAACGGGGATTGTTTGGGGATTCGGGTTTGGGTTTAGGGGAGGTAAAAACCGTCCCCGACCCGCCTCGTTGGCATGCCTACTAACAATAGGTTCCAAATTACTATTAACATTATCCCTCCGTACTCAGACACCCACCCTAAACAAGGCCAACAATTAAAATAAAACCAGACGACTAAATAGTTAAAAATGGGGTGTTACACACACTGTCCCAGGAGGACAGATTCCACAGATACCTTCTGGTGGAAAGAAAACTATGTTTGACAGAATGGATGAATTCCAGGAGAAGTTCCTGGAAATGCAGAAGGAACTCCAAGCCATCCGCAGTCAGGATTTATTTGGGAAGGACGCCGCAGACCTTTGTCTGGTCCCCAATGTGAAAGTCTCACACAAGTTCCAAGTGCCCGAGTTTGAAAAATACAAGGGTAACTCTTTCCCTCAAAGTCACTTGGTGATGTACGCTTGGCGAATGTCGGCTCAGACAGAGAATCAGGACCTATTAATTCACTACTTTCAGGATAGTTTAACTGGTGCCGCTTTAAAATGGTATATGGGTTTAAACCGTGCTACGATCAGAACATTCAGAGATCTTGGCACTGCCTTCGTCCAGCAATACAAATACAATTTGGACATGGCACCAGACAGAGATTAACTCAGATCAATGTCACAAAAGGACAAGGAAACCTTTAAGGAGTACGCTCAGAGATGGCGTGAAATCGCCGCCCAAATTTGTCCACCTCTTGAGGAAAAAGAGATGACAAAGATCTTCTTAAAGACCTTAAGCTCATTTTACTACGACAAAATGGTCGCGAGTGCGCCCAGTGATTTCACCGAGATGGTGGGCATGGGAGTTCGTCTTGAGGAAGCCGTCCGAGAAGGACGTTTGGTAAAAGACGCTGGATCATCAAGTAGTACAAAACGATACGGTAATGCTCTCCCTAAGAAAAAAGAGCAAGATATTGGGAATATCTCTCTCGGAAAGCAAAGGTGACGTTATCAACCAGTAGCAGCTGTGACTCCTGCTATTAACCCTGCGTCTATTCCTACGTATCAGCCTCAGGTTGTCCAGAGCCAACCTAATCAGTAGCAAAGGACACAACAGCATCTCCAGCAGACTCATCCTCAATACAAAAACAACCGTACAACGTGGCCACAAGGATTTGATCCTATACTCGTATCGTACGCAGAGCTATTTCCGTTACTACTGGCCAAGGGGCACATCCAGACTAAGTCCCCTCTTACAGTACCAGAAAATCTGTCTTTTTGGTTTAAGGTGGATCAGACATGCCCTTATCATCAGGGAGGATCGGGGCATAACATAGAGAATTGTCTTAATTTCAAATCCGACGTGCAAAAGCTTGTTAGGAGCGGGCTCTTATCTTTCAAAGATACGAATCCCAATGTTCTCACAAACCCGCTGCCTCAACACGAGAAAGGTGCAGTCAACCTGATAGAGGGAGAGGTTAACAACGTCTATCAAATTCACGATGTACTCTTGTTGAGAACCAATTTGGTCAAGATGCATTGTAGACAGAGTGGATATGGCCATGTGCCACCTCATAATTATCATCAATGTGATGTCTGCTCTAAAAGTAATCGAGGATGTTCTGTGGTGCAGTCAGCTCTACAGGATTAAATGGATCTTGGATGGATCCAAGAGCACCGAGTTCGTGGAGTTAACATGGTCTATACGAATTCCAACGTCATTCAGAACCACGACATTCGTGCAATGAATGTCAACTTGGTGGCGATGCACTCAAGGCAAAGCCAGTATCATAATCTGCCACGGCATGATGTCTGACTTGCTCGGTAAACAAACAGGGATGCTCTTTCGTACAAGAGGCCCTCCAGCGTCAGATGGATCTTGGATGGATCTAGGACTACCATGATAGGAATCCCTATCAAATCAACATGGTTAAAATCTTCGATATTCGCTTGATGAATACCAACCCGGTAGAGTTACATGCTGAGCAGGTCCGACTCGGGTTCCTGATATCACATGATTACCAAAGCTGTAAAGCGGGTTGCGAAAACGATCAAGGTTGTTCCTTTGTCCAGGAAGCACTTCAGCACTTGGTAAATCACTGGTGGATGCCAATCTATATGGATGAAGACACTCAGTGAATTAGTATCAATAACAGGAGTCCTACTCGGCGTCAAAGTCTGGATGTCCGATCTGTGGAAACTAACCTAGTGAGGTTGCATTGCATTCAAAGTGGGCGTGGCCAGGTGCCACCACACAATTATGAATGTTGCAGAGTCTGTTCGGAAAGTAACCAAGGGTGCTACCTTGTGAGAGCAGCTCTTCAGGGTCAGGTGGATCGTGGAGAGATTCGTCCATATCCAGGCTCTGGGCCAATCAACTGGACGCTGAACTACCTTGCCAATCAAATTGAGGACGTTGTCGTAATCTTTGATCATCATAGGACTAGGGATGTTTTTGCCACCATCCCTCTACTTGACGACTCAAGAGTTCCTAACCAGGAATGGATCGAGATTACTTACGATGGTCAGAAAAACCAGAAGGTTCCCATAGTCATCTATTTGTCGGGACCACTACCGTATGAATCAACTAAGGCTATCCCTTACAAATACGGTGCAACAATAATTGAAAATGGAAAGGAAATTCCATTACCCTCCGTCGTGAATATTGCAGACATCAGTCGTGTAACACGGAGTGGTAGAATCTTCAACAGAGGAGTTGGTGAGTCTAACAAAGAAAAGGAATTTCAGACAGAACTTCCCGATCCACCAGTCGGTCAATCCAGTAATCCCGACCTTTCGAAAAATGATGATGAGATGCTGAAGCTCATCCAGAGGAGTGAATACAACATTGTTGATCAACTGTTACAGACTCCTTCAAAGATCTCGGTGCTATCACTTTTACTCAGTTCAGAAGCGCACAGGGAGGCTCTACAGAAAGTCTTGGAGCAGGCCTTTGTGGAATTGGATGCAACAATCAGGCAGTTCGATAGTATCGTCTCTAACATCATTTCCTGCAATAATTTGGAATTTAGTAATGAGGAATTACCTGAAGAGGGTCGCCGTCATAACATGGTGCTCCACATTACAGTCAACTGCCAGGACGATGCTTTAGCCAGCGTACTGGTAGAGACAGGGTCAGCCTTGAATGTTATACCAAAGTCCACTTTGATGCAATTATCCTTCAAAGGCCCTCCGATGAGAAGGAGCGAGGTTGTGGTCAAAGCATTTGACGGATCCAGAAAAACGGTTATCGGCGAAGTCGACCTTCCCATAACTATCGGTCCTCATACTTTCCAAGTCACTTTCCAGGTCATGGACATCCAGGCAACGTACAGTTGTTTATTAGGAAGACCTTGGATACATCAGGCTGGAGCGGTCACCTCGACCCTCCACCAAAAGCTAAAGTTCGTCCAGAACGGTCACCTCGACCTTCCACCAAAAGCTAAAGTTCGTCCAGAACGGTCAACTCATCACAGTCTGTGGGGAACATGCTTTGCTCGTAAGCAATTTATCGTCATCCACTTATGTGGAACCGGAAGGGATAATCGGAACCGAGTTCCAAGCATTTTCGCTACACAGTGGCAATCAATCCAAGGAGGGAACTTCCATTTCCTCATACAAAGACGTTATCAAAGCGGTCGAAGGTGCCAACACAACAGGATGGGGACAACTTGTCATTCCTACTGACAATAAAACAAAAAAGGTCTTGGTTTTTCTGCAACCTGTACCCAGACAGCTGCCAGCGATGAAAGTCTTCATCCCATTCGGAACTTCTTTCACAATGGAGGTTTCCTTCAACCGGTGACTCAAGAAGTACACACTATCAACGAGGAGGATCCCTCTGATACAGATGAGGAATGGAAGTCCTACCTCAATGAGGACGATTATATGTCTCAGGACGAAACACAAACTCCCTTTTGTTTTCCTACACAGAGTCCGAGATTTATACCCAGGTCGGACGTCAAAATGAGGTACGGAGATTGTGATCCAGAAGGATGTCGTGCTCCGCCAAATTCATTAGAGAAAGACACTCCGATGAAGGATAATTTTGACTACACTTACTATGGCCCGATGGATGGTCTGCCAATATGGCAGCCTTACCCAGGAGACTTGGGGCAAGGAAATCAGCCGAACAATGAATATTAGCTGAGCATCATCAAACTGAATACCTGTGTCCCCACCATGTCATGGGATCAACACTCAGGTCGTTCAGAAACTACTCAACATGACGATGAATTCGCAACGTTTACAGGACCAGAATTCATCAACTACGCTTTTCCTGAGGTCAACGTCATCGAGAGAGATGACTCCTCCAGTTCCAAAGAAGTGTGGGACACCTTGGGACAATCGAGTGGAAAGTATGAATTCATGGTCAAGTACACTGCTCTTGAAAGCTCACGTATCAGGCTCGAAGACATCCAGCCAACTGGATGGGGAGATTTACCTGAGAGCACAAATACTCTGCAAAACGCAACAGAGGAATCCTCCTACGACAGCTCTGCCTGGGAGACAGATTCCAATGATCTTGCTCCACCAGAAATCATCGTTATTTCTGAAGACAAATCAAGGAAGGTGCCAGACTTTGTGATTCACCGAGGAGTTCGCTGCCAATGGGTTGCTGTCGATGTTCTAAAGATTGTTCATAAGTCCAAGTAATTGCCGTCTTTAACCTTTCACCCTGCCCAGGTGAAACAGATGTTTTGATATGGCTCGCTTTCTGTAAATTTTCCCTCTTCGCTTCGTCCAAAGCGACATAGCTTTGTTTTATAGGGCTGTAGTTTCAGGAATCGACTTGTTCATTAATAAAATAACGTCGTTCTGTAATTTCCGCATTAATTGTTGTTTTCTCTTTTCGTTTTTCAGAAAATGGTAATCCTAAAAAACAATTCAAATAATAAAAACAAGCAGTAATAAAAAATACACTGCACACACTTACATTTCCTCTATCTCTTCTAAACGCGAATCACGTCATGCAGATTGCTTGTTTTAAACCCCGTTGAAACATACGATCCAATGCCTTCTCCCAACTTTGAATTCCCGGTATTTGAGGCTGAAGAAGAAGTTGACGACGAAATTCCAGAGGAGATCTCCCAACTACTCAGACAAGAGGAAAGGTCCATTGAACCTCACAAAGAGCCGTTGGAAACGGTAAACTTGGGTTCAGAAAAAGAGAGGAAAGAAATCAGGATTGGGGCACTGCTCAGTCCAATTGCTAAAGAGAGTTTAACAATGCTTCTCAGGGAGTTTCCCGATGTATTCGCTTGGTCCTATCAGGATATGCCAGGGTTGGATACCAGCATCGTGGAACATCACTTACCGTTGAAATTGGAATGTCTGCCGGTTAAACAAAGGTTGAGAAGGACTCACCCGGACATGGCCATCAAAATCAAAGAGGAGGTATAGAAACAGATTGACGCGGGTTTCCTCGCTACATCAGAATATCCTCAATGGTTAGCCAATATTGTACCCGTTCCCAAAAAGGACGGAAAGGTCAGAATGTGTGTCGATTACAGAGATCTGAACAAGGCTAGTCCAAAGGACGACTTTCCTTTACCACACATTGACATGCTGGTAGACAGTAAAACAAAGTTCAAAGTTTTCTCCTTCATGGATGGATTCTCGAGCTTTAACCAGATCAAAATGGCGCCGAAAGACATGGAGAAAACTTTGTTCATTACCCCATGGGGTACCTTTTGTTACAAGGTAATGCCGTTCGGTTTGAAGAACGTCGGGGCAACCTATCAAAGGGCCATGACTACTCTATTTCATGACATGATACACAAGGAAATTGAGGTATATGTCGATGACATGATTGCCAAATCTAAGACAGAAAAGGAGCATGTGACCCACCTGTCAAAACTATTCGAGCGGTTGAGAAAGTAAAAACTCCGATTGAATCCCAACAAATGCACATTCGGTGCTCGTTCAGGGAAACTCTTAGGGTTCATCGTCAGCCAGAAAGGGATTGAGGTTGATCCTGACAAGGTCAAGACCATTCAAGAAATGCCTTCTCCAAAAATTGAAAAGAAAGTCAGAGGATTCCTGGGACGTTTGAACTACATCTCCAGATTTATATTCCTTATGACCGCGACGTGTGCGCCGATCTTCAAATTACTCAAAAAGAACCAGGACTACATTTGGACAGAGGACTGTCAAACCGCCTTCGATAATATTAAGGAATACCTGTTGAATCCGTCGATTCTATCACCTCCAGTGGAAGGAAGACCACTGATCATTTACCTCACAGTCCTAGAGGACTCAATGGGATGTGTACTTGGCCAACAAGATGAAACTAAGAGGAAAAAGTCTGCCATTTACTATCTGAGCAAGAAGTTTACCGACTGCGAGATTAGGTACACTATGCTTGAAAAAACTTATTGTGCTCTGGCTTGGGCAGCCAAACGTCTTCGCCAGTACATGATTCGTCACACTACTTGGTTGGTCTCCGAGATGGATCCAATCAAGTACGTCTTTGAAAAGCATGCTCTCACGGGAAGGATTGCCCGTTGGCAGATGTTGCTATCAGAATATGACATAGAGTACCACGCTCAGAAAGCCGTTAAAGGAAGTATTTTAGCCGATCATTTGGCTCATCAACCGATTGACGATCAAGAATCAGTCGGGTTTGACTTCCCAGATGAAGATGTCATGTATTTGAAAATGAAAGATTGCGATGAACCGCTACCTAGTGAAGGGCCGGAACCAAGTTCCCAATGGGGACTAATCTTTGACGGAGCAGTCAATCATTACGGAAACGGAATTGGGGCAATTATCATAACGCCTCAGGGTACCCATATTCCTTTCACCGCTAGACTTACGTTCAAATGTACGAACAACGAGCCCGAATACGAAGCTTGTATCATGGGTCTCGAGGAAGCGATTGATTTAAGGATCAAGAATTTGGACATATATGGCGACTCAGCTCTGGTCGTCAATCAGATAAAAGGAGATTGGAACACATACCAATCGGGATTGATTCCCTACAAAGACTACGCAAGAAGGTTGTTACCCTTCTTCAACAGAATCGAGTTTCATCACATCCCTCGTGAGGAGAATTACATGACTGATGCATTAGCCACCCTCTCTTCCATGATTAGTGTAGGTCAATGGAACGACTTACCTAAGATCGACATTATACGCCTTGAACGGCCCGCTTACATCTTCACGATCAAAGCAGTCATAGATGACAAACCTTGGTATTACGATATCAAATGCTTCCTTCAGAAACAAGAGTACCCACCTGGGGCACTAAGGAAGGACAGGAAAACCCTCAGAAGACTGGCTGGAAGCTTCTTCCTGAGCGGTGACACTCTCTATAAGAGAAATTTTGACATGGTCCTACTCCGATGCGTAGACAGACCAAAAGTAGACATGCTGATAAAAGAAATTCATGAAGGATCCTTTGGCACTCATGCCAACAGACACACAATGGCCAGAAAAATTCTGAGAACAGGGTACTACTGGTTAACCATGGAATCCGACTGCTACAAGTACATGATGAGGTGTCACAAGTGTCAGATATACTCCGAAAAAATTCATGTACCGCCATCACATCTCAAAGTTCTCTCTTCCCCGTGGCCTTTTTCCATATGGGGAATCGACATAATTGGCATGATTGAGCCCAAGGCTTCGAACAGACATCGGTTCATTCTGGTAGTCATTGACTATTTCACCAAGTGGGTCGAAGCAACGTCATTCGCCAATGTAACCCGACAAGTGGTGGTCCGATTTATCAAAAACAATATCATCTGCCGTTATGGTGTTCCAAGCCAGATCATTACTAATAATGGATCTAACTTGAACAATAAGATGATGAAAGAGTTGTGTACTGAATTCAAGATCGAACACCATAACTCATCTCCCTACCGACCCTAGATGAACGGAGCGGTAGAAGTGGCTAACAAGAACATTAAGAAGACCGTTCAAAAGATGGTTGTAACCTACAAAGACTGGCACGAGATGCTACCCTTTCCTCTTCACGGTTATCGTACATCTGTCCGCACTTCAACAGGGGAAACCCCTTTCTCTTTAGTCTATGGCATGGAAGCAGTGCTCCCCATAGAAGTAGAGATCCCATCGATCCGGGTATTGATGGAAGCTAAGCTTACAGAGGCTGAATAGTGTCAAGTCGACAAGACGAACTGAATCTGATCGAAGAGATGCGAATCACGGCACTATGCCACGGTCAGTTGTATCAGCAAAGAATGAAGAGGGCGTTTGACAAAAAGGTCCGACCTCGAGTCTTCAGAAAAGGAGACCTCGTGCTCAAGAAGATACAATCATTTCTCACTGATTTGCGAGGCAAATGGACTCCGAATTATGACGGCCCCTATGTGGTCAAGAAAGCTTTCTCAGGCGGCGCCTTGAGACTTGCAACCATGGACGGAGAGGAATTTGCCTACCCCACAAATGTTGATGTAGTCAAGAAATACTTCGCCTAAATAATTAAAAAAAAAATCATCCCGGTGGATTGGAAATCTCAAAGTACAATCCAGGCAAAAATTAGGGATAATGGCAAGTAACTACGCTCAGCAAAGAGGCAAATCCCTCAGCAGCAGTTACATCATCCGTCAGGAAAACTCCAGTCAAGGTCATCTTCGACAGAAGCTCAGGATGTCCCGAATTCAAAGTTGGTAGAAGGATGACGGTCGTTATGTTTCAACGTAGCCCTTTTCCCTGTAAATTACCATTTTCTAACTTTGTTTATACTCTATGGAATCACGCGCTTGGCTGATCTCCATCCTATCAATAAAATTTGAGCCCTTGTGATTTTGTTTGTAATTCTCATTTGTTTTAGCTTTACAGAACGATATTTTAACATGATCAACGATTCTTGAAATAAAACAAAAATGAATTTACTTGTAAAAACTTTTTTTGCTTTTAGATTAAAAATGGCAATTTCTTTTGACTGTTGAACATCGAAAGAACATCGTTCTTTTCTCCAGAAGTAAGCGAACTTCAAAATGCAGAATCAAAGTACTCCTTCTAAACCAGTACGTCTGAATGAAGGATCAACTGTGTCAGAGACCTTGTTTCGTCTGACACGCGTCGGCCGAGTTCTTACCTCCTAAGCCCGACCAACATAGCTCCTAGCAGGGACTATTTCTCCTAAGCAAGGTAGAATTGCTACTTTTGGACCAACGGTACTTCTTCGCCCCGTGATGGTCGAGTATCCCGTCATGTTCATCCATCAGTCTGTATGTCGCGTCAGTTTTGTCACCATATACATACATACATCATGCATTATTGATTTACATTCATATTGCATCACTGTCACTCTAGTCGGTCTTATCCCCTAGTGATAATAGTCCTCTCAATCGAGTTGTCAGCCCTTTCCTTGTCAGGAAGTGTTGCGTCTGAACAATCTCTCTCCTCCAGTTTATTTCTGGATTAAAGTTGGCTCCTTGACCACTTTGATAACTTGAACCTCTGAAAGACCAGAAAACGTTCAACAAACATCACTCTTCGCCATTGAAGATGATATCCTTGCTTTCCCGGATTAAGGAAAATCCCCAGAGAAAGCCTTTTAATCAGAGATTTGGGAGTACGGAAGTTTTTCTCCGAAAAACCACTCATGAAAAGGTCATTGGCACCTCAAAATTGGATCCCATCATATGGCATTTCTCCGGGAAGATCTCGAGAAAAGTGTGATGTAAGACCCCAAGCGGAAGCAGTCTCTCAAGAAATTCGCTTTCCCCCAGTAGAAACAAATGGCATCTCAAACAGAGAAGTTTGTACACCTCTACAACTCAGACGGATGGGTTCCCCAGCAAGTCTGACATCAAAAGTTTTTCCATCAAATGGCATCTCTCCAGGAAAATTCGGCGAGGAATCCAGGAACTAAAGTTTGTTCCATCAAAAGTTTGTCAATAAAGTTTATTGACAAAAGAAACTAAGACCAGTTCCTTGGTAGGAATCCAGGATCGAGGGGAAGTTTATATCAGAAACTGAGACTAGTTCCTTGGTAGGAAACCAGGATCGAGGGGAAGTTTATTCCAGAAACTAAGACCAGTTCCTTGGTAGGAAACCAGGATCGAGGGGAAGTTTATTCCAGAAACTTAGACCAGTTCCTTGGTAGGAAACCAGGAGCGAGGGGAAGTTTATATTAGAAACTGAGACCAGTTCCTTGGTAGGAAACCAGGAGCGAGGGGAAGTTTATATCAAAAACTGAGACCAGTTCCTTGGTAGGAAACCAGGATCGAGGGGAAGTTTATATCAGAAACTGAGACCAGTTCCTTGGTAGGAAACCAGGATCGAGGGGAAGTTTATATCAGAAACTGAGACCAGTTCCTTGGTAGGAAACCATGAGCGAGGGGAAGTTTATTTCAGAAACTTAGACCAGTTCCTTGGTAGGAAACCAGGATCGAGAAGAAGTTTACAATAGAGACTGAGACCCGTTCTTTGGTAGGAAACCAGGATCGAGGGGAAGTTTACCTTTTCTGAGCATCATTGCTTAGCAAAAGAAGATGAATGCATAAGCTGCCATTCATAAATCACCATCAAAATTTCGGATATTCCGATATTTAATCCTCTTGCACCCCGAATGCCCGAATACCTTCGTCATTCACACCTTCGGGTCCACGAAGATTAAATAGGGGCATCTGTCATACCCCAAATTTTGACCACTAAGATTCCCCATCATTGTGCAAATCATCATCACAATATGGATGAACCATCATGCCTCATCAGTCTCCCCAAAGGTGGGTGAGCATTCACTACAAACAACAATTAGGGTTTCAAGCCCTCTCTGAGCTTTAGACAAAGGATCAATCAAGGAATGACATGATCTTTAACTTGTGTAACTCCTCAAACATCCACAAAGGATCAAAAGGACTCCCACTTCAAGGATTAAGCACAAGAATGCTCCCTTCTAGGTGGATCAAGCCTCAAGATCGCCAGTGTCACCAAATTAGGGTTTTGGTCGACCAAGGCCTCCAGATGGAAATTTTCCTCTGGGCATGAGCCAATGCTTCAAATCATAACCTATGATACTCCAAGGGACATCATGGACCCAACCATCAAGTCCATTTTGCCTCAGGGGATGCATATATCAAAAATTAGGAATTAGGGTTTCTTGACCTAATTCACCCCTAAGTTGACTTTTGGTACAAAACATGAGCCAAAACCTCAAGAAATGATTTGAGGGTCCCTAATACACTACATTGATCCATTTGCAATAATGGATTGATCCAAGAAGCTTGAGCAACGAGTTTCAAGTTCATCAAAACCACAGTTAGGGTTTCGCGGAAAAAGTCAACTGTGCCTTGACTTTTGACCAGGACATGCTCCCAAACCCTAGGACATGATTCAATACACCCTATAACACCCATGGAACATGTCCATCAAGTTTGATTTAGGTCAAGGACATGATTTCCTAAAGGATTGCACAGTTTGGAATTCATCTGCTAAAAAGTCAACTGTGCACAAAAGTCAACTTTGACTTTTTGAGATTTTTCACAAAAATGGATTTTTAACCCTAAAATGATGTTAATGTATGATTTGAATCATCATTCATCAAGAAAAATCAAATAAAGTGGGATAACTTGTAAAAGGGGTAACCATAAAAACATAGAAAATTTTCTAAGTTATGAACAAAGTGGCAAGGGTACCAACTTTGGAGGATCATAACTCCTAAACCACAAAGCCATTTTTCCCCATCCAAAGCTTGATTTGTAGCCCTCATGGACCTCTACAAAAAATTCAACTAGACCTCATTCCAATTCATTAGGGATTTTGAGTTATGGAATGATCAAAATCACAAAAAGTGAAAATGTCACTTTTTTCCTACACTTAGTGAAATTTTCACTAAGTCAGAATCTGCCTTCACTTTTTTCCAAATGTAGAGGGATTTTTCACTTGGATCCAAAAAGTATCAAAACCAAATATGATCAAATAGTTGTTGTATCATATGAGGGATTTCCAAAATTGCCAAGAACATCACCAAATTCAATTTGAGCTAAGAGTTATGGTAGTGGCAAAATGCCTTGCTGAAAACTGCCAAGGCAAGGCAGAATTTTTCATTTTTGGTCGATTTGCCAAAATCAGCCAATTCCAAGCCTTGTCATCATCTTGGACACATCTGAGGATCAAATCTAAAAGGGTCAGTCTCTGAGCCAAGCCTCCAAAGTCCTTGGAACAAGAAGTAGCATGCCAAACCTAGAATTGCCTAAAAGAGGGACAAGACTCCAATTTTGGATTGGAGCATTCAATGCATACACCAAGGTGGCATGGACTGAGCTATTTTCAACTGAATTCAGTCAAGACTTATCCAAGACCAAGGGAACCAGCAGCCTGTGCCCTAACCTCTAGTCAATGGCTAGAGGAGACTTGGATTCTCATTGCTCAACATTGGCCAACCCTACTCAGCAGTTGCCATTCACTATTCCTTGCAAAACAAACTTGCTCTACTATAAATAGAGATCAATTGTGATCAGTTTGAGTACACCAAAGCCATCAAACATATGCTTTCCTTAAAATCTCTTCTTTCACTCCACTTTTGCCTTCTAAGGCAAGTCACTATCGGGTTTTGAGTTTGAGAGCTTTTCCAACCAAACCAATCACACACACGTCATAAACATCATATAGAAGTGATCCAAACACTTAAACAACATCTGGAACACTGATTTCTAAGAATCACCAGCCAGTTGCTCAAGGTTTCAACCAAGTTGCAGCTGAGATGCCATGAAGTGATCCAGCCATTTTCAATCAAGTCCAAGCATTCAAACACACTCCATAGGGTGTAGGGAAGCTGTACAGATCATCACAACTCATATGTAACACCTCCAACTCAAAAATCACATTGCTCTTGCTGTCACGACCTTCAAGTAAGCCTAAACTTGGTCATCTCTTAATCTATGCATATTTCCTCGCACAATACTTTTGCCATATGTTCATAATCATACATAGAATGTTTCCCCTCAATTAATTGCTTTGTTTGAATCGTGTATCAAAATTCTCAGCCTTCATGCAAATTTTAGGGTTCTTGAGGTTTTGTCTTGATTTCTTATTCCATGATAAAAATAAATGAAATTAAAGACCATAGACATGATCGTGAGGTTGAAACGAGCAGATTGATATGTGGTTTGCATGATTCCATCAAGTATTCAGTGAGATTGGAGAGAAAATGCAAATCTGGGCAAAACCCAGAACACGCGCGTGTTCTTGGGTGTTCTTGGCGCCATTTTTGAAAATTCAAATATTTAAATTTTGTGATTTTATTTAATTGATTCAAAAATTAATTTCTCTCTGAGTTTTAATGATTTTGAGTTGGTTCTTTTTTTAATCATTCACAAAAATGTTAAAATATTTTATTTTCCCGAAAAAATCCCAAAAATATTATTTATTTCATATAATTGATATTTTTGCAAAGAATTAATATTTTAATTGTTTTTGACATTTAAAATATTTTTTCCTTCTTGATTTTGCAAAGTTTAATGATTTCTAATCATTTTGTAGGTCAAAACTTGATTTATGAAACATTAATCCAAGATCACAATTTGTTTTCCACAAGTTAAACAATTTTGGTCATTTTAATTGAATTTTTATTCAATTAAAATACATTTTGAAAACAAATTAGGGTTTTGATTAATTCAACCCTCACAAATCATTTTCAAAACTTTTTGGGCCTCTAATAGAGTGTAAGACCCAATCCCCTTTTAACCAAAACATTTTTGGGCCTCAAATGTTGTATAAGTCCCTCTGCGTTAAAAGAAAACCTCGGCGCGATCGCTGGTTCAAAAATCAAACCTTGGGCCTCTCCTCGAGCTATAAGACCCATTCAAAACTCTTGGGCCTCTATTAGAGTGTAAGACCCAATCCTTTGTAAATACAACCTATTTTTTGGGCCTCACTTATTGTATAAGTCCCGTTGTATTTCAAAAGTTCGGCACGATCGTCGCCCGTTTAAAATAAACCATCTGGGCCTCTCCTCGAGCTATAAGACCCATTCAAAACTCTTTGGGCCTCTAATATAGTGTAAGACCCAACCCGTTTGAAAACCAAATCATTTTTGGGCCTCAGTAATTGTATAAGACCCACGACGTTTTCAAAACCTCGACGCAATCGCCATTTCAAAACAAAAATCATCTGGGCCTACCCTCGAGTAGTAAGACCCATTTCTTTTCTTTAAAACTTTTTGGGCCTCTTGAGAGAGTGTAAGACCCATCCCTTTGTACAGAAAACCTTCATTGGGCCTCAGTCACTTGTATAAGTCTCTGTACAAATGCGAAACAACAGTGCGATCATCGATAAAACCCTGGGCCTCTCCTTGAGCTATAAGCCCCAATCTTTCTTTTCAAAGAACTTTATCCTTTGATTTTGAATATAATATTGTTATCAAAGTTTTCTTTGTTGAACAAACTAACAAAACAACATGGAAGCTCTACAACCGAGTAAGTGTTTATACGCTTTCATTTACCGCTTTCATATACATATAACTGTATTGTGGGGCTGTTTCACTGTAAGTTTTCTTTCATAAACTCATATCAACTGTGTAATAATAGTATAGATATTTAGAGGTTCCCCGGCAACTACGTCTAGAACTAGGTAAAGCCGTATCGATCATTCTTAGATAGACAAACTAGATCCCCAATAGGAGCACCAGATACAGTCTTCTATTCGGTTGTCCTCCTTAGGAATTGTCAAGAGACTCTACTCCCCAGAGTTGATCTATTCTCTGTGAATAGCATCTCTTGAGTTTCTTCCAAATTCTTGAACTTTCCTGGCTTGATCTATTCTCTGTGAATAGCCTGTCTTGAACTTCTCGGGGTTTGGGGACCCACAGGCTTCTTAAAAGCATCCCCGTCTCCTCTTGGGTGTTGTACAAGGACTCATCGGCTTCTTAGAAGTATTCACAGCCTCCTCTTAGGCTTCGTATAAATGATTTCTTCCTCCGGGAATGATAGCCTCCTATTGGGCTTCGTACAAATTGTCCCTCGGCCTCTTAAAAGTTTCCAGCCTCCTCTTGGGCTTCGTACAAATTGTCCCGATGACCTCCTAGAGGTATAGGAACAGAAATTAGTCATCTTAATAGAATAGTCTTTCAAAGAGTCTAGATCCTACTACTGCTTCTTTAAGCATAGTACAAAAGATAAAACTCTAGACTTGGACAGTCTGATTTGCTTGAGTCTCAAAGACATTCTCAAGTGCCTTTCAAATCTAGGAAATAAAACCCGTAGACTCGGACAGTCTCAATACCCGTTGGATTTCCCATTTCCTTAAAGAACAGGAAATAATCCTGATCCTCGAATCAAATCCACGAGTACAGTGTTACTCATATAAGAACTGATTTTCTCTTTATATCAGCATATTGGACCTGTCACTCAACTAAAACAGTTACAATAGCCTCTTCTTGGGCTTTGTACAAATGATTCTCTCCAGCAGAGTTAACCTTTTAGCCTCCATCTCGGGCTTTGTACGAGATACAAAGACTCTCTTGTTGAGTCAAACACTTTTAGCCTCCATCTCGGGCTTCGTACGAGATACAAAGACTCTCTTGTTGAGTCAAACATCTTTAGCCTCAATCTTGGGCTTCATACGAGATACAAAAAGACTCTCTTGTTGAGTCAACCCCTTTAGCTTCTCTCTCGGGCTTCGTACGAGACACACAAAAACACCCTCTTGCTGGGCCAATAGCCTCCTCTTAGGCTTTGTATAAGAAAAACCCGGTTGATCCAATCAACCTTTTAGCATCAAAGATGTGCCTCGTTCACAGTACAGAAACATCAACAACTCCTTTCCCTTCATCTAATCGCTGTAAGCGGCAAGCCTCTGGATCATCTACATCCATGCCACTGTCCCTCTTTTAGCATGAGAAATTCCTAAGGAAAGATGGCATTGCTCTACACTGAGTTAAAGTCTTCTCCTCTAGGTTGGAAAGCCTCTATAAAGGAAATTATGGCATTACCGGATTCACATATCCCGGTTAAATTAATTCTCCTTTATAATCAGTCACCACAATAGTTGTGACAAACAGACCAAATACCCCTTTTAGAGATGACAAATTCTCTCTAAAGTCGAGACCTTTTAGCTTCACATCTTGGGCTTTGAACAAGATACAAAGAGACCATTCAGCTTCACATCTTGGGCTTTGAACAATATATAAATCACCTTTAGCTTCACGTCTTGGGCTTTGAACAAGACACCAAAACACCATTTCCTCCCATATACTGCTTTTCCTAATTGATATATGTGTTTACTTTTCTGCTAATGGGAATGCGTGTGATGCCGCATGTGGAAAGATTGAGTATACACCTAGGAAAAACCCCTTTAGTGGTGCGGAAGCTATCGGAAATAGTTGTCACACGATACCACCCTCTTCTGAGGACTCTTCGAAAAACACCACCTAGCACGGTTCCCGGCCCGCTGGTGTTTTCTCGACAAGAGTTGATGATGATGAGAGATAGGTACAAAAATCACTAGTAAACCTTTGGGATGGGTAGAGCCTTGACTCCATGACACCTACCCTTTGACCCCATGTTTTTTCTATGTTTTTGTGTGCTGCATTCATGCATTCATTTAAAAAAACATTAAAAAACAGAAAGTTTTTCTCTTCTAGTCTCTCTTTTTTCAAATTAAACTAAGACAATAAATTGCAAATGTCAGAGAAAAATATTGCGCTCATGGATTTCGGTAGAAGGAGAACTCATAAGTATACCTTCAAGGTTCCAAAACTAGAGGATTTGAGAGGTTTGGCGAGAATGATCACAAACCAAGAGGCTTTCAGAGCCAAGTACGGAGGTCTATTATCTCTATTAAGGGTCCATATGATTGAGGGAATCATGGAGGAACTCATTCAGTTTTACGATCCAGTTTATCACTGTTTCACATTCCCAGATTATCAACTGGCACCAACGCTGGAGGAATATTCTCATCTGATCGATTTACATATTACTGATCGAGCTCCATTTTCTGGATTGGAAGAGATTCCAAAGGATCAGACCATTGCAAGAGCAATTTATTTGGATGAGTCAGAGGTCAGGACTCACTTGACCACTAAGGGTGGCATACAAGGTTTGCCAGCCCAGTTTCTGACAAAGAAGGCCCTGTACTTTGCTAGTATAGGGAACGTGACTGCTTTTGAAAGAATATTTGTCTTACTCACCTACGGGTTATTTCTGTTGCCCAACATTAATAACTTCGTCGATATCAACGCCATTAAGGTTTTTCTCATTGGAAACCCTGTACCGACCTTGCTCGCAGGCGCGTATCATTCTGTACACTTAGGGAATTTGTACAACGAAGGGGAGATCACATGTTGTGTACCCCTGCTATACAAATGGTTTATCTCCCATTTGCCTAAGTCTGTTGCTTTTTGGGATCACAATAGTGCCTTACGCTGGTCGCAGAAAATCATGTCTCTTACCAACTCTGACATAGATTGGTGTAATAGGATTTATGAGGGAATCAGGATCATTGACCGTTGTGGAAACTTCCCCAACATACCCCTCATAGGAACTAAAGGAGGAATCAATTACCATCCAGTTCTCGTTCGTCGTCAATTTGGATACCCGATGAGGCATGTCCCACGCAACGCTCATCTGGAAGGTCTTTTCTTCAAGGAAGGAGAAAATGACAGAGCACTAAAGACAAAAATAGTGCATGCTTAGAAACACGTTCATAAGAAAGGACGGGAGTCTCTAGGAAAACCGGACTCTGTCTCGGTGGAGCCTTATCTCCATTGGGTACAAACTAGAGCTCTCAAGCTAAAGATGCCTTATCCTCGTCACGGAGTTCTTCCACCGAGGGAATATGTCATGTACTTCATGACCGAAACGGAAAAACTTCAGGTTGCTCTCAACAAAGTTCAACGGGAGAGGAGGTCTTGGAAGAACAAATATCGCATTCTCAATGTGGAATGTATCAAAATACAACAATTACTGAAAGATAAGGATGCTCTGATTGAGATTTTGGAGCAACATGCTGTAGAAAATCAGGATGACCAGAGGAATTTGCTCACTCCTTTCACCTGGCAAAGGAATGACAACCCAACAACGGCCCAAGAGCCCCGGTCCAAGAAGAGGAAAGTACCAGAATCAGCACCCGAGTTCTCTTTGGAGAGGACTCGGGACCCATTAGCTTAGGTTTCTGTTTCCGCACCTTGTAATCTACTGTATTTCCGTTTCTACAATCCTTTGAATTCAATAAAACGGGGTTTTCCCCACTGTTTGATATTTGCAATCTAATTGTCGAAGTTTATTTTGATTAAACCAAAAAACAATTAATATAATCATTGCATTCATCGTTCTCCAATAACGTATTCCTCTTACCTACGAATCTCACGTTTGTGTCTCGGTTCTAGATTCGAACTGTCTCGATCGTACAATACTCGGGCCAATCGTCAGAAAAAAATGGATGATCTTGAGGAAGAAAACAGAGAGTTGAAGGAAGAGATCGACGCTCTGAGAGAGGATATGAGAAAGCTTCGTAAGGATATGCAAGCCATGGCAGAAGCTCAATAACAAAGAACTGTGATCTCAAAGATTGCCTCAGCGCCCATAGTGGAGAAGTATGATCCTAGGTATCAGATGCTGAAAGATCGTACCTGGGGCATGCCTGTTAACTATATCCCGGAAGGATATGTTCCGCCGATCACTGAGTATCAGGGAATCATAGCAGAAGCCGTTGGGACTGAAGGTTACAAACTTTGGGAAAGCGAAGATGCCAGAGGCATATTGAGGACTCCTGAAGGTTACGAACTTCGGGAAGCGCCAAGGTTCACCGCCGTAGTCACGGTACCATCCCCTGTGGTGCACACTGTAACACCCCACTTTCCCATTTATGAAAAATGCACAAAATTCTATGAAATAATCAGAGTTTTTGCATCAAAAATAAAGTAGGATGCCACATTCATAAAACCAAATCAAAACTCCTTTTATTAAATGAAATAAAACAGCGGAAATAATTTATTTATTCATTTCACGGCCACATGTCAACAACTTCGAAAAAAAAACTCCACATAAGATCGTGGTTCACCATAAATTCATCGAAAGCAAGATACATAACAAAAACAGAAAGAATAACAAATAACAAATGATTGAAATCCCCATAATTTCTGTGTTACGTATCAGAGCGACTCCTACGACTTGAACAAGCAACACGCACTCCAGCAACCTAAGTACCTGGATTATCTGTACTTCCGAAGAAGCACAGACACAACAACCAAAAAGGGGTGAGAATTACATTCAATACTTAAAGGTGAACAATACATGATAAGAGTAAGTATTCACACACAATCATACAAATTACGACTCACTGGTCCACAAATCATCCCATACAAACAACACATATCAATAATGATGCAATGCGACTCAACATTAGACACAATGCATGTGGTACCAACATCACGGTTCATTCAATCGAACCCGGATAGATCACATACACCCCTACTTGGCAATGATCTATCTCCACCATTCTCCATATCGGAGTACGGATGAATCACATACACTCCTCCTGAGTAATGATTCATCCCACCAACACCATGAAATGCATGACACAATTATGCATATAAAACACATGTACACTAGCATATATATATATATATATACATGTTCACGATCCTCCTGATCACACCTGAATCACACATCAACATCCAACATCATACGATTACTGCATACAATATCAATCAACGATTAATTAATTAATAAATTCCCTAAAATTATAAAATTAATTATTTTCGTCATCAATTTCACACTACTCCAGTTCTGGCATCTAATCCCAACCTCCCAAACCATAAGAACTGCATTGGACGCGAAATCGGGAAAGAAATCGCAGAACACCAAAATTTTCCACGCACACTGGTCATACGCGTACTGACCTGAGCCATACCCGTATTGCCAAACTTCCCTGCCCATCCATACGCGTATCAGACGCGTAAGGCCTTCTGCCTCGCCCTGCCATACGCGTATTGCCTAACCTCATACGCGTATGGGCAGAGAGCCATTTCCACTCTATTTCCATTCTCAGATCTGCATACGCGTATTTCCTCTCTTCATACGCGTATTGCCTCACATTCTGCCTTGCCATACGCGTATTAACATGTGTATTACGCGTACATCCCCTCAGCACGGCCAGCCATACGCGTATCGCCCTCCTTGGTACGCGTATGGGCAGAAGCTGTGAAAATACCCATTTTTCTCATCTCAGTCCGAATTCTACCACTTTGGTCCCTATTCTACCATTCCAAATGATCCTAAAATGAGTTCTACATCAGTTTTATGTCCCATTATTCATCTTACATCTTTTTCTAACATTACTAAATCAGATCTACGAGTTCTATGTCTAATTCCTCTCCTTCAACCTGCACCAAAACCAGATATACAACATAATGCATCCGTACAACAGCAATTGTAACGCCCCAGTTTTGCCAGTTTTTGTCAGTTTTGTCCGTTTTATTTAATAGAGTCGTTTTTTATTATTTTATTATTATATTATTTTATTTCTGACTTTTATGTGAAAATGTGTTATTTTTCATCGTGAATATATTTTATTGCGTTTTGGGAGCGTTGGCGAGATATTTGAGTGTGGGGGTATTTTAGTCATTTCACTTTATTTTGACTAAGTTAGTAAGAATAGGAAGAGAGAAAAATAGAAAGGAAAGAAAGAAGAAGAGAAGAAAAAGAGAGAAACTTGGGAAAGAAGAAAAACTATACAACCGACTTTCTAAACACGATTAAATCGGGTAAGGGTGCGAAACTCGATTATACTATGCTTGTGTATGATTATGTATGTGTGTGATTGTATGTTTTCTTATCTTTACATAGCTTGTGATTCTAGGTTGGAAATGAGAAATATGTTGAGAAATCGATGTTTTCGCGGTTAGAAATCGATGTAAATGTGGTAGATTACTTGTTGCCATGATTAGATTAGGTTCTGATGGATATATGTTGGTTTGGAAATGTTTTGGTTGGAAAAAATATCATTTTGGGTTATGTAACAGCGCTGTAGAATTTCTGGGTTTTCGATCGTTCACCTAGCGAACCTGGGGCGAAGGGTAGCGAAGGCTCGCTAGAGTTGTTCGCCTAGCGAAGGTGCTAGCGAATGCTCGCTAAGGGGTTCGCCTAGCGAACTTTGTATGTTTTTGGTTCTGTTTGTTTCTGCCTTGGTTCGCCAGGGGGGTTCGCCTAGCGAACTTTGTGTCTGTTTTTAGATGGTAGTGGCTTCGCTGGACATTCGCCTAGCGAAGGTGGTAGCGAATGCTCGCTAGATGGTTCGCCTAGCGAACATGCTGGTTTGTGCAATTTTGTTTCCTCATAACTTTTGATCCGTAAGTCGGATCGGGGTGCGGTTGGATGCGTTGGAAAGCTTATGAAGTGTACTTTCTTATAGTATTAGTTCTGAGATTGTTGGCCGATTAAATTATGTCGGGAATTTGGAATAGTGTCGTTTTGTCGACTTTTGTCGTTATAATTGTGTGTAATTGATGTGTATCATGCAATGTGCTGTTGATATGGATATGCTATGACTTGTGTGCTGTGATATGGTGTAAATGCATGTGATTAGATGGTGTGATGATGTTTGTGGCCGTATGGCAAATAAATGCATTGTTTTGGCCTTGAATTGCAAAGCATGATTTTGTTGATTGAGATGATTGCATATAGGTGTGCATTTTGAATGTCATGAGTCATTGTATGCTGAGCATCATGATGTGCATTCTTGTGATGTCGTGTTCCCTAGTGGGTGTGAGCGACGAATCGATTCCAGAGGGAATCCACTATAACATCGTGAGCCTTAAAAATAAGAGGACTTAAAGCGATCGGATCGGATCGTGAGCCATAAAAATAAGAGGACCTAAACCGATGATTATAGACGATCGTGAGCCTTATACAAAGAGGACCTAAAGCGATCGGATTGTGAGCCTTATACAAAGAGGACCTAAAGCAATCCATAAACGTCGTGAGCCTTATACAAAGAGGACCTAAAGCGACAGGGGGAACATCGTATGCCCGACGGGGAGTTACAGTGATGTAACGAGCGATGATTCCAGCAGAGTTCCTGAGTGAACTAGTGTTGAGAAATGTTGGAAGTCGGTACCGCATGTGCATTGCATAGAATCGTTGTGTCGGTCTCTGTGCATTTGCATAAATCATGAATGGATTGATTGTGTGTGGAATTGTGAATGTGATTGATGAGATGAAATGTGTGTTGTTTTGTATTTGATTGTGATGTAGTTGTGGTGAGAATATTTTACTTGTGCATTTCTGTGTTGATATATATAATTATATGCAATTATATTATGATTGTGTTTCTCACCCTTCTGCTGTTTTATAATGCTCTACGAGGTATTGCAGATTAGATGCTGGAGGTCATTTTGTGAAGCTTAGGTCTTCATTCTTTTGTCGGTCAGCTTTGATATGTGACATCGGGTAGTCGGGGTGATCGAGTGTGATTATTTCATTTCATGTATATGTATCTTTTGGATGTACTTGGTTGACTTTGTATATAATAACTTTTTAGGATATATATATATATATATATATATATATATATATATATATATATATATATATATATATATATATATATATATATATATATATGAGATTCAGTTACGGATTTTCCGCTTTCATTCTGTTTCTGAATTGTGGGTGTATTACTACCTAAAGTGTTGCATGTCTTTATGAGCAGGTGTTATATGTTTGTTTCAAATTGATGTGGCGCCCCTTTCTATGTCGTGTTTTAAAAATACTCTGATTAATTGTTATCGTTTTTAATTTAATTGGGGGTATAGATTGGGGGTGTTACATTAAGTGGTATCAGAGCCAGTCCGTGTCAGTTTGTGTTAGTCCTTATTGGTCTTTGTAGTTCGGTGAGATGTTTGTTTAACCATAGTTGCTGTTATTGGAAATGAACAGAATATGGCTGGTAGGAATGACGCTGTTTTGGCCGCTGCTATGCAAGCTATGGCTTGTGCTGTGCAGGGTGCACCTAATGCTGCAGGTAATGATGAGTTCAGGAAGAACAAGCCGTCTGTCTTCAAAGGAAGATATGATCCTGATGGTGCACAGATTTGGCTGAAAGAGATTGAAAGAATCTTCCGAGTGATGGATTGTGACGAGGATCAGAAGGTGAGACTGGGTACTCACATGTTACTGGAAGAAGTTGATGATTGGTGGGTTAGTACTCGTCATGTGTTGGAAGCTGCGGAGGAGGAAGAGATCACTTGGGAAGTGTTTAGCCGGGAGTTCTTGAGGAAGTATTTTCCCGAAGATGTTAGAGGAAAGAAGGAAATAGAGTTCTTGGAATTGAAACAAGGTAATATGTCTGTTGTCGATTATACTGCTAAGTTTGTGGAGCTTGTGCAGTTTTACCCTCATTATGCTGAAGCGACTGCGGAGTTTTCTAAGTGTGTTAAGTTTGAGAACGGATTGCGTCCTGAGATTAAGCAAGCTATTGGTTATCAGAGGATTCGAAGGTTTCCAGACTTGGTGGATTGTTGTAGGATTTTTGAAGAAGATAGTAAAGCTCGTTCTACTCATTATAAGAGTGTGAGTGAAAGGAAGGGGAAACAACCGTTTCGTATTGGTCCGTATGTGACACCAGCTGGTAAGGGTAAGCAAAGGGGTAATTTTGATCGAAGGCAGAGTGAAGGAGGTATGTCTAGTTCTCCGAGATGTTTTAGGTGTGGTGAGTGGGGCATCGTCAGTTTGAATGTAGGAAGGATATGAGAAAGTGTTCTAATTGTGGAGGTTTAGGACATGTCACAGCTGAGTGTACAAGGAAGAATGTGGTGACGTGTTTCAACTGTGGAGAAGCCGGTCACATTAGTACGAAGTGTCCGAAATCGAAGAAAGCTCCAGCGAGTGGGAAAGTATTTGCCTTGGCGGGAACTCAGACCTTAAGTGCAGACCGTCTGATCAGAGGTACTTGTTTTATTAATATTACGCCTTTAGTTGCTATTATTGATACTGGAGCGACTCATTCGTTTATTTCGTCTGAGTGCGCGAAGCGTTTGAATCTTGTGTTGTCTTTAATGGGTGGAGAGATGGTTATTGATACCCCAGCAATGGGGTCAGTAACTACTTCTTTGGTTTGTTTAAGTTGTCCTTTGACCATTTATGGTAAAGACTTTTAAATGGATTTGGTGTGTTTGTCGTTGGAGGGTTTAGATGTGGTTCTGGGAATGAATTGGTTGCAATTCAATCGGGTTCATATTGATTGTTACCATAAGCTGGTAAGGTTTCCTTCTCTTGAGGAAGACGAAGACTCGAGTTTCTTACCTACCAAAGAGATGAAGAAACTTTTGGCGGATGAAGCTCAGTTGTTTGGGTTGTTTGCATCGTTGACTGTGGATAGTCAAGTTTCACTTGATGTGTTTCCTGTTGTGTGTGATTTTCCGGAAGTGTTTCCTGAGGATATTTCAGATGTGCCGCCAAAGAGAGAGAGGTGGAGTTTTCTATAGATCTAGTTCCTGGTACTAGACCTGTATCGATGGCACCATATAGAATGTCGGCATCCGAGTTGGTTGAGTTGAAGAAGCAGTTGAATGACTTGTTGGAGAAGAGGTTTGTGAGGCCAAGTGTTTCTCCTTGGGGTGCTCCAGTTTTGTTGGTGAAAAAGAAAGATGGAAGTATGCGATTGTGTATTGATTATCGCCAGTTGAATAAGGTGACGATTAAGAATAAGTATCCTCTTCCAAGAATTGATGATCGGATGGACCAGTTGGTTGGTGCTTATGTGTTTAGTAAGATTGATTTGAGATCAGGGTATCATCAGATTAGGGTAAAGGAAGAAGATATTCAGAAGACGACTTTTAGGACACGTTACGGTCATTATGAATATTCTGTGATGCCGTTCGGGGTTTCTAATGCGCCAGGTGTGTTTATGGAATACATGAATCGTATTTTTCACGAGCATTTGGATCGATTTTTTGTTGTGTTTATTGATGACATATTGATTTATTCTAAGTCTCGAGAGGAGCACGCGGAGCATTTGCGTATTGTTTTGCAGGTTTTGAAGGAAAAGAAGCTTTTTGCTAAATTGTCCAAGTGTGAATTCTAGTTGTCGGAAGTGAGTTTTCTTGGGCACGTGATTTCAGGTAATGGTATTGCTGTGGATCCATCTAAAGTAGATGCAGTTCTACAATGGGAGGCTCCGAGATCCGTTACTGAAATTCGAAGCTTTTTGGGTTTGGCCGGTTATTATCGACGGTTTATTGAAGGGTTTTCTAAGCTAGCACTACCTTTGACCCAGTTTACTTGCAAAGGTCAAGCGTTCATTTGGGATATTCGATGTGAGGAAAGTTTTAATGAGCTGAAGAGAAGATTGACGACAGCTCGGATTTTGATTTTGCTGAATCCTACTGAACCATTTGTGGTGTATTGTGATGCGTATTTGATTGGGCTGGGTGGAGTGTTGATGCAGGAAGGTAAGGCTGTAGCTTACGCTTCAAGGCAATTGAGAGTGCATGAGAAAAATTATCCTACTCATGATCTTGAATTAGTGGCTGTGGTTTTTGTATTGAAAATTTGGAGGCATTATCTTTTTGGTGCGAGGTTTGAAGTCTTTAGTGATCACAAAAGTTTGAAATACCTGTTTGATCAGAAGGAACTGAATATGAGGCAACAGAGGTGGTTGGAATTTTTGAAGGACTACGACTTTGGCTTGAATTACCATCCTGGTAAAGCTAACGTGGTAGCCGATGCGTTGAGTTGGAAATTGTTGCATATGTCGGTTTTGATGGTTAAGGAGTGGGAACTTTTGGAATCGTTTAGAGATCTGAGTTTGGTATGTGAAGTGGCGTCAGATAGCGTGAGGCTTGGAATGTTAAAGGTTACTAATGATTTTCTGGTGACCGTTAGTGAGAAACAGAAGTTGGATGTGAAATTGGTGGATTTGATGTTGGTTGGAGGAAAAGATGCGAGTAGTGATTTTGGAGTGGATGTTAATGATGTTTTGAGGTTCCGTGGTCGAATTTGCATTCCGGATGATGCGGAGTTGAAAAAGATGATTTTGGAGGAAGGACACCGGAGTAGTTTGAGTATACATCCGGGAGCGAATAAGATGTACCAAGATTTGAAGAAGATTTTCTGGTGGTCTGGATTGAAAAGAGATGTGGCTCAGTTTGTGTATTCTTGTTTGACGTGCCAGAAGTCGAAGGTGGAACATCAGAGGCCTAGTGGTTTGTTGCAACCGTTGGATATTCCTGAGTGGAAGTGGGACAGCATTTCCATGGATTTTGTGACAGGGTTGCCAAACACTCAGAGAGGGCATAATGCTATTTGGGTGGTTGTAGATCGGCTGACTAAATCGGCTCATTTCATTCTGATTGACATCAGTTTTTCTTTGGAGAGGTTGGCGGAGATTTACATCAGTGTGATTGTGAAGCTGCATGGGGTTCCGTTAAGTATTGTTTCGGATCGAGATCCAAGGTTTACCTCGAGATTTTGGGAAAGTTTACAGAAGGCTATGGGATCTAAATTAAGATTGAGTTCGGCTTATCATCCTCAGATGGATGGTCAAACGGAGAGAACGGTTCAGTCTTTGGAGGATTTGTTGCGGGCTTGTGTTCTTGAACAAGGTGGTACGTGGGATAGCTATCTTGCATTGATTGAATTCACGTATAATAACAGTTTTCATTCTAGTATTGGAATGGCACCGTTTGAAGCATTATATGGACGAAGGTGTCGAACACCGTTGTGTTGGCACGAATCTGGTGAGAGGACGGTGGTAGGACCGGAGTTGGTGCAGCAGACTACGGAAAAGGTGAAGCTTATTCGCGAGAAGATGAAGGCTTCTCAGAGTAGACAAAAGAGTTATCATGATCGGAGACAGAAAGATCTTGAGTTTCAAGAGGGCGATCATGTATTTCTGAGGGTTACGGCGGTAACGGGTGTTGGTCGTGCATTGAAATCGAGGAAACTTACTTCTCGGTTTATTGGTCCTTACCAGATATCCGCGGGAGTTGGTGCTGTGGCTTATTGGGTGGCGTTGCCGCCGAATCTGTCGAATTTATATGATGTGTTCCATGTTTCACAGCTTCGGAAGTATGTTCAGGATCCGTCGCATGGGATTCCGATGGATGAGGTTGAGGTAAGGGAGAACCTTACGGTTGAGGCTTTACCGGTGAGTATTTTGGATCGCGAGGTGAAGCGGTTGAGGGGAAAGGATATTGCACTGGTGAAGGTAGCGTGGGGAGGCGCTGCTGAGGGCAATTTGACTTGGGAGTTGGAGAGTCGGATGCGGGAGTCATATCCAGAGTTGTTCATCTCAGGTATATTTTCGAGGACGAAAATTTCTAAGTGGGGGAGAGTTGTAACGCCCCAGTTTTTCCAGTTTTTGTCAGTTTTGTCCGTTTTATTTAATAGAGTCGTTTTTGATTATTTTATTATTATATTATTTTATTTCTGACTTTTATGTGAAAATGTGTTATTTTTCATCGTGAATATATTTTATCGCGTTTTGGGAGCGTTGGCAAGATATTTGAGTGTGGGGGTATTTTAGTCATTTCACTTTATTTTGACTAAGTTAGTAAGAATAGGAAGAGAGAAAAATAGAAAGGAAAGAAAGAAGAAGAGAAGAAAAAGAGAGAAACTTGGGAAAGAAAAAAAACTATACAACCGACTTTCTAAACACGATTAAATCGGGTAAGGGTGCGAAACTCGATTATACTATGCTTGTGTATGATTATGTATGTGTGTGATTGTATGTTTTCTTGTCTTTAAATAACTTGTGATTCTAGGTTGGAAATGAGAAATATGTTGAAAAATCGATGTTTTCGCGGTTAGAAATCGATGTAAATGTGGTAGATTACTTGTTGCCATGATTAGATTAGGTTCTGATGGATATATGTTGGTTTGGAAATGTTTTGGTTGGAAAAAATATCATTTTGGGTTATGTAACAGCGCTGCAGAATTTTTGGGTTTTCGCTGGTTCGCCTAGCGAACCTGGGGCGAAGGGTAGCGAAGGCTCGCTAGAGTTGTTCGCCTAGCGAAGGTGCTAGTGAATGCTCGCTAAGGGGTTTGCCTAGCGAACTTTGTATGTTTTCGGTTCTGTTTGTTTCTGCCTTGGTTCGCCAGGGGGTTTGCCTAGCGAACTTTGTGTCTGTTTTTAGCTGGTAGTGGCTTCGCTGGACATTCGCCTTGCGAAGGTGGTAGCGAATGCTCGCTAGATGGTTCGCCTAGCGAACATGCTGGTTTGTGCAATTTTGTTTCCTCATAACTTTTGATCCGTAAGTCAGATCGGGGCGCGGTTGGATGCGTTGGAAAGCTTATGAAGTGTACATTCTTATAGTATTAGTTCTGAGATTGTTGGCCGATTAAATTATGTCGGGAATTTGGAATAGTGTCATTTTGTCGACTTTTGTCGTTATAATTGTGTGTAATTGATGTGTATCATGCAATGTGCTGTTGATATGGATATGCTATGACTTGTGTGCTATGGTATGGTGTAAATTCATGTGATTAGATGGTGTGATGATGTTTGTGGCCGTATGGCAAATAAATGAATTGTTTTTGCCTTGAATTGCAAAGCATGATTTTGTTGATTGAGATGATTGCATATAGGTGTGCATTTTGAATGTCATGAGTCATTGTATGCTGAGCATCATGATGTGCATTCTTGTGATGTCGTGTGCCCTAGTGGGTGTGAGCGACGAATCGATTCCAGAGGGAATCCGCTATAACATCGTGAGCCTTAAAAATAAGAGGACTTAAAGCGATCGGATCGGATCGTGAGCCTTAAAAATAAGAGGACCTAAACCGATGATTATAGACGATCGTGAGCCTTATACAAAGAGGACCTAAAGCGATCGGATTGTGAGCCTTATACAAAGAGGACCTAAAGCAATCCATAAACGTCGTGAGCCTTATACAAAGAGGACCTAAAGCGACGGGGGGAACATCGTATGCCCGACAGGGAGTTACAGTGATGTAACGAGCGATGATTCCAGCAGTGTTCCTGAGTGAACTAGTGTTGAGAAATGTTGGAAGTCGGTACCGCATGTGCATTGCATAGAATCGTTGTGTCGGTCTCTGTGCATTTGCATAAATCATGAATGGATTGATTGTGTGTGGAATTTTGAATGTGATTGATGAGATGAAATGTGTGTTGTTTTGTATTTGATTGTGATGTAGTTGTGGTGAGAATATTTTACTTGTGCATTTCTGTGTTGATATATATAATTATATGCAATTATATTATGATTGTGTTTCTCACCCTTCTGCTGTTTTATAATGCTCTACGAGACATTGCAGATTAGATGCTGGAGGTCTTTTTGTGAAGCTTAGGTCTTCATTCTTTTGTCGGTCGGCTCTGATATGTGACATCGGGTAGTCGGGGTGATCGAGTGTGATTATTTTGTTTCATGTATATGTATCTTTTGGATGTACTTGGTTGACTTTGTATATAATAACTTTTTAGGATATATATATATATATATATATATATATATATATATATATATATATATATGAGATTCAATTACGGATTTTCCGCTTTCATTCTGTTTCTGAATTGTGGGTGTATTACTACCTGAAGTGTTGCATGTCTTTATGAGCAGGTGTTGTATGTTTGTTTCAAATTGATGTGGCGCCCCTTTCTATACCGTGTTTTAAAAATACTCTGATTAATTGTTATCGTTTTTAATTTAATTGGGGGTATAGATTGGGGGTGTTACAACAACAACAACAGAATTTAAGATAGGACAAACCAATTCACAAATGATTTCATCATCAAACCAATATTACAACCATAAATCCACACAACAGAAATAATCATACAATTTCTTACGGGGTTAAGGACTCCCCACTACCCTATCATGTTAAAATCACCAATATCAAACCCATTCTCCCCCCTTACCTCGAATCTTTGATCAATTTCCTGCGAAATTCTGATGAAGATGATAGCCCTAGCACACCCTTGTTCTTCCTCTTCTTAGTCTTTCTCCTTCTCTCTCTAAAAATTCTGATTATGCTAAACCCCCACCAATTTTTCACTAATCATTCTCTAATTACCAAACTGACCTTATTATTTTCTATTATCCCATTATCTAATTAATTACATCAGATTTTTATTTAATAAAATTATAATACTAATGTTACTAATAATAATTTTAATAATAATAATACTAATAATAATAATAATAATAATAATATGAAACATGCTATTAATAATAATAATAATAACACTACTAACAATAGGTTCCAAATTACTATTAACATTATCCCCCCGTACTCAGACACCCACCCTAAACAAGGCCAACAATTAAAATAAAACCAGACGACTAAATAATTAAAAATGGGGTGTTACAACTCTCCCCCACTTAAATTATTTTTTTCCTCAAAAATATACCTGATGGAAACAATTCTGGATACGACTCCCGCATCCTACTTTCCAATTCCCAGGTCACACTGCCTGCTGCAGCTCCTCCCCAAGCTACTCTCACCAGAGGTATCTCCTTTCCTCTGAGTTGCTTCATCTTGCGATCCTCGATCCTTAAAGGCATCATCTCCACTGTAAGATTCTCTCTGATTTGCACTTCATCCCTTTGAATAACATGGGACAGATCTGAAACATACTTCCGAAGTTGCGACACGTGAAACACATTATGCAAGTTCGAAAGTTCAGGTGGTAACGCCACTCTGTAAGCAACTGTACCAACTCTCTGCAAGATTTGATACGGTCCAATAAACTTCGGATCCAACTTCTTCGATTTTAATGCACGTCCTACACCGGTCACTGGGTTAACTCTCAGGAACACGTGATCCCCTTCACTGAATTCCAAATCTTTCTTCCGATTATCATGATAACTTTTCTGTCTACTCTGAGACGCCTTCATCTTTTCACAGATCATTTGAATTGTCTCAGTAGTCTGTTGCACAATTTCTGGTCCCAGTATCACATTCTCACCTGTTTCATACCAACACAGAGGTGTCCTACACCTCCTACCATACAAAGCTTCGAAAGGTGCCATTCCTATGCTCGAATGATGACTATTATTATACGTGAACTCAATCAATGGCAAATGAGTATCCCACGCACAACCCTTTTCCAACACACAGGCTCTCAGCAAATCCTCCAACGACTGAATAGTCCTCTCTGACTGACCATCGGTCTGTGGATGATAAGCCGAGCTCAACTTCAACTTAAAACCCAAGGCTTCCTGCAGGCTCTTCCAAAATTCTGAAGTAAACCTCGGATCTCTATCCGACACTATGCTCGACGAAACACCATGTAACTTCACAATTATCCTAATATAAATCTCCGCCAGCTTTGACAACAGGAAACTGATGTTAATTGGTATAAAATGAGCGGATTTCATAAGTCGATCCACCACTACCCAAATAGCATCAAATCCTCTCGCCGTATTTGGCAAACCAGTAACAAAATCCATAGCAATACTGTCCCATTTCCATTCCGGAATTTCCAACGGTTGCATTAATCCCGACGGCTTCTGGTGCTCAACTTTCGACTTCTGACATGTCAAGCAAGCATAGACAAACTGAGCTATGTCCCTCTTCATACCGGACCACCAAAACAACTTCTTCAAATCATGGTACATCTTCGTGGCTCCCGGATGAATACTCAAGCTATTCCGACGACTTTCCTCTAAGATTGCCTTTCTCAATTCCACATTATCCGGTACACAAATTCTGCCCCAGAACCTCAACACACCAACGTTATCCACTTTAAAGTCACTATCAGGATCCTCTCCTCCTGTAGGCATCAAGTCCACCAATTTCATATCAAGTTTCTGATTTTCCTTAATTACATCCAAAGAGTCATTATTCACTTTCAACATACCCAATCTAATACTTTCTGGTGTAGTTTCACAAACCATACTCAAATCTCTGAACTGTTCAATCAATTCTATCTCCTTCACCATTAACGCAGACATATGGATTGTCTTTCGACTGAGAGCATCTGCTACAACATTAGCCTTTCCCGGATGGTAACTCAAATTAAAATCATAATCTTTCAAGAAATCTAACCATATTCTCTGCCTCATGTTCAATTCCTTCTGGTCGAATAAATAGTTCAGACTCTTATGATCACTGAATACTTCAAATCTTGATCCATACAAATAATGCCTCCAGATTTTTAACACGAATACCACTGCAGCTAATTCAAGATCATGAGTAGGGTAGTTCCTCTTATGCACCCTCAATTGCCGTGAAGCATAAGCCACTACCTTGCCATCTTGCATTAACACACCGCCTAATCCCATCTTAGACGCATCACAATACACTACGAAAGGATCATTTGGACTTGGTAATATTAACACTGGCGCGGTAGTCAATTTCTTCTTCAGTTCCTCAAAACTCTCCTCACATGCAGCATCCCAAACAAAAGCTTGATTCTTCCTGGTTAGCTGAGTCAATGGCAATGCCAATTTAGAAAACCCTTCAATGAATCTTCTATAGTAACCTGCCAAACCCAAAAAGCTTCTAATCTCTGTCGCTGTCTTCGGAGCTTCCCATTGAAGTACTGCACTTACTTTAGATGGGTCCACCGCTATTCCATCACCAGAAATAACATGACCCAAGAAACTCACAGTCTTCAACCGGAATTCACACTTCGAGAACCTTGCAAACAATTTATTATCTTTCAACACCTTCAATGCAATTCTCAAGTGTCCTGCATGATCTTCATCAGACTTAGAATAAATCAGTATGTCATCAATAAATACCACAATAAACTGATCCAGATAAGAGTGGAAGATACGATTCATATATTCCATAAACACACCCGACGCATTAGACACTCCGAAAGGCATCACTGCATATTCGTAATGTCCGTAGCGAGTTCTGAAAGCAGTCTTCTGAATATCGCCTTCCTTTACTCTAATCGGATGGTAACCCGACCTCAAATCAATTTTGCTGAAAACACGAGCTCCTACCAGCTGATCCATTAAGTCATCAATCCTCGGAAGTGGATACTTATTCTTAATGGTCACTTTATTCAACTGACGGTAATCAATGCACAGACGCACACTACCATCCTTCTTTTTCACTAATAACACTGGAGCTCCCCACGGCGACACACTTGGTCTAATAAATTTCTTATCGAGAAATTCTCCGACCTGAGATTTCAACTCTGCCAATTCTGATGCAGACATCCTGTACGGTGCCATAGAGATAGGTCTGGTACCCGGTACAAGATCAATAGTGAATTCAACTTCCCTTGTCGGAGGCAATTCTGTGATGTCGTCTGGAAACACTTCAGGAAATTCATTCACTACTGGTAATTCATTAACTGAACTCTTGCTTTCAACAGACAACGAGGCAAACACTGCAAATAGCTTCGCTTCATCTTCCAACAACGCCCTCAACTCCCTGCTAGATAGTGAATCTGCTAATGCTTCCTCTTCCGGAGTAAGAAACAGTAACGTCTTCCTGAAGCAATCAATATAAACTCGGTTGAACTCCAACCAGTTCATCCCCAAAATAACATCGAGATTACCGAGTGGCAAACAAATCAAGTCCACTCTGAAATCTCTACCAAACATGGTCAGCGGACACTTCAAACACACGAAAAAAGCAACCACGGAACCAATAGATGGAGTTTCAATCGTCATCCTCTGCTCTAGAGTAGACGACACGATCCCTAATCTCTTCACACAGTCAACAGAAATAAACGAGTGTGTTGCACCCGTGTCAATGATAGCAATTAAAGGAATATCATTAATAAAGCAAGTACCTTTGACGGAACGCTCTTCATCAGTGGATTGAGCTCCCGCCAAGGCAAACACTTTTCCACCGGCCTGAGCTTTCTTCGGCTTCTCACAGTGAGTGCTGATGTGAACTTTTTCACCGCAATTATAACAGGTTGGCGTAGTGGCCCTACAATCTTCTATATCATGACCCGGTTTACCACACTTGAAACACTTCTTCACCTCATTCGGACAGTTGTTAGCACGGTGACCCGCGCCACCACATCGGAAGCACGTGAGAGTATCAGAACCTACTCCTTTCTCTTTTGGTTTCTTTCCTACGTCAGTTTTCTGTTTCCCCTTATCAGCTGGAGCACTGTAAGGAGTACCTCCAAACCTCTGCTTACCCTTCTTCTCATTTACAGCTTTGTAATGAGCAATTCTGGCTCTGTTATCATTGTCATAAATTCTGCTTCTGCTTTCCAGCTCTGGATAATTTCTTATCTTCTGACAAGCAATGCCCAGTTTGATCTCGGGACGCAGCCAATTTTCAAACTTCAAGCACTTCGAAGTCATAGCTTCCTCAGTATTATAATGAGCACAATACTGTACCAATTCCTCAAATTGGGCAGCATACTCAGCAACTGTCTTATCACCCTGTTTTAGCTCCAAAAATTCAACCTCCTTTACACTACGAATGTCTTCCGAAAAATACTTTTCCAGAAAATCAGCTTGAAACACTGCCCAAGTAATCTCAGTACCCGCAACTTCCAATCTCTGACGACTATTATCCCACCAGGCCTCAGCTTCCCCTTCCAGCATATGAGTAACAAACCGTACCTTCTGAGCATCACTGCACTCCATGGTCCTGAAGATCTTCTCGACATCCTTCAGCCACTTCTGTGCAGCCTCTGGATCCAAGATACCTCCCTCATAAGTAGGCGGCTTGTTGCTCTGGAACTGTGCTAAGTCACGAAACTGAGCACCTCCAGCCTGATTGGCGTTCTCTACAGCTTGTGTCATGGCTTGCATAGCAGCAGCAAGAGCAGAATCATTCCTTCCTGCCATACTGTTCAACAATCAACATATGGTCAGAACACACAACGACTCCTTTACTAAGGACAGACTCAACTACTACACCTGGCCGAACCGACCGACCTGCTCTGATACCAATTGTAACACCCCACTTTCCCATTTATGAAAAATGCACAAAATTCTATGAAATAATCAGAGTTTTTGCACCAAAAATAAAGTAGGATGCCACATTCATAAAACCAACATCAAAACTCCTTTTATTAAATGAAATAAAACAGCGAAAATAATTTATTTATTCATTTCACGGCCACATGCCAACAACTTCAAAAAAAAAAACTCCATATAAGATCGTGGTTCACCATAAATTCATCGAAAGCAAGATACATAACAAAAAAAGAAAGAATAACAAATAACAAATGATTGAAATCCCCATAATTCCCGTGTTACGTATCAAAGCGACTCCTACGACTCGAACAAGCAACACGCACTCCAGCAACCTAAGTACCTGGATTATCTGTACTTCCGAAGAAGCACAGACACAACAACCAAAAAGGGGTGAGAATTACATTCACTACTTAAAGGTGAACAATACATGATAAGAGTAAGTATTCACACACAATCATACAAATTACGACCCACTGGTCCACAAATTATCCCATACAAACAACACATATCAATAATGATGCAATGCGACTCAACATTAGACACAATGCATGTGGTACCAACATCAAGGTTCATTCAATCGAACCCGGATATATCACATACACCCCTACTTGGCAATGATCTATCTCCACCATTCTCCATATCGGAGTACGGATGAATCACATACACTCTTCCTGAGCAATGATTCATCCCACCAACACCATGAAATGCATGACACAATTATGCATATAAAACACATGTACACTAGCATATATATATATATATATATATATATATATATATATATATATATATATACATGTTCACAATCCTCCTGATCACACCTGAATCACAGATCAACATCCAACATCATACGATTACTTCACACAATATCAATCAACGGTTAATTAATTAATTAATTCCCTAAAATTATAAAATTAATTGTTTTCGTCATCAATTTCACACTACTCCAGTTCTGGCATCTAATCTCAACCTCCCAAACCATAAGAACTGCATTGGACGCGAAATCGGGAAAGAAATCGCAGAACACCAAAATTTTCCACGCACACTGGTCATACGCGTACTGACCTGAGCCATACGCGTATTGCCAAACTTCCCTGCCCATCCATACGCGTATCAGATGCGTAAGGCCTTCTGCCTCGCCCTGCCATACGCGTATTGCCTAACCTCATACGCGTATGGGCAGAGAGCCATTTCCACTCTATTTCCATTCTCAGATCTGCATACGCATATTTCCTCTCTTCATACGCGTATTGCCTCACATTCTGCCTTGCCATACGCGTATTAACACGTGTATTACGCGTACAACCCCTTAGCACGGCTAGCCATACGCGTATCGCCCTCCTTACTACGCGTATGGGCATAAGCTGTGAAAATACCCATTTTTCTCATCTCAGTCCGAATTCTACCACTTTGGTCCCTATTCTACCATTCCAAATGATCCTAAAATGAGTTCTACATTAGTTTTATGTCCCATTATTCATCTTACATCTTTTTCTAACATTACTAAATCAGATCTACGAGTTCTATGTCTAATTCCTCTCCTTCAACCTGCACCAAAACCAGATCTGCAACATAATGCATCCATACAACAGCAACAACAACAGAATTTAAGATAGGACAAACCAATTCACAAATGATTTCATCATCAAACCAATCTTACAACCATAAATCCACACAACATAAATAATCATACAATTTCTTACGGGGTTAAGGACTCCCCACTACCCTATCATGTTAAAATCACCAATATCAAACCCATTCTCCCCCCTTACCTCGAATCTTTGATCAATTTCCTGCGAAATTCTGATGAAGATGATAGCCCTAGCACACCCTTGTTCTTCCTCTTCTTAGTCTTTCTCCTTCTCTCTCTAAAAATTCTGATTATGCTAAACCCCCACCAATTTTTCACTAATCATTCTCTAATTACCAAACTGCCCTTATTATTTTCTATTATCCCATTATCTAATTAATTACATCAGATTTTTATTTAATAAAATTATAATACTAATGTTACTAATAATAATTTTAATAATAATAATACTAATAATAATGATAATAATAATATGAAACATACTATTAATAATAATAATAATAACACTACTAACAATAAGTTCCAAATTACTATTAACATTATCCCTCAGTACTCAGACACCCACCCTAAACAAGGCCAACAATTAAAATAAAACCAGACGACTAAATAATTAAAAATGGGGTGTTACACACACTGTCCCGGGAGGACAGATTCCACAGATACCTTCTGGTGGAAAGAAAACTATGTTTGACAGAATGGATGAATTCCAGGAGCAGTTCCTGGAAATGCAGAAGGAACTGCAAGCTATCCGCAGTCAGGATTTATTTGGGAAGGACGCCGCAGACCTTTGTCTGGTCCCCAATGTGAAAGTCCCACACAAGTTCCAAGTGCCCGAGTTTGAAAAATACAAGGGTAACTATTGCCCTCAAAGTCACTTGGTGATGTACGCTCGGCGAATGTCGACTTAGACAGAGAATCAGGACCTATTGATTCACTAATTTCAGGATAGTTTAACCGGTGCCACTTTAAAATGGTACATGGGTTTAAACCGTGCTACGATCAGAACATTCATAGATCTTGGCACTGCCTTCGTCCAACAATACAAATATAATTTGGACATGGCACCGGACAGAGATCAACTCAGATCAATGTCACAAAAGGACAAGGAAACCTTTAAGGAGTACGCTCAGAGATGGCGTGAAATCGCCGCCCAAATTTGTCCACCTCTTGAGGAAAAAGAGATGACAAAGATCTTCTCAAAGACCTTAAGCTCATTTTACTACGACAGAATGGTCGCCAGTGCGCCCAGTGATTTCACCGAGATGGTGGACATGGGAGTTCGTCTTGAGGAAGTCGTCCGAGAAGGACGTTTGGTAAAAGAAGCTGGATCATCAAGTAGTACAAAACGATACGGTAATGCTCTCCCTAAGAAAAAAGAGCAAGATATTGGGAATATCTCTCTCGGAAAGCAAAGGCGACGTTATCAACCAGTAGCAGCTGTGACTCCTGCTATTAACCCTGCGTCTATTCCTACGTATCAGCCTCGGGTTGCGCAGAGCCAACCTAATCAGCAGCAAAGGACACAACAACCTCTCCAGCAGGCTCGTCCTCAATACAACAACAACCGTACAACGCAACCACAAGGATTTGATCCTATACCCGTATCGTACGCAGAACTATTTCCGTTACTACTGGCCAAGGGGTACATCCAGACTAAGTCCCCTCTTACAGTACCGGAAAATCCGCCTTTTTGGTTTAAGGTGGATCAGACATGCCCTTATCATCAAGGAGGATAGGGGCATAACATAGAGAATTGTCTTAATTTCAAATCCGACGTGCAAAAGCTTGTTAGGAGCGGGCTCTTATCTTTCAAAGATACGAATCCCAATGTTCTCACGAACCCGCTGCCTCAACACGAGAAAGCTGCAGTCAACCTGATAGAGGGAGAGGTTAACAACGTCTATCAAATTCACGATGTACTCTTGTTGAGAACCAATTTGGTCAAGATGCATTGTAGACAGAGTGAATATGGCCATGTGCCACCTCATAATTATCATCAATGTGATGTCTACTCTAAAAGTAATCGAGGATGTTCTGTGGTGCAGTCAGCTCTACAGGAATAGATGGATCTAGGATGGATCCAAGAGCACCTAGTTCGTGGAGTTAACATGGTCTATACGAATTCCAACGTCATTCAGAACCACGACATCCGTGCAATGAATGTCAACTTGGTGGCGATGCACTCAAGGCAAAGCCAGTATCATAATCTGCCACGACATGATTATAATTCTTTTCTGACTTGTTCGGTAAACAAACAGGGATGCTCTTTCGTACAAGAGGCACTCCAGCGTCAGATGGATCTTGGATGGATCCAGGACTACCATGATAGGAATCCCTATCAAATCAACATGGTTCAAATCTTCGATATTCGCTTGATGAATACCAACCTGGTAGAGTTACATGCTGAGCAGGTCCGACTCGGGTTCCTGATATCACATGATTACCAAAGCTGTAAAGTAGGTTGCGAAAATGATCAAGGTTGTGCCTTTGTCCAGGAAGCACTTCAGAACTTGGTAAATCACTGGTGGATGCCAATCTATATGGATGAAGACACTCAGCGAATTAGTATCAATAACAAGAGTCCTACTCGGCGTCAAAGTCCAGATGTCCGATCTGTGGAAACTAACCTAGTGAGGTTGCATTGTATTCAAAGTGGGCGTGGCCAGGTGCCACCACACAATTATGAACGTTGTAGAGTCTGTTCAGAAATTAACCAAGGGTGCTACCTTGTTAGAGCAGCTCTTCAGGGTCAGGTGGATCGTGGAGAGATTGGTCCATATCCAGGCTCCGGGCCAATCAACTGGACGCCGAACTACCTTGCCAATCAAATTGAGGATGGTTGTCGTAATCTCTGATCATCATAGGACTATGGATGTTTTTGCCATCATCCCTCTACTTGACGACTCAAGAGTTCCTAACCAGGAACGGATCGAGATTACTTACGATGGTCAGAAAAACCAGAAGGTTCCCATAGTCATCTATCTGTCGGGACCACTACCGTATGAATCAACTAAGGTTATCCCTTACAAATACGGTGCAATGATAATTGAAAATGGAAAGGAAATTCCATTACCCTCCGTCGTGAATATTGCAGACATCAGTCGTGTAACACGGAGTGGTAGAATCTTCAACAGAGGAGTTGGTGAGTCTAACAAAGAAAAGGAATTTCAGACAGAACTTCCCGATCCACCAGTTGGTCAATCCAGCAATCTCGACCTTTCGAAAAATGATGATGAGATGCTGAAGCTCATCCAGAGGAGTGAATATAACATTGTTGATCAACTGTTACAGACTCCTTCGAAGATCTTGGTGCTATCACTTTTACTCAGTTTAGAAGCGCACATGGAGGCTCTACAGAAAGTCTTGGAGCAGGCCTTTGTGGAACAGGATGTAATAATTAGGCAGTTCGATAGTATCGTCCCTAACATCATTTCCTGCAATAATTTGGGATTTTGTAATGAGGAATTACCTGAAGAGGGTCACCGTCATAACATGGCGCTCAACATTACAGTCAACTGCCAGGACGATGATTTAGCCAGCGTACTGGTAGACACAGGGTCAGCCCTGAATGTTATGCCGAAGTCCACTTTGATGCAATTATCCTTCAAAGGCCCTCCGATGAGAATCAACGAGGTTGTCGTCAAAGCATTTGACGGATCCAGAAAAACGGTTATCGGCGAAGTCGACCTTCCCATAATTATCGGTCCTCATACTTTCCAAGTCACTTTCTAGGTCATGGACATCCGGGCAACGTACATTTGTTTATTAGGAAGACCTTGGATACATCAGGCTTGAGCGGTCACCTCGACCCTCCACCAAAAGCTAAAGTTCGTCCAAAACGGTCAACTCATCACAATCTGTGGGGAACAGGCTTTGCTCGTAAGCAATTTATCGTCATCCACTTATGTGGAACCGAAAGGGATAATCGGAACCCAGTTCCAAGCGCTTTCGCTACACAGTGGCGATCAATCCAAGGAGGGAACTTCCATTTCCTCATACAAAGACGCTATCAAAGCGGTCGAAGGTGCCAACACAATATGATGGGGACAACTTGTCATTCCTACTGAAAATAAAACAAAGAAGGGTCTTGGTTTTTCTGCAACCTATACCCAGACAGCTGCCAGCGATGAAAGTCTTCATCCTATTCGGAAATTCTTTCACAATGGAGGTTTCCTTCAACCGGTGACTCAAGAAGTACACACTATCAACGAGGAAGATCCCTCTGACACAGATGAGGAATGGAAGTCCTACCTCAATGAGGACGGTTATATGTCTCAGGACGAAACGCAGACTCCCTTTTGTTTTCCTACAGAGTCTGAGATTTATACCCAGGTCGGACGTCGAAATGAGGTACGGAGATTGTGATCCAGAAGGATGTCGTGCTCCGCCAAATTCATTAGAGAAAGACACTCCGATGAAGGGAAATTTTGACTACACTTACTATGGCCCGATGGATGGTCTGCCAATGTGGCAGCCTTACCCAGGAGACTTGGGGCAAGGAAATCAGCCGAACAATGAAAATCAGTTGAGCATCATCGAACAGAATACCTGTGTCCCCACCATGTCATGGGATCAACACTCAGGTCGTTCAGAAACTACTCAACATGACGATGAATTCGCAACGTTTGCAGGACTCGAATTCATCAACTACGCTTTTCCTGAGGTCAACGTCATCGAGAGAGATGACTCCTCCAGTTCCAAAGAAGTGTGGGACACCTTGGGACAATCGAGTGGAAAGTACGACTTCATGGTCAAGTACACTACTCCTGAAAGCTCTCGTATCAGGCTCGAAGACATCCAGCCAACTGGATGGGGAGATTTACCTGAGAGCACAAATACTTTGTAAAACGCAACAGAGGAATCCTCCTACGACAACTCTACCTGGGAGACAGATTCCAATGATCCTGCTCCACCAGAAATCAACGTTATTTTTGAAGACAAATCAAGTAAGGTGCTAGACTTTGTGATTCACCGAGGAGTTCTCCGCCAATGGGTTGCTGTCGATGTTCCGAAGATTGTTCATAAGTCAAAGTAATTGTCGTCTTTAACCTTTCACCCTGCCCAAGTGAAATGGATGTTTTGATAGGGCTCGCTTTCTGTAAATTTTCCCTCTTCGCTTCGCCCAAAGCGACAGAGCTTTGTTTTATAGGGTTGTAGTTTCAGGAATCGACTTATTCATTAATAAAATAACGTCGTTCTGTAATTTCTGCATTAATTGTTGTTTTCTCTTTTCGTTTTTCAGAAAATGGTAAACCTAAAAAACAATTCAAATAATAAAAACAAGCAGTAATAAAAAATACACTGCACACACTTACATTTCCTCTATCTCTTCTAAACACGAATCACGTCATGCAGATTGCTTGTTTTAAACCCCGTTGAAACATACGATCCGATGCCTTCTCCCGACTTTGAATTCCCAGTATTTGAGGCTAAAGAAGAAGATGACGACGAAATTCTAGAGGAGATCTCCCGACTACTCAGACAAGAGGAAAGGTCCATTGAACCTCACAAAGAGCCGTTGGAAATGGTAAACTTGGGTTCAGAAAAAGAGAGGAAAGAAATCAGGATTGGGGCACTGCTCAGTCCAATTGCTAAAGAGAGTTTAACAAAGCTTCTCAGGGAGTTTCTCGATGTATTCGCTTGGTCCTATTAGGATATGCCAGGGTTGGATACCAGCATCGTGGAACATCACTTACCGTTGAAATCAGAATGTCCGCCGGTTAAACAAAGGTTGAGAAGGACTCACCCGAACATGGCCATTAAAATCAAAGAGGAGGTACAGAAACAGATTGACGCGGGTTTCCTCGCTACATCAGAATATCCTCAATGGTTAGCCAATATTGTACCCATTCCCAAAAAGGACGGAAAGGTCAGAATGTGTGTCGATTACAGAGATCTGAACAAGGCTAGTCCAAAGGACGACTTTCCTTTACCACACATTGACATGCTGGTAGACAGTACATCAAAGTTCAAAGTTTTCTCCTTCATGGATGGATTCTCGGGCTATAACCAGATCAAAATGGCGCCGAAAGACATGGAGAAAACTTTGTTCATTACCCCATGGGGTAATTTTTGTTACAAGGTAATGCCGTTCGGTTTGAAGAACGTCGGGGAAACCTATCAAAGGGCCATGACTACTCTGTTTCATGACATGATACACAAGGAAATTGAGGTATATGTCGATGACATGATTGCCAAATCTAAGACAGAAGAGGAGCATGTGACCCACCTGTCAAAACTATTCGAGCGGTTGAGAAAGTACAAACTCCGCTTGAATCCCAACAAATGCACATTCGGTGTTCATTCAGGGAAACTCTTAGGGTTCATTGTCATCCAGAAAGGGATTGAGGTTGATCCTGACAAGGTCAAGGCCATTCAAGAAATGCCTTCTCCAAAAACTGAAAAGCAAGTCAGAGGATTCCTGGGACGTTTGAACTACATCTCCAGATTTATATTCCTTATGACCGCGACGTGTGCGCCGATCTTCAAATTACTAAAAAAGTACCAGGATTGCGTTTGGACAGAGGACTGTCAAACCGCCTTCGACAGTATTAAGGAATACCTGTTGAATCCACCGATTCTATCACCTCCAGTGGAAGGAAGACCACTGATCATTTACCTCACAGTCCAAGAGAACTCAATGGGATGTGTACTTGGCCAACAAGACGAAACTAAGAGGAAAGAGTCTGCCATTTACTATTTGAGCAAGAAGTTTACCGACTGCGAGATTCGGTACACTATGCTTGAAAAAACTTGTTGTGCTCTGGCTTGGGCAGCCAAACGTCTTCGCCAGTACATGATTCGTCACACTACATGGTTGGTCTCCGAGATGGATCCAATCAAGTACGTCTTTGAAAAGCCTGCTCTCACGGGAAGGATTGCCCGTTGGCAGATGTGGCTATCGGAATATGACATAGAGTACCACGCTCAGAAAGCCGTTAAAGGAAGTATTTTAGCCGATCATTTGGCTCATCAATCGATTGACGATCAAGAATCAGTCGGGTTTGACTTCCCAGAGGAAGATGTCATGTATTTGAAAATGAAAGATTGCAATGAACCGCTACCCAGTGAAGGGTCGGAACCAGGTTCCCAATGGGGACTAATCTTTGACGGAGCAGTCAATCATTACGGAAACGGAATTGGGGCAATTATCATAACACCTCAGGGTACCCACATTCCTTTCACCGCTAGACTTACGTTCAAATGTACGAACAACGAGGCCGAATACGAAGCTTGTATCATGGGTCTCGAGGAAGCGATTGATTTAAGGATCAAGAATTTGGACGTATATGGCGACTTAGCTCTGGTTGTCAATCAGATAAAAGGAGATTGTAACACATACCAATCGGGATTGATTCCCTACAAAGACTACGCAAGAAGGTTGTTACCCTTCTTCAACAGAATCGAGTTTCATCACATCCCTCGTGAGGAGAATCACATGGCTGATGCATTAGCCACCCTCTCTTCCATGATTAGTGTAGGTCAATGGAACGACTTACCTAAGATCGACATTATGCGCCTTGAACGGCCCGCTTACATCTTCACGATCGAAGCAGTCATAGATGACAAACCTTGGTATTACGATATCAAATGCTTCCTTCAGAAACAAGAGTACCCACCTGGGGCACTAAGGAAGGACAGGAAAACCCTCAGAAGACTGGATGGAAGCTTCTTCCTGAGCGGTGACACTCTCTATAAGAGAAATTTTGACATGGTCCTACTCCGATGCGTAGACAGACCAGAAGCAGACATGCTGATAAAAGAAATTCATGAAGGATCCTTTGGCACTCATGCCAACGGACACACAATGGCCAGAAAAATTCTGAGAGCAGGGTACTACTGGTTAACCATGGAATCTGACTGCTACAAGTACATGAGGAGGTGTCACAAGTGTCAGATATACTCCAACAAAATTCATGTACTGCCATCACATCTCAAAGTTCTCTCTTCACCGTGGCCTTTTTCCATACGGGGAATCGACATGATTGGCATGATTGAGCCCAAAGCTTCGAACGGACATCAGTTCATTCTGGTAGCCATTGACTATTTCACCAAGTGGGTCAAAGCAGCGTCATTCGCCAATGTAACCCGACAAGTGGTGGTCCGATTTATCAAAAACAATATCATCTGCCGTTATGGTGTTCCAAGCCAGATCACTACTGATAATGGATCTAACTTGAACAACAAGATGATGAAAGAGTTGTGTGCTGAATTCAAGATTGAACACCATAACTCATCTCCCTACCGACCCAAGATGAACGGAGCGGTAGAAGCGGCTAACAAGAACATTAAGAAGATCTTTTAAAAGATGGTTGTAACCTACAAAGACTGGCACGAGATGCCGCCCTTTGCTCTTCACGGTTATCGTACATCTGTCTGCACTTCAACAGGGGCAACCCCTTTCTCTCTAGTGTATGGCATGGAAGCAGTGCTCCCCATAGAAGTAGAGATCCCATCGATCCGAGTATTGATGGAAGCTAAGATTACAGAGGCTGAATGGTGTTAAAGTCGACACGACGAACTAAATCTGATCGAAGAGAAGCGAATCATGGCACTATGCCACGGTCAGTTGTATCAGCAAAGAATGAAGAGGGCGTTTGAAAAAAAGGTCTGACCTCGCGTCTTCAGGAAAGGAGACCTCGTGCTCAAAAAGATACAATCATTTCTCACTGATTCGCGAGGCAAATGGACTCCGAATTATGACGGCCCCTATGTGGTCAAGAAAGCTTTCTCAGGCGGCGCCTTGAGACTTGCAACCATGGATGGAGAGGAATTTGCCTACCCCACGAATGTTGATGTAGTCAAGAAATACTTCGCCTAAATAAAAAAAAATCATCCCGGTGGATTGGAAATCTCAAAGTACAATCCAGGCAAAAATTAGGGATAATGGCAAGTAACTACGCTCAACAAAGAGGCAAATCCCTCAGCAGCAGTTACATCATCCATAAGGAAAACTCCAGTCAAGGTTATCTTTGACAGAAGCTCAGGATGTCCCGAATTCAAAGTTGGTAGAAAGATGGCGGTCGTTATGTTTCAACCTAGCCCTTTTCCCTGTAAATTACCATTTTCTAACTTTGTATATACTTTATGGAATCACGCGCTTGGCTGATCTCCATCCTATCAATAAAATTTGAGCCCTTGTGCTTTTGTTTGTAATTCTCATTTGTTTTAGCTTTACAGAACGACATTTTAACATGATCAACGATTCTTGAAATAAAACAAAAATGAATTTACTTGTTAAAACTTTTTCTGCTTTTAGATTAAAAATGGCAATTTCTTTTGACTGTTGAACATCGAAAGAACATCGTTCGTTTCTCCAGAAGTAAGCGAACTTCAAAGTACATAATCAAAGTACTCCTTCTAAACCAGTACGTCTGAATGAAGGATCAATTGTGTCAGAGACCTTGTTTCGTCTGACACGCCTCGGCTGAGTTCTTACCTCCTACGCCCGACCAACATAGCTCCTAGCAGGGACTATTTCTCCTAAGCAAGGTAGAATTGCTACTTTTGGACCAACGATACTTCTTCGCCCCGCGATGGCCGAGTATCCCGTCATGTTCATCCATCAGTCTGTATGTCGCGTCAATTTTGTTAGCATATACATACATAAATCATGCATTATTAATTTACATTCATATTGCATCACTGTCACTCTAGTCGGTCTTATCCCCTAGTGATAACAGTCCTCTCAATCGAGTTGTCAGCCCTTTCCTCATCAGGAAGTGTTGCGTCTGAACAATCTCTCTCCTCCAGTTTATTTCTGGATTGAAGTTGGCTCCTTGCCCACTTTGATAACTTGAACCTCTGAAAGACCAGAAAACGTTCAACAAACATCACTCTTCGCCATTGAAGATGATATCCTTGCTTTCCCGGATTAAGGAAAATCCCCAGAGAAAGCCTCTTAATCAGAGATTCGGCAGTACGGAAGTTTTTCTCCAAAAAACCACTAATGAAAAGGTTATTGGCACCTCAAAATGGGATCCCATCATATGGCATTTCTCCGGGAAGATCTCGAGAATAGTATGATGTAAGACCCCAAGCGGAAGCAGTCTCTCAAGGAACTCGCTTTCCCCCAGTAGAAACAAATGGCATCTCAAACAGAGAAGTTTTTACACCTCTACAACTCAGACAGATGGGTTCCCCAGCAAGTCTGACATCAAAAGTTTTTCTGTCAAATGGCATCTCTCCAGGAAAATTCGGCGAGAAGTTTGAGGAAAACCGCTACGCATAGCGTCCCTTGTCAATAAAGTTTATTGACAAAAGAAACTAAGACCAGTTCCTTGGTAGGAAACCAGGATCGAGGGGAAGTTTATATCAGAAACTGATACCAGTTCCTCGGTAGGAAACCAGGATCGAGGGGAAGTTTATTCCAGAAACTAAGACCAGTTCCTTGGTAGGAAACCAGGATCGAGGGGAAGTTTATATCAGAAACTAAGACTAGTTCCTTGGTAGGAAACCAGGATCGAGGGGAAGTTTATTCCAGAAACTTAGACCATTTCCTTGGTAGGAAACCAAGAGCGAGGGGAAGTTTATATCAGAAACAGAGACCAGTTCCTTGGTAGGAAACCAGGAGCGAGGGGAAGTTTATATCAAAAACTGAGACCAGTTCCTTGGTAGGAAACCAGGATCGAGGGGAAGTTTATATCAGAAACTGAGACCAGTTCCTTGGTAGGAAACCAGGATCGAGGGGAAGTTTATATCAGAAACTGAGACCAGTTCCTTGGTAGGAAACCAGGAGCGAGGGGAAGTTTATTTCAGAAACTTAGACTAGTTCCTTGGTAGGAAACCAGGATCGAGGGGAAGTTTACAATAGAGACTGAGACTCGTTCTTTGGTAGGAAACCAGGATCGAGGGTGTTGCTTCTTGGGTTGGCTAGAATTTTGGTAAAACAAAGTTGTACAATGTTGATGTCACATGGGTGATGTCTTAACATTGAGTCTTAACATTGGTTTATGTTAAGAAGTTAAGCTGTTGAAGTTATGATGTCTGATGTCACATGCGATGTTGTGACATCAGGTCTGCAAAAGACTAATAACATCAGGTTTAGTGATGTTGTTAGGGTTTGCGTCTTAGCTGGAATTGTGGAGAGCAAGTTGTCTCATTGGATGCAAATATATTGGGTTAGATATTCTTCGCTGCATAGGAGACCTGGTGCAGATTTTTAGGAGATTTAAAAGGTTGAAGATTTGAAAAGATTTTAGGAGAAAATCTGTTTTGAAGATTCAGTTTTAAATAACAAATCAAGTCAGATATTGCAGGTGATCCAAGCCCAATTCAGGTGGCTATATAAAGCACAGAGATCAAAGGAAGAAGGTACAGAGAAATACAGAGAGAAGATCAAGAGCATAGGCTGAGTGTCTTGAGTATTTAGTACGAGTTAGTATATACCATTCTAGGTCAAATTGGTGAGTAGTTTTCTGTCCTCTCTTAGAAGCTGTGAAGCGATAGAGAGTTGTGTAACTTGATCAAAGCTGTGAAGCAGAATCAAGGTGTGTCTGTCAAAGTGTGTGATCTTTGAAGAGTTTTAGGGATTGAGTAGTGTTCTCATATCTAAGTGGTTTCTTAGGTAGAAAGTCACTAGTAGGAATTAAGATTAGGAGATTGTCAACTGGGTTGTTGAGTCTGTAATTTAATTCTACAAGTAGTGAAATTCATCCCTGGCTTGGTAGCCCCCAGACGTAGGTAGTTGACCGAACTGGGTGAACAATTTGGTGTGTTCTTCTGTTGATTATTTTGTCCATTGTGCAGAGTGTGTTGTTGTAACATCGTGTGTGACATCACACGTCTGGTACCAGAATTTCAATTGGTATCAGAGCAGGCATCCTGTCTGTCTCTGGGTGAGATCTAGGGAAGTTACTTTCTGGTGTTAAGATGGACAAAGAAGTTGGAGGATTTGTCAATAGACCCCCTATTTTGGATGGCTCGAATTATGATTATTGGAAGCCAAGGATGATCACCTTTTTGAAATCTTTGGACAGCAGGGCTTGGAAGGCTATCGTTAAAGAATGGAAAGCACCTGTTGTGTTTGAAAAAGATGATGCTGGGAAAGATAAAGAGGGCACCTCAAAGCCGAAGCCTGAAGAAGAATGGACCAAGGAAGAAGATGAGCTTGCCCTTGGAAATTCCAAAGCTTTAAATGCAATCTTCAATGGAGTTGACAAGAACATATTCAGGTTGATCAACTCATGTGAAGCTGCTAAGGTTGCATGGGATATTTTGAAGGCTACTCATGAAGGTACATCTAGAGTTAAGATGTCAAGACTTCAGCTTCTAACATCTAAGTTTGAAATCCTGAAGATGAAGGAAGATGAGACTATTCATGACTTCCACATGAGTGTTCTTGAGCTGGCTAATGCATCCAGTGCTCTTGGTGAAAAGATGTCAGATGAAAAGCTTGTAAGGAAGATCCTTAGGTCCCTTCCTAAGAAGTACAAGATGAAGGTAACTGCCATTGAAGAATCACATAACATCTGCCAAATGAGGGTAGATGAGCTCATTGGATCTCTTCAAACTTTTGAGCTTGGTTTGAATGAGGAAGAACCAGAAAAGAAGCCCAAGAGTATAGCTTTGGTCTCCACTCCTGCAGAAGCTAAGAAAGTCAAAGATGATGATTCTCAGGAAGATCTGTCTCAAGCCATTGCTATGTTGGGAAGGCAGTTCAACAAAGTGGTCAAGAGGATGAACAATAACTACAAGCCTAATGTCAAGAACATCCCTTCTGACATCAGCAAGTCAAAAGAGAAAGATGAAGAGAAGACTGCCCAGGATAAAGGTGTTCAGTGCTTTGAATGTGAAGGGTATGGACATGTCAAGAAAGAATGTCCCACATTCTTGAAGAAGCAGAATAAGGGCATGTCAGTTTCCTGGTCTGAATCTGACAGTGAAAGTGAAGGTGAGTCAGCAAAGCATGTTAGAGCCTTAACAGGGACTGCTGTTTCTGATGATGATAGTGATGGAGAAATAACTTATGAGGAGTTAGCATCTACTTATCAAGAGCTGTGCTTAAAAAGTGCTGAGATTTGTCAAGAAAACAAGTGTCACAAGCAACAGATTGCTCAGCTTGAGAATGTAAAAGCTGATCTGGAAAATGAAGTTGTACTAGTTAAATCTCAACTTGATCAGATGACAAAATCTGTTAGGATGATGAACAGTGGTACAACCACTCTTGATAAGATTCTTCAGTCAGAGAAAGTTGCTGGAGATAAATCTGGTATAGGATATGTGGTTGAGGAAAAGAGTTCTACAGAAGCAAGCACTTCTGGAACAAAGAAGGAGGTGTCCCAACCAATGTCTCAGCATCAAACAAAGAGACATGATTCTACACCTAAGAAGATTACTCATCCACAGCCTCAGAATGTGAAGAAGAAGAATGCTCATCATCAGAAGAAGGTGCAGTCTCAGGGAGCTAGTCAGTATATGCCACCTCAATATCACAAGAGGATGAAGGCTGTTAGGTTCAATCAGAACATGTTCCATCAACATCAGGGGAACATGTATGAATATGGATATGGATACAACAATACTGTGCCTCATTACTATGGAAGAAGGAAGCCTCATCACCATAGGAGACAATCCAAAAGACAATATCCTTACCATAGAAGTCAGTCAAACTATGGTAGTAGAAGACAACAGCCTTATCATAGAAGAAGATATCAACACTATGGATGGCAGCACCAGCAACATCATCATCATGGTGGCAGAAGGTTTAACCACTTTAGAGATGACAGAGTTAGATGCTTCTACTGTGGAAGGTTTGGACATATGCATTACTCGTGTTTTAAACTATATGGTTATCCACAATATGCTCCTCAACCCAGACAGAAGGAGGTCAGGCCCAAAGCAGTAAAACAATGGGTTCCTAAAGCTCAGGTCACATATCTATTTGCTCACACATCAGATGGACATTTTGCTATGGATGCATGATACTTTGACAGTGGATGTTCAAAGCACATGACTGGATCCAAGAAGCATTTGGTAGAGTTCAATCCTTGCCATGCAAATGATGTTATTTTTGGCAATGGTGAAAAAGGAGTAGTAGAAGGAGTTGGAAGAGTGAAGAATCATGATGGTCTTACTCTTGATAATGTGCTCCTTGTTCAAGGGTTGAGTGCTAATTTAATTAGCATAAGTCAACTTTGTGATGAAGGTTACAAGGTAAGCTACACCAAAGATGAATGTGTGGTAGCTGATGAGCAGAATGAGATAGTGATGAAGGGAGTAAGATCCAAAGATAATTGCTATCAGTGGATACCTCAAGTGGATAACTTATCTAGTGATGATGCTGTAACATCAAATGGTGACATCAAGTGTGAAAGTATGGTGAAAAGTTAATCTGGGTTAATGACTTATGGTGCTGTTACTCCTAAGTTGGATGATGTGTTAAAAGCCAACTTGAGTAGTCAGTTATGTGAGCAAGATGAAGGAGTCAACAATGCTGATGGAAGGATCAAAAGCAGTGACCTTAAGAAGTGTTGGGAGCTGAATACTTGCAAGGCCAAGAAAGATGACAACCTGACTAATGACTCCTATAGTTCAGAAGAAAAATTTCACAAGTTGACAATCCTTAGGTTGGAAGATGCATATGTTAGAGCTGATGATGAACTAATTGCAAAAGTGGTTCCTGGGGTTGCTAAACGACTGAAATCAAGGAAGAGGAAAGCTATTGAGTCACCTCCAAAGATGAGAACTGCTAAGCAGAAGATCTATGTGGATGGTACTACAAAATCCAGGAGTAAAGTGTTCATCTCTTCCAGAAATAGGAAGATCAGAGATAAGTCTGATGATAATGTCCAGGATATCTCTCAAATGAAGGAAGCCGTTGTTGTTAGAACTTCTGAGAAAATTCAAAAGGCCATACTAGATAACATTCCCGTGCTTTTCATAAAATGGTGGAAGTATGTTCTGGAAAAAGAATTTGGTATAGATACTCTGGATATGGTTGAGTTTGCAAGGATATGGTTCAGAGAGGGTGTGGGAACTTATGGTATTCAGGTGTGTATGAATAAGTTGCTCTGACTGTGTTTTATTAGGAGCTTCTTGAAAGACTTCCTTGTGCAATGAGTCCTTTGAATGATGATGAGAAGCTGATGTCCCAAAAGATGTTATAACATCATGTTTGCTGGTGGTTATATCTGGAAGATGATTAAGATTGGACATGTGGAGTTGGATGCTCTAGCATTTTTGGTCAGAAGAGGTGGAGATTATGGTCATGTGTTTAGTAGCTTGTTCTGGAAAAGCATGACTACTGTCTTTGAAGACTTCACCAGTTTCAACAACTACTGGTGGATGTAAGGATAGAGGAATTGTGATCTCTTGAAGAGACTGGATCTCAGTAAAGCTTATAAGTAAGTTGAGAATTTGTGGAGTTTGTGACACAGTGTTGAGTTTGGATTATTTTGCTGATAGTAAATCCAGTAGTGGAGCATATGTAATACCCTGGTGTCAAGAGTGTCAAGAGTATCCTTAGTGAAGGATGTCTTTGTTCTGGATCTGAAGCTTAGTGCTTACATTATATCTAAGGAGCATCTACATAGTCATATGGGAGAATGATGAAGTAGAAGGTTTGCCTTGGATGGTGAAGATGAATTGTATGATAGCCTTTGGAGAAAGGGACAGTGGTACCAAAATGCATGTACTCAGAAAATATGCTCAAATGTTCATCTCCATCTATAGCATTTGTTAATCATGACAGGGGGAGTACTTGTCTATGGATTTTGCAGCAAAGGTGCAGTTAGTGTGAAGATTGCATGCTGATCAAGCTTCTGGAGATTGGTTGCCTCTTATGAGGATATAATGTCAGATAACATGCTATGACATTAGACTGTTGATTGGTGTGGCCTTGAATGGTTCTAGTCATGTGAAGCTAATTGTTTGAATCATGGCCTTGAATAGTGTTATTCTAAGTAAGAGGAGTTGACTTAGAGTTCAGTGGAAGGCATTGTGTGGATAATCGTGTGAAGCCGTCTTGACTGGATGGATGAAGACTATGTCTGGATTTTTAAAATGTGTTCATTGCTGACAGAAGATGTATGGATTTGTACAGGGTATCATAGGACTTACATGTTGAGGTTTGTCCAATTGTGGCTAAAAAGGGGAGAGTTAGTCAAGCTGTAATGTCAGTTTTGAAGGAGTGTTGCTAGTGTGGTGCTGGCCTGAAGTGCAGATATTGAGGGGGAGCACCATTTTGGTTGTTGCCAAGTTGCTGATGAAGATGGTGTTGCAGCTGAGTTGTTGAGAGGCTGTTTGAAGTTGTTGCTGCTGCTGATGTTTGGAGTTTCAAAAATATATTCAAGTTTATTCCGCAGATGAAGTCTCTGAAGGTGCAGAGATTGTTTTAGCCAAAATTAGCCAAAGGGGGAGATTGTTGCTTCTTGGGTTGGCTAGAATTTTGGTAAAACAAAGTTGTGCAATGTTGATGTCTTAACATTGAGTCTTAACATTGGTTTATGTTAAGAAGTTAAGCTGTTGAAGTTGTGATGTCTAATGTCACATGCGATGTTGTGACATCAGGTCTGCAGAAGACTAATAATATCAGGTTTAGTGATGTTGTTAGGGTTTGCGTCTTAGCTGGAATTGTGGAGAGCAAGTTGTCTCATTGGATGCGAATATCTTGGGTTAGATATTCTTCGCTGCATAGGAGATCTGGTGCAGATTTGTAGGAGATTTAAAAGGTTGAAGATTTGAAAAGATTTTAGGAGAAAATCTGTTTTGAAGATTCAGTTTTAAATAACAAATCAAGTCAGATATTGCAGGTGATCCAAGCCCAATTCAGGTCGCTATATAAAGCGCAGAGATCAAAGGAAGAAGGTACATAGAAATACAGAGAGAAGATCACGAGCATAGGCTGAGTGTCTTGAGTATTTAGTACGAGTTTGTATACACCATTCTAGGTCGAATTGGTGAGTAGTTTTCTGTCCTCTCTTAGAAGCTGTGAAGCGATAGAGAGTTGTGTAACTTGATCAAAGCTGTGAAGCAGAATCAAGGTGTGTCTGTCAAAGTGTGTGATCTTTGAAGAGTTTTAGGGATTGAGTAGTGTTCTCATGTCTAAGTGGTTCCTTAGGTAGAAAGTCACTAGTAGGAATTAAGATTAGGAGATTGTCAACTGGGTTGTTGAGTCTGTAATTTAATTCTACAAGTAGTGAAATTCATCCCTGGCTTGGTAGCCCCCAGATGTAGGTAGTTGACCGAACTGGGTGAACAATTTGGTGTGTTCTTTTGTTGATTATTTTGTCCATTGTGCAGAGTGTGTTGTTGTAACATCGTGTGTGACATCACACGTCTGGTACCAGAATTTCAGAGGGGAAGTTTACCTTTTCTGAGACTCATTGCTTAGCAAAAGAAGATGAATGCATAAGCTGCCATTCATAAATCAACATCAAAATTTCGGATATTCCGATATTTAATCCTCTTGCACCCCGAATGCCCGAATACTTTCGTCATTCACACCTTCGGGTCCAAGAAGATTAAATAGGGGCATCTGTCATACCCCAAATTTTGACCACTAAGATTCCCCATCATTGTGCAAATCATTATCACAATATAGATGAACCATCATTCCTCATCAGTCTCCCCAAAGGTGGGTGAGCATTCACTACAAATAACAATTAGGGTTTCAAGCCCTCTCTGAGTTTTAGACAAAGAATCAATCAAGGAATGACATGATATTCAACTTGTCTAACTCCTCAAACATCCACAAAGGATCAAAAGGACTCCCACTTCAAGGATTAAGCACAAGAATGCTCCCTTCTAGATGGATCAAGCCTCAAGATCGCAAGTGTCACCAAATTAGGGTTTTGGTCGACCAAGGCCTCCAGATGGAAATTTTCCTCTGGGCATGAGCCAATGCTTCAAAACATAACCTATGATGCTCCAAGGGACATCATGGACCCAACCATCAAGTCCATTTTGCCTCAGGGGATGCATATATCAAAAATCAGGAATTAGGGTTTCTTGACCTAATTCACCCCTAAGTTGACTTTTGGGACAAAACATGAGCCAAAACCTCAAGAGATGATTTGAGGGTCCCTAATACACTACATTGATCCATTTGCAATAATGGATTGATCCAAGAAGCTTGAGCAACAAGTTTCAAGTTCATCAAAACCACAGTTAGGGTTTCGCGGAAAAAGTCAACTGTGTCTTTGACTTTTGACCAGGACATGCTCCCAAACCCTAGGACATGATTCAATACACCCTATAACACCCATGGAACATGTCCATCAAGTTTGATTTAGGTCAAGGACATGATTTCCTAAAGGATTGCACAGTTTGGAATTCATCTGCTAAAAAGTCAACTGTGCACAAAAGTCAACTTTGACTTTTTGAGATTTTTCACAAAAATGGATTTTTAACCCTAAAATGATGTTAATGTATGATTTGAATCATCATTCATCAAGAAAAATCAAAGGAAGTGGGATAACTTGTAAAAGGGGTAACCATAAAAACTTAGAAAATTTTCTAAGTTATGAACAAAGTGGCAAGGGTACCAACTTTGGAGGATCATAACTCCTAAACCACAAAGCCATTTTTCTCCATCCAAAGCTTGATTTTTAGCCCTCATGGCCCTCTACAAAAACTTCAACTAGACCTCATTCCAATTCATTAGGGATTTTGAGTTATGGAATGATCAAAATCACAAAGAGTGAAAATGTCACTTTTTTCCAACACTTAGTGAAATTTTCACTAAGTCAGAATCTGCCTTCACTTTTTTCCAAATGTAGAGGGATTTTTCACTTGGATCCAAAAATTATCAAAACCAAATATGATCAAACAGTTGTTATATCATATGAGGGCTTTCCAAAATGGCCAAGAACATCACCAAATTCAATTTGAGCTAAGAGTTATGGTAGTGGCAAAATGCCTTGCTGAAAACTGCCAAGGCAAGGCAGAATTTTGCATTTTTGGTCGATTTGCCAAAATCAGCCAATTCCAAGCCTTGTCATCATCTTGGACACATCTGAGGATCAAATCTAAAGGGGACAATCTCTGAGCCAAGCCTCCAAAGTCCTTGGACCAAGAAGTAGCATGCCAAACCTAGAATTGCCTAAAAGAGGGACAAGACTCCAATTTTGGATTGGAGCATTCAATGCATACACCAAGGTGGCATGGACTGAGCTATTTGCAACTGAATTCAGTCAAGACTTATCCAAGACCAAGGGAACCAGCAACCTGTGCCCTAACCTCTAGTCAATGGCTAGAGGAGACTTGGATTCTCATTGCTCAACATTAGCCAACCCTACTCAGCAGTTGCCATTCACTATTCCTTGCAAAATAACTTGCTCTACTATAAATAGAGCTCAATTGTGATCAGTTTGAGTACACCAAAGCCATCAAACAGATGCTTTCCTCAAAATCTTTTCTTTCACTCCACTTTTGCCTTCTAAGGCAAGTCACTATCGGGTTTTGAGTTTGAGAGCTTTTTCAACCAAACCAATCACACACACACCTCATAAACATCATATAGAAGTGATCCAAACACTTAAACAACATCTGGAACACTGATTTCTCATAATCACCAGCCAGTTGCTCAAGGTTTCAACCAAGTTGCAGCTGAGATGCCATGAAGTGATCCAGCCATTTTCAATCAAGTCCAAGCATTCAAACACACTCCATACGGTGTAGGGAAGCTGTACAGATCATCACAACTCATATGTAACACCTCCAACTCAAAAATCACATTGCTCTTGCTGTCACGACCTTCAAGTAAGCCTAAACTTGGTCATCTCTTAATCTATGCATATTTCCTCGCACAATACTTTTGCCATATGTTCATAATCATGCATAGAATGTTTCCTCTCAATTAATTGCTTTGTTTGAATCGTGTATCAAAATTCTCAGCCTTCATGCAAATTTTAGGGTTCTTGAGGTTTTGTCTTGATTTCTTATTCCATGATAAAAATAAATGAAATTAAAGACCATAGACATGATCGTGAGGTTGAAACGAGCAGATTGATATGTGGTTTGCATGATTCCATCAAGTATTCAGTGAGATTGGAGAGAAAATGCAAATCTGGGCAAAACCCAGAACACGCGCGTGTTCTTGGGTGTTCTTGGCGCCATTTTTTGAAAATTCAAATATTTGAATTTTGTGATTTTATTTAATTGATTCAAAAATTAATTTCTCTCTGAGTTTTAATGATTTTGAGATGGTTCTTTTTTTAATAATTCACAAAAATGTTAAAATATTTTATTTTCCTGAAAAAATCCCAAAAATATTATTTATTTCATATAATTGATATTTTTGCAAAGAATTAATATTTTAATTGTTTTTGACATTTAAAATATTTTTTCCTTCTTGATTTTGCAAAGTTTAATGATTTCTAATCATTTTGTAGGTCAAAACTTGATTTATGAAACATTAATCCAAGATCACAATTTGTTTTCCACATGTTAAACAATTTTGGTCATTTTAATTGAATTTTTATTCAATTAAAATACATTTTGAAAACAAATTAGGATTTTGATTAATTCAACCCTCACAAATCATTTTCAAAACTCTTTGGGCCTATAATAGAGTGTAAGACCCAATCCCCTTTTAACCAAAACATTTTTGGGCCTCAGATGTTGTATAAGTCCCTCTGCGTTAAAAGAAAACCTCGGCGCGATAGCCGGTTCAAAAATCAAACCTTGGGCCTCTCCTCGAGCTATAAGACCCATTCAAAACTCTTGGGCCTCTATTATAGTGTAAGACTCAATCCTTTGTAAATACAACCTATTTTTTGGACCTCACTTATTATATAAGTCTCGTTGTATTTCAAAAGTTTGGCGCGATCGTCGGCCGTTTAAAATAAACCATTTGGGCCTCTCCTAGAGCTATAAGACCCATTCAAAATTCTTTGGGTCTCTAATAGAGTGTAAGACCCAACCCCTTTGAAAACCAAATCATTTTTGGGCCTCAGTCATTGTATAAGACCCACTGCGTTTTCAAAACCTCGGCGCGATCGCCATTTCAAAACAAAAATCATCTGGGCCTACCCTCGAGTAGTAAGACCCATTTCTTTTCTTTAAAACTTTTTGGGCCTCTTGAGAGAGTGTAAGACCCATCCCTTTGTACATAAAACCTTCATTGGGCCTCAGTCACTTGTATAAGTCTCTGTACAAATGCGAAACAACAGTACGATCATCGATAAAACCCTGGGCCTCTCCTTGAGCTATAAGCCCCAATCTTTCTTTTCGAAGCACTTTATCCTTTGAGTTTGAATATAATATTGTTATCAAAGTTTTCTTTGTTGAACAAACTAACAAAAAAGCATGGAAGCTCTACAACCGAGTAAGTGTTTATACGCTTTCATTTACCGCTTTCATATACATATAACTGTATTGTGGGGCTGTTTCACTGTAAGTTTTCTTTCATAAACTCATATCAACTGTGTAATAATAGTATAGATATTTAGAGTTTCCCCGGCAACTACGTCTAGAACTAGGTAAAGCTGTATCGATCATTCTTAGATAGACAAACTAGATCCCCAATAGGAGCACCAGATACAATCTTCTCTTCGGCTGTCCTCCTTAGGAATTGTCAAGAGACTCTACTCCCCAGAGTTGATCTATTCTCCGTGAATAGCATCTCTTGAGTTTCTTCCAAATTCTCAAACTTTCCTGGCTTGATCTATTCTCTGTGAATAGCCTGTCTTGAACTTCTCGGGGTTTGGGGACCCACAGGCTTCTTAAAAGCATCCCCGCCTCCTCTTGGGCATTGTACAAGGACCCTTCCGCTTCTTAGAAGTATTCACAGCCTCCTCTTAGGCTTCGTATAAATGATTTCTTCCTCCGGGAATGATAGCCTCCTCTTGGCTTCGTACAAATTGTCCCTCGTCTTCTTAAAAGTTTCCAGCCTCCTCTTGGGCTTCGTACAAATTATCCCGACAACCTCCTAGAGGTATAGGAACAGAAATTAGTCATCTTAATAGAACAGTCTTTCAAAGAGTCTAGATCCTACTACTGCTTCTTTAAGCATAGTACAAAAGATAAAACTCTAGACTTGGACAGTCTAATTTCCTTGAGTCTCAAAGACATTCTCAAGTGCCTTTCAAAACTAGGAAATAAAACCGATAGACTCTGACAGTCTCAATACCCGTTGGATTTCCCATTTCCTTAAAGAACAGGAAATAATCCTGATCCTCGAATCAAATCCCCGAGTACAGTGTTACTCATATAAGAACTGATTTTCTCTTTAAATCAGCATATTGGACCTGTCAGTCAACTAAAACAGTTACAATAGCCTCCTCTCGGGCTTTGTACAAATGATTCTCTCCAGCAGAGTTAACCTTTTAGCCTCCATCTCGGGCTTCGTACGAGATACAAAGACTCTCTTGTTGAGTCAAACACTTTTAGCCTCCATCTCGGGCTTCGTACGAGATACAAAGACTCTCTTGTTAAGTCAAACATCTTTAGCCTCAATCTCGGGCTTCATACGAGATACAAAAAGACTCTCTTGTTGAGTTAATCCCTTTAGCCTCTCTCTCGGGCTTCGTACGAGACACACAAAAACACCCTCTTGCTGGGCCAATAGCCTCCTCTTAGGCCTTATATAAGAAAAACCCAGTTGATCCAATCAACCTTTTAGCATCAAAGCTGTGCCTCGTTCACAGTACACAAACATCAACAACTTCTTTCCCTTCATCTAATTCCTGTAAGCGGCAAGCCTCTGGATCATCTACATCCATGCCATTGTCCCTCTTTTAGCATGAGAAATTCCTAAGGAAAGATGACATTGCTCTACACTGAGTTAAAGTCTTCTCCTCTAGGTTGGAAAGCCCCTATAAAGGAAATTATGACATTACCGAATTCACATATCCCGGTTAAAGTAATTCTCCTTTATAATCAGTCACCCCAATAGTTGTGACTAACAGACCAAATATCCCCTTTAGAGATGACAAATTCTCTCTAAAGTCGAGACCTTTTAGCTTCACATCTTGGGCTTCGAATAAGATACAAATAGACCCTTCAGCTTCACATCTTGGGCTTTGAACAAGATACAAATCACCTTTAGCATCACGTCTTGGGCTTTGAACAAGACACCAAAACACCATTTCCTCCCATAGAATAGGAGGAACTACGATCGCTCTGATTTCCCTATTTCGGTAAACAGGAATACGTAGGCATAAGATTGAAAGAAAAATCTTAGCGAGCACACTAATAAAAAAAACCTAAAATCCCCTATCTTAACCCAATCTGGTGCAGTATCCTAATTCCCTATGAACCGTCCTGTCATTTCCACCTTAAATAAATAAAAAGCAGAGAGAGGCCCCATTACCATATAACATCCGTAACTTAACAAACCGCTGTTTAAACTCAGTATGCAAGCAGGGTTAATTGGAGACATCTATTTCCCTTCCTTAGTCAGCTAACAATAGGATAAAAAATGAATCAACCTATAGTTACCCCTAAAGAGCGACAGCGCCTAAGAAACGCGTCCCATAATCGTTCGCTACAAGGAGGAGCACCTCAGGTGCTGCCATATACTTTGGCCCTAATCTCATTTCATGATGGTCTAAAAAGCAGTCTGTAGTTGCCAGGTCCAGCACAGAGTCAGAATTCAGAAGCCTTGCCCAAGCTACTGCAGATCTTCTTTGGCTTTAATCTCTTCTCAAGGAATTACACATACACACCAAAGTTCCTCTCATTCTTTGTGGTAACCAGTCCACAGTGCTTCTAGCCCATAATCCCATTATGCATACCAAAACAAAGCATATGGAAATTGATCTCTTTTTTGTCAGAGAAAAGGTGCTAGCTAAACAAGTTATGGTTGTTCATGTTCCTGATACAGATCAATGGGCTTATGTTCTAACTAAACCTCTTGCTTCTATAGCTTTTCTTAATTTTAGACACAAACTCAAGATTGTCACCTCCCCTTGAGTTTGTGGGGGGGGGGGGGGGGTATTAGTGTTACTGGTTATAGCCAGTCACTGCTTTGTGTAACCTACAGTAGCAAGTCACCTTGTTACTATAAGTAACAAGGTGCAGCCTTCATGTAACCAACTTTGTAAATCATAACTGAATTCAGTTTGAATGAAATGAATCACTTCACTCTCTCTTTCACTCTCTCTCTCTCGGTTTCTATCACGATCTCTTTATATATACTCTCGGAGGAAGAGTTTTATCCCAAAATCCTTGTCCATTGTTTATACTCTCGGATGGAGAGTTTTATCCCAAAATCCCTTATCCCTTGGCCTATATTTATACTCTTGGAACCTAAGAGTTTTATCCCCAAAATTTAATCCCAATGGTATCCCTCATATCCCTTAGAAATATCCAAATGAATATCCCCCAATCCTATTCCTTTATTTATGCTCTTGAAAATTAGAGCTCTATCCCTTGTTTTAATCCCTCTAATATCCTTTAGGATTCTATCCCTTAGTATATAAAAAAACCTCAAGTTTTTATATCAATTTGTTTGTAAAAATTATCCCTAAGTTAAAAAATTATATAAAGAAGACCGAATTTTATTATCCCCAAATATTATAAAATACCTCTTTCAATTTACTTACAAAATAAAATAATTATGATAATTTATAAAAAAAAAACATATTCTAACTTTAACCCCTATTTACTTATCCCATGTTATATTCCTTAGTTAAAAAAATTTAATTAAATTTAATTTTGACATTTTTATTATAAAACCATGTTAAATCCAATTTAAACTAAAATCTAACCATATGAATTCCCTTCAAATAAATCATAAACCAAATTTTATAAAAAATCAAATTTCCCCAAGATATCATCCAAAAATAATCTAGGAATAAAATCCCATTTGTAAAAAAAAATTATCCCTATTTGCAAAAAATAAAAAAATTATTTTAAATAAAAAATCAATAAATTTAAAAACTCAAACCCAAAATTAACCCTAAAATCCTAATTATGCCCTAATAATGACCATAAAATTCTATTTTAAAAATCCTAATTAAATAATTAAACCCTAATTAATAATTAAATTAAGGAATTAATTTAATTACTTAATTGAACCTAAGATATCCAATGATTATCATATGATTTATCCCTAATTGTATTAATAATTCTTAAATTATTCTAACATTGTCCTAATTAATATAAAATATTAATTGTTTATTTGTTTGAATTTTTTTTTATATTTTTAACCTAAAAACATGTTTTTTAGCATCTAATCTTAAGATTCAAACTATCCTAATAAAATAAAGAAAAAAAAACCACTGTTATTATTTTTTGGCTTTTATATTATATTGTTTGTTCTTCCTTTTAATTTTATTTTGTTTGTAAAAACAATCATTTATTTGTAACAAAGAAGAACTTTAACAAATATTTGAAATAAAGATATTTACAAGAGATTAATTATATAAAAACATTTATATACAAAAATTTAAATAAATCTTAAAGTCACATGGGTCAATCAAACAATTTAGGCAAACGAGTCATTGTGCATATGATTTAGAGATCGAACTTACTAACCTAAAATGTCGTGACCCAAAATAAGCTGCTTCCTCCCTTATTTTCTTTACGTTCGTCGCGTATCCCTTTTCTCCTTAGTATTTCTTGATGTTCTCCCTTTCCTGTCCCTTTTTTCTCCTTTTCCCTTAGCGCCAGATTCCGACCCCTCTTCCCCTTTTAGTGTTGTTGTTATTCAATGTGAAGAACAACAACTTTTTTTTATACTGATTATTGTGAATTTGTGGGTGGGAAATAATGTGGAAAACCAACTCTATTTATAGATAAAAAATTAGGTCAGACCTTGAATAAAATTTTTCAGTTTAGGAAGGTTTTAATCTGACCCGATTTTCCTCTATTTCTTGGAGCCCAAGCAAATGAATCTGGATGGATTCATGGCTTGGTGAATTTAAATAAAAAAAATATTTTAAATAAAAGAAATATCCTATTAATGACAATGAGAAAAAAAGATTTGATTGATTTTTATTTTTATTTTTATGATTTTTGAGATTTTTTCCATAAAATATTGATTGTAATGAAAAAAATCATATTTTTAAAATTGCATTAAATACAAATACGAAAATTAAAAATTAAATATTAAAAAAATGATATTTTTGTGATTTTTTTAATAAAAATAAAATAGAAAAAAAAAAAGTTAGTAGTAAAGAAAAAACAAATACAACATTAAAAGTGAGAAATATGTGATTCGAACTCGTGACTTCTCCCTCTTATAACTCATTGTACTCCCCTTGCTACCAACTATACCATTTTATTTATTCAAAATAAAACGACATTAGCGAGTATTTACTAAAAATTTTAATAATAAATCCATGATAATATTAATACTAATAATACTATTAATTTTTACATTAATCCTCTAATAACCCCACTATGACCCTAGTATAATTCGATTAAAAATTAATATGACCCTAATTAATCCCTATATATTAAAATAAAAAATAATAGTAATCTAACCCTATCTAAACTGATAACGCTATCATACTTTATTCTACCAAAACAATCCTTTTACTACTTACTATTATTATATTTTAGGCTAAAATACAGTTTTGGTCCCCCTGTTTGTCAAAATTCACGGTTTTGGTCCTCCTATTTTTTTTAACAGTTTTGGTCCCCCACCCCAATTTTTGCCCAAAAAAATGATGAACAGTAACTGGTCCAAACATGAACAGTACCTGTCCGTACATGAACAGTACACGTCCGTACATGAACAGTGAGGGGTGGGGGACCAAAACTGTTAAAAAAAAATAGGAGGACCAAAACCGTGAATTTTGACAAACAAGGGGACCAAAACTGTATTTTAGCCTATATTTTATGAAGAAAACAAAAAAGCGAAAAAAGAAATAGAAAGGTGGTCAAAATTTGGGGTATGACAGATGCCCCTATTTAACCGGCTTCGATTCAAAATGATGATGTCGACGAGCCTTCATCCTTTTGAGAAGGAGACAATTAAATACAAAAGAACCCTTAATTTTGACCATGGATCCTTTGACAAGTATAGTGTTGACATGACTCCGTCATTAGAATTCCGTTAATATCCCATTATCCCTTATGTAATATCCCTGAGTACAAAAGTTAAGTAAGATTATGACAATCTTCCAATTCCGTAGTAATAAACCCTTATAGAACCCCTGATGAAATCCTAATCAAAAACCCCTTGATAAATCCCTTAGAAAAAAATCTGATAGAACCCCTTGATAAATACCTTTGGATAAAAATCCGATAAAACCCCTTTCTTTTTTAATAAACCTTCTTGAGACAATCCTTTAGTACAACTCCTAATAATAACCCTGATATGTTTGATGGCACGCCTTCCGTGGGTGAGATAAGTTGCTTAAGTGAAAGGTGAAGACATACTCACTGATAGATGATAATCCTGAAAAATCCTTTACTGAAGTGTTGTTTTCGCGATATAGTCGAGAATTAAATCCTCAATGGTGATTATGAACCTTATGCATGTATGCATGTTTGCGTATGTGAGTGCATGTATGTGTGCTCTTATGTATGATGCATTATTTGGGTTAATGCCTCTTTTTATGTAGTGCAATGTAAGTCTTTGTCTGAAATAATACTTTCCATAACATCCTGAATCCCTGACCCTTGAGACTTTGATAATTGTAGTAAGCCATGATACCCTTGATTCCTGTTTAATATGTAACATGCCGTTAAAGAATCTCCCATGTTGGTTAGATTATAACGTATATTCCTGTCAGTGTATAGACCCCATATCCTGCTTTGGAAGAATATGATCCCTTTGATGATTTCAAAAATTGAAGTAAAATCCATTTTCCCTTTTCAAAGCTTTTATTTATACTCGATATTTCAATGCATTATTTCACAATTAATCGACACCTTGTAATCAAGCGGAACAATTTAGGAGGCAAAGAAATATATTTGAAAAACAAATTTTACTGAGAATTGGCCCGAAAATGGGCAATAATACGTAAGGAGGGTAATTCCCATAAGGAGATATTACCGTAAATCCAGAAAAGATGTAAAATGGCAATAAGAAAATAAATTTATTTATGTCCCTATTAAATGTAACACCAGCTAATATCCCTAAGTCTCCAAGATCACGACACTTCGCTTCTGAAGATGACAGCTGGAATGATCACTCCCTTCTGAATTCCTGTTACGGGGTAACTTGAGTGTTTTCAGTCTTATGCCTTTTGGATATCCCTAACTTTTTCCTGGACCGCTCTTTTTAGAGTCTTAGTCCACCGGGATGATATACCATTTTTTTCGACTAAGCCGCCCTTTGGGGTTTTCGACTTGTTGGGTATCATCTTTATTCAAGTCCCTACTTTTTGCCTAGATTGCTCTTTCGAGTTTTCAATCCACCGGGACGCCCTAATTTTTGCTTAAGTCGCCCTTTAGGGTTTTCGACTTAGCGTACTTTTATCCTTTTTTTCTAGGGATAGCATTTGTTTTGACCGAATCGGAGTTCACCGGTCGTGGTAAATCCGCTCCATCCATGGTTGTTAATATTAGTTCTCGGCCAGAGGAGGCACTCTTCGCGACATATGGCCCTTCATAGTGTGGGGTCCATTTGCCGCGGTGGTCCTTATGGATGGGTAATATTTTCCTTAACACCAGGTCTCCCTTTTCGAGTAGGCGAGGACGAATTTTCTTGTCGAACACTCTCTTAATTCCCTATTGATATAATTGCCCGCAACCACGTGTTTCCCTTATACGAGTTTTAGCTGATCGAGTCCAGTTTGCACCCATTCTGCCTTATCCACTTTAGCTTCCTTTATGATGCTAAATGATGAATTTTCACTCTGATTGATATCCCCTCTTTGAAGCCCATATCCTTATGCAAATATAAGTTTCCATCGAGATCCGGGTCCAGATCCTTCATAGGAGTCCAAAGTTTCACAATCCTTTATAACCATGACATCTTTGTCCGGGAAGTCCAACTGCATGAGTTTGATAGTTGTCAACTGGTTTATGAACGAGACAATTTGCTAGTGTACTTCCCTTAATAGCCTTTGGAGCTGGCATCCCTTGAATGGCTTTCATTTTGTCCTTTATTCCCCTTTAACTGACCATGGACCCTAATATTTTCCAGATCTGATTCCATAAGTACACCTTGTAGGATTTAGTCGTAACTTGCATTTCCTTACCTGATCCACCAACTTTTGTAAGTTAGTTATGTGATCTTCTTCTTTTTGTGACTTGGTAATCATATCATCCACATGAACCTCTATCTCCTTATGCACCATATTGCCATAGTCCTTTGATAAGTTACTCCTACATTCTTTAACCCAACAGGTGTTACCTTGTGACAACAAGTCAAATTGTTTCTTGACTTCTTCCCTGATCTAAAGGGTTGTGTCTGGTCTAGTCCTCCTCGGCTTTTGCTTGATTGACGTGCATTCTAGTTTGAGTAGTAATTCGTGCTCGACAATGTTCGTATCATGTCCAGGCATATCCTGGTATGACCAGGCGAACACATCTGGGTACCCTTGCAATAGCTCGATCAACCTTTCCTTTATATCCTTATTCGGAGAAGCATTGACTTTGACCTATTTCCTCAGTTCCCAGATTGATCACATCCACTGGTTCCGGATGAGGTTATATTTCCTTGTCCTCCTGCCTCCACAGTCTGGCTAACTCTTAGGGAAGCTCACACTCGTCCTCATCACCCTCTTCCGCTTGGTTAATCAGTAATTCAAAGTTATTCGAGATTATAGCGGTGTTATTTTTAATAGGTTCATTTTTAAATTTGCACGAGGAAAATTCTTTATTAGTATCCCTTTTTGGAATGAAGTGCTGGAAACGAAAATATTGAAAGAAGGTATATTGCCATTTTGAACAAAACGGAAAATGAAAGATAAAAAGATCTTGATTGAAAAAAAATACAATTTTATTGATAGAAATAATCCAATGAAATAAAAGGTGGCCCTACAAAGCTTTGTCCACTTGCCTTGGGCATGGTAAGGGACTTATTATTATTTTAAGAAAAAAATAAATTACTTCAAAACAGAAATCATCTCAGAAATCCCGATGGTTCTCCAATTGTCGTGATTAGGCATTCCTTTCTTCCTCTTCCATTAAGGCAACATGATCCTCAATTCTGAATCCCACACTATGGAAATTGTCTTTTATCCCTTCACTAGCCAGTTTGTAACCCCACCTGAACAAACCCTTCTCCTCAGGTGACTCCCATTGTTTGCCCCAGTTTGTTAGGTCTCCCTTATTAACCGGGAATTCATCTTCCATCCCTTCCATGGCGCTGATTGTTGGCCTAATGTTCCCCAATAATGCATGATCTCCCAGATTTGGTCCTTCAGGGTCTACAACACCGACATCGTGATTTTCGGAACACCTTTTATTGTTATGTTGATCGGAGGATGACTGCCCAATCTTTCCTGTCTTTAAACCGTTCTCAATCCTCTCTCCAATGATAACTAAGTCAGTAAATCCTATTGAGACTGCCCCAATCATCCTCTTGTAGTACGTTCCTTGTAGGGTATCCATAAACATATCCACAAGTTCACTTTCCAATAATGGAGGTTGCACACGAGAAGCTAGTTCCCTCCATCTTTGGGCATATTCTTTGAAGGACTCGTTCCCTTTTTGAGACATGTTCTGCAAATGTGTGCGGTTAGGAGCCATGTCCATGTTGTATTGGTATTGCTTCAGAAAGGCGCTTGAAAGGTCTTCCCAAGTCTTAATGTGAATCCTCTCCAATTGCATGTACCAGTCCAAGGATGCCCCACTAAGGATGTCTTGGAAAGTGTGCATCATCAGCTTCTTATTAGTAGCATGGGCACCCATTTTTCGGGAAAACATCCTAAGGTGATTCTTAGGAAAACTCACACCCTTGTATTTCTCGAAGCCCGGAGCCTTAAACTTGGGAGGTATGACCACATCGGGCACTAAGCACATTTCCAAAACATCCACTCCAAAAATATTGAATCCCTCCACGACCTTCAACATTTCCTCAAGTGATTTGTACTTATCGTCAGCCCCTCTCCTTTCCCTAACAGTGGTTCCTTTATTTTCGAGGGCCATTTTCTTTGGATTTTCACCCTCGTATTGGGGGTTCCAATATGCGCAATTCTCACGTGGAATAGGTATGTAAGTGGTACGAGGTGCCCCATTGGAAATAGGTGGAGAGACGGTTCCCTCGAGAGGGTGGTTAACAGTTTTTTGCTTAGCAGTTTCGGCCTCCTCACATTCTAGATCATGGACAAACCCTAGTAGAGGGTATTGTCCTTAACATGGGGGGTAGGAGTAGGAACCTTCCTTCGACGACTTGACTCGGTTCCTCTGGCTATCAAATTCTGGATGGCAAGTGTCAGTTGGTCAATCTGGCTTTTCATATCTTCCACGTTCTCCTTGACAGTATCCATTTCTCCTCTTAGAGTGACCAGATCCTTCTCCAACTGATCCATAGCTTCCCTTTGGTATGCTCAAGTGCGAGGTCGGGAAGTCAGATTGTCATGCTCAAAGACCCTGAGACAAAGTTTGTAAAAGGAAATTATTTTTTGTTCTTTATTACTTTTACCTTATTTTTTGAATGCATGTTGATACATGGATGTATGAATATGCATGATGCATGCTAAATAATTTTTTTTTTTAAATTTATTTGGGGGGAATTCCAAAATCCATTGTAGTTAGAGATGAATATATTCAAAGGATGAAACCCATACACATAAAAATTACTTTATAAGATTCAAATCCAATAGTCAATTCCCAATTCAAAATGACTTCCCAACTTAGAAAAATAAAATAATCCCTTGGGAATAACCCAAAACAATAATCCAAAAAACTCCTGAACCTAAGAAGGTGTAAACTAAATAGATGTCCCCACTGCCTTCTTCAAATGAGCTTTAAACTCCTCCAAGTATCCTTTATCCTCCTTGTGGTGAAATAATAGATCTTCAACAAGCACAACTAAGTCTTTAGGCTTGACCCTTTTTTTTTGCCCCCATGCCCCTTGTAAGGTTTTTCCCTCTCCTTGTAAATCCAAGTATAGTCCAAATTGTTCCAGCGTAGGAGCTGGTTAAAAATCCTTGAAGAGGAAGTCATAGAGGAGGATCATAAAATTGTGCAAAAGCAATTACGACCTCTACCTTCATAGGGATCCCTAAGAGATCGAGGATCCTTCCATACTTGTGTATAAACATCCTTTGAGCAGATTTGGCATTAAGTCTCAAAGGTCTTTGAGACTTTGTAAATCAGCACTTAGCACTCTGATGCGTAGGGTAGCCCTTTTGTTTGAATCAATCTTTCCAATGTACCTACAACACATTTTGAAATTCTCCACAAAAATGCATATATGCAAAAAATGTTTTTAAATGCATGATGACATGAACATTTTTGTTTTTTTTTATTAAGTTTTTTATTTGGTTAAGGTAAGGGTGAAATGCAAGCATGACCCTAACTAGGTAGGCTCCCTATAATAATTTTAGATGTAAGTATTATTTACCCAATCCCCTCACATGTAGGATATATGGTTTTGGACAGCATGACGGCCCTAGAATTTACGGACTATACCTTTGTTTTACCATGAGAAGGATCAAGCCTTCCTGCGGTAAACCTTCGGGATAAGTCACATCTAGGAAGATCCTAGTAACGACCCTTGAGGGTTGAATACTTAGGATCACCATGGGTTGATAAGGGTAGGCTAAAAGTTCTCAGAGTCTCGGACCACATCCAAATCATCCTCTATGTTAGGGGCTAGCCCTACCATGAAGACACCTTTGAAGGATTTATTATGAGTGTAGCATCAATGAATTGTTGGGATGCCACATCCCCCCAAAACATTTCTGTTCTACATCCTAATCTAGGGTTGTACTCCAAGCTTGGGTTTTAGCTTCACACATCACAATATCCCAATCCAATGTAATGATGAAAATATAGTAAATGTGAAGAACAAATATAATAAAATAAAAAAACAAATTAAAAAAACATATAAGATAATAAACAAAATAAAATAAAAAAAGCAATAAACAACCAAGATAAACAAACAAGAGCCCTAAAACCTAAGGTTAGGATAGACTCTCTTTAGGGAGGCATCCCCAGCAGAGTCGCCAGCTGTCGCGGCCGGCAAAATTATCGAGTCGCCATCATATTTTTTCTAAGGAAAATAAATGATAAACCTAGAATCCTAATCCTAAGGGTAGAGATTCCTAAGGTTCGGGAGTCGGTTAAGTGAGGGGAAGGTGTTAGGCACCCCTCACTTCCATTGTACTCAATGGGATCCTCCTTAAGTTCTAGGGTATGTTTGTTTGTTGTATGACTTTTTACCTATTTACAAAAAGAATCCTAAATTTTTTATTGTACTCGCTAGGGTTTACAACCTTATGCCTACGTACCTTCAATTTTGAAGGATCAGAGTAACCGTAGTTCACCTCCCCTATTCCTACCCCCCTAATCCTATTCCTAACCCTAATCCCAAACCCAATCCACTATTTATACTCTTGGATAAAGAGTTCTATCCCCAAATCTATTATTTATACTCCTAGATAAGGAGTTCTATCCCTTAATCTATTATTTATACTCCTAGATAGGGAGTTCTATCCCTTGAATCCCGATCTCTTTATTTATACTCTCGGAGGAAGAGTTTTATCCCAAAATCCTTGTCCATTGTTTATACTCTCGGATGGAGAGTTTTATCCCAAAATCCCTTATCCCTTGGCCTATATTTATACTCTTGGATCCTAAGAGTTTTATCCCCAAAATTTAATCCCAATGGTATCCCTCATATCCCTTAGAGATATCCAAATGAATATCCCCCTATCCTATTCCTTTATTTATGCTCTCGAAAATTAGAGCTTTATCCCTTGTTTTAATCCCTCTAATATCCTTTAGGATTCTATCCCTTAGTATATAAAAAAACCTCAAGTTTTTATATCAATTTGTTTGTAAAAATTATCCCTAAGTTAAAAAATTATATAAAGAAGACCTAATTTTATTATCCCCAAATATTATAAAATACCTCTTTCAATTTACTTACAAAATAAAATAATTATGATAATTTATAAAAAAAACATATTCTAACTTTAACCCCTATTTACTTATCCCATGTTATATTCCTTAGTTAAAAAAATTTAATTAAATTTAATTTTGAAATTTTTATTCTAAAACCATGTTAAATCCAATTTAAACTAAAACCTAACAATATGAATTCCCTTAAAATAAATCATAAATCAAATTTTATAAAAAATCAAAGTTCCCCAAGATATATCATCCCAAAATAATCTAGGAATAAAATCCCATTTGTAAAAAAAAATTATCCCTATTTGCAAAAAATAAACAAATCATTTTAAATAAAAAATCAATAAATTAAAAAACCCAAATCCAAAATTAACCCTAAAATCCTAATTATGCCCTAATAATGACCCTAAAATTCTATTTTATAAATCCTAATTAAATAATTAAACCCTAACTAATAATTAAATTAAGGAATTAATTTAATTACTTAATTGAACCTAAGATATCCAATGATTATCATATGAATTATCCCTAATTGTATTAATAATTCTGAAATTATTCTAACATTGTCCTAATTAATATAAAATATTAATTGTTTATTTGTTTGAAATTTTTTTTTATAATATTTTTAACCTAAAGACATGTTTTTTAGCATCTAATCTTAAGATTCAAACTATCCTAATAAAATAAAGAGAAAAAAACCACTGTTATTATTTTTTGGCTTTTATATTATATTGTTTGTTCTTCCTTTTAATTTTATTTTGTTTGTAAAAATGTAGCGAGCGATTTTGGACGTGGTTCTTAAGCACTGTCGCTCTCTTGGGGTTACTACAGGTCGATTCATTTTTTATCCTATTAAAGCTAATGAAGGAAGGGAAATAGATGTCTCCAATTAACCCTGCTTGCATACCAAGTTTAAACAGCGGTCTGTTAGGTTACGAATGCTATGTGGTGGTGGGGCCTCTCTCATGTTATTTTGACAGAATGACGGTTTCTGGCGGGGAACAAGGATTAGGATGTTAGGACTGATGCTTTTTGATAAATATGTGAGAGTATGGGATTTTGGGTTTTTGTTTAGTGTGCTCGCTAAGATTTTTTCTTTCAATCTTATGCCTACGTATTCCCGTTTACCGAAACAGGGAAATCAGAGCGTTCGTAGTTCCTCATATTCTATGGGAGGAAATGGGTGTTTGGTGTCTTGTTCCAAGGACTTTGGGGGATTGGCTCCGTGTCTGTCCCCTTTAGATTCAATCCTCAGATGTGTCCAAGTGGATATGAGCATTTGGATTTGGCTGATTTTGGCAAATCGAGCAAAAATGCAAATTCTGCCTTGCCTTGACAGATTTCAGCAAGGCAACTTGCCAATGTCATATCTCATGGCCCAAGTTGAATTTGGTAATGTTCTTGGCCATTTTGGAAAGCCCTTGCATGACACAACAACTGTTTGAACATGTTTGGTTTTGATCTCTTTTGAATCCAAGTGAAAAATCCCCCTACATTTGGCAAAAAGTGAGGTAAAATCTGACTTAGTGAAATTTTCACTAAGTGTTGGAATAAAGTGACTTTTCTTGATTTTGATCACCCCATAACTCAAAATCCATGAGGAATTTGGACATAGGTCAATATGAAGTTTTTGTAGAGGGTAATGAGATCTACAAATCAAGCTTTGAATGGGAAACAATGGCCTTGTGGTTTAGGAGTTATGGTCCTCCAAAGTTGGTACATTAGTGGCACTTTTTCCATAACTTAGAAATTTTTCTAAGTTTTTATGGTTACCCCTTTTATAAGTTATCCCATTTTATTTGATTTTTCTTGATGAATGATGATTCAAATCATACATTAACATCATTTTAGGGTTAAAAATCCATTTTGGTGAAAAATCTCAAAAAGTCAAAGTTGACTTTTGTGCACAGTTGACTTTTTATCAGATGAATTCCAAACTGTGCAATTCTTCAGGAAATCATGTCCTTGACCTAAATCAAACTTGATGGACATGTTCCATGGGTGTTATAGGGTATACTGAATCATGTCCTAGGGTTTGGGAGCATGTCTTGGTCAAAAGTCAAAGTCACAGTTGACTTTTCCCGCAAAATCCTAACTGTGGTCCAGATGAAATTGAGACTTGTTGCTCAAGCTTCTTGGATCAATCCATTGTTCCAAATGGATCAATATGGTATATTAGAGACCCTAAAATCATGTCTTGAGGTTTTGGCTCATGATTTGTCCCAAAAGTCAACTTAGGGGTGAATTAGGTCAAGAAACCCTAATTCCTGACTTTTGATGTATAAATCCCCTGAGGTCAAATTGACTTGATGACTGGGTCCATGAAGTTCCATGGAGTATTTTAGGATATGCTTTGAAGTATTGGCTCATGCCCAGAGGAAAATTTCCAACTTGAGGCCCTGGTCGACCAAAACCCTAATTTGGTGACACTGTCGATCTTGAAGCTTGATCCACCTAGAAGGGAGCAGCCTTGTGCTTAATCCTTGAAGTGGGAGTCCTCTTGATCCATTGTAGATTCTTGGGAGGTTAGACAAGTTGAAGATCATGTCATTCCTTGATTGATCCTTTGTTTAAGGCTCAAAGAGAGTTTGAAACCCTAATTTTGATTGTAGTGGATGCTCAACAACCCTTGAGGAGATTGATGAGGCATAAAGGTACATCCATATTGTGATGATGATTTGCACAATGATGGGAATCTTAGTGGTCAAAATTTGGGGTATGACAGATGCCCCTATTTAATCTTCTTGGACACGAAGGTGTGAATGACGAAGGTATTTGGGCATTCGGGGTGCAAGAGGATTAAATATCGGAATATCCAAAATTTTGACGGCGTCTATGAATGGTAATTCACGCATTCATCTTCTTTTGCTAAGCAATGATGCTTAGAAAAGGTAAACTTCCCCTCGATCCTGGTTTTCTGCGAAGGAACTGGTCTTAGTTTCTGAAATGAACTTCCCCTCGATCCTGGTTTCCTACCAAGGAACTGGTCTTAGTTTCCGATATAAACATCCCCTCGATCCTGGTTTCCTACCAAGGAACTGGTCTTAGTTTCCGATATAAACTTCCCCTCGATCCTGGTTTCCTACCAAGGAACTGGTCTTAGTTTCCAATATAAACTTCCCCTCGATCCTGGTTTCCTACCAAGGAACTGGTCTTAGTTTCTTTTGTCAATAAACTTTATTGACAAGGGATGCTATTTGTAGCGGTTTTCCTCAAACTTCTCGCCGAATTTTCCTGGGGAGATGCCATTTGACAGAAAAAAATTTTGATGTCAGACTTGCTGGGGAACCCAATCGTCTGAATTGTAGAGTTGCACAAACTTCTCTGTTTGGAGACGCCATTTGTCGCTTCTACTAGGGAAAGTGAGTCCCGTGAGAGACTGTTTCCGCTTGGGGATATTACATCATACTTTTCTCGGGATCTTCTCGGAGAAATGCCATATGATGTGATCTAATTTTGAGGTGCTGATGACCTTTTCGTCATCGGTTTTTCGGAGGAATACTTATGTACTGCCGAATCTTTGTTTAAGAGGTTTTCTCTAGGGATTTTCCTTAATCCGGGAAAGCAAGGATATCATCTTCAATGGCGAAGAGTGACATTTGTCGAAGACTCTCTGGCCTTTCAGAGGTTCAAGTTATCAAAGTGGTCGAGTGCCGACTCTGATCTAAAAATACACTGGGGACGAGTTCGCTCGGACATAATATTTCCTGACGAAGCAAGAACTGACAAACTCGATCGAGAGGACGGTTATCATGGCAGGATAAGACCGACTCAAGTGATAGTGAATATGCATGTAAATTAATAATGCATGATGGATGTATGTATATGCTGACAAAACTGACACAACATACAAACTAAAGGATGAACATGCCCGGATACTCGGCCATCACGGGGCGTCGAAATATCGTTGGTCCAAAATTAGCAATTCCACCTTGCTTAGGAGAGATAGTCCCTGTTGGGAGCTATGTTGGTCGGGCTTAGGAGATGAGAACTCGGCCGAAGGTATCAGACGGGAAAACCGCATCTGATACAGTTGATCCTTCATTCAGGCGTAATGGTCTAGAAGGAGTACTTTGATTTTGCACTTTGAAGTTCACTTACTTCTGGAGAAGAGATTGATGTTCTTCTGATGTTCAACAGTCAAAAGAAATTGCCATCTTTATTTTAAAGCAGAAAAAGTTTTAACAAGTAAATTCGTTTTTGTTTCATTTCAAGAATCATTAATCAAGTTAAAAACGTCATTCTGTAAAGCTAAAACAAATGAGAATTACAAACAAAAGTACAAGGGCTCAAATTTTATTGATAAGATAGAGATCATCCAAACGCGTGATTCCAAAGAGTATTTACAAAGTTCAGAAAATGGTAATTTACAGGGAAAAGGGCTACGTTGAAACATAACGACCACTATCCTTCTACCAACTTTGAATTTCGGACATCCTGAGCTTCTGTCGAAGATGACCTTGACTGGAGTTTTCCTCCGATGGGTGATGTAACTGCTGCTAAGAGACTTGCCTCTGTTGAACATAGTTACTTGCCATTATCCCTAACTTTTGCCTGGATTGTACTTTGATGTTTCCAATCCACCGGGATGATTTTTTCATGTCTCTAACTTTTGCTTGGACCACCCTTTCGGGTTTTCAATCCACCGAGACGTTTTTTTTAGGTGAAGTATTTCTTGACTACATCAACATTCGTGGGGTAGGCAAATTCCTCTCTGTCCATGGTTGCAAGTCTCAAGGCGCCGCCTGAGAAAGCTTTCGTGACCACATAGGGGCCATCATAATTCGGAGTCCACTTGCCCCGAGAATCAGTGAGAAAAGATTGTATCTTTTTGAGCACAAGGTCTCCTTTCCTGAAGACGCGAGGTCGGACCTTTTTGTCGAACGCCTTCTTCATTCTCCGCTGATACAACTGACCGTGGCATAGTGCCGTTATTCACTTTTCTTCGATCAGATTGAGTTCGTCGTGTCGACTTTGACACCACTCAGTTTCGGTGAGCTTGGCTTTCATCAATACCCGGATTGATGGGATCTCTACTTCTATGGGGAGCACTGCTTCCATGCCATACACTAGAGAGAAAGGGGTAGCCCCTGTTGAAGTGCGGACAGATGTGCGATAACCGTGAAGAGCAAAGGATAGCATTTCATGCCAATCTTTGTAGGTTATAACCATCTTCTGAACAATCCTCTTGATGTTCTTGTTAGCCGCTTCTACCGCTCCGTTCATCTTGGGTCGGTAGGGAGATGAGTTATGGTGTTCGATCTTGAACTCTGCGCACAACTCCTTCATCATCTTATTGTTCAAGTTGGATCCATTATCAGTAATGATCTGGCTTGGAACACCATAACGGCAGATGATATTGTTTTTGATAAATCGGACCACGACTTGTCGGGTTACATTAGCGTACGACGCTGCTTCGACCCACTTGGTGAAGTAATCAATGGCTACCAGAATGAACCGATGTCCGTTTGAAGCCTTAGGTTCAATCAAACCAATTATGTCAATTCCCCATATGGAAAAAGGCCATGGGGAAGAGAGAACTTTGAGATGTGTTGGCGGTACATGGATTTTGTCGGAGTATATCTGACACTTGTGACACCTTCTCATGTACTTGTAGCAGTCGAATTCCATGGTTAACCAGTAGTACCATGCTCTAAGAATTTTCCTCGCCATTGTGTGTCCATTGGCATGAGTGCCAAAGGATCCTTCATGAATTTCTTTTATCAGTATGTCTTCTTCTGGTCTGTCTACACATCGGAGCACGGCCATGTCAAAGTTCCTCTTATAGAGAGTATCACCGCTCAGGAAGAAGCTGCCAGCCAGTCTTCTGAGGGTCTTTCTGTCTTTCCTGGATGCCCCAGGAGGATACTCTTGTTTCTGAAGGAAGCATTTGATATCGTGATACCAAGGTTTGTCGTCTATGACTGCTTCAATCGTGAAGATGTAGGCGGGCCGTTCAAGGCGCATTACATCAATCTTAGGTAGGTCATTCCATCAACCTACGCTAATCATGGAGGAAAGAGTGGCTAATGCATCAGCCATGTGATTCTCCTCACGAGGGATATGATGAAACTCAACTCTGTCAAAGAAAGGCAACAACCTTCTTGCATAGACTTTGTAAGGAATCAATCCTGATTGGTATGTGTTCCAATCTCCTATGATCTGATTGATAACCAAGGCTGAATCGCCGTATACGTCCAAGTTCTTGATCCTTAAATCAATCGCTTCTTCGAGACCCATAATACAAGCTTCGTATTCGCCTCGTTGTTCGTACATTTGAACATAAGTCCAGCAGTGAAAGGAATGTGGGTACCCTGAGGGGTAATAATGATTGCCCCAATTCCATTTCCATAATGATTAACTGCTCCGTCAAAGATAAGTCCCCACTGGGAACCTGGTTCTGGCCCTTCACTGGGTAGCGGTTCATCGTAATCTTTCATTTTTAGATACATGACAGCTTCGTCTGGGAAGTCCAACCCAATTGATTCCTGATCGTCAATCGGTTGATGAGCCAAATGATCGGCTAAAATACTTCCTTTAACGGCTTTTTGAGCGTGGTACTCTATGTCATATTCTGATAGTAGCATCTGCCAACGGGCAATCCTTCCCGTGAGAGCAGGATTTTCAAAGACGTACTTGATTGGATCCATCTCGGAGACCAACCAAGTAGTGTGATGAATCATGTACTAACGAAGACGTTTGGCTGCCCAAGCCAAAGCGCAGCAAATTTTCTCAAGCATCGTGTACCGAGTTTCACAATCGGTGAATTTCTTGCTCAGATAGTAAATGGCAGACTCTCTCCTTTTGGTTTCGTCTTGTTGGCCAAGTACACATCCCATTGAGTCCTCTAGGACCGTGAGGTAAATGATTAGTGGTCTTCCTTACACTGGAGGTGATAGAATCGGCGGATTCAACAGATATTCCTTAATACTGTTGAAGGCACTTTGGAAGTCTTCTGTCTAAACGCAGTCCTGGTTCTTTTTGAGTAATTTGAAAATCGGCGCACACATGGCGGTCATGAGGAATATGAATCTGGAGATGTAGTTCAAACGTCCCAGGAATCCTCTGACTTGTTTTTTAGTTTTCGGAGAAGGCATTTCTTGAATGGACTTGACCTTGACGATGAACCCTAAAAGTTTCCCTGGACGGACACTGAAGGTGCATTTGTTGGGATTCAAGCGGAGTTTGTACTTCCTCAAATGCTCGAATAGTTTTGACAGATGGGTCACATGCTCCTCCTCTGTTTTAGATTTTACAATCATATCATCGACATATACCTCGATTTCTTTGTGTATCATGTCATGAAACAGAGTAGTCATGGTCGTTTGATAGGTTGCCCCGGCGTTCTTCAAGCTGAACGACATCACCTTGTAACAAAAGGTACCCCATGGGGTAATGAACGAAGTTTTCTCCATGTTTTTCGGCGCCATTCTTATTTGATTATAGCCCGAGAATCCATCCATGAAGGAGAAAACTTTGAACTTTGCTGTACTGTCAACCAGCATGTCAATGTGTGGTAAAGGAAAGTCATCCTTTGGACTTGCCTTGTTCAGATCCCTGTAGTCGACACACATTCTGACCTTTCCGTCCTTTCTGGGAATAGGTACGATGTTGGCTAACCATTGAGGATATTCAGATGTAGCGAGGAAACCTGTGTCAATCTGTTTTCGTACCTCCTCTTCGATTTTGATGGCCATGTCCGGGTGAGTCCGTCTCAGCCTTTGTTTTACTGGCGGACATTCCGATCTCAACGGTAAGTGATGTTCCACGATGCTGGTATCCAACCCTGGCATATCCTGATAGGACCAAGTGAATACATCGGGGAATTCTTTGAGAAGCTTTGTCAAACTCTCTTTGGCAGTTGGACTGAGCAGTGCCCCAATCCTGATTTCTTTTCTCTCTTTTTTTGAACCCAAGTTTACCGTTTCCAACGGCTCTTTGTGAGGTTCAATGGACCTTTCCTCTAGTCTGAGTAATCGAGAGATCTCTTCTGGAATTTCGTCGTCAACTTCTTCTTCAGCCCCAAATACCGGGAACTCAAAGTCGGGAGAAGGCATCGGATCGTATGTTTCAACAGGGTGTAAAACAAGAAATCTACATGACGTGATGATTTTTGTTTAGAAGAGATAGAGAGAATGCGAAAGTGTGTGCAGTGTATTTCTTTTACTGCTTGTTTATTATTTTTGAATTGTTTTTTAGGATTACCATTTTCTGAGAAAAGCAAAAAGAGAAAACAACAATTAATGCGGAAATTACAGAACGACGTTATTTTATTAATGAACAAGTCGAATCTTGAAACTACAGCCCTATAAAACAAAACTCTGTCGCTTTGGGCGAAGCGAAGAGGGAAATTTACAGAAAGCGAGCCCTATCAAAACATTTGTTTCACCTGGGCAGGGTGAAAGGTTAAGGATGGAAATTACTTTGACTGGTGAACGACCTTCGAAACCTCGACGGCAACGCACTGGCGGCGAACTCCTCGGTGAATCACAAAGTCTGGCACCTTCCTTGATTTATCTTCAGAAATAACGCTGATTTCTGGTGGAGCAGGATCATTGGAATCTGTCTCCCATGCAGAATTGTCGTAGGAGGATTCCTCTGTTGTATTTTGCATAGCATTTGTGCTCTCAGCTGTATCTCCCCATCCAGTTGGCTGGATATCTTCGAGCCTGATACGAGAGCTTTCGGGAGCGGTGTACTTGACCATATAATCAAATTTTCCACTCGATTGTCCCAAGGTGTCCCACACTTCTTTAGAACTGGAGGAGTCATCTCTCTCGATGACGTTGACCTCAGGAAAAGTATAGTTGATGAATTCCAGTCCTGCAAACGTTGCGAATTCATCGTCACGTTGAGTAGTTTCTGAATGACCTGAGTGTTGATCCCATGACATGGTGGAGACACAGGTATTCTGTTCAATGATGCTCAGCTAAGTGTCATTACTCGGATGACTTTCTGGCCCCAAGTCTCCTGGGTAAGGTTGCCACATTGGCAAACCATCCATCGGGCCATAGTAGGCGTGGTCAAAGTTGTCTTTCATTAGAGTGTCCTCCTCTAATGAGTTTGGTGGGGCACGACATCCTTCCGGATCACAATCTCCATATATCATTTTGACATCTGACCTGGGTATAAATCTAGGACTCTGTGCGGGATAGCAAAATGGAGTTTGCGTTTTGTCCTGAGACATATAACCGTCCTCGTTAAGATAGGACTTCCATTCTTCCTCTGTGTAAAAGGGATCCTCTTCATTGATAGCATGGACTGCTTGAGTCACTGGTTGGAGGAAGCCTCCACTATGGAAGAAGTTCTGAATGGGATGAAGACTTTCATCATTAGCAGCAGTCTGAGTGCAGGTTGCAGAAAAACCAGGACCCTTCTTTGTTTTATTGTCAATAGGAATGACAAGTTGTCCCCATCCTGTGGTATCGGTACTCTCGACCGCTTTGATAGCATCTTTGTATGAGGAAATCGATGTTCCTTCTTTTGATTGATTGTCCTTGCTCACCGACAATGCTTGGAACTGCGTCCCAATAACCTCCTCGGGTTCTACACAAGTAGATGATGATAAGTTACTCACGAGCAAGGCTTGTTCCCCACAAACCGTGATAAGTTGATCGCCCTTGACAAACTTTAGCTTTTGGTGGAGAGTCAAAGTGACCGCTCCAGCCTGATGTATCCAAGGTCTTCCTAATAAACAACTGTACGTTGCCCGGATGTCCATGACCTAGAAAGTGACTTGGAAAGTGTGAGGACCGATAGTTATGGGAAGATCAACTTCGCCGATAACCGTTTTTCTGGATCCGTCGAACGCTTTGACGACGACCTCGCTGATTCTCATCGGAGGGCCTTTGAATGATAATTGCATCAAAGTAGACTTTGGCATAACATTCAGGGCTGACCCTGTGTCTACCAGTATGCTGGCTAAAGCATCATTCTGGCAGTTGACTGTAATATTGTGCGCCATGTTATGACGGCGACCCTCTTCAGGTAATTCCTCATCACTAAATCCCAAGTTATTGCAGGAAGTGATGTTAGAGACAATGCTATCGAACTTTCTGATTGTTACATCTTGTTCCACAAAGGCTTGCTCCAAGACTTTCTGTAGAGCCTCCTTGTGGGCTTCTGAGCTAAGTAAAAGTGATAGCACTGAGATCTTTGAAGGAGTCTGTAACAGTTGATCAACAATGTTGAATTCACTCCTTTGGATGAGCTTCAGCATCTCATCTTTGTCTTTTGAAAGGTCAGGATTACTGGATTGACCGACTGGTGGATTAGGAACTTCTGCCTGAGGTTCCTTTTCTTTGTTAGGTTCTCCAACTCCTCGGTTGAAGATTCGACCGCTCCGTGTTACACGACTGATGTCTGCAATATTCACGACGGAGGGTAATGGAATTTCCTTTCCATTCTCGATTATTCTTGCACCGTATTTGTAAGGGATCGCCTTAGCTGATTCATATGGTAGTGGTCCCGGTAGATATATGACTATGGGAACCTTCGGGTTTTTCTGACCATCATACGTAATCTCGATCCGTTCCCGATTGGGAATTCTTGATTCGTCAAGCAGAGGGATGATGGCACAAACATCCCTAGTCCTATGATGATCAGAGATTATGACAACATCCTCAATTTGATCGGCGAGATAGTCCGGCGCCCAGTTGATGGGTCCGGAACCTGGATACGGACGAATCTCTCCACGATCCACTTGACCCCAAAGAGCTGCTCTCACAAGGTAGCATCCTTGGTTACTTTCTGAACAGACTCCACAACGATCATAATTGTGTGGTGGCACCTGGCCACGCCCACTTTGAATACAATGTAACCTCACTAGGTTAGTTTCCACAGATCGGACATCCTGACTCTGACGCCGAGAAAGATTCCTGTTGTTGATACTAATTTGCTGAGTATCTTCATCCATATAGATTGGCATCCACCAGTGATTTAACAAGTGCTGAAGTGCCTCCTGTACAAGGGTACAACCTCGATCATTTTCGCAACCCGCTTTACAGCTTTGGTAATCATGTGATATTAGGAATCCGAGTCGGACCTGCTCAGCATGTAACTCTACCAGGTTGGTATTCATCACACGAATATCAAAAATCTGAACCATGTTGATATGATAAGGGTTCTTATCATGGTAGTCTTGGATCCATCCAAGATCCATCTGACGCTGGAGGGCCTCTTGTATGAAAGAGCATCCCTGTTTGTTTACCGAGCAAGTCAGATAGGAACCGTAATTGTGCCGTGGCAGATTATGATACTGGCTTTGCCTTGAGTGTATCGCCACCAAGTTGACATTCATCGCACGGATGTCGTGGTTTTGAATGATGTTGGAGTTCGTATAGACCATGTTAACTTCACGAACTCTGTGCTCTTGGATCCATCTAAGATCCATCTGTTCCTGTAGAGCTGATTGCACTACCAAACATCCTTGATTGCTTTTAGAGCAGATATCACACTGGTGATAATTATGAGGTGGCACATGGCTATATCCACTATGTCTACAATGCATCTTGACCAGATTGGTCCTCAACAAGAGTACATCGTGAATTTGATAAACATTGTTAGATTCTTTCTCAATCAGGTTGACTGCAGCTTTCTCATGTTGAGGCAGTGGGTTCGTGAGAACATTGGGATTCATATCTTTGAAAGATAAGAGCCCGCTCCTAACAAGCTTTTGCACGTCAGATTTGAAATTGAGACAATTCTCTATGTTATGCCCTGGTCCTCCTTGATGATAAGGGCAAGTCTGATCCGCCTTAAACCAAAAAGGCGGATTTTCCGGTACTGTAAGAGGAGACTTAGTCTGGATGTGCCCCTTAGCCAGTAGTAACGGAAATATTTCTGTGTACGATACGGGTATAGGATCAAATCCTTGTGGCCGCGTTGTACGGTTGTTGTTGTATGGAGGACGAGCCTGCTGAAGAGGCTGTTGTGTCCTTTGCTGATTAGGTTGGCTCTGCGCAACCCGAGGTTGATACGTAGGAATAGGCGCAGGATTGGTAGTAGGAGTTACCGCTGCTACTGGTTGATAACGTCGCCTTTGCTTTCCGAGAGAGATATTCCTAATATCCTGCTCTTTTTTCTTAGGGAGAGCACTACCGTATCGTTTTGTACTACTTGATGATCCAGCGTCTTTTGCCAAACGTCCTTCTCGGACGGCTTCCTCAAGACGAACTCCCATACCCACCATCTCAGTGAAGTCACTGGGTGAACTGGCGACCATTCTGTCGTAGTAAAATGAGCTTAAGGTCTTTAAGAAGATCTTTGTCATCTCTTTTTCCTCAAGAGGTGGACAAATTTGAGCGGCAATTTCACGCCATCTCTCGGTGTACTCCTTAAAGGTTTCCTTGTCCTTTTGTGACATTAATCTGAGTTGATCTCTGTCCGGTGCCATGTCCAAATTGTATTTATAATGTTGAACGAAGGCAGTGCCAAGGTCTCTGAATTTGTTGATCGTGGCACGGTTTAACCCCATGTACCATTTTAAGGCGGCACCGGTTAAACTATCCTGAAAGTAGTGAATCAGCAGGTCCTGATTCTCAGTCTGAGTTGACATTCGCCGAGCATACATCACTAAGTGACTCTGAGGGCAAGAGTTACCCTTGTACTTTTCAAAGTCGGGCACTTGGAATTTGTGCGGAATTTTCACATTGGGGACCAGACAAAGGTCTGCGACGTCCTTTCCAAATAAATCCTAACCGCGAAAGCCTTGCAGTTCCTTCTGCATTTCCAAGAACTATTCCTAGAATTCATCCATTCGGCCGAACATAGTTTCCTTCTTACCAGAAGGTATCTGTGGAATCTGTCCTTCCGGGACAGTGTGCACCACAGGGGGTGGTACCGTAACTACGGCATTGAATCTTGGCGTTTCCCGAAGTTTGTAACCTTCAGGAGTCTTCAATATGCCTCTGGCATCTTCGCTTTCCCGAAGTTTGTAACCTTCAGGACCAGCGGCATCTGTTGTGATTCCCTGATCTTCAGCGATCGGCAGAACATATCCTTCTGGGATATAGTTAGGAGGCATGCCTCAGGGACGATCTTTCGGCATTTGATACCTAGGATCATACTTCTCCACTATGGGCGCTGAGGTGATCTCTGAGATCACAGTTCTTTGTAGCTGAGCTTCTGCCATGGCTTGCATGTCATTACGAAGCTTTCTCATATCCTCTCTCAGAGCGTCGATCTCTTCTTTCAACTCTCTGTTCTCTTCCTCAAGATCATCCATCTTTTTCTGACGATTAGCCCGAGTATTGTACGAATGAGACAGTTCGACTCTAGAACCGAGACACAAATGTGAGATTCGTAGGTAAGAAGAATACGTGACGTGAGAATGATGAATGCAATGATTATATTAATTGTTTTTTGGTTTAATCAAAATAAACTTCGACAATTAGATTGCAAATATCAAACAGTGGGGAAAACCCCGCTTTATTGAAATTCAAAGGATTGCGGAAACGGAAATACAGTAGATTACAAGGTGCGGAAACAGAAACCTAAGCTAATGGGTCCCGAGTCCTCTTTGAGGAGAACTCGGGTGCTGATTCTGGTTCTTTTCTTTTCTTTGACCGGGGCTCTTGGGCCGTTGTCGGGTTGTCATTCCTTTGCCAAGTGAAAGGAGCGAGCAAATTCCTTTGGTCATCCTGATTATCCACATCATGTTGCTCTAAAATCTCGATCAGAGCATCCTTTTCTTTCAGTATCTGCTGTATTTTGGTACACTCCACGTTGAGAATGCGGTACTTGTTCTTCCAAGACCTCCTCTCCCGTTGAACTTTGTTGAGAGTAACCTGGAGCTTTTCCGTTTCGGTCATGAAGTACATGACAGATTCCCTTGGCGGAAGAACTCTGTGACGAGGATACGACATTTTTAGCTTGAGAGCTCTAGTTTGTACCCAGTGGAGATAAGGCTCCACCGAGACACAGTCCGGTTTTCCTAGAGACTACCGTCCTTTCTTATGAACGTGTTTCCAAGCGTGCACTATTTCCATCTTTAGTGCTCTGTCATTTTCTCCTTCCTTGAAGAAAAGACCTTCCAGATGAGTGTTACGTGGGACATGCCTCATCGGGTATCCAAATTGACGACGAACCAATATCGGATGATAGTTGTTTCCTCCCTTAGTTCCTATAAGGGGTACGTTGGGGAAGTTTCCACAACGATCAATGATCCTCATTCCATCATAAATCCTAATGCACCAATCAATGTCAGAGTTGGTGAGAGACATGATTTTCTGCGACCAGCGTAAGGCGCTCTTATGATCCCGAAAAGCAGCAGACTTAGGCAAATGGGAGATAAACCATTTATAAAGCAGAGGTACACAACATGTGATCTCCCCTCCGCTGTACACATTTCCTAAGTGTACAGAATGATACACATCTGCAAGCAAAGTCGACACAGGGTTTCCAATGAGAAAAACCATAATGGCGTTGATATCGACGAAGTTATTAATGTTGGGCAACAAAAATAATCTGTAGGTGAGTAAAACAAAGATGCTTTCAAAAGCAGTCCCGTTCCCTATACTAGCAAAGTATAGAGCTTTCTTTGTCAAGAACTGGGCTGGCAAACCTTGGATGCCACCCTTGGTAGTCATGTGAGTCTTGACTTCAGACTCGTCCAAATGAATTGCTCTTGCAATGGTCTGATCCCTTGGAATTTCTTCCAGTCCAGAAAATGGAGCTCGATCAGTGATGTGTAAATCAGTCAGATGAGAATACTCCTCCAGCGTTGGTGCTAGCTGGTAATCCAGGAATGTAAAACAGTGATAAACCGGATCGTAAACCTGAACGAGTGCATCCATGATTTCTTCAATCACATGGACTCTTAGCAGAGGTAGCAGACCTCCGTACTTGGCTCTGAAGGCCTCTTGGTTTGTGATCATTCTCGCCAAACCTCTCAGATCCTCTAGTTTTGGAGCCTTGAAGGTGTACTTATGAGTTCTCCTTCTACCGAAATCCATTAGCGTAATCCTTTTCTCTGATATTTGCAATCACAGTCTTAGTTTAATTTGAAAAACAGAGAGACTAGAAGAGAAATTTTTTTTTTGTTTTAATGTTTTTTAAATGAATGCATGAATGCAGCACACAAAAACATAGAAAAAACATGGGGTCAAAGGATCGTTGTCATGGAGTCAAGGCTCTACCCATCCCAAAGGTTTACTAGTGATTTTTGTACCTGTCTCTCATCATCATCACCTCTTGTCAAGAAAACACCAGCGGGTCGGGAACCGTGCTAGGTGATGTTTTTTGAAGAGTCCTCAGAAAAGGGTGGCATCGCATGACAACTATTTCCGATAGCCTCTGCGCCACTAAAGGGGTTTTTCCTAGGTGTATACTCAATCTTTCCACATGCGGCATCACACGCATTCCCATTAGCAGAAAAATAAACACATATATCAATTAGGAAAAGCAGTATATATATTTGTCCTAATGTCCTAGACTTTAAAGCCATGAATCCTACATTCCTGACAGAAATGGCTCCCCGGCGGAGTCACCATTCTGTGGTTTCTACACAAGGAATGAAAAGAAATGATTTGGCCCCACGGTGGGCGCCATTTTTCCTGTAGCGAGAAATTTTGGACGTGGTTCTTAAGCATTGTCGCTCTCTTGGGGTTACTACAGGTCGATTCATTTTTTATCCTATTAAAGTGATGAAGGAAGGGAAATAGATGTCTCCAATTAACCCTGCTTGCATACCAAGTTTAAACAGCGATCTGTTAGGTTACGGATGCTATGTGGTGGTGAGGCCTCTCTCATGTTATTTTGACAGAACGACGGTTTCTGGCGGGGAATAAGGATTAGGATGTTAGGACTGATGCTTTTTGATAGATATGTGAGAGTATGGGATTTTGGGTTTTTGTTTAGTGTGCTCGCTAAGATTTTTTCTTTCAATCTTATGCCTACGTATTCCCGTTTACCGAAACAGGGAAATCAGAGTGTTCGTAGTTCCTCATATTCTATGGGAGGAAATGGGTGTTTGGTGTCTTGTTCAAAGCCCAAGACGTGAAGCGAAAGGTGATTTGTATCTTGTTCAAAGCCCAAGATGTGAAGCTGAAAGGTCCATTTGTATCTTGTTCAATTGACTTTAGAGAGAATTTGTCATCTCTAAAGAGGGGTTTGTCTGTTATGACTGTTTATAAAGGAGAATTACTTTAACCGAGATGTGTGAATCCGGCAATGCCATAATTTCCTTTATAGGGGGGTTCCAACCCGAAGGAGAAGACTTTAACTCAGTGTAGAGCAATGCTATCTTTCCTTAGGAATTTCTCATGCTAAAAGAGGGACAGTGGCATGGATGTAAATAATCCAGAGGCTTGCCGCTTACAGCGATTAGATAAAGGGAGAAGAGTTGTTGATGTTTGTGTACTGTGAACGAGGCACAACTTTGATGCTAAAAGGTTGATTGGATTAACCAGTGGTTTTCTTATACAAAGCCTAAAAGGATGCTATTGGCCCAACAAGAGGGAGTTTTTATGTGTCTCGTACGAAGCCCGAGAGAGAGGCTAAAAGTTGTATGACCCAACGAGGGAGTCTTTTATACTCAACAAGTGAGTGTTTTTGTATCTCGTACGAAGCCCGAGATGGAGGCTAAATATTTGACTCAACAAGAGAATCTTTTTGTATCTCGTACAAAGCCCGAGATGGAGGCTAAAAGGGTTTGACTCAACAAGAGAGTCTTTGTATCTCGTACGAAGCCCGAGATGGAGGCGAAAGATTTTGTTTGACTCAAAACGAACCTTTTTTGTATCTCGTACAAAGCCCGAGATGGAGGCTAAAGATTTTGTTTGGCTCAAAAAGAACCTTTTTTGTATCTCAGACAAAGCCCGAGATGGAGGCTGAAGATTTGTTTGACTCAACGAGGGAGTCTTTTGTGTGTCTCGTACAAAGCTCGAGAGAGAGGCTAAAAGTTGTTTGACTCAACGAGGGAGTCTTTGTATCTCGTTCGAAGCCCGAGATGGAGGATGAAAGGTTTGCTATCTCAGTTAAGTGACAGGTCCAGTATACTGATAAAGAGAAAATCAGTTATTATATGAGTAACACTGTACTCATGGATTTGATCTGAGGATCGGGATTGTTCCCTGTTCTTTAAGGAAATGGGAAATCCAAAGGGTATTGAGACTGTCCGAGTCTACGGGTGTCTTCCTATTTTTGAAGGGTGCTTGAGAATGTCTTAGAGACTCAAGGAAATTAGACTGTCCAAGTCTAGAGTTTTATCTTTTGTACTATGCTTTGAGAAACAGTAGTAGACTCTTTAAAAGGACTGTTCTATGAAGATGACTAATTTCTATTCCTATGCCTCTAGGAGGTTGTCGGGACAATTTGTACGAAGCCCAAGAGGAGGCTGGAAACTTTTAAGAAGCCGAGGGGTCCTTGTACGAAGCCCAAGAGGAGTCTATCATTCCTGGAGGAAGAGATCATTATACGAAGCCTAAGAGGAGGCTATGAATACTTCTAAGAAGCCAACGGGTCCTTGTACTAAGCCCAAGAGGAGGCAGGGTTGCTTTTAGGAAGCCTGTGGGTCCTTGTACAATGCCCAAGAGGAGGCCGATGCTTTTAAGAAGCCCGTGGGTCCCCAAACCCCGAGAAATTCAAGGCAAGCTATTCACAAGGAATAGATCAAGTCAGGAAAGTTCGAGAATTTGGAAGAAACTAAAAGATGCCATTTGTAGCGAGCGATTTTGGACGTGGTTCTTAAGCATTGTCGCTCTCTTGGGGTTACTACAGGTCGATTCATTTTTTACCTATTAAAGCTGATAAAGGAAGGGAAATAGATGTCTCAAATTAACCCTGCTTGCATACCAAGTTTAAACAGCGGTCTGTTAGGTTACGGATGCTATGTGGTAGTGGGGCCTTTCTCGTGTTTATTTTGACAGAATGACGAATTTCTGGCGGGGAACAAGGATTAGGATGTTAGGACTGATGCTTTTTTATAGATATGTGAGAGTATGGGATTTCGGGTTTTTGTTTAGTGTGCTCGCTAAGATCTTTCTTTCAATCTTATGCCTACGTATTCCCGTTTACCGAAACAGGGAAATTAGAGCGTTCATAGTTCCTCCTATTCTATGGGAGGAAATTGGTGTTTTGGTGTCTTGTTCAAAGCCCAAGACGTGAAGCGAAAGGTGATCTATATCTTGTTCAAAGCCCAAGATGTGAAGCTGAAGGTGGTTTGTATCTTGTTCAAAGCCCAAGATGTGAAGCTGAAGGGTCTATTTGTATCTTGTTCAAAGCCCAAGATGTGAAGCTGAATGTGTTTTTCTTTAGAGAGAACTTGTCATCTCTAAATAAGGGTTTGTCTGTTTGTAAAGGAGAATTACTTTAACCGGGATATGTGAATCCTAGCAATGCCATAATTTCCTAAGAAGGGGTTTTTTAACCTGAAGGAGAAGACTTTAACTCAGTGTAGAGCAATGCCATCTTTCCTTAGGAATTTCTCATGCTAAAAGAGGGACAGTGGCATGGATGTAGATGATCCAGAGGCTTGCCGCTTACAGCGATTAGATGAAAGGGAAGGAGTTGTTGATGTTTGCGTACTGTGAACGAGGCACAACTTTGATGCTAAAAGGTTGATTGGATCAACCAGTGGTTTTCTTATACAAAGCATAAGAGGAGGCTAAAAGGGTTGACTCAACAGGAGAATCTTTTATACTCAACAAGAGAGTGTTTTTGTATCTCGTACGAAGTCCGAGATGAAGGCTAAAGTTTTGTTTGGCTCAATAAGAACCTTTTTGTATCTCGTACAAAGCCCGAGATGGAGGCTGAAGATTTGTTTGACTCAACGAGGGAGTCTTTTGTGTGTCTCGTACAAAGCCCGAGAGAGAGGCTAAACGTTGTTTGACTCAACGAGGAAATCTTTTGTATCTCGTACGAAGCCCGAGATGGAGGCTGAAAGGTTTGCTATCTCAGTTAAGTGACAGGTCCAGTATACTAATTAAGAGAAAATCAGTTCTTATATGAGTAACACTGTACTCATGGATTTGATCTGAGGGTTGAGATTGTTCCCTGTTCTCTAAGGAAACGGGGAATCCAAAGGGTATTGAGACTGTCCGAGTCTACGGGTTTCTTCCTATTTTGAAGGGGACTTGAGAATGTCTTTGAGACTCAAGGAAAATAGACTGTCCAAGTCTAGGGTTTTATCTTTTGTACTATGCTTTGAGAAACGGTAGTAGACTCTTTGAAAGGACTGTTCTATGAAGATGACTAAGTTATGTTCCTATACCTCTAGGAGGTCGTCGGGACAATTTGTACGAAGCCCAAGAGGAGGCTGGAAACTTTTAAGAAGCCGAGAGGTCCTTGTACGAAGCCCAAGAGGAGGCTATCATTCCCGGAGGAAGAGATCATTATACGAAGCCTAAGAGGAGGCTGTGAATACTTCTAAGAAGCCGACGGGTCCTTGTACTAAGCCCAAGAGGAGGCGGGGATGCTTTTAGGAAGCCTGAGGGTCCTTGCACTATGCCCAAGAGGAGGCCGATGCTTTTAAGAAGCCCGTGGGTCCCCAAACCCCGAGAAATTCAAGGCAAGCTATTCACAAGGAATAGATCAAGTCAGGAAAGTTCGAGAATTTGGAAGAAACTCAAAGATTCCATTCACGGAGAATACATTCATCTTTGGGAGTAGAGTTTCTTGACAATTCCTAATGAGGACAGCCAAAGAGAAGACTGTATCTGGTGATCCTATTGGGGATCTAGCTGTCTATTTCTACGAATAAACGAAACGGCTTTTCCTAGTTCTAGACGTAGTTGCCAGGGAAACTCTAAATATCTATACTATTATTACACAGTTGATATGAGTTTATGAAAGAAGACTTACAGCGAAACAACCCCACAATACAGTTATATGTATAGGAAAGCAGTAAATGAAAGCGTATAAACACTTACTCGGTTGTGGAGCTTCCATGATGTTTGGTTAATTGTTCAACAAAGAAAGATTGAAAACAACAGTATATTCAAAATCAAAGGAGAAAGTGCTTTGAAAAAGAAAGATTCGGGGCTTACAACTCAAGGAGAGGCCCAAGGTTTTATCAGTGATTGCACTGTTAAATTTGTACAGAGGGACTTATACAAGTGACTGAGGCCCAAGAAAGGTTTTCTGTACAAAGGGATGGGTCTTACACTCTCTCAAGAGGCCCAAAAAGTTTTAAAGTAAAAGAGTGGGGCTTATAACACGAGGGTAGGTCCAAATGATGTTTCGTTTAAAATGGCGATCGCGCCGAGGTTTTCTTTTAACGCAAAGGGACTTATACAATAAGTGAGGCCCAAAATGGTTTTGGTCAAAAGGGGGATTGGGTCTTACACTCTAATAGAGGCCCAAAAGTTTTGAATGGGTCTTATAGCTCGAGGAGAGGCCCAAGTTTTTAAACGGACGACAGTCGTACCGTTTACTTGTACAGAGGGACTTATACAATAGGTGAGGCCCAAAAAGTTTATGTACAAGGGGGTGGGTCTTACACTCTTTCAAGAGGCCCAAAATAGTTTGAAAATGATTTGTGAGGGTTGAATTAATCAAAAAACCCTAATTTATTTCCAAAATGTATTTTAATTGAATAAAAATTCAATTAAAATGATCAAAATTGTTTAACATGTGGGAAACAAATTATGACGTTAGATTAATGCTTCAAAAATTAAGTATTGACCTACAAAATAATTAGAAAGAATTAAAAGTTGCAAAATCAAGATGGAAAAAATATTTCAAATGTTAAAAACAATTAAAACATTAATTCTTTGTAAAAATATCAATTATATAAAATAAATAATATTTTTGGGATTTTTTGGGAAAATAAAATATTTTAACATTTTTGTGAATTATTAAAAAAAAGAATCAACTCAAAATCATTAAAACTCAGAGAGAAATTAATTTTTGAATCAATTAAACAAAATCACAAAATTCAAATATTCAAATCTTGGAAAATGGCGCCAAGAACAAAGGCAAGAACATGCGCGTTTTTTCAGTTTGCCCAGATTTGCATTTTCCATCCAATCTCACTGAATACTTAATCATATCATGCAATCCACATACCAATCAACTCGTTTCAACCTCATGATCATGTCTATAGCATTTAATTTCATTTAAATTAAACATAAAAGAAGAAATCACGAAGAATCCTCAAGAACCCTAATTTCTGCATGAAGGCTAGGATTTTTGATACACGATTCAATCAATGCAAATAATTGAAGGGAAACATTCCATGCATGATTATGAACATACGGCCAAATTATTGTGCAGCAAAAATTGCATGGATCATAGAGTTAGAAGAGCTCATGCTTACCACTTGCAGCTGGTGATCGTGATTTGTGTAGGAGGTGTTACAGTTGTGTTGTGATGATCTGAACAGCTTCCCTACACCCTATGGAGTGTGTTTGAATGCTTGGACTTAATGGAAATTGGCTGGATCACTTCATGGCATCTCAACTGCACTTTGGTTAAAACCTTGAGCAATTGACTGGTGATTCTGAGAAATCAGTGTTCCAGTTGTTGTTTAAGTGTTTGATCAGCTCATATGTGATGTATATGAGGTGTGTGTGTAATTGGTTTGAGTGGAATTTCCCTCTAGCTCAAAACCCGATAGTTACCTTGCTAAGAAAGGCATTTTTGCCAAGAGAAAGAGATTTTGAGAAAGGCAAGTGTTGTAGGCCTTTGGTGTACTTAAACTGATCACAATTGAGCTCTATTTATAGTAGAGCAAGTTTGTTTTGCAAGGAATAGTGAATGGCAACTGCTGAGTAGGTTTGGCCAATGTTGGCAAATGAAAATCCAAGTCTCCTCTAGCCATTGACTAGAGGTTAGGGCACAGAGCTTTGGTTCCCTTGGTCTTAGATAAGTCTTGACTGAATTCAGTTGAGAATGGCTCAGTCCATGCCACCTTGATGCTTCCATTGAATGCTCCAATCCAAATTTGGAGTCTTGTCCCTATTTTGGCCATTCTAGGTTCAACATGCTATTTCTTGTTCCAAGGACTTTGGGGGCTTGGCTCAGTGTTTGTCCCCTTTAGATTCAATCCTCAGATGTGTCCAAGTGGAAATGAGCATTTGGATTTGGCTGATTTTGGCAAATCGAGCAAAATTGCAAATTCTGCCTTGCCTTGACAGATTTCAGCAAGGCAACTTGTCAATGTCATATCTCATGGCCCAAGTTGAATTTGGTAATGTTCTTGGCCATTTTGGAAAGCCCTTACATGACACAACAACTGTTTGAACATGTTCGGTTTTGATCTCTTTTGAATCCAAGTGAAAAAGCCCCCTACATTTGGCAAAAAGTGAGGTAAAATCTGACTTAGTGAAATTTTCACTAAGTGTTGGAATAAAGTGACTTTTCTTGATTTTGATCACTCCATAACTCAAAATCCATGAGGAATTTGGACATAGGTCAGTATGAAGTTTTTGTAGAGGGTAATGAGATCTATAAATCAAGCTTTGAATGGGGCACAATGGCCTTGTGGTTTAGGAGTTATGGTCCTCCAAAGTTGGTGCATTAGTGGCACTTTTTCATGACTTAGAAAATTTTCTGAGTTTTATGGTTACCCCTTTTACAAGTTATCCCACTTTTCTTGATTTTTCTTGATGAATGATGATTCAAATCATACATTAACATCATTTTAGGGTTAAAAATCAATTTTAGTGAAAAATCTCAAAAAGTCAAAGTTGACTTTTGTGCACAGTTGTCTTTTTATCAGATGAGTTCCAAACTGTGCAATCCTTCAGGAAATCATGTCCTTGACCTAAATCAAGCTTGATGGACATGTTCCGTGGGTGTCATAGGGTATATTGAATCATGTCCTAGGGTTTGGGAGCATGTCCTGGTCAAAAGTCAAAGTTACAGTTGACTTTTCTCGCAAAACCCTAATTGTGGTTCAGATGAAATTGAAACTTGTTGCTCAAGCTCCTTGGATCAATCCATTGTTCCAAATGGATCAATATGGTATATTAGAGACCCTCAAATCATGTCTTGAGGTCTTGGTTAATGATTTGTCCCAAAAGTCAACTTAGGGGTGAATTAGGTTAAGAAACCCTAATTCCTGATTTTTGATGTATGCATCCCCTGAGGAAAAATTGACTTGATGACTGGGCCCATGAGGTTCCATGGAGTACATTAGGTTATGTTTTGGATCATTGGCTTGTGCCCACAGGAAAATTTCCACCTGGAGGCCCTGGTCGACCAAAACCCTAATCTGGCGACACTGTCGATCTTGAAGCTTGATCCACTTGAAAGGGAGCAGCCTTGTGCTTAATCCTTGAAGTGGGAGTCCTCTTGATCCATTGTAGATTCTTGAGAGGTTAGACAAGTTGAAGATCATGTCATTTCTTGATTGATCCTTTGTCTAAGGCTCAAAGAGAGTTTGAAACCCTAATTTTGATTGTAGTGGATGCTCAACAACCCTTGAGGAGATTGATGAGGCATAAAGGTACATCCATATTGTGATGATGATTTACACAATGATGGGAATCTTAGTGGTCAAAATTTGGGGTATGACAGATGCCCCTATTTAATCTTCTTGGACCCAAAGGTATGATTGACGAAGGTATTCGGGCATTCGGGGTGCAAGAGGATTAAATATCGGAATATCCGAAATTTTGACGGTGTCTATGAACGGTAATTCACGCATTCATCATCTTTTGCTAAGCAATGATGCTTAGAAAAGGTAAAATTCCCCTCGATCCTGGTTTCCTACCAAGGAACTGGTCTCAGTTTTCTTTTGAAATAAACCTCCCCTCGATCCTGGTTTCCTACCAAGGAACTGGTCTTAGTTTCCGAAATAAACTTCCCCTCGATCCTGGTTTCTTACCAAGGAACTGGTCTCAGTTTCTGATTTAAACTTCCCCTCGATCCTGGTTTCCTACCAAGGAACTGGTCTTAGTTTCTGAAATAAACTTCCCCTCGATCCTGGTTTCTTACCAAGGAACTGGTCTTAGTTTCTTTTGTCAATAAACTTTATCGACAAGGGACGCTACTCGTAGTAATTTTCCTCAAACTTCTCGTCGAATTTTCTGGGGGATATATCATTTGACGGAAAAAGTTTACGTCAGACTCGCTGGGGAACCCATTTGTCTGAGTTGTAAAGGTGCACAAACTTCTCTGTTGGAGACACCATTTGTTTCTACTGGGGAAAACGAGTCTTTGGAGAGACTGCTTCTGCTCGGAGTCTTACATCATACTTTTCTCGGGATCTTCCCGGAGAAATACCATATGATGGGATCCAATTTTGAGGTGCCGATGACCTTTTCATCAGCAGTTTTTCGGAGGAATACTTATGTACTGCCGAATCTTTGTTTAAGAGGCTTTCTCTGGGGATTTTCCTTAATCCGGGAAAGCAAGGGTATCATCTTCAATGGCGAAGAGTGACATTTGTTGAAGGTTCTCTGGTATTTCAGAGGTTCAAGTTATCAAAGTGGTCAATTACCGACTCTGATCTAAAAGTACACTGGTGGCGAGATTGATCAAACGCAGCGTTTCCTGACGAGGAAAGAAATGACAACTCGATCGAGAGGACTTCTATCACTAGGGGACAAGACCGACTAATGTGATAGCGATGCAATATGAAATGTGAATGTAAATCAATAATGCATGATGTATGTATGTATATGCTGACAAAACTGACACAACATACAGACTAACAGATGAACATGATTGGATACTCGGCCATCGCGGGGCGTCAAAATATCGTTGGTCCAAAAGTAGCAATTCCACCTTGCTTAGGAGAAATAGCCCCTGCTGGTAGCTATATTGGTCAGGCTTAGGAGATAAGAACTCGGCCGAAGGTATTAGACGGGAAAACCGCATCTGATACAGTTGATCCTTCATTCAAGCGTACTGGGTTAGAAGGAGTACTTTGATTCTGCACTTTGAAGTTCGCTTACTTCTGGAGAAGCGATTGATGTTCTTCTGATGTTCAACAGTCAAAAGAAATTGCCATCTTTATTTTAAAGCAGAAAAAGTTTTACAAGTAAATTCATTTTTGTTTTATTTCAAGAATCGTTGATCATGTTAAAAAATGTCATTCTGTAAAGCTAAAACAAATAAAAATTACAAACAAAAGCACAAGGGCTCAAATTTTATTGATAAGATGGAGATCAGCCAAACGTGTAATTCCAAAGAGTATTTACAAAGTTCAGAAAATGGTAATTTACAGGGAAAAGGGCTACGTTGAAACATAACGACCACTATCCTTCTACCAACTTTGAATTCGAGGCATCCCGAGCTTCCGTCGAAGATGACCTTGACTGGAGTTTTCCTCCGATGGGTGATGTAACTGCTGCTAAGGGACTTGCCTCTGTTGAACATAGTTACTTGCCATTATCCCTAACCTTTTCCTGGATTGTACTTTGGGATTTCCAATCCACCGGGATGATTTTTTTTATTTATTTTGCCTCTAACTTTTGCCTGGACCGCCCTTTCGGGTTTTCAATCCACCGAGACGTTTTTTTAGGCGAAGTATTTCTTGACTACATCAACATTCGTGGGGTAGGCAAATTCCTCTCCATCCATGGTTGCAAGTCTCAAGGTGCCGCCTGAGAAAGCTTTCGTGACCACATAGGGGCCATCATAATTCGGAGTCCACTTGCCCCGAGAGTCAGTGAGAAATGATTGTACCTTCTTGAGCACGAGGTTTCCTTTTCTGAAGACACGGGGTCTGACCTTTTTGTCAAACGCCTTCTTCATTTTTTCTGATACAACTGACCGTGGCATAGTACCGTGATTCGCTTCTCTTCGATCAGATTGAGTTCGTCGTGTCGACCTTGACACCACTCAGCTTCGGTGAGCTTGGCTTCCGTCAATACCCAGATTGATGGGATCTCTACTTCTATGGGGAGCACTGCTTCCATGCCATACACTAGAGAGAAAGGGGTAGCCACTGTTGAAGTGCGGACAAATGTGCGATAACCGTGAAGAGCAAAGGGTAGCATCTCGTGCCAATCTTTACAGGTTATAACCATCTTTTGAACGATCTTCTTGACGTTCTTGTTAGCCGCTTCTACCGCTCCGTTCATCTTGGGTCGGTAGGGAGATGAGTTATGATGTTCGATCTTGAACTCTGCGCACAACTCTTTCATCATCTTATTGTTCAAGTTAGATCCATTATCAGTAATGATCTGGCTTGGAACACCATAACGGCAGATGATATTGCTTTTGATAAATCGGACCACCACTTGTCGGGTTACATTAGCGTACGACGCTGCTTCGACCCACTTGGTGAAGTAATCAATGGCTACTAGAATGAACCGATGTCTGTTTGAAGCCTTAGGTTCAATCAAGCCAATTATGTCAATTCCCCATATGGAAAAAGGCCACGGGGAAGAGAGAACTTTGAGATGCGTTGGCGGTACATGGATTTTGTCGGAGTATATCTGACACTTGTGACACCTCTTCATGTACTTGTAGCAGTCGGATTCCATGGTTAACCAGTAGTACCCTGCTCTTAGAATTTTTCTCGCCATTGTATGTCCGTTTGCATGAGTGCCAAAGGATCCTTCATGAATTTCTCTCATCAGCATGTCTGCCTCTGGTCTATCGACGCATCGGAGGAAGACCATGTCAAAGTTTCTCTTATAGAGAGTATCACCGCTCAGGAAGAAGCTTCCAGCCAATCTTCTGAGGGTCTTTCTGTCTTTCCTGGATGCCCCAGGAGGATACTCTTGTTTCTGAAGGAAGCATTTGATATCGTGATACCAAGGTTTTTCGTCTATGACTGCTTCAATCACGAAGATGTAGGCGGGCCGTTCAAGGCGCATTACGTCAATCTTAGGTAGTTCATTCCATCGACCTACGCTAATCATGGAAGAGAGAGTGGCTAAAGCATCATCCATGTGATTCTCTCCACGAGGGATGTGATGAAACTCAACTCTGTTGAAGAAAGGCAACAACCTTCTTGCATAGTCTTTGTAAGGAATCAATCCTGATTGGTATGTGTTCCAATCTCCTGTGATCTGATTGATAACCAAGGCTGAGTCGCCGTATACGCCCAAATTCTTGATCCTTAAATCAATCGCTTCTTCGAGGCCCATAATACAAGCTTCGTATTCGGCCTCGTTGTTCGTATATTTGAACGTCAGTCTGGCAGTGAAAGAAATGTGGATACCCTGAGGGGTAACAATGATTGCCCCAATTCCGTTTCCGTAATGATTAACTGCTCCGTCAAAGATAAGTCCCCACTGGGAACCTAGTTCTGGCCCTTCACTGGGTAGCGGTTCATCGCAGTCTTTCATTTTTAGATACATGACATCTTCGTCTGGGAAGTCAAACCCGACTGATTCTTGATCGTCAATCGGTTGATGAGCCAAATGATCGGCTAAGATACTCCCCTTAACGGCTTTCTGAGCGTGGTATTTGTATGTCATATTCTGATAACAACATCTGCCAACGGGCTATCCTTCCCGTGAGAGCAGGTTTTTCGAATACGTACTTGATTGGATCCATCTCGGAGACCAACCAAGTAGTGTGACAAATCATATACTGACGAAGACGTTTGGCTGCCCAAGCCAAAGCACAGCAAGTTTTCTCGAGCATCGTGTACCGAGTTTCACAGTCGGTGAATTTCTTGCTCAGATAGTAAATGGCAGACTCTTTTCGTTTGGGTTCATCTTGTTGGCCAAGTACACATCCCATCGAGTCCTCTAGGACTGTGAGGTAAATGATTAGTGGTCTTCCTTCCACTGGAGGTGATAGAATCAGCGGATTCAACAAATATTCCTTAATACTGTCGAAGGCAGTTTGGCAGTTTTCTGACCAAACGCAATCCTGGTTCTTTTTGAGTAATCTGAAAATCGGCGCACACGTGGCGGTCATGAGGAATATGAATATAGAGATGTAGTTCAAACGTCCCAGGAATCCTGTGACTTATTTTTCAGTTTTCGGAGAAGGCATTTCTCGAATGGCCTTGACCTTGTCAGGATCAACTTCAATTCCCTTCTGGCTGATGATGAACCCTAAGAGTTTCCCTGAACGGACTCCAAAGGTGCATTTGTTGGGATTCAAGCGGAGTTTGTACTTTCTCGACCTCTCGAATAGTTTTGACAGATGGGTCACATGCTCCTATTCTGTCTTAGATTTGGCAATCATATCATCGACATATACCTCAATTTCTTTGTGTATCATGTCATGAAACAGAGTAGTCATTGCCCTTTGATAGGTTGCCACGACATTCTTCAAACCGAACAGCATCACCTTGTAACAAAAGGTACCCCATGGGGTAATGAACGAAGTTTTCTCCATGTCTTTCGGCGCCATTTGTATCTGATTATAGCCCGAGAATCCATCCATGAAGGAAAAAACTTTGAACTTTGCTGTACTGTCAACCAGCATGTCAATGTGTGGTAAAGGAAAGCCGTCCTTTGGACTTGCCTTGTTCAGATCCCTGTAGTCGACACACATTCTGACTTTTCCATCCTTTTTGGGAACAGGTACGATGTTGGCTAACCATTGAGGATATTCAGATGTAGCGAGGAAACCTGCGTCAATCTATTTTCATACCTCCTCTTTGATTTTGATGGCCATGTCCGGGTGAGTCCGTCTCAACCTTTGTTTTACTGGCGGACATTCCGATCTTAACGGTAAGTGATGTTCCACGATGCTGGTATCCAACCCTGGCATATCCTGATAGGACCAAGCGAATACATCGGGAAACTCTTTGAGAAACTTTATCAAATTCTCTTTGGCAGTTGGATTGAGCAGTGCCCCAATCCTGATTTCTTTTCTCTCTTTTTTCGAACCCAAGTTTACCGTTTCCAACGGCTCTTTGTAAGGTTCAATGGACCTTTCCTCTTGTCTGAGTAATCGGGAGATCTCTTCTGGAATTTCGTCGTCAACTTCTTCTTCAGCCCCAAATACCGGGAACTCAATGTCGGGTGAAGGCATCGGATCGTATGTTTCAACGGGGTGTAAAACAAGTAATCTGCATGACGTGATGATTTGTGTTTAGAAGAGATAGAGAAAATGCAAGAGTATGCAGTGTATTTTCTTTTTTACTGCGTGTTTATTATTTTTGAATTGTTTTTTAGGATTACCATTTTCTGAGAAAAGCAAAAAGAGAAAACAACAATTAATGCAGAAATTACAGAACGACGTTATTTTATTAATGAACAAGTCGAATCTTGAAACGACAACCCTATAAAACAAAACTCTGTCGCTTCGGGCAAAGCGAAGAGGGAAATTTACAGAAAGCGAGCCCTATCAAAACATCTGTTTCACCTGGGCAGGGTGAAAGGTTAAAGATGGCAATTACTTTGACTGGTGAACGACCTTCAGAACATCGACAGCGACCCATTGGCGGCGAACTCCTCGGTGAAACACATAGTCTGGCACCTTCCTTGATTTGTCTTCAGAAATAACGCTGATTTCTGGTGGAGCAGGATCATTGGAATCTGTCTCTCAGGCAGAGTTGTCGTAGGAGGATTCCTCTGTTGCACTTTGCATAGCATTTCTGCTCTCAGCTGTATCTCCCCATCCAGTTGGCTGGATATCTTCGAGCCTGATACGAGAGCTTTCGGGAGCGGTGTACTTGACCATATAATCAAATTTTCCACTTGGTTATCCCAAGGTGTCCCACACTTCTTTAGAACTGGAGGAGTCATCCCACTCGATGACGTTGACCTCGGGAAAAGCATAGTTGATGAATTCCAGTCCTGCAAATGTTGCGAATTCATCGTCATGTTGAGTAGTTTCTAAATGATCTGAGTATTGATCCCATGACATGGTGGGGACACAGGTATTCTGTTCAATGATGCTTAGCTGATTTTCACTGTTCGGCTGACTTTCTTTCCCCAAGTCTCCTGGGTAAGGTTGCCACATTGGCAGACCACCCATTGGGCCATAGTAGGTAGAGTTAAAATTGTCCTTCATCGGAGTGTCTTCCTCTAATGAATTTGGTGGAGCACGACATCCTTCCGGATCACAACCTCCATAAATCATTTCAACGTCTGACCTCGGTATAAGTCTCGGACTCTGTGCAGGATAGCAAAATGGAGTTTGCGTTTCGTCCTGAGACATATAACCGTCCTCGTTAAGATAGGACTTCCATTCCTCATCTGTGTCAAAAGGATCCTCTTCATTGATAGCATGGACTGCTTGAGTCACTGGTTGGAGGAAGCCTCCACTATGGAAGAAGTTCTGAATGGGATGAAGACTTTCATCGTTAGCAGCAGTCTGGGTGCAGGTTGCAGGAAAACCAAGACCCTTCTTTGTTTTATTGTCAGTAGGAATGACAAGCTGTCCCCATCCTGTTGTATTGGTACTCTTGACCGCTTTGATAGCATCCTTGTATGAGGAAATCGAAGTTCCTCCTTCAGATTGATTGTCCTTGCTCACCAACAGTGCTTGGAACTGCGTCCCAATAACCTCCTCGGGTTCTACACAAGTAGATGATGATAAGTTACTCACGAGCAAGGCTTGTTCTCCACAAACCGTGATGAGTTGATCGTTCTAGACAAACTTTAGCTTTTGGTGGAGAGTCGAAGTGACCGCTCCAGCCTGATGTATCCAAGGTCTTCCTAATAAACAACTGTACGTTGCCCGGATGTCCATGACCTGGAAAGTGTGAGGACCAATAGTTATGGGAAGATCAACTTCGCCGATAACCGCTTTTCTGGATCCGTCGAACGCTTTGACGACGACCTCGCTGATTATCATCGGAGGGCCTTTGAATGATAATTGCATCAAAGTGGACTTTGGCATAACATTCAGGGCTGACCCTGTGTCTACCAGTACGCTGGCTAAAGCATCATCCTGGCAGTTGACTGTAATATTGAGCGCCATGTTATGACGGCGACCCTCTTCAGGTAATTCCTCATCACTAAATCCCAAATTATTGTAGGAAGTGATGTTAGAGACAATGCTATCGAACTTTCTGATTATTACATCCTGTTCCACAAAGGCTTGCTCCAAGACTTTATGTAGAGCCTCCCTGTGGGCTTCTGAACTGAGTAACAATGATAATACCGAGATCTTTGAAGGAGTCTGTAACAGTTGATCAACAATGTTTTATTCACTCCTTTGGATGAGCTTCATAATCTCATCTTTGTTTTTTGAAAGGTCGGAATCACTGGATTGACCGACTGGTGGATTAGGAACTTCGGCCTGAGGTTCCTTTTCTTTGCTGAGTTCTCCAACTCCTCTGTTGAAGATTCGACTGCTCCGTGTTACACGACCAATGTCTACAATATTCACGACGGAGGGTAATGGAATTTCATTTCCATTCTCGATTATTGTTGCACCGTATTTGTAAGGGATCGCCTTAGCTGATTCATACGGTAATGGTCCCGGTAGATAGATGACTATGGGAACCTTCTGATTTTTCTGACCATCATAAGTAATCTCAATCCGTTCCCGGTTAGGAACTTTTGATTCATCAAGCAGAGGGATGATGGCACAAACATCTCTAGTCTTCTGATGATCAGAGATTATGACAACATCCTCAATTTGATCGGCAAGATAATTCGGCGTCCAGTTGATGGGTCCGGAACCCGGATATGGACGAATCTCTCCATGATCCACCTGACCCTGAAGAGCTGCTCTCACAAGGTAGCATCCTTGGTTACTTTCTGAACAGACTCTACAACGTTCATAATTGTGTGGTGGCACCTGGCCACACAGATCGGACATCCTGACTCTGACGCCGAGTAGGATTCCTGTTATTGATACTAATTTGCTGAGTATCTTCATCCATATAGATTGGCATCCACCAGTGATTTAACAAGTGCTGAAGTGCCTCCTGGACAAGGGTACAACCTCGATCATTTTCGCAACCCGCTTTACAGCTTTGGTAATCATGTGATATTAGGAATCCGAGTCGGACCTGCTCAGCATGTAACTCTACCAGGTTGGTATTCATCACGCGAATATCAAAAATCTGAACCATATTGATCTGATAAGGGTTCCTATCATGGTAGTCTTGGATCCATCCAAGATCCATCTGACGCTGGAGGGCCTCCTGTATGAAAGAGCATCCCTGTTTGTTTACCGAGCAAGTCAGACAGGAACTGTAATTGTGTCGCGGCAGATTATGGTACTGGCTTTGCCTTGAGTGCATCGTCACCAAGTTGACATTCATTGCATAGATATCGTGGTTTTGAATGACGTTGGAATTTGTATAGACCATGTTAACTCCACGAACTCGGTGCATTACCGAACATCCTCGATTGCTTTTAGAGCAGACATCACATTGGTGATAATTATGAGGTGGCACATGGCCATATCCACTCTGTCTACAATGCATCTTGACCAGATTGGTCCTCAACAAGAGTCTTTTATACTCAACAAGGAGAATCTTTTATACTCAACAAGAGAGTGTTTTTGTATCTCGTACGAAGCCCGAGATGGAGGCTAAATTTTTGTTTGGCTCAATAAGAACCTTTTTGTATCTCGTACAAAGCTCGAGATGGAGGCTGAAGATCTGTTTGACTCAACGAGGGAGTCTTTTGTGTGTCTCGTACAAAGCCCGAGAGAGAGGCTAAATGTTGTTTGACTCAATGAGGGAGTCTTTTATATCTCATACGAAGCCCGAGATGGAGGCTGAAAGGTTTGCTATCTCAGTTAAGTGACAGGTCTAGTATACTGATTAAGAGAAAATCAGTTCTTATATGAGTAACACTGTACTCATGGATTTGATCTGAGGGTTGGGATTGTTCCCTGTTCTTTAAGGAAACGGGGAATCCAAAGGGCATTGAGATTGTCCGAGTCTATGGGTTTCTTCTTATTTTGAAGGGGACTTGAGAATGTCTTTGAGACTCAAGGAAAATAGACTGTCCAAGTCTAGGGTTTTATCTTTTGTACTATGCTTTGAGGAACGGTAGTAGACTCTTTGTAAGGGTTGTTCTATGAAGATGACTAAGTTCTGTTCCTATACCTCTAGGAGGTCGTCGGGACAATTTGTACGAAGCCCAAGAGGAGGCTGGAAACTTTTAAGAAGTCAAGAGGTCCTTGTACGAAGCCCAAGAGGAGGCTATCATTCCCAGAGGAAAAGATCATTATACGAAGCCTAAGAGGAGGTTGTGAATAGTTCTAAGAAGCCGACGGGTCCTTGTACTAAGCCCAAGAGGAGGCGGGGATGCTTTTAGGAAGCCTGAGGGTCCTTGCACTATGCTCAAGAGGAGGCCGATGCTTTTAAGAAGCCCGTGGGTCCCCAAACCCCGAGAAATTCAAGGCAAGCTATTCACAAGGAATAGATCAAGTCAGGAATGTTCGAGAATTTGGAAGAAACTCAAAGATGCCATTCACGGAGAATACATTCATCTTTGGGAGTAGAGTTTCATGATAATTCCTAATGAGGACAGCTGAAGAGAAGACTGTATCTGGTGATCCTATTGGGGATCTAGCTGTCTATTTCTACGAATAAATGAAACGACTTTTCCTAGTTCTAGACGTAGTTTCCATGGAAACTCTAAATATCTATACTATTATTACACATTTGATATGAGTTTATGAAAGAATACTTACAGCGAAACAGCCCCACAATACAGTTATATGTATAGGAAAGCAGTAAATGAAAGCGTATAAACACTTACTCGGTTGTAGAGCTTCCATGCTGTTTGGTTAGTTGTTCAACAAAGAAAGATTGAAAACAACAGTATATTCAAATCAAAGGAGAAAGTGCTTTGAAAAAGAAAGATTCGGGGCTTACAGCTCAAGGAGAAGCCCAAGGTTTTATCAGTGATTGCACTGTTAAATTTGTACAGAGGGACTTATACAAGTGACTGAGGCCCAAGAAAGGTTTTATGTACAAAGGGATGGGTTTTACACTCTCTCAAGAGGCCCAAAAAGTTTTAAAGAAAAAGAGTGGGGCTTATAACACGAGGGTAGGCCTAGATGATTTTTCGTTTAAAATGGCGATCGCGCCGAGGTTTTCTTTTAACGCAAAGGGACTTATACAATAAGTGAGACCCAAAATGGTTTTGGTCAAAAGGGGGATTGGGTCTTACACTCTAATAGAGGCCCAAAAGTTTTGAATGGGTCTTATAGCTCGAGGAGAGGCCCAAGTTTTTAAACGGACGACGGTCGTACCCTTTACTTGTACACAGGGACTTATACAATAGGTGAGGCCCAAAAAGTTTATGTACAAGGGGGTGGGTCTTACACTCTTTCAAGAGGCCCAAAATAGTTTGAAAATGATTTGTGAGGGTTGATTTAATAAAAAAAACCCTAATTTATTTCCAAAATGTGTTTTAATTGAATAAAAATTCAATTAAAATGATCAAAATTGTTTAACATGTGGGATACAAATTATGACTTTAAATTAATGCTTCAAAAATTAAGTATTGACCTACAAAATAACTAGAAAGCATTAAAAGTTGCAAAATCAAGATGGAAAAAATATTTCAAATGTTAAAAACAATTAAAACATTAATTCTTTGCAAAAATATCAATTATATAAAATAAATAATATTTTTGGGATTTTTTGGGAAAATAAAATATTTTAACATTTTTGTGAATTATTAAAAAAAGAATCAACTCAAAATCATTAAAACTCAGAGAGAAATTAATTTTTGAATCAATTAAACAAAATCACAAAATTCAAATATTCAAATCTTGGAAAATGGCGCCAAGAACAAAGGCAAGAACACGCGCGTTTTTTCAGTTTGCCCAGATTTGTATTTTCCATCCAATCTCACTGAATACTTAATCATATCATGCAATCCACATACCAATAAACTCGTTTCAACCTCACGATCATGTCTATAGCATTTAATTTCATTTAAATTAAACATAAAACAAGAAATCACAAAGAATCCTCAAGAACTCTAATTTCTGCATGAAGGCTAGGATTTTTGATACACGGTTCAAACAATGCAAATAATTGAGGGGAAACATTCCATGCATGATTATGAACATATGGCCAAATTATTGTGCAGCAAAAATTGCATGGATCATAGAGTTAGAAGAGCTCATGCTTACCACTTGCAGCTGGTGATCGTGATTTGTGTAGGAGGTGTTACAGTTGTGTTGTGATGATCTGAACAGCTTCCCTACACCCTATGGAGTGTGTTTGAATGCTTGGACTCAATGGAAATTGGCTGGACCACTTCATGGCATCTCAACTGCATTTTGGTTAAAACCTTGAGCAATTGATTGGTGATTCTGAGAAATCAGTGTTCCAGTTGTTGTTTAAGTGTTTGATCAGCTCATATGTGATGTATATGATGTGTGTGTATGATTGGTTTGAGTGGAATTGCCCTCTAGCTCAAAACACGATAGTTACCTTGCTAAGAAAGGAATTTTTGCCAAGAGAAAGAGATTTTGAGAAAGGCAAGTGTTGTAGGCCTTTGGTGTACTTAAACTGATCACAAATGAGCTCTATTTATATTAGAGCAAGCTTGTTTTGCAAGGAATAGTGAAGGGCAACTGCTGAGTAGGTTTGGCCAATGTTGGCAAATGAAAATCCAAGTCTCCTCTAGCCATTGACTAGAGGTTAGGGCACAGAGCTTTGGTTCCCTTGGTCTTGGATAAGTCTTGACTGAATTCAGTTGAGAATGGCTCAGTCCATGCCACCTTGGTGCTTCCATTGAATGCTTCAATCCAAAATTGGAGTCTTGTCCCTATTTTAGGCAATTCTAGGTTCAACATGCTATTTCTTGTTCCAAGGACTTTGGGGGCTTGGATCATTGTTTGTCCCCTTTAGATTCAATCCTCATATGTGTCCAAGTGGATAGGAGCATTTGGATTTGGCTGATTTTGGCAAATCGAGCAAAAATGCAAATTCTGCCTTGCCTTGACAGATTTCAGCAAGGCAACTTGCCAATGTCATATCTCATGGCCCAAGTTGAATTTGGTAATGTTCTTGGCCATTTTGGAAAGCCCTTACATGACACAACAACTGTTTGAACATGTTCGGTTTTGATCTCTTTTGAATCCAAGTGAAAAAGCCCCCTACATTTGGCAAAAAGTGAGGTAAAATCTGACTTAGTGAAATTTTCACTAAGTGTTGGAATAAAGTGACTTTTTTTGATTTTGATCACCCCATAACTCAAAATCCATGAGAAATTTGGACATAGGTCGATATGAAGTTTTTGTAGAGGGTAATGAGATCTACAAATCAAGCTTTGAATGGGAAACAATGGCCTTGTGGTTTAGGAGTTATGGTCCTCCAAAGTTGGTACATTAGTGGCACTTTTTCCATAACTTAGAAATTTTTCTAAGTTTTTATGGTTACCCCTTTTATAAGTTATCCCATTTTCTTTGATTTTTCTTGATGAATGATGATTCAAATCATACATTAACATCATTTTAGGGTTAAAAATCCATTTTGGTGAAAAATCTCAAAAAGTCAAATTTGACTTTTGTGCATAGTTGACTTTTTATCAAATGAATTCCAAACTGTGCAATTCTTTAGGAAATCATGTCCTTGACCTAAATCAAACTTGATGGACATGTTCCATGGGTGTTATAGGGTATATTAAATCATGTCCTAGGGTTTGGGAGCATGTCTTGGTCAAAAGTTAAAGTCACAGTTGACTTTTCCCGCAAAACCCTAACTGTGGTCCAGATGAAATTGAGACTTATTGCTCAAGCTTCTTGGATCAATCCATTGTTTCAAATTGATCAATATGGTATATTAGAGACCTTCAAATCATGTCTTGAGGTTTTGGCTCATGATTTGTCCCAAAAGTCAACTTAGGGGTGAATTAGGTCAAGAAACCCTAATTCCTGATTTTTGATGTATAAATCCCCTGAGGTCAAATTGACTTGATGACTGGGTCCATGAAGTTCCATGGAGTATTTTAGGATATGCTTTGAAGTATTGGCTCATGCCCAGAGGAAAATTTCCAACTGGAGGCCCTGGTCGACCAAAACCTAATTTGGTGACACTGTCGATCTTGAAGCTTGATCCACCTAGTAGGGAGCAACCTTGTGCTTAATCCTTGAAGTGGGAGTCCTCTTGATCCATTGTAGATTCTTGGGAGGTTAGACAAGTTGAAGATCATGTCATTCCTTGATTGATCCTTTGTCTAAGGCTCAAAGAGAGTTTGAAACCCTAATTTTGATTGTAGTGGATGCTCAACAATCCTTGAGGAGATTGATGAGGCATAAAGGTACATCCATATTGTGATGATGATTTGCACAATGATGGGAATCTTAGTGGTCAAAATTTGGGGTATGACAAAAAATAATCATTTATTTGTAACAAAGAAGAACTATAACAAATATTTGAAATAAAGATATTTACAAGAGATTAATTATATAAAAACATTTATATACAAAAATTTAAATAAAGCCTAAAGTCACATGGGTCAATCAAACAATTTAGGCAAACGAGTCATTATGCATATGATTTAGAGATCGAACTTACTAACTTAAAATGCCGTGACCCAAAATAAGCTGCTTCCTCCCTTATTTTCTTTACGTTCCTCGCGTATTCGTTTTCTCCTTAGTATTTCTTGACGTTCTCCCTTTCCTCTCCCTATTTTTCTCCTTTTCCCTTAGCGCAAGATTCTGACCCCTCTTCCCCTTTTAGAGTTGTTGTTCTTCAATGTGAAGAACAACAACTTTTTTTTATACTGATTATTGTGAATTTGTGGGTGGGAAAGAATGTGGAAAACCAGCTCTATTTATAGATGAAAAATTAGGTCAGACCTTGAATAAAAATTTTCAGTTTAGGAAGGTTTTAATCTGACCTGATTTTCCTCTATTTCCTAGAGCCCAAGCAAATGAATTTGGATGGATTCATGGCTTGGTGAATTTAAATAAAAAAATAATATTTTAAATAAAATAAATATCCTAATAATGATAATGAGAAAAAAAGATTTGATTGATTTTTATTTTTATTTTTATGATTTTTGAGATTTTTTCCATAAAATATTGATTTTAATGAAAAAATCATATTTTTAAAATTGCATTAAATACAAATACGAAAATAAAAAATTAAATATTAAAAAAATGATATTTTTGTGATTTTTTTGATAAAAATAAAATAAAATAAAAAGTTAGTAGTAAAGAAAAAACAAATACAACATTGAAAGTGAGAAATATGGGATTCGAATTCGTGACCTCTCCTTCTTATAACTCCTTGTACTCCCCTTGCTACCAACTATAACATTTTATTTATTCAAAATAAAATGACATTAGCAGGTATTTACTAAAAATTTTAATAATAAATCCATGATAATATTAATACTAATAATAATATTAATTTTAACATTAATCCTCTAATAACCCCACTATGACCCTAGTATAATTCGATTAAAAATTAATATGACCCTAATTAATCCCTATATATTAAAATAAAAAATAATAGTAATCTAACCCTATCTAAACTGATAACACTATCATACTTTATTCTACCAAAACAATCCTTTTACTACTTACTATTATTATATTTTATGAAGAAAACAAAAAAGCGAAAAAAGAAATAGAAAGGTGGTCAAAATTTGGGGTACGACAACCTCAGGGTACCCACATTCCTTTCACCGCCCGACTGACATTCAAGTGTACAAATAACGAGGCCGAATACGAATCTTGTATCATGGGTCTCGAAGAAGCGATTGATTTAAGGATCAAGAACTTGGATGTATATGGCGACTCAACCCTGGTTATCAATCAGATCAAAGGAGATTGGAACACATACCAATCAGGACTGATTCCTTACAAAGACTATGCAAGAAGGTTGTTACCCTTCTTCAACCGAGTAGAGTTTCACCATATCCCTCGTGAAGAGAATCACATGGCTGATGCATTAGCCACTCTCTCTTCCATGATTATTGTAGGTCAATGGAATGACATACCTAAGATTGACATAATGCGCCTCGAACGGCCCGCTTACATCTACACGATCGAAGCAGCCATAAGCGACAGACCATGGTATCATGATATCAAATGCTTCCTTCAGAAACAAGAGTACCCACCTGGGGCATCCAGAAAAGACAGAAAGACCCTCGAAAGACTGGCAGGAAACTTCTTTCTGAGCGGTGATACACTTTATAAGAGAAACTTTGACATGGTCTTGCTTCGATGTGTAGACAGACCAGAAGCAAACATGCTGATAAAAGAAATTCATGAAGGATCCTTTGACACTCATGCCAACGGACACACAATGGCGAGAAAAATTCTGAGGGCAGGGTACTATTGGTTGACAATGGAATCCGATTGCTACAAGTACATGAGAAGATGTCACAAGTGTCAGATATACTCAGACAAAATCCATGTACCGCCAACACATCTCAAAAATATTTCTTCCCCACGGCCTTTTTCCATATGGGGAATCGACATGATTGGCATGATTGAGCCCAAAGCTTCAAACAGACATCGATTCATCCTGGTAGCCATTGATTACTTCACCAAGTGGGTCGAAGCAGCGTCGTACACCAATGTTACCCGACAAGTGGTGGTCCGATTTATCAAAAATAATATCATCTGCCGTTATGGTGTTCCTAGCTAGATCATTACTGATAATGGATCCAACTTGAACAACAAGATGATGAAAGAGTTATGCGCTGAGTTCAAGATCGAACACCATAACTCATCTCCATACCGACCCAAGATGAACGGAGCGGTAGAAGCGGCTAACAAGAACATTAAGAAGATTGTTCAAAATATGGTTGTAACCTACAAAGACTGGCACGAGATGCTACCCTTTGCTCTTCACGGTTATCGCACATCTGTCTGTACTTCAACAGGGGCAGCCCCTTTCTCTCTAGTATATGGCATGGAGGCAGTGCTCCCCATAGAGGTAGAGATCCCGTCAATCAGGGTATTGATGGAAGCTAAGTTAACAGAGGCTGAATGGTGTCAAAGTCGACACGACGAACTGAATCTGATCGAAGAAAAGTGAATAACGACACTATGCTATGGTCAGTTGTATCAGCAAAGGATGAAGAAGGTGTTTGGCAAAAAGGTCTGACCTCGCGTCTTCAGAAAAGGAGACCTCGTGCTAAAAAATATACAATTATTCCTCACTGATTCCCGGGGCAAGTGGACTCCGAATTATGACGACCCCTATGAGGTCAAGAATGCTTTCTCAGGCGGCGCCTTGAAGCTCGCAACCATGGATGGAGAGGAATTTTCCTACCCCACGAATGTTGACATAGTCAAGAAATACTTCGCCTAAATAAAATAAACGCCTCGGTGTATTGAAAACCCGAAAGGGCGGTCCAGGCAAAAATTAGAGACATAAGCAAAAATCATCCCGATGGATTGGAAATCTCAAAGTACAATCTAGGCAAAAAATAGGGATTAATTGCAAGTAACTACGTCTGATCAAGTTCAACTCCTCAGCAGTAATGCCATCCATCAGAAAACTCTAGTCAAGGTCATCTTCGACAGAAGCTCAGGATGTCCAGAATTCAAAGTTGGTAGAAGGATAGTGTAACACCCCAATTCCCATCGCTGATAACTAATACATAAATAAATCAGAGTAAATAAAAATGTGTTCTTAGACAGAAACCAGGATGCCACATTTACAGAAAGAAAACAAAATCCCTGCTCATAAATTTGATACATAACACAAAATGGAATAAACATAAAAGGGAAACTTCTTCAAACCAAAGAAAAGTTCAATTATGTAATAAAGCGGAAAGATCCATAACTGACTAGTTTTAGAAAATAAATTGTTTTATAACATCAAAATATTCATACAAAGGTAATACAAAATAGGTTCAACAAATGTATACATATATAACAAAAGCGTTCCCCGACTCCCGTGTTACGTATCAGAGCAGACAGACCGACAAAAGGATGGAGAACTAATCTTCACAAAAGCCTCCAAGATACTAATCTGCAATTGCCTCATAGAGCAACAAACCACAGCAGAAGGGTGAGAAATAACAACTAAATCAAGATTGCATAACAATATGGAAACACATATAAATTCACATGCATAATTATTCCCACCACAAGTATCACATACTAATACATATAACATGCCACAGATACATAAGATATTTCTAATAATCCAACCACATAGCATAGATCAATTATACCAACATAATAGCATATTCACACATAATGCATCCAAAAGTTATGACATATGGAAACACACCACCACATCACATAGCATATGTCTATACATAAAACATATCATCCATAACCAATGCAATTATCACAAATGCATATCAATTCACCAATCCAATCATAATTCTCAACACATAATCATTCATATAATGACTTATGCCAATGCACAGAGACCGACACAATGACTCTATGCATGCGGTACCATTCCATCCATCATTCTCATCATTAATTCACTCAGGAATTATTGGAATCATCGCTTGTTACTTAAAGTAACTCCCCGCCGGGCAAACGATGTTCCCCGTCGCTTTAGGTCCTCTTTGTATAAGGCACACGACGTTTATGGATCGGTTTAGGTCCTCTTTGTATAAGGCACACGATTCGATCGCTTTAGGTCCTCTTTGTATAAGGCACACGATCGTCTATAACGTCGCTTTAGGTCCTCTTTGTATAAGGCACACGACCGTTACAGCAGATTTCCTCTGGAATCGTTTCGTCGCTCACACCCCACAAGGGCAAACGACATCACAAGATGCATATCATGATGCTTGACATACCAATGACTCATGACAATTAAATGCATCTTCCCAAATCAACAATATGAATTATCTCATCATCATTATTCATGCATTAGAAATCAATTCAAACAATGTATTTCATCATAATCCACAAACCACAACAATTAGTGTATACACTCATATCAATTCACATCAAGAATTACTCACCATCAACCATAACAATCCTACAATCATACAATGATACTCAAAACACTAGGATTCATGCCACGAAGGCTACCCACGGTAACATACATTAATACCATACATTTGTATTTAATTCAACAAAGTATTTTGCCATAAGGCCACAACGATTACAACAACTTATCATATGCTTCAACATCATATAAACCACATAAAAGCTCCACGTTATATAACAATAGCACAACACACGGTAAAACACCAACCGCACGCATTTAACGCGATAAAAACCCGACAACCCGACACTTTTCCAAAACCACGACCTAAATAAATCATCTACTGCCCTCCAAACCATTTTTACTAGAAAGAATATTTCACTAGCTTTCCAACGCTTCGAACGGGGGTCAAAACAGACTTACGGTTCGAAAGATATGAATTTTTGAAGTTTCAGAAAATTTTCATTTTTGGCCCAGACCGCGCTAAGCGCGCAGACCAACGTAAATGCAGCAGAATTTGGCCTTAAAATACCGGCGGAAGACTTCCGGACATCCGTTTTCGATTCCGTAAAAAGCTGCGATCTCAGAATTCAACGTACTACAATATTTTCACCATTAAAAAGTCATTCAACACATTTTCCATTTTTGAAATATTTTGAAACATAATTTTATCAATTTATCCAAATTCCAAACTCGATCAAACCCACTCGAAAACACACAAACAACCATTCCCGATTAAATATCAACCTATACCAATGTTACCAGACATATCCAAACACTTTTACTCGATCACAACATCAATTTGCACAAAAACATCGATATATATCAAAAACGCAAAAGTTACAAATTTAACCCAATTCAATCAAACGATCATACTAAATCACGGCCTAACATCACTCGACTCCACTACGCGACTTATTCCGACTTTCGTCCGCAAAAACATCGATTTCTATTCATATTACTCATTTTTAACCTAGAAATGAAACCTATGGAAAAACAAGTAAACATTCAACCACATACATACATATACATATACAAGCAAGATATAATCGAAACTTCTCACCCTTACCCGATTATTCGCGCTTGAAACAGAGCTATGTCGATTTCCACCTCTTTTCCTCTTCTCCATTTCTTTCCTATCATTTTCCTTCTTTCTCTCTTTCTTTCCTTTCTCTTTCTTTTCTCTCAAATCTCAATTTATAAATATATCTAATTTTTCTAAAATATCTAACCCCTCAAAATTACCATTTTACCCCTCCGCTCAAATATCTCGCAAACCCTCTCAAAACGCGATAAAACATAAACAACGGTGAAATATATTTCGGGAAATAAAAATTGAAAAGAAATTATAATTTATTGCAATTATTTTACCTATCAGGGAAATTAACCAATTAACTCAATTAGCAGGTAAAATACAACAAATTCACACATTTCACAAAATTCACATAAATGAAATAAATTAATACAATTAAACAAATCAAGGCGTTACAATTCTCCCCATTTTCTTACTCGAAAATATAACTGATACGAACAACTCTGGATACGACTCTCGCATCCGACTAACAAACTATCATGCCAACAAAAGGCACACCACGAATAACACAACTGACAAACCACCTTGCTAACAACAACTACTATAACGACACGACAACGGTAATAACGACAATGACAAGATGCAATGCCCATACAATGCACCTGATGACCAACTCACAACTCAAAGAATACCCAAGTTACGAACACACGGGTTCACTATTGAATCGAAACACATCAAGATCGTTACCCTCACCATAGGTAACACTCTTCTAATTCCCCACAAAGAATTAGCTACCCGCACTCAGACCATCACAATGGAAACGAGGCAACAACAAAAACAGGAACATAAAGTTCCACGACACAACATCGTTTCAACAACCTCTACATAACCACAATACCAACATCCTTGTCACACAACAATATTACAACAATGCTACGATTCACCAATCGAACATATATCCAACACATCCATTTACATAGTAGCCCATGAATAATATTTAAACCTTTCACCTAACACTTCCATTCTGAAACGTCCAATGGTCTCATCATCCCTACATGTTTCCAACTTCTGAATCTCTCTAATATTCACCAGAAAAATCATAGTTCATTTCTAATATACTCAACCTCACACTCTACTGTGTTATCTCACACACCAGACACAAGTCTCTGAACTGCTCAAATAATTCTAATCCTCTAACCATCAAAACAGACATGTATAAAAACCTTCGACTTAACTTCACCAATAGGATAATTCCAGCTAAAGTCATAACTCATCACAAATTCCAACCATCCTCACTGTCTCATACTATATTCCTTCCGACCAAACAGGTACTCAATGTTCTTGTGATTACTAAACACTTCGAACTCAAAACCATAAAAATAATACCTCAAGATTCTCAACACAAAAGTAACCGCCACCATCTTGAAATCATGAATCCTCAATCGTTGTAAAGCACAAGCCACGACTTTACCATCTTACATTAACACACTGACTAAACTCATCCTAGACGCATCCCAATACCTCACAAATGGTTTATTAGGATCACGCAGAATCAAAACTGGAGTCGTAGAAAAATTCTACTTTAGCCCTCTCAAACTTTCCTCACAATAAACATCCCAAGCAAACGACTTACCCTCTGCAAGTCAACTGAAGTAACGAAAATGCTAACTTGGAAAAGCCGTCCATAACCTCCGGTAATAACCACTAAGGTCCAAAAAGCTTCTAATCACCTTAACCGACTTTGGAGTCTCTCAATGTAGAACTGCATCTATTTCCGATGGATTCATAACAATACCATCATCCGGAATAACATATCCAGGAAAACTCACCTTTTCCAACCCAAATTCTCACTTGAATAACTTACATAAAAATTCCTTTCTTTTCAACACTTGCAACTCGATTCTCAAACACCCTACATACTCTCCTTCTGATTTTATAATAGATCAGAATATCCCTAATGAACACCACTCTTATCAAACGTTCCAAACAATTGTAATTTCAATCAAACTCAACCAAACCATTCCAATCATCTATTCTTTAAAGTGGGCACTTATTCTCAATCGTTACCTTATTCAACTGTCAATAATTCATACACAATTTCATTCTCTGGACAATCCAAATTCCACAAATTCTAACATGTATCAACAATCGACCAAAAAGGACTCTCAATCTCAATATTACATCCACATACAAGGGTTTTCAAAAGTTCCGTTATATATAATTCACGTCATTCTGATTAATTCTCACAATCGACAAAAATCCAAATTACAAATTATATTTTTCTCTTGGTTCCAGGTCGCGCTAAGCGGGCTCCGCCACGCGCTGAGCGCGCTCCTCACTGCCTGGTGAGGTTGCAAATTTCCAATACCGCGCTAAGCGCGCAGACCGTGCTAAGCGGGCACTGCGTTATGCAGAAAAATAAACCCTCTCGACAACAACCTCCAACCCACAATTCACCCTCAAAACCATACCCAAACCACCAATAAAGGTATATTATCATGGTTCTATCATGGGATATCCAACAAACTTCACTAATACTCAAAGCTTTGTTTTTCATAGCCTCAATACCATTATACACATCATGCTTGTTATTCCACTCAATTATCCACCCTTTTTGTTACTAACAATACTGAAGCTCTCTAAGGTGACACACTTGGTCTCACAAATCTCTTTTCCAGTAAATCTTCCAACTGCTCTTTCAGTCCGGGTAATTCTAATTCTAACATCCAACATTCTATCCGGAAACACATATGGAAATCACGCACAACTTGCAGCCCTTCACTGTGGCGTTTTCCGTCAATTCCAGAAAACTTCGTCCAATTTAAGTTCACTCTCTACTCTCTGAGGAGCAACCATCAATAATACCCGATCGTTCTCCCACGGAGACATCCCGTCTTGACCAACATACCGACGTCTCTAATCCACCTCATCTTCCGATATAAGAATCTTCATCGACTCATCAAAACAATCTGTAATCATTTTCTTAATTCCAAACAAATCATTGCACACATTATCAAAGCCGGAAAAACACGTCTATCCCATCCAACATAATTTCGTCTACTATCAACAAGAGATTAAGGGTGATCAATTCCTAAATTTGTCAATAGACAGCCGACATTCATGATGGGGCATAAACTGTAACGCCCCGATTTTGATTATTCCATTATTCTTGAGTCTTTTGTTTTAATTGGGTGATAAATTATTTTATTTGTTAAATTGGTGTGTTAGATGATATTTTACCGTTTTTGAGAGTTTTCGGGGAAATTAGAATGGAGGGTATTTTAGACTTTTCTCAATTAATCATAAGTTAGAAATTTTGTGAAGTTAGAATTTTGTGAGAAAAATGAATTAATTGATTTAGTGGAAAATGAGAGAAAAGAAATAGAAAAGAAAGAAAATAGATAGAAAAGAGAAAGAAAAGAGAAATAGAGGAAAAAGGAGAGAAAGAAAGAAGAGAAAGAGAAAAGAAGAGGAAAAAGAGGAAAACCAAGAAAATCAACCTCTAGGAATCGATTTAATCGGGTAAGGGTGTGAAACATTGTTATCTTATCAATGTATAGTATTATGTATGATTGTGTATGTGTGTATTGGATTGGTTGTGGTGTTTTCATAGTTTTCCATTTTAGGTCGATAATGAGAAATCGATGTTTTCGCGGTTGGAAATCGACGAAAATGTGGTAGAATGCTTGTTGCCATGATTAGATTGAGTTCTGATGGATGTATGTTGTTTTGAAAATGTTTTGGGTTGAAAAATAGGGTTTTTGGGTTTTCAACAGCGCTGAAGGATTCTGAGTTTTCGCAGGTTCGTCTAGCGAACCAATCAGCGAAGGGTAGCGAAGGTTCGCTACGGGTATTCGCCTAGCGAAGGCATGAGCGAAGGTTCGCTAGAGTGTTCGCCTAGCGAACTTTGGGTGTTTTTGGCTCTGTTTGGTTCTTACTTGGTTCGCCAAGTGCTCGCCTAGCGAACTTTGTGTCTGTTTTTATCTAACAGTTGGTTCGCTGGAACATTCGCCTAGCGAAGGAGCTAGCGAATGCTCGCGAGGGATGTTCGCCTAGCGAAGGAGCTAGCGAATGCTCGCGAGGGAGGTTCGCCCAGCGAACAGTGCTGTTCGTGTAATTTTGTTTTCTGCATAACTTTTGATCTGTGGTTCGGTTTGAGGCGTGGTTTGATGCGTTAGAAAGCTTATGGAATGTTCTTCCTTAATATGATGAATTGGAAATTATTAGCCGATTAAATAAGTCGGAAAAGTCAGAAATAGTGCTATTTAGCGACTTTTACTGTTTTGACGGTGTGTTTGAATGTGAATCGTACAATAGTGCATTGACGTGAATGTATGTAGATTGTATGTGATTGTATGAGATGAATGCATGTATATATCGTGAATATGTATGCATTTCAAGAATGTCTTGAGTCATTATCATGAGTAGCATAATGATGTGCATTCTTGTGTTGAGGGATTCTAATGAGAATCTGCTATAACATTGTGAGCCTCTCTCGGTGGAGGTGTGAGCAATCTGGTCGTGAGCCTCTCTCGGTGGAGGTGAGAGCGATGGTTATAGACGATTGTGAGCCTCTCTTGGTGGAGGTGTGAGCAATCGGATTGTGAGCCTCTCTTGGTGGAGGTGTGAGCAATCGGGTCGTGAGCCTCTCTCGGTGGAGGTGTGAGCGATCCATAAACACTGTGAGCCTCTCTTGGTGGAGGTGTGAGCGGTGGGTGAACATCGTAGGCCCGACGGGGAGTTACTTTAGTAACGAGCGATGGTTCCAGCAGAAGTTCTTGAGTGAACTTGAGATGACTGAGTCGGTACCGCATTGCATTTGCATAGAGTCGTGAGTCGGTCTCTATGATTTGCATTTCTCATCTTTAAATGATGCATTGGTGAATAAACAGTTGTGTATGTTTATGTGGAATGATAAGAATTGTGAAAGTATGCCTAATGTGTATGCTTGGTTTTATATATATGGATACATTGCGATGTATATGAGTGACTTGTGATGAATTGTGGTGAGGAGGTGAATTATGTGTAATTTTATGCTATTATATATAATTATATGCATTGTTATTATGATAATATTTCTCACCCTTCTGCTGTTTTATGATGCTCTATGAGGCATTGCAGAGTAGGTATGCTGGTGGTCTTTTTGTGAAGCGTGTCTTCATTCTTTTGGTCGGTTGGCTCTGATATGTAGCACCGGGTAGCTAGGAGGGCTATGATTCTTTTGTGATACATTATATATGTATCTTGTTGATAAATGTTTATGTAAACATGAATTATGTTGGTGGATAATACTTGGCGATGTATATATGTGTATGTATATATGAATTGGTTGTTATTCAATGTTTAGATCTTCCGCTTTTATTCTAAATATTGACATGTGGGTCTAAGGACTAAGTTCCTCTGTTGTAAGTTACCCCACTGTTGCATATCAATTGTTGAGCAGGGGTTGTATGTTTAAATTTCGTAATTGATGTGACATGCCTCTTTTATACCATGTTTGTAATTATACTCTGATGAAATTTTTTTAATATGTGCCTAAATGATTATTTGGGGGTATAGAAAGGGGGTGTTACATTAAGTGGTATCAGAGCCAGAGTTGAGTCAGTTGTGTCTGTCTTATTGTTGTCTTGGTTGAACTGTTGTTTAACCTTGTTGTAATTTTTGGGAATGATCAGAATATGGCTGGTAGAAATGATAATGCGATGGCTACTGCTTTAGAAGCAATGGCTAGGGCGGTGCAAGGTGCGCCGAACGTGAATGCTAATGATGAGTTCAGGAAGAATCAACCACCGGTTTTCAAAGGAAGATTTGATCCCGATGGTGCTCAACTTTGGTTAAAAGAGATTGAACGGATCTTCAGGGTCATGGACTGTGCGGAAGAGAATAAGGTGAGGCTTGGGTCTCACATGTTGAAGGAAGAGGCCGATGATTGGTGGGTCGGTATGCGTGAAGTTCTTAAGGTGGATGATGAAGAAGTAACTTGGGATTTATTCCGTACTGAATTCTTGAGGAAGTATTACCCTGAGAGTGTGAAGGGAAAGAAGGAGATGGAGTTTCTTGAACTAAAACAAGGTAGTATGTCGGTGGTGGATTATACTGCTAAGTTTGTGGAGTTGGTTCAATTCCATCCTCATTATGCTGCGATTACTGCTTAGTTCTCAAAGTGTATTAAATATGAGAATGGTTTACGTCCTGAGATTAAACAAGCTGTGGGGTATCAAAGGATAAGAAGATTTTCGGATTTGACGGAATGTTGTAGAATTTTCGAGGAAGATAGCAAGGCTCGTTCTACACATTATAAAAGTTTGAATGAGAGGAAGGGAAAGCAACAAGCTAGAAGTGGACCTTATGTGACACCCGCTGATAAGGACAAGCATAGGGGAAACTTTGAGAGGAGATCTGGAGGAGGAGGTTCTGGTCCCATTAAGTGCTACAAGTGTGGTGAAATGGGTCATAAATCATTTGAGTGTGGGAAGACAGTGGCAAAATGTTCTAACTGTGGAGGCCTTGGGAATGCTGCTACAGATTGTAGAAGGAATGTGGTGAAGTGCTATAATTGTGGGGAAATTGGTCACATTAGCCCAAAGTGTCCGAATCCGAAGAAAGCTCCATCCGGTGGGAAGGTATTTTCTCTGGCAGGAACTCAGACTTCGAGTGCAGATCGTCTGATTCGAGGTACTTGCTTTATTAATAGTGCCCCTTTAGTTGCCATTATTGATACTGGAGCGACTCATTCGTTTATTTTGTCTGAGTGCGCGAAGCGTTTAAATCTTGTTTTGTCTCTGATGGATGGTAAGATGGTTATTGATACTCCAGCAATGGGGTCAGTAACTACGTCTTTGGTTTGTTTGATGTGTCCTTTGACCATTTATGGTAAAGACTTCGAGATGGATCTAGTGTGTTTGCCGTTGGAAGGATTGGATGTGGTCTTGGGTATGAATTGGTTGCAATTTAACCGAGTTCATATAGATTGCTATCACAAGTTAGTAAGGTTTCCTTCTTTGGAAGATGATGAATTTGAGATTTTCCTATCCACTAAAGAGTTAAAGAAACTTTTAGCGGACGAAGCTCAATTGTTTGGTTTGTTTGCATCATTGTCGGTGGAGAGTCGAGTTGAGCTTGATGTGTTCCCAGTGGTGTGTGAATTTCCAGAAGTGTTTTTGGAATATATTAAGGATGTACCGCCAGAAAGAGAAGTTGAATTTTCAATTGATCTAGTTCCGGGTACTAGACCGATTTCGATGGCACCGTATCGTATGTCGGCATCGGAATTGGTAGAATTGAAAAAGCAATTGAATGACTTGTTGGACAAGAAATTTGTAAGGCCAAGTGTTTCTCCTTGGGGTGCTCCGGTATTGTTGGTAAAGAAGAAGGATGGGAGTATGCGGTTATGCATAGATTATCGACAACTGAACAAGGTGACAATTAAGAACAAGTATCCGCTTCCAAGGATCGATGATTTGATGGACCAATTGGTTGGTGCGAATGTTTTTAGCAAGATTGATTTGAGATCAGGATACCACCAGATTCGTGTGAAAGGAGAAGATATTCAAAAGATGGCATTTAGGACACGGTATGGTCATTACGAATACTCCGTGATGCCATTCGGGGTTTCTAACGCGCCGGGTGTGTTTATGGAATACATGAATCGTATTTTTCATGAACAGTTGGATCGTTTTGTGGTTGTGTTCATCAATGATATTTTGATTTACTCTAAGTCTCAAGAGGAGCATGAAGAGCATTTGAGGATTGCGTTGCAAATTTTGAAAGAGAAACAATTGTATGCTAAGTTGTCGAAATGTGAATTTTGGTTGTCGGAAGTAAGCTTCCTTGGACATGTTATTTCCGGTAGTGGTATTAGTGTTGATCCATCCAAGATAGATGCGGTGATACAATGGGAGGTTCCTAGGTCGGTTACGGAGATTAGAAGCTTTTTAGGCTTGGCGGGTTATTATCGGAGGTTTATTGAGGGATTTTCGAAGTTGGCACTTCCTTTAACGCAATTGACTTGTAAAGGAAAGGCTTTCATTTGGGATATTCATTGTGAAGAGAGTTTCAATGAGCTAAAAAGAAGGCTGACAACGACTCCGATCTTGATTTTACCTAATCCTAATGAACCATTTGTAGTGTATTGTGATGCTTCATTGGTGGGTTTAGGTGGTGTTTTGATGCAAGATGGAAAAGTTGTGGCATATGCTTCTAGACAATTGAGAGTGCATGAAAAGAATTATCCTACACATGACTTGGAGTTAGCGGCCGTGGTGTTTGTTTTGAAAATATGGAGGCATTACCTTTATGGTGCAAGATTTGAAGTTTTTAGTGATCACAAAAGCTTAAGATATTTATTTGATCAAAAAGAATTGAATATGAGGCAAAGAAGGTGGCTAGAGCTTTTGAAGGATTATGATTTTGGTTTGAATTACCATCCGGGTAAGGCAAACGTGGTGGCCGATGCTTTGAGTCGGAAATCGTTACATATGTCCGCATTGATGATGAGAGAATGGGAACTTTTGGAGGATTTTAGAGACTTGAGTTTGGTTTGCGAAATGACGCCGCGAAGTGTGCGACTTGGTATGCTACATGTTACGAATGATTTTCTTGCAACGGTTAGTGAAAAGCAAAAGTTGGATTTGAAGTTCGTTGATTTGATGATGAATGAGAACGAGGATTTTAAGGTTGATAATTTTGGAGTTTTGAGATTCCGTGGTCGTATTTGTATTCCCGACGATGTGGAGTTGAAAAAGACGATTTTGGAGGAAGGACACCGAAGTAATTTAAGTATTCATCCGGGTGCGAATAAGATGTATCAAGATTTGAAGAAGATCTTTTGGTGGTCCGGTTTAAAGAGAGATGTTGCTCAATTTGTGTATGCGTGCTTAACTTGTCAAAAGTCGAAGGTGGAACATCAAAAGCCTAGTGGATTGATGCAACCGTTGGATATTCCGGAATGGAAATGGGATAGTATATCGATGGATTTCGTTACGGGATTGCCGAATACGCAAAGAGGTCATAATGCCATTTGGGTAATTGTTGATAAGCTTACTAAATCTGCTCACTTTATTCCAATTGATATTAGTTATCCTTTGGAGAAGTTAGCCGAGATTTATGTTCTTGTGGTTGTGAAGTTACATGGAGTTCCTAAGAGTATTGTATAGGATCGAGATCCGAGATTTACATCGAGATTTTGGGTGAGTTTACAAGAGGCTTTAGGTTCTAAGCTAAGATTGAGTTCGGCTTATCATCCGCAAACGGACGGTCAAACCGAAAGGACAATTCAATCGTTAGAGGACTTATTGCGTGCTTGTGTGCTCGAGCAAGGTGGTGCTTGGGATAGTTATTTGGCATTGATTGAGTTCACTTACAATAACAGTTTTCATTCGAGTATAAGTATGGCACCATTTGAGGCTTTGTATGGTCGGAGATGTCGAACACCTTTGTGTTGGCATGAAACTGGCGAGAGGACGATAGTTGGACCGGAAATGGTACAACAAACGACGGAGAAAGTGAAGTTTATTCGGGAGAAGATGAAAGCTTCTCAAAGTAGACAGAAGAGCTATCATGACAAGAGAAGGAAAGATCTTGAATTTCAAGAAGGCGACCATGTGTTTTTTAGAGTTACACCGGTTACGGGTGTGGGTCGTGCTTTGAAGTCGAAGAAGTTGACTTCTCATTTTATTGGTCCGTATCAGATTACTTCACGAGTTGGTGTTGTGGCTTACCGTGTGGCGTTGCCTCCGAATCTTTCGAATTTGCATGATGTATTCCATGTTTCGCAACTTCGGAAGTATGTTCCGGATCCGTCACATGTTATTCCTATGGACGAGGTTGAGGTGAGAGATAACCTTACGGTTGAAACCTTACCGGTTAGGATTTTGGACCGTGAAGTTAAGAAGCTAAGAGGCAAAGATATTGCGCTTGTGAAAGTAGCGTGGGGAGGCGCTGCGGAAGGCAATATGACTTGGGAACTAGAGAGTGGGATGCGAGAGTCGTATCCGGAGTTGTTTGAATCAGGTATTATTTTCGAGGACGAAAATTTCTAAAGTGGGGGAGAGTTGTAACGCCCCGATTTTGATTATTCCATTATTCTTGAGTCTTTTGTTTTAATTGGGTGATAAATTATTTTATTTGTTAAATTGGTGTGTTAGATGATATTTTACCGTTTTTGAGAGTTTTCGGGGAAATTAGAATGGAGGGTATTTTAGACTTTTCTCAATTAATCATAAGTTAGAAATTTTGTGAAGTTAGAATTTTGTGAGAAAAATGAATTAATTGATTTAGTGGAAAATGAGAGAAAAGAAATAGAAAAGAAAGAAAATAGATAGAAAAGAGAAAGAAAAGAGAAATAGAGGAAAAAGGAGAGAAAGAAAGAAGAGAAAGAGAAAAGAAGAGGAAAAGAGGAAAACCAAGAAAATCAACCTCTAGGAATCGATTTAATCGGATAAGGGTGTGAAACATTGTTATCTTATCAATGTATAGTATTATGTATGATTGTGTATGTGTGTATTGGATTGGTTGTGGTGTTTTCATAGTTTTCCATTTTAGGTCGATAATGAGAAATCGATGTTTTCGCGGTTGGAAATTGACGAAAATGTGGTAGAATGCTTGTTGCCATGATTAGATTGAGTTCTGATGGATGTATGTTGTTTTGAAAATGTTTTGGGTTGAAAAATAGGGTTTTTAGGTTTTCAACAGCGTTGAAGGATTCTGAGTTTTCGCAGGTTCGCCTAGCGAACCAATCAGCGAAGGGTAGCGAAGGTTCGCTACGGGTATTCGCCTAGCGAAGGCATGAGCGAAGGTTCGCTAGAGTGTTCGCCTAGCGAACTTTGGGTGTTTTTGGCTCTGTTTGGTTCTGACTTGGTTCGCCAAGTGCTCGCCTAGCGAACTTTGTGTCTGTTTTTAGCTAACAGTTGGTTCGCTGGAACATTCGCCTAGCGAAGGAGCTAGCGAATGCTCGCGAGGGATGTTCGCCTAGCGAAGGAGCTAGCGAATGCTCGCGAGGGAGGTTCGCCCAGCGAACAGTGCTGTTCGTGTAATTTTGTTTTCTGCATAACTTTTGATCTGTGGTTCGGTTTGAGGCGTGGTTTGATGCGCTAGAAAGCTTATGGAATGTTCTTCCTTAATATGATGAATTGGAAATTATTTGCCGGTTAAATAAGTCGGAAAAGTCAGAAATAGTACTATTTAGCGACTTTTACCGTTTTGACGGTGTGTTTGAATGTGAATCGTACAATAGTGCATTGACGTGAATGTATGTAGATTGTATATGATTGTATGAGATGAATGCATGTATATATCGTGAATATGTATGCATTTCAAGAATGTCTTGAGTCATTATCATGAGTAGCATAATGATGTGCATTCTTGTGTTGAGGGATTCTAATGAGAATCTGCTATAACATTGTGAGCCTCTCTCGGTGGAGGTGTGAGCAATCTGGTCGTGAGCCTCTTTCGGTGGAGGTGAGAGCGATGGTTATAGACGATTGTGAGCCTCTCTTGGTGGAGGTGTGAGCAATCGGATTGTGAGCCTCTCTTGGTGGAGGTGTGAGCAATCGGGTCGTGAGCCTCTCTCGGTGGAGGTGTGAGCGATCCATAAACACTGTGAGCCTCTCTTGGTGGAGGTGTGAGCGGTGGGTGAACATCGTAGGCCCGACGGGGAGTTACTTTAGTAACGAGCGATGGTTCCAGCAGAAGTTCTTGAGTGAACTTGAGATGACTGAGTCAGTACCGCATTGCATTTGCATAGAGTCGTGAGTCGGTCTCTATGATTTTCATTTCTCATCTTTAAATGATGCATTGGTGAATAAACAGTTGTGTATGTTTATGTGGAATGATAAGAATTGTGAAAGTATGCCTGATGTGTATGCTTGGTTTTATATATATGGATATATTGCGATGTATATGAGTGACTTGTGATGAATTATGGTGAGGAGGTGAATTATGTGTAATTTTATGCTATTATATATAATTATATGCATTGTTATTATGATAATATTTATCACCCTTCTGCTGTTTTATGATGCTCTATGAGGCATTGTAGAGTAGGTATGCTGGTGGTCTTTTTGTGAAGCGTGTCTTCATTCTTTTGGTCGGTTGGCTCTGATATGTAGCACCGGGTAGCTAGGAGGGCTATGATTCTTTTGTGATACATTATATATGTATCTTGTTGATAAATGTTTATGTAAACATGAATTATGTTGGTGGATAATACTTGGCGATGTATATATGTGTATGTATATATGAATTGGTTGTTATTCAATGTTTAGATCTTCCGCTTTTATTCTAAATATTGACATGTGGGTGTAAGGACTAAGTTCCTCTGTTGTAAGTTACCCCACTGTTGCATATCAATTGTTGAGCAGGGGTTGTATGTTTAAATTTCGTAATTGATGTGACATGCCTCTTTTATACCATGTTTGTAATTATACTCTGACGAAATTTTTTTAATATGTGCCTAAATGATTATTTGGGGGTATAGAAAGGGGGTGTTACATAAACCGTCTTTACCAAACTATAATAGCATTTCTTGCATCTTGTGCACAAAACTACCTAAGGCACAAATCCTTAGTTGACATAAACCTTACCTCCGCATCCCCTCCGGAACCGGGAACAACACTGTCCAAAGAACACTTACAATCTTGCAATCTACAACACACCTAGCCAACGCTCCACACCTGAAGCAACTTGGAGAAGCACCAGCTTCTCCCCCACTTATCTCATTCTCAAACTTGAAGACAAGGATTAGAAAACCAGAAAGTATTGATAGTGTTTCACACACATATCACGTACTAAGGAACAAACAACATCGACATTATTCAACTGTCATGCCACACCGACTCACAACTTGGCCGGACGGACCGACCTGCTCTGATACCACTAATGTAACACCCCAATTCCCATCGCTGATAACTAATACATAAATAAATCAGAGTAAATAAAAATTTGTTCTTAGACAGTGTAATACCCAAAATTTTGACCACTAAAGTTTCCCATCATTGTGCAAATCATCATCACAATATGGATGAATCATCATGCCTCATCAATCTCCTCAAGGAATTGTTGAGCTTTGACTGCAATCAGCACTTAGGGTTTCAAGCCCTCTCTGAGCCTTAGACAAAGGATCAATCAAGGAATGACTTGATCCTTAACTTGTCTAACCTCTCAAACATCTACAATGGATCAAAAGGACTCCCACTTTAAGGATTAAGCACAATGCTGCTCCCTTTTAGGTGGATCAAGCCTCCAGATCGCCAGTGTCACCAAATTAGGGTTTTGATCGTCCAGGGCCTCCAGATGGGAAAATTCATCTGGGCACAAGCCAATGACCCAAAACATAAACTAATTTACTCCATGGAACCTCATGGACCCCATCATCAACTCAATTTTGCCTCAGGGGATGCATTCATAAAAAATCAGGAATTAGGGTTTCTTGACCTAATTCACCCCTAAGTTGACTTTGGGACAAACCATGAGCCAAGACCTCAAGACATGATTTGAGGGTCTTTGATATACTACATTGATCCATTTTTCACAATGGATTGATCCAAGAAGCTTGAGCAACAAGTTTCATTTTCATCTGCACCACAATTAGGGTTTCGCGAGAAAAGTCAACTGTAACTTTGACTTTTGACCAGGACATGCTCCCCAGCCCTAATACATGAATGAATATACCCTATGACACCCATGGAACATGTCCATAAAGTTTGATTTAGGTCAAGGACATGATTTCCTAAAGAATGGCACAGTTTGGAATTCATCTGATAAAAAGTCAACTGTGCACAAAAAGTCAACTTTGACTTTTTTAGTTTTTCACCAAAATGGTTTTTTAACCCTAAAATGATGTTAATGTATGATTTGAATCATCATTCATCAAGAAAAATCAAAGAAAGTGGGATAACTTGTAAAAGGGGTAACCATAAAAACTTAGAAATTTTTCTAAGTTAAAATTCAAGTGGCTAGGGTACCAACTTTGGAGGACCATAACTCCTAAACCACAAGGCCAATTTTTTCCATCCAAAGCTTGATTTGTAGACCTCATTATCATCTACAAAAGCTTCAACTACAAGTCATTCCAATTCATTAAGGATTTTGAGTTATGGAGTGATCAAAGTGGCTAAAAAGTGAAAATGTCACTTTTTCCAACACTTAGTGAAATTTTCACTAAGTCAGAATTTGCCTTCACTTTTTGCCAAATGTAGGGGGATTTTTCAGTTGGAATCAAAAGAGATCAAAACCAAACTTGTTCAAATAGTTGTTGTATCATGTACGAGTTTTCCAAAATGGCCAAGAACATTGCCAAATTCAACCTACATCATGAGATACAACATTGGCAAATTGCCTTGCTGAAATCTGTCACAAGCAAGGCAGAATTTGCATTTTGGCTCGATTTGCCAAAATCATCCAATTTCAATAGTTCCTATCCACTTGGACACCTCTGAGGATTGAATCCAAAGGGGACAATCACTGAGCCAAGCCTCCAAGGTCCAAGGAACATGGAATAGTATGTTGAACCTAGAGTTGCCAAAATAGGGACAAGACTCCAAATTTGGAATGAGGCATTCAATGGAACCATCAAGGTGGCATAGACTGAGCCATTCTCATCTAAAATCAGTCAAGACTTATCCAAGACCAAGGGAACCACATCCCTGTGCCCTAACCTCTAGTCAATGGCTAAAGGAGACTTGCATTTTCATTGGCCAACATTGAGGAAACACCTGCTGCAGTTGCCATTCACTATTGCAGCCAAAACAAACTTGCTCTACTATAAATAGAGCTCAATTGTGTTCAGTTTAAGTACACCAAATCCATCAAACAGATGCTTTCCTCAAAATCTCTTCTTTCACTCCAATTTTGCCTTCAAGGGCAAGTCACTATCGGGTTTTGAGTTTGAGAGCAATTCCAATCAAACTAATCACTCACACACCTCACATACATCATATAGAAGTGATCCAAACACTCACATAACATCTGGAACACTGATTTCACAAAATCACCAGCTGGTTGCTCAAATTTTCAATCAAGTTGCAGCTGAGGTACCACAGAGTGATCCAGCCAATTTCAATCAAGTCCAAGCATTCAAACACACTCCATAGGGTGCAGGGAAGCTGTTCAGATCATCACAACTCATCTGTAACACCTCCAACTCAGAATTTGATTTGCTCTTGCTGTCACGACTTGGAGGTAAGCCTAAGCTTGGTCCTCTCTCAATCTATGCATATTTCCTCGCACAATAATTTGGCCATATGTTCATAATCATGCATGGAATGTTTTCCCTCAATTAATTGCATTGTTTGAATCGTGTATCAAAAATCTTAGCCTTCATGCAGAAATTAGGGTTCTTGAGGTTTCTTCGTGATTTCTTGTTGTATGTTTAATTTAAATGAAATTAAAGTACATAGACATGATCGTGAGGTTAAGACGAGCATAATGATATGTGGATTGCATGTTATAATTACGTATTCATGGAGATTGGATAGAAAATGCAAATCTGAGAATCCCAGAACACGCGCGTGTTCTTCAGCTGTTCTTGGCGCCATTTTTTGAATATTTGAATTTTTGAATTTTTGTGATTTTGTTTAATTGATTCAAAAATTAATTTCTCTATGAGTTTTAATGATTTTGAGTTGATTCTTTTTTTAATAATTCACATAAATGTTAAAATATTTTATTTTATAAAAAAATCCCAAAAATATTATTTATTTTATATAATTGATATTTTTGCAAAGAATTAATGTTTTAATTGTTTTTAACATTTGAAATATTATTTCCACATTGATTTTGCAACTTTTAATGCTTTCTATTTATTTTGTAGGTTAATAGTTAATTTTTGAAGCATTAATCCAAGATCACAATTTATTTCCCATGTGTTAAACAATTTTTTATCAATTTAATTGAATTTTTATTCAATTAAATACATTTTTGGAAATAAATTAGGATTTTTGGATTAATTCAACCCTCTCAAATCATTTTCAAAACACTTTGGGCCTCTATTAGAGTGTAAGACCCAATCCTTTTTTGACCAAATCATTTTTGGGCCTCACTTATTGTATAAGTCCTGATACCGTCAAAAACAAACGGCGCGATCGTCGTCCTTTTCAAAAAATCATCTGGGCCTACCCTCGTGTTATAAGCCCTACTCATCTTCTTCAAAACACTTTGGGCCTCTATTAGAGTGTAAGACCCAACCCCCTTTTAACCAAAACCTTTTGGGCCTCACTTATTGTATAAGTCCTTCTGCGTTAAAAGAAAACCTCGGCGCGATCGCCATTTTAAACGAAAAGTCAACTGGGCCTACCCTTGTGTTATAAGCCCACTCTTTTTCTTTAAAACTTTTTGGGCCTCTTGAGAGAGTGTAAGACCCATCCCTTTGTACAGAAAACCTTTTTGGGCCACAGTCACTTGTATAAGACCCTCGGTACAAATTCAACAGTGCAATCACTGGTAAAACCCTGGGCCTCTCCTTGAGCTGTAAGCCCTAAGCCTTTCTTTTTCAAAGCACTTTCTCCTTTGATTTTGAATATACTGTTGTTTTCAATCTTTCTTTGGTGAACAAATAACCAAACAGCATGGAAGCTCTACAACCGAGTAAGTGGTTATCGCTTTCATTTACTGCTTTCATATAATATAACTGTATTGTGGGGCTGCTCACTATAAGTCTCCTTTCATAAACTCATATCAACTGTGTAATAATAGTATAGATATTAGAGTTTCCCCGGTAACTACGTCTAGAACTAGGTGACGCCGTTTCATTTAGTCGTAGAAATAGACACCTAGACCCCCAATAGGAGCACCAAATACAGTCTTCTCTTCGGCTGTCCTCCTTAGGAATCATCAAGAAACTCTACTCCCAAAGATGAATGTATTCTCTGTGAAAGGCATCTTTGAGTTTCTTCCAAATTCTCGAACGTTCCTGACCCGATCTATTCCTTGTGAATAGCTTGCCTTGAATGTCTCGGGGTTTGGGAACCCACTACGGTCATAATCTTGGACCTTAACTAAGGAACCCTCTTTAAAAGTTAAAAGTCGCTGGATAGTAAACCTCACACGTTTACCAGTGGTTTTCATCTTTAAAAGACTTATCTCTCCTAATGGAAAGGAGATGATAGACCCCCGGGCTTCTTAAAAGCATCGGCCTCCTCTTGGGCATTATACAAGGACCCACAGGCTTCATATAAGCAACCCTTTCAGCCTCCTCTTAGGCTTTGTATAATGATCTCTTCCTCCGGGAAGGATATCCTTCTCTTGTGCTTCGTACAAGGACCGATCGGCTTCTTAAAAGCTTCCAGCCTCCTCTGGGGCTTCGTACAAATTGTCCCGACGACCTCCTACAGGTATAGGAACAGAACTTAGCAATCTTCATAGAGCAGTCCTTTCCAGAGTCTACTACTGTTTCTCAAAGCATAGTACAAAAGATAAAACTCTAGACTTGGACAGTCTATTTTCCTTGAGTCTCAAAGACATTCTCAAGTGACCCTTTCATTAGAGAGGAAGAAACCCGTAGACTCGGACAGTCTCGAAACCCTTTGGATTTCCCCGTTTCCTTAAAGAACAGGGAACAACCCTGATCCTCAGATCAAACCCATGAGTACAGTGTTGCTCATATAAGAACTGATTTTCTCTTTCAAAATCAGTATACTGGACCTGTCACTTAACTAGAACAGTCACCAGCAGATAGCCTCCTCTTAGGCTTTGTATAATGATATCCCTAAAAGTGTCGGTCTCCTTTTTGCCTCCTCTTAGGCTTCGTATAATGATCCTTCTTATCCTCAGCATAAGTTAGCCTCCTCTTGGGCTTTGTACAAATGATGCTCCCCAGCGTAGCAAACCTTTCGCCTCCATCTCGGGCTTTATATGAGATCCAAAAGGTTCTTATTGAGCCAAACAAACCTTTCGCCTTCACCTCGGGCTTCGTACGAGATACAAAAACACTCTCTTGTTGAGTATAAAAGATTCCCCTGTAGAGTCAACCCTTTTAGCTTCTCTCTCAGGCTTTGTATGAGACACACATAAAAGACTCCCTCGTTGAGTCCATCATCATTTTGCCTCTATCTCGGGCCTCGTACGAGATACAAATTCCCTTAAGCAAGAGTCAAACTCTTTTTCAGCCTCCATCTCGGGCTTCGTACGAGATACAAAAGATTCTCCAACTGAGTCAAACTCCCTTCTAGCCTCCTCTTGGGCTTTGTATAATGATATCCCCCACTGGGTCGAACCCTTTTAGCCTCTCTCTCGGGCTTTGTACGAGACACATATTAGCCTCCTCTTAGGCTTTGTATAATGATTTTCCCTAGCGGAAATTAGCCTCCTCTTGGGCTTTGTATAAGAAAACCACTGGTTAATTCAATTAACCTTTTAGCATCAAACATGTGCCTCGTTCACAGTACTCGAACATCAACAACTCCTTCCCTTTCATCTAATCACTGTAAGCGGCAAACCTCTGGATCATCTACATCCATGCCACTGTCCTTCTTTTAGCATGAGGAATTCCTAAGGAAAGATGGCGTTGCTCTCTACACAGAGTTAAAGTCTTCTCCTTCAGGTTAAAACCCCTTCTTCGGAAATTATGGCATTGCTCGGATCCGCGTATCCCAGTTAAAGTAATTCTCCTTCTCCCCTCTTTAGAGATGACAAATTCTCTCTAAAGTTGAGACCTTTCAGCTTCATATCTTGGGCTTTGAACAAGATACAAACTACCTCTCGCTTCACGTCTTGGGCTTTGAACAAGACACCAAACCCCCATTTCCTCCCATAGAATAGGAGGAACTACGAACGCTCTGATTTCCCTGTTTCGGTAAACGGGAATATGTAGGCATAAGATCGAAAGAAAAGATCTTAGCGAGCACACTAAACAAAAACCCAAAATCCCATACTTTCGCGTATCTATCAGAAAAGCAATCAGTCCTAACATCCTACACATCTCATCGAACCAATAACCTGAGTAAAACCCTGAATCTTTGAAGCATCTGTAACCGAACAGACCGCTGTTCAAACTCAGTATGCAAGCAGGGTTAGTTGGAGACATCTATTTCCCTTCCTTCATCAGCTTTAATAGGATAAAAAATGAATCGAGCTGTAGTAGTAACACCGAAGAGCGGTTGTGCCTCGCAAGCACGTCCAAAAATCGCTCGCTACAGAAAAGTTGCGACTCTGCTGGGGAAGAACCGTCTATCATCATTGTGATCTATTTTAATCCTAGGTAGAAGCCTTCGCTGAGATGAGATTTTTTTGACTCTATTAGGATCTTAGGTCAAAACCTTCGCTTATATAGAAACTACAGAGTTCCGCCGGGGAGCCATTTCTGTCAGGAACTTAAGATTCTTAGCTTTTTAAGTCTAGGATGTTTAAGACAAATATATATACTGCTTTTCCTAATTGCTATACGTGTTTATTTTTCTGCTAATGGGAATGCAGGTGATGCCGTATGTGGAAAGATTGAGTATACACCTAGAAAAACCAACCCTTTCGTAGTGCGGAAGCTATCGGAAATAGCTGTTACGCGATACTACCCTCATTTGAGGCTGGTGATCTATTCTCGGTGAATAGCACTTACTCTAAGATTGCACACAACTCGCTGGCGATCCGCTTGTTGTCTGCCTTCCGGGGAGGAGCTAATGATAATGAGTATAGGTACAAAAATCACCTTAGTAAACCTTTGGGGATGGGTAGAGCCTTGACTTCAAGACAACGACCCTCTGACCCCATGTTTTTTCTATGATTTTGTGTGCTGCATTCATGCATTCATCTAAAAAACATTAAAACATTCAAAAAACTTTCTCTTCTAGTCTCTCTGTTTTTCAAAATAAACTAAGACTGTGATTGCAAATATCAGAGAAAAGGATTGCACCGATGGATTTCGGTAGAAGGAGAGTTCACCAGTATACCTTTAAGGTTCCAAAGCTTGAGGATTTGAGAAGGTTGGAGAGGATGATCACTAACCCAGAGGCTTTCAGAGCCAAGCACGGTGGTTTGCTACCACTGCTAAGAGTCCATGTGATTGGGGGAATCATGGACGTGCTCGTCCAATTCTATGATCCAGTTTATCACTGTTTCACATTCTCGGATTACCAGCTAGCACCAACGCTGGAGGAGTATTCTCATCTGATTGATTTACATATCACTGATCGAGCTCCATTTTCTGGACTGGAAGAAGTTCCAAAGAATCAGACCATTGCAAGAGCAATTCATTTGGATGAGTCTGAGGTCAGGACTCACCTGACTACCAAGGGTGGCATACAAGGTTTGCCAGCCCAGTTCTTAACAAAGAAAGCTCTGTACTTCGCTAGTATAGGGAACGGGACTGCTTTTGAAAGAATCTTTGTTTTGCTCACCTACGGGTTATTTTTGTTTTCCAACATTAATAACTTCGTCGATATCAACGCTATTAAGGTTTTTCTCATTGGAAACCCTGTGCCGACTTTGCTCGCAGACGCGTATCATTCGGTACACTTAGGAAATTTGTATAGCGGAGAGGAGATCACATGTTGTGTACCTCTGCTCTACAAATGGTTTATCTCTCATTTGCCCAAGTCTGTTGCTTTTTGGGATTGCAAGAATGCCCTGCGCTGGTCGCAGAAGATCATGTCTCTTACCAACTCTGATATAGATTAGTGCATTAATATTTATGATGGGATCAGGATCATTGATCGTTGTGGAAACTTCCCCAACGTACCTCTCATAGGAATTAAAGGGGGAATCAACTACCATCCGACATTGGTTCTTCGTCAATTTGGATACCCGATGAGGCTCATTCGGCAGAACGCTCATCTGGAAGGTCTTTTCTTCAAGGAAGGAGAAAGTGACAGGTCACTGAAGATGGAAATAGTGCAAGCTTAGAAACACGTTCATAAGAAAGGACGAGAGTCTCTAGGAAAACCGGACTGTGTCTCGGTGGAGCCTTACCTCCATCGGGTACAAACTAGAGCTCTCAAGCTAAAGATGCCTTATCCTCGTTACGGAATTCTTCCGCCGAGGGAATCTGTCATGTACTTCATGACGGAAACTGAAAAGCTTCAGGTTACTCTTAACAAAGTTCAAAAGGAGAGAAGGTCTTGGAAGAACAAGTACCGCACCCTCAACATAAAGTGTATCCAAATACAGCAACTACTGAGAGAAAAAGATGCTCTGATTGAAATTTTAGAGCAACATGCTGTAGAGAATCAAGACGACCAAAGGAATTTGCTCGCTCCTTTCACCTGGCAAAGGAATGACAACCTGACAACGACTCAAGCGCCCCGGTCAAAGAAGAGGAAGTACCAGGACCCATTAGTTTAGGTTTCTGTTTCCGCACCTTGTAATCTACTGTATTTCCATTTCTGTAATCCTTTGAATTCAATAAAAAGGGGTTTCCCCGCCGTTTGATATTTGCAATATAATTGTCGCAGTTTATTTTGATTAAATCAACCAACAATTAATATAATCATTGCATTTTATCATTCTCGCATCGCGTATTCTCCTTACCTACGAATCTTACGTTTGTGTCTCGATTCTAGAGTCAAACTGTCTCATTCGTATAATACTCGGGCCAGTCGTCAGAAAAAGATGGATGATCTTGAGGAAGAGAACAAAGAGTTGAGAGAAGAGATCGACGCTCTGAGAGAGGATATGAGAAAGCTTCGTAACGACATGCAAGCCATGGCAGAAGCTCAGCTACAAAGGACTGTGATCTCGGAGATCACCTCGACGCCCATAGTGGAGAAGTTCGACCCTAGGTATCAGATGCCGAAAGATCGTCCCTGGGCATGCCTGTTAATTATATCCCGGAAGGATATGTTCCGCCGATCATTGAAGATCAGGGAACTTCTGCAGGAGCCGCTGGTCCTGAAGGTTACAAACTTCGGGAAAGCGAAGATGCCAGAGGCATATTAAAGACCCCTGAAGGTTACAAACTTCGGGAGACGCCAAGATTCAACACCGTAGTTACGGTACCACCCCCTGTGGTGCATTCTGTCCCGGAAGGACAGATTCCACAGATACCTTCTGCCAAGAAGGAAACTATGTTTGACCGAATGGATGAATTCCAGGAACAGTTCTTGGAAATGCAAAGGGAATTGCAAGCCATTCGCGGTCAGGATCTTTTTGGAAAGGACGCCGCAGACCTTTGTCTGGTCCCCAATGTGAAAGTTCCGCACAAATTCCAAGTGCCTGACTTTGAAAAATACAAGGGTAACTCTTGCCCTCAGAGTCATTTGACAATGTACGCTCGACGGATGTCAGCTCAGACAGAAAATCAGGACCTGCTGATTCATTACTCTCAGGATAGTTTAACTGGTGCTGCCTTAAAATGATACATGGGTTTAAACCGTGCCTCGATCAGCACATTCAGAGATCTTGGCACTGCCTTCATCCAACAATACAAATACAATTTGGACATGGCACCCGACAGTGATCAACTCAGATCGATGTCGCAAAAGGATAAGGAAACTTTTAAGGAGTATGCCCAAAGGTGGCGTGAAATCGCCGCTCAAATTTGTCCACCTCTTGAGGAGAAAGAGATGACAAAGATCTTCTTAAAGACCTTGAGCTCATTTTACTATGGCCGAATGATCGCCAGTGCGCCCAGTGATTTCACCAAAATGGTCGGTATGGGTGTACGTCTTGAGGAAGCCGTCCGAGAAGGACGTTTGGTAAAAGACACTGGATCGACGAGCGGTACCAAAAAATACGGTAGTGCTCTCCCTAAGAAAAAAGAGCAAGATATTGGGAATATCTCTCTTGGAAAGCAAAGGCGTCGTTATCAACCAGTAGCAGCGGTAACTCCTGCTATCGGCCCCGCGCCTATTCCTACGTATCAACCCCAGGTTGCGCAGAGCCAACCTAATCAGCAAAAGACTCAACAGCCTCTTCAGCAGGCTCGTCCTCAGTACAATAACAACCGTACAACACGACCATTAGGGTTTGATCCTATACCCGTGTCGTATGCAGAACTGTTTCCGTTACTACTGGCTAAGGGGCATATTCAGACTAAGTCTCCTCTTACAATACCGGAAAATCCGTCTTTTCGGTTTAAAGCGGATCAAACATGCCCTTATCATCAAGGAGGATCGGGGCATAACATAGAGAACTGCCTCAATTTCAAATCTGACGTGCAAAAGCTTGTTAGGAGCGGGCTCTTATCTTTCAAAGATATGAATCCTAATGTTCTTACGAACCCGCTGCCTCAACACGAGAAGGCTACGGTCAATCTGATTGAGGAAGAGACTAACAACGTCTATCAAATTCATGATGTACTCTTATTGAGGACCAATCTGGTCAAGATGCATTGTAGACAGAGTGGATATGGCCATGTGCCACCTCATAACTATCACCAGTGTGATATCTGCTCTAAAGACAATCAGAGATGTTCGGTAGTGCAAGCAGCTCTACAGGAACAGATGGATCTCGGATGGATCCAAGAGCACAGAGTTCGTGGAGTTAACATGGTCTACACGAATTCCAACGTCATTCAGAACCACGATATCCGTGCGATGAATGTCAACTTGGTGGCGATGCACTCAAGGCAAAGCCAGTATCATAATCTGCTACGGCACGATTGCAGTTCCTGTCTGACGTGCTCGGTAAACAAATAGGGATGCTCTTTCATACAAGAGGCCCTCCAGCGTCAGATGGATCTTGGATGGATCCAAGACTGCCATGATAGGAATCCCTATCAAGTCAACATGGTTCAGATCTTCGATATTCGCATAATGAATACCAACCTGGTAGAGTTACATGCTGAGCAGGTCCATCTCGGATTCCTGGTCTCACATAACTACCAAAGCTGTAAAGCAGGTTGCGAAAATGATCGGGGTTGTACCCTTGTCCAGGAGGCACTTCAGCACTTGTTAAATCACTGGTGGATGCCCATCTATATGGATGAAGATACTCAGCAGATTAGTATCAGTAACAGAAATCCCACTCGGCGTCAAAGTCAGGATGTCCGATCAGTGGAAGCTAACCTAGTGAGGTTACATTGTATTCAAAGTGGGCGTGGCCAGGTGCCCCCACACAACTATGACAGTTGTAACGTCTGTTCAGAAAGTAACCAAGGGTGTTACCTTGTGAGAACAGCTCTTCAGGGTCAAGTGGATTGCGGAGAAATTCGTCCATATTCAGGTTCTGGACCCATCAATTGGTCGCCGAACTACCTTGCCGAGCAAGTTGAGGATGTCCTCACGATCTCTGGTCATCACAGGACCAGGGATGTTTTTGCCATTATTCCTCTACTTGACGAATCCAGAGTTCCCAACCGGGAACGGATCGAGGTTACTTATGATGGTCAGAAAAACCAGAAGGTTCCCATAGTCGTCTATCTACCGGGACCGTTACCGTATGAATAAGCTAAGGCAATCCCTTACAAATACGGTGCAACAACAGTTGAGAATGGAAAGGAAATTCCATTACCCTCCATCGTGAATATTGCAGACATCAGTCGTGTAACGCGGAGCGGCCGAATCTTCAACCGAGGAGTTGAAGAGTCCAACAAAGAAAAGGAACTTCAGACAGAAATTCCTGATCCACCAGTCGGTCAATCCAGTAATCCCGACCTGCCAAAAGACAAAGATGAGATGCTTAAGCTCATCCAAAGGAGTGAATATAACATTGTTGATCAACTGTTACAGACTCCTTCAAAGATCTCAGTATTATCACTGTTACTCAGTTCAGAAGCGCACAGAGAGGCTCTACAGAAAGTCTTAGAGCAGGCCTTTGTGGAACAGGATGTAACAATCAGATAGTTCGATAGTATCGTCTCTAACATCACTTCCTGCAACAATTTGGGATTTAGTGATGAGGAATTACCTGAAGAGGGTCGCCGTCATAACATGGCACTCAATATCACAGTTAACTTCCAGGACGATGCTTTAGCCAGCGTACTGGTAGACACAGGGTCAGCCCTGAATGTTATGCCGAAGTCCACTTTGATGCAATTATCATTCAAAGGCCCTCCGATGAGAATCAGCGAGGTCGTCGTCAAAGCGTTCGACGGATCCAGAAAAGCAGTTATCGGCGAAGTTGATCTTCCCATAACTATTGGTCCTCATACTTTTCAAGTTACTTTCCAGGTCATGGACATCCGGGCAACGTACAGTTGTTTATTAGGAAGACCTTGGATACATCAGGATGGAGTGGTTACTTCGACTCTCCACCAAAAGCTAAAGTTCGTTCAGAACGATCAACTTGTCACAGTCTGTGGGGAACAGGCCTTGCTCGTGAGTAACTTGACATCATCTGCTGGTATAGAACCTGAAGAGGTTATTGGAACGCAGTTCCAAGCACTATCGGTGAGCAAGAACAATCAATCCGAAGGAGGAACATCGATTTCCTCATACAAGGATGCTCTCAAAGCGGTCGAGAGTACCAAAACAAAAGGATGGGGACAGCTTGTCATTCCTATTGACAATAAAATAAAGAAGGGTCTTGGTTTTTCTGCAACCTGTACCCAGACTGTTGTCAGCGATGAAAGTCTTCATCCCATTCAGAACTTCTTTCATAGTGGAGGTTTCCTCCAACCAGTGACTCAAGTAGTCCATGCTATCAATGAAGAGGATCCCTTTGACCTAGATGAGGAATGGAAGTCCTATCTCAATAAGGACGGTTATGTGTCGCAGGACGAAACGCAAATGCCATTTTGCTATCCCGCACAGAGTCCGAGATTTATACCCAGATTAGATGTCGAAATGATCTATGGAGATTGTGATCCGGAAGGATGCCGTGCTCCACCAAATTCATTAGAGGAAGACACTCTGATGAAAGACAACTTTGATTCTACCTACTATGGCCCAATGGATGGTCTGCCGATGTGGCAACCTTATCCAGGAGACTTGGGGCAAGAAAGTCAGCCGAACAATGACACTCGGCTGAGCATCATTGAACAGAATACCTGTGTCCCCACCATGTCATGGGATCAACACTCAGGTCATTCAGAAGTTACTCAACATGAAGATGAATTCGCAACGTTCGCAGGACTTGAATTCATCAATTATGCTTTTCCCGAGGTCAACGTCATCGAGAGAGATGACTCCTCCAGTTCCAAAGAAGTTTGGGACACTCTGGGAGAACCAAGTGGAAAATACGACTTCATGGTCAAGTACACCACTCCCGCAAGCTCTCGTATCAGGCTCGAAGCTATCCAGCCAACTGGATGGGGAGATACAGCTGAGAGTACAAATACTTTGCAAAATACAACTGAGGAATCCTCCTACGACAATTCTGCCTGGGAGACAGATTCCAACGATCCTGCTCCACCAGAAATCAGCGTCATTTCTGAAGACAAATCACGGAAGGTGCCAGACTTTGTGATTCACGGAGGAGTTCGCCGCCAGTGGGTTGCTGTCGATGTTCCGAAAGTCGTTCACCAGTCAAAGTAATTGCCATCTTTAAACCTTTCACCCTGCCCAGGTGAAACAGATGTTTTGATAGGGCTCGATTTCTGTAAAATTTCCCTCTTCGCTTTGCCTGAAGCGACAGAGTTTTGTTTTATAGGGCTGTAGTTTCAAGATTCGACTTGTGCATTAATAAAATAACGTCGTTATGTAATTTCCGCATTATTTGTTGTTTTCTCTTTTTGTTTTTTTTTCTTCAGAAAATGGTAATCCTAAAAAAACATTCAATAATAAAAACAAGCAGTAAAATCAAAACACTGCACACACTTGCATTTTCTCTATCTCGTCTAAACACGAATCATCACGTCATGCAGATTGCTTGTTTTACACCCCGTTGAAACATACGATCCGATGCCTTCTCCCGACTTTGAGTTCCCGGTATTTGGGGCTGAAGAAGAAGTTGACAACGAAATTCCAGAAGAGATCTCCCGACTACTCAGATAAGAGGAAAGGTCTATTGAACCTCACAAAGAGCCGTTGGAAACGGTAAACTTGGGTTCCGAAAAAGAGAGAAAATAAATCATGATTGGGGCACTGCTCAGTCCAACTGCCAGAGAGGGTTTGATAAAGCTTCTCAAAGAATTTCCCGATGTGTTTGCTTGGTCCTATCAGGACATGCCTGGGTTGGATACCAGCATCGTGGAACATCACTTACCATTGAGATCGGAATGTCCGCCAGTAAAGCAAAGGTTGAGACGCACTCACCCGGACATGGCCATCAAAATCAAGGAGGAGGTACAGAAACAGATCGACGCGGGTTTCCTCGCTACATCTGAATATCCTCAATGGTTAGCCAACATTGTACCTGTTCCTAAAAAGGACGGAAAGGTCAGAATGTGTGTCGACTACAGAGATCTGAACAAGGCAAGTCCAAAGGACGACTTTCCTTTACCACACATTGACATGCTGGTAGACAGCACAACAAAGTTCAAAGTTTTCTCCTTTATGGATGGATTCTCGGGCTATAACCAAATCAAAATGGCGCCGAAAGACATGGAGAAAACTTCGTTCATTACCCCATGGGGTACCTTTTGTTACAAGGTAATTCCGTTCGGTTTGAAGAATGCAGGGGCAACCTATCAAAGGGCCATGACCACTCTGTTTCATGACATGATACACAAAGAAATCGAGGTATATGTCGATGATTTGATTGCAAAGTCAAAAAGAGAGAGTGAGCACGTTGAACATCTGTCAAAATTGTTCGAACGTTTAAGAAAATTCAAACTCCACTTGAATCCCAACAAGTGCACCTTTGGTGTCCGTTCGGGGAAACTACTAGGGTTCATCGTCAGCCAGAAAGGAATTGAAGTTGATCCTGACAAGGTCAAGGCCATTCAAGAAATGCCTTCTCCGAAAACTGAAAAACAAGTCAGAGGATTCCTGGGACGTTTGAACTACATCTCCAGATTCATATTCCTTATGACCGCCACGTGTGCGCCGATTTTCAAATTACTGAAGAAGAACCAGGATTGCGTTTGGTCAGAAGACTGCCAAACCGCCTTCGACAGTATTAAGGAATACCTGTTGAATCCGCCAATTTTATCACCTCCAGTGGAAGGAAGACCACTGATCATTTACCTCACAGTCCTTGAGGACTCAATGGGATGTGTACTTGGCCAGCAGGACGAAACCAAAAGGAAAGAGTCTGCCATTTACTATCTGAGCAAGAAATTTACCGACTGTGAAACTCGGTACACGATGCTCGAGAAAACTTGTTGCGCTTTGGTTTGGTCAGCCAAACATCTTCGTCAGTACATGATTCGTCATACTACTTGGTTGGTTTCCGAGATGGATCCGATCAAGTACGTTTTCGAAAAACCTGCTCTCACGGGAAGGATTGCCCGTTGGCAGATGCTACTATCAGAATATGACATAGAGTACCACGCTCAGAAAGCCGTTAAAGGAAGTATTTTAGCCGATCATTTGGCTCATCAACCGATTGACGATCAGGAATCAATCGGGTTTGACTTCCCAGACGAAGATGTCATGTATCTCAAAATGAAAGACTGCGATGAACTGCTACCCAGTGAAGGGCCGGAACCAGGTTCCCAGTGGGGACTTATCTTTGACGGAGCAGTTAATCATTACGGAAACGGAATTGGGGCAATCATTGTTACCCCTCAGGGTACCCACATTCCTTTCACTACCAGACTTATGTTCAAATGTACGAACAACGAGGCCGAATACGAAGCTTGTATTATGGGTCTCGAAGAAGCGATTGATCTAAGGATCAAGAACTTAGACGTATATGGTGATTCAGCCCTGGTTATCAATCAGATAACAGGAGATTGGAACACATACCAGTCAGGACTGATTCCTTACAAAGACTATGCAAGAAGGTTGCTACCCTTCTTCAACAGAGTTGACTTTCATCACATCCCTCGTGGTGAGAATCACATGGCTGATGCATTAGCTACTCTCTCTTCCATGATTAGTGTAGGCCGATGGAATGACCTACCTAAGATTGACGTAATGCACCTTGAACGGCCCGCCTACATCTTCGCGATCGAAGCAGTCATAGACGACAAACCTTGGTATCATGATATCAAGTGCTTCCTTCAGAAACAAGAGTACCCACCTGGGGCACTCAGAAAGGACAGAAAAACCCTCAGAAGGCTGGCTGGAAGCTTCTTCCTGAGCGGTGACACTCTTTATAAGAGGAATTTCGACATGGTCTTGCTCCGATGCGTCGACAGACCAGAAGCAGACATGCTTATGAAAGAAATTCATTAAGGATCCTTTGGCACTCATGCCAACAGACACACAATGGCGAGAAAAATTCTCAGAGCCGGGTACTATTGGTTGACAATGGAATCTGACTGCTACAAGTACATGAGGAGGTGTCACAAGTGTCAGATATACTCTGACAAAATTCATGTACCGCCATCGCATCTCAAAGTTCTTTCTTCCCCATGGTCTTTTTCCATATGGGGAATCGACATTATTGGCGTGATTTAACCTAAGGCTTCAAATGGACATCGGTTCATTCTGGTAGCCATTGACTATTTCACCAAGTGGGTCGAAGCAGCGTCGTACGCTAATGTTACCCGGCAAGTGGTGGTCCGATTTATCAAAAACAATATCATCTGCCGTTATGGTGTTCCAAGCCAGATCATTACCGATAATGGATCTAACTTGAACAATAAGATGATGAAAGAGTTGTGCGCATAGTTCGCGATCGAACACCATAACTCATCTCCCTACCGACCCAAGATGAACGAAGCGGTAGAAGCGGCTAACAAGAACATCAAGAAGATCGTTCAAAAGATAGTTGTAACCTACAAAGATTGGCATGAGATGCTACCCTTTGCTCTTCACGGTTATCGTACATCTGTCCGCACTTCAACAGGGGCTACCCCTTTCTCTCTAGTGTATGGCATGGAAGCAGTGCTCCCCATAGAAGTAGAGATCCCGTCAATCCGAGTACTGATGGAAGCTAAGCTCACTGAAGCTGAGTGGTGTCAAAGTTGACACGACGAATTGAACCTGATCGAAGAGAAGCGAATCACGGCACTATGCCACGGTCAGTTGTATCAACAAAGAATGAAGAGGACATTTGACAAAAAGGTCCGACCTCGTGTCTTCAGGAAAGGAGACCTTGTGCTCAAGAAGATACAATCATTTCTCTCTGATTCGCGAGGCAAATGGACTCCGAATTATGATGGCCCCTATGTGGTCACGAAAGCTTTCTCAGGCGGCGCCTTGAGACTTGCAACCATGGACGGAGAGGAATTTGCCTACCCCACGAATGTTGATGTAGTCAAGAAATACTTTTCCTAAACTAAAAAAAAATGTCTCGGTGGATTGAAAACCCGAAAGGGCGGTCCAGGAAAAAGTTAGAGACATGGAAAAAAATCATCCCAGTGGATTGGAAACGTCATAGTACAATCCAGGCAAAAATTAGGGATAATGGCAAGTAACTATGTTCAACAGAGGCAAGTCCCTCAGCAGCAGTTACATCATCCATCGGAGGAAATCTCCAGTCAAAGGTCATCTTCGACGGAAGCTCAGGATGTCCCGAACTCAAAGTTGGTAGAAGGATAGTGGTCGTTATGTTTCAACGTAGCCCTTTTCCCTGTAAATTACCGTTTTCTAACTTTGTATATACTCTTTGGAATCACGCGTTTGGCTGATTTCCATATTATCAATAAAATTTGAGCCCTTGTGCTTTTGTTTGTAATTCTTACTTGTTTTAGCTTTATAGAACGACGTTGTTTTACTTAATCAGCGATTCTTGAAATGAAACAAAAGGAATTTACTTGTTAAAACTTTTTCTGCTTTTAAATTAAAGATGGCTTTTCTTTTGACTGTTGAACATCAGAAGAACACCGATCGCTTCTCCAGAAGTAAGCGAACTTCGAAGTGCAGAATCAAAGTACTCCTTCTAAGCTAGTGTGCCTGAATGAAGGATCAACTGTATCAGATGCAGTTTTCCTGTCTGATACCTTCGGCCGAGTTCTCATCTCCTAAGCCCGATCAACATAGCTCCCAACAGGGACTATCTCCCCTAAGCAAGGTGGAATTGCTATTTTGAACCCACGGTACTGCTTCGCCCCGCGATGGCCGAGTATTCAGTCGTGTTCATCTTTTAGTTTGTGTGTCGTGTCTGTTTTGTCAGCATATACATACATATATCATGCATTTTATTTGCATTCGCATTTCATATTGCATCACTATCACTTGAGTCGGTCTTATCCTGCCATGATAACCGTCCTCTCTATCGAGTTTGTCAGTTCTTTCCTCGTCAGGAATTGCTGCGTCCAGACAATCTCGTTACCAGTATATCTCTAGGTCAGAGTCGGCAAGGGGCCACTTTGATAACTTGAATCTCTGAAACATCAGAGAACCTTCAACAGATGTCACTCTTCGCCATTGAAGATGATATCCTTGCTTTCCCGGATTAAGGAAAATCCCCAGAGGAAGCCTCTTAAAACAGAGATTCGGCAGTACATCAGTGTTTCTCCGAAAAAGCCGCTGATGAAAAGGTCATCAGCACCTCAAAATTGGATCCCATCATATGGCATTTCTCTGGGAAGATCCCAAGAAAAGTATGATGTATATCCCCAAGCAGAAGCAGTTTCTCAAGAGACTCGCTTTCCCCAGTAGAATCGACAAATGGCGTCTCCAAACAGAGAAGTTTGTGTACCTCTACAACTCAGATGCTGGGTTCCCCAGCAAGTCTGACGTCTAAACTTTTTCCGTCAAATGGCATCTCTCCAGGAAAATTCGGCGAGAAGTTTGAGGAAAACCGCTACTAATAGCGTCCCTTGTCAATAAAGTTTATTGACAAAAGAAACTGAGACCAGTTCCTTGGTTGGAAACCAGGATCGAGGGGAAGTTTATTGACAAAAGAAACTGAGACCAGTTCCTTGGTTGGAAACCAGGAACGAGGGGAAGTTTATTTCAGAAACTTAGACCAGTTCCTTGGTTGGAAACCAGGATCGAGGGGAAGTTTATTTCAGAAACTGAGACCAGTTCCTTGGTTGGAAACCAGGAACGAGGGGAAGTTTATTTCAGAAACTTAGACCAGTTCCTTGGTAGGAAACCAGGATCGAGGGGAAGTTTAAATCAGAAACTAAGACCAGTTCCTTGGTTGGAAACCAGGATCGAGGGGGAAGTTTACCTTTTCTAAGCATCATTGCTTAGCTAAAGAAGATGAATGCGCAAGCTGCCATTCATAGCCATCAAAATTTCGGATATTCCGATATTTAATCCTCTTGCACCCCGAATTTGTCCTAAATTTGTCAATAGACAGTCGACATTCATGATGGGGCATAAACCGTCTTTACCAAACTATAATAGCATTTCTTGCATCTTGTGCACAAAACTACCTAAGGCACAAATCCTTAGTTGACATAAACCTTACCTCCGCATCCCCTCCGGAACCGGGAACAACACTGTCCAAAGAACACTTACAATCTTGCAATCTACAACACATCTAGCCAACGCTCCACACCTGAAGCAACTTGGAGAAGCACCAGCTTCTCCCCCACTTATCTCATTCTCAAACCTGAAGACAAGGATTAGAAAACCAGAAAGTATTGACAGTGTTTCACACACATATCACGTACTAAGGAACAAACAACATCGACATTATTCAACAATCATGCCACACCGACTCACAACTTGGCCGGACGGACCGACCTGCTCTGATACCACTAATGTAACACCCCAATTCCCATCGCTGATAACTAATACATAAATAAATCAGAGTAAATAAAAATTTGTTCTTAGATAGTGTAATACCCCAAATTTTGACCACTAAAGTTTCCCATCATTGTGCAAATCATCATCACAATATGGATGAATCATCATGCCTCATCAATCTCCTCAAGGAATTGTTGAGCTTTGACTGCAATCAGCACTTAGGGTTTCAAGCCCTCTCTGAGCCTTAGACAAAGGATCAATCAAGGAATGACTTGATCCTTAACTTGTCTAACCTCTCAAACATCTACAATGGATCAAAAGGACTCCCACTTTAAGGATTAAGCACAATGCTGCTCCCTTTTAGGTGGATCAAGCCTCCAGATCGCCAGTGTCACCAAATTAGGGTTTTGATCGCCAGGGCCTCCAGATGGGAAAATTCATCTGGGCACAAGCCAATGATCCAAAACATAACCTAATTTACTCCATGGAACCTCATGGACCCCATCATCAAGTCAATTTTGCCTCAGGGGATACATTCATCAAAAATCAGGAATTAGGGTTTCTTGACCTAATTCACCCCTAAGTTGACTTTGGGACAAACCATGAGCCAAGACCTCAAGACATGATTTGAGGGTCTTTGATATACTACATTGATCCATTTGTCACAATGGATTGATCCAAGAAGCTTGAGCAACAAGTTTCATTTTCATCTGCACCACAATTAGGGTTTCGCGAGAAAAGTCAATTGTAACTTTGACTTTTGACCAGGACATGCTCCCCAGCCCTAATACATGAATGAATATACCCTATGACACCCATGGAACATGTCCATCAAGTTTGATTTAGGTCAAGGACATGATTTCCTAAAGAATGGCACAGTTTGGAATTCATCTGATAAAAAGTCAACTGTGCACAAAAAGTCAACTTTGACTTTTTGAGATTTTTCACCAAAATGGTTTTTTAACCCTAAAATGATGTTAATGTATGATTTGAATTATCATTCATCAAGAAAAATCAAAGAAAGTGGGATAACTTGTAAAAGGGGTAACCATAAAAACTTAGAAATTTTTCTAAGTTAAAATTCAAGTGGCTAGGGTACCAACTTTGGAGGACCATAACTCCTAAACCACAAGGCCAATTTTTTCCATCTAAAGCTTGATTTGTAGACCTCATTATCATCTACAAAAGCTTCAACTACAAGTCATTCCAATTCATTAAGGATTTTGAGTTATGGAGTGATCAAAGTGGCTGAAAAGTGAAAATGTCACTTTTTCCAACACTTAGTGAAATTTTCACTAAGTCAGAATTTGCCTTCACTTTTTACCAAATGTAGGGGGATTTTTCACTTGGAATCAAAAGAGATCAAAACCAAACTTGTTCAAACAGTTGTTGTATCATGTAAGAGCTTTCCAAAATGGCCAAGAACATTGCCAAATTCAACCTACATCATGAGATACAACATTGGCAAGTTGCCTTGCTGAAATCTGTCACAAGCAAGGCAGAATTTGCATTTTGGCTCGATTTGCCAAAATCAGTCAATTTCAATAGTTCCTATCCACTTGGAAACCTCTGAGGATTGAATCCAAAGGGGACAATCACTGAGCCAAGCCTCCAAGGTCCAAGGAACAAGGAATAACATATTGAATCTAGAGTTGCCAAAATAGGGACAAGACTCCAAATTTGGAATGAGGCATTCAATGGAACCATCAAGGTGGCATGGACTGAGCCATTCTCATCTGAAATCAGTCAAGACTTATCCAAGACCAAGGTAACCACAGCCCTGTGCCCTAACCTCTAGTCAATGGCTAGAGGAGACTTGCATTTTCATTGGCCAACATTGAGGAAACACCTGCTGCAGTTGCCATTCACTATTGTAGCCAAAACAAACTTGCTCTACTATAAATAAAGCTCAATTGTGTTCAGTTTAAGTACACCAAAGCCATCAAACAGATGCTTTCCTCAAAATCTCTTCTTTCACTCCAATTTTGCCTTCAAGGGCAAGTCACTATCGGGTTTTGAGTTTGAGAGCAATTCCAATCAAACCAATCACTCACACACCTCACATACATCATATAGAAGTGATCCAAACACTCACATAACATCTGGAACACTGATTTCACAAAATCAACAGCTGGTTGCTCAAATTTTCAATCAAGTTGCAGCTGAGGTACCACAGAGTGATCCAGCCAATTTCAATCAAGTCCAAGCATTCAAATACACTCCATAGGGTGCAGGGAAGCTGTTCAGATCATCACAACTCATCTGTAACACCTCCAACTCAGAATTTGATTTGCTCTTGCTGTCACGACTTGGAGGTAAGCCTAAGCTTGGTCCTCTCTCAATCTATGCATATTTCCTCGCACAATAATTTGGCCATATGTTCATAATCATGCATGGAATGTTTTCCCTCAATTAATTGCATTGTTTGAATCGTGTATCAAAAATCCTAGCCTTCATGCAGAAATTAGGGTTCTTGAGGTTTCTTCGTGATTTCTTGTTGTATGTTTAATTTAAATGAAATTAAAGTACATAGACATGATCGTGAGGTTAAGACGAGCATAATGATATGTGGATTGCATGTTATAATTACGTATTCATGGAGATTGGATAGAAAATGCAAATCTGAGAATCCCAGAACACGCGCGTGTTCTTCAGCAGTTCTTGGCGCCATTTTTTGAATTTTTGAATTTTTGAATTTTTGTGATTTTGTTTAATTGATTCAAAAATTAATTTCTCTCCGAGTTTTAATGATTTTGAGTTGATTCTTTTTTTAATAATTCACATAAATGTTAAAATATTTTATTTTATAAAAAAATCCCAAAAATATTATTTATTTTATATAATTGATATTTTTGCAAAGAATTAATGTTTTAATTGTTTTTAACATTTGAAATATTATTTCCACATTGATTTTGCAACTTTTAATGCTTTCTATTTATTTTGTAGGTCAATACTTAATTTTTGAAGCATTAATCCAAGATCACAATTTATTTCCCATGTGTTAAACAATTTTTGATCAATTTAATTGAATTTTTATTCAATTAAATACATTTTTGGAAATAAATTAGGGTTTTTGGATTAATTCAACCCTCTCAAATCATTTTCAAAACACTTTGGGCCTCTATTAGAGTGTAAGACCCAATCCTTTTTTGACCAAATCATTTTTGGGCCTCACTTATTGTATAAGTCCCGATACCGTTAAAAACAAACGGCGCGATCGTCGCCCTTTTCAAAAAATCATCTGGGCCTACCCTCGTGTTATAAGCCCCACTCTTCTTCTTCAAAACACTTTGGGCCTCTATTAGAGTGTAAGACCCAACCCCCTTTTAACCAAAACCTTTTGGGCCTCACTTATTGTATAAGTTCTTCTGCGTTAAAAGAAAACCTCGGCGTGATCGCCATTTTAAACGAAAAGTCAACTGGGCCTACCCTCGTGTTATAAGCCCCACTCTTTTTCTTTAAAACTCTTTGGGCCTCTTGAGAGAGTGTAAGACCCATCCCTTTGTACAGAAAACCTTTTTGGGCCACAGTCACTTGTATAAGACCCTCTGTACAAATTCAACAGTGCAATCACTGGTAAAACCCTGGGCCTCTCCTTGAGCTGTAAGCCCCAAGCCTTTCTTTTTCAAAGCACTTTCTCCTTTGATTTTGAATATACTGTTATTTTCAATCTTTCTTTGTTGAACAACTAACCAAACAGCATGGAAGCTCTACAACCGAGTAAGTGGTTATCGCTTTCATTTACTGCTTTCATATAATATAACTGTATTGTGGGGCTGCTCACTGTAAGTCTCCTTTCATAAACTCATATCAACTGTGTAATAATAGTATAGATATTAGAGTTTCCCCGGCAACTACGTCTAGAACTAGGTGACGCCGTTTCATTTAGTCGTATAAATAGACACCTAGACCCCCAATAGGAGCACCAGATACAGTCTTCTCTTCGGCTGTCCTCCTTAGGAATCATCAAGAAACTCTACTCCCAAAGATGAATGTATTCTCTATGAATGGCATCTTTGAGTTTCTTCCAAATTCTCGAACGTTCCTGACTCGATCTATTCCTTGTGAATAGCTTGCCTTGAATGTCTCGGGGTTTGGGAACCCACTACGGTCATAATCTTGGACCTTAACTAAGGAACCCTCTTTAAAAGTTAAAAGTCGCTGGATAGTAAACCTCGCACGTTTACCAGTGGTTTTCATCTTTAAAAGAGTTATCTCTCTTAATGGAAAGGAGATGATAGACCCCCGGGCTTCTTAAAAGCATCGGCCTCCTCTTGGGCATTATACAAGGACCCACAAGCTTCCTATAAGCAACCCTTTCAGCCTCCTCTTAGGCTTTGTATAATGATCTCTTCCTCCGGGAATGATAGCCTTCTCTTGGGCTTCATAGAAGGATCGATCGGCTTCTTAAAAGCTTCCAACCTCCTCTTGGGCTTCGTACAAATTGTCCCGACGACCTCCTACAGGTATAGGAACAGAACTTAGCAATCTTCATAGAGCAGTCCTTTCCAGAGTCTACTACTGTTTCTCAAAGCATAGTACAAAAGATAAAACTCTAGACTTGGACAGTCTATTTTCCTTGAGTCTCAAAGACATTCTCAAGTGACCCTTTCATTAGAGAGGAAGAAACCCGTAGACTCGGACAGTCTCGAAACCCTTTGGATTTCCCCGTTTCCTTAAAGAACAGGGAACAACCCCGATCCTCAGATCAAACCCATGAGTACAGTGTTGCTCATATAAGAACTGATTTTCTCTTTCAAAATCAGTATACTAGACCTGTCACTTAACTAGAACAGTCACCAGCAGATAGCCTCCTCTTAGGCTTTGTATAATGATATCCCTAAAAGAGTTGGTCTCCTTTTTGCCTCCTCTTAGGCTTCGTATAATGATCCTTCTTATCCTCAGCATAAGTTAGCCTCCTCTTGGGCTTTGTACAAATGATGCTCCCCAGCGTAGCAAACCTTTCGCCTCCATCTCGGGCTTTATACGAGATCCAAAAGGTTCTTATTGAGCCAAACAAACCTTTCGCCTCCACCCCGGGCTTCGTACGAGATACAAAAACACTCTCTTGTTGAGTATAAAAGATTCCCCTATAGAGTCAACCCTTTTAGCCTCTCTCTCAGGCTTTGTATGAGACACACATAAAAGACTCCCTCGTTGAGTCCATCATCCTTTTGCCTCTATCTCGGGCCTCGTACGAGATACAAATTCCCTTAAGCAAGAGTCAAACTCTTTTTCAGCCTCCATCTCGGGATTCGTACGAGATACAAAAGATTCTCCAACTGAGTCAAACTCCCTTTTAGCCTCCTCTTGGGCTTTGTATAATGATATCCCCCACTGGGTCGAACCCTTTTAGCCTCTCTCTCGGGCTTTGTACGAGACACATATTAGCCTCCTCTTAGGCTTTGTATAATGATTTTCCCTAGCGGAAATTAGCCTCTTCTTGGGCTTTATATAAGAAAACCACTGGTTAATTCAATTAACCTTTTAGCATCAAACCTGTGCCTCGTTCACAATACTCGAACATCAACAACTCCTTCCCTTTCATCTAATCACTGTAAGCGGCAAGCCTCTGGATCATCTACATCCATGCCACTGTCCTTCTTTTAGCATGAGGAATTCCTAAGGAAAGATGGCGTTGCTCTCTACACATAGTTAAAGTCTTCTCCTTCAGGTTAAAACCCCTTCTTCGGAAATTATGGCATTGCTCGGATCCGCGTATCCCAGTTAAAGTAATTCTCCTCCTCCCCTCTTTAGAGATGACAAATTCTCTCTAAAGTTGAGACCTTTCAGCTTCATATCTTGGGCTTTGAACAAGATACAAACTACCTCTCGCTTCACGTCTTGGGCTTTGAACAAGACACCAAACCCCCATTTCCTCCCATAGAATAGGAGGAACTACGAACGCTCTAATTTCCCTGTTTCGGTAAACGGGAATACGTAGGCATAAGATCGAAAGAAAAGATCTTAGCGAGCACACTAAACAAAAACCCAAAATCCCATACTTTCACGTATCTATTAGAAAAGCAATCAGTCCTAAAATCCTACACATCTCATCGAACCAATAACCTGAGTAAAACCCTGAATCTTTGAAGCATCTGTAACCGAACAGACCGCTGTTCAAACTCAGTATGCAAGCAGGGTTAGTTGGAGACATCTATTTCCCTTCCTTCATCAGCTTTAATAGGATAAAAAATGAATTGAGCTGTAGTAGTAACACCGAAGAGCGGTTGTGCCTCGCAAGCACGTCCAAAAATCGCTCGCTACAGACAGAAACCAGGATGCCACATTTACAGAAAGAAAACACAATCTCTGCTCATAAATTTGATACATAACACAAAATGGAATAAATGTAAAAGGGAAACTTCTTCAAACCAAAGGAAAGTTCAATTATGTAATAAAGCGGAAAGATCCATAACTGACTTGTTTTACAAAATAAATTGTTTTATAACATCAAAATATTCATACAAAGGTAATACAAAATAGGTTCAACAAATGTATACATATATAACAAAAGCGTTCCCCGACTCCCACGTTACGTATCAGAGCAGACAGACCGACAAAAGGATGGAGAACTAATCTTCACAAAAGCCTCCAAGATACTAATCTGCAATTGCCTCATAGAGCAACAAACCACAGCAGAAGGGTGAGAAATAACAACTAAATCAAGATTGCATAATATATGCAAACACATATAAATCCACATGCATAATTATTCTCACCACAAGCATCACATACTAATTCATATAGCATGCCACAGATACATAAGATATTTCAAATAATCCAACCACATAGCATATATCAATTATACCAACATAATAGCATATTCACACATAATGCATCCCAAAGTTAAGACATATGGAAACACACCGCCACATCACATAGCATATGTCTATACATAAAACATATCATCCATAACCAATGCATTTATCACAAATGCATATCAATTCACCAATCCAATCATAATTCTCAACACATAATCATTCATATAATGACTTATGCCAATGCACAGAGACCGACACAACGCCTCTATGCATGCGATACCATTCCATCCATCATTCTCATCATTAATTCACTTAGGAATTATTGGAATCATCGCTTGTTACTTAATGTAACTCCCCGTCGGGCAAACGATGTTCCCCGTCGCTTTAGGTCCTCTTTGTATAAGGCACACGACGTTTATGGATTGCTTTAGGTCCTCTTCGTATAAGGCACGCGATCTGATCGCTTTAGGCCCTCTTTGTATAAGGCACACGATCGTTTATAACGTCGTTTTAGGTCCTCTTTGTATAAGGCACACGACCGTTACAGCAGATTCCCTCTGGAATCGTTTCGTCGCTCACACCCCACAAGGGCACACGACATCATAAGATGCATATCATGATGCTTGGCATACCAATGACTCATGACAATCAAATGCATCTTCACAAATCAACAATATGAATTATCTCATCATCATTATTCATGCATTGGAAATCAATTCAAACAATGTATTTCATCATAATCCACAAACCACAACAATTAGCATATACACTCATATCAATTCACATCAAGAATTACTCACCATCAACCACAACAATCCTAAAATCATACAATGATACTCAAAACACTAGGATTCACGCCACGAAGGCTACCCACGGTAACATACATTAATACCATACATTTGTATTCAATTCAACAAAGTATTTTGCCATAAGGCCACAACGATTACAACAACTTATCACATGCTTCAACATCATATAAACCACATAAAAGCTCCACGTTATATAACAATAGCACAACAAACGGTAAAACACCAACCGCACGCATTTAACGCGATAAAAACCCAACAACCCGACACTTTTCCAAAACCATGACCTAAATAAATCATCTACTTCCCTCCAAACTATTTTTACTTGAAATAATATTTCACTAGCTTTCCAACGCTTCGAATGGGGGTCAAAACGGACTTACGGTTAGAAAGATATGAATTTTTGAAGTTTCGGAAAATTTTCATTTTTGGCCCAGACCGCGCTAAGCGCGCAGACCAGCGTAAATGCAGCAGAATTTGGCCTTAAAATACCCTCAGAAGACTTCCGGACATCCGTTTTCGATTCCGTAAAAAGCTGCGATCTCAGAATTCAACGTACTACAATATTTTCACCATTAAAAAGCCATTCAACACATTTTCCATTTTTGAAATATTTTGAAACATAATTTTATCAATTTATCCCAATTCTAAACTCGATCAAACCCACTCGAAAACACACAAACAACCATTCCCGATTAAATATCAACCTATACCAATGTTACCAGACATATCCAAACACTTTTACTCGATCACAACATCAATTTGCACAAAAACATCGATATATATCAAAAACGCAAAAGTTACAAATTCAACCCAATTCAATCAAACGATCATACTAAATCACGGCCTAACATCACTCGACTCCACTACGCGACTTATTCCGACTTTCGTCTGCAAAAACATCGATTTCTATTCATATTACTCATTTTTAACCTAGAAATGTAACCTATGGAAAAACAAGTAAACATTCAACCACATACATACATATACATATACAAGCAAGACATAATCGAAACTTCTCACCCTTACCCGATTATTCGCGCTTGAAAGGGAGCTATGTCGATTTCCACCTCTTTTCCTCTTCTCCATTTCTTTCCTCTCCTTTTCTTTCTTTCTCTCTTTCTTTCCTTTCTCTTTCTTTTCTCTCAAATCTCAATTTATAAAAATATCTAATTTTTCTAAAATATCTAACCCCTCAAAATGACCATTTTACCCCTCCGCTCAAATATCTCGCAAACTCTCTCAAAACGCGATAAAACATAAACAGCGATGAAATATATTTCGGGAAATAAAAATTGAAAAGAAATTATAATTTATTGCAATTATTTTACCTATCAGGGAAATTAACCAATTAACTCAATTAGCAGGTAAAATACAACAAATTCACACATTTCACAAAATTCACATAAATGAAATAAATTAATACAATTAAACAAATCGGGGCGTTACAATTCTCCCCATTTTCTTCCTCGAAAATATAACTGATACGAACAACTCTGGATACGACTCTCGCATCCGACTAACAAACTATCATGCCAACAAAAGGCACACCACGAATAACACAACTGACAAACCACCTTGCTAACAGCAACTACTATAACGACACGACAACGGTAATAACGACAACGACAAGATGCAATGCCCATACAATGCACCTGACGACCAACTCACAACTCAAAGAATACCCAAGTTACGAACACACAGGTTCACTCTTGAATCGAAACACATCAAGATCGTTACCCTCACCATAGGTAACACTCTCCTAATTCCCCACAAGGAATTAGCTACCCGCACTCAGACCATCACAATGGAAACGAGGCAACAACAAAAACAGGAACATAAAGTTCCACGACACAACATCGTTTCAACAACCTCTCCATAACCACAATACCAACATCCTTGTCACACAACAATATTACAACAATGCTACGATTCACCAATCGAACATATACCCAACACATCCATTTACATAGTAGCCCATGAATAATATTTAAACCTTTCACCTAACACTTCCATTCTGAAACGTCCAATGGTCTCATCATCCCTACACGTTTCCAACTTCTGAATCTCTCTAATATTCACCAGAAAAATCATAGTTCATTTCTAATATACTCAACCTCACACTCTACTGTGTTATCTCACACACCAGACACAAGTCTCTGAACTGCTCAAATAATTCTAATCCTCTAACCATCAAAACAGACATGTATAAAAACCTTCGACTTGACTTCACCAATAGGATAATTCCAGCTAAAGTCATAACTTATCACAAATTCCAACCATCCTCGCTGTCTCATACTATATTCCTTCCGACCAAACAGGTTCTCAATGTTCTTGTGATTACTAAACACTTCGAACTCAAAACCATAAAAATAATACCTCCAGATTCTTAACACAAATGTAACCGCCACCATCTTGAAATCATGAATCCTCAATCGTTGTAAAGCACAAGCCACGACTTTACCATCTTACATTAGCACACTGACTAAAACCATCCTAGACGCATCCCAATACCTCACAAACGGTTCATTAGGATCACACAGAATCAAAACTGGAGTCGTAGAAAAATTCTACTTTAGCCCTCTCAAACTTTCCTCACAGTAAACATCCCAAGCAAACGACTTACCCTCTGCAAGTCAACTGAAGTAACGAAAATGCTAACTTGGAAAAGCCGTCCATAACCTCCAGTAATAACCACTGAGGTCCAAAAAGCTTCTAATCACCTTAACCGACTTTGGAGTCTCTCAATGTAGAACTGCATCTATTTCCGATGGATTCATAACAATACCATCATCAGGAATAACATATCCAGGAAAACTAACCTTTTCCAACCCAAATTCTCACTTGAATAACTTAGCATAAAAATTCCTTTCTTTTCAACACTTGTAACTCGATTCTCAAACACCCTACATACTCTCATTCTGATTTTATAATAGATCAGAATATCCCTAATGAACACCACTCTTATCAAACGTTCCAAACAATTGTAATTTCAATCAAACTCAACCAAACCATTCCAATCATCTATTCTTGAAAATGGGCACTTATTCTCAATCGTTACCTTATTCAACTGTCAATAATTCATACACAATTTCATTCTCTGGACAATCCAAATTCCACAAATTCTAACATGTATCAACAATCGACCAAAAAGGACTCTCAATCTCAATATTACATCCACATAACAGGGTTTTCAAAAGTTCCGTTATACATAATTCACGTCATTCCGATTAATTCTCACAATCGACAAAATTCCAAATTACAAATAATATTTTTCTCTTGGTTCCAGGTCGCGCTAAGCGGGCTCCGCCACGCGCTGAGCGCGCTCCTCACTGCCTGGTGAGATTGCAAATTTCCAATACCGCGCTAAGCGTGCAGACCGCGCTAAGCGGGTACTGCGTTATGCAAAAAAATAAACCCTCTCGACAACAACCTCCAACCCACAATTCACCCTCAAAACCATACCCAAACCACCAATAAAGGTATATTATCATGGTTCTATCATGGGATATCCAACAAACTTCACTAATACTCAAAGTTTTGTTTTTCCTAGCCTCAATACCATTATACACATCATGCTTGTTATTCCACTCAATTATCCACCCTTTTTGTTACTAACAATACAGGAGCTCTCTAAGGCGACACACTTGGTCTCACAAATATCTTTTCCAGTAAATCTTCCAACTACTCTTTCAGTCTGGGTAATTCAAATGCTAACATCCAATATTCCATCCGGATACACATATGGAAATCACGCACAACTGGCAGCCCTTCACTGTGGCGTTTTCCGTCAATTCCAGAAAACTTCGTCCAATTTAAGTTCACTCTCTACTCTCTGAGGAGCAACCATCAATAATACCCGATCGTTCTCCCACGGAGACATTCCGTCTTGACCAACATACCGACGCCTCTAATCCACCTCATCTTCCGATATAAGAATCTTCATCGACTCATCAAAACAATCTGTAATCATTTATTTAATTCCAAAAAAACATTGCACACATTATCAAAGCCGGAAAAACACGTCTATCCCATCCAACATAATTCCGTCTACTATCAACAAGAGATTAAGGGTGATCAGTTCCTAAATTTGTCAATAGACAGCCGACAATCATGATGGGGCATAAACCGTCTTTACCAAACTATAATAGCATTTCTTGCATCTTGTGCACAAAACTACCTAAGGCACAAATCCTTAGTTGACATAAACCTTACCTCCGCATCCCCTCCGGAACCGGGAACAACACTATCTAAACAACACTTACAATCTTGCAATCTACAACACACCTAGCCAACGCTCCACACCTGAAGCAACTTGGAGAAGCACCAGCTTCTACCCCACTTATCTTATTCTCAAACCTGAAGACAAGGATTAGAAAACCAGAAAGTATTGACAGTGTTTCACACACATATCACGTACTAAGGAACAAACAACATCGACATTATTCAACTGTCATGCCACACCGACTCACAACATGGCCGGACGGACCGACCTGCTCTGATACCACTAATGTAACACCCCAATTCCCATCGCTGATAACTAATACATAAATAAATCAGAGTAAATAAAAATTTGTTCTTAGACAGAAACCAGGATGCCACATTTATAGAAAGAAAACACAATCTCTGCTCATAAATTTGATACATAACACAAAATGGAATAAACGTAAAAGGGAAACTTCTTCAAACCAAAGGAAAGTTCAATTATGTAATAAAGTGGAAAGATCCATAACTGACTTGTTTTACAAAATAAATTGTTTTATAACATCAGAATATTCATACAAAGGTAATACAAAATAGGTTAAATAAATGTATACATATATAACAAAAGCGTTCCCCGACTCCCGTGTTACGTATCAGAGCAGACAGACCGACAAAAGGATGGAGAACTAATCTTCACAAAAGCCTCCAAGATACTAATCTGCAATTGCCTCATAGAGCAACAAACCACAGCAGAAGGGTGAGAAATAACAACTAAATCAAGATTGCATAATAATATGCAAACACATATAAATTAACATGCATAATTATTCTCACCACAAGCATCACATACTAATACATATAGCATGCCACAGATACATAAGATATTTTTAATAATCCAACCACATAGCATATATCAATTATACCAACATAATAACATATTCACACATAATGCATCCCAAAGTTATGACATTTGGAAACACACCGCCACATCACATAGCATATGTCTATGCATAAAACATATCATCCATAACCAATGCATTTATCACAAATGCATATCAATTCACCAATCCAATCATAATTCTCAACACATAATCATTCATATAATGACTTATGCCAATGCACAGAGACCGACACAACGCCTCTATGCATGTGATACCATTCCATCCATCATTCTCATCATTAATTCATTCATGAATTATTGGAATCATCGCTTGTTACTTAATGTAACTCCCCGTCGGGAAAACGATGTTCCCCGTCGCTTTAGGTCCTCTTTGTATAAGGCACACGACGTTTATGGGTCGCTTTAGGTCCTCTTTGTATAAAGCACACGATCCGATCGCTTTAGGTCCTCTTTGTATAAGGCACACGATCGTCTATAACGTCGCTTCAGGTCTTCTTTGTATAAGGCACACGACCGTTACAGCAGATTCCCTCTGGAATCGTTTCGTCGCTCACACCCCACAAGGGCACACGACATCACAAGATGCATATCATGATGCTTGGCATACCAATGACTCATGACAATCAAATGCATCTTAACAATTCAACAATATGAATTATCTCATCATCATTATTCATGCATTGGAAATCAATTCAAACAATGCATTTCATCATAATCCACAAACCACAACAATTAGCATATACACTCATATAAATTCACATCAAGAATTACTCACCATCAACCACAACAATCCTACAATCATACAATGATACTCAAAACACTAGGATTCACGCCACAAAGGATACCTACGACAACATACATTAATACCATACATTTGTATTCAATTCAACAAAGTATTTTGCCATAAGGCCACAACGATTACAACAACTTATCACATGCTTCAACATCATATAAACCACATAAAAGCTCCACGTTATATAACAATAGCACAACACACGGTAAAACACCAACTGCACGCATTTAACGCGATAAAAACCCGACAACCCGACACATTTCCAAAACCACGACCTAAATAAATCATCTAATACCCTCCAAACCATTTTTACTAGAAAGAATATTTCACTAGCTTTCCAACGTATCGAACGGGGGTCAAAACGGACTTACGGTTCGAAAGATATGAAGTTTTGAAGTTTCAGAAATCTTTCATTTTTGGCCCAGACTGCGCTAAGCGCGCAGACCAGCGTAAATGCACCAGAATTTGGCCTTAAAATACCGTCGGAAGACTTCCGGACATCCGTTTTCGATTTCGTAAAAAGCTGCGATCTCAGAATTCGACGTACTACAATATTTTCACCATTAAAAAGCCATCCAACACATTTTCCATTTTTGAAATATTTTGAAACATAATTTTATCAATTTATCCCAATTCCAAACTCGATCAAACCCACTCGAAAACACACAAGCAACCATTCCCGATTAAATATCAACCTATACCAATGTTACCAGACATATCCAAACACTTTTACTCGATCACAACATCAATTTGCACAAAAACATCGATATATATCAAAAACGCAAAAGTTACAAATTCAACCCAATTCAATCAAACGATCATACTAAATCACGGCCTAACATCACTCGACTCAACAACGCGACTTATTCAGACTTTCATCCGCAAAAACATCGATTTCTATTCATATTACTCATTTTCAACCTAGATATTAAACCTATGGAAAATCAAGTAAACATTCAACCAGATACATACATATACATATACAAGCAAGATATAATCGAAACTTCTCATCCTTACCCGATTATTTGCGCTTAAAACGGAGCTATGTCGATTTCCACCTCTTTTCCTCTTTTCCATTTCTTTCCTCTCCTTTTCCTTCTTTCTCTCTTTCTTTCCTTTCTCTTTCTTTTCTCTCTTTTTCTCTCAAATCTCTATTTATAAAAATATCTAATTTTTCTAAAATATCTAACCCCTCAAAATGACCATTTTACCCCTCCACTCAAATATCTCGCAAACGCTCTCAAAACGCGATAAAACATAAACAGCGATGAAATATATTTCGGGAAATAAAAGTTGAAAAAAAATTATAACTTATTGCAATTATTTTACCTATCAGGGAAATTAACCAATTAACTCAATTAGCAGGTAAAATACAACAAATTCACACATTTCACAAAATTCACATAAATGAAATAAATAAATACAATAAAACAAATCGGGGCGTTACAATTCTCCCCCACTTAGACATTTTCGTCCTCGAAAATATAACTGATACGAACAACTCCGGATACGACTCTCGCATCCGACTAACAAACTATCATGCCAACAAAAGGCACACCACGAATAACACAACTGACAAACCACCTTGCTAACAGAAACTACTATAACGACACGACAACGGTAATAACGACAACGACAAGATGCAATGCCCATACAATGCACCTGACGGCCAACTCACAACTCAAAGAATACCCAAGTTACGAACACACAGGTTCACTCTTGAATCGAAACACATCAAGATCGTTACCCTCACCATAGGTAACACTCTCCTAATTCCCCACAAGGAATTAGTTACCCGAACTCGGACCATCACGATGGAAACGAGGCAACAACAAAAACAGGAACATAAAGTTCCACGACACAACAACGTTTCAAAAACCTCTACATAACCACAATACCAACATCCTTGTCACACAACAATATTACAACAATGCTACGATTCACCAATCGAACATATAACCAACACATCCATTTACATAGTAGCCCATGAATAATATTTAAACCTTTCACCTAACACTTCCATTCTGAAACGTCCAATGGTCTCATCATCCTTACATGTTTCCAACTTCTGAATCTCACTAATATTCACCAGAAAAATCATAGTTCATTTATAATATACTCAACCTCACACTCTACTTTGTTATCTCACACACCAGACACAAGTCTCTGAACTGCTCAAATAATTCTAATCCTCTAACCATCAAAACAGACATGTATAAAAACCTTCGACTTAACTTCACCAATAGGATAATTCCAGCTAAAGTCATAACTCATCACAAATTCCAACCATCCTCACTGTCTCATACTATATTCCTTCCGACCAAACAAGTACTCAATGTTCTTATGATTACTAAACACTTCGAACTCAAAACCATAAAAATAATACCTCCAGATTCTCAACACAAAAGTAACCGCCACCATCTTGAAATCATGAATCCTCAATCGTTGTAAAGCACAAGCCACGACTTTACCATCTTACATTAACACATTGACTAAACTCATCCTAGACGCATCCCAATACCTCACAAACGGTTTATTAGGATCACGCAGAATCAAAACTGGAGTCGTAGACAAATTCTACTTTAGCCCTCCCAAACTTTCCTCATAATAAACATCCCAAGCAAACGACTTACCCTCTGCAAGTCAACTGAAGTAACGAAAATGCTAACTTGGAAAAGCCGTCCATAACCTCCGGTAATAACCACTAAGGTCCAAAAAGCTTCTAATCACCTTAACCGACTTTGGAGTCTCTCAATGTAGAACTGCATCTATTTCCGATAGATTCATAACAATACCATCATCAGGAATAACATATCCAGGAAAACTAACCTTTTCCAACCCAAATTCTCACTTGAATAACTTAGCATAAAAAATTCCTCTCTTTTCAACACTTGCAACTCAATTCTTAAACTCCCTAAATACTCTCCTTCTGATTTTATAATAGATCAGAATATCCCTAATGAACACCAGTCTTATCAAACGTTCCAAACAATTGTAATTTCAATCAAACTCCACTAAACCATTCCAATCATCTATTCTTGAAAGTGGACACTTATTCTCAATCGTTACCTTATTCAACTGTCAGTAATCCATACACAATTTTATTCTCTGGACAATCCAAATTCCAAAAATTCTAACATGTATCAACAATCAACCAAAAAGGACTCTCAATCTCAATATTAAATCCACATACAAGGGTTTTCAAAAGTTCCGTTATACATAATTCACGTCATTCCGATTAATTCTCACAATCGACAAAAATCCAAATTACAAATAATATTTTTCTCTTGGTTCCAGGTCGCGTTAAACGGGCTCCGCCACGCGCTTAACGCGCTCCTCACTGCCTGGTGAGGTTGCAAATTTTCAATACCGCGCTAAGCGGGCACTGCGTTATGCAGAAAAATAAACCCTCTCGACAGCACCCTCCAACCCACAATTCACCCTCAAAACCATACCCAAACCACCAATAAAGGTATATTATCATGGTTCTATCATGGGATATCCAACAAACTTCACTAATACTCAAAGTTTTGCTTTTCATAGCCTCAATACCATTATACACATCATGCTTGGTATTCCACTCAATTATCCATCCATTTTGTTACTAACAATACTGGAGCTCTCTAAAACGACACACTTGGTCTCATAAATCTCTTTTCCAGTAAATCTTCCAACTGCTCTTTCAGTCCGGGTAATTCTAATGCTAACATCCAATATTCCATCCGGAAACACATATGAAAATCACGCACAACTGGCAGCCCTTCACTGTGGCTTTTTCCGTCAATTCCAGAACACTTCGTCCAATTTAAGTTCACTATTTACTCTCTAAGGAGCAACCATCAATAATACCTGATCGTTCTCCCACGGAGACATCCCGTCTTGACCAACATACCGACACCTCTAATCCACCTCATCTTCCGATATAAGAATCTTCATCGACTCATCAAAATAATATGTAATCATTTTCTTAATTACAAACAAATCATTGCACACACTATCAAAGCCGGAAAAACACGTCTATCACATCCAACATAATTCCGTCTACTATCAACAAGAGATTAAGGGTGATCAGTTCCTCAATTTGTCAATAGACACCCGACAATCATGATGGGGCATAAACCGTCTTTACCAAACTATAATAGCATTTCTTGTATCTTGTGCACAAAACTACATAAGGCACAAATCCTTAGTTGACATAAACCTTACCTCCGCATCCCCTCGGGAACCGGGAACAACACTGTCCAAACAACACTTACAATCTTGCAATCTACAACACACCTAGCCAACGCTCCACACCTGAAGCAACATGGAGAAGCACCAGCTTCTCCCCCACTTATCTCATTTTCAAACCTGAAGACAAGGATAAGAAAACCAGAAAGTATTGACAGTGTTTCACACACATATCACGTACTAAGGAACAAACAACATCGACACTATTCAACTGTCATGGCACACCGACTCACAACTTGGCCGGACGGACCGACCTGCTCTGATACCACTAATGTAACACCCTAATTCCCATCGCTGATAACTAATACATAAATAAATCAGAGTAAATAAAAATTTGTTCTTAGACAGAAACCAGGATGCCACATTTACAGAAAGAAAACACAATCCCTGGTCATAAATTTGATACATAACACAAAATGGAATAAACGTAAAAAGGAAACTTCTTCAAACCAAAGGAAAGTTCAATTATGTAATAAAGCGGAAAGATCCATAATTGACTTGTTTTACAAAATAAATTGTTTTATAACATCAAAATATTCATACAAAGGTAATACAAAATAGGTTTAACAAATGTATACATATATAACAAAAGCGTTCCCCGACTCCCGTGTTACGTATCAGAGCAGACAGACCGACAAAAGGATGAAGAACTAATCTTCACAAAAGCCTCCAAGATACTAATCTGCAATTGCCTCATAGAGCAACAACCCACAACAGAAGGGTGAGAAATAACAACTAAATCAAGATTGCATAATAATATGCAAACACATATAAATTAACATGCATAATTATTCTCACCACAAGCATCAAATACTAATACATATAGCATGCCACAGATACATAAGATATTTCTAATAATCCAACCACATAGCATATATAAATTATACCAACATAATAGCATATTCACACATAATGCATCCCAAAGTTATGACATATGGAAACACACCACCACATCACATAGCATATGTCTATACATAAAACATATCATCCATAACCAATGCATTTATCCCAAATGCATATCAATTCACCAATCCAATCATAATTCTCAACACATAATCATTCATATAATGACTTATGCCAATGCACAGAGACCGACACAACGACTCTATGCATGCGGTACCATTCCATCCAACATTCTCATCATTAATTCACTCAAGAATTATTGGAATCATTGCTTGTTACTTAATGTAACTCCCCGTCGGGCAAACGATGTTCCCCGTCGCTTTAGGTCCTCTTTGTATAAGGCACACGATGTTTATGGATCTATTTAGGTCATCTTTGTATAAATCACACGTTCCGATCGCTTTAGGTCCTCTTTGTATAAGGCACACGATCGTCTATAATGTCGCTTTAGGTCCTCTTTGTATAAGGCACACGACCGTTATAGCAGATTCCCTCTGGAATCGTTTCGTCGCTCACACCCCACAAGGGCACACGACATCACAAGATGCATATCATGATGCTTGGCATACCAATGACTCATGACAATCAAATGCATCTTCACAAATCAACAATATTAATTATCTCATCATCATTATTCATGCATTGGAAATCAATTCAAACAATGCATTTCATCATAATCCACATACCACAACAATTAGCTTATACACTCATATCAATTCCCATCAAGAATTACTCACCATCAACCACAACAATCCTACAATCATACAATGATACTCAAAAAACTAGAATTCACGCCACGAAGGCTACCCACGACAACATACATTAATACCATACATTTGTATTCAATTCAACAAAGTATTTTGCCATAAGGCCACAACGATTACAACAACTTATCACATGCTTCAACATCATATAAACCACATAAAATCTCCACATTATATAACAATGGCACAACACACGGTAAAACACCAACCGCACGCATTTAACGCGATAAAAACCCGACAACCCGACACTTTTCCAAAACCACGACCTAAATAAATCATGTAATTCCATCCAAACCATTTTTAGTAGAAAGAATATTTCACTAGCTTTCCAACGCTTCGAACAGGGGTCAAAACGGACTTACGGTTCGAAAGATATGAATTTTTGAAGTTTCGGAAATTTTTCATTTTTGGCCCAGACCGCGCTAAGCGCGCAGATCTGCATAAATGCAGCAGAATTTGGCCTTAAAATACCGTCGGAAGACTTCCGGACATCCGTTTTCGATTCCGTAAAAAGCTGCGATATCAGAATTCAACGTACTACAATATTTTCACTATTAAAAAGCCATCCAACACATTTTCCATTTTTGAAATATTTTGAAACATAATTTTATCAATTTATCCCAATTCCAAACTCGATCAAACCCACTCGAAAACACACAAACAACCATTCCCAATTAAATATCAACCTATACCAATGTTACCAGACATATCCAAACACTTTTACTCGATCACAACATCAATTTGCACAAAAACATCGATATATATCAAAAACGCAAAAGTTACAAATTCAACCCAATTCAATCAAACGATCATACTAAATCATGGCCTAACATCACTCGACTCCACTACGCGACTTATTCCGATTTTCGTCCATGAAAACATCGATTTCTATTCATATTACTCATTTTCAACCTAGAAATGAAACCTATGGAAAAACAAGTAAACATTCAACCACATACATACATATACATATACAATCAAGATATAATCGAAACTTCTCACCCTTACCCGATTATTCGCACTTGAAACGGAGCTATGTCGATTTCCACCTCTTTTCCGGTTCTCCATTTCTTTCTCTCCTTTTCCTTCTTTCTCTCTTTCTTTCCTTTCTCTTTCTTTTCTCTCTTTTTCTCTCAAATCTCTATTTATAAAAATATCTAATTTTTCTAAAATATCTAACCCCTCAAAATGACCATTTTACCCCTCTGCTCAAATATCTCGCAAACGCTCTCAAAACGCGATAAAACATAAACAGCGATGAAATATATTTCGGGAAATAAAAGTTGAAAAAAAATTACAATTTATTGCAATTCTTTTACCTATCAGAGAAATTAACCAATTAACTCAATTAGCAGGTAAAATACAACAAATTCACACATTTCACATAATTCACATAAATGAAATAAATAAATTCAATCAAATAAATCGGGGCGTTACAAATAGCGGTCGTTATGTTTCAATGTAGTCATTTTCCCTTAAATTACCATTTTCAAACTTTGTAAATACTCCATGGAATCACGCGTTTGGCTGATTTCCATTCTATCAATAAAATTTGAGCCCTAGTGCTTTTGTTTGCAATTCTTATTTGTTTTAGCTTTACAGAACGACATTTTAATATGATCAATGATTCTTGAAATAAAACAAAAATGAATTTACTTTTGAAAAATTCTTCTGCTTTTTAAAATAAAGATGGCAATTTCTTTTGACTGTTGAACATCGAAAGAACGTCGATCGCTTCTCCAAAAGTAATCGAGCTTCAAAGTGCAGAATCAAAGTACTCCTTCTAAACCAGTACACCCGAATAAAGGATCAGCTGTGTCAGATGCGAATGTTTCATCTGACATCCCCGACAAAGTTCTTATCTCCTAAGCCCGACCAACGGTTTTCCCCACAGGGACTACTTCTCCTAAGCAAGGCAGAATTGCTATTTTGGACTAAATGGTACTTCTTCATCCCCCGCAGTGGCCGAGTATCCAGTCGCGTTCATCTGTTAGTCTGTATGTCGCGTTAGTTTTGTCAGCATAAACATACATACATCGTGCATTATTGATTCATATTCATATTCATATTGCATCAGTATCACTCTGGTCAGTCTTATCCCCAAGTGATAAAAGCCCTCTTAATCAATCGAGTTGTCAGTTCTTTCCTCGTCAGGAAGTGAGTCATCTAAGTAATCTTTCTCCCATGTTATCTCTGGATTAGAGACTGTCCTTGACCACTTTGATAACTTGAACCTTTGAAAAACAAGAAAACTTTCGACAAACGTCACTCTTCGCCATTGAAGATGATATCCTCGCTTTCTCGGATTAAGGAAAATCCCCAGAGAAAGCCTCTTAATCAAAGCTTCGACAATATAGCAGTTTTTCTACGAAAGATTCACTGACAAAGAGCTCATCAGCACCTCCAAATTGGATTACATCACATGGCATTTCCTCCGAGAAGATCTCGAGGAAAAGTATGATGTAATATCCCCAAGCAGAAAACAGTCTCTCAAGAGACTCGTTTTCCCTAGTAGAGTCAACAAATGGCGTCTCCAAACAGATAAGTTTGTACACCTCTACAACTCAGACGAACGGGTTTCCACAGCCAGTCAGACATCAAAACTTTTTCCCATCAAATGGCATCTCCCCAGGAAAATTCGACAAGAAGTTTGAGGAAAATCGCTACGAACAGCGTCCCTTGTCAAGAAAGTTTATTGACAAAAGAAACTGAGACCAGTTCCTTGGTAGGAAACCAGGATCGAGGGGAAGTTTACATCAGAAACTGAGACCAGTTCCTTGGTAGGAAACCAGGATCGAGGGGAAGTTTATTTCAGAAACTGAGACCAGTTCCTTAGTAGGAAACCAGGATTGAGGGGAAGTTTACATCAGAAACTAAGACCAGTTCCTTGGCTGAAGACCAGGATCGAGGGGAAGTTTTTACCTTTTTTAAGCATCATTGCTTAACAAAAGAAGATGGATGAGAAAACTGCCGTTCATAACCACCATCAAAATTTTGGGTATTCTGATATTTAATCCTCTTGCACCCCGAATGCCCGAATACCTTCGCCATTCACACCTTCGGGTCCAAGAAGATTAAATAAGGGCATCTGTCATACCCCAAATTTTGACCACTAAGATTTCCCATCATGGTGCAAATCATCATCACAATATGGATGAACCATCATGCCTCATCAATCTCCTCAAGGATGGTTGAGCATTCACTACAATCAAAGATTAGGGTTTTAAGCCCTCTTGGAGCCTTAGACAAAGAATCAATCAAGGAATGACATGATCTTCAACTTGTCTAACCTCTCAAATATCCATAAAGGATCAAGAGGACTCCCACATCAAGAATTAAGCACAAAGTTGCAATATTCCAAGTGGATTAAGCCTCGAGATTGCCAGTGTCACCAAATTAGGATTTTGGTCGACCAGGGCCTCCAGATGAAAATATTCATCTGGGCATGAGCCAATACTTCAAAGCATGACTTAAGATACTACAAGGGACCTCATGGACCCAATCATCAAGTGAATTTAACCTCAGGGGATGCATTCACCAAAAATCAGGAATTAGGGTTTCTTGACCTAATTCACCCCTAAGTTGACTTTTGGGACAAAACATGAGCCAAGACCTCAAGACATGATTTGAGGGTCTCTAATAGACTACATTGATCCATTTGCAATAATGGATTGATCCAAGAAGCTTGGTGCACAAGTTTCAATTCCATCTGGACCACAATTAGGGTTTCAGGGAAAAAGTCAACTGTACCTTTGACTTTTGACCAAGACATGCTCCCAAACCCTGGGACATGATTCAAAACACCCTATAACACCTATGGAACATATCCATCAAGTTTTATTTAGATCAAGGACTAGATTTCACCAAGGATCGCACAGTTTGGAATTCATCTGGTAAAAAGTCAACTATGCACAAAAGTCAAAGTTTGACTTTTTGAGATTTTTCATAATTATGGTTCTTTAACCCTAAAACAATGTTAATATGTGATTTTAATCATCATTCATCAAGAAAAATCAAAGAAAGTGGGATAACTTGTAAAAGGGGTAACCATAAAAACTTAGAATTTTTCTAAGTTATGGAACATAATGGCTAGGGTACCAACTTCCAAGGATCATAACTTGAGATCCAAGCAACCATTTTGGATGGTCCAAACATGGATTTGTAGCTCTCATGGCATACTTTAAAAGTGTCAACTATACCTCATTCCAATTCCTCATGGATTTTGAGATATGGAGTGATCAAAATGGCTGAAAACACAAAAGTGGCATTTTTCCAACACTTTTCCAACAGAATCTGCCTTATTTTTTCCCAAAAGTAGAGGCATTTTTCATTGTAATTCATGTTGGATCAAAACCAAAGTTGGACATCCTATTGAAATAGGATATATCAGCTTTCTAAAATGTCCAAGAACCCCATCAAATTCCATCTGAGCTAAGAGTTATGATGACTGCAATATGCCTTGATGCAAACTGCTTGGCAAGGCAGATTTGTGCACAAAGGCTCGATTTGAACAATTTGTGCAAATGACAAACAAGTTTATCCATCTGCACACCTCAGGGGGAGACCAAGGAGGAACAAACATTGATACATAAGCCTCCCAAGTCTTTGGAACTACATATAGGTTTGGCACCCCTAAAAGCTAAAGATGCCTCAAGACTCCAATTTTGTTTTGGAGCATTCAATGGATGCACCAAGGTGGCATGAACTGAGCCTATTCCAACTGAATGAGTCAAGGATAAGCGCTGAACCAAAGACACATAGGCTTGTGCTCTAACCTCTAGTCAATGGCTAGATGAGACTTGAGATTCCAAAGTGATCCAATTGGCCACAGACCTGTACCAGTTGCCATACCCTATTCCTTGCAAAACAAACTTGCTCTACTATAAATAGAGCTCATTTGTGATCAGTTTGAGTACACCAAAGCACCCAAACTGATGCTTTCCTCAAAATCACCTTCTCACTTCCAAAATTGCCTTCTAAAGCAAGTCACTATCGGGTTTTGAGTTTGAGAACAATTCCAACCAAACCAATCACACACACACACACCTCATAAACATCATATCCAAACACTTAAACAACATCTGGAACACCAATTTCACAAAATCATCAGCCAATTGCTCTAGTTTTCAACCAAGTTGCAGTTGAGGTGCCATAACCTATTCCAGTCCATTTCCAATCACTCCAAGCATTCAAACACATTCCATATCGTGTAGTGAAGTTGTTCAGATAATCACAACTCATCTGTAACACCTCCAACTCAAAAATCAAATTGCTCTTGCTGCCACGACCTTCAAGTAAGCCTAAACTTGGTCATTTCATGATTCATGCATATTTCCACGCACAATAATTTTGCCATATGTTCATAATCATGTATGGAGGGTTTCCCCTCAATTAATTGCTTTGTATGAATCGTGTATCAAAATTCCCAGCCTTCATGGAGAATTTAGGGTTCTTGAGGTTTTGTCTTGATTTCTTATTTCATGCTTAAAATAAATGATATTAAAGACCATAGACATGATCGTGAGGTGAAAACGAGTAGATTGATATGTGGATTGTGTGATTTCATCAAGTATTCAGTGAGATTGAGGGGAAAACGCAAATCTGAAGAAATAGAGGACGCGGACAAGAACTTGGTGTTCTTGGCGCCCTTTTTTGAATTTTTAAATATTTGAATTTTTGTGATTTTATTTAATTGATTCAAAAATTAATTTCTCTCTGGTTTTTAATGATTTTGAGTTGATTCTTTTTTTAATAATTCACAAAAATGTTAAAATATTTTATTTGACAATAATTTCCTAAAAAATATTATTTATTTCATATACTTGATATTTTTGCAAAGAATTAATTTTTATTTGTTTTTTGACATTTAAAGTATTTTTTCTTTCTTGATTTTCCAAACTTAAATGGCTTCCAATCATTTTGTGGATAAAAACATGATTTTTCAAACATTAATCCAAGATCACAACTTGTTTTTCACACATGTTTGATAATTTTGATCATTTTAATTAAATTTTTATTTAATTAAAATACATTTTGAAATTAATTTAGGGTTTTGATCTTAATCACCCTAAACAAATCTTTTTCAAACCTTGTGGGCCTCTTGATAGAGTGTAAGCCCCACCTCTTTGTAAATAAAATAATTTGGGCCTCAGTGTATTGTATAAGTCCTGATATAGTCAAAAATCTCGGCGCGATCGCCAGGTCAAAATCAAATCATCTGGGCCTACCCTTGTGTTGTAAGTCCCATTTCTTTTCTTTAAAAAATCTTTGGGCCTCTCCTTGAGTTGTAAGACCCAACCCTTTTGTAAATAAACCTTCGTTGGGCCTCAGTCGTTGTATAAGTCCCGATACGATCTTTAAAACAATGGCACGATCACTGTTAAATCTAGGGCATCTTCTTGAGTATAAGCCCCAACAATCTTTTCAAAGCAATTTCTCCTTTGATTTAGATTCCAATATACATATTGTTGTCAAAACTTTCTTTAATTTCTTTGTTGAACAACTAACAAAACAGCATGGAAGCTCTACAACAGGTAAGTGTTTATCCGCTTTCTTTTATCTGCTTTCATATACATAACTGTATTGTGGGAAGCTGTGCATGGTTAATCTTCTTTCACTCTTTTAAATACTCGTCATATATCGACTGTATATATACTAGTATAGTTATTTAGAGTTTTCCCTGACAACTAGGTCTAGAACTAGGTAAAGCCCTGTTGGTCGCTCTTAAATACAGTCAGAACTAGATCCGCATAGGATTTCTAGATACAGTCTTCCCTTCTCTTGGGGTTAAACAATATGGAACAAAGAGAAAGGCAGTATTCTCGGTGAACCTTTTCTCAGACTGTCACCCCTAAAAATTATCAAAGAAATTCTACTCCCCGGAGTTGATCTATTCTCCGTGAATAACATCTCTTGAGTTTCTTCCAAACCCTCGAACTTTCCTGGAATGATCTCTTCTCTGTGAATTGCATTTCTTGAACTTCTCTTGGTTTGGGGACCCACAGGCTTCCTAAAAGCATCCCCGCCTCCTCTTGGGCTTTGTACAAGGACCCTTCGGCTTCATAGAAGTTCTCATGCCTTCTCTTGGGCTTAATACAAGGACCCTAACGACCTCTTAAAGGTATAAGACAGAACTTAGTCATCCTTTGCTAGTGCAGTCTTTCAAGTGTCAAACCTCAGGCCACTTTAGGGTTGATTCTCATCCCTTAAGGTCCTTGCCCTCTTTTGGGCATCCTACAAAAGATAAAACTCTTCAACACCAGTAGACTTGGATAGTCTAAACCTCCTTTGAGTCTCAAAGACATTCTCAATTTTATTTTAAACATAGGAAAAAACACCGATCACTCTGGATAAATCTACAGCAGAAACCCGGTCTCTCTCATGAGAGTTCCCCACCCTTGGGCCTGCCTATGGATCTAATCCGCGGCAGTAAGATAACCTCCTCTTAGGCTTTGTATAATGATATTTCCTCAATGCAATCAGCCTCCTCTTGGGCTTTGTACAATAATTCTCCCCCTAGCGGAGCTAACCTTTTCATACTCTCTTGTTGAGTCCATCACTTTTCAAGACTCTCTTGTTGGGTCGATCTCCTTTTAACCTCAATCTCGGGCTTCATACGAGACAGAAAATCACTCTCTTGTTGAGTATAAAAGACTCTCTTGTTGAGTCAATCAACTTTTAGACTCTCTTGTTGGGTCAATCACCTTTGCAAGACTCTCTTGTTGAGTCAACTCTTTTAGCCTCCGTCTTGGGCTTTGTACAAGACATATAAAAGCACTCTCTTATTGAGTCAAACTCATTTCAGCCTCAATCTTGGGCTTTGTACAAGACACGTATAAACCTCCCCAACGGAGTCAAAAATCCCTTTTAGCCTCAATCTTGGGCTTTGTAAAAGGCAGAAAGAACATTTTCCCCAAAAAAGTAAAACTGTTAGCCTCCTCTTAGGCTTTGTATAATGACATCCCCAAAGAGTCAGTCTCTTTTTTGCCTCAATCTTGGGCCTTGTACAAGACATATACACTCCCTTATTGAGTCGGTCTTATCTAGCCTCCTCTTAGGCTTCATATAAAGAAATCCCTAGCTGAGTCAATCAACCTTTTAGCATCAACCTTGTGCTTTGATCAAGGCACACAAAAATCAACAATCCCTCTTTAGAGATGGCAAGTTCTCTCTCAAATCTTTTAGCTTCAATCTTGGGCTTTGAACAAGACAAAAATAAACTCTTTTAGCTTCAATCTTGGGCTTTGAACAAGACACCAAAACATCTTTTTCCTCCCATAGAATAGGAGGAACTACGATTGCTCTGATTTCCCTGTTTCGTTTAAACGGGAATACGTAGGCATAAGATTGCGAAATCTTAGCGAGCATAATAATAAAAAACTCTAGGTCCAGTACCTTCATACATCAATCAAAAAAATTAGATATAGTATCTTCCCAAAGGCCTCATGAACAGTCAAGACACTCTATTCTTAAGCCAAATAACCTAAGAGAGACCCACTATTTTGATAGCATCTGTAAACCAATAGTAATCTGTTTAAACTCAGTATGCAAGCAGGGTTAATTGGAGACATCTATTTCCCTTCCTTAATCAGCTTCACAGGATAAATAATGAATCGAACTGTAGCACCCCAAAGCGATAGTGATTCGAAACCACAAAAACCGCGCTACAGAAACATTGTCGATTTTGAACGTGTATCACTGGGGAAACATACGCCAGATGGTTTAACAGTGTTTTCGTCACAATCAAGACTTCATTGGGGAGAGCAAATGATTACACTAAATCGTCTCTAATGCCAAAGTAAATTATATTTTCATTGTGTTTTCTCAAAATATTTTTCAAAACATTTTCTGCTTTCAAAACCGCTTTAATGAGTAAGTGAAGTTTTGCATAACAAGAAAAATAATAGAGCAATGATAAATGTTAAACAAATAATGGTCCAAAATCTGATTTTATTAGAATGGTGACTTGCCAACGGCGAAGCTCCATGGAACATTACAATTGGAATAATGGTAATTTGGGAAAAGGTTACATCGTATTCAATGACCACTACCATCCCTAATGACTAAGAGTCCCAAAGATGAACTTTGCTGCTGATGAGGGTAAATGAACTTGAACTTCTTTCATGAATCCCTTGACGTAGGTGACAACCCCATCTGACACAGTGAAACACCTTTGTCCCTAAGTCGCCAATTCTGATTTTCGACTTAGCGGGCTTTTTAGGCGTAATATTTTCGTACTGAGTCAGCATTCACCGGGTGTGAGAGTTGTTCACCGTCCATCATTGTAAGGAATAAGGAATCTCCTGAGAACACAGTTTTTACCACAAACAGACCCTCATAGTTGGGTGCCTATTTTCCGTGAGCATCCCTCTGAGATGGCAAGATCTTTCTGAGTACGAGTTCTCCTTCATGGAATTCATGAATAAGGACCTTCTTATCAAAAGCTCTTTTCATCCTTCTCTGACACAAGTGACCATGACACATGGCAGTCAGTCGTTTCTCATCAATGAGGTTCAGTTGATCATATCTCTCTCGGACCCACTCTGCTTCATCAAGCTTGGTCTCCATCAGATTTCTTAACGATGGTATCTCTACTTCAATAGGGAGAACAAATTCCATCCCATATACTAGAGAAAAGGTAGTTGCTCATGTCGAAGTTCGAACCGAAGTTCTATATCCTTGCAAAGCAAATGGTAACATCTCATGCCAATCCTTATAAGTCTTGACCATTTTCTGCAGGATCTTTTTGATGTTTTTATTGGCGGCCTCGACAGCTCCATTCATCTTTGGATGGTAAGGTGAGGAATTATGATACTCAATCTTGAATTTGTCACACAACTCTTTCATTGTTTTGTTGTTCAGATTGGTTCCATTATCCGTTATGATTTTGTTAGGGATTCCATAACGACAAATGATATTATTCTTGATGAAGCGAGCAACCACTTGCTTGGTCACATTGGTGTAGGAAGCAGCTTCAATCCATTTCGTGAAGTAGTCAATGGCCACTAAGATGAAACGATGACCGTTGGAAGCTTTCGGCTCAATAGCCCCAATCATATCAATGCCCCACATAGAGAAAGGCCAAGGTGACGACAAAACATTCAACAATGTTGAAGGTACATGCACCCTGTCAGCATAGATCTGGCATTTCTGATATTTTAAGGCGTATTGGATATAGTCAGCTTCCATAGTCAACCAATAATAATCGGCCCTCAAGATTTTCTTAACCATGGTATGCCCACTGGCATGAGTACCAAAGGCTCCTTCATGAATATCATGAATCAACAGGTCTACTTCTCATTTATCAACACATCTTAGCAAAACCATGTTGTGATTTCTTTTGTAGAGTACATCATTGCTGAGGAAAAACTTCGATGACAATCTTCGCAGAGTTTTCTTGTCAAGACTGGAAGCGTGGGTAGGATACTCTTGAGTCTTCAGATAAGTCAAGATGTCATGAAACCACGGTTTCCAATCTAACCCCCCCATTCAATTGACTGACAGTAGGTTGGTTCAGTCCTGCGCTCGATGCTGATGAGCGGTGCTTCATTAACAAAATTAACTTTCCACGTTGAAGATAACATGGCTAGGGCGTCAGCTTTGTGATTCTCGGAGCGAGGAACATGACAGAAAGTAATCTCGTCAAAGTATTGGATCATTTTCACAATGTAAGCGCGGTACGCGATCAATTTGTTGTCTTTAGTCTCCCATTCGCCTTTGACTTGATAGATAACTAAAGAAGAATCACTAATGACTTCCAGGATTTTGATTCTGAGATCAATTGCAGCTTCCAAGCCTAAGAGGCATGCTTCATACTCAGCAACATTGTTTGTGCATCCAAAGTCTAACCTTGCTGTGAAAGGAGTATAACCACCATTAGGGTTTATCAATACAACACCCACACCATGTCCTTTGTAGTTAGAAGAACCATCAAACATCATCTTCCATCTGGAATCGGGTTTAGGACCTTCGTCAAGGACTGGTTCTTCACAATCCTTTGCCACCATGATGTCTTCATCGGGAAAATCAAACTTGAGAGGCTCATAATCTTCAACAGGCTGATCTGCAAGATACTCTGATAAGACACATCCCTTGATATCCATCTGAGTGACATATTGGATATCATATTCTGACAAAAGCATGTGCCAACGGGTGAGTCTTCCTGTTTGAGCAGGTTTTTCGAAGATATACTTTATTGGATCCATTTTGGAGATCAACAAAGTAGTGTGACATATCAAATACTGCCTCAAACGTCTGGCGGCCCATGCTAGAGCACAACAGGTCTTCTCTAGCAATGAATAACGGCTTTCGCAATCGGTGAATTTTTTGCTCAAGTAATAGATGGCATGCTCCTTGCGACCAGTTTCATCATGTTGGCCCAAGACGCAGCCCATGGATCCTTCTAACACAGACATGTACATGAAGAAGGGTCTCCCAGGAACAGGGGGAATTAAGATCGGTGGTTCTTGTAAGTAACTCTTGAGTTTGTCAAAGGCCTGCTGGCAGTCGGAATTCCACTCTACAGTCTGGTCTTTGCGAAGTAATTTGAATATTGGCTCACAAGTGGGAGTCATGTTGGAGATGAATCTGGAGATATAGTTCAAACGGCCCAGAAAACCTTTTTCCTGATCTGACACCGAAAGTACATTTGGCAGGATTCAACTTCAGCTGATATTTCCGAAGTCTCTTGAATAACTTCAAAAGATGGTCCAAATGTTCCTCCTCACCCTAAGATTTGGCAATCATATCATCCACATACACTTTAATTTCTTTATGGATCATGTCATGGAATAAGGTCACCATAGCCCTCTGATAGGTTGCCCCTGCGTTTTTCAAACCTAAGGGCATGACTTTGTAGCAATAAGTTCCCCAAGGAGTAATGAATGTAGTCTTATCCATATCGGCCGGATCCATTCTGATCTGATTGTAGCCTGAGAAACCATCCATAAAGGAGAAAACTGTAAAACAGGATGTATTATCCACAAGAGTGTCGATATGCGGCAGAGGGAAATTGTCCTTTGGACTGGCTTTGTTGAGGTCCCTATAATCTACGCACATTCGCACCTTACCATTCTTCTTCATTACTGGCACAATGTTGGCTACCCATTCAGGATACTTCGAAACTGCCAAGAATCATGCATCCAGTTATCACTTGACCTCATCTCTGATTTTGAGAGCCATGGCGGGTCTACTTCTTCGAAGTTTCTGTTTTACTGGCGAGAACTCAAGCTTGAGTGGTAGTTTATGAACTACAATATCTATATCCAAACCAGGCATGTCTTGATAAGACCATGCAAACACATCAACATATTCTTCAAGAAGCTTCAATAACCGTCGTCTGATCTCTGCCCCTAGCATTGCCCCAATTTTGACTTCCCTCTTATCTTCACCAGTACCAAGATTGATGGTGTCAATTTCTTCCTCATGCGGCTGCAGAGCCGTGTATTCGTACTCACACATTTTTGCCAACTCATCTGGGACATCATAAGCTTCTTCTTCCTCATCCTCAGCTTGATAGATGGGTGAATCAAAGTTAATAGTGAGAGTAGGGTCATTGATCATAACAGGTTTGGGATTTATTCTGCATGATGGAGGGATTTATTTCATTAAAATGCACAAAGATCAAATGCAAGAAGAAAATGTTTTTGTAGCTTTGAAAAGATTGCCATTTTTCTTTAAAAGCAAAAACAGTAGATAAAGACAAAAGAAATTAACAAAACATCAACTTCATTGATTAATAAGAATTAAAAGTAGTGGCCCATACAAAATAATACGATAACCTCGGGCAGGGCTACGGAATTGAAAACAACAACTAAAGCAAGCAAATTACTCTGGCATAGGGTACAAAACAGGGATTTCAATAGCTTCCCAATTACTCAATGCGGCGTCACACTTAAAAACCAAGTGGCTAATGTCCTCGTCTTTTGCGTCTTCAATGATGGCATGGACTTGATGTCCTCCACTGAAAAATACTTCCTGAATCGTCTTCAGTCGTCTTGTTATAGCAGCTTTTTTCCTCAAGAGTTTGTTTGTAACCCAACCCTTGGTACTTTTCTCGTTCTTGAATCTTGATGACTTTTCCCCAGCCTTCAGGTACACCTTCGTTTAGGGCAGATTGGATACTCTTGAAAGAAGCAAAAGATGGATTATTCGAGGCCACTGGCTCTCCATTGTCAATCATAATAGCATTAGCTATCTCAAGAGCTTGGAAAGAAGTTTTCAAAGCATCTTCATCAACTTTAATGTATCGGAAAGAGGACAGGTTACTGACCATCAGATCTTCTTCACCATGGATAATGACCAACTTCTCATCAACTACAAATTTCATCTTCTGATGCAAAGTCGATGTTACGGCACCGACCTCGTGAATCCATGGCCTCCCCAACAGACAGCTGTAAGCAGGAATGATATCCAAGACTTGGAAAACGACGTTGAACACACGAGGACCAATCAGAATAGGTAACTCAATCTCTCCCATTACTGATCTTCTCGAACCATCAAAGGCTTTGACAATAAGTGAAGTAGGCTTCATCCCAACTCCTTGATAGGTCAACTTTTCCAAAGTTCTCTTCGGTAGAACATTCATAGATGAACCAGTATCTACAAGCACTATGGCTAAAGTATCCTCTTGGCACTTTATGGATACATGCAATGCAAGATTATGGTTTCGACCTCCTCGAGGTAATTCTTCGTCACTGAAACTGAGCGTATTGCAGGCTGTGATGTTAGCAATGATGTGGTCAAATTTTCCAGCAGTAATGTCCTCGGCTACATGTGCTTGGGCTAGAACTTTCTGTAAGGCTGCTCTGTGGATAGGAGAATTCATCAGCAGAGACAAAATCGAGATCTTGGATGGAGTTTGGTGAAGCTGGACCACCACTTTGTAATCACTTCTCTTGATAATTCTCAGAAATTCACCATCATCCTCCTTCTTAACCACCTCTTTTTCCTTATCTTTGGAGGGTACAGGAACAACAGTCTCCTTGGGCACATTTCCTTTGAATAGAGGAGTGTAAACTCTACCACTGCGAGTCATTTTTTTGGTCCCCACTATGTTGGTCACTTCTTCATTCGTGGCTCCCATCTCATTCCTTGGAACCACTTCTTTATGTCTTTTATCAACCACAGTATTCTCATAAATCCACAACACAGCTTTTGAACCCCTGAAACGGAATGGAACGGGTTGTCGGATGTTGCTTGGCTTTGAATGATTAGCAGTGGAAGCAACAATGGGTTCATAATTGTTGAAGATTGGTACTGGTTTGTTAAACACAGGAATCACAGAACCAGACTTTGGTATGTTGAACACAGGCACCTTTTCTTTTGACTTTGGCAAGTTGAATACAGGCTCAATTACTGCAACTTCATCCTTCCCCTCTTTGCTGAACACTTGCAGAAATCCTTCATCAATCAAATTCTGAATGTTGGCTTAGATCAAATGGTAACCCTTGACACTGACATTACATTCTTCACAATTACCATGACAGACTTTTACCAATCCAGCTTTGAATAGTTTAGCATGGAAGACCTTGATAGGAGTTTTGATCTTTGATGCATCCACTATTAACACCTCATCATTCTCATTCTCAATGGCATTGGTGGTTCCATGCGTGGGCAACGGATTACTTTTCACGTTTGGCTGATTGTCTGTGAAAGAAAGGATCTTCTTTTCCATCAACCTTTTCACTACATGTTTCAATGCTAAGCAACCCTCCAAGTCATGCCCGGCTCCGCCCTGATGAAAGGCACAGTTAACATTTGGATTGTGGAAAGGCAGAGACTTCTCTGTGGGTGGACCCAGAGGTCTGGTAACAATCAGTCCTTGTTGCACTAATGAAGGGTAGAGTTCAGTGTAAGATATTGGTAAGGGCGGAAATGTGGTCGTTCCCCCTTGTCTTCTGTAAGGAGTACCTGATTGAGAAGTTTATTGTCTTTGTTTGTTGTTGATAATTTTGATCATTTGGTACTTGCTGATAAGCTGGCTATTGCTGATAGGCCGGCGCCTGCTGCGCTACTTGATGATTAAAGGTAGCTGTTACAGCTGCTACATAGTGTCGGGGAGCATACTGCATGGGGTAAATCGGTTGTTGAGTAAAGTTTAGAACCGTCTGTTGTTGATACATTGGTTGCTTCCACATTGGGTTCCTTTTCTTCCCTGTCATGATGGCATTAGTCTCTCCTTCTTTCTTTTTGTGGAAGTGGCTAGGAGGTTTCTTGGTATTGGTATTGATTGAACTGCTTGAAGAACTGACTACTTTTCCGCTTTTCAGCCCAACTTCTACTTTCACGCCTACAGCGACAATATCAGCGAAATTAGTACTGACGTTACCAATCATCCTCTCATAGAAATCTGGCTTCACCGTATCCACAAACCAATCAACCAATTCTTTTTCAGACAAAGGTGGCTCTACCTGTGAAGCCATCTCTCTCCATCTTTACTCTTACTCCTTAAAAGACTCGGAATTGTTTTGTGACATACTCAGAAGTTGTCTACGATCTGGTGCCAGGTCCATGTTATATTTGTAATGCTTTATAAAAGCGTCGGATACATCTTGAAAACAACGGATCCTAGACTGGTCCAGACTTAAGTACCACTTGGAAGCAGCCCCTTTCACACTATCTTGGAAGCAGTGGATCATCAACTTATCATTGTCCATATATGCAACCATTCGTCGGTAATACATGACCAAATGTGACTTAGGACACGCTGCACCTGAGTATAAGTCGAAACTGGGTAGTTTAAACTTGGGTGGAATTACCAAACCTGAGACTAAGCACATGTCTTTAACATCAGTACTAAATTCATTGCTTCCCTTCATTGCCTTCATTTTTCTCTGTATTGTCTCTACACTCTCTTTCAGTCATTCATGTCGCTCATCACCCTCTTCACACAGTTTCGGGTAATCATAGACCGAATGCGGGTTGTGAAAAATAGGGTGCACTTGAGTTTGCACTGCTGTTGGAGTGAAGGTAGGAATAACTTGAAGAGCTTCATTGGCCAAAAGAACAGCTTATTGAGTAGAAGTGACGGCCATAGCGCGTATAAAATCAAAAGGCATACCCAATGTGGGGTTCAAAGTAGTGGTAGGAGGTTCTACAGTTGGGGTGATAATCTCAGAAACCACGGTGGCTTGTTTATCTGTTAACCCTCATTTTTGACGCCAGGAAATTAAAGCTATTTTAAGTTAAGAAATTATTTTTTAACATAAAGAAGGCTTCGACCTTATTTTTTTTGGAAGAGCATGAGTCGAAGAGAATTTTAGAAGTCTCAAAAAATGGCTAAGTGTTGGGAAGTGTCTCGACCATGAGAGTGCTGAAGCGCGCGTGGTAACTGCCTCACTAAGGCTGGAGGGAATTTCAAGTGTTTGAAATTCAAATAGGAGCAGTTGTAAGTGTGGGAACGGTTGAAATCAAGGAGAAGGCACTAGAAGGACACGATTCAAGTGATAACCACCACTTAGTAGTTATTTCTTAGCACTATAAATAGTAGTTAATTCTATGTAATAGGGGTGTTCATATTTTTGTACTAGTTACTCAAAGAAACTCAAAGTATACGCGTGTAGAGAAACGGGTTCGTGAGAATGTACGTAATGTAACACCACCTCTTTTTCAGCAATGTAATTTATCTTCATCATGTTTAAGATTAAACCATTTGCTTTCCATGCCTTTACAATTTCTTGAACTTTATCTTTCATGCCAAATTTACCTTCAGAGTCATTTAAACTTTTTGCATTTACCTTCGACTGCACTTTTACATTCAAGCATTTAATCTTCAAGCATTTACTTTTCAAAGTCTTTTATTTTCAAGAACGTGGAGTTCGCCTTTAATTCGTCGCATTTCACTTTCAAAAGTATTTACATTTATGCATTTTATCTTTGAAGCCATTTATTTCCTTGCTATTTACATTCGACAGTCATTTACTTTCTTGCATTTTTTACATTCAAGAACGTGGAGTTCAAGCACTTTTACTTTGTTACAATTTACCTTCATGCACTTTTTATCAATTCAAGCCTTTACTTTCAAAGCTTTTTACTTATTGTTATTTCCTTTCGACGCCTTTAATTTTTGTATCCTTTATTTACAGTCTTTTAAATTTTAAGCCTTTACGTTATTGCAAGTAGTAGAACGTGGAGTTCAGTTAGATTTTTATTTCAGCATTGTCGAACGTGGAGTTCAATTTACATTTCTTTCATTGTCAGTTACATTTTCCCTTAAATTTAGCACATGTCCTAGGATTTGTGTGGTCGATCCTGCAAGTTAGTCAGTTTTATTTAAGACTGATAGACCAGAGGTTGTTTACCAAAATTCACAGTAAACAAATTGGCACGCCCAGTGGGACCCAGTGCTAAGTTTTATACTTTTTGCTAACCTTATCTTTCTTGGTGAAGAAGTACCTTCGTTGTATGTTATTGAGAAGTGGGAAGTTAGCCACAACAAACGAAGGAATACCAAAGAGAAGAAACACTAAGAGAATGGCAACTAATGCCAACCAACAAGTTGATCCTCAAGGGAGTATTTCAAACACTCAGTCAAGTAGCAGTATGGGGTCTCAAGGCACATCATCACTAGTGCCTTCGACAGGAGGACAGACGTCATCTTCATTAGTAGTGTCTGAACCAGGATCAACATTCACAAAATCATATAGTCAACCGGTGTTAAAATACATAGGACCACAAAGTCCTAATTCATCAACACCCCCAGGAGGAAATTCAATGTACAGGCATGTTCCTCCTCCAGGTTTTCCACATCTAGGGTCAAGGAGTCAACCATATGGTATGCCTACATCAATTATGCAAAATCTGCAGAATGCTCCACCTGTATTTTTAGAGACTGTAGTGTCCTCGCCATTACAAGGACCAGGATCAGGAGGTCAAAACAACCAGAGTATAGGAGTTGGTTACTCTGTTCAAGCGCCTAGTCTTACAAATACATCCATAAATTGCTTGAGACAGCAGATGGATGAAAGTAACATGCAAATGGTGCATACATTGTCTCAGACGATGGGAGAAGTTTTTCAACCCTTGATTCAGAATACAACTCAAACTAACCAACAATTGGCTGCACAATTGGCACGTATGGCTGATTTCATGGGAGTACCAGTGGTAGATCGAAGAGCAGCCGTTGTCAAAGATATCCCAAGACGTCATCCACGTTATGTACCTGAGGTGAACTTGGAAGATCAAGAGATGATTGATCATTTTAGAGTCGAACCACCAAGAAACCAGGTGCGAATCCAGATGGAGGAAGAGTCAGTAGTGATGGTGAACAGGAACAAAAATGCTGATCAGTTCCTTAGACAAGTTCGACATCAAAATCAAGCAGAAGAAAATAATCTTGCAGCCATGGTTGAAAGGATAATGACCAGAAATGGTGTGAATCTTGGCTTCACAAGGCCAAATTATACTTCGCCTATAGTGGATTATATTCTCCAAGCAGAATTACCCCATAGGATGAAGGTTCCAAAGTTCAGTAAGTTTTCAGGAGATACTACTAAATCGACTGTTGAACATGTGGCTAGGTATTTGATTGAAGCAGGCGAGATTGCAGCTGACGAAAACCTTAGAATCAAATACTTCCCAAGTTCCCTTACCAAGAATGCCTTCACATGGTTTACTACTTTGCCTCCAAATTCCATATACAATTGGACCTAACTAGAACGTTTGTTTCATGAACAGTTCTACATGGGGCAAACTAAGATTAGTTTGAAAGAATTGGCTAGCATCAAACGCAAAGTTACTGAGCCAATTGATGATTACCTGAGTAGGTTTCGACTTATTAAAGCCAGGTGCTTTACAAAAGTACCAGAACATGAGTTGGTTGAAATGGCTGGTGGGGGTCTTGATTATTCCATTAGGAAGAAATTAGATACCCAATATCTTAGAGATATGGCCCAGTTGGCTGATAGGGTTCGACAACTAGAAAGGCTAAAAGAGGAAAAGGCTAAATTCAGCAGGGGTAAAAAAGTAGCCTTTGTCGAATGTAATGAAGATGTGGAGAATTTGTATGATGAAACATCTTATTTCGACGGAATTGAGGTGGACGTTGCTGAGTTAAAGCAAGGTCCCCCTTATGCCTGCAAATTATTAGCTCCTTCAAATGGAAAAAATCCTGTCGAATCTAACGACAAATTTCCTAAGAAAACATACACTTTTGATGTCACTAAATGTGACGACATTTTTTATTTGTTAGTTAAAGATGGGCAAATGATAGTGCCTGCTGGTGCTAAGATGCCACCTTTAGAACAAAGAAAGAAAAGAGGTTTTTGTAAGTACCATAATTTTTTGTGTCATAAAACTTCTCAATGTTTTCTTTTCAGGGATTTGGTGCAAAGTGCTATCCAAGAAGGAAGGCTGAAGTTTGGTGACAAAGACAAAGCTCAGATGAAAATTGACTCTGACCCATTGCAAGTTGTAGAGGCTAACTACATAGAGCCTCACGAGGTCCAGATGGTCGAAGCCACAATAGGATTTGATCAGTCAGTCAACATGGTGGAGGACTTCGCCACTAATCCTGTGATAACTGAAGGTTTTAGTAAGGCTGCAAATGGCCTGAATGTTGATGGTACCAGTCTAATGTTGGTGACCAAAGAAACTGCTGATAAGTTTGTGGAAATGGATAATGCTGCCAAAGTTTTGGATATGGCAGTGAGTGGATTGAAGGTAAGTGCCACTAAGGGCATTAACATGGTCGAATTGGTTGAAGAGTCTGATTCTAGCTCAGATATCATCAGCACCAATGAGGCTATGGGCAGAAATGCCCCTAAAGTCCAAGTTGCTAAAGAGTTGGAAGATGACATGCTATTGGTAGGAGAGATGATAGACATGGATGGTTGTTTGGTGGAAAACTAGATATGTATGGCTGCTGAACAGTTTTTCAAGACGTCTCCTAATGTCGAAAAGGTTAATGCTGAAGAAATGGTTGAAGCCGAAAAATCTGCTTGGCAAGAAGCTTCCCAAAAAGCTGCAAAAGCAGCAGCAAGCGGTGGTTATCTGGCGAAGACCACTGAAAGTCTTGAAGCTCATTTCTCCAAGATGCGCTTAAAGAATAAAATTGATGTCAATATGGTCGAAATAACGGACCAGAAAGCTGGTGAACTGAGTAAAACAGATGCTCAAGAGGAGCGCAACAAAGTAGCTTATCCTAAGCAAGAGGAAACTATTGTGGAGTTTCTTCACCGTTGGCAAAAGAAAGGTTCTGGAGTGATGCTGTGTCCCAGATGTAGTGCCATTTTCGATGAGAAAGCTGCCTACAAGTTACAGGGTGACAGAAAAACTGGTGAAAGCTGGGGGTAAAAGTCTAACAAATGCCCACGGAGTTTTGACCCTAGAAGACTTTCGAAAGGGCCAAAAAACCAAGTACCAAGAGCCAAGCCAGGAACATTCAAACCTGCTGTGAATGTGCCACCAGGTAGTTGGATTAAGCCTATCGAAGGGAGAGTTCAGAAAAAGAAGTGGGAGAAATTTGATGTGGAAAGAGGTTCCTCATTTGAGTATAGAAAAGAGAATCATACCACCAACAAGTCAGCATACATTTCCCAGAATTACAAAGGTAAAAATCCCATGTCTAGATCATAATGGCGAAGAGAGCAACATAGGTGAAAGGCTATCAGGGAGGCTCAGGTACAGGGAGAGTCAAGCACCAACGTTGATAAGCAAGTTGGGACAATTGAGAAGATGCCCATAAGGCGAAAGTTGTTCAATGTGCAACCAGAGAAGGAAGTTGAAGATGATGAGGATATGATTGATAATTTTGACCGTGAGTCAGCAGCTTCTCTAGATATTCTTGTGAATGTGGTATCAGTGATGCCAAGAGAATTTGGTCAAGTGTCAGAGGTCGAAGACTTGGACCAAACTGCCGAATTAGAAATGTTGGCACACAAGCCGGTGTGTTATTACATCATGAACAATGGGTGCGTCAAAGAACATAATGCTTTCTTTGAACGCCCCACAGAGGCAATGAAGGGTCATCTGAAGCCTCTCTACATCACTAGCAAAGTAGAAAATGTCCCTATTAACAAGATTTTGGTGGATTGTGGTGCAACTGTTAATTTGATGCCAAGATTTTTGCTGAGCAAGATTGGGAAGTTTGAGACTGATACCAAACCCCACAACATGGTTCTGTCGAACTATGAAGGAAAAGTTGGCTCCACTCTAGGAGTGATTCAAGTGGATCTTACTGTGGGAACCATCACCAGGCCAACAGTGTTTATGGTCATTGAGACAAAAGCTAACTACAACCTACTCTTGGGTAGAGAGTGGATCCATGGAATAGGTGTTGTACCTTCATCTATGCATCAAAGAATCACTATTTGGAGACCAGATGGAATAGTTGAGAATATTGAAGCTGATCAAGGGTACTTTAAGGTGCCTATTAATCATGTGGATAGTAGACAGTTTGAGAAACATTTGGCGAATATTGCTCCATGTCCTCCAGCAGACTTTGAGTTCACGCCTGATGAAGAAACGTTTTATTCATTGTATTTACACCCTGTCGAAGGTTTCAGATGGGATAGGGAAGTGCCAGGAGGAAGGTTGCCATGCTTAGGCTCACCTCCAATAGAGCCCACAGGATGGGGAAATGAATTCAGTGATCATGACTGAGTTCGAAGCTCTAAAAAGAATTTTGGCCTACGTGGTTGAAACAAAACTACAAGCGGCTTTGGAAGCTGCCAATGACTATATGGCTGGCGAAGCCATTTCTGGATTTTATCAAGAAGATCCTGGTAAGGACTTCGACCCAAAACCTCCAGATAAGGTTGAAACTGGAGAGCAAAGCCAGAGGCTCGACGTCATCTATGAAGATGAGCCTTTGGGATTTGAGAGGGATCCGTTGGCGAATAATATCAAAATGCTAGCACAAGATCCTTTAGAAGAAGTTGACCTCAGTGAGGGGATAACCAAAAGGCCTACCTACATCAGTGCCAACCTTGATCCCCAGCTGAAGGTTGAAGTGGTTCAGTTGTTGAAAGAGTTCAAGGACTACTTCGCCTGGGATTATGATGAGATGCCTGGTTTGAGCAGGGAGTTGGTCGAACACAGGTTACCTATGATGCCTGGAAAAAAACCAGTCAAACAGAATCCAAGACGGTTTGCACCAGAGATATTGTCAAAGATCAAAGAGGAAGTCGAAAGACTGCTTCGTTGCAAATTCATTCGCACGGCAAGGTATGTTGAATGGTTGGCTAATATAGTACCTGTTATTAAAAAGAATGGTCTTTGGGAGTCTGCATTGATTTTAGATATTTAAACTCTGCAACTCCTAAAGATGAATATTCAATGCCGGTAGCAGAAATGTTAATAGATTCTGCAGCAGGACATGAATATCTTAGTATGCTGGATAGATATTCTGGCTACAACCAAATATTCATTGCTGAGGAAGATGTTCATAAAACTGCTTTTAGATGCCCTGGAGCCTTAGGCACCTATGAATGGGTAGTGATGCCTTTTGGTCTCAAAAATGCCGGTGCCACTTATCAAAGGGCGATGAATTCAATCTTCCATGATTTTATAGACACATTCATGCAAATTTACATTGATGATATTGTTATAAAATCTGTTTCTGGAAAAAGTCACATTGACCATCTTCGACAGTCCTTTGAAAGGATGAGAAAATATGGTCTTAAAATGAATCCTCTTAAATGTGCTTTTTGTGTGCAGGCAGGGGATTTCCTAGGCTTTGTGGTCCACAAGAAAGGGATCGAAATAAATCAGAATAAAACCAATGCTATAATGGAGGCGAAAGCGCCATCAACTAAAAAGGAGTTGCAGTCATTGCTGGGCAAGATCAACTTCTTGAGAAGGTTTATATCCAACCTCAGTGGCAAAACACAAGCCTTTTCGCCATTGCTTCGTTTCAACAAAGACGGTTTTTGAGTGGGGGCAATTACAGCAGGAAGCCTTCGATAAAATCAAGGAGTACCTAAGCCACCCTCCAATTCTTTCACCACCTTGTAGGAGCAAAAGTATGAGATTGTATATAGATGCATCAGATAAAACTCTAGGGAGTATGTTAGCTCAGGAGGATGAAAATGGAGTCGAAAGAGCCATTTATTACCTTAGTCGAGTTTTAAATGATGCAGAAACTAGGTATAGCATGATTGAAAAGTTATGTTTATGCTTGTATTTCTCTTGTACTAAATTGAAGCAATATATAAAGCCAGTTGATGTGTATGTTTCTTCTCACTTTGATGTTGTAAAACATATGTTATCTAAGCCTATTTTGCATAGTCGAATTGGCAAATGGGCATTAGCATTAACAGAATTTTCTCTAACATATCAACCTTTAAAAGTTGTGAAATGGCAAATAGTTGCAGACTTTATAGTTGACTACTCCATAAATGAAAATGATTTGAATTATGTTGAATTAAAATCCTGGAAGTTATACTTTGATGGATCAAGTCATAAAAATGGAACAGGAGTAGGAATATACGTTATTTCTCCTGAAAAAATTCCAACAAAATTCAAGTACAAGGTCGAAGGACCTTGCTCTAACAATGAGGCTGAATATGAAGCATTAATTGTTGGCCTTGAAATTTTGTTAGAATTGGGAGCAACTAGAGTCGAAATAATGGGAGACTCAGAATTGGTTATAAAATAAATCATAAAGGAATATAAATGTGTTAAAGAAAATCTCATTATGTATTTTGTGATAGCCAATAGATTATTAAAGAAATTTGAGGTAGTGGCCATCCAACACATACCTAGAATAGAGAATCAAGTTGCTAATGACTTGGCTTAAGTTGCCTCTGGATACAAAGTGTCGAAGGAAAATCTTCAAGAAGTGATTGAAGCAAGAGGTAAAGTGGTGGCTGTTGGATTGTGCCCATCAGACTTAGAAACAACTAAGCTTGGATGCATAGATGGCAAAATTTTTGAAATTTTGACTATAGATAATTTGACAGATGAAGACTGGAGGAAGCCTATAATTGAATATTTGCAAAATCCAACGGCTTCGACAGAGCGAAAAATCAAATATCAAGCTTTAAGCTATGTACTTTTGGGTAATGAATTGTTTAAAAAGAGCCCTGAGGGAGTCTTATTGAAATGCCTTAGTGAAGTAGAGGCATATTTGGCTCTTTCGGCAGTACATAGTGGGGCATGTGGAGCGCACCAAGTTAGCCAGAAGATGAAATGGCTGTTGTTTCGACAAGGCATGTATTGGCCTACTATGCTGATGGATTGCATAGAATTTGCTAAGGGTTGCCAAGAATGTCAAATTCATGCTGGCATACAGCATATCCCTGCAAGTGAATTACATTCCATAGTGAAACCATGGCCTTTTAGAGGATGGGCTTTGGATATAGTGGGAGAGATTCGACCAGCATCTTCAAAAAACCAAAAATATATTTTGGTGGGAGTTGATTATTTCACCAAGTTGATTGAAGCAATACCACTGACGAATGTAGGTCAAGAAGATGTTATTGAATTCATTCAAAATCACATTATTTATAGATTTGGTATTCCTGAAACAATCACTACAGATCAAGGATCAGTGTTTACTGGTCGAAAGATTCAGGAGTTTGCCAAAGAAATAGGTTTTAAGTTACGGACTTCTACACCTTATTATGCTCAGGCCAATGGGCAAGTCGAAGCTGCCAATAAGATAGTGATTGGACTAATTAAGAAGCATGTGGGAAAGAAGCCTAGAAATTGGCACAAGACGTTGGACCAAGTTCTTTGGGCATGTCGAACATCCCCTAAAGAGGCTACTAATACTACCCCATTCAGACTTACTTTTGGACATGATGCAGTATTGCCTGTCGAGATTTATTTACAATCTATAAGAGTTCAAAGACATCATGAGATTCCCTCTGAGGATTATTGGGAAATGATGATGAATGAATTAGTGGATTTGGATGAAGAAAGGCTTAGAGTCTTGGAGTTGTTAAGAAGACAAAAGAAAAGGGTCGAAGAGTCCTACAACAAAAAGGTTAAGTCTAAATCTTTTGCATGTGGGGATTTAGTTTGGAAAGTGATTTTGCCTATGGATCGAAAGGATAGAACATTAGGCAAATGGTCTCCTAAGTGGGAAGGTCCATTCCAAGTCAGACAAGTTTTCTCTAATGGAGCTTATGAAGTGGAAGAGTTAGACAAAGATAAAATAATCTTGAAAGTAAATGGCAAGTATTTGAAAAAATATAAGCATATGTTACAAGAGATTCATATCAAAACTTAAGCTTTATTCAATAAAAAGAAAGCCAAAATAGGCCAACTCAGGCTAATATAGCATACAAAGCAAAGAAAAATCAATACAACAATTTTAATCAAGGAAAGATTATTCATAATCTCTCCAATCTATGGATTTGAGGAAATCCATGTAATCTGCATCTAGTTCATCATCAGAGTCCTGGGTGCTGGAGCGCCCTTTCTTGGAGATCTTCATTTTGGTTTCTCTCTTCTTGGCTCGAGAGGTTGCTCCGATAGAGGCTTCAGGTTTCTTTGTTGCTTCCATCTTTTTTGTTTCCTCAACTGCCTTTGCCTTTCCAGCCATTTTGTTGGCTGATGATTTCTCTGAATTGTTGATGTTTGCTTCTATGCAAAATTTGGTCATGGGGAAGAGAATTTATAGAGGGGAAGTAGTGATTGGATTGGCCAGTCAAACGGTGGAAACACGTGAGTTATTCTTGGAAGTATGCCTGAGAGCTATGCTATAAATGCTACTTTAAAACTAGAGGCTCATACCTTGAAGTTTTAAAACTGAGAAAGTTTTGTTTTCCAAGAAATGTCTTAATTGTAAAATTGACTGAAATATGAAGCAATAAATAAAATGCATCATAATATAATATGGGTCGAAAGCAGTTAATGGCGAAATATTAACGATTGATTAATTAATGCCAAAGGCACAAAACTGTCATTACATAAAGGCCTGAAAAGGCCAAGAAACAAATGATTGGTTAAACAAATAAAGGTTTTGAAAGCATCAGAAGGGAAGCCTCGACTCCAACTAGGAAAAGGTTTCGATGTGATGTTTGAGGCGAGCATTGCACAAGGATTCATCTAGCTTGGCTGTGGCAAGCTGTTTCTCAAGTTTTTGCGCTGCCTCAATACGATATATGGCATGTTTCATTTCCCTAGCCATCTTAGTGGTGTCGAAGTTCTGCAAATCACGGTTGCGTTTTTCAGCATCCTCAATTTTAGCTTGTAACTCAGTGATTTGCTGCTTCCAGGCTTCAATATGCTTCTGATTAGAGGCCATTTCATCTTGTGTTTTCTTTTGGTCAGCCTCTATACTTTCGACCTTCTCATATGACTCCTTTGCACCACACCAAGCTGCACTCTCAAGACCAGATGTTTCCTCTATGGTATTCCTGATGGATGGAAGCAGCTTTATCGCTGTAGCAATTTGATTCACCACAGCAGTTAATTCTATCAAAAAACCAGAAACGTCTGGATTAAGAGTGGTGAGTTCAAGCTTTCCAAGGATATCCTTTAGATAAGCGGTTGCAGATGGGTCTGAGGCCAAAACTCTGTGAATGTCCCCCCTGAAGAATTTTTTCTTGATGGCTTGAAGGATTGGTTTGGCGAAGTCATCTGGTGCTGGAGTCGAAGAGACAGAATAAGAAGAGCCATACTTTTTCCCAAGTATTAATTTGGAGTACTCAAGCGGGTTCGACCACTTAAGTGCTGTCAGTGAGTCTCCAGGAGGTGGAATGTTAGCCATGGTTTGCTGAACCACAGGCGAAGGAGTATGGCGGGGATTAGGATCAGTTTGTTCTTCTTACTCCTCTTCTTGTGATTCTTCTCCTTCTTCATCCTTTTCTTCTTCGACTACCATGTATGCGTTGGGATCTTCAGCAGTTGGTTGAATGTTCTCCTGATCATCAGCTGGTGTAGGACGTGGTTCATTTGTCTCCTCAGGCGCAGCTTGATCAGGATTGTCGTTGTGTGTTTGAACTTCAGGTTCAGTCCTTTCTTCTTCAACCAATTGATCATCATCCATGAAGTTAGTCAGATCGAAAGGTGGGGGACTTGAGGCATCATCATCATCAGAATTGGCGCCATCAGCTTGTGCGTTTTGAGTAGTGGTTTGAATTGGTGGTGTGGTGTGTTCTGCAGCATGTGGATTAGGCTGATTAATCTCACTCAAACCAGAGCCAATATCAGAGGATGGGTGATAAGTTGGCTCACCTTGGCTGTTGAGGAGCGTGGTGGTGAAGCTTCCTGCAGTCGGTTGAGGAGTGGGATCGTTAATGATATTGGTGGCGAGATTGGTTGGAGTTGGTTGGGGATCAGGATTGTTGATAATGTTTGCCTAAAGAACACAATTGGAGAAAATGAGATTGAAAGAACTTGGGTGAAAGACATCAGTATAATGGAAAAATGGTGCACATACCTGAGCTTGTACAGTAGCAGGACTTGAGTTATCACTCCCATGGTCACCAAGAGGTATTCTCAAGGCCACCATGGAAGGTTCTTTTTTGACACCACTTGTTGCGGGTGCCTTTGCGAGTATTTTGGCCACCTTCAAAGGAGGTGGGCCAGTAGGTCCAGAGGCCTTTATGGGTTTTCTCCTTTTCTTTGTGAGAACCTCCTCAGGAGATTCATCTGAGGCCTCTAAAGCTATAATAACATCTGGGGTATCCTTTTTACCTTTCTTGGAAGGTGTTGGAGGTTTTCGACCAGTCTGAAAAGGCAATGCAAATGTAAGAAAGAAATTCATATAGTAAAAGCGTAAGCAGGGGATGTGAAGTATACCTGTGTGCTCTCTAGTTCTTTGCCACTTTGTAAGGTAGCAGCCCTAGTCGAAGCAGTTTTCCTAGGCACAGCTGAAAGACAGTGAAAAATTGTTACAAGTTAATGATTACATGGTTAGCTGTAAAGCCATGGATTAAGGGTTTCAAACCTTCATATATTTCAGATTCGACACGAACGTCCTGAATTCCTATATGAAGGTGTCCTTTAAAACTGTCTAACGTATTCTTAGTCGGAACCACTCGCTGGGCCTTTGGCTGAGACTGCTGTCGAAGAAGTTTAAAATGCTCCCCACAAACAAACCAATCTGGAAATGGAGGGGCAAGCGCCACTCCAAAATCAACATTAGGCAGTTGAGGGAGCTTTGGAGGAAAAAGTTTAAAAGCTACCTCATAACGTTTCTCACGAGGGACGTTTGGAGGAATTTTGAGTTAATCCAGTTTTTCTAGAAATTTTCTCTTTAGAGTGACAGTAGCCTCATGAGTGGTTCGACTAAGATCGTCTGGTCGATAGATAGTTTCAAAGTATTTTTGAAAAGCCTGTATTTCTTCGATGTGAGTAAAATTACTCTTTTTCGTCTTGTCCTGCACATCGAGAAAAGCTTGGTCAAGTAACGAAGAAAATGTAGCCACATCAAGAAAGTGCTCACTATAGTGCTTCGACCACCATTGGTGGAATGATGAAGTACATAAAAAAGAAGGCTCAAAAAACACAAGAGAGAGGATTCTTCATTTCTCATTCCGGCTGTCGAGTGTAAGGGAGACATTTTCCTCATCGAAGCAGGCAGTGTGAAGAATTACTTGCCCCTTTCTCTCATACAAGCATTGAGGAAAGCTCTGGGCCAGCCTAAACTGTCGAGAGACAAGGTTTGGCTGATAGGCAATCAGTGCTGATAAACCTCTCCCTAAGTTCAGCCTGTGGATAAAGAATCTGGGAATCAAAAAGGCTTCCCAGATAGCAACAGATTCTTGATCAGGAGTTTGGTGAGGATTTGGAAATGGCTTTTTAAACCACACAGGGCCGTATCTTCGTTGAGCAAAAGGTGCCATGCTAGGAGTGAACTCATAGCGTTTGGCAAACATCATTATATAACTGGTAAAGGCCCTTTGAAGGGTTTCACCATCATCATTGGGAGTGAGTTTGGCCAGACGCGTCCCTTCGACACTCAGCTCCCTTATTTCAGCAGAGGCTTCATCAACTAGGCCTTTTCTGGGGAGGCTAGCCTCAAATGTAGCATTAAGCCACAATTGAAGTACCCAAAGAGGCCCATTCAAGTGCATAAGACCTTGGGCCTCCATATTTCTAAGTTGAGAGGCCACTTCGCTGATGGACTCATAAAGGTTCGCCATAATGAGTTCACTCAAGCAGGTTCCTCTGTTGTGGTGAAGTTGATTCGCCAGGGGCAGATACTTCTTAGCTACCTGCAAAGATTTGGTACAAAAAACATATCTCGACAGCCAGACTGTGAGAAAAGCAATATGTTCTTCATCAGACACTTCATCATCTTCTTGCTTAAAGTGGTGTTTGATGAAGAGAGTGTATGTAAGCTGAGAGCCTGAAATATTGATGGTGTCTTCAGCATCAACTTCAGGGTTATAAGTAAGGCCATCTGGGCGAAGCCCTGTGATGGCAGCTACGTCGAACAAGGTTGGAGTAACCATTCCACATGGCTGATAGAAGATATACTGGGTGTTGTCCCAAATGTATAAGGAGGCTGCCAACATGTTCAGACAATATGGTATGCTGGTCTTCGACAGCATGAGAAGGTCATAAATCCCTATATCCTTCCAATGTTCAGCTTTAACCTTCTCCATCTTCGCCATCCATTGGTCAAATTCTTTCAAGGGATTGACAGCTCTCACCAGCCTGGTGCCATCAGTGAGATAGCCAACATTGATTTTGGGCAAGGGGGTTTCTTCAGGAGAAGTTCCACCAGCAGTGTTGATTTTGGGAAAACTCTTTTGCCCTAACGGCCTTGTTTTCCGATACAAGGGGAGAAACTCACTTAGTCTCTCGTTAAAAATGTCAACCTCAGCTAAAGGACCAGATAGCGCATAGGGTTTATCAGAAACAACTATAGGAATCATTACCTGGGATTTGTATATGGCTCTTGATTCTTCAGAGGTGGGTTCCGGCATGCAACGACGGTTATCTACTAGTTGAGGACCTGGGATATTAGCGAACGGAGAAATGGTTTGTTTAAATGGAGTGGCCTTGCCTCTTTGAGTTTTCTTTGCTTGAGGATTAGTTTGGGAAGACGCCATTTTTGAAGAAGATGAAAAGATGGTGTTTTTTCTGGGTTTGCTTAAGAGAGACTGAAGAGAAGAAAATGTTCGCTTGAGAGTATGAAAAGTGTGGAAAGTTCACAAAGTGGCGAAAATGGGTATATATAGGCATTTGAAAATCCCACGCGCTTTGGATCTACCGTTGAAGCTGAGGAGTTAGTGGGACGCGTGTCCTTTTCCTAGAGACGTGATGAATGGTAGCAGTTATGTTCAGACTACAAACGGCTGGTTTCCAAGAAAAGTGTTATGATGAATACGGCTGAAGTGACATTTAAGGATTTGTCATGATGGTCTGACGTCAGAGGCGTGGGTCAAAGAAACTGAATAATTCAGCCACTAAGGAATTAGTGGGATATTCAGTTAAGGCCATGCAAACAAGCGTCGAAATGGTTATTATATCAAGAAATGACCTTCCTACCAATTCTGGCGAAAGGACATTCCTAGGGGGCAATTTGTTAACCCTCATTTTCGACGCCAGGAAATTAAAGCTATTTTAAGTTAAGAAATTATTTTTTAACATAAAGAAGGCTTCGACCTTATTTTTTTTGGAAGAGCCTGAGTCGAAGAGAATTTTAGAAGTCTCAAAAAATGGCTAAGTGTTGGGAAGTGTCTCGACCATGAGAGTGCTGAAGCGCGCGTGGTAACTGCCTCACTAAGGCTGGAGGGAATTTCAAGTGTTTGAAATTCAAATAGGAGCAGTTGTAAGTGTGGGAACGGTTGAAATCAAGGAGAAGGCACTAGAAGGACACGATTTAAGTGATAATAACCACTTAGTAGTTATTTCTTAGCACTATAAATAGTAGTTAATTCTATGTAATAGGGGTGTTCATATTTTTGTACTAGTTACTCAAAGAAACTCAAAGTATCCGCGTGTATAGAAACGGGTTCGTGAGAATGTACGTAATGTAACACCACCTCTTTTTCAGCAATGCAATTTATCTTCATCATGTTTAAGATTCAGCCATTTACTTTCCATGCCTTTACAATTTCTTGAACTTTATCTTTCATGCCAAATTTACCTTCAGAGTCATTTAAACTTTTTGCATTTACCTTCGACTGCACTTTTACATTCAAGCATTTAATCTTCAAGCATTTACTTTTCAAAGTCTTTTATTTTCAAGAACGCGGAGTTCGCCTTTAATTCGTCGTATTTCACTTTCAAAAGTCTTTACATTTCTGCATTTTATCTTTGAAGCCATTTATTTCCTTGCTATTTACATTCGACAGTCATTTACTTTCTTGCATTTTTTACATTCAAGAACGTGGAGTTCAAGCACTTTTACTTTGTTGCAATTTACCTTCATGCACTTTTTATCAATTCAAGCCTTTACTTTTAAAGCTTTTTCCTTATTGTTATTTCCTTTCGACGCCTTTAATTTCTGTATCCTTTATTTACAGTCTTTTAAATTTTAAGCCTTTACGTTATTACAAGTAGTCGAACGTGGAGTTCAATTAGATTTTTATTTCAGCATTGTCGAACGTGGAGTTCAATTTACATTTCTTGCATTGTCAGTTACATTTTCCCTTAAATTTAGCACATGTCCTAGGATTTGTGTGGTCAATCCTGCAAGTTAGTCAGTTTTTTTTAAGATTGATAGACCAGAGGTTTTTTACCAAAATTCACAGTAAACAGTATCCATCTTTGCTTTTAAGACCTGAATAGCCTCCAGAATCTGCCTCATTCCTCCTCGTAACTCATTCAGCTCATTGTTAACTCTGTCCATTTCAAAATTCTGTTCTGACATCCTTTGACGAGCTTGGGCTCGTGTGTTGTAGCGGTGTCGGGGACTCAGTGTGACGATTCTGAAGAGAATACGGTGACATGAGATAAGACAGGGAAGGAAATGCACATGTTATGACATGATGCAAATGAAAATGCAGATGAAAATGCAAGCTAAACTACCAAGAAACCAAGAAATTTTGCAAACATTGTAGATAATGGGATGTTCATCAAAATAAACTTCTTCATTAGAAAATCTTGCAAATATTACATCAGAGGTAGTACATCTTCATAATTCAAATACATAAGCGGAAATGGGAAATACAACATAAAGGAAACTAAGCATCTAGTCCACTGGCGGATGGTCTCTCCCCTTCATTGATCTTTCTCATAAGCTTGTTGATTCGCCCCTTGATTTTTTCCTTTTCAAGGGTCAATTCTCCTAGTGCATTCTTCAACTTCAGCTCTTCTTCTACCGATGACCCGTGACAGGGATAAGGTACCCTCATCACGAGAGCTATTTCGCGAGACCACTGCAAGCAAGCCTCGGTAACGGAGCAATCAGGGTTTTCCAGAGTGGTCTACCTTTGTCTATTGATTTGGCGCCAAGCACACTCCACTCTGATCTTCAGCTCAAAACCTTCATCCTCCTCAAGAAAAAACATTTTAAGGTCATTGAAATCAGGAATCTCCTCCATAGGATGGCCTAACTGACGGCGAGCAAGCTCATGATTGTAGTTGATACACCCATTCCTTCCCATGAGAGGCACATTGGGGAAGTCCCCACAGCTGTGGATCATCAGTATCCCTCCATAAACTAGATCATACCATTCAATGTCGGTGTGGCTCAATTTCGCCAGCTTCTTGGACCAAATTGTGCTATCTTCAACTTCCCAAAAGGATGGCGTCTTCGGTAGGTACAAGATAAACCACTTATAGAAGAGAGCGATGCAACGAACAATTGGCCCACCATTCTACATATATCTTGTATGAACAACATGATAGGTGTCTGCTAACAGCGTAGGAACTGGATTGTTAAGCATGAAGATTCGGATAGCTTGAACATCGACAAAGTACTTGGCATTAGGAAACTGGAACAGTCCATAGACAAGTAAAGCAAAGGTTGATTCAAACAGTGCGGAGTTTCCCCTTTCAGCAAAGTAGAGAGCCTTTTCAAGCAAAAATTGAGCGGGCAATCCACGACGTCCTCCCTTGTTGGTTAAGTGAGTTTTGATGTCAGACAATCTTAGCCTCGTTCCTCTTGCGATGTATTTGTCAGTGAGTTCTGCCTCTAATCCAGAGAACGAAGGAGAGTCATTGACAGGGATGCCCATCAGAGCGGAGCATTCCTCCAAAGTTGGCATTAGTTGATAGTCTGGGAACACAAAGCAGTGGTAAGCAGGATGGTAGAGTTTGACTAGAGTCTCAAGCGGTCCTTCAGTCACTTGGAGTCTCAGCAATTGTAGGATCCTCCCATACTTGTCAGTGAAAGCCGACGGGTCTTCAATCATATCTCCTAACTGTCATACCCCAAATTTTGACCACTTAGATTCCCATCATTGTGCAAATCATCATCACAATATGGATGGATCTTTATACCTCATCAGTCTCCCCAAAGATGGGTGAGCATTCACTACTATCAAAGATTAGGGTTTCAAGCCCTTTCTGAGCTTTAGACAAAGGATCAATCAAGGAATGACTTGGTCTTCAACTTGTCTAACCTCCCAAGAATCTACAATGGATTAAGAGGACTCCCCCTTCAAGGATTAAGCACAAGGCTGCTCCCTTCTAGGTGGATCAAGCTTCAAGATCGACAGTGTCACCAAATTAGGGTTTTGGTCGACCAGGGCCTCCAGTTGGAAATTTTCCTCTGGGCATGAGCCCATACTTCAAAGTATATCCTAAAATACTCCATGGAACCTCATGGACCCAATCATCAAGTCAGTTTGACCTCAGGGGATGCATACATCAAAAATCAGGAATTAGGGTTTCTTGACCTAATTCACCCCTAAGTTGACTTTTGGGACAAATCATGAACCAAGACCTCAAGAGAGGATTTGAGGATCTCTAATATACCATATTTATCTATTTGGAACAATGGATTGATCCAAGAAGCTTGAGCAACAAGTTTCAATTTCATATGCACCACAGTTAGGGTTTCGCGGGAAAAGTCAACTGTAACTTTGACTTTTGACCAGGACATGCTCCCAAACCCTAAGACATGATTCAATATACCCTATGACACCCATGGAACATGTCCATCAAGTTTGATTTAGGTCAAGGACATGATTTCCTGAAGAATTGCACAGTTTGGAATTCATCTGATAAAAAGTCAACTGTGCACAAAAGTCAACTTTGACTTTTTGTGATTTTTCACTAAAATGGATTTTTAACCCTAAAATGATGTTAATGTATGATTTGAATCATCATTCATCAAGAAAAAACAAGAAAAGTGGGATAACTTATAAAAAGGGTAACCATAAAACTTAGAAAAATTTCTAAGTCATGAAAAAGTGCCACTAATGCACCTACTTTGGAGGACCATAACTCCTAAACCACAAGGCCATTGTGCCCCATTCAAAGCTTGATTTGTAGATCACATTGCCCTCTACAAAAACTTCATACTGACCTATGTCCAAATTCCTCATGGATTTTGAGTTATGGAGTGATCAAAATCAAGAAAGACAATTTGTTCCAACACTTAGTGAAAATTTCACTAAGTCAGATTTTGCCTCACTTTTTGCCAAATGTAGGAGGATTTTTCACTTGAATTCAAAAGAGATCAAAACCAAACATGTTCAAACAATTGTTGTATCAGGTAAGATCTTTCCAAAACGTTCAAGAACATTACCAAATTCAACTTACACCATGAGATATGACATTGGCAAGTTGCCTTGCTGAAATCTATCAAGGCAAGGCAGAATTTGCAATTTTGCTCGATTTGCCAAAATCAGCCAAATTCAAATGCTCCTATCCACTTGGACACATCTGAGGATTGAATCTAAAGGGGGACAATCACTGATCCAAGCCTCCAAATTCCATGGAACAAGAAATAACATGTTGAACCTAGAATGGCCAAAATAGGGACAAGTCTCCATATTTGGATTGAAGCATTCAATGGAAGCATCAAGGTGGCATGGACTGAGCCATTCTCATCTGAAATCAGTCAAGACTTATTCAAGACCAAGGGAACCAAAGCTCTGTGCCCTAACCTCTAGTCAATGGCTAGAGGAGACTTGGATTTTCATTTGCTAACATTGGCCAAACCTACTCAGCAGTTGCCATTCACTATTCCTTGCAAAACAAACTTGCTCTACTATAAATAGAGCTCAATTGTGTTCAGTTTAAGTACACCAAAGGCCTACAACACTTGCCTTTCTCAAAATCTCTTTCTCTTGGCAAAAATGCCTTTCTTAGCAAGGTAACTATCGGGTTTTGAGTTTGAGAGCTTTTCCAACCAAACCAATCACTCACACACCTCATATACATCACATATGAGCTGATCAAACACTTAAACAACAACTGGAACATTGATTTCTCAGAATCACCAGCCAATTGCTCAAGGTTTTCACCAAGCTGCAGTTGAGATACCATGAAGTGATCCAGCCAATTTCCATCAAGTCCAAGCATTCAAACACACTCCATAGCACCTAGGGAAGCTGTTCAGATCATCACAACACAACTGTAACACCTCCTACACAAATCACGATCACCAGCTGCAAGTGGTAAGCATGAGCTCTTCTAACTCTATGATCCATGCAATTTTTGCTGCACAATAATTTGGCCATATGTTCATAATCATGCATGTAATGTTTTCCCTCAATTAATTGCATTGTTTGAATCGTGTATAAAAAATTCTAGCCTTCATGCAGAAATTAGGGTTCTTGAGGTTTCTTCGTGATTTCATGTTTCATGTTTAATTTAAATGAAATTAAATGTTATAGACATGATCGTGAGGTTGAAACGAGTTGATTGGTATGTAGATTGCATGATATGATTAAGTATTCAGTGAGATTGGATGGAAAACGCAAATCTGGGAAACTCAGAACACGCGCGTGTTCTTGGTGTGTTCTTGGCGCCATTTTTCAGAAATTCGAATATTTGAATTTTGTGATTTTGTTTAGATTATTCAAAAATTAATTTCTCTCTGATTTTTAATGATTTTGAGTTGATTCTTTTTTTAATAATTCACAAAAATGTTAAAATATTTTATTTTACCAAAAAATCCCAAAAATATTTTTTATTTCACATAATTGATATTTTTGCAAAGAATTAATGTTTTAATTGTTTTTAACATTTGAAATATTTTTTCCATGTTGATTTTGCAACTTTTAATGCTTTCTAATTATTTTGTAGGTCAATACTTAATTTTTGAAGCATTAATCCAAGATCACAATTTGTTTTCCATATGTTAAACAATTTTGATCATTTTAATTGAATTTTTATTCAATTAAAACACATTTTGGAAATAAATTAGGGTTTTTGGATTAATTCAACCCTCATAAATCATTTTCAAAACTGTTGGGCCTCTAATAGAGTGTAAGACCCAATCCTTTTTTTGACCAAATCATTTTTGGGCCTCAGTGTATTGTATATGTCTCGATACTGTCAAAAACGAACGGCGCGATCGTCGCCTCTTTAAAATAACCTTGGGCCTCTCCTTGAGCTATAAGACCCATTCAAAACTTTTGGGCCTCTATTAGAGTGTAAGACCCAATCCCCCTTTTAACCAGAACCATTTTGGGCCTCGCCTATTGTATAAGTCCCTCTGTGTTAAAATAAAACCTCGGCGCGATCGCCATTTTAAACGAAAAATCATCTGGGCCTACCCTCGTGTTATAAGCCCCACTATTTTTCTTTAAAAACTTTTTGGGCCTCTTGAGAGAGTGTAAGACCCATCCCTGTGTACAGAAAACCTTTCTTGGGCCTCAGTCACTTGTATAAGTCCCTCTGTACAAATTTAACAGTGCAATCACTGGTAAAACCTTGGGCCTCTCCTTGAGCTGTAAGCCCCAAATCTTTCTTTTTCAAAGCACTTTCTCCTTTGATTTTGAATATACTGTTGTTTTCAATCTTTCTTTGTTGAACAACTAACCAAACAGCATGGAAGCTCTACAACCGAGTAAGTGTTTATACGCTTTCATTTACTTCTTTCCTATACATATAACTGTATTGTGGGGCTGTTTCGCTGTAAGTCTTCTTTCATTAACTCATATCAACTGTGTAATAATAGTATAGATATTTAGAGTTTTCCCGGCAACTATGTCTAGAACTAGGAAAAGCCGTTTCGTATTCATAGAAATAGACAGCTAGATCCCCAATAGGATCACCAGATACAGTCTTCTCTTCGGCTGTCCTCATTAGGAATTGTCAAGAAACTCTACTCCCAAAGATGAATGTATTCTCCGTGAATGGCATCTTTGAGTTTCTTCCAAATTCTCGAACTTTCCTGACTTGATCTATTCCTTGTGAATAGCTTGCCTTGAATTTCTCGGGGTTTGGGGACCCACAGGCTTCTTAAAAGCATCGGCCTCCTCTTGGGCATCGTACAAGGACCCACAGGCTTCCTAAAAGCAACCCCGCCTCCTCTTGGGCTTAGTACAAGGACCCGTCGGCTTCTTAGAAGTATTCACAACCTCCTCTTAGGCTTCGTATAATGATCTCTTCCTCCGGGAATGATAGCCTCCTCTTGGGCTTCATACAAGGACCGATCGGCTTCTTAAAAGTTTCCAGCCTCCTCTTGGGCTTCGTACAAATTGTCCCGACAACCTCCTAGAGGTATAGGAACAGAAATTAGTCATCTTCATAGAACAGTCATTTCGAAGAGTCTACTACTGTTTCTCAAAGCATAATACAAAAGATAAAACTCTAGACTTGGACAGTCTCTTTTCCTTGAGTCTCAAAGACATTCTCAAGTGACCCCTTTCGTTAAATAGGAAGAAACCCGTAGACTCGGACAGTCTCGATACCCTTCGGATTTCCCCGTTTCCTTAAAGAACAGGGAACAATCCCGATCCTCAGATCAAACCCATGAGTACAGTGTTGCTCATATAAGAACTGATTTTCTCTTAAATCAGTATACTAGACCTGTCACTCAACTAAAACAGTTACTAGCACGATAGCCTCCTCTTGGGCTTTGTACAAATGATTCTCCCCAGCGGAGCAAACCTTTCAGCCTCCATCTCGGGCTTCGTACGAGATACAATAGACTCCCTCGTTGAGTCAGACAACTTTTAGCCTCTCTCTCAGGCTTTGTATGAGACACATAAGAGACTCCCTCGTTGAGTCAATCACCCTTTTGCCTCCATCTCGGGCTTCGTACGAGATACAAAAAGGTTCTTATTGAGCCAAACAAATTATAGCCTCGATCTCTGGCTTCGTACGAGATACCAAAAACACTCTCTTGTTGAGTATAAAAGATCCTCTTGTTGGGTCAAACCCTTTTAGCCTCTCTCTCGGGCTTCGTACGAGACACATAAAACTCCCTCTTGTTGGGCCAATAGCCTCCTCTTAGGCTTTGTATAAGAAAACCACTGGTTGATCCAATCAACCTTTTAGCATCAAAGTTGTGCCTCGTTCACAGTACACAAACATCAACATCTCCTTCCCTTTCATCTAATCGCTGTAAGCGGCAAGCCTCTGGATCATCTACATCCATGTCATTGTCCCTCTTTTAGCATGAGAAATTCGTAAGGAAAGATGGCATTGCTCTACACTGAGTTAAAGTCTTCTCCTTCAGGTTAAAACCCCTTCTTAGGAAATTATGGCATTGTCGGATTCACATATCCCGGTTAAAGTAATTCTCCTTTACAAACAGACAAACCCTCTTTAGAGATGACAAGTTCTCTCTAAAGGAAAACATCTCTTCAGCTTCACATCTTGGACTTTGAACAAGTTACAAATAGACTTTTCAGCTTCACATCTTGGGCTTTGAACAAGATACAAACAACCTTTCGCTTCGTGTCTTAGACTTTGAACAAGACACTAAAAACCCCATTTCCTCCCATAGAATAGGAGGAACTACGAACGCTCTGATTTCCCTGTTTCGGTAAACGGGAATACGTAGGCATAAGATCGAAAGAAAAGATCTTAGCGAGCACACTAAACAAAAACCCAAAATCCCATACTTTCACACATTAATCAAAAAACGTCCGTCCTAACATCTTAAAACACCCCTTTTTAACAAAATAACCTGAGGAAATCCCCGAATCTTTGTAGCATCTGTAAACCAACAGTTTTGACTGTTTAACCTCAATATGCAAGCAGGGTTAGTTGGAGACATCTATTTCCCTTCCTTCATCAGCTTCAATAGGATAAAAAATGAATCGAGTTGTAGTACTAGAGCGATCGTGCTTCGCAACCACATCCAAAAATCACTCGCTACAGAAAAGTGGCGACTCTGCTGGGGACGCATCTTCATGCATTGTTTGTTCATTCTTGTCCCCTAGGTAGAAACCTTAAAAAAGGAATTTCACTGAGATAAGACTTTTTGACTCTATTAGGATCTTAGGTCAAAACCTTTACTTTGGAAAGAAACCACAGAATGGTGACTCCGCCGGGAAGCCATTTCTGTTAGAAACATATGATTCATAGCTTTAAAAGTCTAGGGCATTAGGACAAATATATATACTGCTTTTCCTACTTGATGTATGTGTTTATTTTTCTGCTAATGGGAATGCGTGTGATGCCGCATGTGGAAAGATTGAGTATACACCTAGGAAAACCCCTTTAGTGGCGCAGAGGCTATCGGAAATAGTTGTCATGCGATGCCACCCTCTTCTGAGGACTCTTCAAAAAACATCATCTAGCACGGTTCCCGGCCCGCTGGTGTTTTCTTGAGAAGAGTTGATGATGAAGAGAGACAGGTACAAAAGTCATTAGTAAACCTTTGGGATGGGTAGAGCCTTGACTCCATGACAACGACCCTTTGACCCCATGTTTTTTCTATGTTTTTGTGTGCTGCATTCATGCATTCATTTAAAAAACATTAAAACATTCAGAAAATTTTTTCTCTTCTAGTCTCTCTATTTTTCAAATTAAACTAAGACTGTGATTCCAAATATCAGAGAAAAGGATTATGCTAATGGATTTTGGTAGAAGGAGAACTCATAAGTACACCTTCAAGGCTCCAAAACTAGAGGATCTGAGAGGTTTGGCGAGAATGATCACAAACCAAGAGGCCTTCAGAGCCAAGTACGGAGGTCTGCTACCTCTGCTAAGAATCCATGTGATTGAAGGAATCATGGATGCGCTCGTTCAGTTTTACGATCCGTTTTATCACTGTTTCACATTCCCGGATTACCAGCTAGCAACAACGCTGGAGGAGTATTCTCATCTGATCGATTTACACATTACTGATCAAGCTCCATTTTCTGGACTGGAAGAAATTCCAAAGGATCAGACCATTGCAAGAGCAATTCATCTGGATGAGTCAGAAGTCAAGACTCACATGACTACCAAGGGTGGCATCCAGGGTTTGCCAGCCCAGTTCTTGACAAAGAAAGCTCTGTACTTTGCTAGTATAGGGAACGGGACTGCTTTTGAAAGCATCTTTGTTTTGCTCACCTACGGATTATTTTTGTTGCCCAACATTAATAACTTCGTCGATATCAACGCCATCAAGGTTTTTCTCATTGGAAACCCTGTGCCGACTTTGCTCGCAGATGCGTATCATTCTGTACACTTAGGAAATTTGTACAGCGGAGGGGAGATCAAATGTTGTGTACCTTTGCTTTACAAATGGTTTATCTCCCATTTGCCTAAGTCTGCTGCTTTTTGGGATCATAAGAGTGCCTTACGCTGGTCGCAGAAAATCATGTCTCTCACCAACTCTGACATTGGTTGGTGCAATAGGATTTATGATGGAATGAGGATCATTGACCGTTGTGGAAACTTCCCCAACGTACCCCTTATAGGAACTAAAGGAGGAATCAACTATCACCCGATGTTGGTTTGTCGTCAGTTTGGATACCCAATGAGGCTCGTTCCGCGCAGCGCTCATCTGGAAGGTCTTTTCTTCAAAGAAGGAGAAAATGACAGAGCACTAAAGATGGAAATAGTGCACGCTTGGAAGCATATTCATAAGAAAGGACGGGAGTCTCTAGGAAAACTGGACTGTGTCTCGGTGGAGCCTTATCTCCACTGGGTACAAACTAGAGCTCTCAAGCTAAAGATGCCTTATCCTCGTTACGAAATTCTTCCGCCGAGGGAATCTGTCATGTACTTCATGACGGAAACTGAAAAGCTTCATGTTACTCTCAACAAAGTTCAACGGGAGAGGAGGTCTTGGAAGAACAAGTACCGCACCCTTAATGTGGTGTGTATCCAAATACAGCAACTACTGAAAGAGAAAGATGCTCTGATTGAGATTTTAGAGCAACATGTTGTAGATAATCAGGATGACCAAAGGAATTTGCTCGCTCCTTTCACCTGGCAAAGGAATGACAACCCGACAACAGCCCAAGAGCCCCGGTCAAAGAAAAGGAAGATACCATAATCAACACCCGAGTTCTCTCGGGACCCATTAGATTAGGTTTCTGTTTCTGCACCTTGTAATCTACTGTATTTCCATTTCTGCAATCCTTTGAATTTTAATAAAAAGGGGTTTCCCCACTGTTTGATATGTGCAATCTAATTATCGAAGTTTTTTTTTATTAAACCAAAAAACAATTAATATAATCATTGCATTTCATCATTCTCACATCGCGTATTCTTCTTACCTACGAATCTTATGTTTGTGTCTCGATTTTAGAGTCAAACTGTCTCATTCGTACAATACTCGGGCCAGTCGTCAGAAAAAGATGGATGATCTTGAGGAAGAAAACAGAGAGTTGAAAGAAGAGATCGACGCTCTGAGAGAGGATATGAGAAAGCTTCGTAACGACATGCAAGCCATGGCAGAAGCTCAGCTACAAAGAACTATGATCTCAGAGATCACCTCAGCGCCCATAGTGGAGAAGTTTGATCCTAGATATCAAATGCCGAAAGATCGTCCCTGGGGCATGCCTGCTAACTATATCCCGGAAGGATATGTTCCGCCAATCGTTGAAGAGCAGGGAATCACAACAGATGCCGCTGGTCCTGAAGGTTACAGACTTCGGGAAAGCAAAGATGCCAGAGGCATATTGAAGACTCCTGAAGGTTACAAACTTCGAGAAGCGCCAAGATTCACTGCTGTAGTTACGGTACCACCCCCTGTGGTGCACACTGTCCCGGAAGGACAGATTCCACAGATACCTGCTGGTAAAAAGGAAACTATGTTCGATCGAATGGATGAATTCTAGGAACAGTTCTTGGAAATGCAGAAGGAACTGCAAGCCATTCGCGGTCAGGATTTATTTGGAAAGGACACCGCAGACCTTTGTCTGGTCCCCAATGTGAAAGTTCCGCACAAGTTCCAAGTGCCCGACTTTGAAAAGTACAAGGGTAACTCTTGCCCTCAAAGTCACTTGACAATGTATGCTCAACGAATGTCAACTCAGACAGAGAATCAGGACCTGTTAATTCACTACTTTCAGGATAGTTTAACCGGTGCCGCCTTAAAATGGTACATGGGTTTAAACCGCGCCACGATCAGCACTTTCAGAGACCTTGGCACTGCCTTCGTTCAATAATACAAATACAATTTGGACATGGCACCCGACAGAGATCAGCTCAGATCAATGTCACAAAAGGACAAGGAAACCTTTAAGGAATACGCTCAGAGATGGCGTGAAATTGCCGCTCAGATTTGTCCACCTCTTGAGGAAAAAGAGATGACAAAGATCTTCTTAAAAACCTTAAGCTCGTTTTACTACGAAAGAATGGTTGCCAGTGCGCCCAGTGATTTCACCGAGATGGTGGGTATGGGAGTTCGTCTTGAGGAAGCTGTCCGAGAAGGACGTTTGGCAAAAGACGCTAGACCATCAAGCAGTACAAAACGATACGGTAGTGCTCTCCATAAGAAAAAAGAGCAGGATATTGGGAATATCTCTCTCGGAAAGCAAAGGGGACGTTATCAACCAGTAGCAGCGGTAACTCCTACTATCAATCCCGCGCCTATTCCTACGTATCAACCTCAGGTTGCGCAGAGCAAACCTAATTAGCAAAGGACACAACAGCCTCTTCAGCAGGCTCGTCCTCCATACAACAACAACTATACAACGCGGCCACAAGGATTTGATCCTATACCCATATCGCACGCAGAACTATTTCCGTTACTACTGGCTAAGGGGAACATTCAGACTAAGTCTCCTCTTACAGTACCGGAAAATCCGCCTTTTTGGTTTAAAGCGGATCAGACATGCCCTTATCATCAAGGAGGACCAGGGCATAACATAGAGAATTGTCTCAATTTCAAGTCCGACGTGCAAAAGCTTGTTAGGAGCGGGCTCTTATCTTTCAAAGATACGAATCCAAATGTTCTCACGAACTCGCTGCCTCAACACGAGAAAGCTACGGTCAACCTGATTGAGAAAGAGACTAACAATGTCTATCAAATTCACGATGTACTCTTGTTGAGGACCAATCTGGTCAAGATGCATTATAGACAGAGTGGATATGGCCATGTGCCACCTCATAATTATCACCAGTGTGATATCTGCTCTAAAAGCAATCAAGGATGTTCGGTAGTGCAATCAGCCCTACAGGAACAGATGGATCTCGGATGGATCCAAGAGCACTGAGTTCGTGAAGTTAACATGGTCTATACGAACTCCAACATCATTCAGAACCACGACATCCGTGCAATGAATGTCAACTTGGTGGCAATGCACTCAAGGCAAAGCCAGTATCATAATCTGCCGCGGCACGATTACAATTCCTGTCTAATTTGCTCGGTAAACAAACAGGGACGCTCTTTCATACAAGAGGCCCTCCAGCGTCAGATGGATCTTGGATGGATCCAGGACTACCATGATAGGAATCCCTATCAAATCAACATGGTTCAGATTTTTGATATTCGCGTGATGAATACCAACCTGGTAGAGTCACATGCTGAGCAGGTCCGACTTGGATTCCTAATATCACATGATTACCAAAGCTGTAAAGCGGGTTGCGATAATGATCGAGGTTGTACCCTTGTCCAGGAGGCACTTCAGCACTTGTTAAATCACTGGTGGATGCCAATCTATATGGATGAAGATACTCAGCAAATTAGTATCAATAACAAGAATCCTACTCGGCGTCAGAGTCCGGATGTCCGATCTGTGGAAGCTAACCTAGTGAGGTTACATTGTATTCAAAGTGGGCGTGGCCAGGTGCCACCACACAATTATGACCGTTGTAGAGTCTGTTCAGAAAGTAACCAAGGGTGCTACCTTGTGAGAGCAGCTCTTCAGGGTCAGGTGGATCGTGGAGAGATTCGTCCATATCCGGGTTTCGGACCTATCAACTGGACGCCGAATTATCTCGCCGATCAAATTGAGGACGTTGTCGTTATCACTGATCATCAGAGGACTAGAGATGTCTGTGCCATCATCCCTCTACTTGACGAATCTAAAGTTCCCAACCGGGAGCGAATCGAGATTACTTACGATGGTCAGAAAAATCAGAAGGTTCCCATAGTCATCTATTTGTCGGGACCATTACCGTATGAATCAGCTAAGGCGATCCCTTACAAATACGGTGCAACAATAATCGAGAATAGAAAGGAAATTCCATTACCCTCCGTCGTGAATATTGCAGACATCAGTCGAGCAACACGGAGCGGTCGAATCTTCAACCGAGGAGTTGGAGAACCTAACAAAGAAAAGGAACCTCAGGCAGAAGTTCCTAATTCACCAGTTGGTCAATCCAGTAATCCCGACCTTTCAAAAGACAAAGATGAGATGTTGAAGCTCATCCAAAGGAGTGAATTCAACATTGTTGATCAACTGTTACAGACTCCTTCAAAGATCTCAGTGCTATCACTTTTACTCAGTTCAGAAGCCCACAGGGAGGCTCTACAGAAAGTCTTGGAGCAAGCCTTTGTAGAACAGGATGTAACAATCAGACAGTTCTATAGCATTGTCTCTAACATCACTTCCTGCAATAATTTGGGATTTAGTGATGAGGAATTACCTGAAGAGGGTCGCCGTCATAACATGGCACTCAATATCACATTCAACTTCCAGGACGATGCTTTAGCCAGCGTACTGGTAGACACAGGGTCAGCCCTGAATGTTATGCCGAAGTCCACTTTGATGCAATTATCATTCAAAAGCCCTCCGATGAGAATCAACGAGGTCGTCGTCAAAGCGTTCGACGGATCCAAAAAAGCGGTTATCGGCGAAGTTGATCTTCCCATAACTATTGGTCCTCACACTTTCCAAGTCAATTTCCAGGTCATGGACATCCGGGCAACGTACAGTTGTTTATTAGGAAGACCTTGGATACATCAGGCTGGAGTGGTCACTTCGACTCTCCACCAAAAGCTGAAGTTCGTCAAGGACGATCAACTTATCACAGTCTATGGGGAACAGGCCTTGCTCATGAGTAACTTATCATCATCTACTTGTGTAGAACCCGAGGAGGTTATTGGGACGCAGTTCCAAGCACTGTCGGTGAGCAAGGACAATCGATCTGAAGGAGGAACTTCGATTTCCTCATACAAATATGCTATTAAAGCGGTCGAGAGTACCGGTACCACATGATGGGGACAACTTGTCATTCCTATTGACAATAAAACAAAGAAGGGTCTTGGTTTTTCTGCAACCTACACCCAGACTGCTGCTAACGATGAAAGTCTTCATCCAATTCAGAACTTCTTCCATAGTGGAGGCTTCCTCCAACCAGTGATTCAAGTAGTCCATGCTATCAATGAAGAGGATCCCTTTGACACAAATGAGGAATGGAAGTCCTATCTCAACGAGGACGGTTATATGTCTCAGGACGAAATGCAAACTCCCTTTTGCTTTCCTGCACAGAGTCCGAGATTTATACCCAGGTCAGACGTCGAAATGATATATGGAGATTGTGATCCAGAAGGATGTCGTGCTCCACCAAATTCATTAGAGAAAGACACTCTGATGAAAGACAACTTTGACCACAACTACTATGGCCCGATGGATGGTCTGCCAATGTGGCAACCTTACCCAGGAGACTTGAGGCCAGAAAGTCAGCCGAACAATGAAACTCAGCTGAGCATCATTGAACAGAATACCTGTGTCCCCACCATGTCATGGGATCAACACTCAGGTCATTCAGAAACTACTCATCATGACGATGAATTCGCAACGTTTGTAGGATTGGAATTCATCAACTATGCTTTTCCCGAGGTCAACGTCATCGAGAGGGATGACTCCTCCAGTTCTAAAGAAGTGTGGGACACCTTGGGACAACCAAGTGGAAAATTTGACTATTTGGTCAAATACACCGCTCCCGAAAGCTCTCGTATTAGGTTTGAAGACATCTAGCCAACTGGATGGGGAGATACAGCTGAGAGCACAAATACTCTGCAAAATGCAACAGAGGAATCCTCCTACGACAACTCTGTCTGGGAGACAAATTCCAACGATCCTGCTCCACCAGAAATCAGCGCTATTTCTGAAGACAGATCAAGGAAGGTGCCAGACTTTGTGATTCACCGAGGAGTTCGCCGCCAATGGGTCGTTGTCGAGGTTTCGAAGGTCGTTCATCAGTCAAAGTAATTGCCATCTTTAACCTTTCACCCTGCCCAGGTGAAACAGATGTTTTGATAGGGCCCGCTTTCTATAAATTTCCCTCTTCGCTTCGCCCAAAGCGACATAGTTTTATTTTATAGGGCTGTAGTTTCAAGATTCGACTTGTTCTTTAATAAAATAACGTCGTTTTGTAATTTCGCATTTGTTGCTGTTTTCTCTTTTTGCTTTTTTCAGAAAATGGTAATCCTAAAAAACAATTCAAAAATAATAAAAACAAGCAGTAAAAGAAATACACTGCACACACTTGCATTTTCTCTATCTCTTCTAAACACAAATCATCACCGTCATGCAGATTGCTTGTTTTACACCCCGTTGAAACATACGATCCGATGTCTTCTCCCGACTTTGAGTTCCCGGTATTTGGGGCCGAAGAAGAAGTTGACGATGAAATTCCAGAAGAGATCTCCCGATTACTCAGACAAGAGAAAAGGTCCATTGAACCTTACAAAGAGCCGTTGGAAACGGTAAACTTGGGTTCAGAAAAAGAGAGAAAAGAGATCGGAATTGGTGCACTACTCAGTCCAGCTGCTAAGGAGAGTTTGACAAAACTTCTCAAAGAGTTTCCCGATGTATTCGCTTGGTCCTATCAGGATATGCCAGGGTTGGATACCAGCATCGTGGAACATCACTTACCGTTGAGATCGGAATGTCCACCAGTAAAACAAAGGTTGAGACGGACTCACCCGGACATGGCCATCAAAATCAAAGAGGAGGTACAGAAACAGATTGACGCAGGTTTCCTTGCTACGTCTGAATATCCTCAATGGTTAGCCAACATCGTACCTGTTCCCAAAAAGGACGGAAATGTCAGAATGTGTGTCGACTATAGGGATCTAAACAAGGCAAGTCCAAAGGACGACTTTCCTTTACCACACATTGACATGCTGGTTGACAGTACAGCAAAGTTCAAAGTTTTCTCCTTCATGGATGGATTCTCGGGCTATAATCAAATCAAAATGGCGCCGAAAGACATGGAGAAAACTCGTTCATTACCCCATGGGGTACCTTTTGTTACAAGGTAATGCCGTTCGGTTTGAAGAATGCCGGGGCAACCTATCAAAGGGCCATGCCTACTCTGTTTCATGACATGATACACAAAGAAATCGAGGTATATGTCGATGATATGATTGCCAAATCTAAAACAGAAGAGGAGCATGTGACCCACCTGTTAAAACTATTTGAGCGTTTGAGAAAGTACAAACTCCGCTTGAATCCCAACAAGTGCGCCTTTGGTGTCCGTTCGGGGAAACTCTTAGGGTTCATCGTCAGCCAGAAAGGAATTGAAGTTGATCCTGACAAGGTCAAGGCCATTCAAGAAATGCCTTCTCCGAAAACTGAAAAACAAGTCAGAGGATTCCTGGGACGTTTGAACTACATCTCCAGATTCATATTCCTCATGACCGCCACGTGTGCGCCGATTTTCAGATTACTAAAAAAGAACCAGGACTGCGTTTGGTCAGAAGACTGCCAAACTGCCTTTGACAGTATTAAGGAATATCTATTGAATCCGCCGATTCTATCACCTCCTGTGGAAGGAAGACCACTGATCATTTACCTCACGGTCCTAGAGGACTCAATGGGATGTGTACTTGGCCAACAAGACGAAACCAAAAGGAAAGAGTCTGCCATTTACTATCTGAGCAAGAAGTTCACCGACTGCGAGACTCGGTACATGATGCTCGAGAAAACTTGCTGTGCTTTGGCTTGGGCAGCCAAACGTCTTCGTCAGTACATGATTCTTCACACTACTTGGTTGGTTTTCGAGATGGATCCAATCAAGTACGTCTTTGAAAAGCCTGCTCTCACTGGAAGGATTGCCCGTTGGCAGATACTACTTTCAGAATATGACATAGAGTACCACGCTCAAAAAGCCGTTAAAGGAAGTATTTTAGCCGATCATTTGGCTCATCAACTGATTGACGATCAAGAATCAATCGGGTTTGACTTCCCAGACGAAGATGTCATGTATCTAAAAATGAAAGATTGTGATGAACCGCTACCCTGTGAAGGGCCGGAACCAGGTTCCCAATGGGGACTAATCTTTGACGGAGCAGTTAATCATTACGTAAACGGAATTGGGGCAATCATTGTTACCCCTCAGGGTACCCACATTCCTTTCACTGCCAGACTTATGTTCAAATGTACGAACAACGAGGCCGAATACGAAGCTTGTATTATGGGTCTCGAAGAAGCGATTGATTTAAGGATCAAGAACTTGGACGTATACGACGATTCAGCCCTGGTTATCAATCAGATCACAGGAGATTGGAACACATACCAATCAGGATTGATTCCTTACAAAGACTATGCAAGAAGGTTGCTACCCTTCTTCGACAGAGTTGACTTTCACCACATCCCTCGCGGTGAGAATCACATGGCTGATGCTTTAGCCACTCTTTCTTCCATGATTAGCATAGGTCGATGGAATAACCTGCCTAAGATTGACGTTATGCGCCTTGAACGGCCCGCCTATATCTTCGCGATTGAAGCAGTCATAGACGACAAACCTTGGTATCATGATATCAAATGCTTTCTTCAGAAACGCGATTACCCACCTGGGGCATCCAGGAAAGACAGAAAGACCCTCAGAAGGTTAGCAGGCAGCTTCTTCCTGAGCGGCGATACTCTCTATAACAGAAATTTTGACATGGTCTTGCTCCGATGCGTCGACAGACCAGAAGCAGACATGCTGATAAAAGAAATTCATGAAGGATCCTTTGGCACTCATGCCAACGGACATACAATGGCGAGAAAAATTCTGAGAGCAGGGTACTACTAGTTAACCATGGAATCCGACTGCTACAAGTACATGAGAAGGTGTCACAAGTGTCGGATATGCTCCGACAAAGTCCATGTACCGCCAACGCATCTCAAAGTGCTCTCTTCCCCGTGGCCTTTTTCCATATGGGGAATAGACATAATTGGCTTGATTGAACCTAAGGCTTCAAACAGACATCGGTTCATTCTAGTAGCCATTGATTACTTCACCAAGTGGGTCGAAGCAGCGTCGTACGCTAATGTAACTCGACAAGTGGTGGTCCGTTTTATCAAAAACAATCTCATATGCCGTTATGGTGTTCCAAGCCAGATCATTACAGATAATGGATCTAACTTGAACAATAAGATGATGAAGAAGTTGTGCGCAGAGTTCAAGATTGAACACCATAACTCATCTCTCTACCGACCTAAGATGAATGGAGCGGTAGAAGCGGCTAACAAGAACATCAAGAGGATCGTTCAAAAGATGGTTGTAACCTACAAATATTGGCATGACATGCTACCCTTTGCTCTTCACGGTTATCGTACATCTGTCCGCACTTCAACAGGGGCCACCCCTTTCTCTCTAGTGTATGGCATGGAAGCAGAGCTCCCCATAGAAGTAGAGATCCCATCAATCCGAGTATTGATGGAAGCTAAGCTCACCGAAGCTGAATGGTGTCAAAGTCGACACGACGAACTCAACCTGATCGAAGAGAAGCGAATCACGACACTATGCCACGGTTAGTTGTATCAGCAAAGAATGAAGAAGGCGTTTGACAAAAAGGTCAGACCTCGCGTCTTCAGGAAAGGAGACCTCGTGCTCAAGAAGATACAATCATTTCTCACTGATTCTCGGGGCAAATGGACTCCGAATTATGAAGGCCCCTATATGGTCACGAAAGCTTTCTCAGGCGGCGCCTTGAGACTTGCAACCATGGACGGAGAGGAATTTGCCTACCCCACAAATGTTGATGTAGTCAAGAAATACTTCGCCTAAAAAAAAAAGAAAAAAAAGAGAGAAAAAAATTGTCTCGGTGGATTGAAAACCCGAAAGGGCAGTCCAGGCAAAAGTTAGAGACATGAAAAAAAATCATCCCGATGAATTGGAAATCTCAAAGTACAATCCAGGCAAAAATTAGGGATAATGGCAAGTAACTATGTTCAACAGAGGCAAGTCCCTTAACAGCAGTTACATCACCCACCGGAGGAAAACTCCAGTCAAGGTCGTCTTCAACAGAAGCTCAGGATGTCCGGAATTCAAAGTTGGTAGAAGGATAGTGGTCGTTATGTTTCAACGTAGCCCTTTTCCCTGTAAATTACCATTTTCTAACTTTGTAAATACTCTTTGGAATCACGCGTTTGGATGATCTCCATCTTATCAATAAAATTTGAGCCCTTGTGCTTTTGTTTGTGATTCTTATTTGTTTTAGCTTTACAGAATGACATTTTTTAACTATGATCAACAATTCTTGAAATAAAACGAAAACGAATTTACTTGTAAAACTTTTTCTGCTTTTAAAATAAAAATTTCAATTTCTTTTGACTGTTGAACATCAGAAGAACATCGATCGCTTCTCCAGAAGTAAGCGAGCTTCAAAGTGCAGAATCAAAGTAATCCTTCTAAGCCAGTGCGCCTGAATGAAGGATCAACTGTGTCAGACACGGTTTTCCCGTATGATACCTTCGGCAGAGTTCTTATCTTCTAGGCCCGACCAACGGCTCCCAATAGGGACTATTTCTCCTGAGCAAAGTGGGATTGTTATTTTGAACCAGCGGTACTTTTTCGTCCCCAGCAGTGGCCGAGTATCCAGTCGTGTTCATCCTTTAGTTTGTATGTCGCGTCTGTTTTGTCAGCATGTACATACATCCATCATGCATTTTGATTTGCATTTCATATTGCATCGCTATCACTCTAGTCGGTTTCGTCCCCTAGTGATAACTGTTCTCTCAATCGAGTTGTCAGTTCTTTCCTCGTCAGGAAATATTATGTCTGATCGAACTCGTCACCAGTGTATCTTTAGATCAGAGTCGGCAATCGACCACTTTGATAACTTGAACCTCTGAAAGACCAGAGAGTCGTCGACAAATGTTACTCTTCGCCATTGAAGATGACATCCTTGCTTTCCCGGATTAAGGAAAATCCTCAAAGAAAGCCTCTTAAGCAAAGATTCGGCAGTACGTAAGTATTCCTCCAAAAAACCGCTGATAAAAAGGTCATCGGCACCTCAAAATTGGATCGCATCATATGGCATTTCTCCGAGAAGATCCCGAGAAAAGTATGATATAATATCCCCAAGCGGAAACAGTTTCTCAAGAGACTCACTTTCCCCAGTAGAATCGACAAATGGCGTCTCTAAATAGAGAAGTTTGTGCACCTCTACAATTTAGACGATTTGGTTCCCCAGCAAGTCTGACATCAAATTTTTTTCTGTCAAATGACATCTCCCCAGGAAAATACGGCGAGAAGTTTGAGGAAAACCGCTACGAGTAGCGTCCCTTCTCAATAAAGTTTATTGACAAAAGAAACTAAGACCAGTTCCTTGGTAGGAAACCAGGATCGAGGGGAAGTTTATTTCAGAAACTGAGACCAGTTCCTTGGTAGTAAACCAGGATCGAGGGGAAGTTGACAAAAGAAACTAAGACCAGTTCCTTGGTAGGAAACCAGGATCGAGGGGAAGTTTATTTCAGAAACTAAGACCAGTTCCTTGGCTGAAGACCAGGATCGAGGGAAAGTTTACCTTTTCTAAGCATCATTGCTTAGCAAAAGAAGATGAATGCGTGAATTACCGTTCATAGACGCCGTCAAAATTTTGGATATGCCGATATTTGATCCTCTTGCACCCCGAATGCCCGAATGCCCGAATACCTTCGCCATTCACACCTTCGTGTCCAAGAAGATTAAATAGGGGCATCTGTCATACCCCAAAATTTGACCACTTAGATTCCCATCATTGTGCAAATCATCATCACAATATGGATGGATCTTTATACCTCATCAGTCTCCCCAAAGATGGGTGAGCATTCACTACTATCAAAGATTAGGGTTTCAAGCCCTTTCTGAGCTTTAGACAAAGGATCAATCAAGGAATGAATTGGTCTTCAACTTGTCTAACGTCCCAAGAATCTACAATGGATCAAGAGGACTCCCCCTTCAAGAATTAAGCACAAGGCTGCTCCCTTCTAGGTGGATCAAGCTTCAAGATCGACAGTGTCACCAAATTAGGGTTTTGGTCGACCAAGGCCTCCAGTTGAAAATTTTCCTCTGGGCATGAGCCCAAACTTCAAAGTATATCCTAAAATACTCCATGGAACCTCATGGACCCAATCATCAAGTCAGTTTGACCTCAGGGGATGCATAAATCAAAAATCAGGAATTAGGGTTTCTTGACCTAATTCACGCCTAAGTTGACTTTTGGGACAAATCATGAACCAAGACCTCAAGAGAGGATTTGAGGATCTCTAATATACCATATTGATCCATTTGGAACAATGGATTGATCCAAGAAGCTTGAGCAACAAGTTTCAATTTCATCTGCACCACAGTTAGGGTTTCGCGGGAAAAGTCAACTGTAACTTTGACTTTTGACCAGGACATGCTCCCAAACCCTAAGACATGATTCAATATACCCTATGACACCCATGGAACATGTCCATCAAGTTTGATTTAGGTCAAGGACATGATTTCCTGAAGAATTGCACAGTTTGGAATTCATCTGATAAAAAGTCAACTGTGCACAAAAGTCAACTTTGACTTTTTGAGATTTTTCACTAAAATGGATTTTTAACCCTAAAATGATGTTAATGTATGATTTGAATCATCATTCATCAAGAAAAATCAAGAAAAGTGGGATAACTTATATAAGGGGTAACCATAAAACTTAGAAAAGTTTCTAAGTCATGAAAAAGTGCCACTAATGCACCAACTTTGGAGGACCATAACTCCTAAACCACAAGGCCATTGTGCCCCATTCAAAGCTTGATTTCTAGATCACATTGCCCTCTACAAAAACTTTATACTGACCTATGTCCAAATTCCTCATGGATTTTGAGTTATGGAGTGATCAAAATCAAGAAAAGACACTTTGTTCCAACACTTAGTGAAAATTTCACTAAGTCCGATTTTGCCTCACTTTTTGCCAAATGTAGGAGGATTTTTCACTTGGATTCAAAAGAGATCAAAACCAAACATGTTCAAACAGTTGTTGTATCATGTAAGAGCATTCCAAAATGGTCAAGAACATTACCAAATTCAACTTACACCATGAGATATGACATTGGCAAGTTGCCTTGCTGAAATCTGTCAAGGCAAGGCAGAATTTGCAATTTTGCTCGATTTTCCAAAATCAGCCAAATTCAAACGTTCCTATCCACTTGGAAACATCTGAGGATTAAATCTAAAGGGGACAATCACTGAGCCAAGCCTCCAAAGTCCATGGAACAAGAAATAGCATGTTGAACCTAGAATGGCCAAAATAGGGACAAGACTCCAAATTTGGATTGAAGCATTCAATGGAAGCATCAAGGTGGCATGGACTGAGCCATTCTCATCTGAAATTAGTCAAGACTTATCCAAGACCAAGGGAACCAAAGCTCTGTGCCCTAACCTCTAGTCAATGGCTAGAGGAGACTTGGATTTTCATTTTCCAACATTGGCCAAACCTACTCAGCAGTTGCCATTCACTATTCCTTGCAAAACAAACTTGCTCTACTATAAATAGAGCTCAATTGTGTTCAGTTTAAGTACACCAAAGGCCTACAACACTTTCCTTTCTAAAAATCTCTTTCTCTTGGCAAAAATGCCTTTCTTAGCAAGGTAATTATCGGGTTTTGAGTTTAAGAGCTTTTCCAACCAAACCAATCACTCACACACTTCATATACATCACATATGAGATAATCAAACACTTAAACAACAATTGGAACATTGATTTCTCAGAATCACTAGCCAATTGCTCAAGGTTTTAACCAAGGTGCAGTTGAGATACCATGAAGTGATCCAGCCAATTTCCATCAAGTCCAAGCATTCAAACACACTCCATAGCACCTAGGGAAGCTGTTCAGATCATCACAACAAAACTGTAACACCTCCTACACAAATCACGACCACCAACTGCAAGTGGTAAGCATGAGCTCTTCTAACTCTATGATCCATGCAATTTTTGCTGCACAATAATTTGGCCATATGTTCATAATCATGCATGGAATGTTTACCCTCAATTATTTGCATTGTTTGAATCGTGTATCAAAAATCCTAGCCTTCATGCAGAAATTAGGGTTCTTGAGGTTTCTTCGTGATTTCATGTTTCACGTTTAATTTAAATGAAATTAAATGTTATAGACATGATCGTGAGGTTGAAACGAGTTGATTGGTATGTAGATTGCATGATATGATTAAGTATTCAGTGAGATTGGATAGAAAACGCAAATCTGGGAAACTCAGAACACGCACGTGTTCTTGGTGTGTTCTTGGCGCCATTTTTCAGAAATTTGAATATTTGAATTTTTTAATTTTGTTTAACTGATTCAAAAATTATTTTCTCTCTGAGTTTTAATGATTTTGAGTTGATTCTTTTTTTAATAATTCACAAAAATGTTAAAATATTTTATTTTACCAAAAAATCCCAAAAATATTGTTTATTTCATATAATTGATACTTTTGCAAAGAATTAATGTTTTAATTGTTTTTAACATTTGAAATATTTTTTCCATGTTGATTTTGCAACTTTTAATGCTTTCTAATTATTTTGTAGGTCAATACTTAATTTTTGAAGCATTAATCCAAGATCACAATTTGTTTTCCATATGCTAAACAATTTTGATCATTTTAATTGAATTTTTATTCAATTAAAACACATTTTGGAAATAAATTAGGGTTTTTGGATTAATTCAACCCTCATAAACCATTTTCAAAACTGTTGGTCCTCTAATAGAGTGTAAGACTCAATCCTTTTTTTGACCAAATCATTTTTGGGCTTCAGTGTATTGTATAAGTCCCGATACTGTCAAAAACGAACGGCGCGATCGTCGCCTTTTTAAAATGACCTTGGGCCTCTCCTTGAGCTATAAGACCCATTCAAAACTTTTGGGCCCCTATTAGAGTGTAAGACCCAATCCCCCTTTTAACCAGAACCATTTTGGGCCTCACCTATTGTATAAGTCCCTCTGCGTTAAAAGAAAACCTCGGCGCGATCGCCATTTTAAACGAAAAATCACCTGGGCCTACCCTCGTGTTATAAGCCCCACTCTTTTTCTTTAAAAACTTTTTGGGCCTCTTGAGAGAGTGTAAGACCCATCCCTTTGTACAGAAAACCTTTCTTGGGCCTCAGTCACTTGTAAAAGTCCCTCTGTACAAATTTAACGGTGCAATCACTGGTAAAACCTTGGGCCTCTCCTTGAGCTGTAAGCCCCAAATCTTTCTTTTTCAAAGCACTTTCTCCTTTGATTTTGAATATACTGTTGTTTTCAATCTTTCTTTGTTGAACAACTAACCAAACAACATGGAAGCTCTACAACCGAGTAGGTTTTATACGCTTTCATTTACTGCTTTCCTATACATATAACTGTATTATGGGGCTGTTTCGCTGTAAGTCTTCTTTCATATCAACTGTGTAATAATAGTATAGATATTTAGAGTTTTCCCGACAACTACGTCTAGAACTAGGAAAAGCCGTTTCGTATTCATAGAAATAGACAGCTAGATCCCCAATAGGATCACCAGATACAGTCTTCTCTTCGGCTGTCCTCATTAGGAATTGTCATGAAACTCTACTCCCAAAGATGAATGTATTCTCCGTGAATGGCATCTTTGAGTTTCTTCCAAATTCTAGAACTTTCCTGACTTGATCTATTCCTTGTGAATAGCTTGCCTTGAATTTCTCGGGGTTTGGGGACCCACGGGCTTCTTAAAAGCATCGGCCTCCTCTTGGGCATCGTACAAGGACCCACAGGCTTCCTAAAAGCAACCCCGCCTCCTCTTGGGCTTAGTACAAGGACCCGTCGGCTTCTTAGAAGTATTCACAACCTCCTCTTAGGCTTCGTATAATGATCTTTTCCTCCGGTAATGATAGCCTCCTCTTAGGCTTCTTACAAGGACCGATCGGCTTCTTAAAAGTTTCCAGCCTCCTCTTGGGCTTCGTACAAATTGTCCCGACGACCTCCTAGAGGTATAGGAACAAAAATTAGTCATCTTCATAGAACAGTCATTTCGAAGAGTCTACTACAATTTCTCAAAGCATAATACAAAAGATAAAACTCTAGACTTGGACAGTCTCTTTTCCTTGAGTCTCAAAGACATTCTCAAGTGACCCCTTTCGTTAAATAGGAAGAAACCTGTAGACTCGGACAATATCGGTACCCTTCGAATTTCCCCGTTTCCTTAAAGAACATGGAACAATCCCGATCCTCAGATCAAACCCATGAGTACAGTGTTGCTCATATAAGAACTGATTTTCTCTTAAATCAGTATACTGGACCTGTCACTCAACTAAAACAGTTACCAGCACGATAGCCTCCTCTTGGGCTTTGTACAAATGATTCTCCCCAGCGGAGCAAACCTTTCAGTCTCCATCTCGGGCTTCGTACGAGATACAAAAGACTCCCTCGTTGAGTCAGACAACTTTTAGCCTCTCTCTCAGGCTTTGTATGAGACACATAAGAGACTCCCTCGTTGAGTCAATCACCCTTTCGCCTCAATCTCGGGCTTCGTACGAGATACAAAAAGGTTCTTATTGAGCCAAATAAATTATAGCCTCCATCTCGGGCTTCGTACGAGATACCAAAAACACTCTCTTGTTGAGTATAAAAGATCCTCTTGTTGGGTCAAACCCTTTTAGCCTCTCTCTCGGGCTTCGTACGAAACACATAAAACTCCCTCTTGTTGGGCCAATAGCCTCCTCTTAGGCTTTGTATAAGAAAACCACTGGTTGATCCAATCAACCTTTTAGCATCAAAGCTGTGTCTCGTTCACAATACACAAACATCAACAACTCCTTCCCTTTCATCTAATCGCTGTAAGCGGCAAGCCTCTGGATCATCTACATCCATGCCAATGTCCCTCTTTTAGCATGAGAAATTCCTAAGGAAAGATGGCATTGCTCTACACTGAGTTAAAGTCTTATCCTTCAGGTTAAAACCCCTTCTTAGGAAATTATGGCATTGCCGGATTCACATATCCCGGTTAAAGTAATTCTCCTTTACAAACAGACAAACCCTCTTTAGAGATGACAAGTTCTCTCTAAAGGAAAACATCTCTTCAGCTTCACATCTTGGGCTATGTGTAATACCCCAAATTTTGACCACTTAGATTTCCCATCATTGTGAAAATCATCATCATAATATTGATGAACCATCATGCTTCATTAGCCTCCCCAAAGATGGGTGAGCATCCACTATAATCAAAATTAGGGTTTCAAGCCCTCTCTGAGTGCTTAGACAAAGGATCAATCAAGAAATGACATGATCTTTAACTTGTCTAATCTCTCAAACATCCACAATGGATCAAAAAGGACTCCCACTTCAAGGATTAAGCACAAGGCTGCTCCCTTCTAGGTGGATCAAGTCTCAAGATCGACAGTGTCACCAAATTAGGGTTTTGGTTGACCAGGGTCTCCAGATGGAAATTTTCATCTGGGCACAAGGCAATGATCCAAAACATAACCTAATATGCTTCATGGAACCTCATGAACCCATGCATCAAGTCAATTTTGCCTCAGGGGATGCATTCATCAAAAATCAGGAATTAGGGTTTCTTGACCTAATTCACCCCTAAGTTGACTTTTGGGACAAACCATGAGCCAAGACCTCAAGAGATGATTTGAGGGTCTCTAATACACCATATTGATCCATTTGGAACAATGGATTGATCCAAGAAGTTTGAGCAACAAGTCTCAATTTCATCTGCACCACAATTAGGGTTTCGCGAGGAAAGTCAACTGTAACTTTGACTTTTGACCAAGACATGCTCCCAAACCCTAATACATGATTGAATATACCCTATGACACCCATGGAACATGTCCATCAAGTTTGATTTAGGTCAAGGACATGATTTCCTGAAGAATTGCACAGTTTGGAATTCATCTGATAAAAAGTCAACTGTGCACAAAAGTCAACTTTGATTTTTTGAGATTTTTCACCAAAATGGATTTTTAACCCTAAAATGATGTTAATGTATGATTTGAATCATCATTCATCAAGAAAAATCAAGAAAAGTGAGATAACTTGTAAAAGGGGTAACCATAAAACGTAGAAATTTTTCTAAGTTAAAAATAAAGTGGCAAAGGTACCAACTTTGGAGGACCATAACTCCTAAACCACAAGGCCATTATTTCTCATCCAAAGATGGATTTGTAGCCCTCATTATCACCTACAAAAACTTCAACTACAAGTCATTCCAATTCATTAAGGATTTTGAGTTATGGAGTGATCAAAGTGGCTGAAAAGTGAAAATGTCACTTTTTCCAACACTTAGTGAAATTTTCACTAAGTCAGATTCTGCCTCACTTTTTGCCAAATGTAGGGGGATTTTTCACTTGGAATCAAAAGAGATCAAAACCAAACTTGTTCAAACAGTTGTTGTATCATGTAAGAGCTTTCCAAAATGGCCAACAACATTGCCAAATTCAACCTACACCATGAGATACAACATTGCCAAGTTGCCTTGCTGAAATCTGTCAAGGCAAGGCAGAATTTGCAACTTTGGTCGATTTGCCAAAATCAGCCAAATTCAATTGCTCCAATCCACTTGGACACCTCAGAGAATTGAATCTAAAGGGGACAATCACTGAGCCAAGCCTCCAAGGTCCAAGGAACAAGGAATAGCATGTTGAACCTAGAGTTGCCAAAATAGGGACAAGACTTCAAATTTGGAATGAGGCATTCAATGGAACCATCAAGGTGGCATGGACTGAGCCATTCTCATATGAAATCAGTCAAGACTTATCCAAGACCAAGGGGACCAAAGCTCTGTGCCCTAACCTCTAGTCAATGGCTACAGGAGACTTGGATTTTCATTGGACAACATTGGCCAAACCTACTTACCAGCTGCCATGCACTATTCCTTGCAAAACAAACTTGCTCTACTATAAATAGAGCTCAATTGTGGTCAGTTTAAGTACACAAAATCCATCTAACAGATGCTTTCCTCAAAATCTCTTTCTCTTGGCAAAAATGCCTTTCTTAGCAAGGTAGCTATCGGGTTTTGAGTTTGAGAGCAATTCTGCACAAACCAATCACTCACACACCTCACATACATCACATATGAGCTGATCAAACACTCAAATAACTTCTGAAACATCAAAATCTCAAAATCACTTGCCATCCACACAAGTTTGAAGTGAAGTTGCAGCTGAGATGCCATAAACTGATCCAGTCCATTTCAATTCAATCCAAGTGTTCAAACACACTCCATATGCTGTAGGGAAGCTGTTCAGATCATCACCACTCATCTGTAACACCTCCAAATCAAAAATCACTCTGAACTTGCTGTCACGGCTTGGAGGTAAGCACATACTTGGTCATCTCTCAATCTATGCATATTTCCTCGCACAATAATTTGGACATATGTTCATAATCATGCATGGAATGTTTTCCCTCAATTAATTGCATTGTTTGAATCGTGTATCAAAAATCCTAGCCTTCATGCAGAAATTATGGTTCTTGAGGTTTCTTCGTGATTTCTTGTTGTATGTTTAATTTAAATGAAATTAAAGTACATAGACATGATCGTGAGGTTGAGACGAGCATAATGATATGTGGATTGCATGATATGATTGCGTATTCATGGAGATTGGATAGAAAACGCAAATCTGAGAAACCAAGAACACGCGCGTGTTCTTCAGCTTGTTCTTGGCGCCTTTTTTTTCAAATTCAAATATTTGAATTTTGTGATTTTGTTTAATTGATTCAAAAATTAATTTCTCTCTGAGTTTTAATGATTTTGAGTTGATTCTTTTTTTAATAATTCACAAAAATGTTAAAATATTTTATTTTATCAAAACATCCCAAAAATATTATTTATTTCATATAATTGATATTTTTGTAAAGAATTAATATTTTGATTGTTTTTGGCATTTTAAATATTTTTTCTACATTGATTTTGCAACTTTTAATGCTTTCTAATTATTTTGTAGGTCAATACTTAATTTTTGAAGCATTAATCCAAGATCACAATTGGTTTTCCATGTGTTAAACAATTTTTGATCATTTTAATCGAATTTTTATTCAATTAAATACATTTTGAAAACAAATTAGGGTTTTGGATTAATTCAACCCTCATTTCTTTTTCTTTAAAACACTCTGGGCCTCTTGAGAGAGTGTAAGACCCATCCCCCCTTGTACAAACACTTTTTGGGCCTCACTCATTGTATAAGTCCCTCTGTACAAGTAAACGGCGCGATCGTCGCCCGTTTAAAAATAAAAATCATCTGGGCCTCTCCTTGAGCTATAAGACCCATTCAAAACACTTTGGGCCTCTATTAGAGTGTAAGACCCAATCCCCCTTTTAACCAAAAACATTTTGGGCCTCACTTATTGTATAACTCCCTCTGCGTTAAAAGAAAACCTCGGCGCGATCGCCATTTTTAAACGAAAAATCATTTGGGCCTACCCTCGTGTTATAAGCCCCTCTCTTTTCTTTAAACCTTTTTTGGGCCTCTTGAGAGAGTGTAAGACCCATCCCTTTGTACAGAAAACCTTTTTGGGCCCCAGTCACTTGTATAAGTCCCTCTGTACAAATTCAACAGTACGCTCACTGATAAAACCCTGGGCCTCTCCTTGAGCTGTAAGCCCCAAACCTTTCTTTTTCAAAGCACTTTCTCCTTTGATTTTGAACATACTGTTGTTTTCAATCTTTCTTTGTTGAACAACTAACCAAACAACATGGAAGCACTACAACCGAGTAAGTGGTTATAGCTTTCATTTACTGCTTTCATATTATAAACTGTATTGTGGGGCTGCTCACTGTAAGTCTCCTTTCATAAACTCATATCTACTGTGTAATAATAGTATAGATATTTCGAGTTTCCCCGGCAACAACGTCTAGAACTAGGTGACGCCGTTTCACTTTTTCGTAGAAATAGACGCCTAGATCCCCAATAGGAGCACCAGATACAGTTTTCTCTTCGGCTGTCCTCCTTAGGAATCGTCAAGAAGCTCTACTCCCCAAGATGAATGTATTCTCCGTGAATGGCATCTTTGAGTTTCTTCCCAATTCTCGAACTTTCCTGACTTGATCTATTCCTTGTGGATAGCTTGCCTTGAATGTCTTGGGGTTTGGGTACCCACTACGGTCATAATCTTGGACCTTAACTAAGGAACCCTCTTTAAAAGTTAAAAGTCGCTGGATAGTAAACCTCGCACGTTTACCAGTGGTTTTCATCTTTAAAAAGAGTTATCTCTCCTAATGGAAAGGAGATGATAGACCCACGGGCTTCTTAAAAGCATCGGCCTCCTCTTGGGCATTATTCAAGGACCCTACGGCTTCTTAGAAGTATTCACAGCCTCCTCTTAGGCTTCGTATAATGATCTCTTCCTCCGGGAATGATAGCCTCCTCTTGGGCTTCATACAAGGACCCGTCGGCTTCTTAAAAGTTCCCAGCCTCCTCTTGGGCTTCGTACAAATTGTCCCGACGACCTCCTAGAGGTATAGGAACAGAACCTAGTCATCCTCATAGAACAGCCCTTTCATAGAGTCTACTGCTGTTTCTCGAAGCATAGTACAAAAGATAAAACTCTAGACACGGACAATCTAACTTCCTTGAGTTTCAAAGACATTCTCAAGCACCCTTCGTTAAATAGGAAGGAAACCCGCAGACTCAGATAGTCTCGATACCCTTTGGATCTCCCGTTTCCTCAAAGAGAAGGAAATATCCCTGATCCTCAAATTAAATCCCTGTGTACAGTGTTACTCATATAAGAACTGATTTTCTCTTTTAAATCAGTATATTGGATCTGTCACTCAACTGAAACAGTTACAATAGCCTCCATCTCGGGCTTCGTACAAGATACCAAAATTCTCCCCAGTGGAGTCAAAACAACCTTTTTGCCTCTCTCTCGGGCTTTGTACGAGATACAAAAACACTCTCTTACTGAGTATAAAATATTCTCCAACTGAGTCAACTCTTTGCTAGCCTCCTCTTAGGATTTGTATAACGATATGCCCCACTGGGTCAAAAACTTTTAGCCTTTCTCTCGGGCTTTGTACGAGACACAAAATAGCCTCCTCTTAGGCTTTGTATAATGATTTTCCTAGTGGAAATTAGCCTCCTCTTAGGCTTTGTATAAGAAAACCACTGGTTAATCCAATTAACCTTTTAACATCAAAGTTGTGCCTCGTTCGTAGTACACAAACATCAACAACTCCTTTCCCTTCATCTAATCGCTGTAAGCGGCAAGCCTCTGGATCACCTACATCCATGCCACTGTCCCTCTTTTAGCATGAGAAATTCCTAAGGAAAGATGGCATTGCTCTACACTGAGTTAAAGTCTTCTCCTTCAGGTTAAAACCCTTTCTTCGGAAATTATGGCATTGCTCGGATCCGCGTATCCCCGTTAAAGTAATTCCCCTTCCCCCTCTTTAGAGATGACAAATTCTCTCTAAAGTAGAGGTCTTTCAGCTTCACGTCTTGGGCTTTGAACAAGACACAAATAGACCCTTCAGCTTCACGTCTTGGGCTTTGAACAAGACACAAATAGACCTTTTAGCTTCACCTCTTGGGCTTTGAACAAGATACAAATCACCTTTCGCTTCATGTCTTGGGCTTTGAACAAGACACCAAAACACCAATTTCCTCCCATAGAATAGGAGGAACTACGAACGCTCTGATTTCCCTGTTTCGGTAAACGGGAATACGTAGGCATAAGATCGAAAGAAAAGATCTTAGCGAGCGCAATCAACAAAAAACCCAAATCCCATATCTTCGTCAATCAAAAGCAGTAATTCAAAAGCACCAGTCCTAACATCCTAATCCTTGTTCCCCGCTAGAAAGTCCTAGAAAGAAAGAAAACTGTATTGGCGAAAATACAAATAACCAGTACAAAGGCCCCCCACATTGATAGCATCCGTAACCTAACAGACCGCTGTTTAAACTCAGTATGCAAGCAGGGTTAATTGGAGACATCTATTTCCTTTCCTTAGTCAGCTCACAATAGGATAAAAAATGAATCGACCTGTAGTTTAAGCTCAAACCGCAGAGAGCAACCAGCGCTTAAGAACCGCGTCCAAAATCGCTCGCTACAGAAAAGTGGCGCCCACCGTGGGGCCTTGTTTTTCTTTCTTTCTGTTTTCCTTGTAAAATGGCAACTCTGTTGGGGAGTCTTTACCAAGATCTTTTTGCCTTAGGGCATCATCCCCGTTTTCCACGGAAAATGGGAACTCTACCGAAGAGAAAGATTGACCTATACTGGTCCATCTCTTAGGCAGGGAACCACAGATTGGGGCTTCCTCCGGGGAACCCATTTCTGTCAGGAACTTAAGAATCGTAGCTTTATAAGTCTAGGATGATTAGGACAAATATATATACTGCTTTTCCTAATTGCTATACGTGTTTATTTTTCTGCTACTGGGAATGCGTGTGATGCCGCATGTGGTGAGATTGAGTATACGCTTAAGAAAAGCTAACCTTTTTCGTAGTGCGGAAGCTATCGGAAATAGCTGTTACGCGATACTACCCTCATTTGAGGCTGGTGATCTATTCTCGGTGAATGGCACTTACTCTAAGATTGCACACAACTCGCTGGCGATCCGCTTGTTGTTTTGCTTTCCTGGGAGGAGCTGATGATAATGAGTACAGGTACAAAAATCACCCTAGTATAAACCTTTGGGGATGGGTAAAGCCTTGACTTCATGACAACGACCCTTTGACCCCATGTTTTTGCTATGTTTTTGTGTGCTGCATTCATGCATTCATTTAATAAAACATTAAAACATTCAAAAAATTTCTCTTCTAGTCTCTCTGTTTTTCAAATTAAACTAAGACTGTGATTGCAAATATCAGAGAAAAAGATTGCATTAATGGATTTCGGTAGAAGGAGAACTCACCAGTATACCTTCAAGGTTCCAAAGTTAGGAGATTTGAGAAAGTTAGTGAGGATGATCGTTAACCCAGAGGCTTTCAGAGCCAAGCACGGTGGTTTGCTACCACTGTTAAGAGTCCATGTGATTGAGGGAATCATGGATGCGCTCATTCAGTTCTACGATCCGGTTTATCACTGTTTCACATTCCCGGATTACCAGCTATCACCAACGCTGGAGGAGTATTCTCATCTGACTGATCTACATATCACTGATCGAGCTCCATTTTCTGGACTGGAAGAAATTCCAAAGAATCAGACTATTGCAATAGCAATTCATTTGGACGAGTCTGAGGTCCGGACTCACATGACCACTAAGGGTGGCACCCAAGGTTTGCCAGCCCAGTTCCTGACCAAGAAAGCTCTGTACTTTGCTAGTATAGGGAACATGACTGCTTTTGAAAGCATCTTTGTCTTGCTCACCTACGGATTATTTTTGTTTCCCAACATCAATAACTTCGTCGATATCAACGCTATTAAGGTTTTTCTCATTGGAAACCCTGTACCGACTTTGCTCACAGATGCGTATCATCCTGTACACTTAGGAAATTTGTACAGCGGAGGGGAGATCACATGCTGTGTACCTTTGCTTTACAAATGGTTTATCTCTCACTTGCCCTAGTCTGCTGCTTTTTGGGATTGCAAGAGTGTCTTACGTTGGTCGCAGAAGATCATGTCTCTTACCAACTCTGATATAGATTGGTGCAATAGGATTTATGAGGGAATCAGGATCATTGACCGTTGTGGAAACTTCCCCAGCGTACCCCTCATAGGTACTAAAGGAGGAATCAACTATCATCCGATATTAGTTCTTCCTCAATTTGGATACCCGATGAGACACGTCCCACGGGGTGTTCATCTGGAAGGTCTTTTCTTCAAAGAAGGAGAAAACGACAGAGCACTAAAGATGGAAATAGTGTAAGCTTGGAAACATGTTCATAAGAAAGGACGGTAGTCTCTAGGAAAACCAGACTGTGTCTCGGTGGAGCCTTATCTCCATTGGGTACAAACTAGAGCTCTCAAGCTAAAAATGCCTTATCCTCGTTACGGAATTCTTCCGCCGAGGGAATCTGTCATGTACTTCATGACGGAAACTGAAAAGCTTCAGGTTACTCTCAACAAAGTTAAAAAGGAAAGAAAATCTTGGAAGAACAAGTACCGCACCCTCGACGTAGAGTGTATCCAAATACAGCAACTATTAAAAGAGAAAGATGCTCTGATTGAAATTTTGGAGCAGCATGCTGTAGAGAATCAAGATGACCAAAGGAATTTGGTCACTCCTTTCACTTGGCAAAGGAATGACAACCCGACAACGGCCCAAGAGCCCCGGTCAAAGAAACGGAAGATATCAGAATCAGCACCCGGTTTCTCCTCAGAGAGGACTCGGGACCCATTAGTTTAGGTTTCTGTTTCTGCACTTTGTAATCTACTGTATTTCCATTTCTGTAATCCTTTGGAATTCAATAAAAAGGGGTTTCCCCACTGTTTGATATTTGCAATCTAATTGTCGAAGTTTATTTTAATTAAACCTAAAAACAATTAATATAATCATTGCATTCATCATTCTCACATCGCGTATTCTCCTTACCTACGAATCTCATGTTTGTGTCTCGATTCTAGAGTCACACTATCTCATTCGTATAATACTCGGGCCAATCGTCAGAAAAAGATGGATGATCTTGAGGAAGAAAACAGAGAGTTGAAAGAAGAGATCGACACTATGAGAGAGGATATGAGAAAGCTTCGTAACGACATGCAAGCCATGGCAGAAGCTCAGCTACAAAGAACTGTGATCTCAGAGATCACCTCAACGCCTTGAGACTTGCAACCATGGACGGAGAGGAATTTGCCTACCCCACGAATGTTGATGTAGTCAAGAAATACTTCGCCTAAACTAAAAAAAAACGTCTCGGTGGATTGAAAACCCGAAAGGGCGGTCTAGGCAAAAGTTAGAGACATGAAAAAAAAGAATCATCCCGATGGGTTGGAAATCTCATAGTACAATCCAGGCAAAAGGTAGGGATAATGGCAAGTAACTATGTTCAACAGAGGCAAGTCCCTCAGCAGTAGTTACATCATCTATCAGAGGAAATCTCCAGTCAACGGTCATCTTCGACAGAAGCTCAGGATTCCCCGAATTCAAAGTTGGTAGAAGGATAGTGGTCGTTATGTTTCAACGTAGCCCTTTTCCCGGTAAATTATCATTTTCTAACTTTGTATATACTCATTGGAATCACGCGTTTGGCTGATCTCCATCGTATCAATAAAATTTGAGCCTTTGTGCTTTTGTTTGTAATTCTTATTTGTTTTAGCTTTACAGAACGACGTTGTTTAAACTTAATCAGCGATTCTTGAAATAAAACAAAATTAAATTTACTTGTTAAAACTTTTTCTGCTTTTAAAATAAAGATGGCAATTTCTTTTGACTGTTGAACATCAGAAGAACGTTGATCGCTTCTCCCGAAGTAAGCGAACTTCAAAGTGCAGAATCAAAGTACTCCTTCTAAGCCAGTATGCCTGAATGAAGGGATCAACTGTGTCAGAGACCTTGTTTCGTCTGACATCCTCGGCCGAGTTCTCATCTCTTAAGCCCGATCAACATAGCTCCCAACTGGACTATCTCTCCTAAGCAAGGTGGAATTGCTATTTTGAATCAACGGTACTTCTTCGCCCCGCGATGGCCGAGTATCCAATTGTGTTCATCCATTAGTCTGTATGTCGCGTCTGTTTTGTCAGCATATACATACATACTTCATGCATTTTATTTGCGTTCGCATTTCGTATTGCATCACTATCACTTGAGTCGGTCTTGTCCCCTAGTGATAAACAGTTTTCTCAATCGAGTTTGTCAGTTCTTTCCTCGTCAGGAAGTGTTGCGTCTGCACAATCTCGCCACCAGTGTATCTTTAGATCAGAGTCGGCACTTGGCCACTTTGATAACTTGAACCTCTGAAAAGCCAGAGAAAACTCTCAATAAACATCATTCTTCGCCATTGAAGATGATATCCTTGCTTTCCCGAATTAAGGAAAATCCACAGAGAAAGCCTCGTGATCAGAGATTCGGCAGCATGCCAGTTTTGCTCCGAAAGGACCGCTGATGAAAAGGTCATCGGCCCCACAAAATTGGACCCCATCATATGGCGTTTCTCCGGGAAGATCCCGAGAAAAGTATGATGAAAGATCCCAAATGAAAACAGTCTCTCAAGAGAATCGTTTTCCCCAGTAGAAACAAATGGCGTCTCCAACAGAGAAGTTTGTACACCTCTACAACTCAGACGAATGGGTTCCCCAGCAAGTCTGACATCAAAACTTTTTCCACTCAAATGGCATCTCCCCAGGAAAATTCGGCGAGAAGTTTGAGGAAAGCCGCTATGAATAGTGTCCCTTGTCAAGAAAGTTTGTTGACAAAAGAAACTAAGACCAGTTCTTGGTAGGAAACCAGGATCGAGGGGAAGTTTAAATCAGAAACTAAGACCAGTTCTTGGTAGGAAACCAGGATCGAGGGGAAGTTTAAATCAGAAACTAAGACTAGTTCCTTGGTAGGAAACCAGGATCGAGGGGAAGTTTATTTCAAAAGAGACTGAGACCAGTTCTTGGTAGGAGACCAGGATCGAGGGGAAGTTTACCTTTTCTAAGCATAATTTCTTAGCTAAAGAAGATGAATGCGTAAGCTACCATTCATAACCACCATCAAAATTTCGGGTATTCCGATATTTAATCCTCTTGCACCCTGAATGCCCGAATCCCTTCGTCATTCATACCTTCGGGTCCAAGAAGATTAAATAGGGGCATCTGTAATACCCCAAATTTTGACCACTTAGATTTCCCATCATTGTGAAAATCATCATCACAATATGGATGAACCATCATGCTTCATTAGCCTCCCCAAAGATGGGTGAGCATCCACTATAATCAAAATTAGGGTTTCAAGCCCTCTCTGAGTGCTTAGACAAAGGATCAATCAAGAAATGACATGATCTTCAACTTGTCTAATCTCTCAAACATCCACAATGGATCAAAAAGGACTCCCACTTCAAGGATTAAGCACAAGGCTGCTCCCTTCTAGGTGGATCAAGTCTCAAGATCGACAGTGTCACCAAATTAGGGTTTTGGTCGACCAGGGTCTCCAGATGGAAATTTTCATCTGGGCACAAGGCAATGATCCAAAACATAACCTAATATGCTTCATGGAACCTCATGAACCCATGCATCAAGTCAATTTTGCCTCAGGGGATGCATTCATCAAAAATCAGGAATTAGGGTTTCTTGACCTAATTCACCCCTAAGTTGACTTTTGGGACAAACCATGAGCCAAGACCTCAAGAGATGATTTGAGGGTCTCTAATACACCATATTGATCCATTTGGAACAATGGATTGATCCAAGAAGTTTGAGCAACAAGTCTCAATTTCATCTGCACCACAATTAGGGTTTCGCAAGGAAAGTCAACTGTAACTTTGACTTTTGACCAAGACATGCTCCCAAACCCTAATACATGATTGAATATACCCTATGACACCCATGGAACATGTCCATCAAGTTTGATTTAGGTCAAGGACATGATTTCCTGAAGAATTGCACAGTTTGGAATTCATCTGATAAAAAGTCAACTGTGCACAAAAGTCAACTTTGACTTTTTGAGATTTTTCACCAAAATGGATTTTTAACCCTAAAATGATGTTAATGTATGATTTGAATCATCATTCATCAAGAAAAATCAATAAAAGTGAGATAACTTGTAAAAGGGGTAACCATAAAACGTAGAAATTTTTCTAAGTTAAAAATAAAGTGGCAAAGGTACCAACTTTGGAGGACCATAACTCCTAAACCACAAGGCCATTATTTCTCATCTAAAGATGGATTTGTAGCCCTCATTATCACCTACAAAAACTTCAACTACAAGTCATTCCAATTCATTAAGGATTTTGAGTTATGGAGTGATCAAAGTGGCTGAAAAGTGAAAATGTCACTTTTTCCAACACTTAATGAAATTTTCACTAAGTCAGATTCTGCCTCACTTTTTGCCCAATGTAGGGGGATTTTTCACTTGGAATCAAAAGAGATCAAAACCAAACTTGTTCAAACAGTTGTTGTATCATGTAAGAGCTTTCCAAAATGGCCAACAACATTGCCAAATTCAACCTACACCATGAGATACAACATTGCCAAGTTGCCTTGCTGAAATCTGTCAAGGCAAGGCAGAATTTGCAACTTTGGTCGATTTGCCAAAATCAGCCAAATTCAATTGCTCCAATCCACTTGGACACCTCAGAGGATTGAATCTAAAGGGGACAATCACTGAGCCAAGCCTCCAAGGTCCAAGGAACAAGGAATAACATGTTGAACCTAGAGTTGCCAAAATAGGGACAAGACTTCAAATTTGGAATGAGGCATTCAATGGAACCATCAAGGTGGCATGGACTGAGCCATTCTCATCTGAAATCAGTCAAGACTTATCCAAGACCAAGGGGACCAAAGCTCTGTGCCCTAACCTCTAGTCAATGGCAAGAGGAGACTTGGATTTTCATTGGACAACATTGGCCAAACCTACTTACCAGCTGCCATGCACTATTCCTTGCAAAACAAACTTGCTCTACTATAAATAGAGCTCAATTGTGGTCAGTTTAAGTACACAAAAGCCATCTAACAGATGCTTTCCTCAAAATCTCTTTCTCTTGGCAAAAATGCCTTTCTTAGCAAGGTAGCTATCGGGTTTTGAGTTTGAGAGCAATTCTGCACAAACCAATCACTCACACACCTCACATACATCACATATGAGCTGATCAAACACTCACATAACTTCTGAAAAATCAAAATCTCAAAATCACTTGCCATCCACACAAGTTTGAAGTGAAGTTGCAGCTGAGATGCCATAAACTGATCCAGTCCATTTCAATTCAATCCAAGTGTTCAAACACACTCCATATGCTGTAGGGAAGCTGTTCAGATCATCACCACTCATCTGTAACACCTCCAAATCAAAAATCACTCTGAACTTGCTGTCACGGCTTGGAGGTAAGCACATACTTGGTCATCTCTCAATCTATGCATATTTCCTCGCACAATAATTTGGCCATATGTTCATAATCATGCATGGAATGTTTTCCCTCAATTAATTGCATTGTTTGAATCGTGTATCAAAAATCCTAGCCTTCATGCAGAAATTAGGGTTCTTGAGGTTTCTTCGTGATTTCTTGTTGTATGTTTAATTTAAATGAAATTAAAGTACATAGACATGATCGTGAGGTTGAGACGAGCATAATGATAAGTGGATTGCATGATATGATTACGTATTCATGGAGATTGGATAGAAAACGCAAATCTGAGAAACCAAGAACACGCGCGTGTTCTTTAGCTTGTTCTTGGCGCCTTTTTTTTCAAATTCAAATATTTGAATTTTGTGATTTTGTTTAATTGATTCAAAAATTAATTTCTCTCTGAGTTTTAATGATTTTGAGTTGATTCTTTTTTTAATAATTCACAAAAATGTTAAAATATTTTATTTTATAAAAAAATCCCAAAAATATTATTTATTTCATATAATTGATATTTTTGTAAAGAATTAATATTTTGATTGTTTTTGGCATTTTAAATATTTTTTCTACATTGATTTTGCAACTTTTAATGCTTTCTAATTATTTTGTAGGTCAATACTTAATTTTTGAAGCATTAATCCAAGATCACAATTGGTTTTCCATGTGTTAAACAATTTTTGATCATTTTAATTGAATTTTTATTCAATTAAATATATTTTGAAAACAAATTAGGGTTTTGGATTAATTCAACCCTCATTTCTTTTTCTTTAAAACACTATGGGCCTCTTGAGAGCGTGTAAGACTCATCCCCCCTTGTACAAACACTTTTTGGGCCTCACTCATTGTATAAGTCCCTCTGTACAAGTAAACGGCGCGATCGTCGCCCGTTTAAAAATAAAAATCATCTGGGCCTCTCCTTGAGCTATAAGACCCATTCAAAACACTTTGGGCCTCTATTAGAGTGTAAGACCCAATTCCCCTTTTAACCAAAAACATTTTGGGCCTCACTTATTGTATAAGTCCCTCTGCGTTAAAAGAAAACCTCGGCGCGATCGCCATTTTTAAACGAAAAATCATTTGGGCCTACCCTCGTGTTATAAGCCCCTCTCTTTTCTTTAAACCTTTTTTGGGCCTCTTGAGAGAGTGTAAGACCCATCCCTTTGTACAGAAAACCTTTTTGGGCCCCAGTCACTTGTATAAGTCCCTCTGTACAAATTCAACAGTACGCTCATTGATAAAACCCTGGGCCTCTCCTTGAGCTGTAAGCCCCAAACCTTTCTTTTTCAAAGCACTTTCTCCTTTGATTTTGAATATACTGTTATTTTCAATCTTTCTTTGTTGAACAACTAACCAAACAGCATGGCAGCACTACAACCGAGTAAGTGGTTATCGCTTTCATTTACTGCTTTCATATTATAAACTGTATTGTGGGGCTGCTCACTGTAAGTCTCCTTTCATAAACTCATATCTACTGTGTAATAATAGTATAGATATTTCGAGTTTCCCCGGCAACTACGTCTAGAACTAGGTGAAGCCGTTTCACTTATTCGTAGAAATAGACGCCTAGATCCCCAATAGGAGCACCAGATACAGTCTTCTCTTCGGCTGTCCTCCTTAGGAATCGTCAAGAAGCTCTACTCCCCAAGATGAATGTATTCTCCGTGAATGACATCTTTGAGTTTCTTCCCAATTCTCGAACTTTCCTGACTTGATCTATTCCTTGTGGATAGCTTGCCTTGAATGTCTCGGGGTTTGGGTACCCACTACGGTCATAATCTTGGACCTTAACTAAGGAACCCTCTTTAAAAGTTAAAAGTCGCTGGATAGTAAACCTCGCACCTTTACCAGTGGTTTTCATCTTTAAAAAGAGTTATCTCTCCTAATGGAAAGGAGATGATAGACCCACGGGCTTCTTAAAAGCATCGGCCTCCTCTTGGGCATTATTCAAGGACCCTACGGCTTCTTAGAAGTATTCACAGCCTCCTCTTAGGCTTCGTATAATGATCTCTTCCTCCGGGAATGATAGCCTCCTCTTGGGCTTCATACAAGGACCCGTCGGCTTCTTAAAAGTTCCCAGCCTCCTCTTGGGCTTCGTACAAATTGTCCCGACGACCTCCTAGAGGTATAGGAACAGAACCTAGTCATCCTCATAGAACAGTCCTTTCATAGAGTCTACTACTGTTTCTCGAAGCATAGTACAAAAGATAAAACTCTAGACACGGACAGTCTAACTTCCTTGAGTTTCAAAGACATTCTCAAGCACCCTTCGTTAAATAGGAAGGAAACCCACAGACTCAGATAGTCTCGATACCCTTTGGATCTCCCGTTTCCTCAAAGAGAAGGAAATATCCCTGATCCTCAAATTAAATCCCTGTGTACAGTGTTACTCATATAAGAACTGATTTTCTCTTTTAAATCAGTATATTGGATCTGTCACTCAACTGAAACAGTTACAATAGCCTCCATCTCGGGCTTCGTACGAGATACCAAAATTCTCCCCAGTGGAGTCAAAACAACCTTTTCGCCTCTCTCTCGGGCTTTGTACGAGATACAAAAACACTCTCTTACTGAGTATAAAAGATTCTCCAACTGAGTCAACTCTTTGCTAGCCTCCTCTTAGGCTTTGTATAAAGATATGCCCCACTGGGTCAAAAACTTTTAGCCTCTCTCTCGGGCTTTGTACGAGACACAAAATAGCCTCCTCTTAGGCTTTGTATAATGATTTTCCTAGCGGAAATTAGCCTCCTCTTAGGCTTTGTATAAGAAAACCACTAGTTAATCCAATTAACCTTTTAGCATCAAAGCTGTGCCTCGTTCGCAGTACACAAACATCAACAACTCCTTTCCCTTCATCTAATCGCTGTAAGCGGCAAGCCTCTGGATCATCTACATCCATGCCACTGTCCCTCTTTTAGCATGATAAATTCCTAAGGAAAGATGACATTGCTCTACACTGAGTTAAAGTCTTCTCCTTCAGGTTAAAACCCTTTCTTCGGAAATTATGGCATTGCTCGGATCCGCGTATCCCAGTTAAAGTAATTCCCCTTCCCACTCTTTAGAGATGACAAATTCTTTTTAAAGTAGAGGTCTTTCAGCTTCACGTCTTGGGCTTTGAACAAGACACAAATAGACCCTTCAGCTTCACGTCTTGGGCTTTGAACAAGACACAAATAGACCTTTTAGCTTCACCTCTTGGGCTTTGAACAAGATACAAATCACCTTTCGCTTCATGTATTGGGCTTTGAACAAGACACCAAAACACCAATTTCCTCCCATAGAATAGGAGGAACTACGAACGCTCTGATTTCCCTGTTTCGGTAAACGGGAATACATAGGCATAAGATCGAAAGAAAAGATCTTAGCGAGCGCAATCAACAAAAAACCCAAATCCCATATCTTCGTCAATCAAAAGCAGTAATTCAAAAGCACCAGTCCTAACATCCTAATCCTTGTTCCCCGCTAGAAAGTCCTAGAAAGAAAGAAAACTGTATTGGCGAAAATACAAATAACCAGTACAAAGGCCCCCCACATTGATAGCATCCGTAACCTAACAGACCGCTGTTTAAACTCAATATGCAAGTAGGGTTAATTGGAGACATCTATTTCCCTTCCTTAGTCAGCTCACAATAGGATAAAAAATGAATCGACCTGTAGTTTAAGCTCAAACCGCAGAGAGCGACCAGCGCTTAAGAACCGCGTCCAAAATCGCTCGCTACACTATGAACAAGATACAAATAAACTTTTCAGCTTCACATCTTGGGCTTTGAACAAGATACAAACAACCTTTCGCTTCACGTCTTGGGCTTTGAACAAGACACCAAAAACCCCATTTCCTCCCATAGAATAGGAGGAACTACGAACGCTCTGATTTCCCTATTTCGGTAAACGGGAATACGTAGGCATAAGATCGAAAGAAAAGATCTTAGCGAGCACACTAAACAGAAACCCAAAATCCCATACTTTCACACATTAATCAAAAAACGTCTGTCCTAACATCTCAAAACACCCCTTTTTAACAAAATAACCTGATGAAATCCCCGAATCTTTGTAGCATATGTAAACCAACAGTTTTGACTGTTTAACCTCAGTATGCAAGCAGGGTTAGTTGGAGACATCTATTTCCCTTCCTTCATCATCTTCAATAGGATAAAAAATGAATCGAGCTGTAGTACTAGAGCGATCGTGCTTCGCAACCACATCCATAAATCACTCGCTACACTAACCCCAACAGTTGTTCCAACTCGGGAACCTCAAAAGTGTATGGCCATGTTCTTCCAGCATCCATTTCTACAAAGTCTGCATAACAATATTAGTTTTTCGATAGTTTAGCGAAAGAATGCTGGATGCAAATGCAAAGTTTTATGGAATTCAGACACTTGTGAAATACCAAGGGATACCAAAAAGTCTCATTCTCATTAATAAAAAGTGAATTACAAGAGAGTCAATACACTTTCAAAAGTCCTAAACATAAGGCTAAATAAAAGCTAAAAGACCTAAGGAGATTCTCCTTGGAGCCTCATGTTGAGCCTCTTAATTTCCTTCTCCATCCGAGCCTTTTCCTTGACGAGCTTGTCGACGATCAACTTCCATGGAGTAGATTGAGTATCAGAGGTGCTTGATTCTTCATGGGTCTTCCTCTTCTTGCATGAAAGAAGCTCTTCACTCTTGGCTTGTAGTTGCTTTTGAAGTTCTAAGTTCTCCTCAACAACCACTTGATATTTGTGCCTCCAAGCTTCTCCTGTTTGTTGGGCTTGATTTCATGAAATCTTCAACTCTTCCTCCTTTGACATGAAATACAGAACGGGCTCTTCCTTCAAATTAATTGGCTCTTGTCTAGAATAAGGCATCTTCAACTCAATAGCTCTTCTTAGGACCCATTGGAGATATGGTTCCAAGGATACACAATTAGGTTTTCCCATAGCACTCCTTCCCTTCTTGTGTCTGCTACACCAAGAACTCAAGATCATTCTTTTCTGCTCTTCATTCTTGTCATATCCTTCAAAAAATATGTTCTCCAAATGAATATTAAGAGGCTTATCTTTTTTAGGGTACCCCAATTGTCAACGAGCCAACACAGGGTTGTAGCTGATTCCTCCTTTGGTACCAAGAAGAGCTACATTGCCAAAGTTTCCATAACTATCTGTGATCAATATTCCATTGTACACATGATTATACCAATCAATATTGGAATGAGAAAGAGCCATGATCTTCTTAGACCACCATCCCTTCTTAGGGTCCCAAAAAGCATTTTCCTTCGGTAGATGCGAAATAAACCATCTATACAACACAAGAGTACAACAAGTAAGCTGACCTTCATCATGGGCATTCCTCAAATGGACTGAATGGTAAGCATCGGCTAGCAGGGTTGGTACAGGATTTTTCTTCAAAAAGATCTTTATATCATTTATGTCCACAAAGTTGTCAATATTTGGGAACAAAAAGAGTCCATAGATGAGTAATGTAAAAATGGCTTCGAAGGCATCCTTATTCGAGTGCTTAGCATAGTACTGAGCTTTTCCGATTAAGTACTTAACAGTCAAACCAAATATTCCTCCCTTGGAAGTCATGTTGTTTTGGATATCAACTAACTCCAAGTGAGTCTTCTTAGCAATTTCTTCTTCTTTGGGGTTCCTCTCAAAGATAGGAAAAGGAGACTCGTCCTTAATAGGCAAACCAACTATCTGAGAATACTCTTCAAGGGTAGGCAAGAGTTGATAATCAGGGAAAGTAAAGCAATGGTACTTTGGGTCATAGAACTGAAGCAAAGTAGAGAGGAGTCCTTCATCAACTTTCTTATTCAACAAGATCCACAGCTTCCCATATCGGTCTTTGAATTCTTCAGGGCCTGTCAGTAAATCTCCCAATCTTCTTAGGTCATCCAATTTAGGACTCTTGAAAGTGTATTTCACGGTATTCCTTCTCACACTGTCCATGATATCCCTATGATATTCACAAAAGGAGGTATGAGTTCCATGAAACTGACATGAAATGAATGCTTATGATGTTATGAATACAAAGCAAGCACAAAGATGCACACATATTCACAAATGTACAATCACACACAAAAGGCTTAGGTTAAGGTCATGAGCATGGAGCCATGGTTCATCCTGCCCAATTGGTATGTACTATTGGTTCATCAAGTGTAGAACAAGGTTCTAAGAAGTCCTCGGAGTCAACAACCCATCTTTCGGATATTATCGATTTCCCGAATGACTCGGTAGTCAATAATATTCTCAAGAGAATCTCGTCTGAGTGTAGTATCGCATAGCAACCAATTCGGGAATAGACTCCCTCATTAGTCCTCGCACTACATCCTAAAAAGGCCAAGTGAGTTTAGAGGTAACTACGGTTCTCAATATCAAGGGCACCTAGGTCGAGAGTAGCATGTTTTCACGAATAGACTCGTTCAACATGACTAGACTCTCAAGAGGGCCTCAACTGAGTGATGGTGTCTCAAGTTAACTTTTTCGGGAATCGACTCCCTCAAAGCCTCCTTGAATATACCATCATCCTATAATAAGTGCACTCAAGTCTGGGTTAGGACTTATCTCACCACTCAAAAGTAACACCCTTCCAAACAGAAGAATCCAACAGAACATGTATACAGATATACAGATATATACAAATATACAGGTAAAAAAACACACAAGCACAGACAAGGTGGGCTTAACCCTCAAAAGTTGTATCCCCAGTGAAGTCGCCATTTCTGTTGCGGTGAGAATCGGATAACAAGCTATTAATTACCTTGCATCACAAAACTTTGAAATTCACCACCGAGCTTTGATTTATCCAAAGGAAAGGGTAAAGAACGAAAAAACCTTTTGCGCCATGTTAAGACAAAGCTAAGAGATCGGGGGTTCAGGGATTGGGAAGGTATTAGCACCCTAAGTATCTGTAGTACTCTACAGGAGCCTCTTGTTTGTATGCGTGCTATGCTATGTTTGCTTGCTAAGGAAATCTGCTAAGGTTAAGGTAAGGACCTAAAATTCTAAAGGTAAGGACCTATGGGGTATATACTAAGTTTGCTTGCCGAGACGTCGCATCTTGTGCCTACGTATCCTGATTAAAGAATCAGAGCAACTGTAGTTCACCTAACTAAGGGTGGATTGAGGAATCATTGACTAGGGCCAAAGTTCCAAGGGGAATGAGTATGAGCTCATATAGAGTTAAAGAACTCTCTAAGTCTAAGTTGTAAGGGTAAGTGAATACTCATGATGATGAGAATCACCTAGAGTTGAAGAACTCTAACTTAATTCTAAGTTTGAAGATAAATGGCTCTAAGGAGGCCAAAGGGGAAGGAACATCATAATGATGATGCTCACATAGGGTTGAGGAACTCTGGGTAAAACCTAAGTCATGAGGTAAGTGGCTCTAAGGAGGCCAAAGAGAGAAGTGAGCAACTATGAGGATAGTGCTCACAAGAGGGGAACCTGATGAGGCTAAAGGGAGAAAAGGCTCTAAAAAGGCCAAGGGTGAATCATTATGAGGATAGAGAATGACTCTAAGGAGGCCAAAATGGTATATGAGCTATCTATGACTTAAAAGTCAATAGAGAGTCTTTCCTTTAGAAGGAGGGGAATGATGAGGGTTAAGGAGGAGAGCTAAAGAGCTTGCCTCACTTGGGGGAAGGCTTAACTGAGTTTAAGATAATAAACATCATAAATAAGATGGACATATGGGTATGGTGATAACCAAAATACTTCATGGGAATATGTGGAAATGTTTTAACAAACATGAGTGGTATAGGTGAACAAAAGAATGTGGCAACATCTTAAAGTTCAAGTAATCAGAAATGATAATCCAAGGCATACAAGCATTTAAAAATGGTTCAAAAAATGGCATTCAAGTTTCAAATCATAAACATGTCATATATTTGATCAAACAGACTCATGTTACAAGGCAAATGATCTAAAGATCTCATGGTATTTCAAAGGACATTTTCATTTAAAAACACAACAAACATCAAGGAATTAAAGTGAAACAAAACATACAATGTCATAACATCATACAAGGTTTGAACAACATACATTAGGTCCCATTTGACCAATATAAACAAGGAAACATGGCCAAGAAATCAAGATGTTCTTATGAAAACCCTAAAAAAAGGCCTTTCACTTCCAACATTAATAAATGTTTAAAAAATAATTATTTTTACCAATTTCTTTCCATAATCAGAAAATAGACATGTTAAGGAACATTTTGCAAAAAGAATGGATCAAAAAGAGTGAAAAATGAGCAAGTTATGAATGTTTGAAAACAAAGTACAAACCATAAAAATAACAAGAACAAGTGATAAAAAGAAATGGAAATGTCTCGCATGGGACTTGAACCCACGCCATAGGGCTCCCAGCACAAAACCCTTACCAACTGGGCTACGCGCACAATGTGAATACTTGAGGCAAACATAAAATAATATAATAAGGCAAGCTTCTCAGGTTGGAAAAAATAAAAAGGAAAAGGTCTGGGGAGAGGGGGATTCGAACCCCAGACCCTTCGCTTGCCAATACCCACAACCTCCTCCATGGACCAGCGGTGCTACGCTCTCATCCAAACATTATATGATACTAATTCTTTTTATTTTAAAACAACCATTACATGGCCACCTCAGCGCCACATGGGACAGACTGGGGGCCACCACTTCTTCTTCCTCGTTCTCAATCTCCTCTCTCTCGAACCCTAAACATGCAACCATGGCCAAAATTTCCAGCCCACGGATCTCTCTCATTTCTCCACCAAATCAAGTGAAACAAAAAACAAAGGTGGAGTAAAAACTCCCAGGATTCTAAATATATCATTTGTTCAACCTAACAACCAGTGTATAATACGTAACAAGCATCTCAACAGTGCAACAGCTTAAAATTTCAACAAGTTACATCGTGCAACTTTCAGCCAAACATGGTAACCTTTTGTTCAGAATCACAAAGCAAACAACACACTACATTTTTACATTCAAATAGTAACAGCAATATGCATGAATATGTCAGTTTCAGAGATAGAAACCCTACCTCTTGGAGAAAGTCCAAGGCCTCTTCTATTGCACTTGTAAATAAGAAACACCACCTTTTGGGAGCTGGTTGGACCTTGGAGAGAAGATGCAGATGCTTGGAAGCTTTGGAAAATGCTTGGAATATGGAACCCGATCCTTTATGCAAGTTGAAGTTCAAAAATGGCAGACGATGATGGAAGTGTTACAGTTAGGGTTTGAATGTTTGGAGCTTCTCTATTCAATGTTTAAAGAAGATTTGTGGAGTTGGAGAGGAAGTGCACGAGTGAAACAAGTGTTTGAGGAGTTCTTACAGATTTGCAAGAACAAGTGAATGAGAGAGTGGAGTGAGCAATCAGCCACTTCTTGGGGTGATTCTGGTGTGTCTTGGAGAGTATATTGAGTGTCTATTTATAAAAAATGTTGAGGGTTCAAGGCATGGCCAGAAATCAGAATTTGCCAACTTTGCCCTCTTGAGAAGCTTCCTTCGTGTGAGTTGGCTTTGCTGAGCAAGGAGTCCTCAAAGCCCTAGCCATAGGCTCTGTTGCAATGTGGACTGATTTGATTGGGTCAGAACCCAAGTTACAAGGAGAAATAGTGGACTGCCATGCCTTGTGTAAAGTTTCTCTTCCCACTTGATCCACTTGCCTTGCCTTGCATAAACTATGTTATTTTAATGTGCAACTTGATAAAATCGTGGCAGAGGTCCTAAACCAAGTTAATCTGGTCTCTAAACATCAGAAGAGTGAAAGTCTTGGTGATTAGAAGTGTAATGCATCATTATGCATAAGTTGGTGACTTGAAAATCAAGAAATGGACCTCAAACTTCTTTCAATCGAATCTCTCAGCTCACTCAATGGATTGAGGAGTTCTTGTACTTTTTGGAAAGCCCCAAATGTCCTTTAAAACTTTCATGTTCAATCCAAATTCTAAATCACAAGGGATCTTAGTGAAAAGTGGAGGTGAAGTCAGCTGGTTTTTAAGGCAAAAAGTAGTGAAACTTCACTAAGTCCTTAAATGTTTTGAACTTCCAAGCCTTGTAACTTAAAAACGGAGACTTAACTTGAGAAGGGTCCTCTAATATATTTTGAAGTTCATGATGAGAGCTTCAATTTGAGCTTTGAGTCACACAATTTGGATGTGTGGTTTGAAAGTTATGACTTTCCCAATTTTGCACAAGAAGTGAATTCTTCCTTAGAAAATTTTAAGAACAAAACCTTGCCCTTCTTGCAAGAAATCTTTCAAATGGTGGTCTCTCATGCTCTCATTCAAGGATTGAACATGTTAAGGTAGAATGTGACTTGAACACTTCATTTTGGGTCAATAAAATTAAAATCAGAGGCTTGACTTTGTCAGTCAAAACCCTAATTTCCTCAGGAATTCCACTGGATGATCTTTGAGGATCTTGCTTCTTCAGTCTCTTTAAAGGTTCATAGATGACCTCCAAAGATGTTTATGAACATATGGAACCATGTCCCAAGGCTTAGAAATATGTCTTGATCAAAATCAAAGGCAATGGCTAACTTGTCTTGACAAAACCCTAGTTTGAGGTATGGTGAGCTTGTGGCTCAAGGTACTTGTAATAGGAACCAAACACACTTGATTTCTTGTGGAGTAAGATCTCTTGGATGTAGGTAAGTTCAATTGGTTGATGAACCAATCAAACCTTGACTGATCATGACAAGTTTCTTCAATGATTCTTCAGGTTAAAACCCTAATTCCACAGCTTTGGTCTGATAGTCTCTTGTTGACTTGATTTGATCCCATGTCTTGACATCCCAAATTGGTGAACACTTGTGATAATGTATGGAGCCAAGAAGAGTCTTAGGAGACCTTGATTCATGTGAGAGCATGGCTTAGGAGACTTTGCCCTCTTTCTGGTGTAAAACCTAGTTTTCAAACAAAAGAAACAAACTTGCAAGATGAAGTGGTTAGTCAACAATGCATAGATGATTGATCCCTAAATGTAAATGCAAGATGTTATGACATCTAAGGGGTAAAATTTGGGGTACAACAGTTGCCCCTATTTGAATAGCTTTACCGGATGGCACGAGGAATGGAAATCCTCGGGGCATCAAGGTGAAAGGTATTTAAATATAGCAAACCAAAAATTTTACCCTTAGATGGAATGCAGATGCTAAGGACAGGCAACCGACGTGCAAATGCTGACATGCCATGAACTTCTAATATGATGATACGATGCCATGATAGTGCAGAGACGCAGACAAACAAGACACCAGAGATAAAGAGCAACAACCACAAGTGAGCTTTATTGGGGAGGGATGAAGGTTAGTATCCACAAGGAAGACTCAATGGGGATACAAACCGACCAACAAAAGAGACTCACTGGGGAGACTCTGAGGAAACATTGGGGATAGAAATAGATAAAGGGGGAAAATCCCACAGGTCCTCACTGGAGATAGGAGCCAGAGAGGTGTTATCCGCTGGGACAGATCCAGGGAGATGGACGACAGGTTCATAGGTGACCGGACGACACTGGGGAAATAAAACACTTTCTTACTAGGCATTAAACCAGAAAGAAGACATGATCTCTACTTGGGATCAACTTGAAACAAGAGGATATACATTCTACAGAGATTTTCTGGGAATTTCTTATATTGAAGAGTTCAAATGGGATCTTCAAGAAAAACCAGAAAAGACAGCAACAAACACAAGCTTTGCATGCGCCAAATGATGAAAATCACAAGGACTTTTAAAGAGATATTGATAATAACCGAACATCTACTGGGAACAAGATTAAGGTGCCAACAATGATTGGACTAAGAAACAAAAGGTAATTGAACACCAATATGATTTGAATAGGATACCAATTTGAGTTGGTTTGCCAGTAAAGACTGGACTTTAAGTTCATAGCAGACTTGAAGTTTTGGTTCGTAGGTGACCAAGGTTCATAGTTGACCTGATGTTTAGGTTCATAGGTGACCTGAAACAAGAAATGCCAGCAATTACTGGACTTTAGGTTCATAGGTGACCTGAAGTTTTGGTTCAGAGATGACCAAGGTTCATAGTTGACCTGATGTTTAGGTTCATAGGTTACCAAGGTTCATAGATGACTGGATATTTTGGTTCATAGGTGACCAGGGTTCATAGATGACCGGAGATTTTGGTTCATAGGTGACCGAGGTTCGTTGATGACCGGAGATTTTGGTTCATAGGTGACCAAGAAATAAGCAATGCTAGAAATTACTAGACTTTAAGTTCATAGGTGACCTGAAGTTTTGGTTCAGAGGTGACCAAGGTTCATAGTTGACCCGAGTTTAGGTATCTGATAGGTCAGTACCGGGGTTGCATAAATGAAGATTATACTTCCTGGGGAATATAGATAATGACCAAAATCTGGCACACGCGGGTGAAGTCCGGACGCAAGTTGGACACAGATCAAAGATCAGCAAATTTGAAGTAAAGGGAGGTAAAGACCCACAAGCAAAAGCAAACCAGATGCAAAGATGCAGGATGATATGGCATGATGCGAATGCTCAATGATATGCAAGAGACGATTCTAATGAGAGACGATAGACTGGGGAAAAGTGAGTGGATCGATAATGCATCCACTGCCAGGAGTCACACTGAATCCGAAGAGAACAGCCCCTCTGGGGACTGAATGAGGAATAATCTTCTTTCACTGGGGAAATAAAAGCTTCCACAAACATCTGTGAAGATACTGGGGGGAGAAATCCTTTGTATTGTGGTAGTCAGTCATTACTGACATGTCTGATCCAGGAAACATTGTCGATTTTGAACTTGTATCACTGGGGAAACATACGCCAGATGGTTTAACAGTGTTTTCGTCACAATCAAGACTTCATTGGGGAGAGCAAATGATTTCACTAAATCGTCCCTAATGCCAAAGCAAATTATATTTTCATTGTGTTTTCTCAAAATATTTTTCAAAACATTTTCCGCTTTCAAAACCGCTTTAATGAGTAAGTGAAGTTTTGCATAACAAGAAAAATAATAGAGCAATGATAAATGTCAAACAAAGAATGGTCCAAAATCTGATTTTATTAGAATGGTGACTTGCCAATGGCGAAGCTCCATGGAACATTATAATTGGAATAATGGCAATTTGGGAAAAGGTTATATCGTATTCAATGACCACTACCATCCCTAATGACTAAGAGTCCCAAAGATGAACTTTGCTACTGATGAGGGCAAATGAACTTGAACTTCTTTCATGAATCCCTTGACGTAGGTTACAACCCCGTCTGACACAGTGAAACGCCTTTGTCCCTAACTTTTGCTTGGACCGCCTTTTCAGGTTTTCAGTCCATCGGGATGCCTTTTTTTTGCCTAGGCCACCTTTTCGGGTTTTCAACCTAGCGAGCTCTTTTTTTTTCTTTTTCTTTAATCCCTAACTTTTGCCTGAGTCTCCTTTATAGGTTATGACCCACCGGGATACCCCTTTTTTTTGCCTAAGTCGCCATTTCTGGTTTTCGACTTAGCGGGCTTTTTAGGCGTAATATTTTCGTACTGAGTCAACATTCACAGGGTGTGAGAGTTGTTCACCGTCCATCGTTGTAAGGAATAAGGAACCTCCTGAGAACACAGTTTTTACCACAAACGGACCCTCATAGTTGGGCACCCATTTTCCGCGAGCATCCCTCTGAGATGGCAAGATCTTTCTGAGTACGAGTTCTCCTTCACGGAATTCACGAATACAGACCTTCTTATCAAAAGCTCTTTTCATCCTTCTCTAATACAAGTGACCATGACACATGGAAGTCAATCATTTCTCATCAATGAGGTTCAGTTGATCATATCTCTCTCGGACCCACTCTGCTTCATCAAGCTTGGTCTCCATCAGAATTCTTAACGATGGTATCTCTACTTCAATGGGGAGAACAACATCCATCCCATATACTAGAGAAAAGGGAGTTGCTTATGTCGAAGTTCGAACCGAAGTTCTGTATCCATGCAAAGCAAATGGTAACATCTCATGCCAATCCTTATAAGTCTTGACCATTTTCTGCAGGATCTTTTTGATATTTTTCTTGGCGGCCTCGACAGCTCCATTCATCTTTGGACGGTAAGGTGAGGAATTATGATACTCAATCTTGAATTTGTCACACAACTCTTTCATTATTTTGTTGTTCAGATTGGTTCCATTATCTGTTATGATTTTGTTAGGGATTCCATAACGAAAAATGATATTATTCTTGATGAAGCGAGCAACCACTTGCTTGGTCACATTGGTGTAGGAAGTATCTTTAACCCATTTCGTGAAGTAGTCAATGGCCACTAAGATGAAACGATGACCGTTGGAAGCTTTCGGCTCAATAGCCTCAATCATATCAATTCCCCACATAGAGAAAGGCCAAGGTGACGACAAAACATTCAACAATGTTGGAGGTACATGCACCTTGTCAGCATAGATCTGGCATTTGTGACATTTTCTGGCGTATTGGATACAGTCAGCTTCCATAGTCAACCAATAATAACCGGCCCTCAAGATTTTCTTAACCATGGTATGCCCACTGGCGTGAGTACCAAAGGCTCCTTCATGAATATCATGAATCAACAGGTCTGCTTCTCGTTTATCAACACATCTTAGCAAAACCATGTCGTGATTCCTTTTGTAGAGTACATCATTGCTGAGGAAAAACTTGGATGACAATCTTCGCAGAGTTTTCTTGTCAAGACTGGAAGCGTGGGTAGGATACTCTTGAGTCTTCAGATAATTCAAGATGTCGTGAAACCACGGTTTCCCATCTACCCTCCCCCCTTCAATTTACTGACAGTAGGCTGGTTCAGTCTTGCGCTCGATGCTAATGAGCGGTGCTTCATTAACAAAATTAATTGTCCACGTTGAAGCTAACATGGCTAGGGCGTCAGCTATGTGATTCTCGGAGCGAGGAACATGACGGAAAGTAATCTCGTCAAAGTATTGGATCATTTTCACAATGTAAGCGCGGTACGAGATTAATTTCTCGTCTTTAGTCTCCCATTCGCCTTTGACTTGATAGATAACTAAAGCAGAATCACCAATGGCTTCCAGGATTTTGATTCTGAGATCAATTGCAGTTTCCAAGCCTAAGATGCATGCTTCATACTCAGCAACATTGTTTGTGCATCCAAAGTCTAACCTTCCAAAACCACAGAGGGACTTATACAATGACTGAGGCCCAAAATTATTTATGTACAAGGAAGAATGGGTCTTACACTCTAATATAGGCCTAAAAATAAATAAAAAAGAGTGGGTCTTACAACTCAGAGAGAGGCCCAAATGATTCATTTGAAAAGGCGACGATCGCGCCGTGATTTTTAAAACCACAGAGGGACTTATACAATGACTGAGGCCCAAAGTTATATATGTACAAGGAAGAATGAGTCTTACACTCTAATAGAGGTTCAAAAAGTTATTTTTATACAAGAGTTGGGGCTTATAGCTCAAGGAGATGCCCAGATGAAAAACAACGATCGCACCGTTTATTTTGAAAATCGCGTCGGGACTTATACAATTACTGAGGCCCAAAATTATTTATTTACAAAGGGGTGGGTCTTACACTCTTCAAAGAGGCCCAAAAGTGTTTCAAATGAAGTTTAAAAAAATTAAAATCAAGGAAAACCCTAATTTTAATTTAAAAATATAATTTTCAAAGGAAATTAAATAAAAAATGATATAAAAATATCAAATATATTAAAAAACAAGTTGTGAACTTTGAAAAATGTTTTGAAAAATCATGTTTAATCATATGAAAGCTTGGAATTCATTTGAATTTGAAAAAATCAAGATGAAAATTTCATAAAAAATGTTTTAAAACAAATAAAATGAAATTCTTTACAAAAATTCAAACTATATTAAATAAATAATATAAATTTGACTTTTTGTAGAATAAAATATTTTAACTTTTTTATAAAATTAAAAAAAAAACCAATAAAAAAAGATTAAAATTGAGAGAGAAATTAATTTTTGAAATCAATTAAGAAAATAATCAAAAATTCAAAAATTCAAAAAATGGCGCCAACGGTCACCTTCTTCTTCCTCGTGACCGTACTATGGACAATTTGCAAAATCTCACTTTTCTCTCTGATTACTCAATGGTTTTGACTTTTGTAAACATCAATCACACTCGTTTTTGAACAAGGATTCCAATGGTGCCAATTAATTGCATTTATATTAAGTGTGGAGTGAGAAATCAAGTGATGAACACATGAACCCTAATTTCTGCAAGAACACTATGAAATCCTATACAAGATAGCTACAAAGCAATTGATTGAGGGGAAACACTCTACATAAGTGCAGAAACATGTTTGTAACTTGAAAACACATTTATTATGCATGGATCATAGAGTTTGAGAGTTCAGGCTTACCTCTTGCAAGAAGAAATCAAATTGTGTGTTGGAGGTGTTACAGATGTTGTTTGATGACTTGGAGAGCTTCAATGGACCTAATGTAAGGTGTTTGGAAGCTTGGAATGGATTGAAAGTACCTGGATCTTGTTGTGGTACCTCAACTGCAGCTTTGACAAAAAGCTTGAGCAAATGGATACTGACTTGATGATTCTGGTGTTCCAGATGTGTTTTGAGGTTATGGATCACTCATATATGATATATGTGAGGTGTTGGGATGATTGGTTTTGATGGAATTGATCCCTATTTGAAAATTCGATAGTTACTTGCTAAAGAAGCATTTTCTAGTTTTTGAAGAGTGATTTGGAGGAAAACATGTGTTGTTATGCTTTGGTGTACTCAAATTGATCAGAAAGAACCTCTATTTATAGTAGAGCAAGTTTGTTTTGGGAGCAATAGTGATTGGGGGCTGGATCACCCCATTATCCATTGGAATGTGTCATGTAGCCAAAGTCTCCTCTAGCCATTGACTTGAGTCAATCTTGCAGGCCTATGGTCTTCAGATGCTTGGATTCATTTTGACTCATTTGAGATGTTGTGGACTGATACATGCCAGCTCTATGCATCCATTCAATGCTTCATGACAAATTTGAAGTTTTTGGAAATGAACTTTGAATGCCACATGCCTAAAGGATTGGATTTTTGACTTGGTGGCCTAGTGATCAGATACTCCATCATTCATGTTGATTTTGGACATAAATGAGATGATGCAAGTGTCCAAAATTGGCTCAAGAAATTGTGGGAACTAAGTTATGTTTTCATTCCTTTGTGTAGGCAGGGTGAAAAATGCCATTTTTGGAGGCTTATAACTTCTTGCTCAAGTTGAATCATGGGAGGATCTTGTACTTTTTAGAAAGCCCCTATAACATACTTCAACTTTGATGTTTAACTTTGGTCTTGAATCATCTTAGATCATAATGAAAAATGGCCTCAAAGTTGGTGAAAATGCAAAACAGATTTTGTCAAAATTTCACTAAGTGTTGAAAAAGTGTCCATTTTCCATTTTTTGTGATTTTGATCAATCCATAACTCAAAATCCATGAGGATTTGGAATTAGGTGTAGGTGTCATTCTTGAAGTATGTAATGAGAGCTTTCATTTTAGCTTTGGATGGAAGAAAAAAGGTTACTTGGATCACAAGTTATGGTCTTGCAAAGTTGGGTAGAAATCACTTTTTTCCATTACTTAGTGAAATTTCAAGTTTCTTAAGATTGCCCCTTTTGCAAGTAACCCCACTTTTCTTGATTTTTCTTGATAGATGATGATCCAAATCATGAGTTAACGTTGTTTTTGACTTGAAGAAACCATGTTTATCAAGAAATCTCAAAAGTCAAACTTGATTTTTTGGCAAAGTTGACTTTTTGTCAGATGAATTTCAAACTTTGTGATTCTCTATGAAATCAAGTCATTGACCTAATTAAAACCTAATGGATGGATTCCATAGGTGTTTTAGAGTGTCTTGAATCATGTCCCAATGTTTGAGATCATGTTTTGGTCAAAAGTCAAAGGTAGGGTTGACTTTTTCTCAGAAACCCTAGTTGGTGGTCCAGATGAATTTACATCTTTATTTTTCTTATGAACCAAGTTCTTTGTGTCCATTTGAACTTTTAAGAGGATCAATATGAGATATTTGAGGTCTTGAAAACATTCCTTGAGGTTTTGGCTCATTCCTTGTTCCAAAAGTCAACTTAGGGGTGAATTAGGTCAAGAAACCCTAATTCCTGATTTTTGATGAATGCATCCCCTGAGGCTATTTTGAACTTATGATTGGATCCAGAGGTCCCTTTGAGCTTCTTGGATCATGTTTTGAAGTATTGGCTCATGCCCAGATGAAAATTTCTCTCTGGAGGCCTTGGTCGACCAAAACCCTAATTTGGTGACACTGATGATCTTGAGGCTTGGTCAACTTGAGATTTTTCATTTTCATGCTTGATTCTTGATATGGGAAACCTCTTGATCCTTCATGGATGTTTAAGAGGCTTGACAAGTTGAGGATCATGTCCATTCTTGATTGATCCTTTGTCTGAGTACTCTGAGAGGGCTCAAAACCCTAATTCTTGATTAGAGTGAATGTTCAACAATGTTTGAGAGGATTGATGAGGCATGAAGGTACATCCATATTATGGTGATGATTTACACAATGATGGGAAATCTTGTGGTCAAAATTTAGGGTATGACAGATGCCCCTATTTAATCTTCTTGGACCTGAAGGTGTGAATGGCGAAGACGTTCGGACATTCAAGGTAAAAGAGGATTAAATATCGGAATACCCAAAATTTTGACTGTGGTTGTGAATAGAAAATTTTTTCTCATCCATCTTCTTTTTCTAAGCAATGTTACTTAGAAAAGGGTAAAACTTCCCCCTCGATCCTGGTCTTCAGCCACGAAACTGGTCTTAGTTTCTTTTGAAATAAAATTCCCCTTGATCCTGATCTTCAGCCACGGAACTAGTCTCAGTTTCTTTTTGAGATAAACTTCCCCTCGATCCTGGTCTTCAGCTACGGAATTGGTCTCGGTTTCTTTTTGAGATAAACTTCCCCTCGTTCCTGGTCTTCAACCACGAAATTGGTCTCAGTTTCTTTTTGAGATAAACTTCCCCTTGATCCTGGTCTTCAGCCACGAAACTGGTCTCAGTTTTTTGAAATAAACCTCCCCCTGATCCTGGACTTCTGCCATGGAACTGGTCTTAGTTTCTTCTTGTGAAGTTCATCTTTTGATAAGGAATGCTGTCTGTGATGGCCTTTACCAAACTTCTCGCCTGGGAGATGCCATTTGATGAAAAACAATTTGATGTCAGACTTATCGGGGAAACCCATTGGTCTGAACTGTAGAGGTGGGCAAACTTCTCTGTTAGAGATGCCATTTGCTTGGAGATGTTACATCATACTTCCCTTCGAGACCTTTTCAGAGAGACACTATGCAATGTAACTCAATTTTGAGGTGCTGATGACTTCATTGACAACAAATTTCTTGGGGAGAAACAGCCGTATTGCCAAGAGTCTTTTACCGAGAAGCTTTCTCTGGGGATTTTTCCTTAATCCGAGAAAGTTAAATATCATTTTCAATGGCGAAAAATGTATTCCAAAGGTGTATAACGAAATGTCTTCTTGCCTTTTAGAGGTTCAAGTTATCAAAGTGATCGAGGACCGATTTCAATCCAGGGATATACCGGAGAGAGAATGTTTAGACCAAACATTTCTTGATGAGGAAAGAAATTCAACTAGAATTTTGTCCTATCGGACGTGGTAAGGAAGATTGACAACTCTATCGGAGAGAGGATGCTTATCACTTGGGGATGAGCATGACCAAAGTGATATTAATACAACATGAACATGAATATGAATCAATTATGCATGATGTATGAGATGCTGATGCTGACAAAACAGACACGACATACAGACTGGTATTGCTTAACTGGATACTCGGCCACTTTGGGAGATGGGGGTACAAACCTGTTAGGGATAGCAATCCGTTCTTGTTTTTCAAAGGGTAGATCATACTGGGGAGAAAAACCAGTCATTGGTTCTCAGGGGTAAGAACTTTACCGGGGATGTCAAATGGGACATTCTATCTAAAGTCCCCGATCCTTCATTCAGAGTGTACTCATCAAAAGGAGCATTTCGATTATGCATTTTGAAGTTTGACCACTACCGAAGAAGTAGTCGATATTCCTTTTTGTGTTCATTAATCAAAAAGAAATTTCCATCTTTGTTTTAAAAGCAGAAGTAAATTTGAAAACAAAAGTAAGTCCATTTTTTTGTTTCAAGAATGTTAATCAAATAAACATGTCATTGTGCAAAGCAGAATGAACAATAATTACAAACAAAAGGCATAAAGGCTCAAATTTTTATCAATGGTAATCAGCCGAGCGCATGATCCCATAGAGCATTACAAAGTTTAGAAAATGGTAATTTATAGGAAAAAGGGACTACATTGAAACATAACGACTGTTATCCTTTTACCAACTTTGAATTCTGGACATTCTGAGCTTTTGTCGAAGGTGACCTTGACTGAAGTTTTCCTGAGGGATGACGTTACTACTGAGGAGTCAATCTTGTCGGACGTAGTTACTTTCCATGTATCCCTAACCTTTGCCTAGATTGCCCTCTCGGGTTTTCAATCCATCGGGATGATTTTCACTTATGTCTCTAATTTTTTCTTGGACCGCCCTTTCGGGTTTTCAATCCACCAAGACGTTTTTTTTATTTAGGCGAAGTATTTCTTGACTACATCAACATTCGTGGGGTAGGTAAACTCTTCTCCATCCATGGTTACGAGTCTCAAGGCACCGCCGGAGAAAGCTTTCTTAAGTACATAAGGGCCATCCTAATTCGGAGTCCATTTGCCCCTGGAATTAGTGAGAAATGATTGTATCTTCTTGAGCATGAGGTCTCCTTCTCTGAAGACACGGGGTCAGACCTTTTTGTCAAAGGCCTTCTTCATCCTTTGTTGATATAACTGACCATGGCATAAAGCCATCATTCTTTTCTCTTCGATCAGATTCAATTCATCGTATCTACTCTGACACCATTCAGCTTCTGCTAGCTTGGCTTCCATTAATACTCTCATTGACTGGATCTCTACTTCTATGGGGAGAACTGCTTCCATGCCATATACTAGAGAGAAAGGGGTTTCCCCTGTTGAAGTATGGATAGATGTGCGATAACCGTGAAGAGCAAAGGGTAGCATCTCATGCCAATCTTTGTAGGTTACAACCATCTTCTGAATGATCTTCTTGATATTTTTGTTAGCTGCTTCTACTGCTCCATTCATTTTAGGTCGGTAGGGAGACGAGTTATGGTGTTCTATTTTGAATTCAGCACACAACTCTTTCATCATCTTGTTGTTCAGGTTCAATCCATTATCCGTAATGATCCGGCTTGGAACACCATAACGGCAGATGAGATTGTTCTTGATAAATTGGACCACCACTTGTCGGGTCACATTGGTGTATGATACCGCTTCGACCCACTTGGTGAAGTAATCAATGGCTACCAGGATGAACCGATGTCCATTCGAAGGTTTGGGTTCAATCATGCCAATCATGTCGATTCCTCATATAGAAAAAGGCCATGCAGAAGAAAGAACTTTGAGATGCATTGGCGGTACATGGATTTTATCGGTGTATATTTGACACTTGTGACACTTTCTCATGTACTTGTAGCAATCGGACTCCATTGTCGGCCAATAATATCCTGCTCTCAGAATTTTTCTTACCATTGTGTGTCCGTTGGCATGAGTGCCGAATGAGCCTTCATGAATCTCTTTCATTAACATGTTTGCTTCAGTTCTGTCTACGCATCTGAGCAAAACCATGTCAAAGTTTCTCTTGTAGAGTGTGTCACTGTTCAGGAAGAAGTTGCCAGCTAGTCTTTTGAGAGTCTTCCTGTCTTTTCTTGATGCCCCAGGCGGGTATTCTTGTCTTTGAAGGAAGCATTTGATATCATGATACCATGGTTTGTCATCTATGATTGCTTCAATTGCAAAGATGTAAGCAGGCCTTTCTAGGGGCATTATGTCGATCTTAGGTACGTCGTTCCATCGACTCCCACTAATCATGGAGGATAGGGTGGCTAATGCATCAGCTATGTGATTTTCTTCACGAGGGATATGATGAAACTCGATTCTGTTGAAGAATGGTAACAACCTTCTCGAGTAGTCTTTGTAAGGAATCAATCCTGATTGATATGTATTTCACTCTCCTTTGATCTGATTTATAACCAGGGCCGAGTCTCTATACACATCCAAATTATTTATCCTTAGGTCAGTAGCTTCTTCGAGACCTATGATACAAGCTTCGTATTCGGCCTCATTGTTTGTGCATTTTAACGTCAATCTAGCAGTGAAAGGAATATGGGTACCCTAAGGTGTTATGATGATTTCCCCAATTCCGTTTCCATAAGCATTGACGGCTCCATCGAATATTAGTCCCCATTGGGATCCTTTTTCTGGCCCTTTGTTGGGTAGCGGTTCATCACAATCTTTCATCTTTAGGTACATCGTCTAGGAAGTAAAATTTGACTGATTCGTGATCGTCAATCGGCTGATGAGCCAAATGATCGGCTAAAACACTTCCTTTGACAGCTTTCTGAGTATGGTACTCGATGTCGTATTCCGTTAACAACATCTGCCAATGGGCAATCCTTCCCGTTAAAGCAGGCTTTTCAAAGACGTACTTGATCGGATCCATTTCGGAGATTAACTAAGTAGTGTGACAAATCATGTACTGGGGGAGACGCTTAGCTGCCCAAGCCAGAGCGAAACAAATTTTCTCGAGCATAGTGTATATGTAGCGCGATTTTTATGGTCCTGAGTCACGATCACTTAGGTACTACAGTTTGATTCATTTTTTATCCTATTGAGATGATTAAGGAAGGGAAATTGATGTCTCCAATTAACCTTGCTCGTAAACTGAGTTTAAACAGTCAAAACTGTTGGTTTACAGATGCTATCAAAATATGGGCCCCTCTTCGGTTATTTTGTTAAGATTAGAATATATGGACTATCTGTGAGGTTTTTGGTAAGATGTTAAGACTTGGTGCTTTTCGATTGATGTATGAAGGTATGATATTTTGGGTTTTTGATTAGTATGCTCGCTAAGATTTTACAATCTTATGCCTACGTATTCCCGTTCAGAGAAATCAGAGCGATCGTAATTCCTCCTATTCTATGGGAGGAAAAAGGTTGTTTTGGTGTCTTGTTCAAAGCCCAAGGCATGAAGCTAAAGGTGATTTGTATCTTGTTCAAAGCCCAAGATGTGAAGCTAAAGGTGATTTGTATCTTGTTCAAAGACCAAGATGTGAAGCTAAAGGTTTTGGCTTGAGAGAGAATTTGTCATCTCTAAAGAGGAGTTGTTAATGTTTGTATGCTGTGAGCAAGGCACAAATTTGATGCTAAAAGGTTGATTTACTCAACTGGGTTTTCTTTATACAAAGCCTAAGAGGAGGCTATTGACCCAACAAGAGGGTGTTTTTTATTTGTTGTCTCGTACGAAGCCCGAGATAGAGGCTAAAAGGGTTGACTCAACAAGGGAATCTTTTATACTCAACAAGAGAGTGTTTTGTAGGTGTCTTGTATGAAGCCCAAGATGGAGGCTAAAGAGGTGACTCAACAAGAGAGTCTTTTATACTCAACAAGAGAGTGATTTGTATCTCGTACGAAGCCCGAGATGGAGGCTAAAGATTTGTGACCCAACAAGAGGGTCTTTTATACTCAACAAGAGAGTGTTTTGTATCTCGTATGAAGCCTGAGATTGAGGCTGAAAGTGTTAGCTCTGCTGGAGAGAATCATTGTACAAAGCCCAAGAGGAGGTTACGTTTGTTGGTGACTGTTTGAGTTTAGTGATAGGTCCAGTATGTTGGATAAAAGAGAAAATCAGTTCTTATAAAGGGACTGATTAAAGGTAAGGCTGTGCTTTGGTATTGATCAGAGTATCAGGGTTATTCCTTGGGAAATCCAAAAGGGATTGTGACTGTCCAAGTCTACTGGTGTTTTGAGAAGTCGATTCTCAGATAAGCGAATGATCTTTGTATGATGCCCAAGAGAAGGCTGGTATGTTAAGGGATGAAGGTCAACCCATTAACTGGTCTGACACCTGACTCAGAAAGACAGCTCTAGCAAATTGATGACTAGGTTCTGTTCCTATACCTGTAGAGGTCTCTGGGTCCTTGTACTAAGCCTAAGAGAAGGCATGAGAGCTTGTAAGAAGCCGACGGGTCCTTGTACAACGCCCAAGAGGAGGCGGGGATGCTTTTAGGAAGCCTGTGGGTCCCCAAACCCAGAGAAGGTCAAGACATGCCATTCACCGAGAATAGATCAAGCCAGGAAAGTTCGAGAATTTGGAAGAAACTCAAGAGATGCCATTCACGGAGAAAAGATCATCTCTGGGGAGTTAGAGTTTCTTTGACAATTTCTAAGGGTGACAGTCTGAGAAAGGGTTCACAAGGAATGCTGCCTTTCACGTCTCCATATTATTTAATCCCAAGAGGAGGGAAGACTGTATCTGGTAATCCGATGGGGATCTAGTTTTGTTTGTATTTAAGAGTGACCAACAGGGCTTTACCTAGTGCTAGACGTAGTTGCCGGGGAAAACTCTAAATAACTATACTAGTATTACACAGTTGATATTTGACAAGTATATAAAAGTTTGTGAAAGAAGACTTACAGTGAGCAGCCCCACAATACATATATATATATATATATGAAAGCGGTAAATGAAAGTGGATAAACACTTACTCGGTTGTAGAGCTTCCATGCTGTTTTGTTAGTTGTTCAACAAAGAAAGTTGGATAACAACATATATTCTAAATCAAAGGAGAAATTGCTTTGAAAATATTAGTGGGGGCTTACAGCTCAAAGGGGAGGCCCAAGGTTTCATCAGCGATTGCACTGTTGTTTGAATTTGTATAGGGACTTATACAAGTGACTGAGGCCCAAAAAGGTTTTCTGTACAAAGGGATGAGTCTTACACTCTCTCAAGAGGCCCAAAGAGTTTTAAAGAAAAGGAATGAGGCTTATAACATGAGGGTAGACCCAGATGATTTAATTTTTGAACTGGCGATCGCGCCAAGATTTTCTTTTAACGCAGAGGGACTTATACAATATCTGAGGCCCAAAAAGGTTTTGGCTAAAAGGGGGTAGGGTCTTACACTCTATTAGAGGCCTAAAGGTGTTTTTGTACAAGTGATGGGGCTTACAGCTCAAGGAGAGGCCCAATTGATTTTGTTAAAAAGGCGACGATCGCGCAATTGTTTTTGAAAATACAGTGGGACTTATACAATGACTGAGGCCCAAAAAGTGGTGTACTTACAAAGGGATTGGGTCTTACACTCTAATTGAGGCCCATGAGTGTTTGAAAATGATTTGTGATGGTGAAAATCAAAGAAACCCTAATTTTTGTTTTCCTTTAAAAGTAAATATTTAAAGAAAATCAAATAAAATGATAAAAATACCAAATAAGTTTGAATAAACCATTTGTGATTTTTGTTTAAGGTTTGAAAAATGAGGTTTTAATCACAAGATGATTTAGAACTCATTTGGTTTTGATTTTCAAAGTAAATATTCACTTTTAAATGTTTAAAAACAATTAAAAATGAATTTATTCACAAAAATACTAATTATATTAAATAACTAATATAAATTTGATTTTTTTGTGTAATAAATTATTTCAACATTTTTGTGATTTTTTGCAAAAAGAACCAATAAAAAATAATTAAAATTGAGGGAGTTATTAATTTTTCAAATCATTAAAAATAATAAGAAAAACAATAAAAAGTGAAAAAATAATAAAAAGAGGATCTGGGGCGAGGGGGATTCGAACCCCAGACCTCTTGTGTATAGGTTGCGCGCCTTACCACTAGGGTGGTGATACATCCGTTGATTGAAACACAACCACAAATATACAAGGCTTGCCTTGTTTTTGGCCTGGCCCAAGGCAAGGCAAAGCAAGATTTTCGTTGAAAACGTGAAGGCCATAACTTTCTCATTTATCCATGGATTGGGACAAAATTTAGGTCTATCCTGCCTAAAATTTCCCAAGGAATCCAATGGTGGTGGTGTTTTTTTTTCAGATCATGCTCCTATTGAAAAACCCGATAGTGGTTTTGAAATAGGCCATGATTTGCATTTTCTGTGCCATCTCTTGGTACAAGCATGAATTACATGATAAATTGGTGCAAACACAACACATATAACATGTATAAGAGATGCATGATCAGTGGACATCAAAAGAAAGCATGATTCAAAGAATCCAAGTTGTGATGCTTACCTCTTTTTGGAGCTTTTGTGCAATCTGCCAAGAGCTTTGTTCCAGAAATGATTTGATGATTTGGTCTCCCTCAAATGATCTCTTAGAAGCTTTTAGGATGGTTGGAGTCAGCTGGAAACCTCAGGAACAAGTTTGAGCTCTTTCTTGCAAAAGGGGCAAAAGTGGCCAAAATAGCAACTCTCTCAAATGGTGTTCCAGATGTGTGGCACCATTTGGGACAGTTAAAGGATGATATTTGGAGTGTGTTTGAGGTTTTATCTAGCTTGGAAAGTGACTGAATCAATACATGGCTTGAAAAATGCACAAAAGTCTTATTTTGAGGTTTTGAAAGGTGACTTTGTGATTTTGAGAGGTTTTGAGAGGTGACTTTAGATATGACATATTAGATGTGTTTGGATCATGAGCTGTGGTGGAATTGCTCTCTAACTCAAAAACTCAGAGTTACCTTGCTAAATAAGGTATTTTTGCCTAGAGAAAGAGATTTTGAGGAAAACAAGTGTTGTAGTGCTTTGGTGTACTCAAACTGAACACAATTGAGCTCTATTTATAGTAGAGAAAATTTGTTTTGGCTGCAATAGTGAATGGCAACTGCAGCAGAGGTTTGGCCAATGTTGAGCAATGAGAATCCAAGTGAAAAATGCCCCTACATTTGGAAAAAAGTGAAGGCAGATTCTGACTTAGTGAAAATTTCACTAAGTGTTGGAAAAAAGTGACATTTTCTCTTTTTGTGATTTTGATCATTCCATAACTTAAAATCCATGAGGAATTGGAATGAGTTGTGTTTGAAGCTTTTGTAGAGGGCCATGAGAGCTACAAATCCAGCTTTGGATGGGTAAAAATGGCCTTGTGGTTTAGGAGTTATGATCCTCCAAAGTTGGTACCCTTGCCACTTTATTCCATAACTTAGAAAAATTTCTAAGTTTTTATGGTTACCCCTTTTACAAGTTATCCCACTTTTCTTGATTTTTCTTGATGAATGATGATTCCAATCATACATTATCATCATTTTAGGGTCAAAGAACCATAATTGTGAAAAATCTCAAAAAGTCAAAGTTGACTTTTGTGCACAGTTGACATTTTGTCAGATGAATTCCAAACTGTGTATTCCTCTATGAAATCAAGTCCTTGACCTAAATCAAGCTTGATGGATTGATTTCATAGGTGTTATAGGGTGTATTGAATCATGTCCCATGGTTTGGGAGCATGCCTGGGTCAAAAGTCAAAGGTACAGTTGACTTTTTCCTCAAAACCCTAATTGTGGTTTTGATGAATTTGAAACTTGTGAATCAAGCTTCTTGGATTAATCCATTGTTGCAAATGGATCAATGTAGTGTGTTAGAGACCATCAAATCCTCTCTTGAGGTCTTGGCTCATGTTTTGTGCCAAAAGTCAACTTAGGGGTGAATTAGGTCAAGAAACCCTAATTCCTGATTTTTGATGTATGCATCCCCTGAGGCTAAATTGACTTGATGATTGGGTTCATGATGTTCCATGGAGCATCTTGAGTTATGTTTTGAAGCATTGGCTCATATCCAGAGAAAAATTTCCATCTGAAGGCCCTGGTCGACCAAAACCCTAATTTGGTGACACTGGCGATCTTGAGGCTTAATCCACTTGTACTGTTGCAACCTTGTGCTTAATCCTTGATGTGGGAGTCCACTTGATCCATTGTATGTTTGAGAGGTTAGAAAAGTTGAAGATCATGTCATTCCTTGATTGATCATTTGTCTAAGAGCTCTGAGAGGGCTTGAAACCCTAAGTTTGATTGTAGTGGATGCTCACCCATCTTTGGCGAGACTAATGAGGCATAATGATACACCCATATTGTGATGATGATTTTCACAATGATGGGAAATCTTAGTGGTCAAAATTTGGGGTATGACAGATGCCCCTATTTAATCTTCTTGGACTCGAAGGTGTGAATGGCAAAGGTATTCGAGCATTCGGGGTGCAAGAGGATTAAATATCGGAATACCCGAAATTTTGATGGTGGTTATGAACGGTAGCTTACGCATTCATCTTCTTTTGCTAAGCGATGAGGCCTAGAGAAGGTAAAAACTTCCCATCGATCCTTGACTTCAGCCAAGGAACTAGTCTCAGTTTCTGAAATAAACTCCCCCCCGCTCCTGGTTTCCTACCAAGGAACTGGTCTAAGTTTCTGAAATAATCTTCCCCTCGATCCTGGTTTCCTACCAAGGAACTGGTCTTAGTTTCTGAAATAAACTTCCCCTCGATCTGGGTTTCTTACCAAGGAACTGGTCTAAGTTTCTGAAATAAACTTCCCCTCGATCCTGGTTTCCTACCAAGGAACTGGTCATAGTTTCTGAAATAAACTTCCCCTCGATCCTGGTTTCCTACCAAGGAACTGGTCTAAGTTTCTGAAATAAACTTCCCCTCGATCCTGGTTTCCTACCAAGGAACTGGTCTATGTTTCTGAAATAAACTTCCCCTCGATCCTGGTTTCCTACCAAGGAACTGGTCTAAGTTTCTGAAATAAACTTCCCCTCGATCCTGGTTTCCTACCAAGGAACTGGTCTAAGTTTCTGAAATAAACTTCCCCTCGATCCTGGTTTCCTACCAAGGAACTTGTCTTAGTTTCTGAAATAAACTTCCCCTCGATCCTGGTTTCCTACCAAGGAACTGGTCTAAGTTTCTTTTGTCAATAAACTTTATTGACAAGGGACGCTATGCGTAGCGGTTTTCCTCAAACTTCTCGCCGAATTTTCCTGGGGAGATGCCATTTGATGGAAAAAAAATTGATGTCAGAGTTGCTGGGGAACCCAGTCATCTGAATTGTAGAGGTATACAAACTTCTCTGTTTGGAGACGCCATTTGTCGACTCTACTGGGGAAAGCAAGTCTCTTGAGAGACTGCTGTCGCTTGGGGATATTACATCATACTTTCCTCGGAGATCTTCTCGGAGAAATGCCATATGATATGATCCAATTTTTGAGGTGGCGATGACCTTTTCGTCAGCGGATTTTTCGGAGAAAAACTGCCGTATTGTCGAATTTCTGATTAAGAGGCTTTCTCTGGGGATTTTCCTTAATCCGGGAAAGCGAAGACATCATCTTCAGTGGCGAAGAGTGACGTTGGCTGAAGGTTTTCTTGTTCTTCAGAGGTTCAAGTTATCAAAGTGGTTGAGGACCAATTCTAATCCAGAAATAAACTGGAGGAGAGAGATTGTTCAGACGTAATAATTCCTGACGAGGAAAGTACTGACAACTCGATTGAGAGGACTTCTATCACTAGGGGATAAGACCGACTAGAGAGATAGTGATGCCATATGAATATAAATGTAAATCAATACTGCATGATGTATGTATGAATGTATATGCTGACAAAACTGACGCGACATACAGACTAGTGGATGAACACACCTGGATACTCGGCCACAGTGGGAGATGAAAAGTATCACTGGTTCACGATAGAAATTTTGCCTTGCTTAGGAGAAGAAGTCCCTGCGGGGAACAACCGTTGGTCGAGCTTAGGAGGTAAAAACTCTGCCGGGGATGTCGGACGGAATATTCGCATCTGACATAGTTGATCCTTCATTCAGGTGTACTGGTTTAGAAGGAGTACTTTGATTCTGCACTTTGGGGTTCGATTACTTCTGGAGAAGTGATCGATGTTCAACAGTCAAAAGAAATTGCCATCTTTATTTTAAAAGCAAAAAAAAGCTTGACAAGTAAATTCATTTTTGTTTTATTTCAAGAATCGTTGATCATATTAAAATGTCGTTCTATAAAGCTAAAACAAATGAGAATTATAAACAAAAGCACAAGGGCTCAAATTTTATTGATAGGATGGAAATCAACCAAGCGCGTGATTCCATAGAGTATGTATAAAGTTAGAAAATGGTAATTTTAAGGGAAAAGGGCTTCATTGAAAGATACCGACCGCTATCCTTCTACCAACTTTGAATTCTGGACATCCTGAGCTTCTGTCAAAGATGACCTTGACTGGAGTTTTTCCTGATGGTGTAACGACTGTTGAGGATTTGCCCCTGTTGAACATAGTTACTTGCCATTATCCCTAACTTTTGCCTGGATTGTACTTTGAGATTTCCAATCCACCGGGATGATTTTTGATTATGTCTCTAATTTTTGCATGGACCGCCCTTTCGGGTTTTCAATCCAACGAGACGTTTCTTTTTTCTTCTTATTTCCTTTTTTTTTAGTTTAGGCGAAGTATTTCTTGACTACGTCAACATTCATGGGGTAGGCAAATTCCTCTCCATCCATGGTTGCAAGTCTCAAGGCGCCGCCTGAGAAAGCTTTCTTGACCACATAGGGGTCTTCATAATTCGGGGTCCATTTGCCCCGGGAATCAGTGAGAAATGATTGTATCTTTTTGACCACAAGGTCTCCTTTCCTGAAGACACGGGGTCGGACCTTTTTGTCAAAGGCCTTCTTCATCCTTTGCTGATACAACTGACCATGGCATAAAGTCGTCATTCCCTTTTCTTCAATCAGATTCAGTTCGCGTGTCGACTTTGACACCATTCAGCTTCCGTTAGCTTAGCTTCCATCAATACCCAGATTGATGGGATCTCTACTTCTATGGGGAGCACTGCTTCCATGCCATATACTAGAGAGAAAGGGGTTGCCCCTGTTGAAGTGCAGACAGATGTTCGATAATCGTGAAGAGAAAAAGGTAGCATCTTGTGCCAGTCTTTGTAGGTTACAACCATCTTTTGAACAATCTTCTTAATGTTCTTGTTAGCCGCTTCTATCGCTCCGTTCATCTTAGGTCGCTAGGGAGATGAGTTATGGTGTTCAATCTTGAACTCTGCACACAACTCTTTTATCATCTTATTGTTCAAGTTAGATCCATTATCAGTAATGATCTGGCTCGGAACACCATAACGGCAGGTGATATTATTTTTTATAAATCGGACCACCACTTGTCGGGTTACATTGGCATATGACGCAGCTTCGACCCATTTGGTGAAGTAGTCAATGGCTACTAGAATGAACCGATGTCCGTTTAAAGCCTTGGGTTCGATCATGCCAATCATGTCGATTCCCCATATGGAAAAAGGCCATGGGGAAGAGAGAATTTTGAGATGCGTTGGCGGTACATGGATTTTGTCCGAGTATATCTGACACTTGTGACACCTCCTCATGTACTTTTAGCAGTCGGATTCCATGGTCAACCAATAGTACCCTGCTCTGAGAACTTTTCTCGCCATTGTGTGTCCGTTGGCATGAGTGCCAAAGGATCCTTCGTGAATTTCTTTTATCAGCATGTCTACTTCTGGTCTGTCTACACATCGGAGCAAGACCATGTCAAAATTCCGCGTATAGAGTGTATCACCGCTCAGGAAGAAAATTCCAGCCAGTCTTCTGAGGGTCTTTCGGTCTTTTCTTAGTGCCCCAGGTGGGTACTCTTGTTTCTGAAGGAAGCATTTGATATCGTGATACCATGGTTTGTCGTCTATGACCGCTTCAATCGTGAAGATGTAAGCGGGCCTTTCAAGGCGCATTATGTCAATTTTAGGTAGGTCATTCCATTGACCTACGCTAATCATGGAAGAGAGGGTGGCTAATGCATCAGCCATGTGATTCTCATCACGAGGGATATGATGAAACTCGATTTTGTTGAAGAAGGGTAGCAACCTTCTTGCGTAGTCTTTGTAAGGAATCAATCCTGATTGGTATGTGTTCCAATATCCTTTGACCTCATTGATAACCAGGGCTGAGTCGCCATATACATCCATGTTTTTGATCCTTAAGTCAATCGCTTCTTCGAGACCCATGATACAAGCTTCGTATTCGGCCTTGTTGTTTGTGCACTTGAACGTAAGTCTGGCGGTGAAAGGAATGTGGGTACCCTGAGGGGTAACAATGATTGCCCCAATTCCATTTCCGTAATGATTGACAGCTCCCTCAAATATTAGTCCCCATTGGGAACCTAGTTCTGGCCCTTCACTGGGTAGCGGTTCATCGCAGTCTTTCATTTTTAAGTACATGACATCTTCGTCTGGGAAGTCAAACCCGACTGATTCTTGATCGTTAATCGGTTGATGAGCCAAATGATCAGCTAAAATACTTACCTTAACGGCTTTCTGAGCGTGGTACTCGATGTCGTATTCTGATAACAACATCTGCCAACGGGAAATCCTTCCCGTAAGAGCAGGTTTTTCAAAGACGTACTTGATTGGATCCATTTATGAGATTAACCAAGTAGTGTGACGAATCATATACTGGCCAAGACGTTTGGCTTCCCAAGCCAGAGCACAACAATTTTTCTCAAGCATAGTGTACCGAGTCTCACAGTCGATGAATTTCTTGCTCAGATAGTAAATGGCAGACTCTTTCCTTTTTGTTTCATCTTGTTGGCCAAGTACACAACCCATAGAGTCTTCCAAGACTGTTAAGTAAATGATCAGTGGTCTTCCTTCCACTGGAGGCGATAGAATCGGTGGGTTCAACAGATATTCCTTGATACTGTCGAAGGCGGTTTGGTAGTCATCTTTCCAAACGCATTCCTGATTCTTTTTGAGTAATTTGAAGATTGGCGCGCATGTCGTGGTCATGAGGAATATGAATCTGGAAATATAGTTCAAACGCCCAGGAATCCTCTGACTTGTTTTTCAGTTTTCGGAGAAGGCATTTCTTGAATGGCCTTGACCTTGTCAGGACCAACCTCAATTCCTTTCTGGCTGACGATGAATCCTAGCAGTTTCCCCGAACGGACACCGAATGTGTACTTGTTGGGATTCAAGCGGAGTTTGTATTTTCGCAACCGCTCGAATAGTTTTGACAGGTGGGTCACATGATCCTTTTCTGTCTTAAATTTAGCAAGCATATACTCGACATATACCTCTATTTCTTTGTGTATCATGTCATGAAACAGAGTAGTCATGGCCCTTTGATAGGTTTCCACGGCGTTCTTCAAATCGAACGGCATCACCTTGTAGCAAAAGGTGCCCCATGGGGTGATGAATGAAGTTTTCTCCATGTCTTCTAGCGCCATTTTTATCTGATTATAGCCCGAGAATCCATCCATGAAGGAGAAGACTTTGAACTTTGTTGTACTGTCAACCAGCATGTCAATGTGTGGCAAGGGGAAGTCGTCCTTTGGACTAGCCTTGTTTAGATCCCTGTAGTCTACACACATTCTGACTTTTTCGTCCTTTTTAGGAACGGGTACTATGTTGACTAACCATTGAGGATATTCTGATGTAGCGAGGAAACCCGCGTCAATTTGTTTATGTACTTCCTCTTTGATTTTGATGGCCATGTCCGGGTGAGTCCGTCTCAACCTCTGTTTTACTGGTGGACATTCCGTTCTTAACGGTAGATGACGTTCCACGATGCTGGTATCCAACCCTGGCATGTCCTGGTAGGACCAAGCGAATACATCGGGAAACTTTTTGAGAAGCTTTATCAAACTTTCTTTGACAGTTGGACTGAGCAGTGCCCCAATCTTGGTCTCTTTTCTTTCTTCCTCTGAGCCTAAGTTGACCGTTTCCAACGACTCTTTGTGAGGTTTGATGGACCTTTCCTCTTTCCTGAGTAATCGGGAGATCTCCTCTGGAATTTCTTCATCATCTTCTTCTTCAACCTCAAATACTGGGAATTCAAAGTTGGGAGAAGGCATCAGATCGTATGTTTCAATGGGGTTTAAAACAAGTAATCTGCATGACGTGATGATTTGTGTTTAGAAGAGATAGAGAGAATGCAAGAGTGAGTGCAGTGTATTTCTTTTACTGCTTGCTTTTATTATTTGAGATGTTTTTTAGGATTACCATTTTCTGGAAAAACGAAAAGAGAAAACAACAATTAATGCGGAAATTACAAAACGACGTTATTTTATTTATGATTTTGTCGATTCTTGAAACTACAGCCCTATAAAACAAAACTATGTCGCTTTGGGCGAAGCGAAGAGGGATATTTACAGAAAGTGAGCCCCATCAAAACATCCGTTTCACCTGGGCAGGGTGAAAGGTTAAAGACGGCAATTACTTTGACTTATGAACAATCTTCGGATCATCAACAGCAACCCATTGGCGGCGAACTCCTCGGTGAGTCACAAAGTCTGGTACTTTCCTTGATTTGTCTTCAAAAATAACGCTGATTTCTGGTGGAGCAGGATCATTGGAATCTGTCTCCCAGGCAGAGTTGTCGTAGGAGGATTCCTCTGTTGTATTTTGCATAGTATTTGTGCTCTCAGGAAAATCTCCCCATCCAGTTGGCTGGATGTCTTCGAACCTGATACGAGAGCTTTCAGGAGCGGTGTATTTGACCAAGTAGTCAAACTTGCCACTCGGTTGTCCTAAGGTGTCCTACACCTCTTTGGGACTGGAGGGGTCATCTCTTTCGATGACGTTGACCTCGGGAAAAGCATAGTTAATGAATTCTAGTCCGGCAAGCTTTGCCAATTCATCGTCGTATGGGATATTTTCTGAATGACCTGAATGTTGATCCTATGACATAGTGGGGACGCGGGTATTCGTTTCAATGAAGCTCAGCTGATTTTCATTGTTCGGATGATTCTCTTGCCCCGAGTCTCCTGGGTACGGCTGCCAGATAGGCAGGCCATCCATCGGGCCATAGTAGTCGTGGTCAAAATTGTACTTCATCGAAGTGTCCTCCTCTAATGAGTTTGGTGGAGCACGGCATCCTTCCGGATCACAATCTCCGTATATCATTTCGATGTCTGACCTCGGTATAAATCTCGGACTCTGTGTCGGAAAGCAAAATGGCGTAGGCACCTATTCCCGAGACATATAACCGTCCTTATTAAGATAGGATTCCCATTCTTCCTCCATGTCGGAGGAATCTCCCTCGTTGATGGTATGTACTGTGAGAGCAAGAATTGTCTCTACAAGTCAATCTATGTTTTGATGATAACAATAAGTATTTGTGAAAGAACCATTTTATGGTCTAACGTGTGTTGTGTGCAGATCATAAGAACTAAAGACATCAGAACCAACATGCACCAGCTAGATGTACTATGATTGAATATATACATATGCGAAGTTACTATGTGTGACTAAAGTCGCGAGAAGCAAGAACGCTTCTTTATCTAGTCATGATCAGCCAGATCCGAGGATGCCAAGATTGCTGTTGCAATGCTCTTGTGGGTGCTCTCTGAAAGTGATTGAAATTCTGAAGATAGCGAAGCTTCTGAAGAAGTACACTCTGAAAGAACCAAAGTGCGGAAGACTCTTATGACTTGAAGTTCTGGTGGCTGAAGGCGCTGAAGACCAAGTGCAGAAAGAATCTGAAGACTTATGAGTTCTGAAGATCAAGGTTTCAAATATCAAAGTTCTGAAGACAGGTTCTAAAGATCCGGAAGACTAAAACAGAAAAGAATAACGTTCTTAAAGACCAAGTGCCGAAGTTCTAAAGACTGATTCCTAATGTACTTCTTCAATCGACTGAAGACTTGAAGCATCAGATATTTTGCTAAGAAGACTCTACTCATGCTTCATCAAATTAACATCAGAAAGCACTGAAGTTTTGAAGTCTAAATATTACCGTTGTGAGTTAAATATACACTGCCCAAGAAAAGATGTCCGGTCACTTCTTCCTCTGTAAAAAGGAGATGTGTCAGTACAACTCATTATATCACAACGCCTCTTTTCCAAACAACCAACAGTATTCTCAAACGACTATATTTCTACTGATTATTTAATGGAAAGAGTTTTTGCTTCTGATGCGTCGATCACTTGTAGAATCATGAACTGAATGTTCATCTACAAAATTGACCAAGTCATTGTTAAGATAGCCACAATGATGAGTTCTCGTTGTAACACTTAGAATATTCAAAAGCTATCATTATTTCACTAATGACGATTGTTGTTGAAACTCACGAAGACAAATCAACACAACAACAAATATCAAGAACATAAGTTATTGATGAAGAAGACAACATTGAAGATCTGTCAAGTCATGAACCTACCTTATCGTCAGGACTACATTGAAGATCTGAAGCAAGGAGTTGCTGCTCAGTGCTTGCTCAACCAAGAAGACGAAGAAGAAGAAGATCTACAAGATGTCAACAATTGTAATATCTAAATACATCTTTGTAGTTTCTTAGGAAAGCAAGGAGTTGTTGCTCAAATCTTGTTTGAACACTTATGTGTTCGTTGTACTTAAACTTAGGTGAAACTTGCTTATTAACAAGCACAATTTGTAATCTCCAGTTTGCCAATTCGACTAAATGAATTGAGACTCCTCAAGTGAATGTTATATCCTGATGGGATCCTTGAACGGTTCAGCTGTGAGTTAAGGCCCTTGAGTAGATCATGTGGTGATCAGATACTTGAGATGATAATGGCTGAGGGCCATTGTGGAAAATCCTGAAATATGGTCAGTAGCGTTATATTCATTGTGATGAATCCCTAAACGGCTAGCTGTGAAATCCCAGCAGTGGATCTGCTCGGTCAATGAACGTTATATCCTGTTGGATCCCAGAACGGTTCATTGGGTTGTTAGTCACAGTGCGGCTGTGCAAGTGTAATCATGATTTGGTTATAGTGGATTAAGTCCTTGTGTTCAAGGCGAAATCTCTTGAGGAGGGTGGACTGGATTAGCCCGCGTGGTGAACCAGGATATATCGTGTGTCCTTTACTCTCTTGCTTAGTATCTCTATTTATGTTTCTGCATTGAATATCAGAACCTCATATTAAGCAAAGTCAGAACCTTGCAGCCTATCTCTGATAAGCTTCAGCACTGCAAGTTCTGAGTATCGTATCTTATGATCAGAACCTATATGGTTCTCATGATCCATAGTTAAGAGATCAGAATCTCTCAACGAACTTTGAAGGTTCTTGAGCGTCTCTTTAACAGGATGCGAAAAGTTACAAAAAGAGTAAATTCACAATTTAAACCCCCATTTCTTGTGTTTTTCTCGCACCTTTAATTGGTATCAGAGTTCCGGTTCTGTTATTGATTCACATCAAACACTTAACAGTGTCAGAAAAAGATCCAGATGTGGTGCGTAGAAGTACTCTGGGTAAGATTGAAACCCACTTACAATTTCTGTAACAGTTCAGCAGTTGACTGTGTACAAAATTGTAATCAATCTGATTACTTCTTGAGCAATTCACTGATTCTAGATGAAGTCTCATTAAAATTAAAGAATCAGCTGATAAGATAAATTCATTAGATAAGAAACTGTATCTGTTGAATGCTCATACTGGAAAATACGTGTGGATAAAACCACATATATGCTTAAAAGATGAATCATCAGAAAGCAAGAAATCTTGTTTGCTAAAGATTAATTCTTTATGAGTTTTTGAGATGTTTTCAAGAAACGGATTAGGTCCACCCTTGACTTTCTCGTTTGAAACTCATTCTGGATCTCTTCATGTAAAGAAGAAAGATTGCTGCTCTAAGACTTTGAAATTCAGAAAAATTTCTGCTGAAGTCAGAATCTGAAAAATTCAAATTATTAGAAATGATTCAATATCAGAATCTGAAAAGATCAAAAGATTCAATGAAGAGCTGAATCCCAAAGATTCAGTAAATACTAGATTCTGAACGAACTCTTAAGCCTTAATTGATTCAGAAATCAATCTCTAACAACTTGAGATTATCCTAATGGAATCAAATGTTGATAATCTGATTTTCGTCAGATCAAGTGTTCTCAGAACCACTTGAGCTATGAAATTAGAAGCTATCAATCCAGACATCTAGGTTCTCTAACTGATGTCTTAAAAGATGACGTTAATGATGTTCATTTGAAGAAATCAGTTAACTCATAAGATATGCGTGACCAGCCCCAAATGAGTTGATCAGCATTGTGAGAACAAGAAGTTTCATGCAAACCATGTCTAGTGATGTACACATGTGTTGCGATGAACAAGTTCTGAAACAACCTTGAGGAACAAGGTCAGAAGCTGATATGTTAATTATTCTTTGTATAACCTCTCAAAGGTTCTCACTTATCTTGTGAAATCAACCATCTTTCGAAGAAAAGAAATTCTCTCAAACGCAAACTGAATTCAGGCTACGAAAGGAGAACTCAACCAATTCTCAAAGTTTGTCGTTTGAGATTCAGATCCATAACTTAAGAACTGTATCGGAACCAAACAGGTTCTATGGATCAAGGAAATGAGAAGTGAAGCAATCAAAAATAGATGTAATATATTGCTTATGAATGGGGTCATCAAATAGAATTTATTGATCACTCAGTACTGCTCCCAAGCATATGAGTATCAATTTTCCTTCAGAACATTCATTACATCGCCTTACCAAAAGGATTGCATGTAATTGGCTAAGTTCAGATGAAGTGGTCACTCTGATAATGTTAAGTCTTAATCTCGGTTATTATAACCTAGAGAGTTGATGGACAAGGTTGAACAAGAAAAGAGAGAAAGCTGTAATTCAACCAGGATCACATTCCAAGAAAATATTCATTTTCCTCAGAAGTTAGAACACAAGCGTATCTTGAAGAACCCAAGAAATCTCTGCAGCTTACTCGAAAATAGGCAGAATCAGAAAGTGCTCAATGACTCAAGGAATGCTTTCACGAAAAAAATTTGCTAAAACATTCTAGGCAAAAAGTTATGCATCCTTAAGGTATGGCCTTTTACTTTTCTTCATTAGCATCTTTCCTAATTCATATAAAAGTCTGAACGCTACAAGATTTAAGCAAGACATTTTTTTTAAATAATCATAATTACGTGTGTCAGTGTTCATAACTTTAACCTTAGGTCTAGAGCTAGTTAAAATTCTAATACGTCTTTTCAACTGTACCGTCAACACATTTACTGCTAGCCTTGGAACTAATAAAACTTGTAGGGCGTAATAAATAGCTATCATAACTTTGTGCTCCTCACATTCTAATTCCCCTCTTAGGAAAAATCATAATCTAGTAAGGCTCTCCTTCTTCAATCATCCTTCTATCCAGGATGTCCTCACACAATATCCGTGGAGAAATTGATGACCTTGAACTTCTAAAGGAACAAACTCTCTCCATAAATCAATTACCTCTTCTTCACAAGTCAAGTCTTTTCTCAGGACTTAAATTTCAAAACAGGGAGAACTATTTCTCCATGCTTGATGGACCAATTTATCCCAAGCTGGTAACCGAATTCTGGGCAAATGCTCGGTCTCTAGAATATGCTGCTCGCAAGAATGTTATTTTATCTGTTGTGGCTGGTTGCCCAGTCATGATTAATCCCACCATCATCTCTACAGCCATTGGCTGTATTAACGATGGTCTAACGGTGGAAGATAAAGTTGACCAAGTCTGTCTGGACGGACACTTGCATGTAATCTTCGAAACCCTAGGTTACCCAAATCAACCTTGTACTCTCAATTCTTTAGCCAAGGATTGGTACAAGATAATGGTAACAAACCTAAGACCAAGAGAAAGAGGTGGAGGATGGCTTTCTGACAAGGAAAGGCTATTTATTTTCTTCTTGGTTGGTAGTGTCAAAATAAACCTTCCTCAGTCTATGTACAATCACCTCAAAGAAGAAATCCGTGTGTCCAGGGAAGACACAATCTATCAGATCCCATTCTGCAGAGTCATCTCCCACATTCTCGATCGCTAGGGAATTGTTAATCACTGCAGAAGAAATGGTATGGCTGAGAAGACTATTCCTGAGCTTTGTCAACCAATGACATTCCTAGTCTAAGATAGGATTCTTGTATCTTTCTTTGATTAATTAATGTTTTTGTTTAGATAAATCTTATTTCAAATATTTATTTCTACATAATTAAGGTCAAGTTATCTTAAAAATTATCTATGTTCTTAAACGGACGTTCTAACTATCCAGAATCAAATAACCAAATTAAAAGCAATGCTTGAAACTCCTTAAACGGTTAAACTTTAATAATAAATCATTAATAAATTAAGATTAGGTAACCATTCCTTTACCTCTTACTAAACCTCATCATGACCTTCGATTAAAGAAATTAATCATTTATCCACTTTTCCACGTTATTTAGTGCTCCTAGGAAAATCAACCTTTGCGGTTCCATCTTCCTCAAAAATAGTCTGCTTCCTCTATAAAAGCATCAAACCCGAAGAGAACAAAACAACCTCCATTCAATCTTCCTAGTTTCTCACCCTGTACTCTCTCTCTCTCTCTCAAAATGGCTTACGTCTTAATTCCCACTACCACACAAATCCTAGTTAACAATCTCAAGGTTCTGTCAGAAACTATAGTTAACTTCAACAATCTGAAATCAAATGGATGCGACATTAATCCCTCATTGGAAACCCAAGGTTGGAAAAACTACTTAAAAAGATTGGAAGGACCAACTTATGGTCATCTAATCAAAGATTTCTGGATTCATACAAGTACATCCAAAAATCTCACTGTCTCTTTCGTTTTCGGAAGAAAAATCTTTATCACTGAAAAGACTATCACAGATCTCTTGCTGCATGAAAATAACGGATTCAGAATCTCCAGAAACTTACTCAATGAAGAGAATGAGTCTAAGGTGATGTCCTCTATCTTCAAAGATGAAGCCTTATGTGAAAACCAAACCTTCTCAATCCTGAAAACTCACTTTAAGTCTGGTTTAAAATTCTGCAAGAGAATTTTTTCCATCATCTCTCCTCAGAACAGCTGAACGATACTAAAAAATGTGTTATATTCCTTCTACTAAAAGGAATTAAAATACACATTCCCTCAATCCTCTTCAAGCCTCTCAAGGATGCCATCAGAAGCTCCAGAACTTGTTCTGATCATGAATGTGGTCTCATTCCCTATGGAAGACTTATCTCAGACATTTTAGTTGAATCAGGATTAGTTGACGACATTCTAATTAATGAAGGAAAATCTTGGAAGCTGCTTAAAAGCACCGGAAAGATTCATAGGTTTAAGAACCTTTTGAAGGAAGACGCCAGTTTAGATAATTCACGATTTAGAGAACTGACTCTAACCCCCAGAGTTCCGGTTATAGGTTTTTCAAAATTCGCTACCTACAATGAGGCAGAATTCGTAAACTATCTGAGAAAAATCAAGGATGAAGATATCAGTGTTTGGATTAACATGAAAAATATCAATGATGTTCTTCAAGAACTCTCAGATTGGAAGGTAGGAAGAAAAGCGGTTATTAAGGAAGAACATTCATCCAAGATATTAAGAATCACGAATAGCGTTCTTGCATCATTCAAAGACAATGCAATCTCAAGGATTCAAACCCTCGTCGATGCTTCTAGTTCTTGTGAAAACCATATGGAAGTAAGAAATTTTTGGAACGAGTTCCATGAATGGATCTCAGAAGAAATATTAAAACACAAGAAGCTTGCAATGGCTCAAACAGAAGAAACATCACTTCCCTCAAGCTCAGATGACTCTGAAAGTCTTTCCTCATTATCCCTAAGCTCCTTTCAGTCTAACCTATAAGAACCAGTTTCGTCTAGTCTAGATTTGTATGTTTTGATGAAATGCGTTCGTAATACAATCTATATTTTTATTTAATCTATGTGTTTTTATTTAAGTCTTTCTCTAATGCAATCTATGTTTTTTTAACTCTTTGATTTAATCTATGCTATCTATGTTTAAATGCAGTTAATCTTTTTAATGAGCTTCTTGTTGGTTATTTATAACTGCCCTTCAGATTAATTATGCAATAACAAAAAATTAGTAAAATAAACTTAATTGCTAGTTTCACGACCTTCACAATTGGCTTCCATTACCGTCAATTGGTATCACTCATATACTTGATTTAATTGATTGAAAGATATATGCTTAATTGCTCATATGCCCTGACACTTTTTGATGATGTCAAAAAGAAGGAGAAATTAAATGATTTTGATTGAAATAAAAATGCTTAAGCGGTTATTACTAACAACTGTTTGATTATCCGAGGAACTCTAAACAAGTTCACTAGGCATTTTAAGAACAGGTTAAGTTTCTACAGACTGAACGAATGAATCAGAAGTAAAAATTCAGATTGAAGATTCAAGAACAAGTAATTCTGTTGATTACCAGGAACCAATATAAAAGTAAACAATTTGGTCTCAAACCAAAGATTGGTATCAGACTAGGTCTGCAATATCAATCAGGACAAAGCTGTGAGAAGCATTATATACCTTCATTGGTATCCATTCCCTGCACATCAAGGAACTATTCTTTAAGTCAAAAGAACTTCTTCAGTCAGCACATCACTTTATATCAGCACAAAACAAGGTGTACCAGATTCAAAATAAAGCGTTGATCAATCACATAAATTAACCTGAAATTGGTATCTGATCAGAAATCAAGATTTGATAAACCACTGAGTTGTGTCATTAATGATGCGTGTTATCCGCAAGTATACGGATTACGTCAGAGTAATATAAAAGATTTATCGTTCCCACAGAGACCAATGTCAATCTATCGATTACTATTGTTACGATGTTTATCTAAGGCTAATGAATATCAGACTAAAAGTTTTCTACTGAATGAAAATAGAAATAAATCAGATAAATACGATACTGGAATGTAATTCACATCAATCAAACAATACTCCTATCATCTAAATAGTAACACTTACGGGGCAATGTTTTCTTCTTTGAAAAAGAGTTAATTAAAAAGGATTCGCCGCGTTAGCGTGATCGGAACCAGACCTAACCTTTAATCTATACCAGCCGCTCACGCTGCACCGATCGCTCCTTGCGTTAAAGTGATAAAGTCCTTTTTTATGTAATTACCTCTAAGACTTAGTTAAAAAGTGTTTTTGACTGAAAATATTTTATACCAAAGGGTTTCCGGCATATGCTCGGCCAACCGGATCCTAAATCTATAAACGCGTCCGAAAATAGTTTAAAACCTCTTTCTAATAATATAAAACTTTCCTAGTTAATCAATAAAGTGCTTCCGCTGTATTTATTGATTAAAAACTAACAAACTCTTTTCTAAAATGTCGGACGGCTTTCGATCTTACCCGATCTAGTCACAGTCATTACGTGAACAAAAGCACGGTGTCATTTACGTAATGACTGATCAATTGAAGTTCAGAAGAGTTTAATTAAAATAAAAAACAGCCCCTAAAGTATTTCTAAACAGATGACATATGGAGTACCGTCGGAGCGACGATCCTCACATCCCAGCACAAGGGATTTAGCTACACATGGTAATTGAAAACATAGCAATAAATTGAATTGCAAAGTAAAACATTTTTAAGATAAAAACATGTGAAGTGTGAGAGTGTATTTTGAGAGAGTGAACACAAGTGTCACGCTTAAGTACAGTTCCAAAGGACACAAATCACACAGATAAATAAAATAATAAGGTAAATAAACGAATATAAAGCAGTGCAGGAAAGTAAATTTATATAAAGGCAATGCATAATATAATAAAATGCGATTTATAAAAGAAACCTGCTCCAAAGCGGAGACTGAATCTGGTACAAAGCTGGAAAGTAAATTGCGGGAAAGTAAATAACTTCTAACTAAGATTGCTCCAATCTAACTAACAACTATAGGGCAATAACCCCTCGATGTGACAGATTATTGCTTTACAAAATGAACTTTATGCCTAAGTTTGGAAACTAGAATTGGATATCTGAAAAGTGAAAATGCAAGGCCTATTTATAGGAAACTCGAAATTGCAACTGCCCCTAATCATTATGAAAAACGTTTTAGAAACTAATTTCTTCAGGTGTAACTGCCTTAAACGTTTCAGTGAAGTCAGTATGCAAACGGCGTCCTCCTTGGCGTCCGCTGAGTGAAACGGCTAGTGTACAGTTTACACAAGAAATCTTCGTTTTAGCTCTGTTTTGCTTCGTTTTTCTATTGTAAGCTCGAATCAGGCAATATATCTGAAAGTAAAACAAAATACCCTAATAGCACAGGAAAATAACAAATAAACAACTAAAATTATGTAAAATCTGAGCTAAATATACAGTGTATTTTAGTGTTATCAAATTCTCCCACACTTAAACCTTTGCTTGTCCTCAAGCAAGCTCTCATAAACAAAAAAAGATAAAACTGCAAACAAACAAGTATCTAATCTGGGCTAAGGACTTAAGTTTGATCAATGATACATTAGTAGGTACTAACTCATGAACCTAGGGTATCGTAATGACACTTTCCGCGATTTGCAGGCATAAGTTTCTCTCTTATACAAACCAATCCAAACTATGATATTATACTTAGGCCTATCTTACTCATTCCTTTCTTACCCTTTTTCATTCAGGCGCAGTCACACTAAGCTCGTTATCTTTCACTCGCATGGTGAACATAACCTGTGGTAATCCTGATCTTTTTATATTAATGATTTTATTCTTTTTTTTTTTGATATACTTTTCTTGCAAAAAAATTTCTGAAGATACTTAAACATCTTCTTGAATTTTTATCTTCTTCTCTTCTTTATCTTTTGCAGGATCTTACCTATTTGCATCGATTTGTCACTTAGCGGTGGTTAAGATGGTGCTGACTGCTAAAATAAACTACTTAAGGGTAAGTGATGAAGGGTGAGATTTTAAGGCCACCGTATAATAAAAATCTAGATAAGCTCCTATAATTGAGAAACTTACGGTGTAAAAACGATATCAATTTTTCAAATAGTTTTCCCAAGCCTTTGCAATTGATATTTACTTGTCCTAATAGCCCAAATTATCAAAATTAATGTTGTTTCTTTTATAAAATTTTTGTTAAGGCTCAAGAATTGGAAGAATAGATAAACTACACAACATGACTCGTAAAGCAATATATTTTTTTTTTTTAACAAACTAAACTATACTAGAAAACAGTAAATAAAAACAACTAAAAACAGTAAATATCTCCTCCCACACTTAAACCGAACATTGTCCTTAATACTTCGATAAAAGTGAGAAAGGGATAGGTGAAACCTGGTACTCAATCATGTCGGCCATTGGGGCCATCTCCACCATGCTCTGGACGCCTGGGATGACGGCTCCTACTGCGGTGTCGGGTAGTAGGTGACAGCTCCATCTGCTCAATTCTCTCTATTAGAGAGGCATTTTGATCCCTAAGTGCTTGGAAACTCTCAAGAGTGGATTTCTGTGACTCCCGCACAAAATCCATCATCTCCTGTTGTTGTTGGTACATGGCATAGAATAGGCTATCACGCTCTTCTTCTCTGGCTTGTTGTGCTCGCCACATTTCTTCGGTGATACAAAATCCGGAGGAAGTACCTGCAGGATGGTTAGTAACAGGTGGGGTGTGTGCAGGTGATACAGGAATGGGAGAATCCTCCATAAGGTCAAACTCATCATCCGTCTCGTTTCCTTCGTCCTCGGGGACGTTTGGTAATAATGGACCTAAAATAGGATCAGCTCTCAAATCATACAGCCAGTTTTCTCTTTTGCGCACATCAGTGCGTCTTGAGCAAGGTAAAGCGACACTCGGGATGGCAGCATTGTGAACCATGACGATATATCCTCCTTCCGGCCTCGTTTTGCATAAACGCATATCTCTTAGAAACTTTAAATCAATGGTGCACGGAGGAAGTGGTTCCAATGTGGCGAACTCAGCGTCCAGGTGGAGGGCTCGTGCAATGAAGGTAATCAAGCCTCCAAATGATACGGTGTTTCCCTTTTTCTCAATTGCTCGCATATGCGATATCATAAATGGTACAGGATTTAATTTTTTTCTAAGTAAAGCAGCCTGCAAAAATATCAATTCCTTGGAATTCAACTTGTTAGAATTTTCACGAGCAAAAATAGTGTCAGCTAATAGAAGGCAGAATACCCGTATGGTTGGGTTGTGAATGTCGGAAGCCAAGTTTCCGTCAAAGGAGGAGGTGGTCAGACCTGAGATGTCTCTCCAAAGTTGGAAAGCCTCAATCGACCAATTTGTGTCTATGGGTGCCTCACAAACTGCACCATTCCCGAAATGGAATCCTAACAACTCAGCAAGTGCATCAGTGGTGTAAATGTATTCAACATTGAACATCCTAAACATTATTGTGCCTACAGTGCTAGCAGTGTTTTCTCTGACAGAGTATTCCAATGAACTCAAAAATTCGCGGGTTAGCCTTTCATAGGCAGGCTCCTTGCGAATAAAAATACTCTCTAATTTCAAATTTCCTAACAGATAAAATACGCTAAATCTTATACCAAGGTTATACAGACAAGTATCATTAATATACCTCGTTGCAAGAATGTTGTGTGTCCGCAATCTCTCCCATTTTTCCCATTGCTTGACTCCATCATCTCCATCTCGAAAAATGATGTTTTCTTGGTTCTCCGCTGCCATTGTTGAAGTGAAATGAAGGTTTGGTGATGGAAAAATGGGTAAGTTGGGTTTTTGTAGATTTGGGTGAAATCTATGGTTTTTATAGGGATAGTGTGTGATGGAAGGTGTAATGGTAAGGGGGAAGTTACGAAATAAGGGATTTTAAAGGTTTAATGGGGTTTTATGGTGATTAAAGTCGGAATTTTTGGAGGTAGAAGATGAAGAGAGTGGCAAAAATGGTGGTTTTCTTATTCTGGCCTGTTTAAATCCCAAGACGCCTCCGCGTCCGCCGAGTATGGGTCCGCGTCCGCGGACTATGAAAATTGGGCTGGCACGGGTTTGGGCTTTGGTTGGTTGATGAATTTCTCCTTGGGGTGTTTATAGCATATTGGTACATGTAAGAAACATAGAGAATATTTTGTTTATTTATATATTTGTAAAATGTGAATGTTGGACTTAAATAACAATTAAATTATAAATTTTATTTTTAAATTTTTTATTTATTTATTTACTTTTATTTTTTTTATAATAAAATGCATGAAAATAAAAAATTTAAATATAACCAATAGATTGTAATGATGTAGATAGTTATTATAACTTGAAATAATATAACTCTTGCAAACAAAACATAGGCTAATACTAATGACGATGGAAAATAAAATCCATTCATAGTCTGATAATAACGAAAACAAAGATAAGATTTCGGTAAAGGTAAAGATAGTCGATCATAACAAGCATGTGGTATGTCTCTCCCACACAAAGTGTGAGCTATGCCCCAGAGCTCCTGAATATCTTCTAGGAAGACTGACGGCGGACACCCTGAGTCATGTGAGGACAAGGTGCCTGTGCCTCTGCAAGCTGGCGTCTGAGATCACAAATCTCCTGCTCCAAAAGATCATATGATGAAGCGTTTATCGCGTCTGAGATCTGTATCTGTAAGGTAAGCTCAACGCATTCTTCACGAAGAGAAATGATCTCCTTGCGCATAGCGTCAAACTCTGAATATATGTCCCTGCGTTGCAGATTAACATTAGAGGAATAAACAGTAGTCCTTTCAGGATAAGGTGTAGGGTGGTACTCAGGCACAGGGTGGTTCCTAGGTCGGATGGGTGTCTCGTCTTGGCCTTCTAAAGTGTATGACCAGTTAGCTCTATTATGGACACTGGTTCGGGTATGGTTTGGCAAACCAAAGTAGTGAACAACTTCGTTGTCGATAAGGAGCTTAAAGTTATCTGCACTAAAGAATGCTCTCCTGATAAGACCACGGTCAAGGCAATGATGAATGTCGATTAAGGTGTAGCCATAATGGGAGGTAAGATGAGTTAGCTTGTTGGCTAGACCTAGGGCATAAGCTATGTGCGTAATAGTACCGCCTACATGGATGGGTCCTCTGGAAGATGCAGTATTCAAATATAGGTTATACATCAGAAAATTTCCACTTGCTAATGGTCGTGACTCAGTAGTACAAAAGAGCATCATAATCTCTTCTTCGGTAACCTGGTTCTCGGTTTCACTTCTACCAAAGAAAGTCTCGGCCAGGATCATTTGGAAATAACGGAAAGCTGGATTATGGATTTTGTTTGCTAATTGGGTGGAAGGATCAGGTCCTCCTCCACTGGTAATTTTTCTCCATAATCCATCAAGCTCATCTTGCATAACGTTGGTTTCATGCATAAAATGGATTGCATCCGTGCCACACTGAAAACCAAGTAATCTAGCAAAATCTATGTGGTTCAGTGCATACTCATTCCCAAATAGTCTGAATCTTATGTTTCCGCTGTTGCAACCTCCTCCACTGTAAGGGTCATAAATGAGTGAACTGAGGAACTCTAAGGTTAGATGCTTATAGGTTACATTCATAGCTTCAGAATACTCATCCCACTGGAGCTGGTGACAAAGGTACCTCACACTAGCCTCAATACCTAAAGTTGTTAGACAGTTTGGGTCAGGGTACCTAGTGGGTAGGATTGGTCTCTCAGAAAGGACTACGTATTTCTTCCTCTGTTCGTCATCTCTGAACACAATGTGCATGTCATCATAGCTCTGCATCCTGGAAAGAAAGTTAGTGTGGAATGTCCGAGATGATGTGATCTGTAACCTGTAAACATAGACATTTCATAAGTCAGTACAGTTAGTCAAATAATAAATCTTTTTCTTATTCTCCTGAAATAAATTATATGCATAAAAAAATGAAAAGAAAACTATGGGTTGCCTCCCACGCAACGCTTGTTTAACGTCGTTAGCTTGATGACTGAAGAACTTACGTTGTGGATGTTACTATAGGTGGATCTATCAGGGTGTGACCAGAGTAGTAAGTAGGGATGTCACCTCCATAGTAGGGTTTCAATCTTTGTCCATTCACTAGAAAGGGACTACATGAATGATTTGCAATTTCAAATGCTCCAGATTTTAGGACTTTGGTGACCTCATAGGGTCCAGTCCATCTTGAGCGTAACTTACCTGGAAACAATCGTAACCTAGAATTGAAAAGAAGTACATGATCGCCTAAGTTGAACTCCTTTTTGGTAATCCTTTTGTCGTGCCATGCTTTGGTTCTTTCTTTATATATTATAGCATTTTCATAAGCGTTTCGGCGTAGCTCTTCTAATTTGTGAATATCTAGAATGCGTTTATCTCCGGCTGAGAAGTAATCCATATTAAGCGCTTTTATGGCCCAGTAGGCCTTATGTTCAAGCTTAAAGGGTAAATGGCAAGAGTTTCCGTAGACTAATTGATATGGGGTTGTTCCTATAGGGGTTTTAAAAGCGGTCCTATAAGCCCACAAGGCGTCTTGTAGTCTTAAAGACCAATCTTTTCTAGAAATTGATACCGTTTTTTCTAAGATTTGTTTTATTTCCCTATTTGATATTTCTACTTGTCCACTAGTCTGCGGGTGATAAGGTGTGGCTACTCGGTGTTTAACTCCGTATTTCTTTAAAAGGTTCTCAAATATCCTAGATATGAAGTATGATCCCCCATCACTTATTACTAATCGAGGTACTCCAAACCTAGGGAATATATAGTTTTTAAACATTTTAATGACTACGCGAGTATCGTTGGTGGGTGAAGCTAAAGCTTCAATCCATTTGGATACATAATCAACAGCTACTAGGATATACTTGTTTCCCATCGAAGATGGAAAAGGTCCCATAAAATCTATACCCCAGACATCAAAGAGTTCTACCTCCTGAATATTTCTCAGAGGCATTTCATCTCTTCTTGAGACGTTCCCAGTGCGTTGGTATCTGTCACATCTTACAATATGGGCATGAACATCGCGCCATAAAGTTGGCCAGAAAAGACCTGCTTGAAGTATTTTAGCGCATGTTTTGGAAGAACCTAAATGCCCACCGTATGGTGAAGAGTGACAATGTTTAATTATAGTTTCTACTTCTTCTTCAGGGTCACAGCGACGAAAAATATCATCAGCGCCTCTCTTGAATAGAAGGGGTTCGTTCCAATAGAAGTGTTTCACGTCATGAAATAACTTCTTCTTCAGTTGGTAATTTAGATCAGGGGGTACGATATCAGCTGCTAGATAATTAACAAAGTCCGCGTACCAAGGTAAAGTTGTTATGGTGAGAGTTTTTTCAATGGAACCAGGGTTAGGATCATCATCATGGACTGCTCGAACTGCTCCTACTAATTTATCATATGCGAAATCATCATTGATAGGAACAAGATCTGGTTTAAGATATTCAAGCCTCGAAAGGTGGTCAGCGACCACATTTTCGGTGCCTTTCTTATCTCGGATCTCCAAATCAAATTCTTGATGTAAAAGGATCCAGCGTAGTAATCTAGGCTTAGCATCCTTTTTACTTATGAGATATCGTATCGCAGCATGATCAGTGTGAACTATGATTTTTGCTCCTACTAAATAAGATTGAAATTTGTCGACTGCAAAGACTACTGCCAGGAGTTCCTTCTCGGTTGTGGAATAATTAAGTTGAGCCGCATATAAAGTTCTACTGGCGTAGTAAATTACATGGAGTTTCTTATCCTTCTTTTGTCCTAAAACAGCACCAATAGTGTAATCGCTAGCATCACACATAATTTCAAAAGGTTGGTTCCAATCCAGAGGTTGAATTATGGGTGCGGAAATCAGTGCTTGTTTTAAGTATTTAAATGCTTCAAGACATTTATCATCGAATTTGAATTCGGCGTCTTTCATAAGTAAATTGGTTAATGGTTTAGTTATTTTGAAGAAGTCTTTAATGAAGCGTCGGTAGAAACCGGCGTGTCCAAGAAAACTTCGGATTTCTCTAATGGTTTTGGGTGGTTGAAGGTTTTCTATTACTTCTATTATAACTTTATCAACCTCAATGCCTCTTTCGGATACTATGTGTCCTAGTACTATGCCTTCAGTAACCATAAAATGGCATTTTTCCCAGTTTAGAACGAGGTTGACTTCTACGCACCTTTCCAGGATTTTCTCAAGGTTTGTTAAACAGTTTTTAAAACTGGATCCACATACCGAGAAATCGTCCATAAATACTTCCATGATCTCATCAAGGAAATCTGCGAAGATTGACATCATACAGCGTTGGAAAGTAGCTGGGGCATTGCATAGTCGAAAAGGCATTCGTCTGTAAGCAAATGTTCCATAGGGACATGTAAAGGTTGTTTTCTCTTGATCATCAGGATGAATGGGTATTTGGAAAAATCCAGAGTACCCATCTAAATAGCAAAAGTAAGAATGCCTAGCTAAACGTTCGAGAACATCTAAGAGTTGATTAGTCTCAGGACCATCTAACGTGGCACTGACTATGACTGGGCGGTTTAATTCTTCGTCCAAGAACTCATATCTTAAATTCTTAGGTAGCTCCTTAAGCTCTATTGATGGTTTTTTCGGACATGGCATATGGTCTGGGGTAAGTGCGAAGCATTCGTAAAGACTGTTATCAATGTAAGGTTCAGATAATCGTTCAAATCCGTCGTCCTCCATAATGGGGATCGAAGGTAGTTTGATGATTTCCACTGGATCTTCTTTATCTAATTCTCTTATGCATTCATCAATTATATCAATGACATAACATGAGTCATCTATGGCTGGTGCATTTAAAAATTGGGATAGTATAAATTCTACTTTTTCATTACCTACTTCGAATGTCATTTTTCCTTTCTTGACATCTATTATAGCTCCAGCTGTTGATAAGAAGGCTCTACCTAAAAGGATTGGGATCTCATCGTCTTCTTTAATGTCCATTACGACGAAATCTGTTGGAATATAAAGTTGACCAAGTCTAACTGGGACGTCCTCCAAAATGCCAATTGGATACTTAACCGATCTGTCGGCTAATTGGAGAGACATTCTAGTTGGTTGCATTTCTCCAAGGTTTAATCTCTTACAAACGGCTAAAGGCATTAAACTTACACTTGCTCCTAAGTCTAGAAGTGCTTTATATATAACTTGGTTTCCCAAAACACAAGGTATAGAAAAACTTCCTGGGTCTTTCTCTTTCTTGGCCAGCTTATTCTCAGCAATTGAATTACATTCTATAGGTTTAGGATCATCTAATCTTCGTTTATTGCTTAGAATGTCTTTAAGGAATTTGGCATAAGATGGTATTTGGGTAATAACTTATGTGAACGGAATCTCTACGTGGAGTTTCTCAATCACTTTTATGAATTTCTTATATTGATTATCCAATTTGGTTTGTTTAAGTCTTTGTGGGTATGGAATCAGAGGTTTGTAAGGCGGAGGTGGTACATAAACTTTTTCATTCTCTTCTTTTTCCTTCTCCTTAACTTCCGTATCTTTAGATTTCTCGAGTTCCACCAATTTCTCAATTTCTTTCTCAGGAGTGGTCACAACTTCTTTCCTGGGAGGTTCCGGATTATTTAACCTAGGGTTTATAGGTCCATCGTAAGTGGTCCCACTTCTTAGAGCGATAGCATTTGCATGCCCTTTAGGGTTAGATTGAGGTTGTCAGGGGAATTGTCCTCCTGGTGTGGCATGAGTAGATTGTTGTTGTGCTACTTGAGAGATTTGGGTTTCAAGCATTTTGTTATGGGTGATTACAGAATCGAGTTTAGTACCCAACTTAGTAATTAGTCCATTCATATGAATGTTTTGGTTCATGAAATCTTTGTTCTGCTGTAATTGAGCTGAGATGAATTCGTTCATCTTTTTCTCAAGATTTGACTTCTGAGGAGCATATGGTACAAATTGGTTGGGTCTTTGAGTTTTGAAACCGGGTGGTCTTTGAGGTGTTGAATTATGAGTAGGGTTATTATTCTTATGGGAAATATTTGGGTGATTCCTCCATCCAGGGTTGTATGTGTTTGAATAAGGGTTTCCTTGGGTGTAATTAACCTGATCTGTGGTACTTTCGGCTAAAAGGTTGCATTCAGCTATAGTATGTCCTGAGGTTCCACATATTTCACATCCGGGTTGTATAGCTGCTATGGTTGCTGTGGGGTTGATAGTCAGGTTTTCTACCTTTTGGGCTATAACGTCCATCTTTGCGTTCATATGGTCAAAACAACTCACTTCATACACACCTCCTTTGGCCTCTTTCTTCTCCACCGGTGCTCGTTCGATCCCCCATTGGTAATGGTTTTGTGCCATATCCTCAATGAGAGCGCTAGCCTCGGGGTAGGGTTTGTTCATTAGAGCGCCACCAGCGGCAGCGTCTATGGTCATCTTTGTGTTGTACATGAGTCCATTATAAAAGGTATGGATTATAAGCCATTGTTCTAAGACATGATTTGGACATGCTCTTAATAGTTCTTTGTATCTTTCCCAAGCGTCGAAAAGTGATTCTCCCTCGCTTTGGGTAAATCGGGTTATTTGGTTTCGTAGAATAGCAGTTTTACTCGGTGGAAAGTATCTAGCAAGGAATACTTTCTTTAGGTCATTCCAAGTGGTTATAGAGTTGGCTGGAAGGGAATCTAACCATGATCGGGCTCTATCTCTGAGGGAAAACGGGAATAGTCTTAGACGTATTGCCTCAGGAGGAGCTCCATTCGCTTTTAAGGTATCGGCTAGTTGAATAAAGACTTTAAGATGTTGGTTCGGGTTTTCCGTAGGAAGACCCGCGAATTGGTTATGTTGTACTAATTGTAACAGAGATGGTTTTAATTCGAAGTTATTGGCTGGTATAGCTAGGTTAACTATACTAGAATGAGGTTCTTCGTTAGAGGGTAGGGCGAAATCCTTGAGAGGTTTAGCGTTTTCTTCGTCTGCCATTGCTCTTTTGAGTTTTCGAAGTAAAAGACGAGCTCGGGCGTAACGTTCAGGTTCTTCTAATGGATCAACTAAGTTTTCGGTACTGCGAGTTCTTCGCATTTACCGGCTAAGGGATGCCTTAGTCTAGACGGTGTAACAATAGGGTACGAAATTTTGACGTAATTGGTCCCCCGGCAATGGCGCCAAAAACTTGATGCGTGTTATCCGCAAGTATACAGATTACGTCAGAGTAATATAAAAGATTTATCGTTCCCACAGAGACCAATGTCAATCTATCGATTACTATTGTTACGATGTTTATCTAAGGCTAATGAATATCAGAGTAAAAGTTTTCTACTGAACGAAAATAGAAATAAATAAGATAAATACTATACTGGAATGTAATTCACATCAATCAAACAATACTCCTATCATCTAAATAGTAACACTTACGGGGCAATGTTTTCTTCTTTGAAAAAGAGTTAATTAAAAAGGATCCGCCGCATTAGCGTGATCGGAACCAGACCTAACCTTTAATCTATACCTGCCGCTCACGCTGCACCGATCGCTCCTTGCGTTAAAGTGATAAAGTCCTTTTTTATGTAATTACCTCTAAGAATTAGTTAAAAAGTGCTTTTGACTGAAAATATTTTATACCAAAGGGTTTCCGGCATATGCTCGGCCAACCAGATCCTAAATCTATAAACGCGTCCGAAAATAGTTTAAAACCTCTTTCTAATAATATAAAACTTTCCTAGTTAATCAATAAAGTGCTTCCTCTGTATTTATTGATTAAAAACTAACAAACTCTTTTCTAAAATGTCGGACGGCTTTCGATCTTATCCGATCTAGTCACAGTCATTACGTGAACAAAAGCACGGTCTCATTTACGTAATGACTTATCAATTGAAGTTCAGAAGAGTTTAATTAAAATAAAAAACAGCCCCTAAAGTATTTCTAAAGAGATGACATATGGAGTACCGTCGGAGCGACGATCCTCACATCCCAGCACAAGGGATTTAGCCACACATGGTAATTGAAAACATAGCGATAAATTGAATTGCAAAGTAAAACATTTATAAGATAAAAACGTGCGAAGTGTGAGAGTGTATTTTGAGAGAGTGAACACAAGTGTCACGCTTAAGTTCAGTTCCAAAGGACACAAATCACACAGATAAATAAAATAATAAGGTAATGGCAGAGACAGAAAATAAACGACTATAAAGCAGTGCAGGAAAGTAAACATATATAAAGGCAATGCATAATATAAAAAAATGCGATTTATAAAAGAAACTTGCTCCAAAGCGGAGACTGAATCTGGTACAAAGCTGGGAAGTAAATTGCGGGAAAGTAAATAACTTCTAACTAAGATTGCTCCAATCTAACTAATAACTATAGTGCAATAACCCCTCGATGTGACGGATTATTGCTTTACAAAATGAACTTTATGCCTAAGGTTGGAAACTAGAATTGGATATCTGAAAAGTGAAAATGCAAGGCCTATTTATAGGAAACTCGAAATTGCAACTGCCCCTAATCATTATGAAAAACGTTTTAGAAACTAATTTCTTCAGGTGTAACTGCCTTAAACGTTTCAGACCGTTTCCTCTTTATAACTGTCGGTGCCCGCCGACCCCTGCTCCGCGTCCGCCGAGTGTACTTTGGAAGGTGAAACGTCTTTTGTAACCGTTGGCGTGTGAGTGAAGTCAGTATGCAAACGGCGTCCTCCTTAGCGTCCGCTGAGTGAAACGGCTAGTGTACAGTTTACATAAGAAATCTTCGTTTTAGCTCTGTTTTGCTTCGTTTTTCTATTGTAGGCTCGAATCAGGCAATATATCTGAAAGTAAAACAAAATACCATAATAGCAAAGGAAAATAAAAAATAAACAACTAAAATTATGTAAAATCGGAGCCAAATATACAGTGTATTTTAGTTTTATCAATTAACAAGATAAGAACCTATGGTCAAATGTCAAACTCTGAAAAGCCATGCTCCACATTGGTGATTAAAATCTTACAACTCTGAATCTCGATTCTGAAGATCCCAATATATGACTTATGGTAATTAGGGGGAGACTACCCAGAAGATGAAAATATAAAATAAAAAATCTTCATATAGTCTGAAACTCAGGGGGAGTTTCCTTTAAAGATAGTGTATGTCTCTGATAGATAGCAAGGCTATGACTATTAGTCAAGAACTGTTCTGATCATATGCTTAATGGAATCTGCTGAAAATTAGAAATGCTTCAGATGTCTCTAAAGATAATAAGCTCTGATACGACAACAAAGAAAATTGCGTTCTGAAGATCTGAAGATGGAAGTTCTGATGAACTAGTCCAGATGCTAAAGACTCTTCGTTTTCCTAAAGACAAGATAGAGAAGTAACTCTTTTCTATTCCTGTTCTGACAACTCAAGTTGTTACTCTGTATATCTTTGGATTACATAAAATCCTAGATGATCTCAGATAAAGCTTTGAGGATAACTCATTCAGGGGGAGCTGTTGTTCCAAACTCTGAATTTGTTTATTTTGGTGATTACCTTGTTTAAAATGTTCAATCAAAATACTTGGCTTTGACATCATCAAAAAGGGGGAGATTGTGAGAGCAAGAATTGTCTCTACAAGTCAATCTATGTTTTGATGACAACAATAAGTATTTGTGAAAGAACCAGTTTATGGTCTAACATGTGTTGTGTGCAGATCATAAGAACTAAAGACACTAGAACCAACATGCACCAGCTAGGTGTACTATGATTGAATATATACATATGCAAAGTTACTATGTGTGACTAAAGCAAGAACGCTTCTTTATCTAGTCAAAATCAGCCAGATCCGAGGATGCCAAGATTGTTGTTGCAATGCTCTTGTGGATGCTCTCTGAAAGTGATTGAGATTCTGAAGATAGCGAAGCTTCTGAAGAAGTACACTCTGAAAGAACCAAAGTGCAGAAGACTCCTATGACTTGAAGTTCTGATGGCTGAAGGCGCTGAAGACCAAATGCAGAAAGAATCTGAAGACTTATGAGTTCTGAAGATCAAGGTTTCAAATATCAAAGTTCTGAAGACTCTGAAGACAGGTTCTGAAAATTCGGAAGACTGAATCAGAAAAGAATAACGTTCTTAAAGACCAAGTGCTGAAGTTTTGAAGAATGATTCCTAATGGACTTCTTCAATCGACTAAAGACTTGAAGCATCAGATATTCTGCTAAGAAGAATCTACTCATGCTTTATCAAATTAACATCAGAAGCCACTGAAGTTTTGAAGTCTAAATATTACCGTTGTGAGTTAAATGTACACACTTCCCAAGAAAAGATGTCGGGTCACTTCTTCCTCTGCAAAAAGGAGATGTGTCAGTACAACTCATTATATCACAACGTCTCTTTTCTAAATAGCCAACAGTATTCTCAAACGGCTATATTTCTATAGGCTATTTAATGGAAAGAGTTTTTGCTTCTGATGTATCGATCACTTGTAGAATCATGAACTGAATGTTCATCTACAAAATTGACCAAGTCATTGTGAAGATAGCCACAACGATGAGTTCTCATTGTAACACTTAGAATATTCAAAAGCTATCATTATTTCACTAATGGCGATTGTTGTTAAAACTCAAGAAGACAAATCAACACAACAACAACAATCAAGAACAGAAGCTGTTGATGAAGAAGAAAACATTGAAGATCTGTCAAGTCATCAACCTACCTTCTTGTCAGGACTACATTGAAGATCTGAAGCAAGGAGTTGCTGCTCAAAGCTTGTTCAATCAAGAAGACAAAGAAGAAGAAGATCTACAAGAAGTCAACAATTGTAATATCTAAATACATCTTTGTAGTTTCTTAGGAAAGCAAGGAGTTGTTGCTCAAATCTTGCTTGAACACTTATGTGTTCGTTGTACTTAAACTTAGGAGAAACTTGCTTATTAAGAAGAACAATTTGTAATCTCCAGTTTGCCAATTCGACTAAATGAATTGAGACTCCTCAAGTGAACGTTATATCCTGATGGGATCCCTGAACGGTTCAGTTGTGAGTTGAGGCCCTTGAGTAGATCACGTGGTGATCAGATACTTGAGATGACAATGGCTGAGGGTCATTGTGGAAAATCCTGAAATATGCTCAGTAGCGTTATATTCATTGTGATGAATCCCTGAACAACTAGCTGTGAAATCCCAGCAGTGGGTCTGCTCGGTCAATGAACGTTATATCCTGTTGGATCCCAGAACGGTTCATTGGGTTGTTAGTTACAATGTGGCTGTGCAAGTTGTTAGTCACCGGCGTGGCCCATGCAAGTGTAATCATGATTTGGTTATAGTGGATTAAGTCCTTGTGTTCAAGGCGAAATCACCTGAGGAGGGTGGACTGGATTAGCCTGCGTGGTGAACCATGATATATCGTGTGTCATTTACTCTCTTGCTTAGTATCTCTATTTATGTTTCTGCATTGAATATCAGAACCTCATATTAAGCAAAGTCAGAACCTTGCAGCCTATCTCTGATAAGCTTCCGCACTGTAAGTTCTGAGTATCGTATCTTATGATCAGAACCTATATGGTTCTCATGCTCCATAGTTAAGAGATCAGAATCTCTCAACGAACTTTGAAGGTTCTTGAGCGTCTCTTTAACAAGATGCAAAAAGTTACAAAAAGAGTAAATTCACAATTCAAACCCCCTTTCTTGTGTCTTTCTCGCACCTTCATGTACTTCTTGAGACACTGGGTGAAGGAAACCTCCAATGTGGAAGAAGTCCTGAATAGGATGAAAACTTTCATCGTTAGTAGCAGTCTGGGTACAGGTTGAGGAAAATCCAAGACCTTTCTTCGCTTTGTTATCAGTAGGAGTGACAAGTTGTCCCCACCCTTTCGTACTGTTGCTTTCAATTGCCTCGAGGGCATCTTTGTATGAGAAAATAGAGGTTCCTGTCTCTGATTAATTCTCATTGCTCACCGAAAGTGCTTGGAGTTGGGTTCCGACAACCTCCTCGGGTTCTACACAAGTAGATAATGACAGGTTACTCACGATCAAGGCCTGTTCTCCACAAACCGTGACAAGTTGATCGTTCTTGACGAGCTTCAATTTCTGGTGCAGTGTCGAAGTGACTGCCCCAACCTGGTGTATCCAAGGTCTTCCTAATAAGAAACTATATGTTTCCCGGATGTCCATGACCTGGAAAGTGATTAGGAAAGTATGAGGAGCGATAGTTATGGGAAGGTCGACTTCGTCGATAACTACTTTCCGAGATCCGTCAAAGGCTTTGACGATGACCTCACTGCCCCTCATCGGGGGTCCTTTGAATGATAGTCGTAATAAGGTGGACTTCGGCATGACGTTGATAGACGATCCAGTGTCTACCAGTACGCTGGCTAAAGCATCGTCCTGGCAGTTGACTGTAACATTGAGCGCCATGTTGTGACTTTTGCCTTCTTCTGGCAGTTCCTCATCACTGAACCCTAAGTTGTTGCAGGAAGTGATGTTAGAGATGATGCTATCGAACTGTCGTATTGACACATCCTGTTCCACAAAGGCCTGCTCTAAGACTTTCTGTAGAGCGTCTCTGTGGGCTTTGGAACTGAGTAAAAGCGATAGCACAGAGATCTTTGAAGGAGTTTGTAACAGCTGATCAACAATGTTGTATTCACTCCTTTGGATGAGCTTCAGCATCTCATCATCGTTCTTTGAAATGTCGAGATTACTGGATTGACCGACTGGTGGATTGGGAACTTCTGTTTGAGGTTCCTTTTCTTTGTTAGGTTCTCCAACTCCTCGGTTGAAGATTCGACCGCTCCGTGTTACTCGACTGATGTCTACGATATTTACGACGGAGGGTAATGGAATTTCTTTCCCATTCCCAATTATTGTTGCACCGTATTTGTAAGGGATTGCCTTAGCTGATTCATACGGTAATGGTCCTGGCAGATAAATAACTACAGGAGCCTTCTGATTTTTCTGACTATCGTAGGTAACTTCAATCAGCTCTTGGCTAGGAACTTTTGATTCGTCCAGTAGAGGGATGATGGCACAAACATCCTTGTTCTGTTGATGATCAGAGATTATGACAGTGTCTCTGATCTGATCAGCGAAGTAGTATGGTGTCCAGTTGATTGGCTCGGAACCTGAACATGGGTGAATCTCTTTACGATCCAACTGACCTTGAAGAGCTGCTCGCACAAGGTAGGATCCTTGGTTATTCTTCAAGCAGACTCTGCAGCATTCGTAATTATGTGGTGGCACCTGGCCACGCCCGTTTTAGATGCAGTGTAACCTCACTAGGTCAGTTTCCATAGATCGGGCATCCTGACTTTGACGCCGAGTAGGGTTCCCATTAAGCACACTGATTTATTGCGTGTCTTCATCCATATAAATTGGAAGCCACCAGTGGTTTAACAAGTGTTACAAAGTTCTTTGAACGAGAGAGCACCCTTGGTTACTCTCACAACATCCTTTACAGCTTAGATAATCGTGAGAAGTGAGAAAACTGAGTTGGACTTGACTGACGTGTAACTCCACCAAGCTGGTATTCATCAAACGAATATCGAAGATTTGGATCATGTTGATCTGATAAAAATTTCTATCATGGTAATCCTGGATCCACCCAAGTTCTATCTGACGCTGGAGGACCTCTTGTATGAAAGAACATCCCTGTTTGTTTACTGAGCAAGTCAGACAGGAATTGTAATCATGTCGCGGAAAATTATAGTACTGGCTTTGCCTTGAGTGCATCGCCACCAAGTTGACATTCATTGCACGGATTTCGTGGTTCTGAATGATGTTAGAACTTATATAAGCCATGTTAACTCCACGAACTCGATGCTCTTGGATCCATCCGAGATCCAACTATTCATGTAGAGCTGATTGCACCACAGAACATCCTGTAATACCCCAAATTTTGACCACTAAGATTCCCATCATTGTGCAAATCATCATAACAATATGGATGTACCTTTATGCCTCATCAATCTCCTCAAGGGTTGTTGAGCATCCACTACAATCAAAATTAGGGTTTTAAACTCTCTTTGAGCCTTAGACAAAGGATCAATCAAGGAATGACTTGATCTTCAACTTGTCTAACCTCCCAAGAATCTACAATGGATCAAGAGGACTCCCACTTCAAGGATTAAGCACAAGGCTGCTCCCTTCTAGGTGGATCAAGCTTCAAAGATCGACAGTGTCACCAAATTAGGGTTTTGGTCGACCAGGGCCTCCAGTTGGAAATTTTCCTCTGGGCATGAGCCAATGATCCAAAACATAACCTAATATACTCCATGGAACCTCATGGACCCAATCATCAAGTCAATTTGATCTCAGGGGATGCATACATCAAAAATCAGGAATTAGGCTTTCTTGACCTAATTCACCCCTAAGTTGACTTTTGGGACAAATCATGAGCCAAGACCTCAAGAGAGGGTTTAAGGGTCTTTAATGAAATATATTGATCCATTTGGAACAATGGATTAATCCAAGAAGCTTGAGCAACAAGTCTCAATTTCATCTGCATCACAATTAGGGTTTTGCGGGAAAAGTCAACTGTAACTTTGACTTTTGACCAGAACATGCTCCCAAACCCTAAGACATGATTCAATATATCCTATGACACCCATGGAACATGTCCATCAAGTTTGATTTAGGTCAAGGACATGATTTCCTGAAGAATTACACAGTTTGGAATTCATCTGATAAAAAGTCAACTGTGCACAAAAGTCAACTTTGACTTTTTGAGATTTTCCACTAAAATGGATTTTTAACCCTAAAATGATGTTAGTGTATGATTTGAATCATCATTCATCAAGAAAAATCAAGAAAAGTGGGATAACTTTTAAAAGGGGTAACCATTAAACTTAGAAATTTTTCTAAGTCATGAAAAAGTGCCACTAATGCACCAACTTTGGAGGACCATAACTCCTAAACCACAAGGCCATTGTGCCCAATTCAAAGCTTGATTTGTAGATCTCATTACCCTCTACAAAAACTTCATACTGACCTATGTCCAAATTCCTCATGGATTTTGAGTTATGGAGTGATCAAAATCAAGAAAAGTCACTTTGTTCCAACACTTAGTGAAAATTTCACTAATTCAGATTTTACTTCACTTTTTGCCAAATGTAGGAGGATTTTTCTCTTGGATTCAAAAGAGATCAAAACCAAACATGTTCAAACAGTTGTTGTATCATGTAAGGGCTTTCCAAAATGGCCAAGAACATTACCAAATTCAACTTACACCATGAGATATGACATTGGCAAGTTGCCTTGCTGAAATTTGTCAAGGCAAGGCAGAATTTGCAATTTTGCTCGATTTGCCAAAATCAGCCAAATTAAAATGCTCCTATCCACTTGGACACATCTGAGGATTGAATCTAAAGGGGACAATCACTGAGCCAAGCCCCCAAAGTCCTTGGAACAAGAAATAGCATGTTGAACCTAGAATGGCCAAAATAGGGACAAGACTCCAAATTTGGATTGGAGCATTCAATGGAAGCATCAAGGTGGCATGGACTGAGCCATTCTCATTTGAAATCAGTCAAGACTTATCCAAGACCAAGGGAACCAAAGCTGTGTGCCCTAACCTCTAGTCAATGGCTAGAGGAGACTTGAATTTTTATTTGCCAACATTGGCCAAACCTACTCAACAGTTGCCATTCACTATTCCTTGCAAAACAAACTTGTTGTACTATAAATAGAGCTCAATTGTGATCAGTTTAATACACCAAAGGCCTACAACACTTGCCTTTCTCAAAATCTCTTTCTCTTGGCAAAATGCATTTCTTAGCAAGGTAACTATCAGGTTTTGAGTTTGAGAGCTTTTCCAACCAAACCAATCACTCACACACCTCATATACATCACATATGAGCTGATCAAACACTTAACTAACAACTGGAACATTGATTTCTCATAATCACCAGCCAATTGCTCAAGGTTTTAATCAAGGTGCAGTTGAGATGCCATGAAGTGATCCAGCCAATTTCCATCAAGTGCAAGCATTCAAACACACTCCATAGCACCTAGGGAAGCTGTTCAGATCATCACAACACAACTGTAACACCTCCTACACAAATCACGATCACCAGCTGCAAGTGGTAAGCATGAGCTCTTCTAACTCTATGATCCATGCAATTTTTGCTGCACAATAATTTGGCCATATGTTCATAATCATGCATGGAATGTTTACCCTCAATTATTTGCATTGTTTGAATCGTGTATCAAAAATCCTAGCCTTCATGCAGAAATTAGGGTTCTTGAGGTTTCCTCGTGATTTCTTGTTCTATGTTTAATTTAAATGAAATTAAATGCTATAGACATGATCGTGAGGTTGAAACGAGTTGATTGGTATGTGGATTGCATGATATGATTAAGTATTCAGTGAGATTGGATGGAAAATGCAAATCTGGGAAACTCAGAACACGCGCGTGTTCTTGGTGTGTTCTTGGCGCCATTTTTCAGAAATTTGAATATTTGAATTTTGTGATTTTGTTTAATTGATTCAAAAATTAATTTCTCTCTGAGTTTTAATGATTTTGAGTTGATTCTTTTTTTAATAATTCACAAAATTGTTAAAATATTTTATTTTCCCAAAAAATCCCAAAAATATTATTTACTTTATATAATTAATATTTTTGCAAAGAATTAATGTTTTAATTGTTTTTAACATTTGAAATATTTTTTCCATCTTGATTTTGCAACTTCTAATGCTTTCTAATTATTTTGTAGGTCAATACTTATTTTTTTAAGCATTAATCCAAGATCACAATTTGTTTTCCATATGTAAAACAATTTTGATCATTTTAGTTGAATTTTTATTCAATTAAAACATATTTTGAAAACAAATTAGGGTTTTTGGATTAATTCAACCCTCACAAATCATTTTAAAACTTTTTGGGCCTCTTGAGAGAGTGTAAGACCCACCCCCCTTGTACAAAAAACTTTTTGGGCCTCACTCATTGTATAAGTCCCTCTGTACAAGTAAACGGCGTGATCGTCGCCCGTTTAAAACTAAACCAAAATTGGGCCTCTCCTCGAGCTATAAGACCCATTCAAAACTCTTGTTGGGCCTCTATTAGAGTGTAAGACCCAATCCCCCTTTTAACCAAAATCATCTTGGGCCTCACTTTTTGTATAAGTCCCTTTGCGTTAAAAGAAAACCTCGGCGCGATCGCCATTTTAAACGAAAAATCATCTGGGCCTACCCTCGTGTTATAAGCCCCACTCTTTTTCTTTAAAACTTTTTGGGCCTCTTGAGAGAGTGTAAGACCCATCCCTTTGTACAGAAAACCTTTTGGGCCACAGTCACTTGTATAAGTCCCTCTGTACAAATTCAACAGTAAAACCCTGGGCCTCTCCTTGAGCTGTAAGCCCTAATCTTTCTTTTTCAAAGCACTTTCTCCTTTGATTTTGAATATACTGTTGTTTTCAATCTTTCTTTGTTGAACAACTAACCAAACAGCATGGAAGCTCCACAACCGAGTAAGTGTTTATACGCTTTCATTTATTGCTTTCCTATACATATAACTGTATTGTGGGGCTGTTTCGCTGTAAGTCTTCTTTCATAAACTCATATCAACTGTGTAATAATAGTATAGATATTTAGAGTTTCCCCGGCAACTACGTCTAGAACTAGGAAAAGCCGTTTCGTTTATTCGTAGAAATAGACAGCTAGATCCCCAATAGGATCACCAGATACAGTCTTCTCTTCGGCTGTCCTCATTAGGAATTGTCAAGAAACTCTACTCCCAAAGATGAATGTATTCTCCGTGAATGGCATCTTTGAGTTTCTTCCAAACTCTCGAACTTTCCTGACTTGATCTATTCCTTGTGAATAGCTTGCCTTGAATTTCTCGGGGTTTGGGGACCCACGGGCTTCTTAAAAGCATCGGCCTCCTCTTGGGCATTGTACAAGGACCCACATGCTTCATAAAAGCAACCCCGTCTCCTCTTGGGCTTAGTACAAGGACCCGTCGGCTTCTTAGAAGTATTCACAGCCTCCTCTTAGGCTTCGTATAATGATCTCTTCCTCCGGGAATGATAGCCTCCTCTTGGGCTTCGTACAAGGACCCCTCGGCTTCTTAAAAGTTTCCAGCCTCCTTTTGGGCTTCGTACAAATTGTCCCGATGACCTCCTAGAGGTATAGGAACATAAACTAGTCATCTTCATAGAACAGTCCTTTCAAAGAGTCTACTACTGTTTGTCAAAGCATAGTACAAAAGATGAAACTCTAGACTTGGACAGTCTATTTTCCTTGAGTCTCAAAGACATTCTCAAGTGACCCCTTCGTTGAATAGGAAGAAACCCGTAGACTCGGACAGTCTCGATACCCTTTGGATTCCCCGTTTCCTTAAAGAACAGGGAACAATCCCGATCCTCAAATCAAATCCATGAGTACAGTGTTTCTCATATAAGAACTGATTTTCTCTTAAATCAGTATACTGGACCTGTCACTTAACTGAGATAGCAAACTTTCAGCCTCCATCTTGGGCTTCGTACGAGATACAAAGATTCTCTTGGTGAGTCACCATCTTTAGCCTCCATCTCGGGCTTCGTACGAGATACAAAAGACTCCCTCGTTGAGTCAAACAACTTTTAGCCTCTCTCTCGGGCTTTGTACGAGACACACAAAAGACTCCCTCGTTGAGTCAAACAAATCTTCAGCCTCCATCTCGGGCTTTGTACGAGATACAAAAAAGGTTCTTATTGAGCCAAACAAAACTTTTCGCCTCCATCTCGGGCTTCGTACGAGATACAAAAACACTCTCTTGTTGAGTATAAAAGATCCTCTTGTTGGGTCAACCCTTTTAGCCTCTCTCTCGGGCTTCGTACGAGACACATAAAAACTCCCTCCTGTTGGGCCAATAGCCTCCTCTAAGGCTTTGTATAAGAAAACCACTGGTTGATCCAATCAACCTTTTAGCATCAAAGATGTGCCTCGTTCATAGTACACAAACATCAATAACTCCTTCCCTTTCATCTAATCGCTGTAAGCGGCAAACCTCTGGATTATTCACATCCATGCCACTGTCCCTCTTTCAGCATGAGAAATTCCTAAGGAAAGATGGCATTGCTCTACACTGAGTTAAAGTCTTCTCCTTCAGGTTAAAAAACCCTTTCTTAGGAAATTATGGCATTGCTCGGATTCACACATCCCGGTTAAAGTAATTCTCCTTTACAAACAGACAAACCCTTCTTTAGAGATGACAAATTCTCTCTAAAGTCGAGACTTTTCAGCTTCACATCTTGGGCTTTGAACAAGATACAAATAGACTTTTCAGCTTCACATCTTGGGCTTTGAACAAGATACAAACAACCTTTAGCTTCACGTCTTGGGCTTTGAACAAGACACCAAAACACCATTTCCTCCCATAGAATAGGAGGAACTACGAACGCTCTGATTTCCCTGTTTTGGTAAACGGGAATACGTAGGCATAAGATCGAAAGAAAAGATCTTAGCGAGCACACTAAACAAAAACCCAAAATCCCATACTCTCACATACTTATCAAAAAGCATCAGTCCTAACATCCTAATCCTTGTTCGCTGCCAGAAACCATCATTCTATCAAAATAAGCACGAGAATGGCCCCACGACCACATAGCATCCGTAACCTAACAGACCGCTGTTTAAACTTGGTATGCAAGCAGGGTTAATTGGAGACATCTATTTCCTTTCCTTAGTCAGCTTTAATAGGATAAAAAATTAATCGACCTGTAGTAACCCCAAAGAGCGGTAGTGCTTAAGAACCATGTCCAAAATCGCTCGCTACACATCCCTGATTGTTTTTAGAGCAGATATCACACTGGTGATAATTATGAGGTGGAACATGGCCATATCCACTCTGTCTACAATGCATCTTGACCAAGTTGGCCCTTAATAAGAGTACATCATGAATTTGATAGCTGTCGTTAGACTCTCCCTCTATCAAATTGACTGCAGCTTTCTCGTGTTGAGGTAACGGGTTCGTGAGAACATTCGGATTCGTATCTTTGAAAGATAAGACCCCGCTCCTAACAAGCTTTTGTACGTCGGATTTGAAACTGAGACAGTTTTCTATGTTATACCCTGGTCCTCCTTGATGATAAGGACAAGTCTGATCCGTTTTAAACCAGAATGGCGGATTTTCTGGTACTGTAAAAGGAGACTTGGTTTGGGCATGCCCCTTGACCAGTAATAATGGGAATAGCTCTGCGTACACCATGGGTATAGGATCAAACCCTAGAGGTCGTGTAGTACGGTTGTTGTTGTTGTATGGAGGATGAGCCTGCTGAAGAGGCGGTTGTGTCCTTTGCTGATATTGTTGTTGATTAGGTTGGCTCTGCGCAACCTGAGGCTGATATGTAGGAACAGGCGCAGGGTTAATAGCAGGAGTTACAGCTGCTACTGGCTGGTAACGCCGTCTTTTCTTTCCGAGAGAGATATTCCCAATATCCTGCTCTTTTTTCTTAGGTAGAGCAATACCGTATCGTTTTGTACTACTTGATGGTCCAGCGTCTTTAACTAAACGTCCTTCTCGGATGGCTTCCTCAAGACGAATTCCCATGCTCACCATCTCAGTGAAGTCACTGGGCGCACGGGAAACCATTCTCTCATAGTAAAATGGGCTTAAGGTTTTCAAAAAGATCTTTGTCATCTCTTTTTCCTCCAGAGGTGGAGAAATCTGAGCGGAAATTTCACGCCATCTCTGAGCGTATTCTTTAAAGGTTTCCTTGTCCTTTTGTGACATTGATCTGAGTTAATCTCTGTCCGGTGCCATGTCCAGATTGTATTTATATTATTGAACGAAGGCAGCGCCAAGATCTCTGAATGTGCCGATCGTGGCGCGGTTTAAACCATGTACCATTTTAATGCGGCACCGGTTAAACTATCTTGAAAGTAGTGAATGAGCAGCTCCTGGTTCTTTGTTTGAGCTGACATTCGCCGAGCGTACATCACCAAGTGGCTTTGAGGGCAAGAGTTACCCTTGTACTTTTCAAAGTCGGGTACCTGGAACTTGTGTGGAACTTTCACATTGGGGACCAAGCAGAGGTCCGCGGCGTCCTTTCCAAATAAATCCTGACCGCGAAGGGCTTGCAGCTCTTTCTGCATTTCCAGGAATTGTTCCTGAAACTCATTCATTCTGTCGAACATGCTGTCATTTCCACCAGAAGGTATTTGTGGAATCTGTCCTTCCGAGTCAGTGTGTACCACGGGCGGTGGTATTGTCATTATGGCCGAGACTCTAGGTGCCTCCCGAAGTTTGTAACCTTCAGGAGTTGCTGTCATGCCCCTGGCATCTTGGCTTTCTCAAAGTTTGTAACCTTCAGGCCCAGCGGTTCCTGCTGCGGTTCCCTGATCCTCAGCGATCGGCGGAACATATCCTTCCGAGATATAGTTAAGTGGTATGCCCCAGGGACGATCTTTCGGCATTTTATACCTAGGATCATACTTTTCCACCATGGGCGTTGATGTGATCTCTGAGATCACAGTCCATTGTTGTTGTATCTGAGCTTTTGCTAGAGCTTGCATGTTGTTGTGAAGCTTTCTCATATCCTTTTTCAGAGTGTCGATCTCTTCTCTCAACTCTCTGTTCTCTTCCTCGAGATCATCCATCTTTTTCTGACGATTTGCCCGAGTATTGTAGGAATGAGACAGTTTGACTCTAGAATTGAGACACAAACGTGAGATTCGTAGGTAAGAAGAATGCGTTACGCGAGAATGATGAATGATATGCAATGATTATATTAATCGTACATTTTTTGTTTATTCAAAGTAAACTTCGACAATTAGATTGCAAGTATCAAACAGTGGGGAAACCCCGTTTTATTGAATTCAAAGGATTGCGGAAATGGAAATACAGTAGATTACAAAGTGCTAAAAAAGGAAATCTAAACTAATGGATCTTGAGTCCTCTCTGAGGAGAGCTCAAGTGCTGGTTTGGGGGATTTCCTTTTCTTTGACCGGGGCTCTTCAGCCATTATTGGGTTGTCATTCCTTTGCTAAGTGAAAGGAGCAAGCAAATTCCTCTGGTCATCCTGATTTTCTACAGCATGTTAGAGCGAGCAAATTCCTCTGGTCATCCTGATTTTCTATAACATGTTGCTCTAAAATTTCAATTAGAGCATCCTTTTCTCTTAACAGTTGATGTATCTTCTTGCACTCCACATTGAGAATACGGTACTTGTTCCTCCAAGACCTCTTCTCCTGTTGAACTTTGCTGAGAGTAACCTGAAGCTTTTCCGTCTCAGACATAAAATAAAGGGCAGAGTCCCTTAATGGAAGAACTTCCTGACGAGGGTAAGGCATCCTCAGCTTGAGAGCTCTAGTTAGTACCCAGTGGAGATAAGGCTCCACCGATACGCAGTCTGGTTTTCCTAGAGAATCTCGTCCTTTCCTATGAATGTGTTTCCAAGCATGCACTATTTATGTCTTTAGTGCCCTGTCATTTTCCCCTTCCTTGAAGAAAAGACCTTCCAGATGAGAATTACGCGGGATCTGCCTCATTGGGTATCCAAATTGACGATGAACTAAAATTGGGTGATAGTTGATTCCTCCTTTAGTTCCTATAAGGGGTACATTTGGGAAATTTCCACAACGGTCAATGATCCTGATCCCGTCATAGATTCGATTGTACCAATCGATGTCCGAGTTGGTAAGAGACATGATTCTCTGCGACCAAGGTAAAGTATTTTTTTGATCCTAAAATGCAGCAGACTTGGGCAAATGGGAATTGAACCATTTGAAAAGCAAGGGTATACAGCACGTGATCATTCCTCCGCTATATAAATTCCTTAGGTGTACCGAATGATACGCATCTGCGAGTAAGGTTGGCACAGGGTTTCCAATCAGGCATATCTTAATGGCGTTGATATCTACGAAGTTATCAATGTTGGGAAACAAAAATAACCCGTAGGTGAACAAAACAAAGATGTTCTCGAAAGCGGCCACGTTCCCTATACTGGCAAAGTACATGGCTTTCTTTGTCAAGAATTGGGCTGGCAAACCCTGGATGCCACCCTTAGTGGTCATGTGAGTCCTGACCTCTGACTCGTCCAAATAAATTGCTCGTGCAATGGTTTGATCCTTTGGAATTTCTTCCAGTCCAGAAAAGGGAGCTTGGTCAGTGATATGCAGATCAGTCAAGTGAGAATACTCCTCCAGCGTTGGTGCTAGCTGATAATCCAGGAATGTGAAACAGTGATAGACCGGATCGTAGAACTGGATTAGCGTAGACAGGATTCCTTCAATTATATGAACCCTTAATAAAGACAGTAGCCCTCCATACTTGGCTCTGAAAGCCTCGTGGTTGGTGATCATTCTCGCCAAACCTCTCAAATCCTCTAACTTTCGAACCTTGAAGGTGTACTTATGAGTTTTCCTTCTACCGAAATCCATTAGCGCAATCCCATTATCTAACATTTGCAATCATTGTCTCAGTTTAATTTGAAAAAGAGAGACTAGAAGAGAAGATTTTCTTTGGTTTAGTGTTTTTTAAATGAATGTATGAATGCATTCTAGAACTAGGAAAAGCCGTTTCGTTTATTCGTAGAAATAGACAGCTAGATCCCCAATAGGATCACCAGATACAGTCTTCTCTTCGGCTGTCCTCATTAGGAATTGTCAAGAAACTCTACTCCCAAAGATGAATGTATTCTCCGTGAATGGCATCTTTGAGTTTCTTCCAAATTCTCAAACTTTCCTGACTTGATCTATTCCTTGTGAATAGCTTGCCTTGAATTTCTCGGGGTTTGGGGACCCACGGGCTTCTTAAAAGCATCGGCCTCCTCTTGGGCATTGTACAAGGACCCACAGGCTTCATAAAAGCAACCCCGCCTCCTCTTGGGCTTAGTACAAGGACCCGTCGGCTTCTTAGAAGTATTCACAGCCTCCTCTTAGGCTTCGTATAATGATCTCTTCCTCCGGGAATGATAGCCTCCTCTTGGGCTTCGTACAAGGACCCCTCGGCTTCTTAAAAGTTTCCAGCCTCCTCTTGGGCTTCGTACAAATTGTCCCGACGACCTCCTAGAGGTATAGGAACAGAAACTAGTCATCTTCATAGAATAGTCCTTTCAAAGAGTCTACTACTGTTTCTCAAAGCATAGTACAAAAGATGAAACTCTAGACTTGGACAGTCTATTTTCCTTGAGTCTCAAAGACATTCTCAAGTGACCCCTTCGTTGAATAGGAAGAAACCCGTAGACTCGGACAATCTCGATACCCTTTGGATTCCCCGTTTCCTTAAAGAACAGGGAACAATCCCGATCCTCAAATCAAATCCATGAGTACAGTGTTACTCATATAAGAACTGATTTTCTCTTAAATCAGTATACTGGACCTGTCACTTAACTGAGATAGCAAACTTTCAGCCTCCATCTTGGGCTTCGTACGAGATACAAAGATTCTCTTGGTGAGTCACCATCTTTAGCCTCCATCTCGGGCTTCGTACGAGATACAAAAGACTCCCTCGTTGAGTCAAACAACTTTTAGCCTCTCTCTCGGGCTTTGTACGAGACACACAAAAGACTCCCTCGTTGAGTCAAACAAATCTTCAGCCTCCATCTCGGGCTTTGTACGAGATACAAAAAAGGTTCTTATTGAGCCAAACAAAACTTTTCGCCTCCATCTCGGGCTTCGTACGAGATACAAAAACACTCTCTTGTTGAGTATAAAAGATCCTCTTGTTGGGTCAACCCTTTTAGCCTCTCTCTCGGGCTTCGTACGAGACACATAAAAACTCCCTCCTGTTGGGCCAATAGCCTCCTCTAAGGCTTTGTATAAGAAAACCACTGGTTGATCCAATCAACCTTTTAGCATCAAAGATGTGCCTCGTTCATAGTACACAAACATCAATAACTCCTTCCCTTTCATCTAATCGCTGTAAGCGGCAAACCTCTGGATTATTCACATCCATGCCACTGTCCCTCTTTCAGCATGAGAAATTCCTAAGGAAAGATGGCATTGCTCTACACTGAGTTAAAGTCTTCTCCTTCAGGTTAAAAAACCCTTTCTTAGGAAATTATGGCATTGCTCGGATTCACACATCCCGGTTAAAGTAATTCTCCTTTACAAACAGACAAACCCTTCTTTAGAGATGACAAATTCTCTCTAAAGTCGAGACTTTTCAGCTTCACATCTTGGGCTTTGAACAAGATACAAATAGACTTTTCAGCTTCACATCTTGGGCTTTGAACAAGATACAAACAACCTTTAGCTTCACGTCTTGGGCTTTGAACAAGACACCAAAACACCATTTCCTCCCATAGAATAGGAGGAACTACGAACGCTCTGATTTCCCTGTTTTGGTAAACGGGAATACGTAGGCATAAGATCGAAAGAAAAGATCTTAGCGAGCACACTAAACAAAAACCCAAAATCCCATACTCTCACATACTTATCAAAAAGCATCAGTCCTAACATCCTAATCCTTGTTCGCTGCCAGAAACCATCATTCTATCAAAATAAGCACGAGAATGGCCCCACGACCACATAGCATCCGTAACCTAACAGACCGCTGTTTAAACTTGGTATGCAAGCAGGGTTAATTGGAGACATCTATTTCCTTTCCTTAGTCAGCTTTAATAGGATAAAAAATTAATCGACCTGTAGTAACCCCAAAGAGCGGTAGTGCTTAAGAACCATGTCCAAAATCGCTCGCTACACATCCCTGATTGTTTTTAGAGCAGATATCACACTGGTGATAATTATGAGGTGGAACATGGCCATATCCACTCTGTCTACAATGCATCTTGACCAAGTTGGCCCTTAATAAGAGTACATCATGAATTTGATAGCTGTCGTTAGACTCTCCCTCTATCAAATTGACTGCAGCTTTCTCGTGTTGAGGTAACGGGTTCGTGAGAACATTCGGATTCGTATCTTTGAAAGATAAGACCCCGCTCCTAACAAGCTTTTGTACGTCGGATTTGAAACTGAGACAGTTTTCTATGTTATACCCTGGTCCTCCTTGATGATAAGGACAAGTCTGATCCGTTTTAAACCAGAATGGCGGATTTTCTGGTACTGTAAAAGGAGACTTGGTTTGGGCATGCCCCTTGACCAGTAATAATGGGAATAGCTCTGCGTACACCATGGGTATAGGATCAAACCCTAGAGGTCGTGTAGTACGGTTGTTGTTGTATGGAGGATGAGCCTGCTGAAGAGGCGGTTGTGTCCTTTGCTGATATTGTTGTTGATTAGGTTGGCTCTGCGCAACCTGAGGCTGATATGTAGGAACAGGCGCAGGGTTAATAGCAGGAGTTACAGCTGCTACTGGCTGGTAACGCCGTCTTTTCTTTCCGAGAGAGATATTCCCAATATCCTGCTCTTTTTTCTTAGGTAGAGCAATACCGTATCGTTTTGTACTACTTGATGGTCCAGCGTCTTTAACTAAACGTCCTTCTCGGATGGCTTCCTCAAGACGAATTCCCATGCTCACCATCTCAGTGAAGTCACTGGGCGCACGGGAAACCATTCTCTCATAGTAAAATGGGCTTAAGGTTTTCAAAAAGATCTTTGTCATCTCTTTTTCCTCCAGAGGTGGAGAAATCTGAGCGGAAATTTCACGCCATCTCTGAGCGTATTCTTTAAAGGTTTCCTTGTCCTTTTGTGACATTGATCTGAGTTAATCTCTGTCCGGTGCCATGTCCAGATTGTATTTATATTATTGAACGAAGGCAGCGCCAAGATCTCTGAATGTGCCGATCGTGGCGCGGTTTAAACCATGTACCATTTTAATGCGGCACCGGTTAAACTATCCTGAAAGTAGTGAATGAGCAGCTCCTGGTTCTTTGTTTGAGCTGACATTCGCCGAGCGTACATCACCAAGTGGCTTTGAGGGCAAGAGTTACCCTTGTACTTTTCAAAGTCGGGTACCTGGAACTTGTGTGGAACTTTCACATTGGGGACCAAGCAGAGGTCCGCGGCGTCCTTTCCAAATAAATCCTGACCGCGAAGGGCTTGCAGCTCTTTCTGCATTTCCAGGAATTGTTCCTGAAACTCATTCATTCTGTCGAACATGCTGTCATTTCCACCAGAAGGTATTTGTGGAATCTGTCCTTCCGAGTCAGTGTGTACCACGGGCGGTGGTATTGTCATTATGGCCGAGACTCTAGGTGCCTCCCGAAGTTTGTAACCTTCAGGAGTTGCTGTCATGCCCCTGGCATCTTGGCTTTCTCAAAGTTTGTAACCTTCAGGCCCAGCGGTTCCTGCTGCGGTTCCCTGATCCTCAGCGATCGGCGGAACATATCCTTCCGAGATATAGTTAAGTGGTATGCCCCAGGGACGATCTTTCGGCATTTTATACCTAGGATCATACTTTTCCACCATGGGCGTTGATGTGATCTCTGAGATCACAGTCCATTGTTGTTGTATCTGAGCTTTTGCTAGAGCTTGCATGTTGTTGTGAAGCTTTCTCATATCCTTTTTCAGAGTGTCGATCTCTTCTCTCAACTCTCTGTTCTCTTCCTCGAGATCATCCATCTTTTTCTGACGATTTGCCCGAGTATTGTAGGAATGAGACAGTTTGACTCTAGAATTGAGACACAAACGTGAGATTCGTAGGTAAGAAGAATGCGTTACGCGAGAATGATGAATGATATGCAATGATTATATTAATCGTACATTTTTTGTTTATTCAAAGTAAACTTCGACAATTAGATTGCAAGTATCAAACAGTGGGGAAACCCCGTTTTATTGAATTCAAAGGATTGCGGAAATGGAAATACAGTAGATTACAAAGTGCTAAAAAAGGAAATCTAAACTAATGGATCTTGAGTCCTCTCTGAGGAGAGCTCAAGTGCTGGTTTGGGGGCTTTCCTTTTCTTTGACCGGGGCTCTTCAGCCATTATTGGGTTGTCATTCCTTTGCTAAGTGAAAGGAGCAAGCAAATTCCTCTGGTCATCCTGATTTTCTACAGCATGTTAGAGCGAGCAAATTCCTCTGGTCATCCTGATTTTCTATAACATGTTGCTCTAAAATTTCAATTAGAGCATCCTTTTCTCTTAACAGTTGATGTATCTTCTTGCACTCCACATTGAGAATACGGTACTTGTTCCTCCAAGACCTCTTCTCCTGTTGAACTTTGCTGAGAGTAACCTGAAGCTTTTCCGTCTCAGACATAAAATAAAGGGCAGAGTCCCTTAATGGAAGAACTTCCTGACGAGGGTAAGGCATCCTCAGCTTGAGAGCTCTAGTTAGTACCCAGTGGAGATAAGGCTCCACCGATACGCAGTCTGGTTTTCCTAGAGAATCTCGTCCTTTCCTATGAATGTGTTTCCAAGCATGCACTATTTATGTCTTTAGTGCCCTGTCATTTTCCCCTTCCTTGAAGAAAAGACCTTCCAGATGAGAATTACGCGAGATCTGCCTCATTGGGTATCCAAATTGACGATGAACTAAAATTGGGTGATAGTTGATTCCTCCTTTAGTTCCTATAAGGGGTACATTTGGGAAATTTCCACAACGGTCAATGATCCTGATCCTGTCATAGATTCGATTGTACCAATCGATGTCCGAGTTGGTAAGAGACATGATTCTCTGCGACCAAGGTAAAGTATTTTTTTGATCCTAAAATGCAGCAGACTTGGGCAAATGGGAATTGAACCATTTGAAAAGCAAGGGTATACAGCACGTGATCATTCCTCCGCTATATAAATTCCTTAGGTGTACCGAATGATACGCATCTGCGAGTAAGGTTGGCACAGGGTTTCCAATCAGGCATATCTTAATGGCGTTGATATCTACGAAGTTATCAATGTTGGGAAACAAAAATAACCCGTAGGTGAACAAAACAAAGATGTTCTCGAAAGCGGCCACGTTCCCTATACTGGCAAAGTACATGGCTTTCTTTGTCAAGAATTGGGCTGGCAAACCCTGGATGCCACCCTTAGTGGTCATGTGAGTCCTGACCTCTGACTCGTCCAAATAAATTGCTCGTGCAATGGTTTGATCCTTTGGAATTTCTTCCAGTCCAGAAAAGGGAGCTTGGTCAGTGATATGCAGATCAGTCAAGTGAGAATACTCCTCCAGCGTTGGTGCTAGCTGATAATCCAGGAATGTGAAACAGTGATAGACCGGATCGTAGAACTGGATTAGCGTAGACAGGATTCCTTCAATTATATGAACCCTTAATAAAGACAGTAGCCCTCCATACTTGGCTCTGAAAGCCTCGTGGTTGGTGATCATTCTCGCCAAACCTCTCAAATCCTCTAACTTTCGAACCTTGAAGGTGTACTTATGAGTTTTCCTTCTACCGAAATCCATTAGCGCAATCCCATTATCTAACATTTGCAATCATTGTCTCAGTTTAATTTGAAAAAGAGAGACTAGAAGAGAAGATTTTCTTTGGTTTAGTGTTTTTTAAATGAATGTATGAATGCATTCTAGAACTAGGAAAAGCCGTTTCGTTTATTCGTAGAAATAGACAGCTAGATCCCCAATAGGATCACCAGATACAGTCTTCTCTTCGGCTGTCCTCATTAGGAATTGTCAAGAAACTCTACTCCCAAAGATGAATGTATTCTCCGTGAATGGCATCTTTGAGTTTCTTCCAAATTCTCAAACTTTCCTGACTTGATCTATTCCTTGTGAATAGCTTGCCTTGAATTTCTCGGGGTTTGGGGACCCACGGGCTTCTTAAAAGCATCGGCCTCCTCTTGGGCATTGTACAAGGACCCACAGGCTTCATAAAAGCAACCCCGCCTCCTCTTGGGCTTAGTACAAGGACCCGTCGGCTTCTTAGAAGTATTCACAGCCTCCTCTTAGGCTTCGTATAATGATCTCTTCCTCCGGGAATGATAGCCTCCTCTTGGGCTTCGTACAAGGACCCCTCGGCTTCTTAAAAGTTTCCAGCCTCCTCTTGGGCTTCGTACAAATTGTCCCGACGACCTCCTAGAGGTATAGGAACAGAAACTAGTCATCTTCATAGAATAGTCCTTTCAAAGAGTCTACTACTGTTTCTCAAAGCATAGTACAAAAGATGAAACTCTAGACTTGGACAGTCTATTTTCCTTGAGTCTCAAAGACATTCTCAAGTGACCCCTTCGTTGAATAGGAAGAAACCCGTAGACTCGGACAATCTCGATACCCTTTGGATTCCCCGTTTCCTTAAAGAACAGGGAACAATCCCGATCCTCAAATCAAATCCATGAGTACAGTGTTACTCATATAAGAACTGATTTTCTCTTAAATCAGTATACTGGACCTGTCACTTAACTGAGATAGCAAACTTTCAGCCTCCATCTTGGGCTTCGTACGAGATACAAAGATTCTCTTGGTGAGTCACCATCTTTAGCCTCCATCTCGGGCTTCGTACGAGATACAAAAGACTCCCTCGTTGAGTCAAACAACTTTTAGCCTCTCTCTCGGGCTTTGTACGAGACACACAAAAGACTCCCTCGTTGAGTCAAACAAATCTTCAGCCTCCATCTCGGGCTTTGTACGAGATACAAAAAAGGTTCTTATTGAGCCAAACAAAACTTTTCGCCTCCATCTCGGGCTTCGTACGAGATACAAAAACACTCTCTTGTTGAGTATAAAAGATCCTCTTGTTGGGTCAACCCTTTTAGCCTCTCTCTCGGGCTTCGTACGAGACACATAAAAACTCCCTCCTGTTGGGCCAATAGCCTCCTCTAAGGCTTTGTATAAGAAAACCCCTGGTTGATCCAATCAACCTTTTAGCATCAAAGATGTGCCTCGTTCATAGTACACAAACATCAATAACTCCTTCCCTTTCATCTAATCGCTGTAAGCGGCAAACCTCTGGATTATTCACATCCATGCCACTGTCCCTCTTTCAGCATGAGAAATTCCTAAGGAAAGATGGCATTGCTCTACACTGAGTTAAAGTCTTCTCCTTCAGGTTAAAAAACCCTTTCTTAGGAAATTATGGCATTGCTCAAATTCACACATCCCGGTTAAAGTAATTCTCCTTTACAAACAGACAAACCCTTCTTTAGAGATGACAAATTCTCTCTAAAGTCGAGACTTTTCAGCTTCACATCTTGGGCTTTAAACAAGATACAAATAGACTTTTCAGCTTCACATCTTGGGCTTTGAACAAGATACAAACAACTTTTAGCTTCACGTCTTGGGCTTTGAACAAGACACCAAAACACCACTTCCTCCCATAGAATAGGAGGAACTACGAACGCTCTGATTTCCCTCTTTCGGTAAATGGGAATACGTAGGCATAAGATCGAAAGAAAAGATCTTAGCGAGCACACTAAACAAAAACCCAAAATCCCATACTCTCACATACTTATCAAAAAGCATCAGTCCTAACATCCTAATACTTGTTCCCCGCCACAAACCATCATTCTGTCAAAATAAGCACGAGAACGGCCCCACGACCACATAGCATCCGTAACCTAACAGACCGCTGTTTAAACTTGGTATGCAAGCAGGGTTAATTGGAGACATCTATTTCCCTTCCTTAGTCAGCTTTAATAGGATAAAAAATGAATCAACCTGTAGAAACCCCAAAGAGCGACAGTGCTTAAGAACCACGTCCAAAATCGCTCGCTACAGAAAAATGGCGCCCACCGTGGGGCCTTGCTTTCTTCTTTCCTTGTGTCTAAACCACAGAATGGTGACTCCGCCGGGGAGCCATTTCTGTCAAGAACATAGGATTCATAGCTCTTAAAGGTCTAGGACATTAGGACAAATATATATACTACTTTTCCTAATTGATATATGTGTTTATTTTTCTGCTAATGGGAATGCGTGTGATGCCGCATGTGGAAAGATTAAGTATACACCTAGGAAAAATCCCTTTAGTGGCGCAGAGGCTATCGGAAATAGTGGTCATGCAATGCCACCCTCTTCTGAGGACTCTTTAAAAAACATCACCTAGCACGGTTCCCGGCCCGCTGGTGTTTTCTTGACAAGAGTTGATGATGAAGAGAGACAGGTACAAAAATCATTAGTAAACCTTTGGGATGGGTAGAGCCTTGACTCCATGACAACGACCCTTTGACCCCATGTTTTTTCTATGTTTTTGTGTGCTGCATTCATGCATTCATTTAAAAAAACATTAAAACATTCAAAAAAATTTCTCTTTTAGTCTCTCTGTTTTTTTCAAATTAAACTAAGACTGTGATTGCAAATATCAGAGAAAAGGATTACGCTAATGGATTTCGGTAGAAGAAGAACTCATAGGTACACCTTCAAGGCTCCAAAACTAGAGGATTTGAGAGGTTTGGCGAGAATGATCACAAACCAAGAGGCCTTCAGAGCTAAGTACGAAGGTCTGCTACCTCTGCTAATAGTCCATGTGATTGAAGGAATCATGGATGCGCTCGTTCAGTTTTACGATCCGGTTTATCACTGTTTCACATTCCTGGATTACCAGCTAGCACCAACGCTGGAGGAGTATTCTCATCTGATCGATCTACACATTACTGATCAAGCTCCATTTTCTGGACTGGAAGAAATTCCAAAGGATCAGACCATTGCAAAAGCAATTCATTTGGATGAGTCAGAGGTCAAGACTCACATGACCACCAAGGGTGGCATCCAAGGTTTGCCAGCCCAGTTCTTAACAAAGAAAGCTCTGTACTTTGCTAGTATAGGGAACGGGACTGCTTTTGAAAGCATCTTTGTTTTTCTTTCCTACGGATTATTTTTGTTGCCCAACATTAATAACTTCGTCGATATCAACTCCATTAAGGTTTTTCTCATTGGAAACCCTGTGCCGACTTTGCTCGCAGATGCGTATCATTCTATACACTTAGGAAATTTGTACAACGGAGGGGAGATCACATGTTGTGTACCTTTGCTTTATAAATGGTTTATCTCCCATTTGCCTAAGTCTGCTGCTTTTTGGGATCATAAGAGTGCCTTACGTTGGTCGCAGAAAATCATGTCTCTCACCAACTCTGACATTGATTGGTGCAATAGGATTTATGATGGAATGAGGATCATTGATCGTTGTGGAAACTTCCCCAACGTACCCCTCATAGGAACTAAAGGAGGAATCAACTATCATCCGGTATTGGTTCATCGTCAATTTGGATACCCAATGATGCATGTCCCACGAAATGCTCATCTGGAAGGTCTTTTCTTCAAGAAAGGAGAAAATGACAGAGCACTGAAGATGGAAATAGTGCACGCTTGGAAGCATGTTCATAAGAAAGGACGGGAGTCTCTAGGAAAACCGGACTGTGTCTCGGTGGAGCCTTATCTCTACTGGGTACAAACTAGAGCTCTCAAGCTAAAAATGCCTTATCCTCGTTACAGAATTCTTCCGCCGAGGGAATCTGTCATGTACTTCATGACGGAAACGGAAAAGCTTCAGGTTACTCTCAACAAAGTTCAACGGGAGAGGAGGTCTTGGAAGAACAAGTACTGCACCCTCAATGTGGAGTGTACCCAAATGCAGCAACTACTGGAAGAGAAAGATGCTCTGATTGAGATTTTAGAGCAACATGCTGTGGATAATCAGGATGACCAAATGAATTTGCTCATTCCTTTCACCTGGCAAAGGAATGACAACCCGACAACGGCTCGAGAGCCCCGGTCAAAGAAAAGGAAGTACCAGAATCAGCACCCGAGTTCTCTCGGGACCCATTGGCTTAGGTTTCTGTTTCTGCACCTTGTAATCTACTGTATTTCCATTTCTGTAATCCTTTGAATTTCAATAAAAAAGGGGTTTCCCCACTGTTTGATATTTGCAATCCAATTGTCGAAGTTTATTTTGATTAAACCAAAAAAACAATTAATATAATCATTGCATTCATCATTCTCACATCGCGTATTCTTCTTACCTACGAATCTCACGTTTGGGTCTCGATTCTAGAGTCAAACTGTCTCATTTGTACAATACTCGGGCCAGTCGTCAGAAAAAGATGGATGATCTTGAGGAAGAGAACAGAGAGTTGAAAGAAGAGATCGACGCTCTGAGAGAGGATATGAGAAAGCTTCATAACGACATGCAAGCCATGGCAGAAGCTCAGCTACAAAGAACTGTGATCTCAGAGATCACCTTAGCGCCCATAGTGGAGAAGTATGATCCTAGGTATCAAATGCCGAAAGATCTTCCCTGGGGCATGCCTGCTAACTATATCCCGAAAGGATATGTTCCGCCGATCATTGAAGATCAGGGAATCACAACAGATACCGTTGGTCCTGAAGGTTACAGACTTCGGGAAAGCGAAGATGCCAGAGGCATATTGAAGACTCCTGAAGGTTACAAACTTCGAGAAACGCCAAGATTCACTGCCGTAGTTACGGTACCACCCCCTGTGGTGCACACTGTCCCGGAAGGACAGATTCCACAGATACCTTATGGTAAAAAGGAAACTACGTTTGACCGAATGGATGAATTCCAGGAACAGTTCTTGGAAATGCAGAAGGAACTGCAAGCCATTCGCAGTCAGGATTTATTTAGAAAGGACGCCGCAGACCTTTGTCTGGTCCCCAAGTTTCGCACAAATTCCAAGTGCCCGACTTTGAAAAATACAAGGGTAACTCTTGCCCTCAAAGTCACTTGGTGATGTACGCTCGGTGAATGTCAGCTCAGACGGAGAATCAGGACTTGCTGATTCACTACTTTCAGGATAGTTTAACCGGTGCCGCCTTAAAATGGTACATGGGTTTAAACCGCGCCACGAATAGCACATTCAGAGATCTTGGCACTGCCTTCGTTCAACATTATAAATACAATTTGGACATGGCACCGGACAGAGATCAACTCAGATCAATGTCACAAAAGGACAAGGAAACCTTTAAGGAGTACGCTCAGAGATGGCGTGAAATTACCGCTCAAATTTGTCCACCTCTTGAGGAAAAAGAGATGACAAAGATCTTCTTAAAGACCTTAAGCTCATTTTATTACGATAGAATGGTCGCCAGTGCACCCAGTGACTTCACCGAAAAGGTGGGTATGGGAGTTCGTCTTGAGGAAACCGTCCGAGAAGGACATTTAGCAAAAGACGCTGGATCATCAAGTAGTACAAAACGATACGGTAGTGCTCTCCCTAAGAAAAAAGAGCAGGATATTGGGAATATCTCTCTCGGAAAGAAAAGGCAACGTTATCAACCAGTAGCAGTGGTAACTCCTGCTATTAACCCCGCGCCTGTTTCTACGTATCAATCTCAGGTTGCGCAGAGCCAACCTAATCTGCAAAGGACACAACAGCCTCTTCAGCAGGCTCGTCCTCAATACAACAACAACCATACAACACGACCCCAAGGATTTGATCCAATACCTGTATCGTACGCAGAACTATTTCCGTTACTACAGGCTAAGGGGTACATCCAGACTAAGTCTCCTCTTACAATACCGGAAAATCCGCCTTTTTGGTTTAAGGTGGATCAGACATGCCCTTATCATCAAGGAGGATCTTGGCATAACATAGAGAATTGTCTCAATTTCAAATCTGACGTGCAAAAGCTTGTTAGGAGCGGGCTCTTATCTTTCAAAGATACGAATCCTAATGTTCTCACGAACCCGCTGCCTCAACATGAGAAAGCTGCAGTCAACCTGATTGAGAAAGAGACTAACAATGTCTATCAAATTCATGATGTACTCTTGTTGAGGACCAATCTGGTCAAGATGCATTGTAGATAGAGTGGATATGGCCATGTGCCACCTCATAATTATCACCAGTGTGATATCTGCTCTAAAAGTAATCAAGGATGTTTGGTAGTGCAAGCAGCCCTACAGGAACAGATGAATCTCGGATGGATCCAAGAGCACCGAGTTCGTGAAGTTAACATGGTCTATACGAACTCCAATGTGATTCAAAATCACGACATCCGGGCGATGAATGTCAATTTGGTGGCGATGCACTCAAGGCAAAGCCAGTACCATAATCTGTTGCAGCACGATTACAGTTCTTGTCTGACTTGCTCAATAAACAAACAGGGATGCTCTTTCATACAAGAGGCCCTCCAGCATCAGATGGATCTTGGATGGATCCAATACTACCATGATAGGAATCCCTATCAAATCAACATGGTTCAGATTTTCGATATTCAAGTGATGAATACCAACCTGGTAGAGTTACATGCTGAGCAGGTCCGACTCGGATTCTTAATATCACATGATTATCAAAGCTGTAAAGCGGGTTGTGAAAATGATCGAGGTTGTACCCTTGTCCAGGAGGCACTTCAACACTTGTTAAATCACTGGTGGATGCCAATCTATATGGATGAAGATACTCAGCAAATTAGTATCAATAACAGGAATCCTACTCGGCGTCAGAGTCAGGATGTCCGGTCTGTGGAAGCTAACCTAGTGAGGTTACATTGTATTCAAAGTGGGAGTGGCCAGGTGCCACCACACAATTATGACCGTTGTAGAGTCTGTTCAGAAAGTAACCAAGGATGCTACCTTGTGAGAGCAGCTCTTCAGGGTCAGGTGGATCGTGGAGAGATTCGTCCATATTCGGGTCCCAGACCTATCAATTGGACACCGAATTACCTTGCCAATCAAACTGAGGACGTTGTCGTCATCTCTGATCATAGAGAACTAGAGATGTTTGTGCCATCATCCCTCTGCTTGACGAATCGAGAGTTCCCAACCGGGAACGGATCGAGATTACGTACGATGGTCAGAAAAACCAGAAGGTTCCCATAGTCATCTATCTACTGGGACCACTACCGTATGAATCAGCTAAGGCGATCCCTTACAAATACGGTGCAACAATAATCGAGAATGGAAAGGAAATTCCATTACCCTCCGTCGTGAATATTGCAGACATCAGTTGTGTAACACGGAGCGGTCGAATCTTCAACCGAGGAGTTGGAGAACTTAACAAAGAAAAGGAACCTCAGACAGAATTTCCTAATCCACCAGTCGGTCAATCCAGTAATCCCGACCTTTCAAAAGACAACGATGAGATGCTGAAGCTCATCCAAAGGAGTGAATACAACATTGTTGATCAACTGTTACAGACTCCTTCAAAGATCTCGGTATTATCACTGTTACTCAGTTCAGAAGCGCACAGGGAGGCTCTACAGAAAGTCTTGGAGCAAGCCTTTGTGGAACAGGATGTAACCATCAGACAGTTCGATAGCATTGTCTCTAACATCACTTCCTGCAATATCTTGGGATTTAGTGATGAGGAATTACCTGAAGAGGGTCGCCGTCATAACATGGCACTCAATATCATAATTAACTGCCAGGACGATGCTCTAGCCAGCGTACTGGTAGACACAGGGTCAGCCCTGAATGTTATGCCGAAGTCCACTTTGATGCAATTATCATTCAAGGGCCCTCCGATGAGAATCGGCGAGGTCATCGTCAAAGCGTTCGACGGATCCAGAAAAGCGGTTATCGGTGAAGTTGATCTTCCCATATCTAGTGGTCCTCACACTTTCCAAGTCACTTTCCAGGTCATGGACATCCGGGCAACGTACAGTTATTTATTAGGAAGACCTTGGATTCATCAGGCTGGAGCGGTCACTTCGACTCTCCACCAAATGCTAAAGTTCGTCAAGGGCGATCAACTCATCACGGTTTGTGGAGAACAAGCCTTGCTCGTGAGTAACTTATCATCATCCACTTGTGTAGAACCCGAGGAGATTATTGGGACGCAGTTCCAAGCACTGTCGGTGAGCAAGGACAATCAATCTGAAGGAGGAACTTCGATTTCCTCATACAAAGATGCTATCAAAGCGGTCGAGAGTACCGATACCACAGGATGGGGACAGCTTGTCATTCCTATTGACAATAAAACAAAGAAGGGTCTTGGTTTTTCTGCAACCTGCACCCAGACTGCTGCTAGCGATGAAAGTCTTCATCCCATTCAGAACTTCTTCCATAGTGGAGGCCTCCTCCAACCAGTGACTCAAGCGGTCCATGCTATCAATGAAGAGGATCCCTATGACACAGATGAGGAATGGAAGTCCTATCTTAACAAGGACGGTTATATGTCTCAGGACGAAACGCAAACTCCATTTTGCTTTCCTGCACAGAGCCCAAGATTTATACCCAAGTCAGACGTCGAAATGATATATGGAGGTTGTGATCCGGAAGGATGTCGTGCTCCACCAAACTCATTAGAGGGAGACACTCTGATGAAAGACAATTTTGACTCTACCTACTATGGCCCGATGGATGGTCTGCCAATGTGGCAACCTTACCCAGGAGACTTGGGGCCAGAAAGTCAGCCGAGTAATGAAACTCAGCTGAGCATCATTGAACAGAATACCTGTGTCCCCACCATATCATGGGATCAACACTCAGGTCATTCAGAAACTACTCAGCATGACGATGAATTCGCAATGTTTGCAGGACTGGAATTCATCAACTATGCTTTTCCCGAGGTCAACGTCATCGAGAGGGATGACTCCTCCAGTTCTAAAGAAGTGTGGGACACCTTGGGACAGCCAAGTGGAAAATTTGATTATATGGTCAAGTACACCGCTCCCGAAAGCTCTCGTATTAGGCTCGAAGATATCCAGCCAACTGGATGGGGAGATACAGCTGAGAGCACAAATGCCATGCAAAATGCAACAGATGAATCCTCCACCAGAAATCAGCGTTATTTCTGAAGACAAATCGAGGAAGGTGCCAGACTTTGTGATTCACCGAGGAGTTCGCCGCTAGTGGGTTGCCGTCGAGGTTCCGAAGGTTGTTCACCAGTCAAAGTAATTGCCATCTTTAACCTTTCACCCTGCCCAGGTGAAACGGATGTTTTAATAGGGCTCGCTTTCTGTAAATTTCCCTCTTCGCTTTGCCCAAAGCGACAAAGTTTTGTTTTATAGGGTTGTAGTTTCAAGAGTCGACTTGTTCATTAATAAAATAACGTCGTTCTGTAATTTCCGCATTAATTGCTGTTTTCTCTTTTTGCTTTTCTCAGAAAATGGTAATCCTAAAAAACAAATCAACAATAAAAACAAGCAGTAAAAAAAATACACTGCACACACTCGCATTTTCTCTATCTCTTCTAAACACAAATCATCACGTCATGCAGATTGCTTGTTTTACACCCCGTTGAAACATATGATACGATGCCTTCTCCCGACTTTGAGTTCCTGGTATTTGGGGCCGAAGAAGAAGTTGACGATGAAATTCCAGAAGAGATCTCCCGATTACTCAGACAAGAGGAAAGGTCCATTGAATCTCACAAAGAGCCGTTGGAAACGGTAAACTTGGGTTCGGAAAAAGAGAGAAAAGAAATCAGGATTGGTGCACTGCTCAGTCCAACTGCCAAAGAGAGTTTGACAAAGCTTCTCAAAGAATTTCCCGATGTGTTCGCTTGGTCCTATCAGGATATGCCAGGGTTGGATACCAGCATCGTGGAACATCACTTACCGTTGAGATCAGAATGTTCGCCAGTAAAGCAAAGGTTGAGACGGACTCACCCGGACATGGCCATCAAAATCAAAGAGGAGGTACGAAAACAGATTGACGCGGGTTTCCTCGCTACCTCTGAATATCCTCAATGGTTAGCCAACATTGTACCTGTTCCCAAAAAGGATGGAAAGGTCAGAATGTGTGTCGATCACAGAGATCTAAACAAGACAAGTCCAAAGGACGACTTTCCTTTACCACACATTGACATGCTGGTTGACAGTACAACAAAGTTCAAAGTCTTCTCCTTCATGGATGGATTCTCGGGCTATAATCATATCAAAATGGCACCGAAAGACATGGAGAAAACTTCGTTCATTACCCCATGGGGTACCTTTTGTTACAAGGTAATGTCGTTCAGTTTGAAGAACGCCGGGGCAACCTATCAAAGGGCCATGACTACTCTGTTTCATGACATGATACACAAAGAAATCGAGGTATAGGTCGATGACATGATTGCAAAATCTAAGACAGAAGAGGAGCATGTGACCCACCTGTCAAAACTATTCGAGCGGTTGAGAAAGTACAAACTCCGCTTGAATCCCAACAAGTGCACCTTCGGTGTCCGTTCGGGGAAACTCTTAGGGTTCATCGTCAGCCAGAAAGGAATTGAAGTTGATCCTGACAAGGTCAAGGCCATTCAAGAAATTCCTTCTCCGAAAACTGAAAAACAAGTTAGAGGATTCCTGGGATGTTTGAACTACATCTCCAGATTCATATTCCTTATGACCGCCACGTGTGCACCGATTTTCAGATTACTGAAAAAGAACCAGGACTGCATTTGGACAGAAGACTGCCAAACTGCCTTCGACAGTATTAAGGAATGTCTGTTGGATCTGCCGATTCTATCACCTCCAGTGGAAGGAAGACCACTGATCATCTACCTCACAGTCCTAGAGGACTCAATGGGATGTGTACTTGGCCAACAAGACGAAACCAAAAGGAAAGAGTCTGCCATTTACTATCTGAGCAAGAAGTTCAGCGACTGTGAAACTCGGTACATGATGCTCGAGAAAACTTGCTGCGCTTTGGCTTGGGCAGCCAAACATCATCGTCAGTATATGATTCGTCACACTACTTGGTTGGTCTCCGAGATGGATCCAATCAAGTACGTCTTTGAAAAACCTGCTCTCACGGGAAGGATTGCCCGTTGGCAGATGTTGTTATCAGAATATGACATAGAGTACCACGCTCAGAAAGCCGTCAAAGGAAGTGTTTTAGCCGATCATTTGGCTCACCAACCGATTGACGATTGAGAATCAGTCGGATTTGACTTCCCAGACGAAGATGTCATGTATCTAAAAATGAAAGATTGCGATGAACCGCTGCCCAGTGAAGGGCCAGAACCAGGTTCCCAGTGGGGACTTATCTTTGACGGAGCAGTTAATCATTACGGAAACGGGATTGGGGCAATCATTGTTACCCCTCAGGGTACCAATATTCCTTTCACTGCCAGATTTATGTTCAAATGTATGAACAACGAGGCCGAATACGAAGCTTGAATTATGGGTCTCGAAGAAGCGATCGATTTAAGGATCAAGAACTTGGACGTATACGGCGATTTAGCCTTGGTTATCAATCAGATCACAGGAGATTGGAACACATACCAATCAGGACTGATTCCTTACAAAGATTATGCAAGAAGGTTGTTACCCTTCTTCAACAGAGTTGAGTTTCATCACATCCCTCGTGGTGAGAATCACATGGCTGACGCTTTAGCCACTCTCTCCTCCATGATTAGCGTAGGTCGATGGAATGACCTACCTAAGATTCACGTGGTGCGCCTTGAACGGCCCGCCTACATCTTCGCGATTGTAGCAGTCATAGACGACAAACCTTGGTATCACGATATCAAATGCTTCCTTCAGAAACAAGAGTATCCTCCTGGGGCATCCAGGAAAGATAGAAAGACCCTCAGAAGACTGGCTGAAAGCTTCTTCCTGAGCGGTGATACTCTCTATAAGAGAAATTTCGACATGGTCTTGCTCCGATGCGTCGACAGACCAGAAGCAGACATGCTGATAAAAGAAATTCATGAAGGATCCTTTGGCACTCATGCCAACGGACACACAATGGCGAGAAAAATTCTCAGAGCAGGGTACTATTGGTTAACCATGGAATCTGACGGCTACAAGTACATGAGAAGGTGTCACAAGTGTCGGATATACGCCGACAAAATCCATGTACCGCCAACGCATCTCAATGTGCTCTCTTCCTCGTGGCCTTTTTTCCATACGGGGAATAGACATAATTGGCTTGATTGAACCTAAGGCTTCAAACGAACATCGGTTCATTCTAGTAGCCATTGATTACTTCACCAAGTGGGTCGAAGCAGCGTCGTACGCTAATGTAACCTGACAAGTGCTGGTCCGATTTATCAAAAGCAATATCATCTGCCGTTATGGTGTTCCCAGCCAGATCATTACTGATAATGGATCTAACTTGAACAATAAGATGATGAAGGAGTTGTGTGCAGAGTTCAAGATCGAACACCATAACTCATCTCCCTACCGACCCAAGATGAACGGAGCGGTAGAAGCGGCTAACAAGAACATCAAGAGAATCATTCAAAAACTGGTTGTAACCTACAAAGATTGGCACGAGATGCTACCCTTTGCTCTTCACGGTTATCGCACATCTGTCCGCACTTCAACAGGGGCTACCCCTTTCTCTCTTGTGTATGGCATGGAAGCAGTGCTCCCCATAGAAGTAGAGATCCCATCAATTCGGGTATTGATGGAAGCCAAGCTCACCGAAGCTGAGTGGTGTCAAAGTCGACACGACGAACTGAATCTGATCGAAGAGAAACGAATTATGGCACTATGCCACGGTCAGTTGTATCAGCAAAGAATGAAGAAGGCATTTGACAAAAAGGTCAGACCCCGTGTCTTCAGAAAAGGAGACCTCGTGCTCAAGAAGATACAATCTTTTCTCACTGATTCTCGGGGCAAGTGGATCCCGAATTATGATGGCCCCTATGTGGTCACGAAAGCTTTCTCAGGCGGCGCCTTGAGACTTGCAACCATGGACGGAGAGGAATTTGCCTACCCCACAAATGTTGATGTAGTCAAGAAATACTTCGCCTAAAAAAAATTAAAAAAAAAAAACGTCTCGGTGGATTGAAAACCCGAAAGGGCGATCCAGGCAAAAGTTAGAGACATGAAAAAATCATCCCGGTGGATTGGAAATCTCAAAGTACAATCCAGGCAAAAGATAGGGATAATGGCAAGTAACTATGTTCAACAGAGGCAAGTCCCTTAGCAGCAGTTACATCACCCATCGGAGGAAAACTTCAGTCAAGGTCATCTTCGACAGAAGCTCAGGATGTCTGGAATTCAAAGTTGGTAGAAGGATAGTGGTCGTTATGTTTCAACGTAGCCCTTTTTCCTGTAAATTACCATTTTCTGAACTTTGTAAATACTCTTTGGAATCACGCGTTTGGCTGATCTCCATCTTATCAATAAAATTTGAGCCCTTGTGATTTTGTTTGTAATTCTCATTTGTTTTAGCTTTACAGAATGACGTTTTTAACTTGATTAACGATTCTTGAAATGAAACAAAAACGAATTTACTTGTAAAACTTTTTCTGCTTTAAAATAAAGATGGCATTTCTTTTGACTGTTGAACAATCGAAAGAACGTCGGTTGCGTCTCCAAAGGCGTTTGAATTTCAAAGTGCAGAATAAAAGTACTCCTTCTAAGCCAGTGCGCCTGAATGAAGGATCAACTGTATCAGATGCGGTTTTCCCGTCTGATACCTTCGGCCGAGTTCTCATCTCCTAAGCCCGACCAACATAGCTCCCAGCAGGGACTATTTCTCCTAAGCAAGGTGGAATTGCTACTTTTGGACCAATGATATTTCGACGCCCCGCGATGGCCAAGAATCCAGTCATGTTCATCTTTTAGTTTGTATGTCGTGTCAGTTTTGTCAGCATAAACATACATGTATCATGCATTTTTGATTTGCGTTCACATTTCATATTACATCACTATCACTCGAGTCGGTCTTATCCTGCCGTGATAAACGTCCTCTCGATCGAGGTCGTCAGTTCTTTACGCGTCAAGAAATGTTGTGTTCGATCAAACTCGTCTCCAGTGTATTTTTAGATCAGAGTCGGAAATCGACCACTTTGATAACTTGAACCTCTGAAGAGCCAGAGAACTCTCGACAAATGTCACTCTTTGCCATTGAAGATGATACCCTTGCTTTCCCGGATTAAGGAAAATCCCAGAGAAAGCCTCTTAAACAAAGATCCGACAGTACATAAGTATTTCTCTGAAAAAACCGCTGATGAAAAGGTCATCGGCACCTCAAAATTGGATCCCATCATATGGCATTTCTCCGGGAAGATCCCGAGAAAAGTATGATGTAAGACTCCGAGAAGAAGCAGTCTCTCCAAAGACTCGCTTTCCCCAGTAGAAACAAACGGCTTCTCCAACAGAGAAGTTTGTGCACCTCTACAACTCAGACGACTGGATTCCCCAGCAAGTCTGACATCAAAACCTTTTCCGTCAAATGGCGTCTCCCCACGAAAATTCGGCGAGAAGTTTGAGGAAAACGGCTATGAACAGCGTCCCTTGTCAATAAAGTTTATTGACAAAAGAAACTAAGACCAGTTCCTTGGTAGGAAACCAGGATCGAGGGGAAGTTTATTTCAGAAACTGAGACCAGATCCTTGGTAGGAAACCAGGATCGAGGGGAAGTTTATTTCAGAAACTAAGACCAGTTCCTTAGTAGGAAACCAGGATTGAGGGGAAGTTTATTTCAGAAACTGAGACAAGTTCCTTGGTAGGAAACCAGGATCGAGGGGAAGTTTATATCAGAAACTAAGACCAGTTCCTTGGTAGGAAACCAGGATTGAGGGGAAGTTTACATCAGAAACTAAGACCAGTTCCTTGGTAGGAAACCAGGATCGAGGGGATGTTTAATTCAGAAACTTAGACCAGTTCCTTGGTAGGAAACCAGGATCGAGGGGAAGTTTACCTTTTCTAAGCGTAGTTGCTTAGCAAAAGAAGATGAATGTGTGAATTACCATTCATAGACACCGTCAAAATTTCGGATATTCCGATATTTAATCCTCTTGCACCCCGAATACCTTCGTCATTCACACCTTCGGGTCCAAGAAGATTAAATAGGGGCATCTGTAATACCCCAAATTTTGACCACTAAGATTCCCATCATTTTGCAAATCATCATCACAATATGGATGTACCTTTATGCCTCATCAATCTCCTCAAGGGTTGTTGAGCATCCACTACAATCAAAATTAGGGTTTTAAACTCTCTTTGAGCCTTAGACAAAGGATCAATCAAGGAATGACTTGATCTTCAACTTGTCTAACCTCCCAAGAATCTACAATGGATCAAAAGGACTCTCACTTCAAGGATTAAGCACAAGGCTGCTCCCTTCTAGGTGGATCAAGCTTCAAAGATCGACAGTGTCACCAAATTAGGGTTTTGGTCGACCAGGGCCTCCAGTTGGAAATTTTCCTCTGGGCATGAGCCAATGATCCAAAACATAACCTAATATACTCCATGGAACCTCATGGACCCAATCATCAAGTCAATTTGACCTCAGGGGATGCATACATCAAAAATCAGGAATTAGGGTTTCTTGACCTAATTCACCCCTAAGTTGACTTTTGGGACAAATCATGGGCCAAGACCTCAAGAGAGGGTTTGAGGGTCTTTAATGAACTATATTGATCCATTTGGAACAATGGATTAATCCAAGAAGCTTGAGCAACAAGTCTCAATTTCATCTGCATCACAATTAGGGTTTTGCGGGAAAAGTCAATTGTAACTTTGACTTTTGACCAGGACATGCTCCCAAACCCTAAGACATGATTCAATATACCCTATGACACCCGTGGAACATGTCCATCAAGTTTGATTTAGGTCAAGGACATGATTTCCTGAAGAATTACACAGTTTGGAATTCATCTGATAAAAAGTCAACTGTGCACAAAAGTCAACTTTGACTTTTTGAGATTTTTCACTAAAATGGATTTTTAACCCTAAAATGATGTTAGTTTATGATTTGAATAATCATTCATCAAGAAAAATCAAGAAAAGTGGGATAACTTGTAAAAGGGGTAACCATAAAACTTAGAAATTTTTCTAAGTCATGAAAAAGTGTCACTAATGCACCAACTTTGGAGGACCATAACTCCTAAACCACAAGGCCATTGTGCCCCATTCAAAGCTTGATTTGTATATCTCATTACCCTCTACAAAAACTTCATACTGACCTATGTCCAAATTCCTCATGGATTTTGAGTTATGGAGTGATCAAAATCAAGAAAAGTCACTTTGTTCCAACACTTAGTGAAAATTTCACAAAGTCAGATTTTACTTCACTATTTGCCAAATGTAGGAGGATTTTTCACTTGGATTCAAAAGAGATCAAAACCAAACATGTTCAAACAGTTGTTGTATCATGTAAGGGCTTTCCAAAATGGCCAAGAACATTACCAAATTCAACTTACACCATGAGATATGACATTGGCAAGTTGCCTTGCTGAAATCTGTCAAGGCAAGTCAGAATTTGCAATTATGCTCGATTTGCCAAAATCAGCCAAATTCAAATGCTCCTATCCACTTGGACACATCTGAGGATTGAATCTAAAGGGGACAATCACTGAGCCAAGCCCCCAAAGTCCTTGGAACAAGAAATAGCATGTTGAACCTAGAATGGCCAAAATAGGGACAAGACTCCAAATCTGGATTGGAGCATTCAATGGAAGCGTCAAGGTGGCATGGACTGAGCCATTCTCATTTAAAATCAGTCAAGACTTATCCAAGACCAAGGGAACCATAGCTCTGTGCCCTAACCTCTAGTCAATGGCTAGAGGAGACTTGTATTTTCATTTGCCAACATTGGCCAAACCTACTCAGCAGTTGCCATTCACTATTCCTTGCAAAACAAACTTGCGCTACTATAAATAGAGCTCAATTGTGATCAATTTAAGTACACCAAAGGCCTACAACACTTTCCTTTCTCAAAATCTCTTTCTCTTGGAAAAAATGCCTTTCTTAGCAAGGAAACTATCGGGTTTTGAGTTTGAGAGCTTTTCCAACCAAACCAATCACACACACACCTCATATACATCACATATGAGCTGATCAAACACTTAAACAACAACTGGAACATTGATTTCTCAGAATCACCAGCCAATTGCTCAAGGTTTTAACCAAGGTGCAGTTGAGATGCCATGAAGTGATCCAGCCAATTTCCATCAAGTCCAAGCATTCAAACACACTCCATAGCACCTAGGGAAGCTGTTCAGATCATCATAACACAATTGTAACACCTCCTACACAAATCACGATCACCAGCTGCAAGTGGTAAGCATGAGCTCTTCTAACTCTATGATCCATGCAATTTTTGATGCACAATAATTTGGCCATATGTTCATAATCATGCATGGAATGTTTACCCTCAATTATTTGCATTGTTTGAATCGTGTATCAAAAATCCTATCCTTCATGCAGAAATTAGGGTTCTTGAGGTTTCCTCGTGATTTCTTGTTCTATGTTTAATTTAAATGAAATTAAATGCTATAAACATGATCGTGAGGTTGAAACGAGTTGATTGGTATGTGGATTGCATGATATGATTAAGTATTCAGTGAGATTGGATGGAAAACGCAAATCTGGGAAACTCAGAACACGCTCGTGTTCTTGGTATGTTCTTGGCGCCATTTTTCAAAAATTTGAATATTTGAATTTTGTGATTTTGTTTAATTGATTCAAAAATTAATTTCTCTCTGAGTTTTAATGATTTTGAGTTGATTCTTTTTTTAATAATTCACAAAAATGTTAAAATATTTTATTTTCCCAAAAAATCCCAAAAATATTATTTATTTTATATAATTGATATTTTTGCAAAGAATTAATGTTTTAATTGTTTTTAACATTTGAAATATTTTTTCCATCTTGATTTTGCAACTTTTAATGCTTTCTAATTATTTTGTAGGGCAATACTTAATTTTTGAAGCATTAATCCAAGATCACAATTTGTTTTCCATATGTTAAACAATTTTGATCATTTTAGTTGAATTTTTATTCAATTAAAACATATTTTGAAAACAAATTAGGGTTTTTGGATTAATTCAACCCTCACAAATCATTTTAAAACTTTTTGGGCCTCTTGAGAGAGTGTAAGACCCACCCCCCTTGTACAAAAAACTTTTTGGGCCTCACTCATTGTATAAGTCTCTCTGTACAAGTAAACGGCGTGATCGTCGCCCGTTTAAAACTAAACCAAAATTGGGCCTCTCCTCGAGCTATAAGACCCATTCAAAACTCTTGTTGGGCCTCTATTAGAGTGTAATACCTAATCCCCCTTTTAACCAAAATCATCTTGGGCCTCACTTATTATATAAGTCCCTTTGCGTTAAAAGAAAACCTCGGCGCGATCGCCATTTTAAACGAAAAACCATCTGGGCCTACCCTCGTGTTATAAGCCCCACTCTTTTTCTTTAAAACTTTTTGGGCCTCTTGAGAGAGTGTATGACCCATTCCTTTGTACAGAAAACCTTTTGGGCCACAGTCACTTGTATAAGTCCCTCTGTACAAATTCAACAGTAAAACCATGGGCCTCTCCTTGAGCTGTAAGCCCCAATCTTTCTTTTTCAAAGCACTTTCTCCTTTGATTTTGAATATACTGTTGTTTTCAATCTTTCTTTGTTGAACAACTAACCAAACATCATGGAAGCTCTACAACTGAGTAAGTGTTTATACGCTTTCATTTACTGCTTTCCTATACATATAACTGTATTGTGGGGCTGTTTCGCTGTAAGTCTTCTTTCATAAACTCATATCAACTGTGTAATAATAGTATAGATATTTAGAGTTTCCCCGGCAACTACGTCTAGAACTAGGAAAAGTCGTTTCGTTTATTCGTAGAAATAGACAGCTAGATCCCCAATAGGATCACCAGATACAGTCTTCTCTTCGGCTGTCCTCATTAGGAATTGTCAAGAAACTCTACTCCCAAAGATGAATGTATTCTCCTTGAATGGTATCTTTGAGTTTCTTCCAAATTCTCGAACTTTCCTAACTTGATCTATTCCTTGTGAATAGCTTGCCTTGAATTTCTCGGGGTTTGGGGACCCACGGGCTTCTTAAAAGCATCGGCCTCCTCTTGGGCATTGTACAAGGACCCACAGGCTTCCTAAAAGCAACCCCGCCTCCTCTTGGGCTTAGTACAAGGACCCGTCAGCTTCTTAGAAGTATTCACAGCCTCCTCTTAGGCTTCGTATAATGATCTCTTCCTCCGGGAATGATAGCCTCCTCTTGGGCTTTGTACAAGGACCCCTCGGCTTCTTAAAAGATTCCAGCCTCCTCTTGGGCTTCGTACAAATTGTCCCGACGACCTCCTAGAGGTATAGGAACAGAAACTAGTTATCTTCATAGAACAGTCCTTTCAAAGAGTCTACTACTGTTTCTCAAAGCATAGTACAAAAGATGAAACTCTAGACTTGGACAGTCTATTTTCCTTGAGTCTCAAAGACATTCTCAAGTGACCCCTTCGTTGAATAGGAAGAAACCCGTAGACTCGGGCAGTCTCGATACCCTTTGGATTCCCCGTTTCCTTAAAGAACAGGGAACGATCCCGATCCTCAAATCAAATCCATGAGTACAGTGTTACTCATATAAGAACTGATTTTCTCTTAAATCAGTATACTGGACCTGTCACTTAATTGAGATAGCAAACTTCCAGCCTCCATCTCGGGCTTCGTACGAGATACAAAGATTCTCTTGGTGAGTCACCATCTTTAGCCTCCATCTCGGGCTTCGTACGAGATACAAAAGACTCCCTCATTGATTCAAACAATTTTTAGCCTCTCTCTCGGGCTTTGTACGAGACACACAAAAGACTTCCTCGTTGAGTCAAACAAATCTTCAGCCTCTATCTCGGGCTTTGTACGAGATACAAAAAAGGTTCTTATTGAGCCAAACAAAACTTTTCTCCTCCATCTCGGGCTTCGTACGAGATACAAAAACACTCTCTTGTTGAGTATAAAAGATCCTCTTGTTGGGTCAACCCTTTTAGCCTCTCTCTCGGGCTTCGTACGAGACACATAAAAACTCCCTCTTGTTGGGCCAATAGCCTCCTCTTAGGCTTTGTATTAGAAAACCACTGGTTGATTCAATCAACCTTTTAGCATCAAAGCTGTGCCTCGTTCACAGTACACAAACATCAACAACTCCTTCCCTTTCATCTAATCGCTGTAAGCGGCAAACCTCTGGATTATTTACATCCATACCACTGTCCCTATTTTAGCATGAGAAATTCCTAAGGAAAGATGGCATTGCTCTACACTGAGTTAAAGTCTTCTCCTTCAGGTTAAAAAACCCTTTCTTAGGAAATTATGGCATTGCTCGGATTCACACATCCCAGTTAAAGTAATTCTCCTTTACAAACAGACAAACCCTTCTTTAGAGATGACAAATTCTCTCTAAAGTCGAGACTTTTCAGCTTCACATCTTGGGCTTTGAACAAGATACAAATAGACTTTTCAGCTTCACATCTTGGGCTTTGAACAAGATATAAACAACCTTTAGCTTCACGTCTTGGGCTTTGAACAAGGCACCAAAACACCATTTCCTCCCATAGAATAGGAGGAACTACGAACGCTCTGATTTCCCTGTTTCAGTAAACGGGAATACGTAGGCATAAGATCGAAAGAAAATATCTTAGCAAGCACACTAAACAAAAACCCAAAATCCCATACTCCCACATACTTATCAAAAAGCATATGTCCTAACATCCTAATCCTTGTTCCCCGCCAGAAACCATCATTCTGTCAAAATAAGCACGAGAATGGCCCCACGACTACATAGCATCCGTAACCTAACAGACCGCTGTTTAAACTTGGTATGCAAGCAGGGTTAATTGGAGACATCTATTTCCCTTCCTTAGTCAGCTTTAATAGGATAAAAAATGAATCGACCTGTAGTAACCCCAAAGAGCGACAGTGCTTAAGAACCACGTCCAAAATCGCTCGCTACACATCCCTGATTGTTTTTAGAGCAGATATCACACTGGTGATAATTATGAGGTGGCACATGGCCATATCCACTCTGTCTACAATGCATCTTGACCAAGTTGGCCCTTAATAAGAGTACATCATGAATTTGATAGCTGTCGTTAGACTCTCCCTCTATCAAATTGATTGCAGCTTTCTCGTGTTGAGGCAACGGGTTCGTGAGAACATTCAGATTCGTATCTTTGAAAGATAAGACCCCACTCCTAACAAGCTTTTGTACGTCGGATTTGAAACTGAGACAGTTTTCTATGTTATGCCCTGGTCCTCCTTGATGATAAGGACAAGTCTGATCCGTTTTAAACCAGAATGGCAAATTTTCCGGTACTGTAAAAGGAGACTTGGTTTGGACATGCCCCTTGACCAGTAATAATGGGAATAGCTCTGCGTACACCATGGGTATAGGATCAAACCCTGGAGGTCGTGTAGTACGGTTGTTGTTGTATGGAGGACGAGCCTGTTGAAGAGGCGGTTGTGTCCTTTGCTGATATTGTTGTTGATTAGGTTGGCTCTGTGCAACCTGAGGCTGATATGTAGGAACAGGCGTAGGGTTAATAGCAGGAGTTACAGCTGCTACTGGCTGGTAACGTCGCCTTTGCTTTCCTAGAGAGATATTCCCAATATCCTGCTCTTTTTTCTTAGGGAGAGCACTACCGAATCGTTTCGTACTACTTGATGGTCCAACGTCTTTAACTAAACGTCTTTCTCGGACGGCTTCCTCAAGAAGAATTCCCATGCTCACCATCTCGGTGAAGTCACTGGGCGCGCTGGCAACCATTCTCTCATAGTAAAATGAGCTTAAGGTTTTCAAAAAGATCTTTGTCATCTCTTTTTCCTCCAGAGGTGGAGAAATCTGAGCGGAAATTTCACGCCATCTCTGAGCGTATTCTTTAAAGGTTTCCCTGTCCTTTTGTGACATTGATCTGAGTTAATCTCTGTCCGGTGCCATGTCCATATTGTATTTATATTGTTGAACGAAGGTAGCGCCAAGATCTCTGAATGTGCCGATCGTGGCGCGGTTTAAACCCATGTACCATTTTAATGCGGCACTGGTTAAATTATCCAAAAAGTAGTGAATGAGCAGCTCCTGGTTCTTTGTTTGAGCTGACATTCGCCGAGCGTACATCACCAAGTGGCTTTGAGGGCAAGAGTTACCCTTGTACTTTTCAAAGTCAGGTACCTGGAACTTGTGTGGAACTTTCACATTGGGGACCAAGCAGAGGTCCGCGGCGTCCTTTCCAAATAAATCCTAACCGCGAAGGGCTTACAGCTCTTTCTGCATTTCCAGGAACTGTTCCTGAAACTCATTCATTCCGTCGAACATGCTGTCGTTTCCACCAGAAGGAATCTGTGGAATCTGTCCTTCCGAGTCAGTGTGTACCACGGGCGGTGGTATAGTCATTATGGCCGAGACTCTAGGTGCCTCCCAAAGTTTGTAACATTCAGGAGTTGCTGTCATGCCCCTGGCATCTTGGCTTTCTCAAAGTTTGTAACCTTCAGGCCCAGCGGTTCCCTGATCCTCAGCGATCGGCGAAACATATCCTTCTGGGATATAGTTAAGTGGCATGACCCAGGGACGATCTTTTGGCATTTTATACCTAGGATCATACTTTTCCACCATGGACGTTGATGTGATCTCTGAGATCACACTCCATTGTTGTTGCATCTGAGCTTCTGCTAGAGCTTGCATGTCGTTGTGAAGCTTTCTCAGATCCTCTTTCAGAGTGTCGATCTCTTCTCTCAACTCTCTGTTCTCTTCCTCGAGATCATCCATCTTTTTCTGACGATTGGCCCGAGTATTGTACGAATGAGACAGTTTGACTCTAGAATCGAGACACAAACGTGAGATTCGTAGGTAAGAAGAATGCATTACGTGAGAATGATGAATGATATGCAATGATTATTTTAATCGTACATTTTATGTTTATTCAAAGTAAACTTCGACAATTAGATTGCAAGTATCAAACAGTGATGAAACCCCGTTTTAGTGAATTCAAAGGATTGCAGAAATGGAAATACAGTAGATTACAATGTGCTGAAAAAGGAAATCTAAACTAATGGATCTTGAGTCCTCTCTGAGGAGAGCTCAAGTGTTGGTTCGGGGGCTTTCCTTTTCTTTGACCCGGGCTCTTCAGCCATTGTCGGGTTGTCATTCCTTTGCTAAGTGAAAGGAGCGAGCAAATTCCTCTGGTCATCCTGATTTTCTACAGCATGTTGGAGCGAGCAAATTCCTCTGGTCATCCTGATTTTCTACAGCATGTTGCTCTAAAATTTCAATTAGAGCATCCTTTTCTCTTAACAGTTGATGTATCTTCTTGCACTCCATATTGAGAATACGGTACTTGTTCCTCCAAGACCTCTTCTCCTGTTGAACTTTGTTGAGAGTAACCTGAAGCTTTTCTGTCTAAGACATAAAATAAAGGACAGAGTCCCTTAATGGATGAACTTCCTGACGAGGGTAAGGCATCCTCAGCTTGAGAGCTCTAGTTTGCACCCAGTGGAGATAAAGCTTCACCGATACGCAGTCTGGTTTTCCTAGAGAATCTCGTCCTTTCCTATGAATGTGTTTCCAAGCATGCACTATTTATGTCTTTAGTGCCCTGTCATTTTCCCCTTCCTTGAAGAAAAGACCTTCCAGATGAGAATTACGCGGGATCTGCCTCATTGGGTATCCAAATTGACGACGAACTAAAATTAGGTGATAGTTGATTCCTCCTTTAGTTCTTATAAGGGGTACATTTGGGAAATTTCCACAACGGTCAATGATCCTGATCCCGTCGTAGATTCGATTGTACCAATTGATGTCCGAGTTGGTAAGAGACATGATTCTCTGTGACCAAGGTAAAGTATTTTTTTGATCCCAAAATGCAGCAGACTTGGGCAAATGGGAAGTGAACCATTTGTAAAGCAAGGGTACACAGCACGTGATCATTCCTCCACTATATAAATTCCTTAGGTGTACCGAATGATACGCATTTGCGAGTAAGGTTGGCACAAGGTTTCCAATCAGGCATATCTTAATGGCGTTGATATCTACGAAGTTATCAATGTTGGGAAACAAAAATAACCCGTAGGTGAACAAAACAAATATGCTCTCGAAAGCGGCCACGTTCCCTATACTGGCAAAGTACATGGCTTTCTTTGTCAAGAATTGGGCTGGCAAACCCTGGATGCCACCCTTAGTGGTCATGTGAGTCCTGACCTCTGACTCGTCCAAATAAATTGCTCGTGCAATGGTTTGATCCTTTGGAATTTCTTCCAGTCCAGAAAAGGGAGCTTGGTCAGTGATATGCAGATCAGTCAAGTGAGAATACTCCTCCAGCGTTGGTGCTAGCTGATAATTCGGGAATGTGAAACAGTGATAGACCGGATCGTAGAACTGGATTAGCGTAGACAGGATTCCTTCGATTACATGAACCCTTAATAGAGACAGTAGCCCTCCATACTTGGCTCTGAAAGCCTCGTGGTTGGTGATCATTCTCGCCAAACCTCTCAAATCCTCTAACTTTGGAACCTTGAAGGTGTACTTATGAGTTTTCCTTCTACCGAAATCCATTAGCGCAATCCCTTTATCTGACATTTGCAATCATTGTCTCAGTTTAATTTGAAAAAGAAAGACTAGAAGAGAAGATTTTCTTTGGTTTAGTGTTTTTTAAATGAATGTATGAATGCTGCACACAAAAACATAGAAAAAACATGGGGTCAAAGGGTCGGTGTCATGAAGTCAAGGCTCTACCCCCCCCAAAGGTTTATACTGGTGATATTTTGTACCTGTCCGCAAAATCATTGATCCCTCTTGGGATGGCGACAGCAAGCGGATCGCCAGCGAGCTGATGCATCCTAGAGTGATCTCAAATGATGGTAGTATCGCGTGACAACTATTTTCGATAGCTTTCGCACTACAAAATGGTTTCAGCCTACTAAAAACTCAGCTTCTCAAATAACCCAGTCGACCACACTACTTTCAACAACCGGAGTCTTATAGGCAATGTATCTGCAAAGGGAGTCTCCACTGAGTTTGTTGGTCGATCGGGGGCTCTTAACTGGGATTCACTACCCACAAGATTACCCGCATTGCAATCATCTATTTTAGGTGTATACTCAATCTTTCCACATGCGATATCACACACATTCCCATTAGCAAAAAAATAAACACAGATATCAATTAGGAAAAGCAGTATATATATCTGTCTTAATCATCCTAGACCTCTATTCTTATGATCCTATACAGACAATGACTCCTCAGCAGAGTCGCCATTTCTGTGACATTTTGAGAACTCAGGGTTTTTTACCTAAGATTGTGAACTTAAGGTTTCTACCGAAGATTGTAAGAAAGAGAAGAAGGCCCCATGGTGGGCGCCATTTTTCTGTAGCGCGATTTTTGTGGTCCTGAGTCACGATCGCTTGGGCACTACAGTTTAATTCATTTTTTATCCTATTGAGCTGATTAAGGAAGGTAAATAGATGTCTCCAATTAACCCTGCTCGCAAACTGAGTTTAAACAGTCAAAATTGTTGGTTTACAGATGCTATCAAAATGTGGGCCCCTCTTCGGTTATTTTGTTAAGATTAGAATGTCTGGACTATCTGTGAGGTTTTTGGTAAGATGTTAAGACTTGGTGCTTTTCGATTGATGTATGAAGGTATGGGATTTTGGGTTTTTGATTAGTATGCTCGCTAAGATTTTACAATCTTATGCCTACGTATTCCCGTTCAGGGAAATCAGAGCAATCGTAGTTCCTCCTATTCTATGGGAGGAAAAAGGTTGTTTTGGTGTCTTGTTCAAAGCCCAAGGCATGAAGCTAAAGGTGATTTGTATCTTGTTCAAAGCCCAAGATGTGAAGCTAAAGGTGATTTGTATCTTGTTCAAAGCCCAAGATGTGAAGCTAAAGGTTTTGGCTTGAGAGAGAATTTGTCATCTCTAAAGAGGAGTTGTTGATGTTTGTATGCTGTGAGCAAGGCACAAATTTGATACTAAAAGGTTGATTGACTCAACTGGGTTTTCTTTATACAAAGCCTAAGAGGAGGCTATTGACCCAACAAGAGGGTATTTTTTATTTTTTGTCTCGTACGAAGCCCGAGATAGAGGCTAAAAGGGTTGACTCAACAAGGGAATATTTTATACTCAACAAGAGAGTGTTTTGTAGGTGTCTTGTATGAAGCCCAAGATGGAGGCTAAAGAGGTGACTCAACAAGAGAGTCTTTTATACTCAACAAGAGAGTGATTTGTATCTCGTACGAAGCCCGAGATGGAGGCTAAAGGTTTGTGACCCAACAAGAGGGTCTTTTATACTCAACAAGAGAGTGTTTTGTATCTCGTACGAAGCCCGAGATGGAGGCTAAAAGTGTTAGCTCTGCTCGAGAGAATCATTGTACAAAGCCCAAGAGGAGGCTACGTTTGTTGGTGACTGTTGCAGTGAGAATCGGATAACAAGCTATTAATTAACTTGCATCACATTTCTTTGAATTCACCTCCGACTTTGATTTATCCAAAGGAAAGGTTCAAGATCGAGAAAACCTAAAGGGGGGAGATCTAAGGTTCGGGGGTTGGTTATACAAAGGGAAGGTATTAGCACCCTAAGTATCTGTAGTACTCTACAGGAACCTCTTGTTTAGTTTGTGTTATGTTATGTTTGCTTGCTAAGATATCTGTTAAAGGTAAAGGTAAGGACCTAAGGGTATGTACACTAAGTTTGCTCACCAAGACGTCGCATCTTGTGCCTACGTATCTGACTAAAGAATCAGAGCAACCGTAGTTCACCTAACTAAGGGTGAAAGAGGAACCATTGACTATGGTCAAAGTTCCAAGGGGAATGAGTATGAGCTCGTGTAGAGTTTAGGAAACTCTCTAAGTCTACGTTGTGGGATTGAATGGCTATGAGGCCTATGACTATGAGGTCTAGAGAAGATGCTACCTGTGAATATGAGGTCAAGGTGGTAAGATGACTATGAGGTCAAGATGGTAATGAGCTATCTATGACTATGAGGTCAATAGAGAGACTTTTTATGACTATGAGGTCAATGTTGAAAGATGGCTATGAGGCCAAGATGATATCCTATGACTATGAGGTCAAAGGTGGTAAGATGACTATGAGGCCAAGATGATATCCTATGACTATGAGGTCAAAGGTAAGATGGCTATGAGGCCAAGATGATATCCTATGACTATGAGGTCAAAAGTAAGATGGCTATGAGGCCAATATGATATCCTATAACTATGAGGTCAAAGGAGAATGAGGTGTCTCTATGACTATGAGGTCAAGAGGTAATCCTATGACTTTGAGGTCAAGGAAGGGTGGCCATGACTATGAGGTCAAGGCCGATATCCTATGACTATGAGGTCAAGGAAGAAGTGTCTCTATGACTATGAGGTCAAGAAGGAGTCCTATGACTATGAGGTCAAGGGATAATAATGAGCTATCTATGACTTTGAGGTCAATAGAGAGGCTTTGACTATGAGGTCAAGGTTAAAGATGTTTCCAATGACTATGAGGTCAAGGGCTACCTATGACTATGAGGTCAAAGGTTAAAGATGTAACTCTATGACTATGAGGCCATGAGAGATTCCGATGACTATGAGGTCAAAGGTTAAAGATATTGCCAATGACTATGAGGTCAAGGACTACCTATGACTATGAGGTCAAAGGTAGTAATGAGCTTTCTATGACTTTGAGGTCAATAGAAAAACTTTTCCTTTGGAAGGAAGGGGAAGAGTAACATCTTGTAAACAAGAGTTACAGTGAGGTTGAAATACAATGAAACATATGAGTTCAAAAATTCCAAAACAGTAAGCATTAATCAACATATGAAATAAACTTTCAAGTGCGAGCATGGTAAACAACAATGATAAGTGGCCATATAAATATGCCAAGTGCTATAGAGGGGACATTCTCACAAAAAACATTTAGTTTTAACAAAATAGCAACAGAGGCCAGAAAAATACAGGCAACATTCTCATGATTAGGCCTTGCTCAAAGTCAGGAAACAAAGTTTCACAAATCACAGCACACTCCAAAGAAAACTCACTTTAAAGTCAGTGGTCACACAAATAAACCGAGCATGGCAGAAAAGGCATTCTCATATTTTGAAAACCCAGACATTTTGAAGTTATGTAACTTAGCAACAGAGGTTAAAAAAAACAGAAAACACTCTAATGATGAAGTTTGTTAAAGTCAGGAAACAAAGTTCCAACAAAATTCACAAGTTACAGCAATACTTCAAAGAAACGTTTTTTAACATCTTCTAGAAAAAGAGTTGATTTTATTTACAAAAAGAAAATAAAATGAAATTAGGAATATATTTATTGCTCTTTTTTTTTTAATGTTAGAAAAAGAGGAAATAAAAAAATGAAGTAGCAATGGAATATAATGAAATAAAATGAATAAACAAAAAAGGAAAAAGGAAAAAAAAGTGAAGAATCAAAGTGGCACTCTCCACTTACTCATGTGGCTGGCGCCATGAAGATGATGTGGCTTGCGCCATGAAGACAAGGTGGCTTGCGCTACCCTCACCATGGCTGGCGCCATGTGAGTCATTTGGTGTGTGTGTGTTATTTTATTATTTCTTTTGGTGGGGCATGCACCATTTTATTTTATTATATATTTCTTTAGTAATGGTGTGGCGGACGCCACTTGAACATGCTGGCGAGCGCCACTTCAAACTCTTTTATTTTTTTGTTCAGTTTTCTTTTAAACGAACATGAACCCAATTAATGATTCGATAAACAAAACTAACATATTAACGATTTAAGATTTGCAACATTTGTCACAGAAACCAGCAATAACCAGACAATAACAAGATAACGAATATAACAACATGATAACAATATGGAGCAGAATGACCATGGTATTTTCAACACAAAATCAGATAATAATAACAGTATGAGACAAATATGAACCAAACGATCATTGTATAAAAAAAAGAGTGAAATAGGGTGATACCTAGTGGAGAGAGTCCACTGCTTCTTCACAGGTACGGGTTTCTGGAAATGATGGATGAGCTTTCCTTCCTCAACTGCTACAGAGCCAACCCTCTTTCCCAGAAAGAATCACAAGTTTTTGGTGGTTAGGATGGTGGAGGTTTGAGGGTTTGAAGTGTTTACATAAAGACTGAAAATGATAAGTTCTTTGCAAGTTTTGAAGATTACTTGCAGAACTAAGAAAGGGAGAATTGGAGAGATTTTGAGAGAGTTTTCTTGTAGCTTGCTCGGTGTTTTTGTTGAGTTTCTGTGTTGAACAAAGGAGAAATGGTCTCTTTTTATAAGCAAAAAAAAATTGGTCCGTGCCTTGGAGATACAGTGGGTAATTGATTTGTCCATAGGAGAAAAAATTAGGGTTTGTGTAGCACTCCTTTCAACCGTTGATCTCAGTCAACCTTGGAGATCGTTATGCTTCATTTGCTGAACAAATACAGTGGAGGACATGGTGCAGGTCTGCTACTTTCATCCTTTAATATCTATTCCAAAAACCCTTTTTATTATGCCATGAGAGAGAAAGTGAAAAGAGGTAATAGTTGGAATTGAGAATTACGGATTCTCTGATCATGAACACAGGTCTCTTGTGCTGAGCCATTTTATTTCATCAATTCACTATGGGGTCCCAGAAAGCTTTTGGCTTCGTCAGGAAAGGGTGAGCTCAAAGAGGTAGTATCTAGTGACTTCACGAAAATTGTTTTGCAAGCAAGGCATCTTCAGATTTTTTCAAATAATAATAAGAAGCACATGAGATGGATTAAGTGCCTAACGCCTTGTTGCTTAACCATACGGGAACACCATTTTAAATTCACATGACTTTATGGCCTTTGATTTAAATGACAACATTTTGGGCCCAATGGAATTTTGAGATAAATCATATGTACATGAAGAAAGAAAATTTCACGGGAACAAACTTAGGAAATTCCAAGTTACAACATCAAATCCTCTCATGGCACCAATTTGAGATGTTGCATCTTGGTGAATATTTATCCAAATAAAAAATTCTTGCACTTAAGAGGAAAATCTTCTAAGACCCAAAGGTGGACTCCAAGGATGTTTGTTAACACGTGAAATAATGCCTCAAGACTTGGGATCACACTTTGCTTGACATGAAAGGCAATGGTTGACTTGTCTTGGTAAAGCATTTGATTTCTTGTTGAAAAAGACTTCTTGGATGCATATAAATTCCAATGGTTGTATTTAGGGCCAAGAGCTGTCTTAGGGATACCTTGTCCTCTTGATGTGAACCTTATCTTCCACAATAAAAAAATAAACAACTTGCAAAAAGAAAAGGTTAGTTAACAATGCACCCATGATTGAAGTCTAAATGTAGGTGCAAGATGATATGACATCTAAGGGGTAAAATTTGGGGTACAACAGTTGCCCCTATTTAAATAGCTTTACCGGATGGCACGAGGAATGGAAATCCTCAGGACATCAAGGTGAAAGGTATTTAAATATAGCAAGCAACAGTTGCCCTTAGATGAAATGAAAATGCCAAGGACAAGCAACAGACATGCAAATACTGACATGCCATGAACTTCTAGTATGATGATATGATGTCATGATAGTGCAAAAATGCAAACAAAATAGGACACCAGAGATAAAGAGCAAACCACCATAGGCGGGCATAGCCGGGGAAGAATGAAAATTAGTAGCCATGAGGGAAACTCACTAGGGATACAGGCTAACCGACAACAGATACTCACTGGGGAGACTCTGAGGAAATACTGGGGATAGAAAGTTAAAAGAGGGAAACCCTACAGGTCCTTACTAGAGATAAGAGCCAGAGAGAAGCTCTCCATTGGGAAAAGATCCGGGGAGATGGACGCAAGGTTCATATGTGACCGGACGACACTGGGGAAAAAAAGACATATTCTTACTGGGCGTGAAACCAGAAAGAAGACATGATCTCCACTGGGGATCAATTTGAAATAAAAGGATAGACATTCGCTAAAAGATTTTCTGGGGATTTCTTATACTGAAGAGTTCAAATGGGATTTTCAAGAAAAGCCAGGAAAGACAGAGATAAACTCTGCGTGCCAGATGAAAAGATGATTGGACTTTAGCTGGGAATAAGGTTAATGAATCATTAATGATTAGACCCGGGTACCAATATGAGTTGGAAAGGACACCAATTTGGAGTTATAGTTTGGCTACCAGTATGAGCCGGATCTTAGATACCAGTATGAGCGGGATTTTTTTAGATACCAGTATGAGCTGGATTTTTGGATACCAATATGAGCTGGACTTTGGATACCAGTATTGGCTGGGTCTTAGATTTTAGGTTTATATCTGACCTGGCTTCAAACACTGGGTTCATATCTGACTTGAGGTTTAAGTTCATATCTGACCTGGTTTTTATATCGTCAGAACTAGTTGACGGCCAGGAATAATAACGTATCTGAAGGTACGAAACCTGAGCTCGGAACACCTCATCAAACGGATTGACGGCAAGAAATAATAACATATCCGAAGGTATGAAACCTGAGCTCGGAACACCTCATCAAACATATTGACGGCAAGGAATAATAACATATCTGAAAGTACGGAACCTGAGCTCGGAACACCTCATCAAACAGATTGATGGCAAGGAATAATAGCATATCTGAAGGTATGAAACATGAGCTCGGAACACCTCATCAAACAGATTGACGGGAAGAAATGCCTTAAATAGGGATCACATCAAACAGGTTGATGGAAAGTGACTGATTGAAGGTAACATCATTGGTAACTGTGGAAGTATGAATGAAACCAAGGACGGATAAGCTTCTCAGGAGAGAGATTGCCACTTATCGTTGTAGAGGTAATGATAGCAAAACAAGCTTCTCAAGGAATTTCCACTTGTTGTTGGGTATAAATTCCAAAGAGATGTTGATATTACAACACTGCTGGAGAAGTAATTGTCTTCAATGAGGGTCTGCAAAAGATTCTTCCTGCGAGACACATTGTAAAATAAATGCACGTTCAAGATGGGCTCAGAAACCACACCTGCCAGGGATCAAAGTTCAATCTAGGAACAAGCTAGAAAGAAACGGTCAAACAAAACTCCAATCATTGAGGAATGAGCTCAAACGGGGATTATCTTATCCTATGCATGGAAAAAGATAACTGAACCAACCATCATCCACGAGAACCAATCTCTGTGGGGAATTTAGAAGGATGGGTACTTTATGCTTAGGGATGACAACTCTATTGGAGAGAATAGACAAACCCAGTCACTTGGAGAGATAAACGCCAAAGCGAACATAACAGGTAAACACCAGAAAAGGAAACAGATATGCTAAGATGCTATGCACATGAATGCTTATGCCATGCTCATGCCATGCTTATGCTTATGATGACAAAACAGACAAAAGGAAGCGAGACTGGAGATGAAATAAACATATTGACAAGGATACCCAGCCAACCTCATCAGATTGGACCCTCGTTGGGGATGAATAAGTAGGATCAGTAGTTCTTCTTCAAGATTAAGGCCTTCTCCGGTAAGAAGAGTACTTCACCTGGTATAGCATCATGACTTCACTAGGATTGCCATCATGAGCTTGATTTTTTGCTGGAGGGAAATCCATGGAGAATTGTCAAGATCGACTGAAGCAACAATTTACTGGGGAGCTAGAAAAGGATATCACAAGAATAGAGTCATTCTGCGTCCTGACTTGCATGATGATCACCATGACGAACAACGGCTCTTGTAACAGGTACTCTTCAAATCTTCTCTGCCCCGGATTACATGGTCTAAGAGGATTTTACAGAAGAATCGTTATGCGAAATGCCTCAATATCTTCAAACTCTTAGATTCATGAATCTCGACGTAACTGCCCCAGATTGACTGCGCTTGCACAACAAAGTCTTTGAGCCTGCTCTTCAGACTGCGGGAGTAACAACGGGGAAACAGACTTGTCCCATGCTAAGTAGATGCCCCAAACTAACTGACCTTTGAGAGATTTGTCTAATCTCGACCCGACTGCTTCTGATTAACTGGTCTATGAGGATAAGTCATCAAAAGGATTTTATAGAAGAATTGATATACCAGATGCTCCAATATCTTCCAACTCTTGAAGAGATTCATGGGTCTTGACATATCTCCCCCAGTTTTACTGCATTGATACAACAAGGTCCTTGAACTTGTTCTTCAGACTGGTTGATCAGCGAAGGAGGTGCCCCAGACCAATTGACCTTTTAGAGATTTACCGAATCTCGACCTGATTGCCCCTGATTAACGGTATTCGCAATACAAGGTCCTCAGACTGCGGTAGAAACAACTGGGGAACACACTTGCCCCTATTGGAGGGTCATTGGAGTCTAAACTTGTCATAAGACGACCTCAAGAAGGCTTGCCCCAATATCCTGAATTTGAAAAGTTTCTGCCCCTTGATTTAGTAGCTCTTGAGATGCTGGATCTATGGAGGAGATGCCCCAGACTGAGCCCTTTATCCAGTCAAATTCCCTAGCTGGCTGCATTTGTTGGGATTCCTTTGATATTGAATTATCTTGCAAACAAGTATTGTTCATTAAAATTGGCAATTTCAATGTAAAATTCATGCAAACTTTTGAAATCAAATTTTATTTGAGGAAACACACACGGTGGGATGACTAAATAAAAGGTGGGTCTAGCCAGTTATGGAATGACAGATGAAGTGATTTACACACGCAAATAGCAAAGATTATTAGGGGTCAGGTTAATCAACCTTGTTGTAGTATGCTTTCAAAGCAACCTTACCTCAATTAGGTCTTTTAAGGGTTGTAACGTGGTTTGGTTCACGGTTTATGAAACAAAAGATAAAGGCTCAAAATTTATTTGTCCCACCCCATCTTCGTGATGAACTCCAATCCTACACTCAGTTAACTCAAGTTATACATCCAGGTTCCTCTAGGTTAGGAATGAATTGATGAAAGTTGACGATGATTCAGACACCCTTGTAGTCATTACTCCCCTGCGACATTTGATTATCCTTTATTTGTTGAGTTTTGGAGACCTCTTCTTGTTTTCTGAGGTTTTGAGACCTCTTCTTGTCTTCACTGAGGTTTTGAGACTTCTTGTTGTCTTTGTTGGATGTTATGAGACCTCATCTTGTCTTTGTTTGAGGTCATGAGACTTCATCTTTTTTATTGTCCTTTGATTTGAGAGAGCTGACTGGTGTCTTGTATGAAGCGCTTGCATTAGAATGCATAACCAAGTTAAACTGAGAACTACCCTACCCCAAGGTTAAGATTTACGGGTTTTTGTATTTTGTAAGGAAAGAAAACTCCTACTTCTAGGCTCGAAGGGGTTAACGAGGGATTATCTTCCTTATTTCTCCAGTGTTTAGGGATTGAAACAATGCCTTACATCCTCAGCAAGGTTTAATCGAAAGCATACCACAGCAGTTATGGATATGATGTTTTCATCATCCTCCCCAATCTTTGCTTAACAACAAATAGTTTGATAAGTGGAAAGAAACAAGATAAAGATATATTTTTGCTTTTTCACGAACATAAAAGTAAATGAGTGAAACGAATGGACTTAATCAAAAGGTGCACACACATTTCATTAATCTTACCAATTTGAAAGTACAACAAAGCTTATAAGCAAATACAAATTCAAAGTGCAAAGAAACTACAATTAAAAATACTGAAATGAACAAAACACAGCCAGCTTCGGCGAATTGATTTCAGAATATTTTAGTTTCCAGGCCCAAGCGGGGGAACACCTTCACCATTGATCACTTGTTCTTTGTGATACAGCACCCTGAGAAGCCTCTCAAGTCTTTTGCCTCTCGCTTGAAGAATTGAGATATTGACATCTGACGTACCATCTTAAGGTTGCAGTGTTTTGAGCAGGCTTAGCAGTCTGGTTTCAAACTCTTTGCACTCTTCATTGGGATGCCCCATTGTCCCAATACGGAATTTGAATTCAGTCTTCGGGCAATCTTCTTCAAGGATCAGATCCCTATCGTAAATTAGCCTTTGCACAGTAGCTTCTAAAACCAAACAACCATCCAAATTATGTCCTTCAACCCCTTTATGAAAGTTGGAAGTCATATTTGCATTGTGCCAAGGTCCTAGCACAGGGTTGTAAGGCTAGGGAGTCACCAACTTGTTCTAAATCAGCAGTGGGAACAGTTTGCTTAATGGCACCGGGATGGGTGTGTAGTGGACCTTGCACCTTTTGACAGGGCACTTCCTTTTATCTTGGTTTTGAGAACTTCGAGGAGAAATAACCGTCGGAGGCTGAAACACCCTTCTGGTAGACACCTGATGATGATTACATTCTGGTGCAGGACCAAGACCAAAGGTTGGTTGGTGTGAAGTTTCCTCAAAGGCAAATCCTTGGTATGGGAGAATCACATGAGATGGTAAATGATTGTTGATTTGAATGCCTTGAGATGTGAATGAGATCTTCTCAGAGTCTAATAGATTCTGAACCCTACTCGGGAGCAACTTACAGTCGTCAGTGGAATGACCCTGTGCCCCAACATGGTAGTCACATCGAGAATTGGCGTCAAAGCCTGGCGGGTATGGAAATGGTACTGGCTTTAATTCTTTTGGCACTATCAATCCTCCTTTGATCAAAACTGGCAGTAATTGACTGTACGACATTGGTAGCTTAGTGAAATTTCTTTCTGGCATTCTTGACCTTGGTCGTACATGCTGACGCGGCTGACGGCGGTCTGACCCTTGGTACGGAGGAGGTTCTTGAGTCGGAGGATCCACAGGAGGCGATGAACTGACAACCTCTCGGGGAGTGACAAGGGGAGCGTGCGCCTCTTTTTTCATCAGAGCTTGCAAAGTTTCCAGAACCCAATTCATCTGGCATCTGAGGATCCTGACTTCCTCTTTCAAGACTTCTTGGTTCCTCAGAACTTCATTCATTGTTGCCATTGTCTTGAATAGGTGCTAGGTATCCTTCATACATAGAAGAAGAAGGGAGACTCAAGACTGAGAGATGCAAATGAGATGCGAATGCGACGACATGCGCATGGGATGAAAATGTAAGCCAAATGGTTTCAAGGAACTCAAAGGCAAGTTGCAAAAAGTTTTATGGAAGAACTACAGAGTTTTTATTTTTAAGATCCAAGCTCTGTTGATTTTTTAAAAGGAATGAATATCTAAATTCCTTGAAACCAACAATGGATGCAATGAGGTGTATGCAATGCATAAAACGTGGGCACACATAATCACGGACATATGTACACAACAAAGCACACAAGTCCTAGGTTTAGGGGTCTCATGAGTGGAGCCATGGTCTACCCATCCCAATATGTGTGTACTATGGACTTATCAACTGTAGAACAGGATTCGAAAAAGTGCCCAGAGTCGACAACCCATCTTTCGAATTTTATCGATTTCCCGAATGACTCGGTAGTCAATAAAATTCTCAAGAGAATCTCGTCTGAGTGTAGTATCGCGTGACAACCATTTCAGAAATAGACTCCCTCATGGTCACCGCACTACATCCTAAAAGGCCAAGTGGGGTTTGGAGATAACTACGGTTCTCAGCTTTGACGGCACCTATGTCGAGAGTAGCACGTTTTCACGAATAAACTCATTCAACATGACTAGACTCTCAAGAGGGCCTCAACTGAGTGATGGTGTCTCAAATCAACTTCTTTGGGAATCGACTCCTTCAAAGCCTCCTTGAATATACCATCGTCCTATAATAAGTGCACTCAAGTCCGGGTTAGGACTTATCTCACCACTCAATAGTAACACCCTGCACACAGAAGATCCCAAGTAAAAACAGATATACAGATATATATACAGATATGTACATGTATAGTAAACAAACATAAATAACATAAACAAAACAAGGTGGGCTTAACCCTCAAAAGCCATCCCCAGTGAAGTCGCCATTTCTGTTGCAGTGAGAATCGGATAACAAGCTATTAATTAACTTGCATCACATTTCTTTGAATTCACCACCGACTTTGATTTATCCAAAGGAAAGGGTCAAGATCGAAAAAACCTAAAGGGGGGAGATCTAAGGTTCGGGGGTTGGTTATACTAAGGGAAGGTATTAGCACCCTTAGTATCTGTAGTACTCTACAGGAACCTCTTGTTTAGTTTATGTTATATTATGTTTGCTTGCTAAGAATATCTATGCTAAAGGTAAAGGTAAAGACCTAAGGGTATATACACTAAGTTTGCTCGCCAAGAAGTCGTATCTTGTGCCTACGTATATAACTAAAGAATCAGAGCAACCATAGTTCACCTAAGTAAGGGTGAAAGAGGAACCATTGACGATGACCAAAGTTCCAAGGGGAATAAGTATAAGCTCATGTAGAGTTTAAGAAACTCTCTAAGTCTAAGTTGTAGGATAAATGGCTATAAGGCCTATGACTATGAGGTCAAGATGGTAATGAGCTATCTATGACTATGAGGTCAATAGAGAGACTTTTTATGACTATGAGGTCAAAGTTGGAAGATGACTATGAGGCCAAAGTCCTATGACTATGAGGTCAAAGGTGTAGCGAGCGATTTTGGACGTGGTTCTTAAGCACTGGTCGCTCTCTGCGGTTGAGTTTACTACAGGTCGATTCATTTTTTATCCTATTGTAAGCTGATGAAGGAAGGGAAATAGATGTCTCCAATTAACCCTGCTTTGCATACTGAGTTTAAACAGCGGACTGTTAGGTTACGAATGCTATCAATGTGGGGGGCCTTTGTACTGGTTATTTGTATTTTCGCCAATACGGTTTTCTTTCTTTTTATCTAGGCGGAGGGTTTCTGACAGGGAATAAGTATTAGGATGTTTTTTTGAATTACTGCTTTTGAGTGATGGGATTTGGGTTTTTTGTTGATTGTGCTCGCTAAGATCTTTTCTTTCGATCTTATGCCTACGTATTCCCGTTTACCGAAACAGGGAAATCAGAGCGTTCGTAGTTCCTCCTATTCTATGGGAGGAAATGGTTTTTGGTGTCTTGTTCAAAGCCCAAGACGCGAAGCGAAAGGTTGTTTGTATCTTGTTCAAAGCCCAAGATGTGAATCTAAAAGGTCTCGACTTTAGAGAGAATTTGTCAACTCTAAAGAGGGGAGAAGGAGAATTACTTTAACTGGGATACGCGGATCCTAGTAATGCCATAATTTCCTAAGAAGGGGTTTTTTAACCTGAAGGAGAAGACTTTAACTCAGTATAGAGCAACGCCATCTTTCCTTAGGAATTCCTCATGCTAAAAGAAGGACAGTGGCATGGATGTAGATGATCCAGAGGCTTGCCGCTTACAGCGATTAGATGAAAGGGAAGGAGTTGTTGATGTTTGGGTACTGTGAACGAGGCACAGGTTTGATGCTAAAAGGTTGATTGGATCAACCAGTGGTTTTCTTATACAAAGCCTAAGAGGAGGCTAATATGTGTCTCGTACAAAGCCCGAGAGAGAGGCTAGAAGGGTTTGACTTCACAAGAGAATCTTTTATACTCAACAAGAGAGTGTTTTTGTATCTCGTATGAAGCCCGAGATGGAGGTTGTTGCTTGTTTGGCTCAATAAGAACCTTTTTGTGTCTCGTATAAAGCCCGAGATGGAGGCTGAAAAGGGTGATTGACTCAACGAGGGAGTCCTTTATGTATCTCGTACAAAGCTCGAGAGAGAGGCTAAAAAGTTTGTTTGACTCAACGAGGGTCGTTTGTATCTCGTACGAAGTCCGAGATGGAGGCTGAAAAGGTTTGTTCCGCTGGGGAGAATCATTTGTACGAAGCCCAAGAGGAGGCTATTATGCTGGTGACTGTTTTAGTTAAGTGACAGGTCCAGTATACTGATTTTGAAAGAGAAAATCAGTTCTTATATGAGCAACATTGTATTCATGGATTTGACCTGAGGATCGGGATTGTTCCCCATTCTTTAAGGAAACGGGGAAATCCAAAGGGTATTGAGACTGTCCGAGTCTACGGGTTCCTCCTAAGGGTGCTTGAGAATGTCTTTGAGACTCAAGGAAGATAGACTGTCCAAGTCTAGAGTTTCATCTTTGGTACTATACTTTGAGAAACAGTAGTAGACTCTGGAAAGGACCGCTCTATGAAGATTCACTAAGTTCTGTTCCTATACCTCTAGGAGGTCGTCGGGACAATTTGTACGAAGCCCAAGAGGAGGCTGGAAGCTTTTAAGAAGCCGATCGGTCCTTGTACGAAGCCCAAGAGAAGGCTATCATTCCCGGAGGAAGAGATCATTATACGAAGCCTAAGAGGAGGCTGTCAATACTTCTAAGAAGCCGACGGGTCCTTGTACTAAGCCCAAGAGAAGGCGGGGTTGCTTTTAGGAAGCCTGTGGGTCCTTGTACGATGCCCAAGAGGAGGCCGATGCTTTTAAGAAGCCCGCGGGTCCCCAAACCCCGAGAAATTCAAGGCAAGCTATTCACAAGGAATAGAGCAAGTCAGGAAAGTTTGAGAATTTGGAAGAAACTCAAAGATGCCATTCATGGATAATACATTTCATCTTTGGGGGTAGAGTTTCTTGACGATTCCTAATGAGGACAACCTGAGAGAAGACTGTATCTGGTGATCCTATTTGGGGATCTAGGTGTCTATTTCTATGAACAAACGAAACGGCTTTTTCTAGTACTAGACGTAGTTGCCGGGGAAACTCTGAATATCTATACTATTATTACACAGTCGATATGAGTTTATGAAAGGAGACTTACAGTGAGCAGCCCCACAAAACAGTTATATGATATGAAAGCAGTAAATGAAAGCGTATAAACACTTACTCGGTTGTAGAGCTTCCATGCTGTTTGGTTAGTTGTTCAACAAAGAAAGATTGAAAACAACAGTATATTCAAAATCAAAGGAAAAAGTGCTTTGAAAAAGAAAGATTTGGGGCTTACAGCTCAAGGAGAGGCCCAGGGTTTTACCAGTGATTGCATTGTTGAATTTGTACAGAGAGACTTATACAAGTGACTGTGGCCCAAAAAGGTTTTCTGTACAGAGGGATGGGTCTTACACGCTCTCAAGAGGCCCAAAGAGTTTTAAAGAAGAAGAGTGGGGCTTATAACACGAGGGTAGGCCCAGTTGACTTTTCGTTTAAAAATGGCGATCGCGCCGAGGTTTTCTTTTAACGCAGAGGGACTTATACAATAAGTGAGGCCCAAAATGTTTTGGTTAAAAGGGGGTTGGGTCTTACACTCTAATAGAGGCCCAAAGAGTTTTGAATGGGTCTTATAGCTCAAGGAGAGACCCAGATGGTTTATTTTTAAACGGGCGACGATCGCGCCGTTTACTTGTACAGAGGGACTTATACAATGAGTGAGGCCCAAAATGTTTTTGTACAAGAGGGGATGGGTTTTACATTCTCTCAAGAGGCCCAAAAAGGTTTAAAGAAATGAGAAATGGGTCTTACTACTCGAGGGTAGGCCCAGATGATTTTTGAAAAGGCGACGATCGCGCCGTTTGTTTTTTGACGGTATCGGGACTTATACAATAGGTGAGGCCCAAAAAGGTTTTTGCCAAAAAAAGGATTGGGTCTTACACTCTTTTAGAGGCCCAAAAGTGTTTTAAAAATGTTTTAAGAGGGTTGAATTAATTCCAAAACCCTAATTTATTTCCAAAATGTGTTTTAATTGAATGAAAATTCAATTAAATTGATCAAAAATTGTTTAACACATGGGAAACAAATTGTGATCTTGGATTAATGCTTCAAAAATTAAGTATTGACCTACAAAATAATTAGAAAGCATTAAAAGTTGCAAAATCAAGATGGAAAAAATATTTTAAAGGTTAAAAACAATTAAAACATTAATTCTTTGTAAAAATATCAATTATATGAAATACATAATATTTTTTTGGGATTTTTGGTAGAATCAAATAATTTAACATTTTTGTGAATTATTGCAAAAAGAACCATTTAAAAATGATAAAAATTGAAGGAGTTATTAATTTTTCAAATCATTAAAAATAATAGTGTGAAAAATAATAAAATAAACAAGTGATAAAAAGAAGTCTGGGGCGAGGGGGATTCGAACCCCAGACCTCTCGCTTGCTAATACACACAAAACTAGCTGATGAACTGCTGGGGCGCAATGCCAATTCATTAAATATATGGCAAGTGAAAAATATATAGAGAACTTGGTTGGTTTTCTGAAAATGGCGCCATGGCCATCTTCTTCCCCGAGCTCGTGCATGAAGTACCTTATCTCACTCATCTCTCAACCATTGGACATGATTCAAACACCAAACTCGTGCGTTTTTTCACGAGGAACAAGATGGCAATACCCAATTTTATTCGATTTCAGTGTGGAGTGAAATAATCATGATGAACACAGATGAACCCTAATTTGCAAAAGCAATCGTCCAGGCATGGTTATAAGAGCTATGATCAAATTTATTGAGGCAAAACAATCAACATATGATGGTAATCAAATGGCAAAATTATCATGCGAGGAAATATGCATGGATCATGGAGTTTGAGTTTGAAGCTCACCTTGATGCAAGCTGAAATGGAACTTTGCCCAGATGGTGTTCCAGTCATGAATTGATGATCCCTACAGCTTCAATGGATGTTATGGAGTGTGTTGCAAGCTTTGGAACACTTTGAAATTCTCTGGATCAAGCTGGAGACCTCCACCTGCAAAATTGAAGCATAATGGCTTGGTTGAAGAGTGATTTTGAGCTGGGAGTGTTACAGATGTTGTTTAAGCACTTGGACACCTCAAATACATCATATGTGATGTGTTTGAGCAATTGGAATTGATTGCTTATGGCTGCAACTCAAAACCCGATAGTGGTTACTCAAAAACAAGAAAACTTGAAGTTCAAGAAAGAATGAGAGAAAGCAGTGCTGTAACTGGCTTTGGTGTGAGTTGAATGATCCATTGAGACCTCTATTTATAGGTGATCAACTCTTGTCTTGGAGGAATAGTGAATGGCAGCTGGATCAGATCACATTTGCATGGATTGGCTTGGCATAAATACCTTTTGAACTAGGCATAACAGATGCTCCAAATAGATCAGCTATGCCTTGACTGAAATCACATTCTTCAGATGTTTTTAATGTTGTTTAATCAGAGAACTTGACTGAGGAGAGTGAGAATCTTGACAATGCACTATTCCACATAAATGCACTTTGAATTCAAGGCAAAAATGTGCCAAAGTGGATGAATTTCAAGTTGGAAGATTCCTTGGCTTTTTGACTCAGCCCTATCAGTTGGATCAGTTGATTCATGGTCAGATTAAAGGCATGTGGCATATTGATCACTCCTTTTGACTCAAAAATCGTGTATGGCACAAAACTCCCAAACTGATTTTTCATGGCAGCCTTGACATGGCATGTTGTGGCAGCCATAAGTCTTTGCCCAAGTGGCTCGGTTTCATGCTATTGAGTTGCTTGGATTCTTGGGAACATTTGCAACAACATTGATGTTTAACTTTGGGACTGATTTAGCTTGCATCTACGTGCAAAAATCCCACAAGTTTTGGTGTTTCAACAAAAATCTGTTTTAGACAGAATTTTTTTAAGTGTTGGAAAATGGTATACTTTCATGTTTTCAGCCACTTTGGCTCACTCATAGCTCAAAATCCATAAGGAATTGGAGTTAGGCCTAGATGAAGTTTTTGTAGAGGGTAATGAGATCTACAAATCAAGCTTTGGTTGGAAAAAATTGGCCTTGTGGTTTAGGAGTTATGGTCCCCCAAAGTTGGTACCCTAGCCACCTTATTTTTAACTTAGAAATTTTTCTAAGTTTTTTATGGTTACCCCTTTTACAAGTTATCCCACTTTCTTTGATTTTTCTTGATGAATGATGATTCAAATCATACATTAACATCATTTTAGGGTTAAAAATCCATTTTGGTGAAAAATCTCAAAAAGTCAAAGTTGACTTTTTGTGCACAGTTAACTTTTTATCAGATGAATTCCAAACTGTGCAATTCTTCAGGAAATCATGTCCTTGACCTAAATCAAAATTGATGGACATGTTCCATGGGTGTCATAGGGTATATTGAATCAAGTCTTAGGGTTTGGGAGCATGTCCAGGTCAAAAGTCAAAGTTACAGTTGACTTTCTTTGCAAAATCCTAATTGTGGTGCATATGAAATTGAAACTTGTTGCTCAAGCTTCTCGGATCAATCCATTGTTCCAAATGGATCAATATAGTATATCAAAGACCCTCAAATCATCTCTTGAGGTCTTGGCTCATGATTTGTCCCAAAAGTCAACTTAGGGGTGAATTAGGTCAAGAAACCCTAATTCCTGATTTTTGATGTATGCATCCCCTGAGGCAAAATTGACTTGATGATTGGGTTCATGAGGTTCCATGGAGTATATTAGGTTATGTTTTGGATCAATGGCTTGTGCCCAGATGAAAAATTTTCATCTGGAGGCCCTGGGCGATCAAAACCCTAATTTGGTGACACAGTCGATCTGGAGGCTTGATCCACCTAGAAGGGAGCAACTTTGTGCTTAATCCTTGAAGTGGGAGTCCTTTCGATCCATTGTGGATGCTTGAGAGGTTAGACAAGTTGAAGATCAAGTCATTCCTTGATTGATCTTTTGTCTAAGGCTCTGAGAGGGCTTGAAACCCTAGTTTTGATTGTAGTGAATGCTCAACAATTCCTTGAGGAGATTGATGAGGCATGATGATTCATCCATATTGTGATGATGATTTGAACAATGATGGGAAACTTTAGTGGTCAAAATTTGGGGTATTACAGATGCCCCTATTTAATCTTCTTGGACCCGAAGGTGTGAATTACGAAAGTATTCGAGCATTCGGGGTGCAAGAGGATTAAATATCGGAATATCCGAAATTTTGATGGCTATGAATGGCAGCTTGCGCATTCATCTTCTTTTCCTAAGCAATGATGCTTAGAAGAGGTAAACTTCCCCTCGATCCTGGTTTCCTACCAAGGAACTGGTCTTAGTTTCTGAAATAAACTTCCCCTCGATCCTGGTTTCCTACCAAGGAACTGGTCTCAGTTTCTGATTCAAACTTCCCCTCGATCCTGGTTTCCTACCAAGGAACTGGTCTTAGTTTCTTAATGTTAACTTCCCCTCGATCCTGGTTTCCTACCAAGGAACTGGTCTAAGTTTCTGATTCAAACATCCCCTCGATCCTGGTTTCCAACCAAGGAACTGGTCTTAGTTTCTGATTCAAACATCCCCTCGATCCTGGTTTCCAACCAAGGAACTGGTCTTAGTTTCTGATTCAAACTTCCCCTCGATCCTGGTTTTTAACCAAGGAACTGGTCTTAGTTTCTTTTATCAATAAACTTTATTGACAAGGGACGCTATTAGTAGCGGTTTTCCTCAAACTTCTCGCCGAATTTTCCTGGGGAGATGCCATTTGACGGAAAAATTTTTGATGTCAGACTTGTTGGGGAACCCAACGTCTGAGTTGTAGAGTTACACAAACTTCTCTAATTTGGAGACGCCATTTTTCGATTCTACTGGGAAAGCGAGTCTCTTGAGAAACTGCTTCGCTTGGGGATATTGCATCATACTTTTCTCGGGATCTTCCCAGAGAAATGCCATATGATGGGATCCAATTTTGAGGTGCCGATGACCTATTCATCAGCGGTTTTTTTGGAGAAACACTGATGTACTGCCGAATCTCTGTTTAAGAGGCTTTCTCTGGGGATTTTCCTTTAATCCGGGAAAGCAAGGATATCATCTTCAATGGCGAAGAGTGACACCTGTTGAAGGTTCTATGATCTTTCAGAGGTTTAAGTTATCAAAGTGGCCAATCGCCGACTCTGATCTAGAGATACACTGGTGGCGAGATTGTTCAGACGTGACAATTCCTGACGAGGACAAAGGCTGACAACTCGATTGAGAGGAAGGTTATCACGGCAGGATAAGACCGACTCAAGTGATAGTGATGCAATATGAAATGTGAATGCAAATCAAATGCACGATGTATGTATGTATATGCTGACAAAACAGACGCGTCATACAGGCTAATGAATGAATACGGTTGGATACTCGGCCATCGCGGGGTGAAGAAATACCGTTGGTTCAAAATAGCAATTCCACCTTGCTTAGGAGAGATAGTCCCTGTTGGGAGCTATGTTGATCGGGCTTAAGAGATGAGAACTCGGCCGAAGCATGTCAGACGAAACAAGGTCTCTGACACAGTTGATCCTTCACCCAGGCACACTGGCTTAGAAGGAGTACTTTGATTCTGCACTTTGAGGCTCGAACGCCTTTGGAGACGCAATCGACGTTCTTTCGATGTTCAACAGTCAAAAGAAATGCCATCTTTAATTTAAAAGCAGAAAAAGTTTTAAAAAGTAAATTCATTTTGTTTTATTTCAAGAGTCGCTGATTAATTTAAACAAAGTCGTTCCGTAAAGCTAAAACAAGTAAGAATTACAAACAAAAGCACAAGGGCTCAAATTTTATTGATAAGATGGAGATCAGCCAAACGCGTGATTCCAAAGAGTATATACAAAGTTAGAAAATGGTAATTTACAAGGAAAAGGGCTACGTTGAAACATAACGACCACTATCCTTCTACCAACATTAAGTTCGGGACATCCTGAGCTTCCGTCGAAGATGACCGTTGACTGGAGTTTTCCTCCGATGGATGATGTAACTGCTGCTGAGGGACTTGCCTCTGTTGAACATAGTTACTTGCCATTATCCCTAATTTTTGCCTGGATTGTACTATGATGTTTCTAATCCACCGGGATGCTTTTTTTCATGTCTCTAACTTTTGCCTGGACCGCCCTTTCGGGTTTTCAATCCACCGAGACGTTTTTTTTTAGTTTAGGCGAAGTATTTCTTGACTACATCAACATTCATGGGGTAGGCAAATTCCTCTCCGTCCATGGTTGCAAGTCTCAAGGCGCCGCCTGAGAAAGCTTTTGTGACCACATAGGGGCCGTCATAATTCGGAGTCCACTTGCCTCGCGAATCAGAGAGAAATGATTGTATCTTTTTGAGCACGAGGTCTCCTTTTCTGAAGATGCGAGGTCTGACCTTTTTGTCAAACGCCCTCTTTATTCTTTGCTGATACAACTATCCGTGGCATAGTGCCGTGATTCGCTTCTCTTCGATCAGGTTCAATTCGTCGTGTCGACTTTGACACCATTCAGCTTCGGTAAGCTTAACTTCCATCAATACCCGGATTGATGGGATCTCTACTTCTATGGGGAGCACTGCCTCCATGCCATACACTAGAGAGAAAGGGGTAGCCCCTGTTGAAGTGTGGACAGATGTTCGATAACCGTGCAGAGCAAAGGGTAGCATTCGTGCCAATCTTTGTAGGTTACAACCATCTTTTGAACGATCCTCTTGATGTTCTTGTTAGCCGCTTCTACCGCTCCGTTCATCTTGGGTCGGTAGGGAGATGAGTTATGGTTTTCAATCTTGAACTCTGCGCATAACTCCTTCATCATCTTATTGTTCAAGTTAGATCCATTATCCGTAATGATCTGGCTCGGAACACCATAACGACAGATGATATTGTTTTTGATAAATCGGACCACCACTTGTCGGGTAACATTAGCGTACGACGCTGCTTCGACCCACTTGGTGAAATAGTCAACGGCCACCAGGATAAACCGATGTCCGTTTGAAGCCTTAGGTTCAATTAAGCCAATCATGTCGATTCCCCATATGGAAAAAGGCCATGGGGAAGAGAGAACTTTGAGATGCGTTGGCGGTACATGAATTTTGTCGGAGTATATCTGACACTTGTGACACCTCCTCATGTACTTGTAGCAGTCGGATTCCATTGTCAACCAATAGTACCCGGCTCTGAGAATCTTTCTCGCCATTGTGTGTCCGTTGGCATGAGTGCCAAAGGATCCTTCATGAATTTCTTTCATAAGCATGTCTGCTTCTGGTCTGTCCACACATCGGAGCAAGACCATGTCAAAATTCCTCTTATAAAGAGTGTCACCGCTCTAGAAGAAGGTTCCAGCTAGCCTTCTGAGGGTTTTCCTGTCTTTTCTGAGTGCCCCAGGTGGGTACTCTTGCTTTTGAAGGAAGCATTTGATATCGTGATACCAAGGTCTGTCATCTATGACTGCTTCGATCGAGAAGATGTAGGTGGGCCGTTCAAGGCGCATAACGTCAATCTTAGGTAGGTCATTCCATCGACCTACGCTAATCATGGAAGAGAGAGTGGCTAAAGCATCAGCCATGTGATTCTCACCACGAGGGATGTGATGAAACTCAACTCTGTTGAAGAAGGGTAACAACCTTCTTGCATAGTCCTTGTATGGAATCAGTCCTGATTGGTATGTGTTCCAATCTCCTGTTATCTGATTGATAACCAAGGCTGAGTCGCCGTATACGTCCAAGTTTTTGATCCTTAAATCAATCGCTTCTTCGAGACCCATAATACAAGCTTCGTATTCGGCCTCGTTGTTCGTACATTTGAACATAAGTCTGGCAGTGAAAGGAATGTGGGTACCCTGAGGGGTAACAATGATTGCCCCAATTCCGTTTCTATAATGATTAATAGCTCCGTCAAAGATAAGTCCCCACTGGGAACCTGGTCCTGGCCCTTCACTGGGTAGCGGTTCATCGCAATCGTTCATTTTTAGATACATGACATCTTCGTCTGGGAAGTCAAACCCGATTGATTCCTGGTCGTCAATTGGTTGATGAGCCAAATAATCGGCTAAAATACTTCCTTTAACGGCTTTTTGAGCGTGGTACTCTATGTCATATTCTGATAGTAGCATCTGCCAACGGGCAATCCTTCCCGTGAGAGCAGGTTTTTCAAAGACGTACTTGATTGGATCCATCTCGGAGACCAACCAAGTAGTATGACGAATCATGTACTGACGAAGACGTTTGGTTGCCCAAGCCAAAACGCAACAAGTTTTCTCGAGCATCGTGTACCGAGTTTCACAATCGGTGAACTTCTTGCTCAAATAGTAAATGGCAGACTCTTTCCTTTTGATTTTGTCTTGTTGGCCAAGTACACATCCCATTGAGTCCTCAAGGACTCTGAGATAAATGATCAGTGGTCTTCCTTCCATTGGAGGTGATAGAATCGGTGGATTCAACAGGTATTCCTTAATACTGTCGAAGGGAGTTTGGCAGTCTTCTAACCAAACGCAGTCCTGGTTCTTTTTCAGTAATTTGAAAATTGGTGCACATGTGGCGGTCATAAGGAATATGAATCTAGAGATGTAGTTCAAACGTCCCAGGAATCCCCTGACTTGTTTTTCAGTTTTCGGAGAAGGCATTTCTCGAATGGCCTTGACCTTGTCAGGATCAACTTCAATTCCTTTCTGGCTGACGATGAACCCTAGTAGTTTCCCCGAACGGACACCGAAGGTGCACTTGTTGGGATTCAAGCGGAGCTTGAATTTTCTTAAACGCTCGACCAATTTTGACAGATGTTCAATGTGCTCACTCTCTATTTTTGACTTTGCAATCAAATCATCGACATACACCTCGATTTCTTTGTGTATCATGTCATGAAACAGAGTGGTCATGGCCCTTTGATAGGTTGCCCCGACATTCTTCAAACCGAATGGCATCACCTTGTAACAAAAGGTACCCCATAGGGTAATGAATGAAGTTTTCTCCATGTCTTTCGGCGCCATTTTGATCTGGTTGTAGCCCGAGAATCCATCCATGAAGGAGAAAACTTTGAACTTTGCTGTGCTGTCTACCAGCATGTCAATGTGTGGTAAAGGAAAGTCGTCCTTTGGACTAGCCTTGTTTAAGTCTCTGTAGTCGAAACACATTCTGACCTTTCCGTCCTTTTTAGGAACCGGTACGATGTTGGCTAACCATTGAGGATATTCAAATGTAGCGAGGAAACCCGCGTCGATCTGTTTTCGTACCTCCTCTTTGATTTTGATGGCTATGTCTGGGTGAGTGCGCCTCAACCTCTGCTTTACTGGCGGACATTCCGATCTCAACGGTAAGTGATGTTCCGCGATGCTGGTATCCAACCCAAGCATGTCCTGATGGGACCAAGCGAACACATCGGGAAATTCTCGGAGAAGCTTTATTAAACCCTCTCTGGCAGTTGGACTGAGCAGTGCTCCAATCCTGATTTCCTTTCTCTCTTTTTCCGAACCCAAGTTTACCGTTTCCAACGGCTCTTTGGGAGGTTCAATGGACCTTTCCTCTTGTCTGAGTAATCGGGAGATCTCTTCTGGAATTTCGTTGTCAACTTCTTCTTCGGCCCCAAATACCAGGAACTCAAAGTCGGGAGAAGGCATCGGATCGTATGTTTCAACGGGGTGTAAAACAAGCAATCTGCATGACGTGATGATTTGTGTTTAGAAGAGATAGAGAGAATGCAAGTGTGTGCAGTGTTTTGATTTTACTGCTTGTTTTTATTATTGAATGTTTTTTAGGATTACCATTTTCTGAAAAAAGCAAAAAGAGAAAATAGCAAATAATGCGGGAATTACAGAACGACGTTATTTTATTAATGAACAAGTCGAATCTTGAAACTACAGCCCTATAAAACAAAACTCTGTCGCTTTGGGCAAAGCGAAGAGGGAAATTTACAGAAAGCGAGCCCTATTAAAACATCCGTTTCACCTGGGCAGGGTGAAAGGTTTAAAGATGGCAATTACTTTGACTGGTGAACGACCTTCGGAACCTCGACAGCAACCCACTGGCGGCGAGCTCCTCGGTGAAACACAAAGTCTGGCACCTTCCTTGATTTGTCTTCAGAAATGACGCTGATTTCTGGTGGAGCAGGATCATTGGAATCTGTCTCCCAGGCAGAATTGTCGTAGGAGGATTCCTCAAATGCATTTTGCATAGCATTTGTGCTCTCAGCTGTATCTCCCCATCCAGTTGGTTGGATATCTTCGAGCCTGATACGAGAGCTTTCGGGAGCGGTGTACTTGACCATATAGTCGAATTTTCCACTTGGTTGTCCCAGAGTGTCCCAAACTTCTTTGGAACTGGAGGAGTCATCTCTCTCGATGACGTTGACCTCAGGAAAAACATAGTTGATGAATTCAAGTCCTGCGAACGTTGCGAATTCATCGTCGTGTTGAGTAGTTTCAGGATGACCTGAGTGTTGATCCCATGACATGGTGGGGACACAGGTATTCTGTTCAATGATGCTCAGCTGATTTTCATTGTTCGGCTGATTCTCTTTCCCCAAGTCTCCTGGATAAGGTTACCACATTGGCAGACCATCCATTGGGCTAAAGTAGGTAGAGTTAAAGTTGTCTTTCATCAGAGTGTCCTTCTCTAAGGAGTTTGGCGGAGCACGGCATCCTTCCGGATCACAATCTCCATATATCAGTTCGACGTCTGATCTGGGTATAAATTTCGGACTCTCTGTGGGAAAGTAAAAAGGAATTTGCGTTTCGTCCTGCGACACATAACCGTCCTGGTTAAGATAAGAATTCCAATCCTCATCTATGTCCAAGGGATCCTCTTTATTGATAGCATGGACTACTTGATTCACTGGTTGGAGGAAGCCTCCACTATGGAAGAAGTTCTGAATGGGATGAAGACTTTCATCGTTGACAGCTGTCTGGGTGCAGGTTGCAGAAAAACTAAGACCCTTCTTTGTTTTATTGTCGATAGGAATGACAAGTTGTCCCCATCCTTTTGTATCGGTACTCTCGACCGCTTTGATAGCATCCTTGTATGAGGAAATCGACGTTCCTCCTCCGGATTGATTGTTCTTACTCACCGATAGTGCTTGGAACTGCGTCCCAATAACCTCTTCAGGTTCTATACCAGTAGATGATGACAAGCTACTCACGAGCAAAGCCTGTTCCCCACAGACTGTGACAAGTTGATCGTTCTTGACGAACTTTAGCTTTTGGTGGAGAGTCGAAGTAACCGCTCCAGCCTGATGTATCCAAGGTCTTCCTAATAAACAACTGTATGTTGCCCGGATGTCCATGACCTGGAAAGTGACTTGGAAAGTATGAGGACCAATAGTTATGGGAAGATCAACTTCGCCGATAACTGTTTTTCTGGATCCGTCGAACGCTTTGACGACGACCTCACTGATTCTCATCGGAGGGCCTTTGAATGATAATTGCATCAAAGTAGACTTTGGCATAACATTTAGGGCTGACCCTGTGTCTACCAGTACGCTGGCTAAAGCATCGTCCTGGCAGTTAACTGTGATATTGAGCGCCATGTTATGACGGCGACCCACTTCAGGTAAATCCTCATCACTAAATCCCAAATTGTTGCAGGAAGTGATGTTAGAGACAATACTATCGAACTGTCTGATTGTTACATCCTGTTCCACAAAGGCCTACTCCAAGACTTTCTGCAGAGCCTCTCTGTGCGCTTCTGAACTGAGTAACAGTGATAATACTGAGATCTTTGAAGGAGTCTGTAACAGTTGGTCAACAATGTTGTATTCACTCCTTTGGATGAGCTTAAGCATCTCATCTTTGTCTTTCGACAGGTCGGGATTACTGGATTGACCGACTGGTGGATCAGGAATTTCTGTCTGAAGTTCCTTTTCTTTGTTAAGTTCTCCAACTCCTCGGTTGAAGATTCGACCGCTCCGTGTTACACGACTGATGTCTGCAATATTCACGACGGAGGGTAATGGAATTTCCTTTCCATTTTCAACTGTTGTTGCACCGTATTTGTAAGGGATCGCCTTAGCTGATTCATACGGTAATGGTCCCGGCAGATAGATGACTACGGGAACCTTCCGGTTTTTCTGACCATCATAAGTGATCTCGACCCGTTTGTCACTCCCGGGATTTTCATCCAAGTACAAACGCGAAAGTGGCACCAAACAGAGTCGCCAGCAATGTGTATTTATCCCAAGAGAGGGAAAGGAAACACCGCATAAACCTGAAGAGAAAGGATAGAGCATGGTCTTACGACCAAGAGAATGGGTAAGGGAGTCGGTTACGCGCAGGGAAGGTATTAGCACCCCCACGCGTCCATCGTACCCGATGGGATCCATGCTTGCGTGTCTCGATCAAAGGGTGTAAGAAAAGGATACTGGAAAAAGAGAACAGGAACGGGAAAGGAGATAGAAAGAGAAACAAATGTAGGGAAAATAAAAGAAGTGCTCGAATGGGCCCTACCCCACTGCCTACGTATCTCATCGGGAGCATGAGAATCAGAGCGACGTAGTTCCCCTCACCTAGGGAAAGTTGTTTGTGTTTTTTAGTGGAATACGTCAACGTTCGCGTCCTAGCAGTTTAGGTGTTGCAGCTCGTTGTAGGGAGACTTAGGCGTTACCTGTTTGCGGTAGAACGGAAATGACGCATCCTTACGGAAAGAGTGAATGAGATGAGAAAAGAATTCCCGAAGGAAAGACGTTAGTGTTTGTTTTTTTGTCTTTTAAGAGTTTTTTCATTTGTTTGCATATGATAGTGTATCCAAATCTTAGTCATTGGAATGTGTACTTTCTCACATTCCAAGATGGAATGAGTAAGAAAGCACACTAAGGGTGAAGAAGACCCCCACACTTAGTTCCAATTATCAAGGTTCAAACACACTAGCATACTTGTATTTATTAAGTGTTTTTGTTGATTATGAAATGAAGAAGTGTTTTTCTTTATTTGTATTTTCAACAAGTATTGCATTTAAGTCCCTCATACAAGATCAAATGTTTAACACATTGACCCAAGATGGGCTATATGCTACACATTCTAAGATTATAAGAGAAGACCCCTTTATAATCTTTTCTTTATATGAAAGGCCTAAATGCAATAAATGCTTACCTTTATTAAGTATTTTGAATTTTTCTTTAAGATGAGAAGATGAAAGACTCAAGGGACGAGCAAAGGTAAAAATCTATATGAACTAAGACTCAATCCTAATTGAAAATTAAAGGGAGTGGTCCTAATGGTTTGTGAGGTTTCAACCTAAAGTCTAAAGAAAGAATGAATTAAGCAATTCACTTCTAAGTTAGAAGATGAATTGTAATTCAAAAAGGGAAACTGATGAGTTATTAAAAGAAAGCACATAAGTGCTTAACAAAACACAAAATGGAATTGTAAAAGAGATGAGAGGAAAGAAGTTTGAATGTGGATTCCTTATCCACACTCAATTGCAACTTACCAAAGCCCCTACATGGTTAATAAACATGTATAAGAAGTATAAGAAATGAAAGAACTTTTAATGCACCATAAAACTCAAAAGAGGTAGATGAGAAATTGGTTATAACTAGAATGTACATCACATGGAAAACAAATGATCATTATCATGCAAGTCCAAGTGGATAAGCAACAAACATCATCCATGACATTAGAACATGCTACCATAAGAAAAGGGAGAATGAAAGATGGAAAGAAATGAAAAAACATTCATGAATGGAACATGTAATCTAAGGATCAGAATTGAAATGAAATACAAAATGAATTACAAACATCTCACAAGCATTCATGCATAACACATCAAGACATTCAAGAAGCAATAGAAGAAGAAATGAAATGGAAACACGAGTACTTCACATTAAGGACATACAAAGTTCAAATGAAAGTGAACATGCAAAGATGACACATAATATGTACTAATGACCTATAATGTCAAATGAATATCTCACAAAGTAGGCAAATGATCATGCAAGTATGCACAAAAGCAATCATGTAAACATGCACAAAGATTACAAGGATATGACAAGTTGTAATGTTTCAAATGAAATGTATTAAAAAAAATCAAATGGGTTCATGAAAATTATGAAAACATGGTATTGAGGTTCACAAATCAGAGATGAATCACATATCAAAATATCATGTAAAAAAAATCAAGGCAAAAAGGCTTTATACAATGCACTTAAATCATATTGGATGCACATGCAAAGTAATGCAAAGATGAACATCAAAACATGCCATAACATGACCTAAAAAATCAAATAAAAATCACTTCACATAAATCAAGATGTTAATGACTCACTACAAAAAGAAGCAACTCAAAACAATTTTTAATGATCAAGAACAAAATTAAACAAAATCATGTACCACATTAAGAATGCACACAAAAGAAAATCAAAGAAAATTATAGAACAGGGGCAAAAAGGTCATAAAATCAAGAAATAAAATCATGAAAAATTTTCTAAATGTTTTAATGATGCTCATGAATTTTTGTGGAATTTTAAAATGCCATTTGGTATTTTTAAAAATTAAAAAGTAAACGTGCATAAAAATGGAAAAAAAAAATGAAATGTAAAGGGAAGGGGAGGTGTGAACATAGCAATATATCAGTTCAAATTGTTTGGGCCTTTTAAAAGGGAGGTGTGGATATCAATCTGATTTAAGTCCAAGTCTGCGCAATCCACAATAATAAGCATGCACTTCAGTCAAACCGAGTCAAAGCAATTCACAACCATTAGATCGAGTCAAGGTCAAGCCATGGTCAAAGTAATTGGAATCAACGCACACACACGCATGAGCACCCTTACTATCATGTACCATGCCACACACCGTTTAAATGAAATCAGAAATAAACACGTGAGGAGCACACTTATTTTTAATGTGCTGGCACGTTTTGGAACGCACGATCATAGAAAATGGACGGACACGATTAAAACAAGGCAAAACCCTAGCAATCAATATCACCGGCCGGAGATGACCTCCGGTCATCTTCTCCGGCCAACATCCACCACCTGCCAACTCACATTCTCCCAGAAATTCACAATACGCATATCAATCGAAAGCTAAGCTCATGTACATCACGAATATGCTCGTAAAAATCACAAAACACACACACATAGCAAGAACAGAAGAGATCAAATCATGCCCTAAGTTTTGAAACTACGCCTTTAGTAGGCCTATCAACTAGCCGGAGTTAGCAAACGCTCCTATTGAGCTCAAACATGTTGAATATCAACAAAAATCAAGCAACAAAAGCATGAATCGAAACCTGAAATTTGAAGTTGCTTGAGTCTTCAGAAAACCAGAGATGTTGCTTCCTCTTTAAGCTTCCTTTGGCCAAATAAAGGCTTAGATGCAAAGAATGGATGATGCTTCAGTGGAGGAGAGTTGAGATCCAAGCTTCAAAACAGTTGCAATGTGATGAAAATGAAGAGAGAATCAAAGAGATTCTGAGATGAAGATGAAGAAGATGAATGAAATGGAGCTCGAAAATCAGTTACAATGTGGAGAAGTTGAGAGAGAATGGAGAGAATTTCTGAGTTGAATGTGAGAAAATGAAATTGAAATCAAATTTGAGAGTGAAGTTTTTATTTATAAGGTGAGCTAACCATGGTTAAATTGAGTGAGTCAGCTGAGTCATGGTGGTTTGGGTGAGTCATCCCTAACTAACTGAGTCAAGTTAGTTAGGGAGAGCAATGGTATGGTGATGGCAACTCATGATATGCTATGGTGGAGGTGAAAAGAAAATGAAGGCACGGCTGGTTGTAGTAGAAACTTGCTCAGCAAGTTTGTTTCTTTCCATTCTCATGTATGCCAAGGTAAGTGTGGAAGGTGTAAGTCATGTGTGTTTGGTTTAATGGGGAAAGCTGATGTGATGAAGTGTTTGTGGTGTGTGTGAACCAAATCGTGTGTCAAACTGCTAATGTATCAGTGCCAACATAGGGTGGTTTGCAAATGTTTTTCTCCTTATTCAATGAATGGTTTGGTGTGCTTTTGGAGTCAATTGAAAGAGGAGATATTGGAGAACAATGTTGGTTTGAAAATTGAAGTGAAATGAGGTCTCAAACATGCCTAAAAATGACCACAAACGGATGGACAAAGAACTGGTACATATGCGTACGAAGCAAGTCATGGCATGGCAAGTGACATGCATGGAAGTTCAGCTTAATCAACCTATCTTGAGACCACTATAACTCACTCATACTTGATCAACTCAAAATTTTCCCAACATCAATATTAAAGATGACACTACAAAGAACAACTTTGATGTTGAAAACTTTTCCATTTGAGGTTTTTATCTTGATGAAAAAATGGGTGGACATTTGGCTCACCAACTGTTTGAGAAAATGACTGCGCGCGTGCCCTGAAAATCTTGGTCATGACCTAGTTTTGAACCTACTTTGCTCAAACTTTGATCAATCATATCTCACTCAATTTTTATCCAATAGAGATGTTCCACGTATGGATGTGAAGCTTAAAACAAGATCTTTTGTTGTGGCCTGGTGGAATTTTCATTTGGTGCTTCAATTTTAAATGGCCTTGGTTCAAACTCTGATGCAAAATGGCCAAAACTTGCTATTTTTAGTAACCCTTCTTCTTCCAAAAATGGTAACTTTCCACCTCTTGATTTTTTTATGATTCCTTTGGAGTTTCTTGACCAAATTTTGTACATTGGACACATATAACATGAATTTTATGGATTTGGCCTCAAAAAGTCAAGAGTTGACTTTTTTCCTCTGATTATTTGACTTGGCCCCAATTTTCCTGATTTTTGATCTTTCTTCCAATTGAACCACTTCTAAAACCAATTGAGAGGCAATTTTCCATACACATACACTTAAGAACATGTAGAATACCATGACATCAAGTTTTGTCCAAAAAATCAAAGATTTTCTGATTTAATGGGAAACCCTAGTTTTAGCCCCCTCTGGTTAGGAGGAAAAAGTGCAGTCTTCAATCTCAAATTCCTCAGAGTATGTTGTGTATCCTCTTAAAGGTTGATGAGATATGCCATTTGAGATTGATTTTGGATCAATGAGCTATCTCTTTTGAGGGTTTTCCTTCAGTTTTTGAACCTCTTGCATGTTGAAGTATGTATTGCTTCAATCTCCCATTGGATCTCACTTCCTTGAGATTGTGGATGATCAATTGAGATGGTATGAGACATGAGAGACTCTTGCCTTGAGGCAACTTGATTGACCTTTTTGTGCTTTGAATGATCCCTTGATTGTTCATCTTCCCTCTGATCACATGCCTTGATGGTAAGAGGAATGCTATGCTTCATTCTTCTATGTTAAATGCAATGCAATGCTAATGAGATGGATATGATATTGTAAATGACAATGCTATGCTATGATGAAAAAGGGGAGAGCAAATTTTGGGGTATTACAGCTGCCCCTATTCAAACACTGTAGACCTGAATTCCTGAAAGCGAATGCTTTCAGACTTTCAAGGTATATAGTGATTGAATACCAAATATAACCAAAAATTTTCTCTGGATGATGAAAAAGAAAAGGGATATAAACCCAATGCGATTGTTGGATTGAATCTTCAAGTGAAACGTTGTCGGAGAAGTCTGTTTTTTGAACGACGCCAGGCGACTACTGGCTTGCCATACTGTTGATGGACTTTAACAAATGTCTTTTTGAACGACGCCAGACGACTACTGGCTTGCCACACTGCTGATGGACTTTAATAATGTCTTTTGTACGATGCTAGACGACTACTGGCTTGCCACACTGCTGGTAGACTTTCATAACGTCTTTTGTACGACGCCAGATGACTACTGGCTTGCCACACTGCTGGTGGACTTTAATAATGTCTTTTGTACGACGCCAGATGACTACTGGCTTGCCACACTGCTGGTGGACTTTAGAAGTGTCTTTTTGTACGACGCCAGACGACTACTGGCTTGCCACACTGCTGGTGGACTTTAGAAATGTCTTTTTGAACGACGCCAGACGACTACTAGCTTACCACACTGCTGGTGGACTTTAATAATGTCTTTTTGTACGACGCCAGACGACTACTGGCTTGCCACACTGCTGGTGGACTTTAATGATTACCAAACAGGCTTTGGAATCTCAAAATTGCCATCCTCGGATAGACTTTTGCAGTTTTGCCAAATTAAACTTGGACTTTGATGCTTACCAAACCGGCTCTGGAAGCTTTGTCAGATGATCCCCCACCTGCTGGAACAACCACCTGCAATATTATCCCACAGGCTGGAATAATATGAACAAACTGTATATAATGATCATCCCACTGGCTGGAACAACCATCTTCCATACTATTCCACAGGCTGGAATAATATGAACAAACTGTATGCCAAAAATAAATTGGACTTTGAGCTGTAAATGAGCACTGCTGAGAATTACACCACCGGCTGGGTAATATCATATGCTGACACTTTGCTGAAAAAGAGAATCCGTTGATCCATATAGACTAAGTTGGGGAAATTACCGCGACTCGGATGGGGAGCATAGCGGACAAGATTCAATGCCGAACTCTGTGGGGATATCATTACCAAAGATATGATCTTGCTGGGGACCAGGGCTGCTCTGCCGGGGACATCCAAATCTTGGTTGAAAGACAATCCGCTGCAACATGCTGAGAAAGAATCCTTAGAGATCTGCTGAGGAAAGTGACTGTCGAGCTTAGGGTAAATGTCACAATGCCCCCTGTTGGGCGAACTTTCCCTTTGACGATTCCGCTGGGGATAATGAGTTTACAATGCACTCTGCTGGAGAAAACTGCTTTAAAGCGTCTCTTGTTGGGGCTGCCCTTCGAGAGGATTTTACAGAAGACCAAATGTCTTCCAACTCTACTGGGGATTATAGGTCGGGGATATCCTTTGCTGGGGAGATAACAGGTAACATGCACCATGCATGGGATGGTCAATAACTCCGCTGAGGATTATTCTTTGACAAATTTCCCATGCTGAAACCTGCGGGAGACATGATACTACCACTTGCTGGTACATCCTGCCAAGAGTAAACTCCACAAGGGATGTTAGTACTAAAAGCTTCGTCTCTTAAGAGGATTTTATAGAAAGCCAAGCGTTTTCAAACTCTTAGACAAACACTCTGCCTTGAACTACCTTTCACATCGTCTGCAAGGTACTGGAGGATTGACACTTGTTGTCAACCTGGAGTATTCACTGCATTAATAACCATTATCAACACAGAAGAAATCCATCTTCGAACACCGTTGCCGTCACGAAACTTAGTGGGAACTCTTGAATGGAAGAATCGACTTAATAAGACACAACAGTATCAAATCATAGCAAATATCTGCTCGTGGTTATGATCATGCTGTTTGGATCGATCGTGCTCATTACCTGCAACAGAAAAAGAATATGCACATGCCCCAGGATATTGCGTGGTCTTTTGGGTCCACCATCCAAGGTTGTCCAACAAGCAACGTAATTTCCATTGTCTTTGTGCATGTTTTTGCAAGGCCAAGATATTTTCAAAATAACGTTTTATTATCAAAAATCGGACGTTTTTGTAAACAAAACAGTAAAACGAAAATAAAAGCCTGTGACTGAATATTCAACTTTATTGATGAAATGCCAAAAATTGGCGAATTTACAATCAGAAGCAAACCCCTGAAAGAGGCGATTGCCATAAAATTGAGAAAAGAAATCTATCCTAATGATAATGCGGAAATTGGATTCCAACTGATTTCTGATTCTGTTATAGCCAGTATGTATTCCAACTCTCCTGATTATCTTTGCCTTCAGAAGCTCATGATTGGACCAATTCCTCCTTTGGAATATTGCCAGTTTGCTGAAGAGTAGAAAACGTACAGATTAATTCAGACTGCAGTCATTCGCTTTAATCCCTCTTTTGTGTGGATCGCCTTTTCAGGTTTTCAATCCATCGGGATACCCTTTTTTGCCTAAGTTGCCCTTTCGGGTTTTCAACTTACCGGGTGTATAATTCTTTTCAATTATATCCCTAATTTTTGCCCGAACCTTTATTCTGTTTTTGGTTCGCAGGGATGCCCTTTTTTGCCTGGATTCTTCTTTTTTTTTTTTCTCCAGCGGGTCTCTTTATACGAAGTATTTTTTAACTGCATCTGAATTAACAGGGGATGAAAAATCTTCACCATCCATGGTTGTCAGCAACAAGGCTCCACCTGAGAAGACCTTTTTTACCACGAACGGACCTTCATAGTTAGGAGTCCATTTGCCCCTGTGATCTGTACTCGGAGGAAGTATTCTCTTGATTACCACATCCCCGACCTTGTAGACTTGAGGTCGAACCTTTTGATCGAATGCCCTCTTCATTCTGCGCTGATATAACTGGCCATGGCATACCGCTGCTAATCGCTTCTCCTCAATAAGGCTCAGCTGATCAAATCTGGATCGTACCCATTCAGCTTCATCTAGCTTAACATCCATCAATACTCGGAGAGAGGGGATCTCAACTTCTATCGGTAGAACTGCCTCCATACCATATACAAGCGAGTATGGTGTTGCCCCAGTGGACGTGCGGACTGATGTTCTATACCCATGCAAAGCCAGTGGTAACATCTCATGCCAATCTTTGTACGTGACAACCATCTTCTGCACAATCTTCTTGATATTTTTGTTGGCCGCTTCGACCGCGCCGTTCATCTTCGGGCGGTACGGAGAAGAATTGTGGTGCTCGATTTTGAAGTCCCGGCATAGCTCAGCCATCATCTTGTTGTTCAAATTAGAACCATTATCAGTAATGATTCTTTCGGGCACTCCATATCGACAAATGATATCTCGCTTCAAGAAATGAGCCACTACTTGCTTAGTGACATTGGCGTAAGATGCTGCTTCAACCCATTTAGTGAAGTAATCAATGGCGACCAAGATGAAACGATGGCCGTTTGAAGCAGTAGGCTCAATTTTCCCGATCATATCAATGCCCCACATTGCAAATGGCCACGGAGAGGACATGATACTCAACGGATTGGGTGGAACGTGCACTTTGTCTGCATAGATCTGGCATTTGTGACACTTGCGAGCATACTTGCAGCAATCTGACTCCATGGTTAGCCAATAATACCCTAATCTCAACAATTTCTTAGCCATCGCATGTCCTCCGGCATGGGTACCGAAAGAGCCTTCGTGCACTTCAATCATCAACAGGTCTGCCTCGTGTCTATCCGCACATCTGAGCAGAACCGTGTCAAAATTCCTTTTATACAGCACACCATCTTTGTTCAAGAAGAAACTACCAACTAGCCTTCTTAACGTCTTCTTGTCATTGGAAGATGCCCCAGGCGGGTATTCTTGATTTTTTAAGAAGCATTTGATGTCATGGTACCAAGGCTTATCGTCAGACACTACATCAACCTCAAACACAAAAGCAGGCCTATCAAGATGAGATACATCAATTCTGGGCACAAAGTTCCAACCATGCACTTTGATCATCGAAGAGATAGTGGCCAAGGCATCTGCAAACTTATTTTCCTCTCTAGGAACATGGTACAACTTGACAGTTGTAAAGAAGGTCAGCAATCTCCTCGTATAATCTCTATACAGAATCAAATTCTGCTGATGTGTGTGCCAAGTTCCCTTTACTTGATTGATTACCAGTGCTGAATCACCAAAGATATCGAGGGTCTTGATTCGTAAATCAATAGCTTCCTCGATCCCTAGTATGCAAGCTTCGTATTCTGCTTCATTGTTGGTACACCCGAAAGTTACTCGGGCAGTGAAGGGCATGTGAACACCTTCTGGCGTAATAAGGACTGCACCAACTCCGCACCCATTCATATTAACTGCCCCATCAAACATCAAACTCCATTTGGACTCAGGGTCAGTCCCCTCCTCCAGAAGTGGTTCCTCGCAGTCTTTCGCTTTGAGAAACATAATGTCCTCATCAGGGAAATCAAATCTCATGGGCTGGTAATCATCAAGAGGCTATTGCGCAAGATAATCTGACAGTATACTTCCTTTGATTGCCTTTTGTGAAGTAAATTGAATATCGTACTCTGTTAGTACCATATGCCACCTTGCAACTCTTCCTGTAAGTGCTGGTTTCTCAAAAATATACTTGACCGGATCCAATTTAGAGATCAACAGGGTTGTATGTGTGAGCATGTATTGTCTCAATTGCTTGGCGGCCCATGCGAGTGCACAGCATGTCTTCTCAAGCATTGAATAACGCGATTCACAATCTGTAAATTTCTTGCTTAGGTAGTAGATAACATGTTCTTTCCTACCTGTCTCGTCGTATTGACCGAGAACACAACCCATGGATCCTTCGAGCACTGTCAAGTACATAATCAGTGGTCTTCCTTGAACTGGAGGTATCAGAATTGGAGGTTCCTGCAAATATCTTTTTATTTTATCAAATGCGTTTTGACAATCATCATTCCACCTGACCGTTTGATCTTTTCTTAGCATTTTGAATATCGGTTCGCAAGTGGCAGTTAGGTGCGATATGAACCTTGAAATGTAGTTCAATCTTCCTAGAAAGCCGCGAACTTCTTTTTCAGTTCTCGGTACAGGCATATCTTGTATAGCTTTCACTTTAGCAGGATCAACCTCTATCCCTTTTTCACTGACAATGAAACCAAGCAATTTTCCGGACCGCACGCCAAAAGTACACTTGTTAGGATTCAGTCTCAACCTGAATTTCCTCAGCCTCTCAAACAACTTCTTCAAGTTGATCAGATGTTCCTCTTCTGTCTTTGATTTAGCAATCATGTCATCCACATAGCACTCGATCTCTTTATGAATTAGATCGTGGAATAACGTCACCATTCCTCTTTGATAAGTTGCCCCTGCGTTCCTCAACCCAAAAGGCATTACTTTGTAACAGAAGGTACCCCACGGGGTAATGAATGTCGTCTTCTCCATGTCTTCAGGCGCCATCTTTATCTGATTGTACCTGGAGAATCCATCCATAAATGAGAACACTGAAAACTGAGCGGTATTATCAACCAGCACATCAATATGAGGGAGTGGAAAATCATCTTTAGGGCTCACCCTGTTGAGGTCTCTGTAATCCACACACATTCTGACTTTGCCATCTTTCTTCGGAACCGGTACTATATTGGCCACCCAGGGAGGATAGTTGGTTACTGCCAGAAAACCTGCATCCAACTGTTTCTGTACTTCTTCCTTGATCTTCAAAGCCATTTTTGGTTTTGTCCTGCGCAGCTTCTGCTTGACCGGTGGGTAGTCCTCTTTCAATGGTAGTCTATGCACAACTATGTCTGTATCTAAACCTGGCATATCTTGGTATGATCAAGCAAAGATGTCAACGTATTCACGTAGCATGACTATCAGCTCTTGCTTTACATCAGCCCGCAGACTCGCACCAATCTTGATCTCTTTCTTGCTTTCCTCTGACCCAATATTGATGATCTCAAGAGCTTCCTGATGAGGCTGAATGGTCTTCTCTTCCTGTTTCAACAACCTAGCCAACTCTTCCGGGAGTTCATAGTCTTCATCACTTTCTTCCTCAGCTTGATAGATCGGATTGTCGAAATCATACGTGGGCATAACAGAATCATTTTCAGAGAAATCCACAGAATCCAGTCTGCATGATTGGGTTTATGCTTTATTTTAGATTATTTTTGCTTGAAAACAAAAGAAACGAAAGTGCATTATCATTTTTAATTTTCTTTGTGCAAAAATAAAAATAAAGAAAGAGTAAAGGAACACAAATTTGTAAACAAAAACGTCCTTTTATTGATATTTGAACATTATATGAGAAAATATGGTGGCCCTACAAATGGATCCTCACACCTTGGGCAGAGTGTGGAATTTCATGCATTATGAAAGACAAGAATTGTTACTCTGCATGGTGAACAACATGAACGATTTCTTTGATAGACCAATTTTGCAACGCCTCACCTGGAGCCAGTGCATATACCCATCTGTCCAGATAATCTGAGCTTTCAGCGCCATCTCCTATTGCTGAGCAGGACTGGTTGGGATTGATAATTCCTCCACTGTTGAAGTTGATTGGCCCACGGAATCGGGGAACTGGCGTCCGGCCCGGCTGGTATCCAATGCCAAACTTATCTTCTTTCACGAACACATCTATAGCTTTACCCCAGCCTTGGGCATTTCCGCTTTCGACCACTTCTCTGGCCTGCTTGTACGACGCAATTGATGCACTCGGCCCACCTGGCACATTCGACACCACCGCTGCTGAAGTAGATTCTGGTAAGTTGTTGATATTCAGGGCTTCAAAAGATTGGCACAAAGTTTCATGAATCTCTCCATCCATTTCCACATATTTGAAAGTGGATAGATGACTCACGAATATATCTTCCTCGCCGCAAACAGTAACCACTTGACCCTCGAACACATACTTGAGCTTCTGATGAAGTGTGGAGGTAACTGCGCCTGCTGCGTGAATCCACGGTCGGCCCAACAAACAGCTATAAGCAGGCTGAATGTCCATAACATGAAAGGTCGTCTTGAATATCTGTGGACCAACCTGTATTGGTAATTCAACCTCCCCAAACACTGATCTTTGGGATCCATCGAAAGCTCTCACAATCAGATTGCTGGGTCTCAGAACCAATCCATCTACTTCAATTTTCATTAGGGCTTTTTTGGGTAATACATTTAAGGAAGAACCTGTGTCAACCAGCACATGCGACAAAATAGCTCCTTTGCATTCAAGTGTGATGTGCAGTGCTTTGTTGTGGCTACGTCCATCTGGTGTCAAATCCCTGTTCGTAAATCCCAACCCGTGGCTCACATTCACATTAGAAATTACCCCCTCCAACTGATTCACTGTAATCTCTTGGGGAACGTATACCATATTCAGAACTTTCAACAAAGCAGCCCGGTGTGCATCTGAACTCATTAACAGGGATAATATCGAAATTTTAGAGGGTGTCTGATTAAGTTGATCAATGATCTTGTAATCACTCTTTTTGATAACCCTCATAAATTCCTCAACATCATTATTAAAATTGACTTTAGGGTCCTCTTCCTGAGCAGGCACCTTATCATCAACCACCTGCTTTCCTTTTGCTCTTGCAGCGACTTCAGCCTCTTTATCACTCCTTAAAGTCTGGGGAGCAAACAGTCGACCGCTCCTAGTAAAACCACTTGGTCCGCTGACATTCTCAATGCTAGTACTAACAGCCTCTGCCTTCTGTCGACTTCCTCCCTGACGAGTATCAGTTCCATACTGCCACGGAACAGCCCTATTAGACACATAAGCAGCCGATTCAGGAACTATAATCGTACCTGGTCTCGACCTCTCGGGCACGAAGATAGCAACAGGCTCTGCAACAGGCACCTGTATCTCGACTGGATTATAGTAAATGGTAACGGCAGAAACATCCTGTTCTTTCTCTACTTTATCAAACTGAAGACTTCCCTCCTCCATAAGATCCTGCAGTCCAACTCTCAACTTACTGCAGCCATTAACCTGCTTTGAACAATCCTCACAATCAGAGGCGCATCCAGGAAATACCTTTCCTTTTAACAAACGTTCTTTTACAATCAACAGCGGAGTCTTCACCAAATTAACATCAGTAATCAAATTCAACTTCTCGCCATCAAAAATGGCATTTGTGCCTGCACCTCCATGATGAGGCATTGGATTGTCACGAACATTCGGTGGCCTAGAGAAGTTAATAGCTTTTGCGTCGATCAGATCTTGAACCTTATGTTGAAAGGTCCAGCACTTTTCTATTGAATGACCTGGCGCACCAGAATGAAATTCACATCGAACATTAGCATCGTAACCTTGAGGCAATTTTCCGGAATCCAGCGGCTTCATAGTCCAAAGTTCAACCAACTTCTCTTTGAGCAGTTGTGGTAACAAAGCAGCATATGTCATAGGCAAGGGATCAAACTTACGGTCCCTTTGTCTATTTTTCTGAAATCGGGGTCTACCTTGCTGATCTGGCGTTTGTTGTCCAGCTGGAACCGGAATGGTTATCGCATCCACCTGATGATAGGACTGATTCCTTCCTCTGCCCCCTCCTCTGTACACAGCACTGGACTCCCCTTCTCTTTTCCTTGGTCCATTGGCAAAGGGTTTCTTTGAATTTGAAGCAACATCTTGAATCTTACCCAATTTCAACAGACTTTCTATTCGTTCCCCAGCAACGACAATGTCGGCAAACCCGGTGGAAGGACATGCAGCAAGTCTATCCAAATACGTCCCTTGAAGTGTACTCATGAACATATCAGCCATCTCACGATCACCCAAAGGTGGTTGAACTCGAGCAGCCAATTCTCTCCATCTCTGTGCGTACTGCTTAAAGCCCTCCTTGTTATCCTGAGTCATACTCTGCAATTGAGTACGATTAGGTGCCATGTCCAAATTATATTGATACTGCTTCAGAAAAGCAGCGCACAAATCTTTCCAACTCCTTATATGAACCCTGTCCAGCTTAATGTACCATTCCAGGGAAGCGCCTGACAGGCTATCCTGGAAAAAATACATCCAGAGCTTTTGATCCTCGGTGTAAGCGGCAATCTTGCGATTGTAAGCTTGCAAATGGGTTTTGGGACATGTACTGCCGTTGTACTTATCCAAAACAGGAAGCTTGAACTTGGGTGGAATTCGCACACCCTGCACGAGACCCATGTCTTCTACATCAATTCCAAGAGGATTTTGGCTCTCAATAGCCTTGAGTCTTTCATCCAGCCCTTCATACTTCCGGTCGTCATTGTAGAAACCCATGTCATTGTTGAATGCAGTGAACTGGTCCTCCTGACCATCCTCATTGTTATCAAGTCCCAGATGTACCCCACCACCAGGGATTGTGCCAACAGGAGGAGTGCGCACGTTGCGATTTGGGATTTCAGTTTCCAGCCTCTGGATAGTGGTTCTCATAGCTTCTTGTCCAATCCTCATGTTTTCTTGACCGGTCCTCAGCTCTTGCTGACCTTGAGCAATCCCCTGCATGAGGTTCATGAACTGTTCCATCCTTCCCCTCAAATCGGCTAACTCCGTCTGAACTTGCTCCATTACTCTTGCTTGATTGCGTCGGGTAGAATATCGGTGAACTGGGGTATCAGCTATTGTGCCTGAAAACCAAATAAAGGTTAGCAGGCGCCTGCAAAAGGAAAACCTGCAATGTAAAAATGATATGCAAATGCAAATGCAAAGTTATGTTTGTCATTTCAAAATGCTTTTCATATCCTGATTCCAATCGTAACCAAGAATTCCTGAAGACCAAGAGTCATGATTACTGAGTTTTGCCATGAAGAGATATTCATATACATCGATCACGGATGTCTGAAGACCAGAAATAGTGATTTTGTAGTGTGCCAGTGTGCAGATATCACATCACATATATCTGAAGATCAGAAATTGTGAACAGAAGTAACCCATTTCATACAAATCCCAAAACTTCTCAAGCACGTTTGTCGTAGTTTCAGCAACAAAATAAAAAACAGGCAGTCAAATGGATCCATCAACAATTCTGATGGTAACCATTACAAATTACAAAGAAATGACAAAAATCACAAATCCGACAGCTCTACATCCTTCAGCTTCTGGCTGGAGTACTTAATCTCCTCAAACAGGATGCAGGTACGCTGATGATGCGGCTTCTCAATCAGCTCTTTAATCACTGCGTCCCTTTTTTCTAATGCATCCTCTAATGACCCCACGTGCATCAGCAAGGCTTCATCTTCATTGGCTCCTTTGCGCCTCTTGATTCCAGCTTGAATTTTAACCAGTTTCAGCTCTGCTGTGACATCTTCAAGCTCCTTGTTGGTGATTTTCAGCTTACCTTCACTTGTTCTTGACTTTTGCCAAGATCTTCTCGATACTTTCTTCTTTCCACGTGCGCTTTCTTCAGCTCTTCATCTTTATCTTTTAGCTAGGCCTGCAATTCGGAGTTCTCAATTCTGACCTCATCCCAAAGTTGATGGAGTTTAGCTAACGAATCCTTGCTTCGGGCCAGCGCCTGCTTCGTAGCCTTATGAGCCTGACTAGCATCATCTGCTCCCAAGGTAAGCTTCCGGAAGTATCGAGCTCTCTCATCAAAATCTTCTTCTTTGTCCGCCAGGGTTTTTTCTGCTTTCAACGCTCTCTTTTCCAGCTCTTTGTTGTCAGCTAGAGCTTTCTGAAGACATCTGCTCATTCCAGAGTTCTCTATCTGCAGAGCTCTAACCATTTTCTTCAATTTCTCGTACTCCTCGGCCGGTACCGTGGAATATTGATCTGGACATAAGAGAACTTCTCGGGAAAAGGGTAACAATAGCTTTTTGACCTTCATCTCAACCCAGGCATCATAGTCAGGGTATGATCTGCAGTCTCCTTTGCCGAAAGTCAATTTTCCCTCTCTTTGCCTAAATTTCCAAGCATTTATTACTTCCGGCACTCTTTCGTTCTTGGTCCCTACGAAAAACAGAGAAGCGCTAATCTCTTCATCAGCAGGAGGATGTCTCGAGGCATAACCAAATTGTCTAACTGCCAACACTGGGTTGTAATTAATCCCACCTCTTCTTCCAAGTAGAGGCACATTAGGAAAACTTCCACATTTGACAGTAAGCTCTATCGTCAGTAATTTGGGATCAAACCAAATAATATTATTGGCACTCAAACCTATCAGTCTCTTGGACCACTTCATTGTCTCAGCAGTTTCTACAAACGCACCAGTCCGGGGTAAATGTTTGAAGAGCCAATGGCATAACAATTGGGTGCAACAACTAACCAAACTGCCTCTTGCCTTCTCATTTTTGTAGTGTACGGAGTGATAAAAATCCCCTAGCAGGGTAGGAATCGGATTCTTCGAGACAAACACTTTCAACGCCTGCATATCAACAAAATCAGGCTGACCGGGGAAAAGTACCAAGCCATAGATACAAAGAGCTAACACAGCGTTGTAAGTAGTCCAATTGTTAGCCTGGGCAGCTTCCTGAGCTTGTCGAAAAAGGAACTCCAAGTGAAATCCTTCATCTTCTTTGAGCCTGCTTAGGCCACTTTTCACTACAAACAAGTCCAGATGCAGGACAACAGCGATTACTTCAAGGGCAAGAGCACCTTCAGAAAAATACGGTACAGCAGACGTGATTGGAATTCCCAAAATAAATGAGAATTCCTCCAGAGTGGGCATCAAAATGTAGTCAGGGAATAGGAAACATCTCATTGATGGCTCATAGAACTGTAAGAAAGTATGCAACCCATCCTTCTCATACTTTGTGAATGCACAGACCATCTTAATCAGCTCTCCATACTCCTTCTGAAAAGTGTTGAGAACATCAGAACCAGCCATACCTATCATCTTGTTCAATACACCCAGCTTAGGATCAGGGAATTTGTATGACACATTATTCTTCCTTTTAACCTCAGCATCTTGGGAACTCATGATTGGAATCAGACAATATGGTAAGTACCTGAAAATGACAAACATAACCTGTTATGATATGATTATGCAAATGCAAAAGGCATGTGATCAGGTATCCAGGTGTCGGTGTCTGTGTGGAACTGTGTGCACTGTGTCTCTGTACTGAATCTGGCAATATATCTGAGATGAATACTCAAACCACTGTCATAGGATACACTGTCTGTAATAATCAGAGAATCACAAGTACGGTATGTAGGAAGTTGGGTTACCTGCAAACCTGTAAACATCCCACCCATACTCACATGTGGTTCCTAGAAAATAAGGCTTGTCAGCTTCGGAGGTTTGAGAAGCGATAGCACATTCAGCCCGTAGGATACAATGCTATGCCAATCAAAGAGGTCGTCCACTGACTCACCTTAGAAAATAAAGGTCATCCTATGCAAGTACCAAAGTGGGCCCTCGGGTGCGAGTGGGTTTGCCACAGAATGTGGTCTGCCACTGTCACCGCTAAAGAGAGATGTTTCCACTAAGGTCCTCATGATCGGTCACTAGAGTCGACAACTCTCTAGATCGATATCCTGGAATACGCAAGATGCGCACACCATGATGGGTCCCAAGATAGCCTCGTCTAGCTGTGAATTTCGTGATTACCCACGTACACAAATGGCACGTAGGTCCCACTACTCTCCACTCTAAGTCTAAGTGTATACTCGAGCCTGTGTACTGAGCTCATCTCTCAAAAATCCCATCCCGCCAAACAGAAAACAGCATAGTCTAGCACAACAGTAATAATATGATATGTAATGCTAAAAAGCAGTAAATACAGTAATGTGCAGTAAGGCAATAAATAACCATACAATAAAACGGTAAATACAGCACAAAAATAAACACCCAATGAAAGAAAAACAGACAAGCGTTAGGATTGACTCGCTTAGGATGGACCAGTAATAGGTCAACCTGTCCCCAGCAGAGTCGCTAGCTGTCGCTCCCGGGATTTTCATCCAAGTACAAATGCGAAAGTGGCACCAAACAGAGTCGCCAGCAATGTGTATTTATCCCAAGAGAGGGAAAGGAAACACCGCATAAACCTGAAGAGAAAGGATAGAGCATGGTCTTACGACCAAGAGAATGGGTAAGGGAGTCGGTTACGCGCAGGGAAGGTATTAGCACCCCCACGCGTCCATCGTACCCGATGGGATCCACGCTTGCTTGTCTCGATCAAAGGGTGTAAGAAAAGGATACTGGAAAAAGAGAACAGGAACGGGAAAGGAGATAGAAAGAGAAACAAATGTAGGGAAAATAAAAGAAGTGCTCGAATGGGCCCTACCCCACTGCCTACGTATCTCATCGGGAGCATGAGAATCAGAGCGACGTAGTTCCCCTCACCTAGGGAAAGTTGTTTGTGTTTTTTAGTGGAATACGTCAACGTTCGCGTCCTAGTAGTTTAGGTGTTGCAGCTCGCTGTAGGGAGACTTAGGCGTTATCTGTTTGTGGTAGAACGGAAATGACGCATCCTTACGGAAAGAGTGAATGAGATGAGAAAAGAATTCCCGAAGGAAAGACGTTATTGTTTGTTTTTTTGTCTTTTAAGAGTTTTTTCATTTGTTTGCATATGATAGTGTATCCAAATCTTAGTCATTGGAATGTGTGCATTCTCACATTCCAAGATGGAATGAGTAAGAAAGCACACTAAGGGTGAAGAAGACCCCCACACTTAGTTCCAATTATCAAGGTTCAAACACACTAGCATACTTGTATTTATTAAGTGTTTTTGTTGATTATGAAATGAAGAAGTGTTTTTCTTTATTTGTATTTTCAACAAGTATTGCATTTAAGTCCCTCATACAAGATCAAATGTTTAACACATTGACCCAAGATGGGCTATATGCTACACATTCTAAGATTATAAGAGAAGACCCCTTTATAATCTTTTCTTTATATGAAAGGCCTAAATGCAATAAATGCTTACCTTTATTAAGTATTTTGAATTTTTCTTTAAGATGAGAAGATGAAAGACTCAAGGGACGAGCAAAGGTAAAAATCTATATGAACTAAGACTCAATCCTAATTGAAAATTAAAGGGAGTGGTCCTAATGGTTTGTGAGGTTTCAACCTAAAGTATAAAGAAAGAATGAATTAAGCAATTCACTTCTAAGTTAGAAGATGAATTGTAATTCAAAAGGGAAAGTGATGAGTTATTAAAAGAAAGCACATAAGTGCTTAACAAAACACAAATGGAATTGTAAAAGAGATGAGAGGAAAGAAGTTTGAATGTGGATTCCTTATCCACACTCAATTGCAACTTACCAAAGCCCCTACATGGTTAATAAACATGTATAAGAAGTATAAGAAATGAAAGAACTTTTAATGCACCATAAAACTCAAAAGAGGTAGATGAGAAATTGGTTACAACCAGAATGTACATCACATGGAAAACAAATGATCATTATCATGCAAGTCCAAGTGGATAAGCAACAAACATCATCCATGACATTAGAACATGCTACCATAAGAAAAGGGAGAATGAAAGATGAAAAGAAATGAAAAAACATGCATGAATGGAACATGTAATCTAAGGATCAGAATTGAAATGAATTACAAAATGATTCACAAACATCTCACAAGTGTTCATGCATAACACATCAAGACATTCAAGAAGCAATAGAAGAAGAAATGAAATGGAAACACGAGTACTTCACATTAAGGACATACAAAGTTCAAATGAAAGTGAACATGCAAAGATGACACATAATATGTACTAATGACCTATAATGTCAAATGAATATCTCACAAAGTAGGCAAATGATCATGCAAGTATGCACAAAAGCAATCATGTAAACATGCACAAAGATTACAAGGATATGACAAGTTGTAATGCTTCAAATGAAATGTATTAAACAAAATCAAATGGGTTCATGAAAATTATGAAAACATGGTATTGAGGTTCACAAATCAGAGATGAATCACATATCAAAATATCATGTAAAAAAATTCAAGGCAAAAAGGCTTTATACAATGCACTTAAATCATATTGGATGCACATGCAAAGTAATGCAAAGATGAACATCAAAACATGCCATAACATGACCTAAAAAATAAAATAAAAATCACTTCACATAATTCAAGATGTTAATGACTCACTACAAAAAGAAGCAACTCAAAACAATTTTTAATGATCAAGAACAAAATTAAACAAAATCATGTACCACATTAAGAATGCACACAAAAGAAAATCAAAGAAAATTATAGAACAGGGGCAAAAAGGTCATAAAATCAAGAAATAAAATCATGAAAAATTTTCTAAATGTTTTAATGATGCTCATGAATTTTTGTGGAATTTTAAAATGCCATTTGGTATTTTTAAAAATTAAAAAGTAAACGTGCATAAAAATGGAAAAAAAAAATGAAATGTAAAGGGAAGGGGAGGTGTGAACATAGCAATATATCAGTTCAAATTGTTTGGGCCTTTTAAAAGGGAGGTGTGGATATCAATCTGATTTAAGTCCAAGTCTGCGCAATCCACAATAATAAGCATGCACTTCAGTCAAACCGAGTCAAAGCAATTCACAACCATTAGATCGAGTCAAGGTCAAGCCATGGTCAAAGTAATTGGAATCAACGCACACACACGCATGAGCACCCTTACTATCATGTACCATGCCACACACCGTTTAAATGAAATCAGAAATAAACACGTGAGGAGCACACTTATTTTTAATGTGCTGGCACGTTTTGGAACGCACGATCATAGAAAATGGACGGACACGATTAAAACAAGGCAAAACCCTAGCAATCAATATCACCGGCCGGAGATAACCTCCGGTCATCTTCTCCGGCCAACATCCACCACCTTCCAACTCACATTCTCCCAGAAATTCACAATACGCATATCAATCGAAAGCTAAGCTCATGTACATCACGAATATGCTCGTAAAAATCACAAAACACACACACATAGCAAGAACAGAAGAGATCAAATCATGCCCTAAGTTTTGGAACTACGCCTTTAGTAGGCCTATCAACTAGCCGGAGTTAGCAAACGCTCCTATTGAGCTCAAACATGTTGAATATCAACAAAAATAAGCAACAAAAGCATGAATCGAAACCTGAAATTTGAAGTTGCTTGAGTCTTCAGAAAACCAGAGATGTTGCTTCCTCTTTAAGCTTCCTTTGGCCAAATAAAGGCTTAGATGCAAAGAATGGATGATGCTTCAGTGGAGGAGAGTTGAGATCCAAGCTTCAAAACTGTTGCAATGTGATGAAAATGGAGAGAGAATCAAATAGATTATGAGATGAAGATGAAGAAGATGAATGAAATGGAGCTCGAAAATCAGTTACAATGTGGAGAAGTTGAGAGAGAATGGAGAGAATTTCTGAGTTGAATGTGAGAAAATGAAATTGAAATCAAATTTGAGAGTGAAGTTTTTATTTATAAGGTGAGCTAACCATGGTTAAACTGAGTGAGTCAGCTGAGTCATGGTGGTTTGGGTGAGTCATCCCTAACTAACTGAGTCAAGTTAGTTAGGGAGAGCAATGGTATGGTGATGGCAACTCATGATATGCTATGGTGGAGGTGAAAAGAAAATGAAGGCACGGCTGGTTGTAGCAGAAACTTGCTCAGCAAGTTTGTTTCTTTCCATTCTCATGTATGCCAAGGCAAGTGTGCAAGGTGTAAGTCATGTGTGTTTGGTTTAATGGGGAAAGCTGATGTGATGAAGTGTTTGTGGTGTGTGTGAACCAAATCGTGTGTCAAACTGCTAATGTATCAGTGCCAACATAGGGTGGTTTGCAAATGTTTTTCTCCTTATTCAATGAATGGTTTGGTGTGCTTTTGGAGTCAATTGAAAGAGGAGATATTGGAGAACAATGTTGGTTTGAAAATTGAAGTGAAATGAGGTCTCAAACATGCCTAAAAATGACCACAAACGGATGGACAAAGAACTGGTACATATGCGTACGAAGCAAGTCATGGCATGGCAAGTGACATGCATGGAAGTTCAGCTTAATCAACCTATCTTGAGACCACTATAACTCACTCATACTTGATCAACTCAAAATTTTCCCAACATCAATATTAAAGATGACACTACAAAGAACAACTTTGATGTTGAAAACTTTTCCATTTGAGGTTTTTATCTTGATGAAAAATGGGTGGACATTTGGCTCACCAACTGTTTGAGAAAATGACTGCGCGCGTGCCCTGAAAATCTTGGTCATGACCTAGTTTTGAACCTACTTTGCTCAAACTTTGATCAATCATATCTCACTCAATTTTTATCCAATAGAGATGTTCCACATATGGATGTGAAGCTTAAAACAAGATCTTTTGTTGTGGCCTGGTGGAATTTTCATTTGGTGCTTCAATTTTAAATTGCCTTGGTTCAAACTCTGATGCAAAATGGCCAAAACTTGCTATTTTTAGTAACCCTTCTTCTTCCAAAAATGGTAACTTTCCACCTCTTGATTTTTTTATGATTCCTTTGGTGTTTCTTGACCAAATTTTGTACATTGGACACATATAACATGAATTTTATGGATTTGGCCTCAAAAAGTCAAGAGTTGATTTTTTTCCTCTGATTATATGACTTGGCCCCAATTTTACTGATTTTTGATCTTTCTTCCAATTGAATCACTTCTAAAACCAATTGAGAGGCAATTTTCCATACACATACACTTAAGAACATGTAGAATACCATGACATCAAGTTTTGTCCAAAAAATCAAAGATTTTCTGATTTAATGGGAAACCCTAGTTTTAGCCCCCTCTGGTTAGGAGGAAAAAGTGCAGTCTTCAATCTCAAATTCCTCAGAGTATGTTGTGTATCCTCTTAAAGGTTGATGAGATATGCCATTTGAGATTGATTTTGGATCAATGAGCTATCTCTTTTGAGGGTTTTCCTTCAGTTTTTGAACCTCTTGCATGTTGAAGTATGTATTGCTTCAATCTCCCATTGGATCTCACTTCCTTGAGATTGTGGATGATCAATTAAGATGGTATGAGACATGAGAGACTCTTGCCTTGAGGCAACTTGATTGACCTTTTTGTGCTTTGAATGATCCCTTGATTGTCCATCTTCCCTCTGATCACATGCCTTGATGGTAAGAGGAATGATATGCTTCATTCTTCTATGTTAAATGCAATGCAATGCTAATGAGATGGATATGATATTGTAAATGACAATGCTATGCTATGATGAAAAAGGGGAGAGCAAATTTTGGGGTATTACACCGTTCCCGGTTGGGAACTCTGGATTCATCAAGCAAAGGAATGATAGCAAAAACATCGCCAACTTGATCGGCAAGGTAGTCTGGCGCCTCGTTGATGGGTCCAGAACCTGGATATGGACAAATTTCTCCACGATCGACCTGACCCTGAAGAGCTGCTCTCACAAGGTAACACCCTTGGTTACTTTCTGAACAGACGCTACAACTGTCATAGTTGTGTGGGGGCACCTGGCCACGCCCACTTTGAATACAATGTAACCTCACTAGGTTAGCTTCCACTGATCGGACATCCTGACTTTGACGCCGAGTGGGATTTCTGTTACTGATACTAATCTGCTGAGTATCTTCATCCATATAGATGGGCATCCACCAGTGATTTAACAAGTGCTGAAGTGCCTCCTGGACAAGGGTACAACCCCGATCGTTTTCGCAACCCGCTTTACAGCTTTGATAGTCACGTGAGATCAGGAATCCGAGCCGGACCTGCTCAGCATGTAACTCTACCAGGTTGGTATTCATCACACGAACATCGAAGACCTGAACCATGTTGATTTGATAGGGATTCCTATCATGGTAGTCTTGGATCCATCCAAGATCCATCTGACGTTGAAGGGCTTCTTGTATGAAAGAGCATCCCTGTTTGTTTACCGAGCAAGTCAGACAGGAATTGTAATCGTGCCGCGGCAGATTATGATACTGGCTTTGCCTTGAGTGTATCGCCACCAAATTGACATTCATTGCACGGATGTCGTGGTTCTGAATGATGTTGGAATTCGTGTAGACCATGTTAACTCCACGAACTCTGTGCTCTTGGATCCATCCGAGATCCATCTGTTCCTATAGAGCTGCTTGCACTACCGAACATCCTTAATTGTCTTTAGAGCAGATATCACACTGGTGATAATCATGAGGTGGCACATGGCCATATCCACTCTGTCTACAATGCATCTTGACCAGATTGGTCCTCAATAAGAGTACATCGTGAATTTGATAGACGTTGTTAGTCTCTTTCTCAATCAGATTGACTGCAGCCTTCTCGTGTTGAGGCAGCGGGTTCGTGAGAACATTAGGATTCGTATCTTTGAAAGATAAGAGCCCACTCCTAACAAGCTTTTGCATGTCAGATTTGAAATTGAGGCAGTTCTCTATGTTATGCCCCGATCCTCCTTGATGATAAGGGCATGTGTGATCCGCTTTAAACCAAAAAGATAGATTTTCCGGTACAGTAAGGGGAGACTTAGTCTGGATGTGCCCCTTAGCCAGTAGTAACGGAAATAGTTCTGCGTACAACATGGGTATAAGATCAAACCCTGATGATCGTGTTGTACGGTTGTTGTTGTATGGAGGACGAGCCTGCTGAAGAGGATGTTGTGTCCTTTGCTGATTAGGTTGGCTCTGCGCAACCTGAGGTTGATACGTAGGGACAGGCGCGGGGCCGGTAGCAGGAGTTACCGCTGCTACTAGTTGATAACGACGCCTTTGCTTTCCGAGAGAGATATTCCCAATATCTTGCTCTTTTTCTTAGGGAGAGCACTACCGTATTTCTTAGTACCGCTCGTCGATCCAGTGTCTTTTACCAAACGTCCTTCCCAGATGGCTTCCTCAAGACGTACACCCATACCGACCATTTCGGTGAAATCACTGGGCGCACTGGCGACCATTCGGCCGTAGTAAAATGAGCTCAAGGTCTTTTTGTGACATTGATCTGAGTTGATCCCTGTCGGGTGCCATGTCCAAATTGTATTTATAATGTTGAACGAAGGCAGTGCCAAGATCTTTGAAAGTGCTGATCGTGGCGCGGTTTAAACCCATGTACCATTTTAAGGCAGCACCGGTTAAACTATCCTGAAAGTAATGAATCAACAGGTCCTGATTTTCTGTCTGAGCTGACATTCGTCGAGCGTACATTGTCAAGTGACTTTGAGGGCAAGAGTTACCCTTGTATTTTTCAAAGTCGGGCACTTGGAACTTGTGCGGCACTTTCACATTGGGGACCAGACAGAGGTCTGCGGCGTCCTTTCCAAAAATATCCTGACCGTGAATGGCTTGCAATTCCCTTTGCATTTCCAAGAATTGTTCCTGGAATTCATCCATTCGGTCAAACATAGTCTCCTTCTTCCCAGAAGGTATCTATGGAATCTGTCCTTCCGGGACAGAATGCACCACAGGAGGTGTACCGTAACTATGGCGTTGAATCTTGGCGTATCCCGAAGTTTGTAACCTTCAGGAGTCTTCAATATGCCTCTGGCATCTTCGCTTTACCGAAGTTTGTAACCTTCAGGACCAGCGGCTCCTGCAGAAGTTCCCTGATCTTCAACGATCGGCGGAACATATCCTTCCGGGATATAGTTAGCAGGCATGCCCCAGGGACGATCTTTCGGCATCTGATACCTAGGATCGAACTTTTCCACTATGGGCGCTGAGGTGATCTCCGAGATCACAGTCCTTTGTAGCTGAGCTTCTGCTATGGCTTGCATGTCGTTACGAAGCTTTCTCATATCCTCTCTCAGAGCGTCGATCTCATCTCTCAACTCTCTGTTTTCTTCCTCAAGATCATCCATCTTTTTCTGACGATTAGTCCGAGTATTGTACGAATGAGACAGTTTGACTCTAGAACCGAGACACAAACGTGAGATTCGTAGGTAAGGAGAATACGCGATGTGAGAATGATGAATGCAATGATTATATTAATTGTTTGTTGATTTAATCAAAATAAACTTCGACAATTAGATTGCAAATATCAAACAGCGGGGAAAACCCTTTTTATTGAAATTCAAAGGATTACAGAAATGGAAATACAATAGATTACGAGGTGCAGAAACAGAAACCTAAGCTAATGCGTCCCGAGTCCTCTCTGAAGAGAAACCGGGTGCTGATTCTGGTATCTTCCTTTTCTTTGACCGGGGATCTTGAGCCGTTGTCGGGTTGTCATTCCTTTGCCAGGTGAAAGGAGCGAGCAAATTCCTTTGGTCATCCTGATTATCCACAACATGTTGCTCCAAAATTTCAATCAGAGCGTCTTTCTCTTTCAGTAGTTGTTGTATTTGGATACACTCTATGTTGAGGGTGCGGTACTTGTTCTTCCAAGACCTTCTCTCCTTTTGAACTTTGTTGAGAGTAACCTGAAGCTTTTCAGTTTCCGTCATGAAGTACATGACAGATTCCCTCGGCGGAAGAATTCTGTAACGAGGATAAGGCATCTTTAGCTTGAGAGCTCTAGTTTGTACCCAATGGAGATAAGGCTCCACCGAGACACATTCCGGTTTTCCTAGAGACTCTCGTCCTTTCTTATGAACGTGCTTCCAAGCGTGCACTATTTCCATCTTCAGTGCCCTGTCGTTTTCTCCTTCCTTGAAGAAAAGACCTTCCAGATGAGCGTTCTGCAGAACGAGCCTCATCGGGTATCCAAATTGACGAAGAACCAATATCGGATGGTAGTTGATTCCCCCTTTAATTCATATGAGGGGTACGTTGGGGAAGTTTCCACAACGATCAATGATCCTGATCCCATCATAAATCCTAATGCACCAATCTATATCAGAGTTGGTGAGAGACATGATCTTCTGCGACCAGCGCAAGACACTCTTGCAATCCCAAAAAGCAACAGACTTAGGCAAATGGGAGATAAACCATTTGTAAAGCAAAGGTACACAGCATGTGATCTCCCCTCTACTGTACAAATTTCCTAAGTGTACATAATGATACGCATCTGCGAGCAAAGTCGGCACAGGGTTTCCAATGAGAAAAACCTTAATAGCGTTGATATCGACGAAGTTATTAATGTTGGGAAACAAAAATAACCCGTAGGTGAGCAAGACAAAGATGCTTTCGAAAGCAGTCTCGTTCCCTGTACTAGCGAAGTACAGAGCTTTCTTTGTTAAGAACTGGGCTGGCAAACCTTGTATGCCACCCTTGGTAGTCAGGTGAGTCCTGACCTCAGACTCGTCCAAATGAATTGCTCTTGCAATGATCTGATTCTTTGGAATTTCTTCCAGTCCAGAAAATGGAGCTCAATCAGTGATATGTAAATCCATCAGATGAGAATACTCCTCCAGCGTTGGTGCTAGCTGGTAATCCGGGAATGTGAAACAGTGATAAACCGGATTGTAAAACTGGATTAGTGCGTCCATGATTCCCTCAATCACATGGACTCTTAACAGTGGTAGCAAACCACCGTGCTTGGCTCTGAAAGCCTCCTGGTTTGTGATCATCCTCGCCAAACCTCTCAAATCCTCTAGCTTTGGAATCCTGAAGGTATACTGGTGAGTTCTCCTTCTACCGAAATCCATTAGTGCAATCTTTTTCTCTGATATTTGCAATCTCAGTCTTAGTTTATTTTGAAAAACAGAGAGACTAGAAGAGAAATTTTTTGAATGTTTTAATGTTTTTTAAATGAATGCATGAATGCAGCACACAAAAACATAGAAAAAACATGGGGTCAGAGGGTCATTGTCATGAAGTCAAGGCTCTACCCATCCCCAAAGGTTTACTAAGGTGATTTTTGTACCTGTACTCATTATCATTAGCTCCTCCCAGGAAGGCAGACAACAAGCAGATCGCCAGCGAGTTGTGTGTAATCTTAGAGTAAGTGCTATTCACCGAGAATAAATTACCAGCCTCAAATGAGGGTAGTATCGCGTAACAGCTATTTCCGATAGCTTCTGCACTACGAAAGGGTTTGGCTCCTCAGCTTCTCAGACTTAACAACCGGCCCATTGGCTAGAAGAGTGAATGGGTTGCGTTGGTCAGCCTCCACTGAGGTTGATGGTCGACCCCGTCGCCATCACTTATCTTAAGTGTATACTCAATCTTTCCACATACGGCATCACCCGCATTCCCAGTAGCAGAAAAATAAACACATATAGCAATTAGGAAAAGCAGTATATATATTTGTCCTAAACATCCTAGACCTAATGAAGCTAAGGATCCTAAGTTCCTGACAGAAATGGGTCCGCGACAGAGGCCCCAATCTGTGGTATTTACATAAGTGAAGAAAAGGAAGAAGAAAAGTCAAGATTCGGCCCCACGGTGAGCGGCACTTTTCTGTAGCGAGCGACTTTGGACGTGGTTCTTAAGCACTGATCGCTCTCTGCGGTTGAGTTTACTACAGGTCGATTCATTTTTTATCCTATTGTAAGCTGATGAAGGAAGGGAAATAGATGTCTCCAATTAACCCTGCTTTGCATACTGAGTTTAAACAACGGTCTGTTAGGTTACGAATGCTATCAATGTGGGGGGCCTTTGAACTGGTTATTTGTATTTTTGCCAATACGGTTTTCTTTTTTTTATCTAGGCGGAGGGTTTCTGACAGGGAATAAGGATTAGGATGTTTTTTTGAATTACTGCTTTTGAGTGATGGGATTTGGGTTTTTTGTTGATTGTGCTCGCTAAGATCTTTTCTTTCGATCTTATGCCTACGTATTCTCGTTTACCGAAACAGGGAAATCAGAGCGTTCGTAGTTCCTCCTATTCTATGGGAGGAAATGGTTTTTCGTGTCTTGTTCAAAGCCCAAGATGCGAAGTGAAAGGTTGTTTGTATCTTGTTCAAAGCCCAAGATGTGAAGCTAAAAGGTCTCGACTTTAGAGAGAATTTGTCAACTCTAAAGAGGGGAGAAGGAGAATTACTTTAACTGGGATATGCGGATCCTAGTAATGCCATAATTTCCTAAGAAGGGGTTTTTTAACCTGAAGGAGAAGACTTTAACTCAGTATAGAGCAACGCCATCTTTCCTTAGGAATTCCTCATGCTAAAAGAAGGACAGTGGCATGGATGTAGATGATCCAGAGGCTTGCCGCTTACAGCGATTAGATGAAAGGGAAGGAGTTGTTGATGTTTGGGTATTGTGAACGAGGCACAGGTTTGATGCTAAAAGGTTGATTGGATCAACCAGTGGTTTTCTTATACAAAGCCTAAGAGGAGGCTAATATGTGTCTCGTACAAAGCCCGAGAGAGAGGCTAGAAGGGTTTGACTTCACAAGAGAATCTTTTATACTCAACAAGAGAGTGTTTTTGTATCTCGTATGAAGCCCGAGATGGAGGTTGTTGCTTGTTTGGCTCAATAAGAACCTTTTTGTGTCTCGTATAAAGCCTGAGATGGAGGCTGAAAAGGGTGATTGACTCAACGAGGGAGTCCTTTATGTATCTCGTACAAAGCCCGAGAGAGAGGCTAAAAAGTTTGTTTGACTCAACGAGGGAGTCGTTTGTATCTCGTACGAAGCCCGAGATGGAGGATGAAAAGGCTTGTTCCGCCGGGGAGAATCATTTGTATGAAGCCCAAGAGGAGGCTATTATGCTGGTGACTGTTTTAGTTAAGTGACAGGTCCAGTATACTGATTTTGAAAGAGAAAATCAGTTCTTATATGAGCAACACTGTATTCATGGATTTGACCTGAGGATCGGGATTGTTCCCCGTTCTTTAAGGAAACGGGGAAATCCAAAGGGTATTGAGACTGTCCGAGTCTACGGGTTCCTCCTAAGGGTGCTTGAGAATGTCTTTGAGACTCAAGGAAGATAGACTGTCCAAGTCTAGAGTTTCATCTTTGGTACTATGCTTTGAGAAACAGTAGTAGACTCTGGAAAGGACCGCTCTATGAAGATTCACTAAGTTCTGTTCCTATACCTCTAGGAGGTCGTCGGGACAATTTGTACGAAGCCCAAGAGGAGGCTGGAAGCTTTTAAGCTGATCGGTCCTTGTACGAAGCCCAAGAGAAGGTTATCATTCCCGGAGGAAGAGATCATTATACGAAGCCTAAGAGGAGGCTGTCAATACTTCTAAGAAGCCGACGGGTCCTTGTACTAAGTCCAAGAGAAGGTGGGGTTGCTTTTAGGAAGCCTGTGGGTCCTTGTACAATGCCCAAGAGGAGGCCGATGCTTTTATGAAGCCCGCGGGTCCCCAAACCCCGAGAAATTCAAGGCAAGCTATTCACAAGGAATAGAGCAAGTCAGGAAAGTTCGAGAATTTGGAAGAAACTCAAAGATGCCATTCACGGAGAATACATTTCATCTTTGGGAGTAGAGTTTCTTGACGATTCCTAATGAGGACAGCCTGAGAGAAGACTGTATCTGGTGATCCTATTTGGGGATCTAGGTGTCTATTTCTACGAACAAACGAAACGGCTTTTTTCTAGTACTAGACGTAGTTGCCGGGGAAACTCTGAATATCTATATTATTATTACACAGTCGATATGAGTTTATAAAATGAGACTTACAGTGAACAGCCCCACAAAACAGTTATATGATATGAAAGCAGTAAATGAAAGCGTATAAACACTTACTCGGTTGTAGAGCTTCCATGCGGTTTGGTTAGTTGTTCAACAAAGAAAGATTGAAAACAACAGTATATTCAAAATCAAAGGAAAAAGTGCTTTGAAAAAGAAAGATTCGGGGCTTACAGCTCAAGGAGAGGCCCGGGGTTTTACCAGTGATTGCATTGTTGAATTTGTACAGAGGGACTTATACAAGTGACTGTGGCCCAAAAAGGTTTTCTGTACAGAGGGATGGGTCTTACACTCTCTCAAGAGGCCCAAAAAGTTTTAAAGAAGAAGAGTGGGGCTTATAACACGAGGGTAGGCCCAGTTGACTTTTCGTTTAAAAATGGCGATCGCACCGAGGTTTTCTTTTAACGCAGAGGGATTTATACAATAAGTGAGGCCCAAAATGTTTTGGTTAAAAGGGGTTGGGTCTTACACTCTAATAGAGGCCCAAAGAGTTTTGAATGGGTCTTATAGCTCAAGGAGAGGCCCAGATGGTTTATTTTTAAATGGGCGACGATCGCGCCGTTTACTTGTACAGAGGGACTTATACAATGAGTGAGGCCCAAAATGTTTTTGTACAAGAGGGGATGGGTCTTACACTCTCTCAAGAGGCCCAAAAAGGTTTAAAGAAATGAGAAATGGGTCTTACTACTCGAGGGTAGGCCCAGATGATTTTTGAAAAGGCGACGATCGCGCCGTTTGTTTTTTGACGGTATCGGGACTTATACAATAGGTGAGGCCCAAAAAGGTTTTTGCCAAAAAAAGGATTGGGTCTTACACTCTATTAGAGGCCCAAAGTGTTTTGAAAATGATTTAAGAGGGTTGAATTAATTACAAAACCCTAATTTATTTCCAAAATGTGTTTTAATTGAATGAAAATTCAATTAAATTGATCAAAAATTGTTTAACACATGGGAAACAAATTGTGATCTTGGATTAATGCTTCAAAAATTAAGTATTGACCTACAAAATAATTAGAAAGCATTAAAAGTTGCAAAATCAAGATGGAAAAAATATTTTAAAGGTTAAAAATAATTAAAACATTAATTCTTTGCAAAAATATCAATTATATGAAATAAATAATATTTTTTTGGGATTTTTGGTAGAATCAAATAATTTAACATTTTTGTGAATTATTGCAAAAAGAACCAATCAAAAATGATAAAAATTGAAGGAGTTATTAATTTTTCAAGTCATTAAAAATAATAGTATGGAAAATAATAAAATAAACAAGTGATAAAAAGAAGTCTGGGGCGAAGGGGATTCGAACCCCAGACCTCTCGCATGTTGTGGCAGCCATAAGTCTTGGCACAAGTGGCTTGGTTTCATGCTATTGAGTTGCTTGGATTCTTGGCAACATTTGCAACAACATTGATGTTTAACTTTGGGACTGATTCAGCTTGCATCTATGTGCAAAAATCCCACAAGTTTTGGTGTTTCAACATAAATCTGTTTTAGACAGAATTTTTCTAAGTGTTGGAAAATGGTATACTTTCATGTTTTCAGCCACTTTGGCTCACTCATAGCTCAAAATCCATAAGGAATTGGAGTTAGGCCTAGTTGAAGTTTTTGTAGAGGGTAATTAGATCTACAAATCAAGCTTTGGTTAGAAAAAATTGGCCTTGTGGTTTAGGAGTTATGGTCCCCCAAAGTTGGTACCCTAGCCACTTTATTTTTAACTTAGAAATTTTTCTAAGTTTTTTATGGTTACCCCTTTTACAAGTTTTCACACTTTCTTTGATTTTTCTTGATGATTGATGATTCAAATCATACATTAATATCATTTTAGGGTTAAAATCCATTATGGTGAAAAATCTCAAAAAGTCAAAGTTGACTTTTTGTGCACAGTTGACTTTTTATCAGATGAATTCCAAACTGTGCAATTCTTCAGGAAATCATGTCCTTGACCTAAATCAAACTTGATGGACATGTTCCATGGGTGTCATAGGGTATATTGAATCAAGTTTTAGGGCTTGGGAGCATGTCCAGGTCAAAAGTCAAAGTTACAGTTGACTTTCTTCGCGAAACCCTAATTGTGGTGCAGATGAAATTGAAACTTGTTGCTCAAGCTTCTCGGACCAATCCATTGTTCCAAAAGGATCAATATAGTATATCAAAGACCCTCAAATCATATCTTGAGGTCTTGGCTCATGATTTGTCCCAAAAGTCAACTTAGGGGTGAATTAGGTCAAGAAACCCTAATTCCTGATTTTTGATGTATGCATCCCCTGAGGCAAAATTGACTTGATGATTGGGTTCATGAGGTTCCATGGAGTATATTAGGTTATGTTTTGGATCAATGGCTTGTGCCCAGATGAAAAATTTTCATCTGGAGGCCCTGGGCGATCAAAACCCTAATTTGGTGACACAGTCGATCTGGAGGCTTGATCCACCTAGAAGGGAGCAGCTTTGTGCTTAATCCTTGAAGTGGGATTCCTTTTGATCCATTGTGGATGCTTGAGAGGTTAGACAAGTTAAAGATCAAGTCATTCCTTGATTGATCTTTTGTCTAAGGCTCTGAGAGGGCTTGAAACCCTAGTTCTGATTGTAGTGAATGCTCAACAATTCCTTGAGGAGATTGATGAGGCATGATGATTCATCCATATTGTGATGATGTTTTGCACAATGATGGGAAACTTTAGTGGTCAAAATTTGGGGTGTTACAAAAGGTAAGATGGCTATGAGGCCGAGATGATATCCTATGACTATGAGGTCAAAGGTAAGAGGTGTCTCTATGACTATGAGGTCAAGAGGTAATCCTTTGACTATGAGGTCAAGGTAAGATGACTATGAGGTCAAGATGGTATCCTATGACTATGAGGTCAAGGAAGAAGTGTCTCTATGACTATGAGGTCAAGAGGGAGTCCTATGACTATGAGGTCAAGGGATAATAATGAGCTATCTATGACTTTGAGGTCAATAGAGAGACTTTTCCATGACTATGAGGTCAATGGGGGATGACTATGACTATGAGGTCAAAGCTTGCCTATGACTATGAGGTCAAAGATTACCTAAGACTATGAGGTCAAGGTTAAAGATGGCTATGAGGCCAAGATGAGAATCCTATGACTATGAGGTCAAGGAGAAAGGCTATGACTATGAGGTCAAAGGTTACCTATGACTATGAGGTCAAAGGTTACCTATGACTATGAGGTCAAAGGTTAAAGATGTTGCCAATGACTATGAGGTCAAGGGTAATGAGCTATCTATGACTATGAGGTCAATAGAGAGACTTTTTATGACTATGAGATCAAGGTTGGAAGATGTTGCCAATGACTATGAGGTCAATAGAGAGACTTTTTATGACTATGAGGTCAAGGTTGGAAGATGTTGCCAATGACTATGAGGTCAAGGGCTACCTATGACTATGAGGTCAAAGGTTGAAGATGTAACTCTATGACTATGAGGCCAAGAGAGGTTCCTATGACTATGAGTCAAAGGTTGAAGATGTAACTCTATGACTATGAGGTCAAGAGGAAATCCTATGACTATGTGGTCAAGGGATAGAATGGCTATGAGGCCAAGGTGATAATGAGCTATCTATGACTATGAGGTCAATAGAGAGACTTTTTCTATGACTATGAGGTCAATAGAGGATGGCTATGAGGCCAAGGGAGAGGGGCTATGACTATGAGGTCAAAGCCTTACCTATGACTATGAGGTCAAGGTTGAAGAGATTACTCTATGACTATGAGGTTAAGAGGAGATCCTATGACTATGAGGTCAAGGAGGGATGGATGCCTAGGACTATGAGGTTATAAGTAGTAATGAGCTTCCTACGACTTTGAGGTCAGTAGAAAAACTTTTCCTTTGGAAGGAAAATGAAGAATAACATCTTGTAAATAAGAGTTATCGTGAGGTTGAAATATAATGGAACATATGAGTTCAAAAAACTCCAAGACAGTAAGCAGCAATCAACATATGAAATAGAATTTCAAATATGAACATAGCAAACATCAATGATAAGTGGTCATATAAATACGACAAGTATGGCAAGAAAGCATTCTCATAGTTTGGAAACAAAGGCATTTACAGTCATGCAACTTAGCAACAGAGGTAAAAAAAAACAGACAACACTCTAATGATAAAGTGTTGTTAAAGTCAAGAAACAAAGTTTCACAAATCACAGCACACTCCAATGAAAACTCACTTTAAAGTCAATGGTCACACAAATAAACCAAGTATGGCAGAAAAGGCATTCTCATATTTTGAAAACAAAGACATTTGAAGTCATGCAACTCAGTAACAAAGGTTAAAAAAACAGACAACACTCTAATGATAAGGTTTCGTTTAAAGCCAGGAAGTAATTTCCAAACAAAGTTCATAAGTTACAGCATATTTCAAAGAAAATGTTTCTTCTTACGTCTTTAAGAAACAGTTGGTTTTATTTGCAAAAGAAGTCTAAAGATTAAAAGGAAATTATGAATAATTTTATTGCTTTGAGAATATTAGAAAGAAAATAAAATGAGAAATAAATAAATGGAATAAAAAAAGAAAGAATGACAAAAAAAGAAAGAGAAAGAAAAAAAAGAACTAAACAGTGTGGCACCCGCCACACTAATTACATGACAGGCGCCACACCCACCTAATACATGTGGCTTGCACCACTTCCTCTTAGCAAAGGGTGGCTTGCGCCACCTCCAACATTTCAAGGGTGGCTTGCGCCATGCTAAGCATAGCTTGCGCCATGGGCCCTTTTTTGTGTGTGCCTTATTATTATATTTTTTTTTGGTGGGGCATGCACCATTTTATTTTATTATATATTTCTTTAGTAATGGTGTGGCGGACGCCACTTAAACATGCTGGCGAGCGCCACTTCAAACTCTTTTATTTTTTTGTTCAGTTTTCTTTTAACGAACACGAACCCAGTTAACGATTCGATAAACAAAACTAACATATTAACAATTTAAGATTTGCAACATTTATCACAGAAACCAGCAATAACCAGGCAATAACAAGATAAAGAATATAACAACATGATAACAATATGGAGCAAAATGACCATGGTATTTTCAACACAGAATCAGATAATAATAACAGTATGAGACGAATATGAAGCAAACGATCATCATATAAAAAAACAGAGTGAAATAGGGTGATACCTAGTGGAGAGAGTCCACTGCTTCTTCACAGGTACGGGTTTCTGGAAATGATGGATGAGTTTTCCTTCTTCAACTGCTACAGAGCCAACCCTCTTTCCCAGAAAGAATCACAAGTTTCTGGTGGTTAGGATGGTGGAGGTTTGAGGGTTTGAAGTGTTTACAGAAAGACTGAAAATGATAAGTTCTTTGCAAGTTTTGAAGATTACTTGCAGAACTAAGAAAGGGAGAATTGGAGAGATTTTGAGAGAGTTTTCTTGTTGCTTGCTCGGTGTTTTTGTTGTGTCAAACAAAGGAGAAATGGTCTCCTTTTATAGGCGAAGCAGATTGGTCCGTGCCTTGGAGATACAGTGGGTAAATGATTTGTCCATAGGAGAAAAAAAATAGGTTTTGTGTAGCACTCCTTTCACCCGTTGATCTCAGTCAACCTTGGAGATAGTCATGCTTCACTTGCTGGACAAATACAGCGGAGGACATGGTGCAGGTCTGCTACTTTCATCCTTTAATATCCATTCCAAAATCCCTTTTTATTGTGCCATGAGAGAGAAAGTGAAAAGAGGTAATAGTTGGAATTGAAAATTACGAATTCTCTGATCATGAACACATGTCTCTTGTGCTGAGCCATTTTATTTCATCAATCCACTATGAGGTCCCAGAAAGCTTTTGGCTTCGTCAGGAGAGGGTGAGCTCAAAGGGTAGTATTTAGTGACTTCACGAAAATTATTTTACAAGCAAAGCATCTTCTGACTTTTTTCAAATAATAATAAGAGGCACATGAGATGGATTAAGTGCCTAATGCCTTGCTACTACAACCTTACGTGAATACCACTTTAAACTTTCAACTTTATGACCTTGATTCAAATGACAACATTTTTTGGACCCCATAGAAATTGAAATAAGTCATATGTCCGTGAAAAAAAGAAAATGCCACGGGAACAAACTTAGGAAATTCCAAGTTTACAAAATCAAATCCTCTCATGGGACCAATTTGAGATGTTGCACCTTTGGTGAATAATTATCCAAATGAAAAATTCTTGCACTTAAGAGAAAAATCTTTAAGGCCCATAGGTGGATTCCAAGGATGTTTCACTAACACATGGAATAATGTCTCAAGGCTTGGGGTCACACTTCGCTTGACATGAAAGGCATTTGATTTCTGACTGAAAAAGACTTCTTAGATGTATGTAAATTCCAATGGTTGCATTTAGGTCCAAGAGATGTCTTAGGGATACCTTGTCCTGTTTGTGTGAACCCTATCTTCCACAAATAAAAATAGACAACTTGCAAAAAGAAATGGTTCATTGACAATGCACACATGATTGAAATCTAAATGTAAGTGCAAAATGATATGACATCTAAGGGGTAAAATTTGGGGTACAACAGTGACTGTTTCAGTTTAGTGACAGGTCCAGTATGTTGGATAAAAAAGAAAACCAGTTCTTATAAAGGGACTGATTAAAGGTAAGGTTGTGCTTTGGTATTGATCAGAGGATCAGGGTTATTTCCTGGGAAATCCAAAGGGGATTATGACTGTCCAAGTCTACTGGTGTTTTGAGAAGTCGATTCTCAGATAAGCGAATGATCTTTGTATGATGCCCAAGAGAAGGCTGGTATGTTAAGGGATGAAGGTCAACCCATTAACTGGTCTGACATTTGAATCAGAAAGACAGCTCTAGCAAATTGATGACTAGGTTTTGTTCCTATACCTGTAGAGGTCTCTGGGTCCTTGTACTAAGCCCAAGAGAAGGCATGAGAGCTTGTAAGAAGCTGACGGGTCCTTGTACAATGCCCAAGAGGAGGCGGGGATGCTTTTAGGAAGCCTGTGGGTCCCCCAACCCCGAGAAGTTCAAGACATGCCATTCACCGAGAATAGATCAAGCCAGGAAAGTTCGATAATTTGGAAGAAACTCAAGAGATGGCATTCACGGAGAAAAGATCATCTCTGGGGAGTTAGAGTTTCTTTGACAATTTCTAAGGGTGACAGTCTGAGAAAGGGTTCACAAGGAATGTTGCCTTTCACGTCTCCATGTTGTTTAACCCCAAGAGGAGGGAAAACTGTATCTGGTAATCCTATGGGGATCTAGTTTTGTTTGTATTTAAGAGTGACCAATAGGGCTTTACCTAGTGCTAGACGTAGTTGCCGGGGAAAACTCTAAATAACTATACTAGTATTACACAGTTGATATTTGACAAGTATATAAAAGTTTGTGAAAGAAGACTTACATAGAGCAGCCCCACAATACAGATATATATATATATATATGAAAACGGTAAATGAAAGCAGATAAACACTTACTCGGTTGTAGAGCTTCCATGCTGTTTTGTTAGTTGTTCAACAAAGAAAGTTGGATAACAACATATATTCTAAATCAAAGGAGAAAGTGCTTTGAAAAGATTAGTGGGGGCTTACAGCTCAAAGGGGAGGCCCAAGGTTTCATCAGCGATTGCACTGTTGTTTGAATTTGTACAGGGACTTATACAAGTGACTGAGGCCCAAAAAGGTTTTCTGTACAAAGGGATGGGTCTTACACTCTCTCAAGAGGCCCAAAGAGTTTTAAAGAAAATGAATGGGCCCAAACCATTTGTCATTTTTGTTTAAGGTTTGAAAAATGAGGTTTTAATCACAAGATGATTTAGAACTCATTTGGTTTTGATTTTCAAAGTAAATATTCACTTTTAAATGTTTAAAAATAATTAAAAATGAATTTATTCACAAAAATACTAATTATATTAAATAACTAATATAAATTTGATTTTTTTGTAGAATAAAATATTTCAACATTTTTTTGATTTTTTTGCAAAAAGAACCAATAAAAAATAATTAAAATTGAGGGAGTTATTAATTTTTCAAATCATTAAAAATAATAAGAAAAAAAATAAAAAGTGAAAAAATAACAAAAAGAGGATCTGGGGCGAGGGGGATTCGAACCCCAGACCTCTTGTGTATAGGGCGCGCGCCTTACCACTGGGGTGGTGATACATCCGTTGATTGAAACGCAACCACAAATATACAAGGCTTGCCTTGTTTTTGGCCTGGCCCAAGGCAAGACAAGGCAAGATTTTGGTTGAAAACGTGAAGGCCATAACTTTCTCATTTCTCCATGGATTGGGACTAAATTTAGGTCTATCCTGCCTAGAATTTCACAAGGAATCCAATGGTGGTGGTGTTTTTTTAGATCATGCTCCTATTGAAAAACCCGATAGTGGTTTTGAAATTGGCCATGATTTGCATTTTCTGTGCTATCTCTTGGTACAAGCATGAATTATATGATAAATTGGTGCAAACACAACACATATAACATGTATAAGAGATGCATGATCAGTGGACATCAAAAGAAAGCATGATTCAAAGAATCCAAGTTGTGATGCTTACCTCTTTTTGGAGCTTTTGTGCAATCTGCCAAGAGCTTTGTTCCAAAAATGATTTGATGCTTTAGACACCCTCAAATGATCTCTTAGAAGCTTTTAGGATGGTTGGAATCAGCTGGAAACCTCAGGAACAAGTTTGAGCTCTTTCTTGCAAAAGGGGCAAAAGTCAAAATAACAACTCTCTCAAATGGTGTTCCAGATGTGTGGCACCATTTGGGACAGTTCAAGGATGGTATTTGGAGTGTGTTTGAGGTTTTATCTAGTTTAGAAAGTGACTGAATCAAGACATGGCTTGAAAAATGCACAAAAGTCCTATTTTGAGGTTTTGAGAGCTGACTTTGTGATTTTGGTGTTACAGGTCACTTGTGAGAGTTTGGACAGCTTAGATATGACATATTGGATGTGTTTGGATCATAAGTTGTGGTGGAATTGCTCTCTAACTCAAAAACTCAGAGTTACCTTACTAAAGAAGGTATTTTTGCCTAGAGAAAGAGATTTTGAGGAAAGCAAGTGTTGTAGTGCTTTGGTGTACTCAAACTGAACACAATTGAGCTCTATTTATAGTAGAACAAATTTGTTTTGGCTGCAATAGTGAATGGCAACTGCATCAGTGGTTTGGCCAATGTTGAGCAATGAGAATCCAAGTCTCCTCTTAGGACACAGGCTACTGGTTCCCTTAGTCTTGGATAAGTCTTGACTGAATTCAGTTGGGAATGGCTCAGTCCATGCCACCTTGGTGCATCCATTAAATGCTCCAATCCAAAATTGGAGTCTTGTCCCTCTTTTTGGTATTTCTAGGTTTGGCATGCTACTTTTGGTTCCAAAGACTTGGGAGGCTGATGGATTAGGGTTTGTCTCTCCTTGGTCTCCCCTTGAGGTGTTCAGATGGATAGATTTGTTTTCGCTTTGCAAAATTTGAGCAAATCGAGCAAAACTCCCAAATCTGCCTTGCCATGATAGTTTGCAGCAAGGCATATTGGCATTGTCATATCTCATTGCTCAAGTGGACTTTGATGGAGTTCTTGGCCATTTTGGAAAGCCCTCATATGATACAATAACTTTTTGATCATAGTTGGTTTTGATACCTTTTGGATCCAAGTGAAAAATGCCCCTACATTTGGAAAAAAGTGAAGGCAGATTCTAACTTAGTGAAAATTTCACTAAGTGTTGGAAAAAAGTGACATTTACATTTTTTGTGATTTTGATCATTCCATAACTTAAAATCCACGAGGAATTGGAATGAGTTGTGTTTGAAGCTTTTGTAGAGGGCCATGAGAGCTACAAATCCAGCTTTGGATGGGGATAAATGGCCTTGTGGTTTAGGAGTTATGATCCTCCAAAGTTGGTACCCTTGCCACTTTATTTCATAACTTAGAAAAATTTCTAAGTTTTTATGGTGACCCCCTTTTACAAGTTATCCCACTTTTCTTAATTTTTGTTGATGAATGATGATTCCAATCATACATTAATGTCATTTTAGGGTCAAAGAACCATAATTGTGAAAAATCTCAAAAAGTCAAAGTTGACTTTTGTGCACAGTTGACTTTTTGTCAGATGAATTCCAAACTGTGCGATCCTCTATGAAATCAAGTCCTTGACCTAAATCAAACTTGATGGATTGATTTCATAGGTGTTATAGGGTGTATTGAATCATGTCCCAAGGTTTGGGAGCATGCCTGGGTCAAAAGTCAAAGGTACAGTTGACTTTTTCCTCAAAACCCTAATTGTGGTTCTGATGAATTTGAAACTTGTGAATCAAGCTTCTTGGATTAATCCATATTTGCAAATGGATCAATGTAGTGTGTTAGAGACCCTCAAATCCTCTCTTGAGGTCTTGGCTCATGTTTTGTCCCAAAAGTCAACTTAGGGGTGAATTAGGTCAAGGAACCCTAATTCCTGATTTTTGATGTATGCATCCCCCGAGGCTAAATTTACTTGATGATTGGGTTCATGATGTTCCATGGAGTATCTTGAGTTATGTTTTGAAGCATTGGCTCATGCCTAGAGAAAAATTTCCATCTGGAGGCCCTGGTCGACCAAAACCCTAATTTGGTGACACTGGCGATCTTGAGGCTTAATTCACTTGGACTGTTGTAGCCTTGTGCTTAATCCTTGATGTGGGAGTCCTCTTGATCCATTATATGTTTGAGAGGTTAGACAAGTTGAAGATCATGTCATTCCTTGATTGATCCTTTGTCTAAGAGCTCTGAGAGGGCTTGAAACCCTAAGTTTGATTGTAGTGGATGCTCACCCATCTTTGGGGAGACTAATGAGGCATAATGATACACCCATATTGTGATGATGATTTGCACAATGATGGGAAATCTTAGTGGTCAAAATTTGGGGTATGACAGTATCGAGTTTCACAGTCCGTGAATTTCTTGCTTAAGTAGTAAATGGCAGACTCTTTTCTTTTTGTCTCCTCTTGTTGGCTCAGCACACATCCCATGGAGTCTTCCAAGACAGTTAAGTAGATGATCAATGGTCTTCCTTCCACTGGAGGAGATATAATCGGTGGATTCAGCAGATATTCTTTGATGTTGTCGAAAGCCTTCTAGTAGTCTTCTGTCTATATACAGCTTTGGTTCTTTCTGAGTAGTTTGAAGATTGGTGTACATGTCTCGGTCATAAGGGATATGAATCTCGAGATGTAATTGAGACGTCCCAAAAATCCTCTGACCTGTTTTTCAGTCTTTGGGGAAGGCATTTCTTGAATGGCCTTAACTTTGTCGGGATCAACCTCGATTCCTTTCTGACTGACGATGAATCCTAAGAGCTTTCCTGAACGAACACCGAATGTGCATTTGTTAGGATTCAAGCGGAGTTTGTATTTTCTCAAATGCTCGAATATTTTTTATAGGTGTTCCACATGCTCTTCTTCTGTCTTAGATTTGGCAATCATGTCATCGACATACACCTCAATTTCTTTGTGCATCATGTCGTGAAACAGAGTTGTCACGACCCTTTGATAGGTTGCTCCTACGTTCTTCAGACCGAACGACATTACCTTGTAACAAAATGTGCCCCATGGAGTGATAAACAAAGTTTTCTCCATGTCTTCTGGCACCATTTTAATTTGATTATAGCCCGAGAATCCATCCATGAAGGAGAAGACTTTGAATTTTGTTATGCTGTCTACCAGCATGTCAATGTGTGGTAGGGGGAAGTCATCCTTTGGACTTGCTTTGTTCAAATCCCTGTAGTCTACACACATTCTGACTTTTCTGTCCTTCTTTGGAACTGGCACAATGTTGGCTAGCCATTAAGGATATTCTGAGGTGGCAAGGAAACCTACGTCGATCTGTTTCTGCACTTCCTCCTTAATTTTGATGGTCGTATCTGGATGAGTCCTTCTCAATTTTTGTTTAACCGGAGGACATTCTGACTTTAGCGGTAAGTGATGTTCCACGATGCTGGTATCCAACCTTGGCATATCTTGGTAGAACCAAGCAAACACGTCTGGAAATTCTTTGAGAAGTTCTATCAAGCCTTCTCTGACAGTTGGACTGAGCAGTGCTCCAATCTTAACTTCTTTCCTTTCTTCTTCTGAACCTAAATTGACCATTTCCAACGGCTCTCTGTGAGGCTCAATGGACCTTTCCTTTTGTCTGAGTAGTCGGGAGATCTCTTTAGGAATTTCTTCGTCCTCTTCTTCTTCAGCCTCAAATACCGGGAATTCAAAGTTGGGAGAAGACATTGGATCGTATGTTTCAATGGGGTTTAAAACAAGTAATTTCGACTTATGAACGACCTTCGGGACATCGACCGCAACCCAGTGGCGATGAACTCCTCTCTGAATCATAAAGTCTGGTACTTTCCTTCTTGGTTCTTCATCAGAAATGACACTGATTTCTAGCAGAGTAGGATCATTGGAGTCTTCTTCCCATGCACAGTTATCATAAGAGGACTCTTTCGTCACATCTTCCATAGTGCTTTCACTTTCCTGAGGATCTCCCTATCCAGTTGGCTGGATGTCCTCGTATCTGATGTGATAGCTTTCGGGAGCAGTGTATTTGACTAGAAAGTCGTATTTACCGCTTGGCTGCCAGAAGGTATCCCAGGTTTCTGTGGGAACAGATGAGTCATCTTCCTCAATGACATTGACTTCGGGAAATGCGTAGCTAATGAAATCTTGTCCTGCAATCTTTGAAAATTCATCAATATGGTGTTGGACATTTTCGGAATGTTCTGAGTAAATATTCCATAACTCTGGGGGAACTGGGGTATCTTTTCAAGATTACTCGGCTGATAGGCATTGTCCAGCTGACTCTTTTGCCCCGAGTCTTCCGTGTATGGCCTCCAAATAGGCAAGTTATCTAGGGGATCATAATTATCATAGTCAAAGTTATCTTTCATCAGAGTGTATTCCTCTAATATGTTGGGTGAAGCACGACATCCTTCGGGATCACAGTCTCCATAAATCATTTTGACATCTGATCTCGGTATATATCTGGGACTTTGCTTGGGAGAGCAGAATGGCATGTGCGTTTCTCCCTGAGATATATAACCTTCATCGTTGAGATAAGACTTCCACTCCTTATCCGTATCAGAAGAGTTATTCTCCTCGATGGTGTGCGCTTCTTGAGATATTTGGTGGAGGAAGCCTCCGTTGTGGAAGAAATCCTGAATGGGACGAAAACTTTCATCCTTCTTTGTAGTCTGGGTACATTCCGGAGAAAACCAAAGACCTTTTCTTGTCTTGTTATGAGCAGGAATTACAATCTGTCCCCATCCTTTTATGACACCACTCTCCATTACTTTGAGAGCACCTGTATATGAGGAAATCGATGTTCCTTTTTCTTGGTGATTCTCATTGCTCACCGAGAGTGCTTGAAATTGAGTTCCAACGACCTCTTCTGGTTCTACACAAGAGAATGATGATAAGTTGCTCACGATTAAAGCATGCTCTCTGCATACGATGACTAATTTATCATTCTTGATAAACTTCAGCTTCTGGTGAAGTGTCGAAGTGACTGCCCCTGCCTCATGTATCCAAGTTCTTCCTAATAAACAGTTGTATGCTGCTCGGATGTCCATGAGCTGGAAAGTGACTTGGAAAGTGTGGGCACCAATAGTTATGGGAAGGTAGACTTCACTGATAACTGTTTTCCTGGATCCGTTGAAGGCTTTGACGATGATCTCACTGCCTCTCATGGGAGTACCTTGGAAAGATAGTCGTACCAAAGTTGACCTTGGCATGACGTTCAAGGATGAATCTGTGTCCACCAGTACACTGGCTAAAGTATCATCTTGGCAATTAACTGTGATATTGAGTGCCATATTATGGTTTTTGTCTTCCTCTGGAAGTTCTTCATCACTGAATTCCAAGTTGTTGCAGGAAATAATGTTGGAGATAATACTGTCAAATTGACCCACTGTCACATCTTGTTCTACAAAGGCATGTTCCAAGACTTTCTGTAGAGCTTCCCTATGAGCTTCTGAACTAAGCAGGAGAGATAGTACAGAGATTCGAGATGGAATTTGCAACAAATGATCCACAGTGTTGTACTCGCTTTTCTGGATGAGCCTTAGCATCTCATCGTTGTTCTTTATAGGTTCTAGATTACGGGATTGACCAATTTGTTGGTTAGGAACTTCGACTTGAGGTTCCTTTTCTTTAGCAGGTTTCCAACTCCTCTGTTGAAGATTCGACCGCTCCGGGTAACTCGACTGATGTCGGCAATGTTCACAACGGATGGTAATGGAGTTTCTTTTCCATTTTCTAAGGTCATTGCACCGTACTTGTATGGTATAGCCTTTTCTGACTTGTACGGTATTGGACCTGGCAAGTAGACAACCACATGAGCTTTTTGGGTTTTCTGACCGTCATAGGCGACCTTAATCAACTCTAAGTTCGGAATTTTCCTATTGTTAGGAGAGATTTTGGACTCATTGAGCAGAGGAATTATGGCGCATACATCCTTGGTTATTCCATGATTGGAGACTATGACAGTGCTTTTGTCTAGTAGTCTTTGGTCCATGCTTTGAACAGGGAGGCAACCTTGTATTGTGTTGATTGATTCAGAATTCATGCATGGTTGAATTTCCTTTCAGTCTAACTGATGCTGGAGGGCTGCTCGCACGAGATAGCATCCCTGGTTATTTTATAATCATATTCCACAGCGTTCATAATTATGAGGTGATACCCGACCGTACCCACTTTATATGCAGTGCATCCTTACCAGATCTGTTTCCAGTGAACGGATATCATAACTTTGGTGTCTACTAGGATTCCCATCAACCATGCTAACTTGTTGCGTGTCTTTATCCAGGTAGATCGGAAGCCACCAGTGGTCCAATAGGTGCTGAAGAGTTCTTTGTACAAGCGCACACCCTTGGTCATTCTTGTAGCAATCTTCACAGTCTTAATAATTGGGCGAGGCCAGAAAACCGAGTCTGACCTGCTTGGCATGTAACTCCACTAGACTGGTATTCATTAAGCGAATGTCAAATATCTGGACCATGTTAACATGATGATCATTCCTTTCATGGTAGTCTTAGATCCATCCGAGATCCATCTGACGCTGGAGGGCCTTTTGTACAAAAGAGCATCCCTGATTGTTCTTTGAGAAGATTGAGCAAGCGCTGTAATCATGCTACAGAAAATTGTAATACTGACTTTGCCTTGAATGCATTGCCACTAGATTTACGTTCATTGCACGAATGTCATGGTTTTGAACAATGTTTGGATGTGCATGGGCCATGTTTACTTCACGAATCCTGTGATCCTGAATCCAGCCACATCCTTGATTATTCTTGGAACAGATATCACACTAATGATAGTTATGAGATGGTACATGGTCGTACCCGCTCTGTCAATAATGCATTTTTACCAGGTTAGTTCCCAGTAAGTGTACATTATGAATTTGATAACTGCTACTAGATTCTCCTTATATCAGGTTCACTGTAGTCTTTTAATGTTGCGGTAATAGGTTCGTCTGAACATTCAGATTAGTATCTTTAAAAGATAAAACCCCGTTTCTGACGAGTTTTTGTACTTCAGACTTGAAACTGAGGCAATTCTCAATGTTATGTCTCGATCCCCCTTGATGGTAAGGGTAAGTTTGATCTGCTTTGAACCAAAATGGTGGATTTTCTGGTACTGTAAGAGGAGTCCTGGTTTAAACGTGCCCCTTGGCCAGTATAAGTGGAAATAACTCTGCATAGAACATCGGTATAGGGTCGAACCCTGATGGTCGTGTAGTACGATTGTTATTATTGTACTGCGGGCGAGCTTGCTGAAGAGGCGGTTGCGGTCTTTGATGATACTGTTGTTGACTTGGTTGGCTCTCAGCAACCTGAGGTTGATATGTCGGAGCTGGCGCTGGGTTGATAGCGGGATTTACTGTTGCTACTAGTTGATACCTTCGTCTTTACCTTCCTAGAGAGATATTACTGATATTTTTCTCTTTCTTCTTTTGGAAAGCACTACCATACCTTTTAGTACCGCTTGATGGCTCTGCATCTTTGACGAGTCGTCCTTCTCGGATTGCTTCTTCGAGGCGTATCCCCATGTTCACCATTTCAGTGAAATCACTAGGTGCACTTGCAACCATTCGGTCGTAATAAAACTAGCTCAACATTTTCAAGAAGATCTTTGTCATTTCCTTTTCCTCGAGAGGAGGACAGATCTGGGCAGAGATTTCACACCATCTCTAAGCATTTTCCTTGAAGGTTTCTTTATCCTTTTGTGACATTTCTCTGAGATGGTGCCTATCTGGTGCCATGTCCAAGTTGTATTTATAATGCTGAACGAAGGCTGCTCGAGATCTCTAAAAGTACTGATCTTGGTGCGGTTTAAACCCATGCACCATTTGAGTGCGGCACCAGTTAAACTGTCTTGGAAGTAATGGATTAGCCGCTATTGATTTTCTGTCTGAGTAGACATTTTCTGAGCGTACATCAACAAATGACTTTGATGGCAAGAGTTGCCTTTGTATTTCTTAAAGTCTGGCACCTTGAATTTGTGCGGTATCTTTACATTAAAGACCAATAAGAGGTCGACAGCATCTTTGCCAAACAAATCATGTCCACAAATGGCATGCAGTTCCTTCTGCATTTCCAAGAATTGTTCCTGGAATTCATTCCTCCTTTCGTAAACTTCTTCGTTTCTGCCAGAAGTGGCTTGCAGAATCTGTTCCTCTGGAATATTGTGTACCACTGGTTATGGTATAAACATTATTGTAGTGACTTTTGGCACTTCAGTGACCTGAAGTATGTAACCTTCAGGAGTTTCTGCTGTGACCCTTGAATCTTCATTGACCTGACGTTTGTAACCTTCAGGTCTGGCGGTTCCTGCTACGACTTCCAGGTCTTCAGTGACCGGTGGGATGTATCCTTCAGGTATAAAGTTGAGAGGCATGTCCCAGGGGAAACCTTTAGGCATGTTGTACTGAGGATGACTGCCAGGTGTCTCAAATGCTGGCGTGGACGTAATCTCTGAGATCACAGTCCTTTGATGTTGTTGTTCCTGGGCTGCTGCCAGGGATTGCATGGTGTTTTGGAGTTTCTCCAAACTCTCCTTTAGAGCGTTGATTTCTTCTCTCAGCTCTCTGTTCTCTTCCTTGAGATCATCCATTTTCTTTTGTCGATTGGCCCGAGTATTGTATGAATGAGACATTTTGACTCTAGAGTGCGACACATATGTGAGACTCAAAGACAAAGATGTGATATGTTAGAATGATGAATGATATACAAAGAATGATATATATATTTTTTTTAGTTTTTGTTCTCAAAAGAAATTTCAACAATTATATTGCAAATGTCACACAGCGGGGGAGACCCTTTTATTGAACTCGAAAGGTTGCAGTATTTTACAGGGAAAAGTACAATATTTTACAAAGTGTGAGAAGGAAAATTAGGCCTATGGATCTTGAGTTTTCTCTGAGGAAAGCTCAGATGTTGGTTCTTGAACTTTTCTTTTCTTCGATCGGGCACCTTCAGCCGTTGTCGGGTCGACGATTCTTTTCCAAGTGAAAGGAGTGAGCAAATTTCTTCGTTCCTCCTGACTTTCTATAGCATGTTGCTCTAATATCTCAATCAGAGCATTCTTTTCCCTTAGTAGTTCCTGAATCTTGGTACATTCCAAATTAAGAATCTGGTACTTATTCTTACAAGAATTCCTCTCACGTTGGACCTTGTTGAGAGCGATCTAGAGTTTTTTTATAACACGAAAATAATCATATATTTGCCTTGATTTACGACTAATAATTACGTTATTTCAGCTTAAGTTCCGATTATTCCGCGAGTATTCTAGTATTTTCGCAGGTATTTCATTGTCCAAGCTAAAAATGAGCAAAGTAGAAAAATATGAAGAAATGAGAAGAAACAGGAAGAAATGACAGAGAAAAAAAGCAGAAAAATAGATAGTGGTGTGTGTGACGACTGTCACACAAGCCACCACGACGGTCACGCAAATTAAAGGCCACCACGTTCGTCACGAGAGCACCACGACCGTCATAGGCACATAATGGGTTATAACGTTCAGAATACAGACGTGGATACGAAGGGCCAATGCAGTCACGCACGTTCAACATTTTCTCCTGGATTCTCTCAACTTCAGCTTCAACTGCACATGAGCCCAGTCTCCCTTGGACTTCTCAATGGAAAGTTAATGCTCCTAAATTCTCTCCAAGGGAAGTTTCAAGCAAGTCTATAAAAGGAGGCAGTGGTGCAACAGATAGCGGGCTCGTCCATTTTTTCCAAGTTTCATGTTCAGAGCAGATTACTATTCTTAGTTTTTAGGCAGAAAAGTTTACCATGTAAAAGTGGTAGTTTCTCACATCGAGGAACTACCACAACATTAGTCTTAGGTGTTGTTTCATTTATTTTAAATTCAGTTCCAGTTATTGTACACGAAGTTTATTTTGCATTATTCCAGAAGTAATTCCAGCTTTCCTTTTTGCATTATTTATAGGTTCTTTTTTATCGCATTATTTATTATTATTGCCTTGTTTGCCAAATTTGATTGTCATGTCGTTCGTTATCGTAACCGTAATGATTTATGCATTTTTAATTAGTAACATGTCCGGCTAAGCAACTTGAGTCCGGTGTATGAGGACCGTTGTTACCGACGGGACTCGGTAGAAAATAATAGGTGCAAACTTATGATTAAATTTCTGTTTTGGTTTTAATTTCCAAGTCTAATTTAAATAGCTTTGTCACGAGAGTGAGAGGTTATTTAACACGATTTTGTCACGAGAGTGAGAAATTAATTAAGGTTAGAGCCGGCACCGCGAGAGCGTGGGGGTCGAACCGAATAATGGAAATTAGGCAACATATCTAAATACAGCGAGAGCGCTTTAGATATGTTTAGGATATTATTGGCTTTCAAAATATATTTCCTAGTTACCGGGCGAGCGAGAGAAAAATCTTGGGATTAGGGAACATGACTTTAGTTAATACCGCGAGAGCGTGAGGCGAAGTCTTTAAGTTGGTATATTCTACGGAACTAAGTTATAGTTGTAATTAGTACCCGAATTCTACAAAGTCCTCTAGGAACACGGAATCCATATTCCGGCCTCTCTTTATTATCATATTTTCTAAGTGCATTTTTAGTTTTAGTCTTAGTTTCCCCTTAATCAATCATTCATTAGCCTTAGCTTTACAAAGCAACGATAGATAACGGTAGGTTGATATTGGTCTCTGTGGGTTCGACAATCTTTTATATTACTTCGATATTTCCGTGCACTTGCGGACGCATCAAGTTTTTGGCGCCGTTGCCAGGGACCAACTGTCAATATTGTTATTCCATTGTTGCACCGTATAGACTAAGGCACTCCCAAAAAATAATAATAATAATAATAATAAAAAAAAATTTAAAAAAAAATTTAAAAACTATGTATCATCCAAATTTTCTCTATGATAACCACTCACAATATCTTGAGGAGCCGCACCCAAATTTTCTCTACAATTACCAACCACAATACTCCCAATATTTTGAGGAACCGTAACCAAATTTTTCCTATGATTACCATTCCCAAAATTTGGAGGAACCGCAAGAATCTCATAATTCCAACCTAGAAATGTTAATGCAGGATTTCAATGCAACACTGACTCACTCCCAATATCTCGAGGAACCGCACCCAAATTTCCTCTACGATCACCACTCCCAATATTTTGAGGAACCAGAAGAATCCGTTAATTCCAACCTCGAAACATTAATGGAGGATTTCATTGAAACAACAACTAATTTTAGGTTATAATCTATGATGGAGAACTTTGTGGAGACAGAAACTCTCCAGAATGAAGAGCTTAGAAGACAACAACTCGATACTTATGAAACCCTTAGGCAGATAAACACTATGGTCGAGTCCCTCGCGACTCACACTGAGGCATTGGAGACTCAAATCTCCCTGCTTGCACAGACACCTATAGGACCCTCCCCCGAGGAGCATGTGGATGTTGTAGTGACCCGTAGTGAAACAAAAATCGAAAATCCTAAGGAGAGTGAGGTTGAGGAGAGTGATATTAAGGTTGAGGAGAGTTCTGGTAAAGAAGAAGTAGAGATTGAGAAAAATTCACTGGGATCACCTGAATGGGAGGTCGTCAAAGAGGTGGAGAAAGTAGCACCTAAGGCTTTTCCTCATGCCTATTCTCCACCGATTCCTTTCCCGCATAGGTTTGTAGACTCCCAATCCAAAACGTATGCGGAGGTATTGGAAAATATCCACACTACGCATAAAAAGAGAAAATTCGAGGACCATGAAACTAGGGATATCATTACTGTTAAGAGGGTGACGGTAGACTTTGAGGTGATGGATGAAATAACTAAGCCCAAACTTGAAAAGCTAATACTGAGGATAGATCCAGAACCACGACCACAAGTTCAAAAGAACGAACCACCCCACAGAAGGAAGAAAAGAAAAGGTGAGGGATATGTGAGATGGCTTGATAAATGGCCATGGAAACAGAAGATTACCACTCCTAACCGTCGAGTTATCGACGTTAAACAAAGCCCTGCGTGGGTGGCAACCCATGAGATTTTAATTTAATGTTTTCCTTTTATTGTTTGTGTTTGCAGAAAATAAAGAATTGTATCGCTTGTCACGTCTCAGCTACATTTAGGCGAACGATCTCTCGATGACAATCCCTTAAGATGAGTTAGTGCCCACGCACATTTCTACGAATGTCGCTGCTGGTGGTGACACTGATGATGAGTATGATAGGAGAGGGCATATCTCTCCCATTCGTAACTCACCTTCTCCTTGTTATTTGCATGGTCAGGTTCCACCTGCACACACCGCACCGTATTTTTCTAACATTTTTTGCAGGTACTTCCTTCGGAAACTAATAGTAAGATGAGTGGCTTCAGTAAAGAGAAGTTTCAGCAAATTTAGATAACTCGTAGTACAAGACGCCGGAGTAGAAGTGGCCAGCGAAGACAGGGACAACAAGGGAAGAATCAGTGCGAATTTGGCCGTGGTAGCATGCAATGGCATTCATACAGGTTCTATCTTTCCTTTTTCACCTTTTATCAAAACATTGAGGACAATGTTTGGTTTAAGTGTGGGGGAGGAACATTTACCGCTTTCAAGTTAGATTTACTATTTTCTAGCATGAGTTTAAAATTTTTTTTTCTGTTCTAAATGTTTCGTCCGTCTGTGCATGTGCTGTCGAGTCTTTATGCTGATTTTATGTTGTTTATCGATTTTCCCATTCTCTTGAGCCATACCAAATATTTTGAAAATTTTTGAGTTAAAAATAGTGTTTCTTTTGAAAATCTTAGGTTACAAACGAAATTGAGGTTAGATTGTGAGACTTGGGAAAATTCACAAGATCGGTATCGTCTTAACACCGTGAGCCTCTAAATTATGGAAATCGATTTGAGTACTTGTTATGCCATAGCCTTAAGTTCTCACCCCTTTAGTAGTCCCTAAGTAGTTTATTTAGCAGTCAGCACCATCCTAAGCACGCACTAAGTAGGAAGCCGATGCAAATAAGTGTATGATCTCAGGCTTAAAAGGTAAATTAAGAAAAGAAAAAAAAAATAAATGCTCCTTCTAAGCTAGGTGATCCTCACCCGATCATTTAGCCCAACGGTGCAAACTTCTTTATTTTATTGATATTTAAGTCAATGTGCAAAAAGAAAAAAATGAAAGATGATAATGTGATCATAGTCATTAACAGGCTATCCTACCATGAATGTGAAAGGATAACGGGCTTAATGTGATTGCGCCAGAATGAAAAGGGATAAACGAAGGATGAGTGAGTTAGGCTTAGGTATAATGACATGATTCAGATTGGTTTGTATAGGAGGGAGGTTGATGACCGCCAAAGCGGAATTGTGTTGTTACGATGTCCTTAGAGTGCGAGAGTACCTATCGACACAAACTTAACCGAAGTAGAGTTGGTAGCGTAGGATGAGTATCCATACTCACTATTTTTCTTGCGAGTCATGGTTTGCTTGAGGATAAGCAATGGTTTAAGTGTGGGGGAGTTTGATAACACGAAAATGTATCATATATTTTCCTTGATTTACGACTAATAATTACGTTATTTCAGCTTAAGTTCCGATTATTCCGCGAGTATTCTAGTATTTTCGCAGGTATTTCATTGTCCAAGCTAAAAATGAGCAAAGTAGAAAAATATGAAGAAATGAGAAGAAACAGGAAGAAATGACAGAGAAAAAAAGCAGAAAAATAGAAAGTGGCGTGTGTGACGACCGTCACACAAGCCACCACGACCGTCACGCAAATTAAAGGCCACCACGCTCGTCACAAGAGCACCACGACCGTCATACGCACATAATGGATTATAACATTCGGAATACAGACGTGGATATGAAGGGCCAATACAGTCACGCACGTTCAACATTTTCTCCTGGATTCTCTCAACTTCAGCTTCAACTGCACATGAGCCCAGTCTCCCTTGGACTTCTCAACGGAAAGTTAATGCTCCTAAATTCTCTCCAAGGGAAGTTACAAGCAAGTCTATAAAAGGAGGCAGTGGTGCAACAGATAGCGGGCTCGTCCATTTTTTCCAAGTTTCATGTTCAGAGCAGATTAATATTCTTAGTTTTTAGGCAGAAAAGTTTACCATGTAAAAGTGGTAGTTTCTCACATCGAGGAACTACCACACCATTAGTCTTAGGTGCTGTTTCATTTATTTCAAATTCAGTTCTAGTTATTGTACGCGAAGTTTATTTTGCATTATTCCAGAAGTAATTCCAACTTTCCTTTTTGCATTATTTACAGGTTCCTTTTTATCGCATTATTTATTATTATTGCCTTGTTTGCCAAATTTGATTGTCAGGTCGTTCGTTATCGTAACCATAATGATTTATGCATTTTTAATTAGTAACATGTCCGACTAAGCAACTTGAGTCCGGTGTATGAGGACCGTTGTTACCGACGGGACTCGGTAGAAAATAATAGGTGCAAACTTATGATTAAATTTCTGTTTTGGTTTTAATTTCCAAGTCTAATTTAAATAGCTTTGTCACGAGAGTGAGAGGTTATTTAACACGATTTTGTCACGAGAGTGAGAAATTAATTAAGGTTAGAGCCGGCACCGCGAGAGCGTGGGGGTCGAACCGAATAATGGAAATTAGGCAACATATCTAAATACAGCGAGAGCGCTTTAGATATGTTTAGGATATTATTGGCTTTCAAAATATATTTCCTAGTTACCGGGCGAGCGAGAGAAAAATCTTGGGATTAGGGAACATGACTTTAGTTAATACCGCGAGAGCGTGAGGCGAAGTCTTTAAGTTGGTATATTCTACGGAACCAAGTTATAGTTGTAATTAGTACCCGAATTCTACAAAGTCCTCTAGGAACACGGAATCCATATTCCGGCCTCTCTTTATTATCATATTTTCTAAGTGCATTTTTAGTTTTAGTCTTAGTTTCCCCTTAATCAATCATTCATTAGCCTTAGCTTTACAAAGCAACGATAGATAACGGTAGGTTGATATTGGTCTCTGTGGGTTCGACAATCTTTTATATTACTTCGATATTTCCGTGCACTTGCGGACGCATCATTTTTCTGTATCAGACATGAAATAAAGGACAGATTCCTCTAAGGGAAAAACTTCTTGACGAGGGTAAGGCATCCTCAATTTGATGGCTCTAGTTTGTGCCCAGTGGAGGTAAGGTTCTGCAGAGGTACAACTTGGTCTTCCTAGGGATTCTCTTCCTTTCCTGTGAACATGCTGCCAGGCACGCCCTATTTCTTTCTTTACTGCCCTGTCATTTTCCACTTCCTTGAAGAAAAAACATTCCAGATGAACATTATGTGGGATATTCTTCATTGGGTATCCAAGTTGACGGGGAGCTAAAATTGGATGGTAGTTAATCCCTCATTTAGTACCAACGAGGGGTACATTGGGGAAATTTCCACATTTGTCGATGATTTTTACTCCGTCATAGATCCGATTACACTAATCTATGTCAGAATTGGTAAGGGACATAATCTTCTGTGACCATCGTAGACTACTCTTGTGATCCCAAAAAGTAGCAGACTTGGGTAAGTGGGAAATAAACCATTTGTAGAGTAATGGTACACAACATGTGATCATTCCTCCACTGTACAAATTCCTTAAGTGTACATAATGATAAGCATCTACGAGCAAAGTTGGGACTGGATTCCCAATTAAGAATATCTTAAAATCATTGGTGTCAATGAAGTTGTCAATATTGGGAAAGAGGAATAAACCATATATGAGCAGAACAAAGACGTCCTCGAAAGTGATTATATTTCCTACACTGGCAAAGTATGAAGTTTCTCCATCAGGAATTTAGCTGGTAAACCCTGGATTCCTTCCTTGGTGGTCATGTGAGCCCTGATTTCTGACTCTTCCAAAGAGATTGCTCTTGCAATGGTTTGATCTTTTGGAATTTCTTCCAGTCTAGAAAACGGAGCATGATCCGTGATAGGTAAATCAATCAGGTGGGAGTACTCTTCTAGTGTTGGCATGAACTGATAATCTGGAAAGGTGAAGCAGTGGTAAACCGGATCGTAGAACTGAACCAGTGTAGACAGGATTCCTTCAACCATGTTGACCTTCAAAAGAGACAACAATCCTTCGTTCTTAGCTCTGAAAGCCTCGGGAATAGTAATCATCCTTCCCAATTTCCTTAGGTCTTCTAGTTTCGGAACCTTGAAGGTGTACTTGTGCGTTTTTCTTTTACCAAAATCCATAACGCAACCTCTGAATTTTGCAATTATTGTTTTAGTTCTTTTAGAAAAAGATTTTTTCTTGTTTAAAAAAGACTTTTTGATGAATGCATGAATGCAGCAAAGAAAAACATTTGAAAACATGGGTTTAGGGGTTCATCGTCATGAGCATGGAGCCATGGATCTACCCATCCCTAAAGGTGTGTACTAATAGGTCAATTTTTGTAACTGTAGAATGGGTTCTAACAGAGGTTCCCAAAATCATTGACCCCTCTTAGGGATATTAACAGCAAACCGATTGACTCAGAAGAGCTGTAATATCCTAAGATGAATCTCCTTTGAGTGTAGTATCGCGTATCAACTATTTCCGATAGTCACCGCACTACCTATAAGCCTTCCTGGAGACGCCACCACTTATCTTAATGTTCTCTCGGACTCACCACAAGTGTATTAATCGCATTCCCAGATAACAGTAATTTAAACAAGGGTATCAAGTAATATGACAAAATATGATATATAAAATGAGAAAGAAAGTAAGATAACATAAAAGTAAATGCAAAGCAAAGCCTAGACCTCCTAGGAACTATAATCCTATACAAATTCATCTATCCCCAGCAGGGTCGCCATTTTTCTGTAGCGTGCGGTTTTTGTCAGTGACGCGACCACCTTACCGCAAATTATTTGGGTGCTACTTTTTTATTTCTGTATTTATCCTATGAAGCTAGAAAGGAAAGGGAAGATATCTAAAACTATCCTTGCACGCAAATGTTTTCTTTAAACAAATGCTAAGAGATTGGGGATCGGGGTCTGGTTATACAAAGGGAAGCTATTAACACCCAGTGTATCTATGGTAATCCATAGGAACTTTCATTTGCATATATTTCTGTTAACTCGAATTGCTTTCTTTTGTTTATCTACTGTGGATTGGGAAAGTTTCTCCTTTGGGAGTGCTGCGGGAATGTTTTTTTTGGTTTTCGGGTTTTGTTTTCGGGAAGGTACTGGACCTAAATTTTTTGGTTTGTGTGCTCGCTAAGATTTTGCAATCTTATGCCTACGTATTCCCGTAAAGAGATTTGGGAAATCAGAGCAATTGTAGTTCCTCCTATTCTATGGGAGGAAAAAAATGTTTGGGGTCTTGTTCAAAGCCCAAGATTGAAGCTATCAGAGTATTTGTGTCTTGTTCAAAGCCCAAGATTGAAGCTAAAAGGGTGATTAAGAAAGAGAATTTATCATTTCTAAAGGGAGATATCTCACCTATTCATCACAAACGTTGAGAAATTGATTATAAGGGAAATTACTTTAACTGGGATGTGTAGAATCCAACAATGCCATAATTTCCTTATAATAGGGATGTCATGAAGGAATAAGTTTTAACTCAGTGTTGAGCAATTCCACTTTTCCCTTTATGAATCTTTCATGCTAATAGAGGGACATTGGCTTGGGTGTATGGAATCCAGAGGCTTGCCACTTATAACTGTTAGATGAAAGAGAGATTTTATGTAGGATAAGGGAAGGACTTTAGCTTGGATTTTGAATTAACAAGTGTGCCACTTACAACAATTATCTGGATAAAGGTTTTGATTGTTTGTTTTGATATGTGATGTATAGAGAAGATGTCTCCTGCAGAGAATACTGATGGTCTCATCTGAGGGGATATTGATTTTTGTGTGCCTTGTTCAAAGCCCAAGGTTGAAGCTAAAGGAAACTGACTCCACTGGGAAGAGTTTTGTCCGCCTAGTACAAAGCCCAAGATTGAAGCTTATTGAGGAAATTCTTATATGAAGCCTAAGAGAAGGCTATATTTTGCTGAGGATTTGTTGAAATTCAGGAGCAAGTCCAAATTGTATTGGGGAATCCAAAGGGTTTACTCTTGCTAGGAATTAGGGAAGAGTTGGAGTATTAGATATCACGAGGCTATGATTTCCTTGGGGGTTTGTTGAGGGTAGCCTGACCCTGGCTGGTGTAATACCCCAAATTTTGACCACTAAAGTTTCCCATCATTGTGCAAATCATCAGCACAATATGGATGAACCATCATGCCTCATCAATCTCCTCAAGGAATTGTTGAGCATTTACTACAATCAGAATTAGGGTTTCAAGCCCTCTTAGAGCTTTTAGACAAAGGATCAATCAAGGAATGACTTGATCTTCAACTTGTCTAACCTCTCAAACATCCACAGTGGATCAAAAGGACTCCCACTTTAAGGATTAAGCACAATGCTGCTCCCTTCTAGGTGGATCAAGTCTCCAGATCGACTGTGTCACCAAATTAGGGTTTTGATCGCCCAGGGCCTCCAGATGGGAAAATTCATCTGGGCACAAGCCAATGATCCAAAACATAACCTAATATACTCCATGGAACCTCATGGACCCATTCATCAAGTCAATTTTGCCTCAGGGGATGCATACATCAAAAATCAGGAATTAGGGTTTCTTGACCTAATTCACCCCTAAGTTGACTTTTGGGACAAACCATGAGCCAAGACCTCAAGACATGATTTAAGGGTCTTTGATATACTATATTGATCCATTTGGAACAATGGATTGATCCAAGAAGCTTGAGCAACAAGTTTCAATTTCATCTGCACCACAATTAGGGTTTTACGAGAAAAGTCAACTGTAACTTTGACTTTTGACCTGGACATGCTCCCAAGCCCTAAGACTTGATTCAATATACCATATGACACCCATGGAACATGTCCATCAAGTTTGATTCAGGTCAAGGACATGATTTCCTGAAGAATTGCACAGTTTAGAATTCATCTGATAAAAAGTCAACTGTGCACAAAAAGTCAACTTTGACTTTTTGAGATTTTTCACCAAAATGGTTTTTTAACCCTAAAATGATGTTAATGTATTATTTGAATCATCATTAATCAAGAAAAACCAAAGAAAGTGAGATAACTTGTAAAAGGGGTAACCATAAAAACTTAGAATTTTTCTAAGTTAAAATTAAAATGGCTAGGGTGCCAACTTTGGAGGACCATAACTCCTAAACCACAAGGCCAATTTTTTCCATCCAAAGCTTGATTTGTATACCTCATTATCATCTACAAAAACTTCAACTACAAGCCATTCCAATTCATTAAGGATTTTGAGTTATGGAGTGATCAAAGTGGCTGAAAAGTGAAAATGTCACTTTTTCCAACACTTAGTGAAATTTTCACTAAGTCAGAATTTGCCTTCACTTTTTGCCAAATGTAGAGGGATTTTTCACTTGGAATCAAAAGAGATCAAAACCAAACTTGTTCAAGCAGTTGTTTTATCATGTAAGGGCTTTCCAAAATGGCCAAGAACATTGCCAAATTCAACTTACACCATGAGATACAACATTGTCAAGTTGCCTTGCTGAAATCTGTCAAAAGCAAGGCAGAATTTGCATTTTAGCTCGATTTGCCAAAATCAGCCAATTTCAAATGCTCCTATCCACTTGGACACCTCTGAGGATTGAATCCAAAGGGGACAATCACTGAGCCAAGCCTCCAAGGTCCAAGGAACAAGAAATAGCATGTTGAACCTAGAGTTGCCAAAATAGGGACAAGACTCCAAATTTGGAATGAGGCATTCATTGGAACCATCAAGGTGGCATGGACTGAGCCATTCTCATCTGAAATCAGTCAAGACTTATCCAAGACCAAGGGAACCACAACCCTGTGCCCTAACCTCTAGTCAATGGCTAGAGGAGACTTGCATTTTCATTGGCCAACATTGAGGAAACACCTGCTGCAGTTGCCATTCACTATTGCAGCCAAAACAAACTTGCTCTACTATAAATAGAGCTCATTTGTGTTCAGTTTAAGTACACCAAAGCCATCAAACAGATGCTTTTCTCAAAATCTCTTCTTTCACTCCAATTTTGCCTTCAAAGGCAAGTCACTATCGGGTTTTGAGTTTGAGAGCAATTCCAACCAAACCAATCACTCACACACCTCACATACATCATATAGAGGTGATCCAAACACTCAAACAACATCTGGAACACAGATTTCACAAAATCACCAGTCAATTGCTCAAGGTTTTAACCAAGTTGCAGTTGAGATGCCGTGAAGTGATCCAGCCAATTTCAATCAAGTCCAAGCATTCAAACACACTCCATAGGGTGTAGAGAAGCTGTTCAGATCATCATAATTCATCTGTAACACCTCCAGCTCAGAAATCAATTTGCTCTTGCCGTCACGACTTGGAGGTAAGCACATACTTGGTCATCTCTCAATCTATGCATATTTCCTCGCACAATAATTTGGCCATATATTCATAATCATGCATGGAATGTTTTCCCTCAATTAATTGCATTGTTTGAATCGTGTATCAAAAATCCTAGCCTTCATGCAGAAATTAGGGTTCTTGAGGTTTCTTCGTGATTTTTTGTTGTATGTTTAATATAAATGAAATTAAAGTACATAGACACGATCGTGAGGTTGAGACGAGCAAATGATGTGTGGATTGCATGATATGATTAAGTATTCATGGAGATTGGATAGAAAATGCAAATCTGAGAATCCCAGAACACGCGCGTGTTCTTCAGCTTGTTCTTGGCGCCATTTTTCCAAATTTTGAATATTTGAATTTTGTGATTTTGTTTAATTGATTCAAAAATTAATTTCTCTCTGAGTTTTAATGATTTTGAGTTGATTCATTTTTTAATAATTCAAAAAAATGTTAAAATATTTTATTTTGCCAAAAAATCCCAAAAATATTATTTATTTTATATAATTGATATTTTTGCAAAGAATTAATATTTTAATTGTTTTTGACATTTTAAATATTTTTTCCACATTGATGTTGCAACTTTTGATGCTTTCTAATTATTTTGTAGGTCAATACTTAATTTTTGAAGCATTAATCCAAGATCACAGTTTGTTTTTCATGTGTTAAACAATTTTTGATCATTTTAATTGAATTTTTATTCAATTAAATACATTTTTGGAAATAAATTAGGGTTTTGGATTAATTCAACCCTCAAAAATCATTTTCAAAACTCTTGGGCCTCTAATAGAGTGTAAGACCCAATCCTTTTTTGACCAAATCATTTTTGGGCCTCACTTATTGTATAAGTCCCGGTACCGTCAAAAAACAAACGGCGTGGTCGTCGCCTTTTCGAAAACCATCTGGGCCTCTCCTCGAGCTATAAGACCCATTCAAAACTTTTTGGGCCTCTAATAGAGTGTAAGACCCAACCCCCTTTTAACCAAAACATTTTGGGCCTCACTTATTGTATAAGTCCCTCTGCGTTAAAAGAAAACCTCGGCGCGATCGCCATTTTGAACGAAAAGTCAACTGGGCCTACCCTCGTGTTATAAGCCCCACTCTTCTTCTTTAAAACTTTTTGGGCCTCTTGAGAGAGTGTAAGACCCATCCCTGTGTACAGAAAAGCCTTTTTAGGCCACAGTCACTTGTATAAGACCCTCTGTACAAATTCAATGGTAAAACCCTGGGCCTCTCCTTGAGCTGTAAGCCCCAAATCCTTCTTTTTCAAAGCACTTTCTCCTTTGATTTTGAATTTACTGTTGTTTTCAATCTTTCTTTGTTGAACAACTAACCAAACAGCATGGAAGCTCTACAACCGAGTAAGTGGTTATCACTTTCATTTGCTGATTTCATATATATATAACTGTATTGTGGGGCTGCTCACTGTAAGTCTCCTTTCATAAACTCATATCGACTGTGTAATAATAGTATAGATATTTTGAGTTTCCCCGACAACTACGTCTAGAACTAGGTAAAGCTGTTTCGTTTATTCGTAGAAATAGACCACCTAGATCCCCAATAGGAGCACCAGATACAGTCTTCTCTTCGGCTGTCCTCCTTAGGAATCGTCAAGAAACTCTACTCCCAAAGATGAATGTATTCTCCGTGAATGCCATCTTAGAGTTTCTTCCAAATTCTCGGACTTTCCCGACTTTGATCTATTCTCGGTGAATAGCATTGCCTTGAATTTCTCGGGGTTTGGGGACCCACGGGCTTCTTAAAAGCATCGGCCTCCTCTTGGGCATCGTACAAGGACCCTCAGGCTTCCTATAAGCAACCTATCCTCCTCTTGGGCTTAATACAAGGACCCATCAGCTTCTTAGAAGTATTCACAACCTCCTCTTAGGCTCCATATAATGATCTCTTCCTCCGGGAATGATCGCCTCTCTTGGGCTTCGTACAAGGACCCGTCGGCTTCTTAAAAGTTTCCAGCCTCCTCTTGGGCTTTGTACAAATTGTCCTGACGACCTCCTAGAGGTATAGGAACAGAACTTAGCAATCTTCATAGATCAGTCCTTTCTAGAGTCTACTACTGTTTCTCAAAGCATAGTACAAAAGACGAAACTCTAGACTTGGACAGTCTATTTTCCTTGAGTCTCAAAGACATTCTCAAGTGACCCTCTCGTTAGATAGGAAGAAACCCGTAGACTCGGACAGTCTCAATACCTTTCGGATTTCCCCGCTTCCTTAAAGAACAGGGAACAACCCCGATCCTCAGATCAAACCCATGAGTACAGTGTTGCTCATATAAGAACTGATTTTCTCTTTTAAAATCAGTATATTGGACCTGTCACTTAACTAAAACAGTCACCAGCAGATAGCCTCCTCTTGGGCTTTGTACAAATGATTCTCCCCAGCGGAGCAAACCGTCTCTTTTTAGCCTCCATCTCGGGCTTCGTACGAGATACAAAGATTCTTCTGTAGAATCAAAACTTTTTAGCCTCTCTCTCGGGCTTCGTACGAGATACAAAGAGACTCCCTCGTTGAGTCAATCACCCCTTTTCGCCTCCATCTCGGGCTTTATACGAGATACAAAAAAAAAGGTTCTTATTGAGCCAAACAAGCAACAGCCTCCATCTCGGGCTTCATACGAGATACAAAAACACTCTCTTGTTGAGTATAAAAGATTCTCTTGTGGAGTAAAACCCTTCTAGCTTCTCTCTCAGGCTTTGTACGAGACACAAAATAGCCTCCTCTTAGGCTTTGTATAATAATTTTCCCTAGCGAAAATTAGCCTCCTCTTAGGCTTTATATAAGAAAACCACTGGTTGATCCAATCAACCTTTTAGCATCAAACCTGTGCCTCGTTCACAGTACACAAACATCAACAACTCCTTCCCTTTCATCTAATCGCTGTAAGCGGCAAGCCTCTGGATCATCTACATCCATTCCATTGTCCTTCTTTTAGCATGAGGAATTCCTAAGGAAAGATGGCGTTACTCTATACACAGAGTTAAAGTCTTCTCCTTCAGGTTAAAACCCCTTCTTCGGAAATTATGGCATTACTCGGATCCGCGTATCCCGGTTAAAGTAATTCTCCTTTACCCCTCTTTAGAGATGACAAATTCTCTCTAAAGTTGAGACCTTTCAGCTTCACATCTTGGGCTTTGAACAAGATATAAATCACCTTTCGCTTCACGTCTTGGGCTTTGAACAAGACACCAAAAACCCCATTTCCTCCCATAGAATAGGAGGAACTACGAACGCTCTGATTTCCTTGTTTTGGTAAACGGGAATACGTAGGCATAAGATCGAAAGAAAAGATCTTAGCGAGCACACTAAACAAAAACCCAAATCCCATTTCAAAAGCAGTAATCCAAAAACATCAGTCCTAACATCCTAACCCTTGTTCCCCATCAGAAAACCCTCTGCCTAGATAAAAAGAAAGAAAACCAGTATTGGCGAAAATACAAATAACCAGTACAAAGGCCCCCCACATTGTAGCATTCGTAACTTAACAGACCGCTGTTTAAACTCAGTATGCAAGCAGGGTTAATTGGAGACATCTATTTCCCTTCCTTCATCAGCTTACAATAGGATAAAAAATGAATCGACCTGTAGTTAACTCAACCGCAGAGAGCGACCTGTGCTTAAGAACCACGTCCAAAATCTCTCGCTACAGAAAAAGTGGCACCCACCGTGGGGCCTTTCAAAGTTAGATCTAGGCACGATCTTCCTTTTCTTCACTTGTGTGAATACCACAGATTGGGGCTTCCGCCGGGGAACCCGTTTTCTGTCAGGAACTTAAGATTCTTAGCTTCATTAGGTCTAGGATGTTTAAGACAAATATATATACTGCTTTTCCTAATTGCTGTATGTGTTTATTTTTCTGCTAATGGGAATGCGGGTGATGCCGTATGTGGAAAGATTGAGTATACACCTAGAAAAGCCAACCCTTTCGTAGTGCGAAAACTATCGGAAATAGTTGTTACGCGATACTACCCTCATTTGAGGCTGGTGATCTATTCTCGGTGAATAGCACTTACTCTAAGATTGCACACAACTCGCTGGCAATCCGCTTGTTGTCTTCCTTCCTGGGAGGAGCTAATGATAATGAGTACAGGTACAAAAATCACCTTAGTAAACCTTTGGGGATGGGTAGAGCCTTGGCTTCATGACAACGACCCTCTGACCCCATGTTTTTTCTATGTTTTTGTGTGCTGCATTCATGCATTCATCTAAAAAACATTAAAACATTCAAAAAAATTTCTTTTCTAGTCTCTCTGTTTTTCAAATTAAACTAAGACTGTGATTGCAAATATCAGAGAAAAGGATTGCACCGATGGATTTTGGTAGAAGGAGAACTCACCAGTATACCTTCAAGGTTCCAAAGCTTGAGGATTTGAGAAGGTTAGCAAGGATGATCACTAACCCAGAGGCTTTCAGAGCCAAGCACGGTGGTTTGCTACCATTGTTAAGAGTACATGTGATTGGGCGAATCATGGACGTGCTCGTTCAATTCTACGATCCGGTTTATCACTCTTTCACATTCTCGGATTACCAGCTAGCACCAATGCTGGAGGAGTATTCTCATCTGATCGATCTACATATCACCGATAGAGCTCCATTTTCTGGACTGGAAGAAATTCCAAAGAATCAGACCATTGCAAGAGCAATTCATTTGGACGAGTCTGAGGTCAGGACTCACCTGACTACCAAGGGTGGCATACAAGGTTTGCCAGCCCAGTTCTTAACAAAGAAAGCTCTGTACTTTGCTAGTATAGGGAACGGGACTGCTTTCGAAAGCATCTTTGTCTTGCTCACCTACGGATTATTTTTGTTTCCCAACATTAATAATTTCGTTGATATCAACGCTATTAAGGTTTTTCTCATTGGAAACCCTGTGCCGACTTTGCTCGCAGATGCGTATCATTCTGTACACTTAGGAAATTTGTACAGCGGAGGGGAGATCACATGTTGTGTACCTTTGCTTTACAAATGGTTTATCTCCCATTTGCCTAAGTCTGCTGCTTTTTGGGATTGCAAGAGTGTCTTGCGCTGGTCGCAGAAGATCATGTCTCTTACCAACTCTGATATAGATTGGTGCATTAAGATTTATGATGGGATCAGGATCATCGATCGTTGTGGAAATTTCCCCAACGTACCCCTCATAGGAATTAAAGGGGGAATCAACTACCATCCGACATTAGTTCTTCGTCAATTTGGATACCCAATGAGGCTCGTTCCGCAGAACGCTCATCTGGAAGGTCTTTTCTTCAAGGAAGGAGAAAATGACAGGGCACTGAAGATGGAAATAGTGCATGCGTGGAAGCACGTTCATAAGAAAGGACGAGAGTCTCTAGGAAAACCAGATTGTGTCTCGGTGGAGCCTTATCTCCATTGGGTACAAACTAGAGCTCTCAAGCTAAAGATGCCTTATCCTCGTTACAGAATACTTCCGCCGAGGGAATCTGTCATGTACTTCATGACGGAAACTGAAAAGCTTCAGGTTACTCTCAACAAAGTTCAAAAGGAGAGAAGGTCTTGGAAGAACAAGTACCGCACCCTCAACATAGAGTGTATCCAAATACAGCAACTACTGAAAGAGAAAGATGCTCTGATTGAAATTTTAGAGCAACATGCTGTAGAGAATCAAGACGACCAAAGCAATTTGCTCGCTCCTTTCACTTGGCAAAGGAATGACAACCCGACAACGGCTCGAGAGCCCCGGTCAAAGAAGAGGAAGTACCAGGATGCATTAGTTTAGGTTTCTGTTTCCGCACCTTGTAATCTACTGTATTTCCATTTCTGTAATCCTTTGAATTCAATAAAAAGGGGTTTCCCCGCCGTTTGATATTTGCAATCTAATTGTCGAAGTTTATTTTGATTAAATCAACAAACAATTAATATAAATCATTGCATTTTATCATTCTCACATCGCGTATTCTCCTTACCTACGAATCTTACGTTTGTGTCTCGATTCTAGAGTTAAACTGTCTCATTCGTATAATACTCGGGCCAGTCGTCAGAAAAAGATGGATGATCTTGAGGAAGAGAACAGAGAGTTGAGAGAAGAGCTCGACGCTCTGAGAGAGGATATAAGAAAGCTTCGTAACGACATGCAAGCCATGGCAGAAGCTCAGCTACAGAGGACTGTGATCTCAGAGATCACCTCGACGCCCATAGTGGAGAAGTTCGATCCTAGGTATCAGATGCCGAAAGATCGTTCCTGGGGCATGCCTGTTAACTATATCCCGGAAGGATATGTTCTGCCGATCGTTGAAGATCAGGGAACTTCTGCAGGAGCTGCTGGTCCTGAAGGTTACAAACTTCGGGAAAGCGAAGATGCCAGAGGCATATTAAAGACCCCTGAAGGTTACAAACTTCGGGATACGCCAAGATTCAATGCCGTAGTTACGGTACCACCCCCTGTGGTGCATTTTGTCCCGGAAGGACAGATTCCACAGATACCTTATGGGAAGAAGGAGACTATGTTTGACCGAATGGATGAATTCCAGGAACAGTTCTTGGAAATGTAAAGGGAATTGCAAGCCATTCGCGGTCAGGATCTTTTTGGAAAGGACGCCACAGACCTTTGTCTAGTCCCCAATGTGAAAGTTCCGCACAAATTGCAAGTGCCTGACTTTGAAAAATACAAGGGTAACTCTTGCCCTCAGAGTCACTTGACAATGTACGCTCGACGAATGTCAGCTCAGACGGAGAATCAGGACCTGCTGATTCATTACTTTTAGGATAGTTTAACCGGTGCCGCCTTAAAATGGTACATGGGTTTAAACCGCGCCTCGATCAGCACATTCAGAGATCTTGGCACTGCCTTCGTCCAACAATACAAATACAATTTGGACATGGCACCCGACAGAGATCAACTCAGATCAATGTCGCAAAAGGATAAGGAAACTTTTAAGGAATACGCCCAGAGGTGGCGTGAAATCGCCGCTCAGATTTGTCCACCTCTTGAGGAGAAAGAGATGACAAAGATCTTCTTAAAGACCTTGAGCTCATTTTACTACAGCCGAATGGTCACCAGTGCACCCAGTGACTTCACCGAAATGGTTGGCATGGGCGTACGTCTTGAGGAAGCCGTCCTAGAAGGACGTTTGGTAAAAGACACTGGATCAACGAGTGGTACTAAAAAATACGGTAGTGCTCTCCCTAAGGAAAAAGAGCAGGATATTGGGAATATCTCTCTCGAAAAGCAAAGGCGTCGTTATCAACCAGTAGCAGCTGTAACTCCTGCTATCGGCCCCGCGCCTGTTCCTACTTATCAACCTCAGGTTGCGCAGGGCCAACCTAATCAGCAAAGGACTCAACAGCCTTTTCAGCAGGCTCGTCCTCAGTACAATAACAACCGTACCACACGACCATCAGGGTTTGATCCTATACCCGTGTCGTACGCAGAACTATTTCCGTTACTACTGGCTAAGGGGCACATCTAGACTAAGTCTCCTCTTACAGTACCGGAAAATCTGTCTTTTTTGTTTAAAGCGGATCAGACATGCCCTTATCATCAAGGAGGATCGGGGCATAACATAGAGAATTGCCTCAATTTCAAATCTGACGTGCAAAATTTTGTTAGGAGCGGGCTCTTATCTTTCAAAGATACGAATCCCAATGTTCTCACGAACCCGCTGCCTCAACACGAGAAGGCTACGGTTAATCTGATTGAGGAAGAGACTAACAACGTCTATCAAATTCACGATGTACTCTTATTAAAAACAAATCTGGTCAAGATGCATTGTAGATAGAGTAGATATGGCCATGTGCCACCTCATAACTATCACCAGTGTGATATCTGCTCTAAAAGTAATCGAGGATGTTCGGTAGTGCAATCAGCTCTACAGGAACAGATGGATCTCAGATGGATCTAAGAGCACCGAGTTCGTGGAGTTAACATGGTCTATACGAATTCTAACGTCATTCAAAACCACGACATCCGTGCAATGAATGTCAACTTAGTGGCAATGCACTCAAGGCAAAGCCAGTATCATAATCTGCCGCGGCACGATTACAGTTCCTGTCTGACTTGCTCGGTAAACAAACAGGGATGCTCTTTCATACAAGAGGCCTCCAGCGTCAGATGGATCTTGGATGGATCCAAGACTACCATGACAGGAATCCCTATCAAATTAACATGGTTCAGGTTTTCGATATTCGTGTGATGAATACCAACCTGGTAAAGTTACATGCTGAGCAGGTCCGCCTCGGATTCCTGGTCTCACATGACTATCAAAGCTGCAAAACGGGTTGCGAAAGCGATCGGGGTTGTACCCTTGTCCAGGAGGCACTTCAGCACTTGTTAAATCATTGGTGGATGCCTATCTATATGGATGAAGATACTCACCAGATTAGTATCAGTAACAGAAATCCCACTCGGCGTCAGAATCAGGATGTCCGACCAGTGGAAGCTAACCTAGTGAGGTTACATTGTATTCAAAGTGGGCGTGGCCATGTGCCCCCACACAACTATGACAGTTGTAACGTCTGTTCAGAAAGTAACCAAGGGTGTTACCTTGTGAGAACAGCTCTTCAGGGTCAGGTCGATCGTGGAGAAATTCGTCCATATCCGGGTTCTGGACCCATCGATTGGTCGCCAAACTACCTTGCCGATCAAGTTGGGGATGTTTTTGCTATCATTCCTTTGCTTGATGAATCCAGAGTTCCCAATCGGGAACGGATCGAGATTACTTATGGTGGTCAGAAAAACCAGAAGGTTCACATAGTCATCTATCTACCGGGACCATTACTGTATGAATCAGCTAAGGCTATCCCTTACAAATACGGTGCAACAATAGTTGAAAATGAAAAGGAAATTCCATTACCCTCCGTCGTGAATATTGCATACATCAGTCGTGTAACACGGAGCGGTCGAATCTTCAACCGAGGAGTTGGAGAGTCCAACAAAGAAAAGGAACTTCAGACAGAAATTCCTGATCCACCAGTAGGTCAATCCAGTAATCCCGACCTGTCGAGAGACAAAGATGAGATGCTAAAGCTCATCCAAAGGAGTGAATTCAACATTGTTGATCAGCTGTTGCAAACTCCTTCAAAGATCTCAGTATTATCACTGTTACTCAATTCAGAAGCGCACAGGGCGGCTTTACAGAAAGTCTTGGAGCAGGCCTTTATGGAACAGGATGTAACAATCAGACAGTTCGATAGTATTGTCTCTAACATCACTTCCTGCAACAATTTGGGATTTAGTGATGAGGAATTACCCGAAGAGGGTCGTCGTCATAACATGGCGCTCAATATCACAGTTAACTGCCAAGACGATGCTTTAGCCAGCGTACTGGTAGACACAGGGTCAGCCCTGAATGTTATGCCGAAGTCCACTTTGATGCAATTATCATTCAAGGGTCCTCCGATAAGAATCAGCGAGGTCGTCGTCAAAGCATTCGACGGATCCAGAAAAACAGTTATCAGCGAAGTTGATCTTCCCATAACAATTGGTCCTCATACGTTTCAAGTCACTTTCCAGGTCATGGACATCCGGGTAACATACAGTTGCTTATTAGGAAGACCTTGGATACATCAGGCTGGAGTGGTCACTTCGACTCTCCACCAAAAGCTAAAGTTCATTTAGAACGATCAACTTGTCACAGTCTGTGGGGAACAGGCTTTGCTCGTGAGTAACTTGTCATCATCTGCTGGTATAGAACCTGAAGAGGTTATTGGAACGCAGTTCCAAGCACTATCGGTGAGCAAGGATAATCAATTCGAAGGAGGAACATCGATTTCCTCATACAAGGATGTTATCAAAGCGGTCGAGAGTACCGATACAAAAGGATGGGGACAGCTTGTCATTCCTATTGACAATAAAACAAAGAAGGGTCTTGGTTTTTCTGCAACCTGTACCCAGACAGTTGCCGGCGATGAAAATCTTCATCCCATTCAGAACTTCTTCCGTAGTGGAGGCTTCCTCCAACCAGTGACTCAAGTAGTCCATGCTATCAATGAAGAGGATCCCTTTGACATAGATGAGGAATGGAAGTCCTATCTCAATAAGGACGGTTATGTGTCGCAGGACGAAACGCAAACTCCTTTTTGCTTTCCTACAGAGAGTCCGAGATTTATACCCAGGTCAGACGTCGAGATGATCTATGGAGATTGTGATCCGGAAGGATGCCGTGCTCCGCCAAACTCATTAGAGGAGGACACTCTGATGAAAGTCAATTTTGACTACACCTACTATGGCCCAATGGATGGTCTGCCAATGTGGCAGCCTTATCCAGGTGACTTGGGGCAAGAGAGTCAGCCGAACAACGAAAATCAGCTGACCATCATTGAACAGAATACCTGTGTCCCTGCCATGTCATGGGATCAACGCTCAGGTCATTCAGAAATTACTCAACATGAAGATGAATTCTCAACGTTTGCAGGACTGGAATTCATCAACTATGCTTTTCTCGAGGTCAACGTCATCGAGAGAGATGACTCCTCCAGTTCCAAAGAAGTTTGGGACACTCTAGGAAAACCAAGTGGAAAATACGACTATATGGTCAAGTACACCGCTCCCGAAAGCTCTCGTATCAGGCTCGAAGATATCCAGCCAACTGGATGGAGAGATACATTCGAGAGCACAAATGCTATGCAAAATGCAACAGAGGAATCCTCCTACGACAATTCTGCCTGGGAGACAGATTCCAATGATCCTGCTCCACCAGAAATCAGCGTTATTTCTGAAGACAAATCAAGGAAGGTGCCAGACTTTGTGATTCACCAAGGAGTTCGCCGCCAGTGGGTTGCTGTCGAGGTTCCGAAGGTCGTTCACCAATCGAAGTAATTGCCATCTTTAAACCTTTCACCCTGCCCAGGTGAAACGAATGTTTTGATAGCGCTCGCTTTCTGTAAATTTTCCTCTTCGCTTTGCCCGAAGCGACAGAGTTTTGTTTTATAGGGCTGTAGTTTCAAGATTCGACTTGTGCATTAATAAAATAACGCCGTTCTGTAATTTCCGCATTATTGCTGTTTTCTCTTTTTGCTTTTTCAGAAAATGGTAATCCTAAAAGACATTCGATAATAAAAACAAGCAGTAAAATAAATACACTGCACACACTTGCATTTTCTCTATCTCTTCTAAACACGAATCATACCGTCATGCAGATTGCTTGTTTTACACCCCGTTGAAACATACGATCCGATGCCTTCTCCCGACTTTGAGTTCCCGGTATTTGGGGCTGAAGAAGAAGTTGACAACGAAATTCCAGAAGAGATTTCCCGACTACTCAGACAAGAGGAAAGGTCCATTGAACCTCACAAAGAGCTGTTGGAAACGGTAAACTTGGGTTCGGAAAAAGAGAGAAAAGAAATTAGGATTGGAGCACTGCTCAGTCCAACTGCCAGGGAGGGTTTGATAAAGCTTCTCAAAGAATTTCCCGATGTGTTCGCTTGGTCCTATCAGGACATGCCTGGGTTGGATACCAGCATCGTGGAACATCACTTACCATTGAGATCGGAATGTCTGCCAGTAAAACAAAGGTTGAGACGGACTCACCCGGACATGGCCATCAAAATCAAGGAGGAGGTACAGAAACAGATCGACGCGGGTTTCCTCGCTACATCTGAATATCCTCAATGGTTAGCCAACATCGTACCCGTTCCCAAAAAGGACGGAAAGGTCAGAATGTGTGTCGACTACAGAGATCTGAACAAGGCAAGTCCTAAGGACGACTTCCCTTTGCCACACATTGACATGCTGGTAGACAGCACAGCAAAGTTCAAAGTTTTCTCCTTCATGGATGGATTCTCGGGCTATAACCAGATCAAAATGGCGCCGAAAGACATGGAGAAAACTTCGTTCATTACTCCATGGGGTACCTTTTGTTACAAGGTAATGCCGTTCGGTTTGAAGAATGCCGGGGCAACCTATCAAAGGGCCATGACCACTCTGTTTCATGACATGATACACATGGAAATCGAGGTATATGTCGATGATTTGATTGCAAAATCAAAAACAGAGGATGAACACGTTGAACATCTGTTAAAATTGTTCGAACGTCTAAGAAAATTCAAGCTCCGCTTGAATCCCAACAAGTGCACCTTCGGTGTCCGTTCGGGGAAACTACTAGGGTTCATCGTCAGCCAGAAGGGAATTGAGGTTGATCCTGACAAGGTCAAGGCCATTCAAGAAATGCCTTCTCCGAAAACTGAAAAACAAGTCAGAGGATTCTTGGGACGTTTGAACTACATCTCCAGATTCATATTCCTTATGACCACCACATGTGCGTCGATTTTCAAATTACTGAGAAAGAACCAGGATTGCGTTTGGTCAGAAGACTGCCAAACTGCCTTCGACAGTATTAAGGAATACCTGTTGAATCCGCCGATTCTATCACCACCAATGGAAGGAAGACCACTGATCATCTATCTCACAGTCCTAGAGGACTCAATGGGATGTGTACTTGGCCAGCAAGACGGAACTAAAAGGAAAGAGTCTGCCATCTACTATTTGAGCAAGAAGTTCACCGACTGCGAAACTCGGTACACGATGCTTGAGAAAACTTGTTGCGCTTTGGCTTGGGCAGCCAAACGTCTTCGCCAGTACATGATTCGTCATACTACTTGGTTGGTCTCCGAAATGGATCCAATCAAGTATGTTTTCGAAAAAACTGCTCTCACGGGAAGGATTTCCCGTTGGCAGATGTTATTATCAGAATATGACATAGAGTACCACGCTCAGAAAGCCGTTAAAGGAAGTATTTTAGCCGATCATTTGGCTCATCAACCGATTGACGATCAAGAATCAATCGGGTTTGACTTCCCAGACGAAGATGTCATGTATCTAAAAGTGAAAGATTGCGACGAACCGTTACCCAGTGAAGGGCCAGAACCAGGTTCCCAGTGGGGACTAATCTTTGACAGAGCAGTTAATCATTATGGAAACGGAATTGGGGCAATCATTGTTACCCCTCAGGGTACCCACATTCCTTTCACTGCCAGACTTATGTTCAAATGTACGAACAACGAGGCCGAGTACGAAGCGTGTATTATGGGTCTTGAAGAAGCGATTGATTTAAGGATCAAGAACTTGGACGTATATGGCGACTCAGCCTTGGTTATCAATCAGATAACAGGAGATTGGAACACATACCAATCAGGATTGATTCCTTACAAAGACTATGCAAGAAGGTTGTTACCTTTCTTCAACAGAGTTGACTTTCATCACATCCCTCGTGGTGAGAATCACATGGCTGATGCTTTAGCCACTCTCTCTTCCATGATTAGCGTAGGTCAATGGAATGACCTACCTAAGATTGACGTAATGCGCCTTGAACGTCCCGCCTACATCTTCGCGATTGAAGCAGTCATAGACGACAAACCTTGGTATCACGATATCAAATGCTTCCTTCAGAAACAAGAGTACCCACCTGGGGCACTCAGAAAAGACAGGAAAACCCTCAGAAGGCTAGCTGGCAGCTTCTTCTTGAGCGGTGACACTCTTTATAAAAGGAATTTTGACATGGTTTTGCTCCGATGCGTCGACAGACCAGAAGCAGACATGCTTATGAAAGAAATTCATGAAGGATCCTTTGGCACTCATGCCGACGGACACACAATGGCGAGAAAAATTCTCAGAGCTGGGTACTATTGGTTGACAATGGAATCCGACTGCTACAAGTACATGAGGAGGTGTCACAAATGTCAGTTATACTCCGACAAAATTCATGTACCGCCAACGCATCTCAAAGTTCTTTCTTCCCCATGGCCTTTTTCCATATGGGGAATCGATATGATTGGATTGATTGAACCTAAGGCTTCAAACGGACATCGGTTCATCCTGGTAGCCATTGACTATTTCACCAAGTGGGTCGAAGCAGCGTCATACGCTAATGTAACCCGACAAGTGGTGGTCCGATTTATCAAAAACAATATCATCTGCCGTTATGGTGTTCCGAGCCAGATCATTACAGATAATGGATCTAAATTGAACAATAAAATGATGAAAGAGTTGTGTGCTGAGTTCAAGATCGAACACCATAACTCATCTCCCTACCGACCCAAGATGAACGGAGCGGTAGAAGCGGCTAACAAGAACATCAAGAAGATCGTTCAAAAGATGGTTGTAACTTACAAAGATTGGCACGAGATGCTACCCTTTTCTCTTCACGGTTATCGTACATCTGTCCGCACTTCAACAGGGGCTACCCATTTCTCTCTAGTGTATGGCATGGAGGCAGTTCTCCCCATCGAAGTAGAGATCCCATCAATCCGAGTATTGATGGAAGCTAAGCTTACAGAAGCTGAATGGTGTCAAAGTCGACACGACGAATTGAACCTGATGAAGAGAAGCAAATAACGGCACTGTGCCACGGTCAGTTGTATCAACAAAGAATGAAGAGGGCGTTCGACAAAAAGGTCCGACCTCGCATCTTCAGGAAAGGAGACCTCGTGCTCAAGAAGATACAATCATTTCTCACTGATACTCGAAGCAAATGGACCCCAAATTATGATGGCCCCTATGTGGTCACGAAAGCTTTCTCAGGCGGCGCCTTGAGACTTGCAACCATGGACGGAGAGGAATTTGTCTACCCCACGAATGTTGATGTAGTCAAGAAATACTTCGCCTAAACTAAAAAAAAAGAATGTCTCGGTGGACTGAAAACCCGAAAGGGCGGTCCAGGCAAAAGTTAGAGACATGAAAAAAAATCATCCCGGTGGATTGGAAACATCATAGTACAATCCAGGCAAAAATTAGGGATAATGGCAAGTAACTATGTTCAACAGAGGCAAGTCCCTTGACAACAGTTACATCACCCATCGGAGGAAAACTCCAGACAACGGTCATCTTCGACGGAAGCTCGGGATGCCCAGAATTCAAAGTTGGTAGAAGGATAGTGGTCCTTATGTTTCAACGTAGCCCTTTTCCCTGTAAATTACCATTTTCTAAACTTTGTATATACTCTTTGGAATCACGCGTTTGGCTGATCTCCATCTTATCAATAAAATTTGAGCCCTTGTGCTTTTGTTTGTAATTCTCTTTTTGTTTTAGCTTTACAGAACGACGTTGTTTAAACTTAATCAACGACACTTGAAATGAAACAAAATGAATTTACTTGTTAAAACTTTCTCAGCTTTTAAATTAAAGATGGCTTTTCTTTTGACTGATGAACATCAGAAGAACATCGATCGCTTCTCCAGAAGTAAGCGAACTTCGAAGTGCAGAATCAAAGTACTCCTTCTAAGCCAGGGCGCCTAAATGAAGGATCAACTGTATCAGATGTGGTTTTCCCGTCTGATACCTTCGGCCGAGTTCTCATCTCCTAAGCCCGATCAGCATAGCTCCCAATAGGGACTATCTCTCCTAAGCAAGGTGGAATTGCTATTTTGAACCAACGGTACTGCTTCGCCCCGCGATGGCCGAGTATTCAGTCATGTTCATCTTTTACTCTGTATGTCGCGTCTGTTTTGTCAGCATATACATACATACATCATGCATTTTATTTGCATTCGCATTTCATATTGCATCACTATCACTTGAGTCTGTCTTATCCTGCTGTGATAACCGCCTTCTCAATCGAGTTTGTCAGTTCTTTCCTCGTCAGGAATTGCTTCGTCTGAACAATCTCTCTACCAGCGTATCTCTAAGATCAGAGTCGGCACTTGGCCACTTTGATAACTTGGACCTCTGAAAGACCAGAGAACCTTCAACAGATGTCACTCTTCGCCATTGAAGATGATATCCTTGCTTTCCCGGATTAAGGAAAATCCCCAGAGAAAGCCTCTTAAACAGAGATTCAGCAGTACAACAGTGTTTCTCCTAAAATCCGCTGATGAAAAGGTCATTGGCACCTCAAAATTGGATCCCATCATATGGCATTTCTTTGGGAAGATCCCAAGAAAATTATGATGTATATCCCCAAGCAGAAGCAGTCTCTCAAGAGACTCGCCTTCCCCAGTAGAATTGACAAATGGCGTCTCCAACAGAGAAGTTTGTGCAACTCTACAACTCAGACGTTGGGTTCCCCAGCAGGTCTAACATCAAAACTTTTTCCGTCAAATGGTATCTCTCCAGGAAAATTCGGCGAGAAGTTTGAGGAAAACCGCTACAAATAGCGTTCCTTGTCAGTAAAGTTTATTGACAAAAGAAACTAAGACCAGTTCCTTGGTTGGAAACCAGGATCGAGGGGAAGTTTATTTCAGAAACTTAGACCAGTTCCTTGGTTGGAAACCAGGATCGAGGGGAAGTTTATTTCAGAAACTTAGACCAGTTCCTTGGTTGGAAACCAGGATCGAGGGGAAGTTTAAATCAGAAACTGAGACCAGTTCCTTGGTTGGAAACCAGGATCGAGGGGAAGTTTACCTTTTCTAAGCATCATTTCTTAGCAAAAGAAGATGAATGCGCAAGCCGCCATTCACAGCCATCAAAATTTCGGTTATTCCAATATTTAATCCTCTTGCACCCCGAATGCTCGAATACTTTCGTCATTCGCACCTTCGGGTCCAAGAAGATTAAATAGGGGCATCTGTAATACCCCAAATTTTGACCACTAAAGTTTCCCATCATTGTGCAAATCATCAGTACAATATGGATGAACCATCATGCCTCATCAGTCTCCTCAAGGAATTGTTGAGCATTCACTACAATCAGAATTAGGGTTTCAAGCCCTCTCAGAGCTTTTAGACAAAGGATCAATCAAGGAATGACTTGATCTTCAACTTGTCTAACCTCTCAAACATCCACAATGGATCAAAAGGACTCCCACTTCAAGGATTAAGCACAATGCTGCTCCCTTCTAGGTGGATCAAGTCTCCAGATCGACTGTGTCACCAAATTAGGGTTTTGATCGCCCAGGGCCTCCAAATGGGAAAATTCATCTGGGCACAAGCCAATGATCCAAAACATAACCTAATATACTCCATGGAACCTCATGGACCCATTCATCAAGTCAATTTTGCCTCAGGGGATGCATACATCAAAAATCAGGAATTAGGGTTTCTTGACCTAATTCACCCCTAAGTTGACTTTTGGGATAAACCATGAGCCAAGACCTCAAGACATGATTTGAGGGTCTTTGATATACTATATTGATCCATTTGGAACAATGGATTGATCCAAGAAGCTTGAGCAACAAGTTTCAATTTCATCTGCACCACAATTAGGGTTTCGCGAGAAAAGTCAACTGTAACTTTGACTTTTGACCTGGACATGCTCCCAAGCCCTAAGACTTGATTCAATATACCCTATGACACCCATGGAACATGTCCATCAAGTTTGATTTAGTTCAAGGACATGATTTCCTGAAGAATTGCACAGTTTGGAATTCATCTGATAAAAAGTCAACTGTGCACAAAAAGTCAACTTTGACTTTTTGAGATTTTTCACCAAAATGGTTTTTTAACCCTAAAATGATGTTAATGTATGATTTGAATCATCATTCATCAAGAAAAACCAAAGAAAGTGAGATAACTTGTAAAAGGGGTAACCATAAAAACTTAGAATTTTTCTAAGTTAAAATTAAAATGGCTAGGGTACCAACTTTGGAGGACCATAACTCCTAAACCACAAGGCCAATTTTTTCCATCCAAAGCTTGATTTGTAGACCTCATTATCATCTACAAAAACTTCAACTATAAGTCATTCCAATTCATTAAGGATTTTGAGTTATGGAGTGATCAAAGTGGCTGAAAAGTGAAAATGTCACTTTTTCCAACACTTAGTGAAATTTTCACTAAGTCAGAATTTGCCTTCACTTTTTGCCAAATGTAGAGGGATTTTTCACTTGGAATCAAAAGAGATCAAAACCAAACTTGTTCAAACAGTTGTTGTATCATGTAAGGGCTTTCCAAAATGGCCAAGAACATTGCCAAATTCAACTTACACCATGAGATACAACATTGTCAAGTTGCCTTGCTGAAATCTGTCAAAAGCAAGGCAGAATTTGCATTTTGGCTAAATTTGCCAAAATCAGCCAATTTCAAATGCTCCTATCCACTTGGACACCTCTGAGGATTGAATCCAAAGGGGACAATCACTGAGCCAAGCCTCCAAGGTCCAAGGAACAAGAAATAGCATGTTGAACCTAGAGTTGCCAAAATAGGGACAAGACTCCAAATTTGGAATGAGGCATTCAATGGAACCATCAAGGTGGCATGGAATGAGCCATTCTCATCTGAAATCAGTCAAGACTTATCCAAGACCAAGGGAACCACAGCCCTGTGCCCTAACCTCTAGTCAATGGCTAGAGGAGACTTGCATTTTCATTGGCCAACATTGAGGAAACACCTACTGCAGTTGCCATTCACTATTGCAGCCAAAACAAACTTGCTCTACTATAAATAAAGCTCATTTGTGTTCAGTTTAAGTACACCAAAGCCATCAAACAGATGCTTTCCTCAAAATCTCTTCTTTCACTCCAATTTTGCCTTCAAAGGCAAGTCACTATCGGGTTTTGAGTTTGAGAGCAATTCCAACCAAACCAATCACTCACACACCTCACATACATCATATAGAGGTGATCCAAACACTCAAACAACATCTGGAACACAGATTTCACAAAATCACCAGTCAATTGCTCAAGGTTTTAACCAAGTTGCAGTTGAGATGCCATGAAGTGATCCAACCAATTTCAATCAAGTCCAAGCATTCAAACACACTCTATAGGGTGTAGGGAAGCTGTTCAGATCATCACAATTCATCTGTAATACCTCCAGCTCAGAAATCAATTTGCTCTTGCTGTCACGACTTGGAGGTAAGCACATACTTGGTCATCTCTCAATCTATGCATATTTCCTCGCACAATAATTTGGCCATATGTTTATAATCATGCATGGAATGTTTTCCCTCAATTAATTGCATTGTTTGAATTGTGTATAAAAAATCCTAGCCTTCATGCAGAAATTAGGGTTCTTGAGGTTTCTTCGTGATTTTTTGTTATATGTTTAATTTAAATGAAATTAAAGTACATAGACACGATTGTGAGGTTGAGACGAGCACAATGATGTGTGGATTGCATGATATGATTAAGTATTCATGGAGATTGGATAGAAAATGCAAATCTGAGAATCCCAGAACACGCGCGTGTTCTTCAGCTTGTTCTTGGTGCCATTTTTCCAAATTTTGAATATTTGAATTTTGTGATTTTGTTTAATTGATTCAAAAATTAATTTCTCTCTGAGTTTTAATGATTTTGAGTTGATTCTTTTTTTAATAATTCACAAAAATGTTAAAATATTTTATTTTATCAAAAAATCCCAAAAATATTATTTATTTTATATAATTGATATTTTCGCAAAGAATTAATATTTTAATTGTTTTTGACATTTTAAATATTTTTCCCACATTGATGTTGCAACTTTTGATGCTTTCTAATTATTTTGTAGGTCAATACTTAATTTTTGAAGCATAAATCCAAGATCACAATTTGTTTTCCATGTGTTAAACAATTTTTGATCATTTTAATTGAATTTTTATTCAATTAAATACATTTTTGGAAATAAATTAGGGTTTTGGATTAATTCAACCCTCAAAAATCATTTTCAAAACTCTTGGGCCTCTAATAGAGTGTAAGACCCAATCCTTTTTTGACCAAATTATTTCTGGGCCTCACTTATTGTATAAGTCCCGATACCGTCAAAAAATAAACGGCGCGGTCGTCGCCTTTTCGAAAACCATCTGGGCCTCTCCTCGAGCTATAAGACCCATTCAAAACTTTTTGGGCCTCTAATAGAGTGTAAGACCCAACCCCCTTTTAACCAAAACATTTTGGGCCTCACTTATTGTATAAGTCCCTCTGCGTTAAAAGAAAACCTCGGCGCGATCGCCATTTTGAACGAAAAGTCAACTGGGCCTACCCTCGTGTTATAAGCCCCACTCTTCTTCTTTAAAACTTTTTGGGCCTCTTGAGAGAGTGTAAGACCCATCCCTGTGTACAGAAAAACCTTTTTGGGCCACAGTCACTTGTATAAGACCCTCTGTACAAATTCAATGGTAAAACCCTGGGCCTCTCCTTGAGCTGTAAGCCCCAAATCCTTCTTTTTCAAAGCACTTTCTCCTTTGATTTTGAATTTACTGTTGTTTTCAATCTTTCTTTGTTGAACAACTAACCAAACAGCATGGAAGCTCTACAACCGAGTAAGTGGTTATCGCTTTCATTTACTGCTTTCATATATATAACTGTATTGTGGGGCTGCTCACTGTAAGTCTCATTTCATAAACTCATATCGACTGTGTAATAATAGTATAGATATTTCGAGTTTCCCCGGCAACTACGTCTAGAACTAGGTAAAGCCGTTTCGTTTATTCGTAGAAATAGACCACCTAGATCCCCAATAGGAGCACCAGATACAGTCTTCTCTTCGGCTGTCCTCCTTAGGAATCGTCAAGAAACTCTACTCCCAAAGATGAATGTATTCTCCGTGAATGGCATCTTTGGGTTTCTTCCAAATTCTCGGACTTTCCTGACTTTGATCTATTCTCGGTGAATAGCATTGCCTTGAATTTCTCGGGGTTTGGGGACCCACGGGCTTCTTAAAAGCATCGGCCTCCTCTTGGGCATCGTACAAGGACCCTCAGGCTTCCTATAAGCAACCTAGCCTCCTCTTGGGCTTAATACAAGGACCCATCAGCTTCTTAGAAGTATTCACAGCCTCCTCTTAGGCTTCATATAATGATCTCTTCCTTCGGGAATGATAGCCTCTCTTGGGCTTCGTACCAGGACCCGTCGGCTTCTTAAAAGTTTCCATCCTCCTCTTGGGCTTCGTACAAATTGTCCCGACGACCTCCTAGAGGTATAGGAACAGAACTTAGCAATCTTCATAGATCAGTCCTTTCCAGAGTCTACTACTGTTTCTCAAAGCATAGTACAAAAGACAAAACTCTAGACTTGGACAGTCTATTTTCCTTGAGTCTCAAAGACATTCTCAAGTGACCCTCTCGTTAGATAGGAAGAAACCCGTAGACTCGGACAGTCTCAATACCCTTCGGATTTCCCCGCTTCCTTAAAGAATAGGGAACAACCCCGATCCTCAGATCAAACCCATGAGTACAGTGTTGCTCATATAAGAACTAATTTTGTCTTTTAAAATCAGTATACTGGACCTGTCACTTAACTAAAACAGTCACCAACAGATAGCCTCCTCTTGGGCTTTGTACAAATGATTCTCCCCAGTGGAGCAAACCGTCTCTTTTTAGCCTCCATCTCGGGCTTCGTACGAGATACAAAGATTCTCCTGTAGAATCAAAACTTTTTAGCCTCTCTCTCGGGCTTCGTACGAGATACAAAGAGACTCCCTCGTTGAGTCAATCACCCATTTTCGCCTCCATCTCGGGCTTTATACGAGATACAAAAAAAAAGGTTCTTATTGAGCCAAACAAGCAACAGCCTCCATCTCGGGCTTCATACGAGATACAAAAACACTCCCTTGTTGAGTATAAAATATTCTCTTGTGGAGTCAAACCCTTCTAGCCTCTCTCTCGGGCTTTGTACGAGACACAAAATAGCCTCCTCTTAGGCTTTGTATAATGATTTTCCCTAGCGGAAATTAGCCTCCTCTTAGGCTTTATATAAGAAAACCACTGGTTGATCCAATCAACCTTTTAGCATCAAACCTGTGCCTCGTTCACAATACACAAACGTCAATAACTCCTTCCCTTTCATCTAATCGCTGTAAGCGGCAAGCCTCTGGATCAGCTATATCCATGCCACTGTCCTTCTTTTAGCATGAGGAATTCCTAAGGAAAGATGGCGTTACACTATACACAGAGTTAAAGTCTTCTCCTTCAGGTTAAAACCCCTTCTTCGGAAATTATGGCATTACTCAGATCCGCGTATCCCGGTTAAAGTAATTCTCCTTTACCCCTCTTTAGAGATGACAAATTCTCTCTAAAGTTGAGACCTTTCAGCTTCACATCTTGGGCTTTGAACAAGATATAAATCACCTTTCGCTTCACGTCTTGGGCTTTGAACAAGACACCAAAAACCCCATTTCCTCCCATAGAATAGGAGGAACTACGAACGCTCTGATTTCCATGTTTTGGTAAACGGGAATACGTAGGCATAAGATCGAAAGAAAAGATCTTAGCGAGCACACTCAACAAAAACCCAAATCCCATTTCAAAAGCAGTAATCCAAAAACATCAGTCCTAACATCCTAACCCTTGTTCCCCATCAGAAAACCCTCTGCCTAGATAAAAAGAAATAAAACCAGTATTGGCAAAAATACAAATAACCAGTACAAAGGCCCTCCACATTGTAGCATTCGTAACTTAACAGACCGCTGTTTAAACTCAGTATGCAAGCAGGGTTAATTGGAGACATCTATTTCCCTTCCTTCATCAGCTTACAATAGGATAAAAAATGAATCGACCTGTAGTTAACTCAACCGCAGAGAGCGACATGTGCTTAAGAACCACGTCCAAAATTGCTCGCTACAGCTGGGATGTTTAAAGTGAAAGTCAAACCTTGTTGTGTGTCAGGAGAATTTAAAGAGGAGTTTGAAAACCTTAGAGGTTTTAACTCTTCTGGAGACTGGTGTATTGATAAACTTCAAAAAAGGTCTTTCCTATGCTTTTAGGAAACTTGGGGGTCACTGTGTGAGATCCCAGAGTGGATGAGACATTCCAATTCTACTTGTATGAAGCCCAAGAGGAGGGTGTGACTATCCAAGTCTCTTAGGAAGAGGTAGACTCTGGTTGGAGAGAAATCTTTGTATGATGCCCAAGAGGAAGCTGTTGGTTTAAGGTGTAGATCAACCTTTAGATGGTAGTATGTTCTGGAAATTTGACTTCTCTGGGGATTAGACTAGAAAAGAAGACTAATTTCTATCCTATGCTTTTAGGAAGCCTTTGGGTCCTTGTACTAAGCCCAAGAGGAGGCTGGGGAACTTCTAAGAAGCCTGTTGGTCCTTGTACTAAGCCCAAGAGGAGGTTAGGGACGCTTCTAAGAAGCCTGTTGGTCCTTGTACTAAGCCCAAGAGGAGGCTGGGGATGCTTTTAGGAAGCCTGTGGTTCCAAGCCTAGGAAAGGTTCAAGAAAGGTTTCACTGGGAATTAATCATTTTTTTACTGAACAATTTTAAGGCTTGAAGAAATTCAAAAGAGGTTTCACCGGGAATTAATCCTCTCTGGGGAAATGAATTTCTTATATATGTTACATTTCTAAGTTTTGACAGTCTTGAGAAAAGTTTCACCGGGAATAATGCCTTTCTCTGTTCCATATTGAATAAGCCCAAGAGGAGGCAGACTGTATAGGGAATTCCCTATGAGGGAACTAGTTTTGACTATGTTAGAAAGTAACCTCTGGTTTGACCTAAGTGTAGACCTAACTATTGGGAAAAGCTCTAAACAAATATGCATAAGAATACAAATAAAGATAAATTAACATATATATAAATAAGTATGCAATTAGTTGAAAAGATGTTGGGACTTATACTCTGAAAAAGAGTCCCAAGTTTATTGTGACCTGTTGTATTGATGATGACTGTATGATTAGGGTTTTGAGAAAAGTTTGAATTTGAATTTGAATTAAAAGAAAGTTATTTGAAAGAAAATAATGTTTGGAGCTTATAACTCAAAGAGAGGCCCAAGTGGTCTAAGAGCAGTTTCACCGAAAATAATGCTCCTCTTAGTACCAGTTAAAACAGATAGATGGTTTTGAAAACAGAGGTATGTGGCTTAAAACTCAAGGAGAGGCCCATGAAAGTTGTTTATTGTTTAAAACAAAGTTTATGTACAAAAGATTGGGGCTTATACTCAAGGAGAGGCCCAGATGACTTGTTTTGAAAACAGAGATCGCACTGCGATATCGGAAGACATTGTGGGACTTATATTATAGTAGAGGCCCAAAATTGTTTATGTACAAAAGGGTTTGGGTCTTACACTCTATTAGAGGCCCAAAAGAAAAAAAGAGTGGGGGCTACAACTCTGAGAGAGGCCCAAATGATTCATTTGAAAAGGCGACGATTGTGCCCTGATTTTTAAAACAACAGAGGGACTTATACAATGACTGAGGTCCAAAATTATTTATGTACAAGGAAAAATGTGTAATACCCCATATTATTTAAATGCTCAATTGGATATCAGATGAGATCAGATGAGTATCTATGTGCTTTATCTTTGGTAAATTGGATTATTGGAATCCTCTAAGTACTTTAAGTATTGACATTTGGAATCAATAGAGCAACTAATGAACTTGGAAGAGATCAATTATTTTATTAAAGAGACGGATTAATATTTATTAATCCGAGAAAGTAATTTTATGGTAACTCTAATAATTGATCAATTGGGTTGAGATGACAAAATATCAATTGGAGATATTTTACCCTGTTGGATTATATTATATAATATTGGTTTATATATATATATATATATATATATATATATATTTGGAAAGAGAAAAGAAAGAAAGAAGAAGAAGTTAGTAAGGAGAAGAAGAAAAGAGAAAGAAGAGGAAAGGAAGAGAAATGGAGAAAGAGGAAGAAGAGAGAAAACCCATGGATCATCATCATCGCCATCTTCTACAAACTCCTCTTCGATTATCAGGTGGGTTCTAGTTAGAAACTCTAAGCTCTAGAAATGGATGTTTGGAACTTAGGTTAGAATAGAGAGAAAATGATAAATTGCCGAAGCAATGAAATCTAACGGATAAAACGAGTTATAAACTGTGTTGTATGATCATATACCTTTATTTGTTGATTGGGTATGGTTTTGAGGGTGAAATTGTGGATGGGAAGTTACTGTTGCAAAGGGTTTATTTTTCTGCATATCGCAGTGCGCGCTTAGCGCGGGTCTGCCCGCTTAGCGCGACCTGGAACAAAAATAAAGCTATTTTTCTAGAATCCATAACTTTTGATCCGTAACTCAGATCGAGACGTTCTTGGTACCGTTAGAAAACCACTTTCTTGAAAATATTGAGTATGAGGTGGGATTAATTAATTAGTGGCATTTGAATGATAACAATGTTATGTGATATGTTGAAATCCATATCTTTTGGATCGTAAATCCGATCGAGGCATAATTATAGCCGATGTAAAGCTGTGGAAATATCCTACGGGATGAAAGTGAAAAGTATTGATTTTGATACCCGATTAAATGAATCGGAGGGAACCCGAAAGGGGATGTTTTATGTGACGTGCTATTAAATGGTATGTGAGACCATGATTTAACCAAGGATGCTTGGTAGATGACAGTAGTGGCTTGTATGCCTTAAAAATGTGTGTGAATTACTATGTGATTTATGTTTGACATGTTATGCTATCTTGTGGGTCTTATGTTTGATGTTATAATCTGCTTGTCTAATATTGTTGTTGAACATAATTGAGAGAATGTGCATGCTTAAAATGAATTAGGAAGAGTGAGGAAACTTTAACCCAAAATAAATGGCATAGTTAAGATTGTTATAATTCTAGGTGGTGAATAGAATTGTGATAGGAACTCTGGATGGCAATGCTCGTGCATTCATTGGCGAGTTCTGACCTGGAGTAGATAACCTCGATGGCAAGGCTCGGGCACCTGATGTAGAGAGGGCATCCGTGACGAGAATGGCCTAGAGGAGAGTGAGACACTAGTATAGAGCATGTGTGTGAACCTTTGGGTTCTTTGAGAAAAGGCGAATGTGGCCTTAAGGCATTGTGGCCTTGTGATTGTCGAATACAATCATGTTTATATGTGTGTGATCACGTAATCGTAACCGCTTTTCTTGAGTTGCAGTTTCATGAGTCTCGAGCTCCTCTGAAACATAGGCATGACTACTTGGCAGGTTTGATTCCTGCGTGAAGTACGAATGGCGCTCTGGGAGCGTATGCTTGTGACGGTTAATGGCCCGTGTGAAGTGACGGTTCATAACAGTTAATGGCCCGTAGAACCCGATCCATTCGTATGTCAAGTAGGTTACTAGGATCCATGACTCGGGTCGACTTCTAGACATAGAAGCGGACGGGAAAAGGGGGTGCCTTGGTGTGGTTATCGATTAGTGATATTTTGAGTTGATAAACTCATGACATGTTTCCATATAGTGTGAGATTGTGAAATAGTGTGAGATTATGAACTCAAGGTCATTTTCCCTTCCCCTTGACTTGAGTTAGGATTGTTAGAACCTTGTAAAGCTGAGAGAATCTATAAGATAGGGAACTCACTGAGATTTGATGTATCTCACCCCAATATTGTTGATTATTTTCAGGAGGTATTTGCAGGTTTGATTTACAAGTGGAGCTATGCTTGGATGTTTTAAGAGAAGCTTAGTTGAGCTTATTCCGCTGTGTATTATTTTGTTGTATACAATTGAGGATATTGTATATTGATCTTAGATTTTATTATTTTTGGCTAGTTTTCATATCTTGTGCCATAGATTGTATTATGTTTTTAGAATGGTCAAGTATGTGAATTACGCCATTAGGCACTTATGATGGTGTCAGTACCAAATAAAATGCTTGTATTGTATTATTCTAGATAAATATTATACAGGGCATTACATAATGGGTCTTACACTCTAATAGAGGCCCAAAAAGAAAAAAAGTGGGGCTTACAACTCAGAGAGAGGCCCAAATGATTCATTTGAAAAGGCGACGATCGCGCCGTGATTTTTAAAACCACAGAGGGACTTATACAATAACTGAGGCCCAAAATTATTTATGTACAGGGAAGAATGGGTCTTACACTCTTATAGAGGCCAAAAAAAGTTTATTTTATACAAGAGTTGGGGCTTATAGCTCAAGGAGATACCCATATGAAAAACAGTGATCGCACCGTTTATTTTGAAAATCGTGTCAAGACTTATACAATGACTAAGGCCTAAAATTATTTATTTTCAAAGGGGTGGGTCTTACACTCTACAAAGAGGCCCAAAAGTGTTTCAAATGACGTTTGAAAAAATTAAAATCAAGGAAAACCGTAATTTTAATTTTAAAATATAATTTTCAAAGGAAATTAAATAAAAAATGATATAAAAATATCAAATATATTCAAAAACAAGTTGTGAACTTTGAAAAATGTTTTGAAAAATCATGTTTAATCATATGAAAGCTTGGAATTCATTTGAATTGAAAAAATCATGAAAATTTCATAAAAAATGTTTAAAAACAAATAAAATGAAATCCTTTACAAAAATTCAAACTATATTAAATAAATAATATAAATTTGACTTTTTGTATAATAAAATATTTTAACTTTTTTGTGAAATTTAAAAAAAAAAAGAACCGATAAAAATATATTAAAATTGAGATAGAAATTAATTTTTGAAATCAATTAAGAAAATAATCAAAAATTCAAAAATTCAAATAATTTGAAAAATGGCGCCGACGGTCACCTTCTTCTTCCTCGTGACCGTGCCATGGACGATTTGCAAAACCTCACTTTTCTCTCTGATTACTCAATGGTTTTGACTTTTGTAAACATCAATCTCAATCGTTTTTTAACAAGGATTCCAATGGTACCAATTAATTGCATTTATATTAAGTGTTGAGTGAGAAATCAAGTGATGAACACATGAACCCTAATTTCTGCAAGAACACTATGAAATCCTATACACGATAGCTACAAAGCAATTGATTGAGGGGAAACACTCTACATAAGTGCAGAAACATGTTTGTAACTTGAAAACACTTTTATGATGCATGGATCATAGAGTTTGAGAGTTCAGGCTTACCTCTTGCAAGAAGAAATCGAATTGTGTGTTGGAGGTGTTACAGATGTTGTTTGATGACTTGGACAACTTCAATGGACCTAATGTAAGGTGTTTGGAAGCTTGGAATGGATTGAAAGTACCAGGATCTTGTTGTGGTACCTCAACTGCAGGTTTGACAAAAAGCTTGAGCAAATGGATAGTGACTTGATGATTCTGGTGTTCCAGATGTGTTTTGAGATTATGGATTACTCATATATGATATATGTGAGGTGTTGAAGGTTGGCTTTGATGGAATTGATCCCTATTTGAAAATTCGATAGTTGCTTGCCAAAGAAGCATTTTCTGGTTTTTGAAGAGTGATTTGGAGGAAAACATGTGTTGTTATGCTTTGGTGTACTCAAATTGACCAGAAAGAACCTCTATTTATAGTAGAGCAAGTTTGTTTTGGGAGCAATAGTGATTGGGGGCTGGATCACCCCATTATCCATTGGAATTTGTCATGTAGCCAAAGTCTCCTCTAGCCATTGACTTGAGTCAATCTTGCAGGCCTATGGTCTTCTGATGCTTGGATTTATTTTGACTCATTTGTGATGTTGTGGACTGATACATGCCAGCTCTATGCATCCATTCAATGCTTCATGACAAATTTGAAGTTTTTGGAAATGAACTTTGAATGCTACATGCCTAAAGGATTGGATTTTTGACTTGGTGGCCTTGTGATCAGATACTCCATCATTCATGTTGATTTTGGACAGAAATGAAATGATGCAAGTGTCCAAAATTGGCTCAAGAAATCGTGGGAACCAAGTTATGTTTTCATACCATTGTGTAGGCAGGGTGAAAAATGCCATTTTTGGAGGCTTATAACTTCTTGTTCAAGTTGAATCATAGGAGGCTCTTGTACTTTTTAGAAAGCCCCTATAGCATACTTCAACTTTGGTGTTTAACTTTGGTCTTGAATCATCTTGGATCATAATGAAAAATGGCCTCAAAGTTGGTGAAAATGCAAAACATATTCTATCAAATTTTCACTAAGTGTTGAAAAAGTGTCAATTTTCCATTTTTTGTGATTTTGATCAATCTATAACTCAAAATCCATGAGGATTTGGAATGAGGTGTAGTTGACTTGAATTATGTAATGAGAGCTTTCATTTGAGCTTTGGATGGAAGAAAAAGGTTACTTGGATCACAAGTTATGGTCTTGCAAAGTTGGATAGAAATCACTTTTTTCCATGACTTAGTGAAATTTCAAGTTTCTTAAGATTGCCCCTTTTGCAAGTGACCCCACTTTTCTTTATTTTTCTTGATGGATGATGGTCCAAATCATGAGTTAACATTGTTTTTGACTTGAAGAAACCATGTTTGTCAAGAAATCTCAAAAGTCAAACTTGATTTTTTGGCACAGTTGACTTTTTGTCAGATGAATTTCAAACTTTGTGATTCTCTATGAAATCAAGTCCTTGACCGAATTCAAACCTAGTGGATGGGTTCCATAGGTGTTTTAGAGTGTCTTGAATCATGTCCCAAGGTTTGAGATCATGTTTTGGTCAAAAGTCAAAGGTAGGGTTGACTTTTTCTCAGAAACTCTAGTTGGTGGTCCAGATGAATTTGCATCTTTATTTTGCTCATGAACCAAGTTCTTTGTGTCCATTTGAACTTGTAAGAGGATCAATATGAGATATTTGAGGTCTTCAAAACATTCCTTGAGGTTTTGGCTCATGCCTTGTTCCAAAAGTCAACTTAGGGTGAATTAGGTCAAGAAACCCTAATTCTTGATTTTTTATTAATGCATCCCCCGAGACTATTTTGAACTTAAGATTGGATCTATGAGGTCCCTTTGAGCTTCTTGGATCATATTTTGAATTATTGGCTCATGCCCAGATGAAAATTTCTCTCTGGAGGCGTTGGTTGACCAAAACCTTAATTTGGTGACACTAATGATCTTGAGGCTTGGTCAACTTGAGATTTTGCATTTTCATGCTTGATTCTTGATGTGGGAAACCTCTTGATCCTTCATGGATGTTTGAGAGGCTTGAAAAGTTAAGGATCATGTCCATTCTTGATTGATCCTTTGTCTGAGTACTCTGAGAGGGCTCAAAACCCTAATTCTTGATTGGAGTGAATGCTCAACAATCTTTGAGAGGATTGATGAGGCATGAAGGTACATCCATATTGTGGTGATGATTTGCAGAATGATGGGAAATCTTGTGGTCAAAATTTAGGGTATGACACTTAGTAGGTAAAGCAACAAAATGCACGAACTTGGAGAGTCTCTCACATATAACCCAAACAACAGTGTGACCAAAAGTTTTGGAAGGTGAGTGATAAAGTCCATTAATAAGCTAGTTTTTCCAAACTTGAGATGGAATTTCCAGAGGTTGTAATAACCCTTATTTTGAAGTTGGCGGGTACTTATTTGGTTGACAAATGAGGCATTGTTGAACAAACTTCTTGACGTCCCAGTAGAGGTCGGGCCAGAGGAAAGTAGAGGAGATTCGAGACAGAATTGGTTTAAGGCCTGAGTGACCCTAAGTTGGTGTGCTATATTACTCAAGAAGAATACTGCTTCGAAAATCTAAGGCATCTGGTAAGAAAATTCTTCCCTTGAAATACATTAATTCATTTTTGAATTGGTAGATCATTTGCATATTTGGATCGGTCTGAGTTCGTTTATCTAGCTCTTGTCCCTCCTTTGTGTTGTTGTAGTATTGTTTCAGGAGAAGGAGGAATTATGGAATCGGAGAGGAGATCGACAACATGATTGGATCTTCTTCTGAGTGTCTGCGACTCAAAGCATCAGCTGCTTGGTTCGTCTTGCCAGGTTTGTAAAATATATCAAAATTAAAACCTTGTAACTTAGCAGCCCATTTCTGTTGTTCTGGGGTCTGTATTGTTTAGACCAATAAATTTTTCAAACGCTTTTGATCTATAAAAATATTGGAGTGTTGTCTGATTAGATATTGACGCCATTTTTTAACGGCCTCCGTGATCGCGTACATTTCACGGGCATAGACTGAAGAAGCTTGCATGCGTGGACACATCTTTTTGCTGAAGAAAGCCAAAGGATGACCAGCTTGAGAGAGAACTGCACCAATTGCTACTGCGGAAGCATCCGTCTCGATGACAAAGGTTTTGCTGAAGTCCAGGAGAGCTAAGACAGGAGTCTCGGTCATTTTTTTAATGTTGTAAAAGTTGTATAAGCCTCAGGGCTCCATGTAAACTTATTGAGTCGTAATAAATTGGGGAGAAGAGCGACGAGTGTGGCGTAGTGCTGGACAAAATGTCTATAAAAACCAGTGAGGCCCAATCGTGGCACTGGTCAATCCAAGATAGCTTTTGTTTTCTTAGGATCATGGGTAACAACATTAAAAGAAATCACATGACCAAGATAATCAACTTTTGAAACTGCAAAAACACACTTAGAGAGATTTGCGACAAACTGATTTGAAGCAAATAAGTCTAAAATCAATCTTAAATGAATCAAATGATCAGATAAATCACAACTATAAATGAGAATGTCATAAAAAAACAAGGACAAACTGTCTTAATTATGGCCACAAAAGATCATTCATGGCCGATTGAAAATAACTAGGAGCATTAGTTAAACTAAAAGGCATGACTAAGAACTCGTATTGTCCATCAAAATTCCTAAAAGCAGTGTTGTGAGTGTCTTCTGATACAACCCTAATTTGGTGGTAGCTTGACCGTAGGTCAATATTTGAAAACAAAGAAGCAGAACTCAGCTCATTAAAGAGCTCATCAATTGTAGGTATTGGAAAATGGTCACGGATGGTTACGGCATTAAGGGCGCGATAATCCACACAAAATTGTTGTGAGCCATCTTTTTTTCGAACCAGTAGAACGAGTGAAGAGTAAAGGCTAGTTCTGGATTTGATAATACCCTCGGTGAGCATGTCACAGATTAATGTGGCCATGGCTTCCTTTTGGGAATGGGGGTAGCGGTAATGTTTGACATTTATAGGGGGTGTGTTTGGGGTAATTGGAATGTGGTGGTCATGAGGCTTTTTGGGTGGTAGGCCATGAGGTGGTTGAAAAACTTGAGGGTAAGATTTGAGGACATCCTGAACTTTAGGATGGATGGAGTTTAGAAGAGGGTGCAGACTATTTAGGAGGGAAACTGTTTGAGGAACATTTTGTGATGTTGTGGGTTGAAGTAATAAAAGATGGAAAGAGGCGATAGAGTCAGTATGGATCAGGTGGCATAGTTGGTTATATGTGGAATGTATGGGTGCGTGGGGGGGGGGGGGGGATCACCCGTTAGAGTGATGTCTGTTTGGTTATGGTTGAAGGAAATTTTTGGTATGGTGAAATCTGCCAAAATTTGTCCAAGTGTTCGCAACCATTCCATTCCTAAGACCATATTTGCTCCCTCAATTGGGAGCAAGTAGAAAGGGATGAAAAACAAGTGGTTTTGAAGAGTAATTGGGACTTTTGGACAGAGTCTTGTACACTGCAATTTCGACCCATTGCCCACCATGACAGAGAAATTTGGTATTGGTTGAGTAGCAATTTTGAGATGCTGGGCTATTCTAGGTTGTAAAATATTATGGGTACCGCCGGTATCAATGAGAATTGTCACCGTCAATGCATCCAACAATCCTTTGAATTTCAAAGTCTTATGAGAATAATGACCACTAACAGCTTATGATGATAGTTAGAAATATGTTTCCTCTAAAATTGAATATGTTTCGACAACCTCTGTGATTTCTATGTGCTCTGGAGGTTGAATCAAAATGAGCTCATCCACCAATAGAAGTAGAAATTTACCTGTTGCATATTTGTGGGCCGGAATGAACTTTTCATCATAATTGAAACATAAGCCTTGTGCACGGCGTTCTTCCTGTTGGGCAGGTGTGATGCGACGTATAGGTAAACGAGTTTGGGAAGGGTTGTTGGGGAAAGTGGTATGAGGTTTGGGTAAAGTTGATGTATTGGGGTTAGTGTAAGGTTGTTTGAGAGAGAATTGGGTGGTTGGATTGTTGTTGGTCTGATATGGGGATTTGGTTGGTTTAGGCTTTGAGTCCTTAATCTTAGCTTCAATTAATTTGGCCAATCCGACCGCATAAGAAATAGTGCGAGGTCATTGTATGGCTAATTTATTATGAATTTTTGGAATGAGGCCGGATATAAAGTAGTTTAGTACAACATCTAGTGGGAGTCCAATCACTCTATAACCAAGTTTTTCAAATTTTGCTTGATATTCTGAAACTGATCCATATTGGCGTAATTTGAACAATTAGGCCTGATGATTTTCGAAAGTTGAAGGCTAAAAACGGAGTTCAAGGGCCCGAGCAAAAGCCTGTCATTCAGTAAGTTCATTGTTTTGGAATATCCATTTATACCATCCCAACGCTCCCCCTTTCATATAAAAAGTCGCGATGGATAGTATATTCTCATAAGGAATGTGATAAAAAGCAAAAATTTGTTCTGCTTGTTTCATACCCTAATTTTTGACTCTAAGATTCCACGACTTTTTGCATCGTCTGCATAGCATATCACCTCTTACATCTTGCATAACACCCAATTTATCAGCTGAAATAAACTTGTTGGATTTACAGCCAAATCGGTCAAACCAAAAGTCAACTGTGCGTAAAATCAGTGGACGGAAAATTTTAAAATCGATCTTGCAAACGACAGTGATTTTAAATATGCGCTTCGCGTAGTTTAACCTGGCGTGCTCATTTTAAATTTTTGGACCACTTTTCGGTCGCATTTTTGGACAGTTTAAGCCATTTTAGCAGGTAAAATCTATTTCGAAATTTGGCCAAACGCTGTATTTTTCTGAAAAGTATATTTTTTGCTGATCATTTTGGTGTATTCATTTTATTTTTTCGAGCACTTCGATACAGGTCCAATTATTCGTTTTTTACAGTTTTTTTCATTTTTAATTCATATTTTATTTTTATTAATCAGATTTTTTATTAAAGTTATTTAAATAGTTTATTTTATTTTTGTCATTTTCTCTTTTAAAAATATTATTTAAACCTTTGTCTTATATCAATTTGGGGGTAACACTTGTTAACCAAGTTTTAAAAAGCTAATTTGTTTTTTTACTCCATTTTTTATTTAATCGGATATATTAACACTGCATAGAGAGGGACATCACATACCATTTTTTGTTGACCATACTTATCTCTCTTTCTCCTCACACATACACCCTTGATCTTGGATACTGCGCAAGAACTCACAATGTACCACTTCATCTTCTTTCTTGGATTTTCATTTTTTAACATAACCTTGCTCACATCTACATACTTCCGACGCCTCACCCACTTTCCCTCCTTCAGTTTTTTTCTTTTAAGATCCTGTTTCTTCAAATAGCTTAATACCACACGGTATACCACCATCATCATACACCTTTTTTTTCTTAACAATAAAAGGACTCCATGACATAATACATTGCTACTTTTTCACAATGAAAGGCTGCTAACATTAAACCATTGTAACATCACCATGTGAGTTTAACTCATCTTCTCTTTACTCCCAAACAAAATCATAACCTTCCTCTTTGCACAACAAGCACCTCCATTATCTTCATCACTTTCACCTACGCCACCATTTTATGATACAACACAACTTGCAAACACATGTTTTCCATTACCACATAACCACACATCCTCACACGATAGTCACAAGAACCAACCTCCCCAAAACTTTCATCGATTTTCATTCTAACCTCCAGCATGTGAAACCTTCTCAAATACGCCAACTGCACTATACAAACCCGAACGCGACTCTGTTTTCTATCCAGCAACAACCATCACGTCACTACTACGGAAAACCCATTTAACAACGGTTGCGAAAGAGATATAATGACGCGGGCGCAGGGGTTGTTATGTAGAGTGTCATTGTATATATAAAACCTACAATCACGGCCCAGAAAGCGTTGTAATAAATTGGAAAGCATGCTACCTATAATGACAGTTATTTTAAATACTCGTTGTTGTATGTCTTTTAATAAAATAAAAAAATGCAGCATTAGAACTACCTATAATGACGGTTATTTTAAATAACCGTTGTTGTATACTACCTATAATGACGGTTATTTTAAATAACCGTTGTTGTATGTCTTTTAATAAAATAAAAAAAATTGCAGCATTAGAACAAGAACAACAAGAACATCAAGAACAATAATAAGAACAACAACAACAACAACAACAACAACAACAACAACAACAACAACAACAACAACAACAACAACAACAACAACAACAACAACAACAACAACAACAATAACAAGAATAAGAAGAAGAAGAAGAAGAAGAAGAAGAAGAAGAAGAAGAACAAGGACAAGAACAAGAACAAGAACAAGAATAACAACAACAATAATAATAATAACAATAATAACAACAAGAACAACATTAATAAAAAAAAAGAACAACAAGAACAACAATAATAAAAAAGAACAACATTAATTAAAAAATAACACCAACAACTAACATTGCTAACTCGAGTCCTGAAATTTGTTCTGAAATTTGGTTTAGTGGAGAAATAGAGTATCGTAAAGGAAAGATGGTGTTTGGAGGTAGAAGATGTCTAAGTTTTAGGTTTCACGCGGATCACTAATAGTAGTGTCTTGGCCATTGATAATTACTAAATGGACGGCCAAGATATGTTTAAGGATGGTGAATAAACTTAATATGTGCGCCACCTATAATATTTGTAATGAGACTTGAAAAAATAAGTAAAAAAACCAAAAATGTTGGTGCTGAGACTTGAACCCATGACAAGACGCTACCTATAATGACGGTTGGTTTAAATTACCCGTGTGAAAGGTCTGTAAGCATTTTGAAAAAATAAGTAAAAAACGCTACCTATAATGACGGTTGGTTTAAATACCTGTGGTTAAAGGTCTGTCAGCATTTTGAAAAAATAGGAAAGAAGTAACATGATTAAAATAAATTCAGAAAAATCTAAAAACACGAAATTTAATCTAATTAGGTAAAATAAGAATTTTGAGAGTTTTTTTGGAATTTTTTGAGACTATGGAAACAGTAAAAAAATTCATTAAAAATAGAAAAAAGATGAATTTGAGATTTTGAGGGTGAAGTCTCGTAACTCTTCCAGAGTAAGGGACTAATGACCGCACGATTTTTTTGCTTCAGATGCACGAAACAGATAAAAAAGGAGACGATTTTCCCTAAAACCGATTTTTTGAAGAGCAAGACCTAAAACTAAACTATAGGCTATAATGATGGTTGAAAACATAACAGTGGTGAAAGGTTGTGGGCATTTTGAAAAAGTATTTAAAAAACCATAAATGTTGGTGCTAGGAATTGAACCCATGACCAGACGCTACTTATAATGACGATTTTTTAAATACCCGTGGTGAAAGGCGTCATATTTCACCACGGTTGGAATATTAACCGTCATTAAAAGACTTTTAATGAGATTAAAAAAATGCGCATCTATTACAACGGTGTATAGGCAGGCCGTTGTAAACTTGACGTTGGTGTATGCACGTTTTGTAGTAGTGCGTGAAACTAGAGATGAGGGGTGCTTGTGGAAAGAACCATCAAAGAAGTCTTGCCCGCTGTGCAGAAAAATAAAGAAGGACTTGAAGAGGTTGTTGTGAGGGCTAACGAGACACTAGAAAAGAAGAAAAAGGAAGTGCACGAGTTATTGTTGTTGTTCATAGAGAATTGCCACGAGTGAGGACGGAAAGTGTACGTGAGTTCCTTTTCTTTTTCTTTTAGCAATTGTTACTTTATTTTTCTTATTTTCTTTTTTTATTTATTTATTTTAAGTTGATTTTCTTAGAATATTTCTGCATTATTGGGTTTTTAGGCCCATTTGTTTTACTAGTTGTGCCTCCCTTTTATATCCTAACTATTTGTTTTAATGATTTTTCTTTTTTATTTTGTATATTCTAGAAAAAATATCAAAGAAAACTTTTTAACTATTTTTATTTTTAATATTTTTATTTTCTAGTTCTATTTATTTGTATGATATTAGAAAAAACAAAAAAACATGTTAATTATTTATTTTAGTATTTTCATTACTATTTTCATTAGTTGTTTAATATAATATAGAAAAATGAAAAAAATGTGTTATTAATTATTAATTAATTTAAATATTTTTATTTAATATTGATTAATTAAATTATTAATCAATATTATTAAATATTTATATTTAAGTTAATTAATAATCCTTTTTGGGGCCCGATTCTATTACATGACTTGCGTACTTCTATGTTTTGGTCTGGTTTTCTGATTTAATCTTGACGTTTTTCCATGATTAATCGGATTGTTTTGTTTGTAATGTTTTGCCGCGTATCTCTGTTTATTTACTATGTGATGCTCTTCTGGGTATCTGTTATTTGTTACTCGCGATGTTTTGTCACGTATCTTTGTCTGTTGATTACATGATGCTTTTCCGTGTATTTCTGTTTACTTTTGTTGTCTGATTACCATGATGTTTTTCCATGCGTATTCTATGACTTTTTGTCTGTTTAATCTGTTACACGATGTTTTGTCGTGTGCCTTTGTTTTATCCACAATGTTTTGCCGCGTATTTTTGTCTTTTGATTACATGATGTTTTTCCGTGTATTTCTGTTGACTTTACATTTTCTGATTACCATGATGTTTTTCCATGTGTACTATGTGATATCTTATTTGTCTGACCATACATGATGTTTTTCCGTGCACTATGTCTGTGTCTTGTCTGCTTGCCATTTACATGATGTTCTTCCGTGTATCTGTTGCTTTCTTTAATCCTTATTGACCTAATCCAGGGGAAGGGATTGTATGTTGACTTGCATGATGTCATTTTGGAGTGATACGAAAACAACGAATATCGGATGTGTTAAGTACAAGTGAGACTGGTAAGAAATCGTTTGACTATTTATGAAGTGGTTTGAATGTTGAAGGAATTATGTAAGGATCGTCATCGGTGATTGCATTAAAAGTAAGGAACCACTGAATTACATCATGAATATGGGTTGGATGTTTGTGTTCCAATTTGAGATAAGGTGTTATGGTTATGTTGTGACTGGTTAAAGGAATGTAGAATGGTACGTTCTTTCTGAAGTAAGATGTGACAAAGTGTTTGTACGGGACAATAGATGAGTTGTGAAATCAAGTTGAAATTGGAGTACGTTTAAAATTTTGACGGAGGTAAAGGTTAAGAGTGGATCTAAGACAGTGAGACAAGTTATGGTTATTGTCGAGTAGAGGAAATTCGGGGGCGAATTTCAATTTAAGGGGGGAGAGTGTAATACCCCGTAAATTATTTGCTCTGGATAATATTAGTGTGACCAACTGGGTTCTGGTCTACTCTGAGAATTTATTGGATAAAATAATTAGAGTCGACTGATGAGCTCAGAGCAGATCAGATTAATATTATTTAGCTATGAGGTTTTACCTTTTGGTGTTATAGAGACTTATTGGACATTTAAGTTAGTTTACTAACTAAAAGATATCTCTATGTAATATTTCTTTTCCTTTCCTTTCCTCATTTGGAACCAAAGATAGAAAGAAGAAGTAGAAAGAAGGAAGAGAAAAGAGAAGAGAGAAAAGAAGAAGGGAAAACCTAGAATTGAAGAACAACTTGGATCATCACCTTTTCTTCATCAAATCATCTTCCAATCTTCATCATCATCTATTCAAGGTGGGTTATAGATAGAAACCTTTGGTTTAGATTTTCTTGAGGTCTAGATGCTAGGTTAGAATTGTGAGAAAATGAATAAATCTTGAATTTAATGGTTGAAATGCGGTATAAACTGTGTAGTATAATCATTAGTCATGTATGATCATCTGTTAATGCATGTTTGTCTGTTGGGGGAAGTTTTGGATGGGATTTTGGTCACAAAGCTCTGTTTTCACGCTGCTGGAAAACCCAGTTTTCGCATGTTCGCACTGCGAATCCCCTAGCGAAGGGAAAGCGAGCATTCGCTGGCTATTCGTACGACGAAGGTGAGGGCGAACGTTCGCCAGAGGTTCGCACTGCGAACCTTACCTTGTTTTGGTTCTGACTTGGTTCGCCAGACGTTCGCACTGCGAATGGGGCAGCGAACCAGTGTTGGCAAGGCATTCGCTGGAAGCTTCGCACTGCGAATGATAAAGCGAGCATCCGCTGGCTGCTTCGCATTGCGAACATAGCAGATCCTCCAACTTGTTTCTCCCATAAATTTTGACTCGTTTATCCGATTTGAGTATTCTTGGGATCGCTGTGAAGCTATGAAAATACTCTATATAATGAAAGTGGAAAATATTGGTTTTGATGCCCGATTAAATAAATCGGAGGGAACCGTGAATTAATGTAATTGGTGGCATGTTGAATTATGCGTTTCCATTATGTGATCGATGACTATTTGCCTATGCTCTTATTGTTAAACATGTTCGAGTATGTATGCATGTTAAAATACGAAATAGGTAGAGTGAGGAATATTACCGTAAATAATGTAGGAACGTGTGGAATGACATAATGACAACGATCGTGCGTGCGGTGCCGAGGCGTGTGTCAGGTGCTAATGTCATAGAATGAATCAACACTAGCATGGAACATGTGTGTTAATCTTGTGGTTGTGATAAGGCGATATGGCCTTGTGATCGTCGAACCCGATCACGTTTGTTTGTGTGATCACGTAATTAGACTGTTTTTATCCCTTAATAAATATCAGTGACCCGTGTCCATAACTCTTGAGAAGGGCTGGCCGGGGAAAGTGTTTATTAAGTAAGTGACTGTGACCCATGTCCATAATCCTTTGGAAGGACTGGCCGGGGAAAGTTACTTAGTGGTGGTATTAGTGACTCGTGTCCATAACCTCTTGTGTAGGCTGGCCGGTGAAAGTACCGTGTGTAGGTAGCCGTGACCCGTGTCCATCACCTATTGTGTAGGCTGGTCGGGGAAAGTTATCTATGTTAGCTCTTGGACCCGTGTTCATAATCCTTTGAGAGGACTGGCCGGGAATGGATGTCTACGCTTTTAAGGATTCGTGACCCGTGTTTAACTCTCTTGTAGGGTTGGTCAAGGAAATATGCCTTAGTTTGTAATGCCGATTATCGATAATATGTTGAGTTGATGAACTCATGGCATGGTTCCATATAGTGTGTGAGTACTCGAATATCCCTTCCCCCTTTCCCTTGGACTCGAGTTAGGATTGTTAGAACCTTGTAAAGCCGAGAGGGCTTTAAGATAGATAACTCACTGAGATTTGATGTATCTCACCCCATGTTGTTGTTTACATCACAGGTACTGCAGGTTCGGCGAAGGGTAAGGACAAAGTTGTTTGACTTTTCCTTACGGATCGTGGCTTTTGTGTGGCAACGCTTCCGTTGGGGAGATTTTGAGATCATTAGTTGATCTAGTTCTTAGTTTTATCTTTTGGGAACATCTTGTATGTATAACATGCCATAGTGGTTGTATTAGGATTTTGGGCATTTATATGTATACTGTGTTACTAGGAACTTGTGTATTTCAGTACCAAAAGTATTATTCATGTATTATATATGCTTGGGAGTATGTATTTATATATGGGCGTTACAGTTGGTATCAGAACAGGTCGTATCCTCGACCTAGCCATGAAATAGTATAAGTATTTATTTCCGTTTCATATGCATAGTGTCGCCATTGGTCTTAAGTGTTATATTTATAGTATTGAGCCTGATCAACTTAATCCTATCTGTATGACATTTAGGAACATGGCTGACGGACGCAGAAACCATCGTGGTAGACCCAGAACCACTCCGCCCAGGACAAATCCGCTAGGTGGCGAGGAGCAGGTCCCGTGGCCTTAATTTTTGTAATAGATGCAACAACAACAGAATCAGTTCATGTAACATTTGGTGCAGCAAATGGCTGGGGGTCTACATCCTCCAGTGGTTGTTCCGGAAGCTGCAGGGGGAAGCTTTAGGGATTTTATCCATATGAATCCTCCAGAATTTCAGGGAGGGTTAGATCCGGTAACGGCTCATGAATGGATATCTGGTATGGAGAGGATTTTCCAGATAGTACAGTGCAGTGAGGAAAATAAGGTGGTTTTCGCTTCTTACTTGTTAAAGGGTCTTGCCATGAGGTGGTGGGAGAATGCCTCAACCTTGATGGCTATTCAAGAGGTACCTAAGGTTTGGGAACGATTTAATATTTCTTTTATGGAGAATTATTTTCCAAGTTCCTTAAGGACTCAGAAGGAATTTGAGTTTCAATAGTTGAGACAAGGTAACTTGACAGTGGCTGCTTACGCGGAAAAGTTTGAGGTTATGGCTGCTTATTCTCGGCAAGCTATGTACGCTACTGACGAGAGGTGGAAGATCGATCAGTTTCTTTTTGGTTTGAGGGCCGAAATTTCTCATAGTGTGTCTCAGAGGGAGTTCACTTCTTATGCCGAGTTGCTAAGGCAATGTTATGTAGCTGAGAACAGCTTGAGGAAAGTTCAATCAGAGGGAGATTCACGTAGAATGACTCAGAATGATTGTGGGAGATTAAACCAACTGTATTGGCCCGGGCAGCAAACCTTTAAAGGGAAGCAGGTGCAAAGTACTAAACCTAATACTCCTCCTTTGTGCCGGTTGTGCAATATATATCATTACAGAAAGTGTATAGATGGAACTTATAGATGTTATCAGTGTGATGGGGTGGGGCATATGACTAGAGATTATCCTCAGAATAAGAATAAGGCACAAGGAAGGGGTACAGGTCGAGTGTATACTTTGGATGCAACGAAAGCAAGGGGCGACAACTCTTCGATGGCTGGTACGTGTTTTGTTATAGGCATCTTTTTTTGTTTGTTTTTTTTGTGTAAAGCAACACACACTTTGTGTCGATGCAATGTGTGATTTGGGTTTTGCTTGTGGATGAATCAAGTGGGGATTGTGGTAAAACCTTAGAATGTCGTTATTTTTGACTTCCCACTAGTGTAGTGGTTGGAGTGGAAAATGATTTCTCCCGTTGAAGTTTTGTAGTGTGACCGCGTCAGAATTTAGAATTTCGCCTTGTTACTTGGTTGGAGTGTGTTATCTGTATGTTCTTGACTTCGTTTTGTATTACCTTGAGGGTATCATGGTTGGTGAATTTTATAAGTTAAAAGGCCACGAGTTGAGAATGATATTATGGGGTAGAGCAAGACGGATTGATGGCTTTGGCTAGGGATGGTTTTGGAATTAAAAGAAATTGTTTATTTCCAGTTTCTGCAGCAGTGTTACCCGATTAACACGTACAAGGATGGTGTTTGTGCCGAATTTTGAGGAGTTAACCGATTCACCTTAGACGGGTAATCGATTAACATGGGTGTAAATTGTGAAATCCCTTTTGGGACCATCATTTGTGTTTTGTCACCTTATGTTGCTCCGAGTGGAGAGTTTTGTGCGAAGATAAGCAGGATGGTAAGTAAATGAAGACGGACTTGTATTTTGGAATCGTAACCGTTTCACCTGAGTTGCAGTTTCATGAGTCTCGAGCTCCTCGGAAACGTATGCATAATTACTTGGCAGGTTTAATTTTCGTGTGTGGTACGAAGGGGACGTATGGGTATAGACTTGAGATGGTTAACAGGCCGATGTTCCCGGATCCATTTCGTATGTCATGTGAGTTACAAGGATCCATGACTAGGGTCGACTTCTAGATGTAGAAGAGGACGGGAAAAGGGGATGCCTTGGTAAGGTTATTGAGTAGTGCACCATCGGTACAGACGATGAGGGAATTTGACTGTGGGGAAGTAATCTTGTGGGGTTGTGTTGAGTATGAGAAAGTCTTTAGGGTATTACTGTTGAAAGACTTAAGGACGAAGTGGGGAAATACTCACGAATTATTGATCTTGCCAGGAATATCTCGGTGTGTAATTGTGGTGTTGGTAAGGTATGAGCGGTTGGTCGGAGTTTTGTAATCGTTATCTTCCGTGAGTTAATGGTGATGGATTCAGACTCCATGAGAGTGGTCCCAGTTGTGTGCAGTTGTGTCCTACCCCGAGAAGGAAATTTTGAGAGTTATCTTTCCAAGTACGAGTAAGAATTGGATGTTCCGGAGTTAAGTATGTAACTTGGAATCGTTTATGAATCAGAACGATAGAGAGCAGTGGATTCAATTGAGAAATGTGGCGTGTCCTTTGAGGGGGTGTGCACGTGTAAAGTGTTGTATGTGAATTGTTGAGTAGTATGGAAACTCACCTTTTCGCATATAATGGCTTAGATTTTGTTAAGTGGTGACTTGCATATGGTTGAAGTATCGTGATGGTGTTACGTGCTATTGTTTGAGTTCTCGTGTCAACCAGGAATCTTGAGCAAGTCGGAAACCTGTAAGAAGGATTGATATGGAATGTGGTAACTAGAATGGAAGTTGTTAAGCTAATTTGGGAGGTATTATTTCGAGTTAGAGTGAATTTTGGAGTCGTATAAGTTATGGTTGTAACAGTGTAACTCCCTCATCTTTATCGTCTGGAGAGTGTGGGATTGATGCTTGTATATTTTGGGTTGGCAAAGAAATTGTTCTACCATAAGACGTCAGTAAGTTTCTTGTGTCGCTGGTTAGTAAGGATCCCAGTGGTTAAGTGTGTTTCTCTGTGAGCTGTTAGCTACTTGGCACTGCTTAAGATTGGTGGTATTCCATTGTTAGAATTGGAGTTGCGCAATGGAAGTGACAAATGAAAGAGTTCAGTTGGAATAATGGGAAGTTGCAAGATTGTTATTTATAAGTAGGGAAGTAAGAAGAACTTGTCCTAAGCATGTCATTTTGGAGTGATACGAAAACGACGAATATCGGATGTGTTAAGTACAAGTGAGACTGGTAAGAAATCGTTTGACTATTTATGAAGTGGTTTGAACGTTGAAGGAATTATGTAAGGATCGTCATTGGTGATTGCATTAAAAGTAAGGAACCACTGAATTACATCGTGAAGATAGGTTGGGTGTCTGTGTTCCAATTTGAGATAAGGTGTTATGGTTATGTTGTGACTGGTTAAAGGAATGTAGAATGGTACGTTCTTTCCGAAGTAAGATGCGACAAAGTGTTTGTACGGGACAATAGATGAGTTATGAAATCAAGTTGAAATTGGAGTACGTTTGAAATTTTGACGGAGGTAAAGGTTAAGAGTGGATCTAAGACAGTGAGACAAGTTATGGTTATTGTCAAGTAGAGGAAATTCGGGGGCGAATTTCAATTTAAGGGGGGAAAAGTGTAATACCCCGTAAATTATTTGCTCTGGATAATATTAGTGTGTCCAACTGGGTTCCGGTCTACTCTGAGAATTTATTGGATAAAATAATTAGAGTCGACTGATGAGCTCAGAGCAGATCAGATTAATATTATTTAGCTCTGAGGTTTTACCTTTTGGTGTTATAGAGACTTATTGGACATTTAAGTTAGTTTACTAACTAAAAGATATCTCTATGTAATATTTATTTTCCTTTCCTTTCCTCATTTGGAACCAAAGATAGAAAGAATAAATAGAAAGAAGGAAGAGAAAAGAGAAGACAGAAAAGAAGAAGGGAAAACCTAGAATTGAAGAACAACTTGGATCATCACCTTTTCTTCATCAAATCATCTTCCAATCTTCATCATCATCTATTCAAGGTGGGTTATAGATAGAAACCTTTGGTTTAGATTTTCTTGAGGTCTAGATGCTAGGTTAGAATTGTGAGAAAATGAATAAATCTTGAATTTAATGGTTGAAATGCGGTATAAACTGTGTAGTATAATCATTAGCCATGTATGATCGTCTGTTAAGGCATGTTTATCTGTTGGGGGAAGTTTTGGATGGGATTTTGGTCCCAAAGCTCTGTTTTCACACTGCTGGAAAACCCATTTTTCGCAGGTTCGCACTGCGAATCACCTAGCGAAGGGAAAGCGAGCATTCGCTGGCTATTCGCACGACGAAGGTGAGGGCGAACATTTGCCAGAGGTTCGCACTACGAACTTTACCTTGTTTTGGTTCTGACTTGGTTTGCCAGACGTTCGCACTGCGAATGGGGCAGTGAACCAGTGTTGGCTAGGCATTCGCTGGAAGCATCGCACTGCGAATGATAAAGCGAGCATTCACTGGCTGCTTCGCATTGCGAACATAGCAGATCCTCCAACTTGTTTCTCCCATAACCTTTGACTCGTTTATCCGATTTGAGTATTCTTGGGATCGCTGTGAAGCTATGAAAATACTCTATATAATGAATGTGGAAAATACTGGTTTTGATGCGCGATTAAATAAATCGGAGGGAACTGTGAATTAGTGTAATTGGTGGCATGTGTAATTATGCGTTTCCATTATATGATCGATGACTATTTGCCTATGCTCTTATTGTTAAACATGTTCGAGTATGTATGCATGTTAAAATACGAAATAGGTAGAGTGAGGAATTTACTGTAAATAATGTAGGAACGTGTGGAATGACATAATGATAACGATCGTGCGTGCGGTGCCGAGGCGTGTGCCAGGTGCTAATGTCATAGAATGAATCTACACTAGCATGGAACATGTGTGTTAATCTTGTGGTTGTGATAAGGCGTTATGGCCTTGTGATCTCGAACCCGATCACGTTTGTTTTTTGTGATCACGTAATTAGACTGTTTTTGTCCCTTAATTAATATCCGTGACCCGTGTCCATAACTCTTGAGAAGGGCTGGCCGGGGAAAGTGTTTATTAAGTAAGTGACCGTGACCCGTGTCCATAATCCTTTGGAAGGACTGGCCGGGGAAAGTTACTTAGTGGTGGTATTAGTGACCCGTGTCCATAACCTCTTGTGTAGGCTGGCCGGGGAAAGTACCGTGTGTAGGTAGCCGTGACCCGTGTCCATCACTTCTTGTGTAGGCTGGTCGGGGAAAGTTATCTATGTTAGCTCCGGGACCCGTGTTCATAATCCTTTGAGAGGACTGTCCGGGAATGGATGTCTACGCTTTTATGGATCCGTGACCCGTGTTTAACTCTCTTGTAGGGTTGGTCAAGGAAAGATGCCTTAGTTTGTAATGCCGATTAGCGATAATATGTTGAGTTGATGAACTCATGGCATGGTTCCATATAGTGTGTGAGTACTCGAATATCCCTTCCCCCTTTCCCTTGGACTCGAGTTAGGATTGTTAGAACCTTGTAAAGCCGAGAGGGCTTTAAGATAGATAACTCACTGATATTTGATGTATCTCACCCCATGTTGTTGTTTACATCACAGGTACTGCAGGTTCGGCGAAGGGTAAGGACAAAGTTGTTTGACTTTTCCTTACGGATCGTGGCTTTTGTGTGGCAACGCTTCCGTTGGGGAGATTTTGAGATCATTAGTTGATCTAGTTCTTAGTTTTATCTTTTGGGAACATCTTGTATGTATAACATGCCATAGTGGTTGTATTAGGATTTTGGGCATTTATATGTATACTGTGTTACTAGGAACTTGTGTATTTCAGTACCAAAAGTATTATTCATGTATGATATATGCTTGGGAGTATGTATTTATATATGGGCATTACAAGTAGTCGTATTGGCGTTACTTTTTCTGACCTGGGAGTCCATGAAGCTGAGGACCTTAGTATCCCTTCACCCCTCTTAGCCTTTTAGGATGTAGTGCAATGATTATCCAGATATAGACCTGTGATGGGTGTCATGCGATACTGCACTCAAACGAGTTTATCTTGAGAATATTATTAGTCAGCATGAGTAGTCGTGCAAGCCGATAATATCTGAAAGATTTATTGATGACTCTGGGAACCTTTTTAGAACCCGTTGTGCAGGTGCTTTAACCCTAGTACGCACCCGTGGTTGGTTCTTTACCTAGACTTCATGCTGTGATCTCGAACCTTTGATTCTGTTTTCTGTGATCTGCATCTTGTGTTGCATGGAATTGCATATCATTTGCATCTTTGCATGATTCATTGCATACATTCTATTTTGTCCAGCAACTCATCTCCAACTGTCTCTATCTTTCAACGTCACCTGTCAGTCGTCAAGCTGATTCCTCGACACAGATACAGGACTCGAGCTAACTATAGACGCAAGATGTCAGAGCAAGAAGTGCACAACGCTGGGATCAGAAAGAAAATCGATTATCTAAAGTCAAGCATGACTAAACTCGCTGAGATGCTCCAAGTCCTAATTTCTAAAGGAGAGTAACCCCAGAGGACTGTCATCTAGGAAGTTTTAAGTGCTGATCCTCCACTTGTTCAGATGCCACCTTCAACTTGGCCTGAGTTTAGTTTACCCCACAACTTCTCTCCACCTCTTGCATCTACTACTATGATTGATCAGACTGCCAGACCAGTTTTTCAAGCTCCAGTTTTCGCCGAGCCCAGACCTGTGGTCCACACTGTTACCTAAAATTCCCAAGCTCCCTTTGAGAACCCTCTCTATGAGTACAATGCTGCCAGTGCTTAGGGTGAAGACCGTGAAGATTTTGCTGAACCTGAGGTTGTTCGTGAATAGTTTCAAACCATAGACAAGAGACTCCGAGCCGTAGAGGGTACTGACTTCTTCAATGTGGATGCAGACAACATGTGCTTAGTTTCCGGCCTTGTTATGTCTGCTAAGTTCAAAACTCCCGAGTTCGTAAAGTACAAGGGTCACTCTTGCCCAAGAGCTCATCTAGTCATGTACTTTCGAAAGGTGGCTTCTTATACCAACAATCAGAAGCTGCTCATCCATTGCTTTCAGGACAGTTTAAGTGGCGCTTCACTCAAATGGTACATGAACCTTGAATAGAATAACATCCACTGCTTCCAAGATCTTGCAAACGCTTTCATGACGCAGTACAAGTACAACCTCGACATGGCTCCAGATCGTCGCTAGCTTCAAAACATGACTAAAAATGAGAAGGAATCTTTTAAGGAGTATGCTCAGTGGTGGAGAGAGTTAGCTTCCCAAGTTAAACCTCCTTTGGCCGAGAAGGAACTCACTGGAATGTTTATGGACATCTTGTCTCCATTCTACTGGGATAAGATAATTGACAGTGTTTCCTCCAACTTCACTGATTTGGTAACTATTGGCCAAGAGACTCGAGGAAGGTCTCAAGAATGGTAAAGTATCCAAGGCTGCTGAATCTTCCAATGGTGCAAAGAAGTCCTATGGGAATTTCTAGAATAAGAGGGAAGATCAGACTAATGTTGTCATGAGTGAAACAAGAAGGCCTCATCCCCGATCTCAGTATGCTGATCACCCTGTTGTTGTTGTTGCTGCTTCACGACCAGCTCAGGTTCCTCAACGTCTGGCTGTTGGACAGAACCAGTACCGTAATAGGAATCAATTTGATCCTATTCCCATGACGTACACTGAACTTTATCCTGGTATGGTTCAATAAGGTTTGATTACCGCAAGGACTTTGCCTTTTCCTCTAAATCCTCTTCCAGCTAGATTCAGGTCTGTTCTCCACTTTGCATTCCATGAAGGTGCCGCAGGCCAGAACTTGGAAAATTTCTATGCACTAAAGGCTAGAGTGCGTGATTTGATTAAGGTCAGAATCCTTAGCTTTCATGACAGGAATCCTAATGTCCAAACGAATCCTCTGCCAGAGCACGCCAAGTGAAGCTTCAGTCGACTTCAGCCTAGCTACTTCCTAAAGACAGGACAACTCATCCTTGTGTTTAACTAGTCACTAGGGCATGTTTCTTGTTGTTTTCATTTTCCTTTATTTTGTACTAGCTGTTTGCCTTCAAATTATGTTTGTACTTTCGTGATTAATGAAATGAGCATTGCAACTTTTGGATTCAATTCATTTGTGTTTGCTATTTATATCTTTATGCTTTCTTTTCAAAAAAAATATTTTATCTCTTTTCCACTTTCTTTTTTATTGTGCAAAGATTGGAGGGAGGATGACGAAAATGTTATACCTATAATTACTGGTATGCTTTCAAATAAACTTAGCTGATGATGTATGGTATTGTTTCAATCCCCAAACACTGGAGAAATAAGGAAGTTATTCCCTTGTCAACCCCTTCGAGCCTAGAAGTAGGATTTTCTTTCTTTACAAAAATCTGTAATCTTAACCTTGGGATGGGTAGTTCTTAGTTAACTTGGTTGTGCGTTCATGCAAGACACCTTTCATATAAAGGTTGCACTCACAATTTTTCCTTCGCACACATCAAGCAAGTATGGAAGATGTCTTTTAAGTCACATGCCAATGATGGTTCACTGTAATCATTAAGCTGGTTAGTCACTTTCCTTACTTGAAGAATGAGCCGAGTCCCTTTCAAGGTAAAAGCTAAGAAAGACGGGAAGCTCATGACCTTGCCTTATACAAAAAGGTTTGTATGACAACCAAAAAGAGGAAATCTTTAAATCCTTCACCATGAAAGTCCTCAATGGCAAAAGTTGGGTAAGGAAGTAGTGACTGTCATTTCAAAAGGCCCTTGACTTCTGAACCATCATTACTATCATCAGTGCAATTTCCAACCCTTTGGGAACCTGAGCGTATAATTTGAATTAACTGAACGTAGGATTGGTGTTCATCACGAAGAAGGGGTGGGTACAAATAAACTTTGAGACTTTATCCTTTGTTTCATAAACTGTGAACCAGTCCACGTTACAACCCTCGAAAGACCTAACTGAAGCAAGGTTATTTTGAAAGCATACTATAGCAAGGTTGCGTAAACTAATCCAAAAGATCTTTGCAGATCATTTGTTTTGACATCATAACTTTTGCTTTACTTCTCACTTTGAATGTCTTGAACCGCCATGTTCAGACCAGTGACTCATATGTTTTGCATCTTCCAAAAATAATTTTGATTTTAAAAGTTGCATGACTTTACGTTAAAAGTACCATGTTTGTATAAATACTTTTGCTTACAAATTGGCTTTCTCTCAAGGAATTTTTGAACAGTTGAGAAATTTGGTCAGTGATCCTATCAGGGGCAAGTTCTTTCTAGATCCTGTTGAGAATCAGTTCAATATTTGTGGTTCAGTGCAAGTCCTTCTCGGAATTGGTTTATACAGAAGATTTTTCAAGACTCGGACTGGGGCAGGCTTCCTAAGCGCTCAGTAAAGCAGTCATTTACAAAATTAATCAAGTTGAAGCATTGAACAGTTCATCTACAACAGTCAGCTAATCTGGGGCAATTTACTTGAAGAATCCCTAAGCAGCTCTTCATCCTTCCTACAAGGATCAACAACTTGATACAGTTTACAAGTGTGGCAGAGATGTGTTCAGCAGTAACATCTTTAGTCCCTGAGCAGAACGACAGTGATCTCCGTGTTGAGGAATTAGTCTTCCAGTCTTGTCTTCTCCCCAAAAGAGTCGAGTCATGTTGTCGGCATCTGCATTTTCATTTGATCATATATCATAGCAAAATTCATACACATAAGCATAGCAAGAGTGTTTCATTCTCATTTGCATTTCGCCAGAGGTCGTGTTGTTATCCACGTCTTACCTTATGGTGAAAGTCCAACTCACTTGGCACCTATCAAACAGATCATGTCGTGTCTATATGAATTTCTTCCAGATATGACATTTCTTATCCGATTGTCTTTCCGGATATGTCTGTTCCTCTTTTGCATCCAATTATTGGATGTCTGGTTTCTTTACATTTGATGCCATTCTCAGATTTTGTTTACCTTTCATTCAAAGCCATTATTGGATGTCTGGTGTCTTTTCATCCAAAGACATTATTGGATGTCTGGTGTCTTTTTATCCAATTCCATTCTTGGATGTCACATATGTCTGTCTCTTTGATGTTTTACCAGATTAAGTCTTTTGTTCTGATGTTTTTCCAAAACTTATCTGATGTTTTCCAGATATTCCTTTGTGATTCTGACGCTTTTCCAGAATTTATCCAAGGTTTTACTAGACATGTTTATCTCTCTGATGTTTTACCAGATTGAGTCTTTTGTTCTGATGTTCTTCCAGAACCTATCTGATGTTTTTCCATATATTTCTGTTGTGATTCTGACGCTTTTCCATAATCTATCTGAGGTTTTACTGGATATGTTTATCTCTCTGATGTTTTACCAGATTGATTCTTTTGTTCTGATGTTCTTCCAAAACCTATCTGATGTTTTTCTAGATGTTTCTGTTGTGATTCTGACGCTTTTCCAGAATCTATCTGAGGTTTTACCGGATATGTTTATCTCTCTGATGTTTTTCCAGATTGAGTCTTTTGTTCTGATGTTCTTCCAGAACCTATCTGATGTTTTTGCAGATATTTCCATTGTGATTCCGATACCCTTCCAGAATTTACTTTCACTCCCCAGTGAGTTTCCAGATAAATATCTCTGTAATTCTGATGCTTTTCCAGAATTTCATTTCTTTTACCGTCTGATGTTTTTCCAGATGTGTCTTTAATTCTGATGCTTTTCAAGAATTTAATTTCTTTTACCGTCTGATGTTTTTCCAGATGTATCTTTAATTCTGATGCTTTTCCAGAATTTCATTTCTTTTACCGTCTGATGTTTTTCCAGATGTGTCCGTTGTTTTCTGGCGTTTTTCAAAACTCCTCTCTGTCTATCTGACGTTCTTCCAGATACAACCTTGCTTCTGATGTTTTTCTAGAACTCTTTGTGTTTATCTAACGTTCTTCCATATACGACCTTATTTATCTTACATATGTCTGTCAGAAATAAATTAAAGACATCTAGAAAAGCATTAGATGAAGACTAAGACTTAGTCAGATATTTTCCCGCACATTTAACTCTTTTCTAAATGTTTCAGAAGTATTTTCATAATCTTATTCTTCATCTAATGCTTTTCTAGATGTCTTCAATTTATTTCTGACTTTGGTTAACACCTGCTGAATATTTTCAAGTCTGTTTCCATTCTTCATTCAATGTTTTTCTGGATGTGTTCAGGAGTTTATTCGATGTTTTCCTGAATATCTCCGATGTTTTTCGAAGTTCATTCAATGCTTTTTTAAATGTCTCTGATGTTTGTTATATTTTCCATAATTTATTCAACGCTTTTCTGGATATCTTTGATATTTTGCATAGTTCATTCAATGCTTTCCTGGATGTCTCTGATGTTGGTTTATGTTCCAGAGTTTATTCAATGCTTTTCTGAATACCTCTGATGTTAGCTTGAATTTCTCTAATGTATTTCTCTGATTTCTCCTCACCTCATTCAATGATCTTCTGAATGTTGTGACTCTTTTCCATCCAGTTCCATTCATGGATGATGACTGTTGATTCCCCAGTGGAGCTTATTCAATGATATTCTGAGTATCTATGATGGATGCCTGATTATATTCTAAAGTTTCATTTAATGTTCTTCTAAATGACTTTTATTGTTGTTAATGTTCTTTTCCAGAGTTTTGTTCAATGCATTTCTGACGAAATTTATGATGACCGTGACCCTTTCCCCAGTAAAGTTGCTTCTGCTTTCTGGATGTTTCTGATATTCCACAGTAAAGTTAATTGCTTTCTAGGAAGTCTCTGTTGTCTCTTCATATCTGGTCTCATTCCACATCTAATTTTTTTCTAGATGTTTTTTATTTGTTTTCCAGAATGTGTTACCTTTCAGCATCTGATGCTTTTCCGGATGTCTGTATCTCCGTTTAGGGTTTATCTCTCTCTGTTTTCAAATATGACTGGATACTCTTTGTCACCCTGACGGATATCCATAATATCTTGTTTTCCCCTCAGTCACATTTTTCTGTTATTTATTCCCATATGGTTTCCCTTTGTCCTCCATTTAGTTTGTCTTCTGTGGCTTCATTGGCCACAAAACGTCGAGTCTTGCATTCATATCATATCATAAGCATTTTGTGGTATCTTAGGGCAAAAAATTGCGCATGTTTGTATTTTAGTCTCTCAAATCTTGTCGAGACGAAGATTTTAATCTTCATATCTTCGGATTAAAGAAACTTAAATAGGGGCATCTATCATACCCTAATTTTTGACTCTAAGATCCCACGAGTTTTTGCATCGTCTGCATATCATATCACCTCTTACATCTTACGAATTTTTTACTCTAAGATCATGGCAAGGATTGTTTGGCCTAAATTTGGCCTAAAATACACGAGCGAATTTCATTTGTCCTAGGCTTAAACTTGATGCCTTGTTAAGCTATATACATGGACCAGACCTAGTCAAAACAACCACACCTCAACATTTCAAGTCACCATACCATGACCATTCATTTTCAAGCAATCAAGGCTTGTGTAAGAACACTGTTAAAGCAACAAATGCAAGCCCAAGTGTGCTATGATACAAGGTTCAAGGGTGAGGTCCACAAAATACCAAAAAATGCAGCAACACGAGTACAAACAAAATGCCAAATTGAAGGAGCTTCTAGAATGATTGGGGGGCCCACTAATGATTGGAAAAGATTCCTTTTTGTGAAGCACGAAATGGGGGGAGGATTGTACCCTGAAATTCATGTTCCAGCTCATCAATCCTTGGTCACCAAGTCTCCAATTTTCATTTCTTGAATTCACACGATTGCACCACCATTTCACACGTTTGAAGCATATGCAGCTTCCCTATAAATAGAGGATGTTATACCCATCATTTCCAAGCTTGACATCCATTAAACCTCTGCTGAAATCATTCACAAACACTCTCCAAAATAGAGCATTCAGGTATAGAGTTTGAACCATTTTCAAAACACTATGAGCATCCAAACACATTCCCTGAACTTCCCTAAAGCTAACCAGATCAAGAGGACCACCAAAATCCACCTCACCTGAGCTCTACAACTCCACCGGAATCCACCTCTGCAACTTTTTCTGGCAAGGTATAAAACTCCATTGTTTCACTTCAAACAAGTTACCACTCTACTTGTGATGATGTACTGATGCTTAACCCTATGTTTTGAGATTTTATTGCTTTGATTTTGTCATTTAATTTTTAAATTAGGGTTTTAGTTCCATTCATGTTTCACTGAAATTCTCCATACTCAAATCCAATCAATGGCTCATGAGTATGGAGGCTGCAAGATGATGGAAAAGGAAGTGGGATTCATGTTTAATTCCCCCTAAAACCTTGAGTTGCAAAAGTGGAATTTTCAACTTGGCTAAAGGTTGAAGACGATGTTCTTCGTGTCTTCATGCTGAGTTGGATTTTTCAAATTCAAACCTATTTGTTTAGCACGTGTTGATTGGATGTTTTAGATTACTTGGTTGATTAGGAACGGTGAAACGTGTTTGACTTAGCACACGCTGGTCCTCTTAATATGAGCCATGCATTTTGCTTTCTTTTTTTAGTCATTTGATCTGAAAGTTGTGAGAAGTATCCCTGAGGGCACGTTTGAGCCATCAGATTAAATCCAATGGATCTGATCACTTGATGGACTACGCCTTGACTTTGGTCAACCCAGACTTGGCATTGGTCTTTGACGCCTTGGGCCTAGTCTTGTGCTATTTGGATCCCCTTGTTCCTTCTTGCACCTCCATTTCTCTTCTTTTTCTTTCTCTTATTTTGTTTATATTATTTCCCTTTTCCTTTTTTTTTGTTTTTTATTTTCTTTAATTTTTTCCTTAAATATTCTAGCCATTTTTTTGACATTTATTTTTATATGTTTATTATCCTTATTTTATTTTATATTTTAGATCTTTTTTAAAAATCATTATCATTTTTTATTTTAATTTTGATCTTTATATGTGGGTTTTGGAACTTAATGATTGTTGAGGTGAGCAAATTTTGAACCTTTTAAATTCTTGAGGAGTGATCCTTATGGTGACTCAACCGTCTTTGATACAAACATGTTGATGAATGATCATTTGATCATTCTTGGCACTTTGCATCAGAGATAGGTTGTCTCTTATTGGATCATGCTTTGAGTCTTTAGGTGGTTGATAAATAATCCCTACATGATTTCCCTGGTTTTTCCTTTTCATCTTCTTCCCACTTCTCTTTTTCACTTTGTGTTGCATTGTTTTAGGATACTAACTTTGTGTTAGTTCTCTAACATGCCTAGCACTTAAATTATTATTAACTGGCCTCAGATAGGTGTGACTTCTACATAAGTCCACATACGATTGCTTAACATAGTGCTAAATTGCCCTTATGCGATAAACCAGTCCTTAACCCTAATAAATAACTACTAACCTATTGATTTTACTTTCTTGCCTTTTAATTTTTGCAATTTACATTCTTATCATTTACTTTCTTGCAATTTATATTTCTTTCAATTTATTTTTATGCCCATCATTCTTCATCTAACTCATGCATCCTTTACTTTATGTCATTTTATTTCTTTTTGCCTCATACTATTAAAAAGAACAAAAAATGATAAAATGAAAAGACCAAAAAAGATTTAACTTGTGACTTAAAGGATGGACTCTCATGGAACTTGATTAACCTTAGATCTTGGAGCCTTGGACTTAATATTTGACCCTGTGGAAAAGGAGACTTGGACTTGAATGTTTATTCCATCCCCTAGTTTAGGACACGTTGCACAACATGGCTTTCTCTTGGGCTACCTTACAATGAGACTCCTTTACTTCTTGCACAGATCCCTTGTACTTTTCATGTACCCTTCTCCCCTTTTGATGTAATTTCTTTATTTCTCACTTTTCTTTGGTTTGATTTTTCTTGCTAGCTTTCCTTAGGGACTTGGATCGACCTCACCACTTTCTAAAATCCTTGATCTAACGTCAAGTGGTATTTTCTTAATAAAACCCTTGATCTAAGGTCGAGCGGAATTTTCTCAATAAACTCAAAAATACAATAAAATACGATTAGAATTTTGCGCCACAAGCCTTAAGTGGTGGAGAAGGAGTGAGAATGGAGCTTTCCTGCCCTCACTATGAGTATTTTGGACACAATACGTTTGACTTGGTAGTTTGAAATATTCACCTCTACCCGCAGTCTTTAGTGCAATCCTAATCAAGAAAAAACTCTTTCAAAACCCTAAAATCAATATCAACTCATCAAACTCTTTTTTGCGCCTTAGGACCTCACCCCGAAAACCCTTTTTTAAGGTATAAAATCAACAAACACATACTCATTTTCTACTCCTAACTACGAAGCTCTGATTCCTCATTTCCCAATGAGGATACGCAGGCACAAGGGCCCCAATCCTTGGCGAGCACCCTAATAAAAAAAACTCCATTTTCCCTTTAGCAAGTAACCTTTAGATAAATGACACTCATTCACACTTAGATGACCTAGATGGTTCCCGTTGAGTACAACAGGTGTGAGGGATGCTAATACCTTCCCCTCGCATAATTGACTTCCAAGCCCGAATTTGGTTGCGAGACTATTTTCTTCACCTTTAGGGGGTTTTATCGATATTTTCCCTTTCTTTGGAATAAATAAAGTTCGATGGCGAATCTATGCATTTTTGCATAGCGACACAAATGTCGAACCAGTCAATGCATTTGAGGCATTGAAGGATTCAAAGTGGATGAAAACAATGAATAAGGAATTGAAGTCCATCGAAGTCAACAACACTTGGTCATTTGTCGAATTGCCTCAAGGAAAAAAGGCAGTCGATTTGAAGTGGCTATACAAGATGAAGTTGAATCCCAAAGGAGAAGTAACTCGACACAAGGCAAGACTTGTGGCGAAAGTATTTCTTCAGAAAGAAGGAATCAACTTCGACGAGGTTTTGCACCTGTTGGTAGAATCAAAACAACCAGGTTGGTTATTGGCCTAGCAAACATGAACAATAGACATATGTGTCATATGGATGTGAAATTTGCATTCCTGAATGTCCCCTTAGATGAAGACGTCTATGTTGCATAACCAGTTGGGTTTGTGAAACAAGGTGAAGAAAGTAAGGTATACAGGCTACATAAAGCTCTGTATGGAGTTAAGGGAGACAAAATTTGTGAAGTGCACAATTGAGCATAGAGTATATGTAAGAAGAAGCAAGAGTAAATTGGTTATACCATGTCTCTATGTCGGTGACTTGTTGATAACATGTAGTTGCAAGTATGAGATCGATGACTTCAAAGGTGATCTTAGCAAGAAATTCGAAATGTATGATTAGGAAGACATTTCATACTTCCTTGACATCGAACTCTACAAGAGTAATAGAGGTTTGTGATGCATCAAAGAAGATATGCAAGCGGGATACGCAAGAGATTTAAGATGCAAAACTGCAATTTCACTTTGACGCCTACCGAACTAAGACTCCAACTACCAAAAGACTCAGAGGAAGATGATATCGACCCAACACAGTACAGAAGATACCTTTGTCACACAAGGCCTGGTCTAGCATAAATTGTAAGTATGGTGAGTAGATTCATGCAGAAGCCAAAGGTATCACATCTAGCAGCGGCGAAGATGATACTAAGGTATCTGAGAGGAACTCTCGATTATGGCATTAGTTTCCTGCAACCGTTGAAGGAAAAGAATGCAAACTAGTGGGTTACATCGACTCAAGTTGGTGTAGTGATGTTGAAGATAAAAAATCTACAGTTGACTATGTGTTTATGCTAGGTGGTGCACCAGTTTCTTGGAACTTAAGAAAAGAACTAGTAGTAACATTCTCGTCGTGTGAAGTAGAGTATATTGTCGCTTCCCTCTGTGCATGTTAAGAAACATGGATGGTGAATTTGGCCGAAGAAATTATAAGGAAGAGTCATGGAACAATTACCATGAAGATCAACAGCATGTATGCTATCAATTTGGAAAAGAATATGATACCGCATGGAAGAAGAAAACACATCGAAATGATGTTCCATTATCTTCGAGAGCAAATGGCAAAAGCGAAGTTGAACTTGGAACGCTGCAGAACTGAGAATCATATTGCAAACATCATGACAAATGAAATGCAGGTCGAAGTGTTCAAGAAATTAAGATCTATGATGAATGTAGATAATTTAGACACAATGAATTAGGTGGTGTGTTGAGAATAATTCTCTGTGTTGAAACATGTAGTTTGACAAAAGCAAGGAGCTGTCAAAATGTCGAAGTGTATCTCAACATAGTTTTGACTTAGCTTTATTTGTTTGTTTTAGCTGAGTTAGTTATGTTAGTTGAATATTTCTTAGTGTGCAAGCAATCTCAACCTATAAATAGGGAGTATCCTTATTTTCGTAAAGCGTTGAAAAATAATGCAGTTGCATAGAGAAAATTTGAAAAAAAAATTAGCTTGAAAGCAGAGTGAAACTTTGTAGAATTATTCTTCTTATTTCCCTTTTCTCTCAAACCTAAATTCCCTTTCTTTCCCAATTCACTTTTCTCTTTTTTTCTTTCAATAATCGTTGTGCAGCGAAATTATCTTGCAAACAAGTTTGGTTGATTCACTCAAGTGTGAAGAACAAGAGACAAAATTGATATGTGTGATTGATTCTTGTTCATTAAGATTGATTCAAAATTCTCCATAAATTTAATATAATATCAACAATACGCACTAACTAGCTAACGTTTGTGCTCATTTATTACAACTTAATGCTACTAACTCCTTCCAATTCCTTGTTATTTAATTCTTTAATTTCCGACATAAACAAAGCTAAAGTATGATATTCCTCCATGTGAAATTTTAATCAACTTTTTATAAATGGGTTCTGCTATCCAGTACCCTTAGAGCACTCTTTAAGGAGCAATAAGTTAGCTATGGCCACACCCATTTAACTTTGAAAGAAGCAATTGTCAAGTTAAACAATCAAAATATCAAAGATTCATATTACTGTCGTATTTAAAGCTAGTTACTCTTATCATTTGCTAGCACATGCTCACGCGCCAATGTTGCCGTTTCAGATTTTTTTTCCTTTTAGTTACAAGTCATTTAGGATTATTATGAAGAAAATGATAGTATATAATAACCAATAACAATACTGAAGACTTTTTTCCTTAAAAGTTGGAAACAAAAGTTAAACTACAAATTAAAACACACATGTAGCCAAAATAATAGTACTAACAAAACTAGCAGTACCAAACACAAACACAAATAGTCAAATATTAAATTAATCCCCCAAAAAAAAACTTAAACAAAATAAGACTAAATCTTCTTCCAGCTTATGTATCACCTTCCATCTTTAAATTCTTAGAGACACTATTCCTTGATATGAAGCTTGTTCCTGTTTAATAATATTAAAACACAAATTAATTTTAATTAGTAACAAGTATAAAAAATTCAAAAATAAATAACTCTTGGAATACAAAATATGCACCTAAACTTTTGAAAGAAGAATCAGATTTAAATTTGCATCTTCACAAGCTTTCGTCTTCTTCTTATTGTTCTTCTTTTTCTCTTTTAAAGGACATGTAGCAATGTTATGTCCTAGACCTTTACACAATCCACAAGTGTTCATGATATGTGATAACTGTTTGCCACCTTTAAGACGTCTTCGTTTGGGACGACCTTTTGGTTTAGACTTTGGAGGACAATGAACTTCATTGTTGCAATCTATTACTTCTTCCTCAATGACAACATTAACTTGAGGCTCTATTTCATCGTAGTTGAGAGGTGTTTGAAGCTGCCACCGCGATGGCAAGTAGTTAGAAGGAATTTCATGGAAATTTTTGTGAAGAAAATTTTTGAGAATATGACGTCATACTATCCCCCAAAATTCAAAGTTCTTACAACTAAATGTAGCTATTTTACCATCCCAAAAGACTACATGTTTTCTACTGTTAACATCTTTATAATACAGCAACACAAACATATTATCATTTTCATGATGAATTGAATATTGAATGGACCTTTCAAATTCCTCTTGAAACTTCTGAAAAACAAAACGTGTGAGAACACTATGAGCTTGCTCTTGTAAGGGTGACGTTAACTTCATAGTCGATCTCTTGTACTTTCCAAACACTATATCATGCTCTTCTTTTTGTTTAATATCATCAATTGCAATATCAACCTGAAATTAATTTAAGTTAGTTAATACATAAGATTAGAAACAATAAGAACTAATGCATTGAAAATATTTGTAACACCCATATATGACATAATACATCAAAGCATAAATATCATACATGAATCCAAGTTTTGGTACTGAAATACCATAAATTCCTAGTTAACACATTGTATATATTACATGCCCAAAATACAAAGTACTAAAATCTAAGGCATAATATATACAAGATGTCCCAATACACTAAGAACTAGATCAATACAATGATCTCAAAATAAATTTCCACAACGGAAGTCTTACCATCCCAAAAAGCCAAGTTAAGTAAGGAAAATCAAACGACTTTCTCCTTATCCTCTGCGAAACCTGAAGCACCTGTAATATAATTAACAACATGGGGTGAGATATTAAATCTCAGTGAGTTCTCTATCTTATAGATTCTCTCGGCTTTACAAGGTTCTATCAACCTAACTCAAGTCAAAAGGGAAGGGAAGTGACCTTGAGTTCATAATCTCACAATCTCACACTATATGGAAACATGTTATGAGTCTGTTAACTCAATAATTATCACTATCGTTAACCTCATCAAGGCATCCCTTCTTCCCGTCCTCTTCTACGTCTAGAAGTCGGAACGAGTCGTAGATCCTCGTAAATTACTTGGCATACGAGATGGATTCGGAACTAAGGGACACATTATCACCTTAATTCGTCATTTTACATGGTCCGTTCACCGTGACAAGTCTCTTTACCCGTAGGCTCCATTCGTACTATAACATTGGGAATCAAACCTACCAAGTAATCGTGTATTCATTCCAGAGGAGCTTGTTACTCTTGAAACGATACATAAGGGGAAATGGTTACGATTTCATGATTTCAGATACAACCATATTTGTATTTAATAAATCTTGGCCACATTAGCCTTTAGGCCTCTTTTGCCTTTCTCAATACTTACAAAGTTACATATGTTCCATAATAGTGTTTATTCCTTTCTATACCATTTGGTATTTGGTTACACGCTTCAGCCTTTCATGCGCGAGCGTTAACATTAGATTGTTTATCAATTTCCTAGCCCATTACTAGGTTCTAATATAGGTTTATTGTAAGGTTTTCCTCACTCTTCCTATTCCATATTTTAACATGCATTTTCTCTCAATCGTGTTTAATAACCATATATTAGATAAAGCATAATACAATTGTATAGTAGAATTACGTATAATAACTAGTAGAAGACTCGTGCGTCCGCACGGGTACATTGATTCCTATCTTAAATCATTCTCTATCTTAAATCATTCGATCAAAAATCTAAATGTTTGTGACTCTTTTTTAATACATATTTACATGTATTAACAATAATTGATAAAGTTTGAATTAAAAAATATCAAGAGTAATCATTTCAAAAATGGTTATTTGGCTATAGTAATGATCCAAGATACATGTGCATCCGCACGCATAAATTTATCTAATATAATATAAAATATATTTAAATGGATATGTAAATTTGAAAAAAAAATACTTAAAAACAAATAGGCATTGTTATGGTAGTGATCCGTGAGGATTTGAATAAGCATTTTAGAATATACAAACTTTTTACAAATGCACGGGATATAAATAATATTATATTATACAATTGTACTAAAATGCATATGGATTGCAATATTTATGCATGCTTTGTTGTCTTGATCTAACATGTTGTGTCCTGTATCACTTCATAAAATATTTCATATCTGACTATATAATATTTATACATGTTAGGCAAAGTAAACATATCGTCAACACAAAGGAACCAATATCAGAAATTCATGACACTTCATTTGTATCTTTATCCGTGAGTGTTCGAGCAAGGACATTCAATGATCCAATGGTTGATTTACCAACAGGATCTAATAAACTAAGTTGCAAGCATATCAAGTACCCTTCAGGTATTACTAAGGAAACACCTTATTGTTGTTCCTGCCGTCTAAGAATGCATAAGTTACAGAGAATAGATGCAGGGCCGTCTTGAAACATTTGGAGGCCCTATTCTAATAAAATTATGTCCATAATAAAAAACATTAAAAAATATAAATTTAAAAATTATTATTTATTTAAATTATAAACAACACAAAAATTTAATACTTATTTCATCTTTTAATTTTTAAATAAAATATAATTTTATAATTTTCTTTATCATATAAATTTAATTATATTTTTTAAGTTATTTCATACGATAACGTGATATTTTAAAATTAAGAGAATATTTCATAACTAATTGATATTAGACTATTTATGTAATCAATTTATTCATATATATTTAACTTTATTATTTCTTTAGTGGTTAAAAACAATAAGAATTATTATCTCTTGAGAAAATACATTAAAGGACGTGTTAGGAGTTTTACAAATACAAAGTGTTTCAGACATACACTCTAACTCCTCATGCAAAATTATTATCAACCACTAGCGTCCAGACGGGCACGGGAGTGCCCGTCTGTCCGCTTTTTTAATGCGCACAGCGAGGAAGTATTCATGCGTATATATTTTTTATGAGATATAGTTATTGTAATTCGCATTAAAACTAAAATTATCTAGATATAATTAGTAGAATTAAAATCAAGATGAAATTTATATACTCATAAAATACTATAGTGAATTAAAAAAAATAGTGAAATTAATTGTTGTCGTGGGTATGTTTTTCCTTCTTCTTGTCCACATACTTGCATACTACTCAACTCTCAGAAATTGATTCTAAAAGAATTGTTAAAATATTTTGATTGTATAATATATTTTAATTTATACATGATTGTGATATAGGATTTAAAAGAATTGTCAACACGCAAAAATTGACTCTAAACAAAATATATCATTCCTGCCCCTGAGCACCTAAATTCATTGTCCACGACACACTCAACATGAAAAATATTCTCTATAAATAATAGCATCAATGCATTTAGAAAATTGTAAATAATATTCTGAATTATAATCAAGAACTAAAGCATACAAAATATTATTGACACTGTGTCATCAATGACGTGCTTTAAGAGGAATACCGAACATGAAATCTTTATCTTTATCTGAAGAATTTTCTTTTTCCCTGTAATATTGATGATGTAAAGCAAAATATAAATTTCTCATATAAGAACGTTTTTAAAATAAAGAAGAATAGTGAAATTAACTGTAATTAGTGTAAAATATAGTATTTTTTACCTTGTACATATTCGAAGCAATTCTTCATACATCACTTTATCAATAAAATCTTGAGTTCTAAAAAACTACAAAGTATGCACGAAATGTCAGATCAACAAACTAAATACATTTATAGGTTAGATTGTAGAGTATAATATGGTTTATAAAAACTTAATAAAAAACATTATACCTGGTGAAGTGTGATACTTTGTTTTAATTCAGATCTGGTAGAACTTCAATAATAGCATGAATTTTCGTTATGTTGTTAAGTTTTAAAACTTCTATCTTCTCTATCATTGTGTTGGTGACACTGCGACTCGCTTGGGGATTTTCTAATGTCGCTCAATTATTAATTATTATTATTTATGATTTTCTAATGTCGCTTATTTTGGATATATTTTTTTAATATGTAAATTTCAAATAGTTTTAAAATTTAATTATTATTACTTTGGTTTAGTTACATAGATAATTAAGTTGTTATTAGTATATCACAAAACTTAATATATAGATAATTTAAATTAAAAACAAAATTAAATAAAAATCACAAACCTGGCGCGACTTCAGTTACAGGTGCAATTCTACTTGAACCGGCTTCATTATCATGAGTTCCTTGAAAATGAGAACTTGGAAAAGTCATATTTGTCAAATTTTGAAATGGAACGCGCGACCGACTATTTACGGTGCGTGATTTTTGAGTATCTTTCTGTTGGTCTTGGCGCCGCCTATATAGTTCTCGTCGTCTCGATAAATGGTTTTCTCGTTGCTCATTGTCCATATTTTGTTTTCTTTTTCGTTCATTTTCTGCCCTTTGGTGTTGGCTTGACATTTGACGGGTATCATTTTCCATGATAATATATCTGTCAAAAATTTGTATGCAATATATTTAAAATTAAAATTATTACACTAACGACATTGAAAAATAGTAGCAACTAATTACATTAAACTTAAACAAATTACACTAATCCAACATAATGTTAAATAAAAAATATTCTCAGCGATAAGAAGAGTTATATGAAAAAGAAATGAGTACAGGAAAAGTAGTCATGAAAAAGCTCTACTTTTCCAAGTATACTTTCATTATAAAGACTTCTTGGTGCAAAGAGTAAAATCTTATGTATCCTCTACTATTATTATCATACACTTAGCCATAAATGAATAAATAGTTTTATGTAACGTCGTGGATACGAATAAATTTTGTTAGTATTAAATTCTTAGTTTCATACATGGATGAACAAAAATATGTTTGACGCCGTATATAACCTAACTATATAACTCTCTCACTATCTCATTCTTTGTGATTCCTATAAATGAACCTAATAGTGTTAGGTTTTATACTAATAGCGTTGAACTTAGTATTGATTCAATTAATCTTTCTCATTTCTGATGAAAAATTCCTATGTCAATCCAATGGATCAGAGATGCTTAATTTTAAAAATTGCTTCTAGTTTAGCCAACAGTTTAATTTTACAACGCTTTCATAATTTTTTTTAAATAATGCCAGTTTTATGAAAGGGAATAAACATACCAGTTTTCAAACCTTAAACTTTTCTTAAATTCTGCAGACACCAAAAAGTCAATGAGAGAGAGTCTTGGTAGGAATGATTGAAAGCAATTGTAATTTTGAAGGATTGAGCAAGATGAAGCAGTTGAGAGAGGTTATGCAAGCTTTAAATTTTGCATTAGAATTATTCTCTTAATTGTAAAAATGTTTTTCTGCAGAACACAAAACATTTAAGTTGAAACTGCTTTTTCTACGTGTAGTAAGTGGGAGAGATTTTTGGAAAACAGTTATTTTTTTTATTCATAACTATGTTAAAATAAAAAGAAAGTAAAGGGCAATATCCTATATACTATTATTTGGGGTCTTAATCTTTGCAGATTGTTACTCTTAATCCCAAAAGGCAAGAATGTTACTCTTAATCAACAGAAATTATTTAATTTAAGAAATTATTTAGTTTGATACTTCATTCATAGAAGTTACATGTGTAATAATACTTGCAACTAAAATAAAAAAATGTAGACGTATCTCTTATTAGTGAACTATAAAAATAAAATCTGATTCTTCAAATGTATATGATTGATATTATCTTTAGGTCTGCTAATGCAAAGATTAAGACCCCAAATAATAGTATATATTTGTCAAAAATTTGTATGCAATATATTTAAAATTAAAATTATTACAGTAACGCGTATATTTAAGTTTATTTTTGAGGTTTAATACTTTTTCATTGCCCTATTTTCTTTTTCTATCAAGTCTTGTATCATTGTAAGATTGAAAAACAATAAAAAAAAAACTATGCGGAAGTTACATAACCATGTGAATTGGAAGTTATGTGTTAGACATGAAACATACAATTTGAATTGGAAGTTACTAAACCAACCCAAAACTGTAAGAAAACAAAAATACAAAATGCTTTTTGGAAAATTAGAAATTATAAAGGGTAGAATCGGTAAAAAAAAAGGCCAGCCCAAAAGCTTGTATCCTCTTTATATATAGTAATAGATGATTATTCTTTTCAAATAAATATTTGCATCAATATCTAAAAACTGTGGTATCATTAATTGGAGGCCCTGTGCAAGGGCACTACTCGCACAACCCCTTCACCGGCCCTGAATAGATGATAAAGAAAACAGGAGGAATATGTTATAAGAAATAAATAAGATATTTTAAAGAACTCCATATGAGAGAAAAATAAATACATATTGAGAAATGGAAACATACATGCATAGATTTTAACAATCATACAGTAAAAATAACAATAACCAACTCATTTTACTGCTTAAAATTTGTTAATTGACCATATATCTTTCTCAAAGTAAATATGTCTTTTGCATGACCATATATTAGTGCATATATTTTTCAGAGATTTCCTATTGCTTTTTTTGGTCCCTCCTTTGTTTTATTTTTTATTCCTTATAACAAATCTTATATATTTTGTAGAACGGCACCACACAAAACAAAGAAGAATAAAATAACTTTTGTTTCTGTTTTGTGAAGTGGTGAATCGTCCTTGTGCAAACCAGCCAACCAATTTCATTTCTCTCAAAATGTGTTTTGCACTATTCATCAATGTGATTAAGAAAAAATATATTTGTGACAAATATATAGCTGCAAGTTTTTAAATAACGGTCGCGTAAATGTTTTTGCAACTTCGATCCATACAAGTGTTGCGACATTGATTGCGGTGGTTGTCGTATGAATTAATTTCAATTTGTTTTTCATCACAAAAGTGATGAATAACGGTATAGATATCGACATTTTTCAATACCATTTTGTCGCCGTCGTTTTTGTTACAAATGACTGTTTTTTAAAATCTTGTATAGTAGATTTAAAGGAGCACATGCAGGCCAAGAAATCAAGTTTGTCAACCTTCCACAATTTAGGTGCAGCTTGATAATCTATCAGTCAAAAGCAAAAGCACCTTGGCATTAAAAATATCCAGAACTACATGTCACCAAACAAAACTATTCCTAGCATTAAATATGCCAAAAACATGAGGCAAGTTTCAGCTAACTCATTGTGATTACATCTTCTGTTTATAATGGCTTGTGAAAGGTGATAATGACCACCCATCGATCCAAAACTCAACAATCAGTAAGGACACTCATTCATTTAAAAGCTCTATTCATCTAGCATTTTCCTTTTAGATTTCATAATATGAGCAAGGAGATTAAACACAGTACTCTTTAGGTTGAAATATAAGCTCTTTGAAAACAACATATCCAGCAGCAGCCGCAACTCCGAGCCCTGCAAGAATGATCACACTGTAGGACGCCCCCTCCACAAATGTTACTGGCTTCTCAGGAATGTTATATGTTGGAGAATCATCAAATGGATTCTCAACATTTGTTATCTCCTTTTTTGTCTACAAAACAAATAGAAAAAAATAGTATTGAGTCGCTAGTTTAATTTCAAATAACACGAAAAAAAAGTCCATGTAGAACATAGCCATTCTATGGCGACAAGGCAAAAGGGGAAAAATCACAATTCATAGCATTGATTGGGAAACCCTTCTATGAAATGACACTGCCAATAACACTAATGCAACATGAAGCCTCACCAAAACATGGGTAGAGAATAGATTAGAGTTTTCTATTATCGAATGGGGAGCCACACAGACATGCAAGGCTAGAGAGAACCATTATCACTTACCAAGTGGGAAATTCTGGACTTGCATCCATGCCATTTAGAGATTCTGGACTTTCTATTTCATTGTCAATGTCAATATACAGATTCTGGAAAACGTATTGGCAACCAGTCTCGTAGATCTTTGCAAGGTCCTGAGCACGATGGACTTCTAGGTAGTGGCTCTTTCCCAAGACCTGCTGGGTATGCACTTGGGTTGTTTGCTCCTATGTTTCGAGCTAATGACAATTACCAGCCAAATCGGTCTAATGAGCCCTATCACCCTCCTTATCCTTATAAGGTTATCTCACTTATTTGAAGTTATATATTTTTCAGACAGATGTATATTAGCCAAAGTGTAGTATTGATTACTTAAAAAAATTCTCAAATCTCAATCATGTATGTTTTATATTTGATGTGTTGAAGCTATGGACAGTGTTGAGATATTAAACAATTAACTCTGAGTCTGTTATAAAAGTTAATTTTGATACTTGCTAGGCACCCCACTCTCGTAGAGAAACTACCGACACTTTCAATGATGAAACTTTTGGCTCCTTGGAGGTACAAGTGAGGACAAGGCAGAGGAGGAAAAAAAGAGAAGAGGTATATGTTATTTTCTTGAAGATATTGTCTAATTGTTTGAATGATGTCTTTAAATATATAGAAAATACACAGAAACAACTTACATGGATTCTTCCCATTTATGGACGAGATTTTCTCTAGTTTCTTAAGCTGTACATGCTATATTTTAAGAAGGCCAATCATGTCAAAATGAATGTCGTAATGCACAGTACATTGTCTTGTGCTCTACACAGCACATACAACCTGTTAGAAAACCTCCACAAAGTTTGATGGGGCCTGAGACAATGTTGCTACTCGAAGCTGAAGCTAAACTTTTAAAATCCAACACAGTTCCAAACATATATGTAAAATTGATTTTGACATGTTTGAGCAATGTTAATTGGAATTGATTTTGCCTAAAATATTTATTCTAACTTGAAGTTAAAATTTGTAGGTTTTGACTAAAACTATGATTTTGCCTGAAACTATGACTTTTACACTAAAATTGATTTTGAATGAATTGGTTCTATAAAATTGATTTTGGATAAAAGTGAGATAAGGGAAAGTGAGTTGAACAGGAAATTTCAGTGTAAAAATCATGTTTAATCTCTAAAGTTACAAATTATAATTTCAATAGAATCACTTATGAAAACAAAATTAATTCTACTATAGATCAATCAAAATATTTGACCACAAATATACCACAAACATGTTGCAGACTTCAAATCATGTTCATGAGTAAGATGCCAATAGAAACTATAGTACAAATTCCAGTGGAAAACACAATTGAGAAACACATTTGATTTCCATACACTTAAGGAATACATGAGTGATATTCTGTAAAACACATTGATTTCAACACATATAATTGCATGAACAGAATACATGTGTGTATATAAATTAATTAGCATGTTTGGTAAATAAATACGATGGTTTATAAAATTGATATAAATCTCCATACCAATCAAAACTTTTGGAAATGCTATTCACGTACACCTCCAATATATATGTCAACATCAAGTTGTAATTAACATATGATATCATAAGGCTACTAAAGAAGGAATTGAACCAAGCTAATGTATAATGAAAGCTTTTATTGTGAATGATTAACTTCTAATTCCATTTCAGCATGTAATTTCTATAGCACTAAACGGAAATTAGAAACAGGAAAGAGAAAAACAAAACAATCTCATGTAAGCTGCTTCATTAACATGCTAAGTTAACATGACATCTTTGATGAATTACATTGTAGAGATACATTTTTTATAAAACAGTGGCTAGAAGTGAATTTCAAATATCATGTACAGGATATCTATTTAATCATGTGAAATACAACCAATATCTTATTTAATCATCTAATTACACTAAAGAAAATTACAATTAGGCAGCAAACAAATTTGTGAAAGAAGAAAATGATATAGTAAATTTTTAAACTGAATATGAAACATCTTATAATTATTGTCAATTCTGAAAAACATATCTGAATTTTTATTCGTGACTGCACAATAGACATTTATCTTAAAATCATCTCGGTTGTGTGCGCGTTCATTTAACTCTTAGATTATTGTTTTACCTTAAATTAGTTCTTTACCTGGGATATATTGTGAATTTATAACAAAATTACTCAGTGCAAAGCACCATAGTTTAGCGGGACAAAACAATGGAAGAGACCTTAAATTGTCACAAGAGCTCCCACCAATCTAATACCAGTGAAACACTGGATAAATTATTGGCATTTCTCATGTTAACTAACAAATATCCACCCTCCCAAACATAGTCTAAAAGTAGTTAAGTATGGACTGATTTTGCATGAGAACATATTAGAAACTAACACAAAAGGAAAAATTACCGTCATGTCTATTTGTACTTCTGATTGTTTTTGGAAATCCTGAATCACTTTAGCCTGCGCCGATGCCATTTCTGCAAGAGATAAGAAAGGTAATGATTACTGTGTAATTCTAGTCGCAAACAAAAAAGTTTTCAAAAATATAACAATGCCAGAAACACACCTTTCACATATTACGAAATTTTGGTTTAGTCCCAACAGGAAATTGTATGCATTTATTTGTACTTAATAGCAACCACAGATTGAAATTTAACCATCTGTCGAACAAATCTTATGGAAGTTAAATTACTCTTAACATATAGTAACCACGGATTGAAACTGTTTGCACTTATTTGTACTTAATAGTAACCATGGATTAAAATTTATTCATCTGTAGAACAAATCCTATGGAAGTTAAGTTACTCTTAACATATAATAACCATAGATTGAAACTGTTTTCACTTATTTGTACTAAATAGTAACCACTGATTGAAATTTAGTCATCTTTAAAATAAATCCTATGGAATTTAAGTCAAGACTCTACCCATTGGTTTGTAAACAACATGTGTATATCAATAATTAATGAATGGTGTTATAATAGCTAACAGTTGTTGTAGATCATATGTTGCTTGTAGATGCATACGAAATCAGCTGCATTGCAGTAATATGGTTCAAATCAAGTTCTTCATGAGATTTTGGATTGTTTGTTTCATAATCTTGGACATAAATGAAGAACTTGCAAGCTCGGCGCTTCTTAAACAGACCCATCAAAGGTGACTTCAGTGCTTCAACATCTGTTGCTGGGACTTTGTAAATCTGAAAAATTAATAGACAAAGATATGTTGTCATAAGTTTTCATGCAACATAAAGCTTGTAACTTGGAAAAGTCGCAATATTACACACATTTCCCTTATTATACACAAAGCTTCCATCTACAGCTTTAAAATTCAAATACTTTGTAACATATGTGACAGTCTTTCACAATAGATCAGTGTACAAAAACAAATGAGGATAATTTGCAAATGAATACCTTAACTTTGTCGACAAAATCCTTGGCTGGTTTATCCTAGTAATTGTCATCAAGATGAAGTGCCAAAGCATGACCAATAAAGTCAATTGTGATTAGGTTCTGCCATTAAAATATACCAGCATCAAAAGCACTGAAACTAAGTTAACTTATATTTTTGTCAAACAAATAAAAAGTAGATCACATAGGATAAAAGATCTAAGTCTTCCTCTATTTTAGTATTTTGTAGACACTTAACAAAAGTCCATACATAATCAGAACGATGTATCCCTGCAAAAAATAAGCAATGTCTCTGCAATTACATAAATTGTATTCATTCCTGAAAAAAAAAACAAAAAATCCAAACAGCTCATAAGCTATATTGATAAACTCTCCCAAATAGTTTCACAGTACTATAGGCTAATCAAAACAGGTCATAGTTTTAGCAGCAAATACAATACTATTTATTCAATATGCTGGAAACAATACAAAAATAACGATAAACACATAGAAGAGTATAACTGAAAGTCTTAGTAACCAACCTCACCCAGTCTAGACCTTTAGGATGTGGATCAACAACAGTAGGAATCCTCCCATCTCTGGCCCGAGTAAATTCATTTGTTTCTTGTACCAATAATACATGATGCAGAAAATAAGACCAAAACCGCAATGTGTTGCTTTACCTCAGTTATTTAACCCATGATTTAGATCTCTCTTCGAAGTCGTGGTGTTTAATGATAGTTCCAAAGCCACGACCAATTATCAATTCGACGACATTTAACCCAGTTTGTTGAATTTGTGTGAGCAGCAGCTGAAGGGGCTTGGTCATTGTCAGCTTTCCCTGAGGATGATAGGAATACTGATCCAAAATCCACAAGAAATCTGCCTTATGAAATAGAATAATCAGAAGCAATGATGCAATCTCCACTCACAACCTCAACCATATGTACTATAATAAGATGTAGCAGCAAAATATAATTACAAAAATAAATGAAAGGTACACAAGTATATGAAATATATTCAAACCAAATTTGTAGCGGTCATGATAGACATGTTTGTAATTTGATATACTCCATTTATGCATAATTGAGATGAAGAATCGAGGTTTAAGAAAGTCATCACCATCGAGGTTCACCATTCTTAGCCTACCATACAACCAATCAGGTCACACACAAATTACCAATTAAACAAACCATGACTTGAATCACTTATCATTAAAAGATAACAACAAATACCTTGAGAACAAAACCTGGGCTGTCAATAATGGTAAGGTTGGCACAATGTGCGTATTTAGCTTTGAGTACAATTGGCTTAGGAGAAACTGCTGAATCAATGGACTTCAAAAGTTCCTCTAAGTGAGACTTTATAATGCCAACTATTGTAGATGCTGAAAGCATCAAACTTCCATACTCTTCTGAATCTTCCCCCTGTGTTTGTTTGTTTCCAACACTAAAAATCAATCTTAAAAAATTCATGGTATTAACTATTAACACACACAAAATGAAACGAAACTGTTTTTAAAGCCGTCGATTAAATTAATAATAATCACATAAGCACCCATCAACATATTAATTTTTTTCAAAGACGCAAATCACTGTAAAAATGTAAAAAATGATGAATGAAAGAGAATCACCAAAACCACACCTACCGCCCATTCGTCCACCCATCCACCTTCCATTACCTTGATGTTTTTAGATCTGTGATTTCACAGTTGCCAAAACTTTGATGATTGACTCCTACAAAAATGAATATGAAGGCGACACGATTAAGTTCCATGATATCAGAAGTTTACCTCAAATGAAATGGCAAGAGGTTGGATATGGATGAAGAAACGGATTTGTTCTTTAAGTCTCAAAAAATCAACGTGAGATAATGGAGGGCCTCTTTCTGAAAAAGGAGAGAGTACAAAGTACTATAGACAGTTGTAGAAAAATGCTTTCAAATGAGAGAGGGAAACAAAAACCAGAACATGGAGGTGGTCATAGATATGGCGACGAGGTTTTAGGGTTTTGGCGGGTGGAAGAGAGAACGCGGAGTGAGAAAGGAGGCAGACGAGAAAGAGGGAGAAAGAGAGAGAAAGGGGGCAGATTTGGAAAGAGGGAGAAATAGAGAGGGAATGGGGAAATTGAAAATTGAAATTGTTTTTTCAATTGCATAGCCATTTGGCATAATGAGATAATTTTATTGGTCACTTATTTTTATATTTAGTAAATTACCATTAAGGACAAATGTTAGTGTAAAAGTAAAAATGATTAAAGGGTAATTTAGGGTGTTAATGTGTATGTTTCATTAATAGATAGGTAGTTGATTCATTCACAAGTTTCATAACTCTTAAGTTTCCTCCGATTTATTTAATCGAGTATTGAAAACAATATTTTTCGCCTTTATCACGTAGGATATTTTCATAGCTTTCCAACGACTATCACTACGCCACGATCGGAATCACGGTTCGAAAGATATAAATTTTCTAAAATATTTTTCAAAACATAACAGTGGTAACCGGTTACCCTATAATGAGTAACCGGTTACGCATTCTCCCCGCGCAGACAGTGGCCAAAATTCAATTGGGTAACCGGTTACCTCAGAATGAGTAACCGGTTACTCAGTTCATTTTCTGCGTAAAAACTATAATTTTTCTGCACGTAACCGGTTACCCTATAATGAGTAACCGGTTACCACTGAGTCTGAGACCTAAAAACCTGTTATTTTCAGCATCAAAACCTAATGGAACATCATCAAAATTCATGGAAATATCATAGCAAGTATCAAACATCCATATTCCATACAACCCACACATATTATGCATTCTATTCCAAATATTAACCATAGAAACCAACATTTAGCATGATCAATCCATTTTCACCATTTTAATTCAAGTTCTAACCTAAGTTTCTATACTTAGGGTTCTAACTAGAACTCACCAACAACAAGATGAAGAAGATGAAGAAGATGTTGGGTTGATTGGATGAAGAAGAGATGATGAAGATTGAAGCTTTCTTCTTCTTCTAGGTTTTCTTTCTCTTTTCTCCTCTTGCTCTTCCTTCTCTCTACTTTTTTCTATCTTTTCTATCTTTTTGTTCAAAATGGAGAGGAAAAATGAAATGAAAAGGTATAGAGAAATATCTTTTAGTTAGCAACACTACTAAATGTCCAAAACATCTCTATTGTACCAATTGCTAAAACCTCTGAGTCAGGTAATATTAATTGGATCTGTTCTGAGCTCATCGGTTACTCTAATTATCTTTGCAGATAATTTCTCAGAGTACACCGGAACCCAGTTGACCACAACCAATATTATCCAGAGTAAAATAATTTACGGGGTATTACATCCTCCCCTCTTTAAATAGAAATTCGTCCTCGAATTTAAGAAATTACCTAAATAGATAAGGGTAAGCATCTCGCATCTCTGACTCTAGTTCCCATGTTGCATCACCCATATGCGTCTCATCCCACTGAACTTTCACAAGAGGAATCTCTTTATTCCTTAGTACCTTAGTCTCTCTTCCTGTGATATGGCTTGGTTGAGGTTCAAACGTCAAATTTGCTTCTATCTCGATTGTATCTGGTAGAATTGGCTGAAGAGGGTCAGGAATAAACTTCCGGAGTTGAGACACATGAAAAACATCGTGTATCTTTGATAGAGAAGGTGGTAAGGCTAGCCTGTAAGCTACTTCACCAATCTTTTCTAAAATTTGATACGGTCCCACGTATCTCGGACTTAACTTCCGCGACTTAAACGGTCCTTTCAACCTCAATCTCAGAGTAACCTTCAAAAACACGTGATCACATTCATCAAACTCTAAAGGTCTCCTACTGTTATCCGCATAACTCTTCTGACGATCTTGTGCTTGTTTAAATTTGTCACGGATCATTCTAATCTTTTCTGTGGTCTCTTGAATAATCTCGGGTCCCAAAATTCTATCTTCCTCAACTTTTGCCCAACACAATGACGTCCTACATTTCCTTCTATATAGTGCCTCATAAGGAGCCATACCAATACTCGCATGGTAACTATTGTTGTATAAAAACTCAATCAACGGTAAAAGTTCTATCCAATTTCCTCCACTTCTAAGCACACAAGCCCTTAACATATCTTCCATCATTTGTATCGTCCGCTCCGTCTATCCATCTGTTTGCGGATGATTCGACGTACTCAAACACAACTTTGTTCCCATAGCTTGTTGAAAAGCTCTCCAAAATCTTGAAGTAAACTTTAGATCTCTATCGGACACGATACTAGAGGGAATACCATGTAACCTCACAATTTCCAAAATAAACAGCCTTGCAAGATGACTTGCCATGTAAGTAGTCTTCACGGCTAAGAAATGTGCAGATTTCGTCAACCGATCCACAATCACCCAAATGGAATCATATCTGCCTTGTGCACGGGGTAATCCTACTGCAAAGTCCATGGAAATACTATCCCATTTCCACACCGAAATTTCTAATGGTTGTAATAAGCCACCCGGTCTTTGGTGTTCAATCTTTACTTGTTGGCATACCGCACACTCTGACACATACACCGCAATATCTCTTGTCATACCGGACCACCAATAGTCCCTCTTTAAGTCTTGATACATCTTCGAAGAACCAGGATGTACAGTAAAAGCACTCTTATGCGCTTCTTCCAAAATTCTTCTTTTTAACACCGCATCATCCAGAACACAAAACATTTGGTTAAATAAAATAATTCCATCGATAGCCCGCGCGAAACCCGGTTGAACTAACACTTCTTGTAACTTCTCATCCAACACTTGCCCTTGTTGAATTTCCTCTCTAAGAGTAGAATTAGCATTCAAATTTCCCATAATCACACCATTAGGAGTCCAAACAAATTGAAGATTAAGATCTCGAAACTTTTCCAATAGAGCATACTCTAACATCATCAACTCGGCATTACGCAACACTTTCCGGCTTAATGCATCCGCCACTTTATTCGCTTTACCCGGATGGTACTTTAGTTCCAAGTCATAATCCTTCAAATACTCCATCCATCTCCTTTGACGCATGTATAACTCCTTTTGGTCAAATAGATACTTCAAACTCTTGTGGTCGCTGAACATCTCAAAACGTACTCTATATAAATAATGACGCCACACTTTCAATGTAAAAACAACCGCCGCCAATTCCAAATCATGCGTCGGATAATTCTTCTCGTGAACCTTTAATTGTCGAGAAGCATAAGCTACCACGTGACTCTCTTGCATTAACACACCTCCTAATCCCGTCTTTGATGCATCACAAAATACCTCATACGACTTACTAGGATCAGGAATAATCAAAACAGGAGCAGTCGCCAATCTTTCCTTCAAACTCATAAAACTTTGTTCACAAGCTGAATCCCACTCATAAGGACAATCCTTTCGAGTAAGTTTAGTAATTGGTAAGGCCAATTGAGAAAAGCCCTTGACAAACCTTCTATAATAACTTGCCAGTCCCAAGAAACTTCTAACTTCTGAAACATTCTTTAGTCTCTCCCAATTGATCACTGTAGCGAGTGATTTTTGGATGTGGTTGCGAAGCACGATCGCTCTAGTACTACAGCTCGATTCATTTTTTATCCTATTAAAGCTAATGAAGGAAGGGAAATAGATGTCTCCAACTAACCCTGCTTGCATACTAAGGTTAAACAGTCAAAACTGTTGGTTTACAGATGCTACAAAGATTCGGGGATTGTCTCAGGTTATTTTGTTCAAAGGGGTGTTTTGAGATGTTAGGACGGACGTTTTTGTTTGATGTATGAGAGTATGGGATTTTGGGTTTTTGTTTAGTGTGCTCGCTAAGATCTTTTCTTTCGATCTTATGCCTACGTATTCCCGTTTACCGAAACAGGGAAATCAGAGCGTTCGTAGTTCCTCCTAGTCTATGGGAGGAAATGGGGTTTTTGGTGTCTTGTTCAAAGCCCAAGACGTGAAGCGAAAGGTTGTTTGTATCTTGTTCAAAGCCCAATATGGGAAGCTGAAAAGTCTATTTGTATCTTGTTCAAAGCCCAAGATGTAAAGCTAAAAGTCCTCGACCTTAGAGAGAATTTGTCATCTCTAAAGAGGGGTAAAGGAGAATTACTTTAACCGGGATATGCGAATCCGGCAATGCCATAATTTCCTAAGAAGGGGTTTTAACCTAAAGGAGAAGACTTTAACTCAGTGTAGAGAAATGCCATCTTTCCTTAGGAATTTCTCATGCTAAACGAGGGACAGTGGCATGGATATAGATGATCCAGAGGCTTGCCACTTATAGCGATTAGATGAAAGGGAAGGAGTTGTAAATGTTTGTGTACTATGAACGAGGCACAAATTTTATGCTAAAAGGTTGATTGACTCAGCCAGGGATTTCGTTATACAAAGCCTAAGAGGAGGCTATTGGTCCAACAAGAGGGAGTTTTTTTTGTATCTCGTACGAAGCCCGAGAGAAAGGCTAAAAGGGGTTGACCCAACGAGAGGATCTTTTATACTCGACAAGAGAGTGTTTTTATATCTCGTACGAAGCCCGAGATAGAGGCTGTAAAAGATTTTGACTTTGCTTAAGGGAATTTGTATCTCGTACGAAGCCCGAGATGGAGGCTGAAATTTGCTTGACTCAACGAGGGAGTCTCTTATGTGTCTCATACAAAGCCTGAGAGAGAGGCTAAAAGTTGTTTGACTCAACAAGGGAGTCTTTTTGTATCTCGTACAAAGCTCGAGATGGAGGCTGAAAGTTTTGCTCCGCTGGGGAGAATCATTTGTACAAAGCCCAAGAGGAGGTTATCGTGCTGGTGACTGTTTTAGTTGAGTGACAGGTCCAGTATACTGATTAAGAGAAAATCAGTTCTTATATGAGCAACACTGTACTCATGGATTTGATGCAAGGATCGGGTTTGTTCCCTGTTCTTTAAGGAAACGGGGAAATCCAAAGGGTATTGAGACTGTCCGAGTCTACGGGTTTCTTCCTATTTAACGAAGGTGGCTTGAGAATATCTTTGAGACTCAAGGAGGAGAGACTGTCCAAGTCTAGAGTTTTATCTTGTGTACTATGTTTTGAGAAACAGTAGTAGACTCTTTGAAAGGATCGTTCTATGCAGATGACTAGTTTCTGTTCCTATACCTCTAGGAGGTCGACGGGACAATTTGTACGAAGCCCAAGAGGAGGCTGGAAACTTTTAAGAAGCCGATCGGTCCTTGTACTAAGCCCAAGAGGAGGCTATCATTCCCGGAGGAAGAGATCATTATACGAAGCCTAAGAGGAGGCTGTGAATACTTCTAAGAAGCCGACGGGTCCTTGTACTAAGCCCAAGAGGAGGCGGGGTTACTTTTAGGAAGCCTGCGGGTCCTTGTACAATGCCCAAGAGGAGGCCGATACTTTTAAGAAGCCCGTGGGACCCCAAACCCCGAGAAATTCAAGGCAAGCTATTCACAAGGAATAGATCAAGTCAGGAAAGTTCGAGAATTTGGAAGAAACTCAAAGATGCCATTCACGGAGAATACATTCATCTTTGGGAGTAAAGTTTCTTGACAATTCCTAATGAGGACAGCCCAAGAGAAGACTGTATCTAGTGATCCTATTGGGGATCTAGCTGTCTATTTCTAAGAATAAACGAAACGGTTTTTCCTAGTTCTAGACGTAGTTGCCGGGGAAACTCTAAATATCTATACTATTATTACACAGTTGATATGAGTTTATGAAAGAAGACTTACAGCGAAACAACCCCATATACAGTTATATGTATATGAAAGCAGTAAATGAAAGCGTATAAACACTTACTCGGTTGTAGAGCTTCCATGCTGTTTGGTTAGTTGTTCAACAAAGAAAGATTGAAAACAATAGTATATTCAAAATCAAAGGAGAAAGTGCTTTGAAAAAGAAAGATTTGGGGCTTACAGCTCAAGGAGAGGCCCAGGGTTTTACCGTTGAATTTGTACAGAGGGACTTAGACAAGTGACTGTGGCCCAAAAAAGGTTTTATGTACAAAGGCATGGGTCTTACACTCTCTCAAGAGGCCCAAAAAGTTTTAAAGAAAAAGAGTGGGGCTTATAACACGAGGGTAGGCCCAGATGATTTTTCGTTTAAAATGGTGATCTCGCCGAGGTTTTCTTTTAACGTAGAGGGACTTATACAATAAGTGAGGCCCAAAATGGTTTTGGTTAAAAGGGGGTTGGGTCTTACACTCTAATAGAGGCCCAAAGAGTTTTGAATGGGTCTTATAGCTCAAGGAGAGGCCCAGATGGTTTAAACGGACGACGGTCGTACCGTTTACTTGTACAGAGGGACTTATACAATGAGTAAGGCCCAAAAAGTTTTTGTACAAGAGGGGTTTTGTGTAACAACCCGATTTTGATTATTCCATTATTCTTGAGTCTTTTATTTTAATTGGGCAATAATTATTTTATCTGTTAAATTGGTGTGTTAAATGTTATTTTACCGTTTTCGAGAGTTTTCGGGGAAATTAGAATGGAGGGTATTTTAGACTTTTCATAATTAATCATAAGTTAGAAATTTTGTGGAATTAGAATTATGTGAGAAAAATGAATTAAATTGATTTAGTGGAAAATGAGAGAAGAAAGAAATAGAATAGAAAGAAAATAGAAAGAAAAGAGAAATAAGAGAGAAATAGAGAAAGATAGAAAGAAAAAAGAAGAGAAAGAAAAGAGGAGAGAAAGAAAAGAGGAGAAAGTTGGGAAAACTAGGAAATCATCAAGATCGATCAATTAGCGAGCTTGGAATCCGGGTAAGGGTGTGAAACATTGTTATCTTATCAATGCGTATGATTATGTATGGGTTTGCTTGGATGTTTTCTTGTTTCCATAGCTTTTGAGTTTTAGGTCGAAAACGATAAAATGATTGGGAATCGATGTTTTTACGGTCGGAAATCGGTATAATTTGTGTTGTATGATTACCATGTGTTTATGAATCATTGCTGATAATTGTTTTGTTGTTGGAATTAATTTGGGATGAAAAATGAGGTTTTTGGGGGTTTTGGGTCGTGTAACCCGTAACAGCATTTTTCTGGTTCTGGTGTGATTCGCCAGGCGAATTTGGGATTCGCCAGGCGAATTGAGTCTGGCCACTAGCTCGCCAGGCGAAGTGCTGGCGAAGGCAGATTCGCCAGGCGAATTTGCCAGTCGCCAGGCGAATTTGGAATTACAGAAAGGGGGTAGCTTCTGTAACTCTTGGAGTTTTTCAATATTGGTGATTCGCCACTGGCTCGCCAGGCGAAGTGCTGGCGAATGGGATTCGCCAGGCGAATTCTCAAGTTGCCAGGCGAATCTGGCTGTTCTCAATAAATTCTTAACTTTTGAAAATTCATAACTCTTGATCCGTAACTCGGATCGGGACGTTCTTTATATCGTTAGAAAGCTTATGAAATGTTCTTTCTATTAAAAATGGGTTAGAGGTCAGTAGATGAATCATATTTGTTGTGGTTTTGAAAAAGTGTTGTTTTGTCGAATTTTTCCTGTCGTATTGGTATGTGAATAATGTGTTATAATGTTATATGCTTTTGATATGTAACGTATAGCTTGTGCGCGGTTATATGATGTGAGTATATGTGAGGAGATGTTGTGATAAGGTGTTGTGATGCGATGTTGTGATAATGTTGTTGTTGTGCGGTAAATACATTGTTTATGTGAAATTCAATGTATGTTGTGTGGTGACCTTTATGGTTTGAAATGCATTGTTTGAATTGTTTTCAATGCATGAATATGATGAAGTGTATTATGCAATGTGCTGTGGATATGGATGTCGTGTGACTTGTACGCTGTTGTGTGATGATAATGCATGTGATGACATGTTGTGGTGATGAATTATGGCCGAAAGGCAAGAAATTGCAATGTGTGTATTTAATGGTATATGCATGACTAAATTGTGAAATATGTGTGCATTGCATGAGTGTATGTGGTCATTTTGTATGAGAAACATCATGACATGCATTCATGTGTCGCGATTCCGTGGAGAATCGGGTGTAATATCACGTCCCTGTTGGGTGTGAGTGATTGATTGCACAAATGATCATTTGAGGATCCTCTGAACATTGCGTAGTCAATGGGTGTAATCGTTGCGATGAGTTACACTTGATTCCGTGGGAATCTTCAGAATGATTGTGTGCCCTTGTGGGGTTTGAGCAATCGGATTGTGTCTGCGTGAACAATCCAGAAACATCGGATGCCATGATGGTATGGGCGATGGGGAAATATCGTAGGCCCGGCAGGGAGGATATTTCCATTGAGTTCTTCAATTGAGCTCGGGTGATGAGTCGGTACCGCATGCATCTGCATAGAGTCGAGAGTCGGTCTCTATGAGTTGTATTGATCATCTTTGTATTTGTGCATTGATGAATAAACATTGATATATGTATGTTTATGGGAGATGATATAAACTGTATCTTATAATGATGCATTGTTGGATGAACAAGTATGTGTGTGTTCATGTGGAATGATGATAATGGTGAATGTATGCATAATGAATATGCTTGATGATATATATATATATTGTGATATATGATGAGTTGTGGTGAGAATATGTGTTATATGTTTATGTTGTAGTACATAATTATATGCATTGTTATTATAATAATATTTCTCACCCTTCTGCTGTTTTATGATGCTCTATGAGGCATTGCAGATTAGGTATCTGGCGGTCTTTTTGTGAAGTGTGTCTTCATTTTCCTTGTTGGTCGGTTGGCTCTGATATGTAGCACCGGGTAGCTAGGACGTTTGATCTTTTTGTGATACATTTGCATATGTATCTTGCTGATGTATTAGTGTATATAAACACGATGTTGCTTGTGATTCATACTGGATGATGCATATATATGTTGGTGTATATATGTGGTTGTTATTCAATATTTTAGATGTTTCCGCTTTTATTCTAAATATTGAGATGTGGGTGTAAGGACAAAGTTCCTCTGTGGCAAGTTACCCCACTGTTGCATATCACTATTTTGAGCAGGTGATGTATGTATTAAATGAGTGTATGATGTGGCATGCCTCTTTTATACTATGTTTTAATCATACTCTGGCGAATTTTTTTATATGTGCCTAAATGATTTATGTGATTATTTGGGGGTATAGAAAGGGGGTGTTACATTAAGTGGTATCAGAGCCAGAGTTGAGTCAGATGTGTCTGTCTTGTTGTTGTGTTGATTGAACTGTTGTTTAACCTTGTTGTAATTTTTGGGGATGATCAGAATATGGCTGGTAGAAATGATAATGCGATGGCTGCTGCTTTGGAAGCAATGGCTAGGGCGGTGCAAGGTGCGCCTAACGTGAATGCTAATGACGAGTTCAGGAAGAATCAACCACCGGTCTTCAAAGGAAGATTTGATCCCGATGGAGCTCAACTGTGGTTGAAAGAGATTGAAAGGATCTTCAGAGTTATGGGTTGTGCAGAGGAGAATAAGGTGAGGCTTGGATCTCACATGCTGAAAGAAGAAGCCGACAATTGGTGGGTCGGTATGCGTGAAGTTCTTGAGGTGGATGATGAAGAGGTAACTTGGAATTTATTTTGTACTGAATTCTTGAGGAAGTATTACCCTGAGAGTGTGAAAGGGAAGAAGGAGATGGAGTTCCTTGAACTGAAACAAGGTAGTATGTCCGTAGTGGACTATACTGCTAAGTTTGTGGAGTTGGTTCAATTCCATCCTCACTATGCTGCAATTACTGCTGAGTTCTCGAAGTGTATTAAGTATGAGAATGGTTTACGTCCTGAGATTAAGCAAGCTGTGGGATATCAAAGGATAAGGAGGTTTACGGATTTGACGGAATGTTGTAGAATCTTCGAAGAAGATAGTAAGGCTCGTTCTACACATTACAAAAGTTTGAATGAGAGGAAGGGAAAGCAACAAGCTCGAGGTGGACCTTATGTGACACCCGTTGATAAGGGCAAGCATAGGGGAAACTTTGATAGGAGGTTTGGAGGAGGAAGTTCTGGTCCCGTAAAGTGTTTCAAGTGTGGAGGTATGGGTCATAAATCATTTGATTGTAGGAAGACTATGGTGAAATGTTCTAACTATGGAGGAGTAGGGCATGCTACTACTGAGTGTAGGAGGAATGTAGTGAAGTGCTATAATTGTGGAGAAGTGGGTCACATTAGTACTAAGTGTACTAAGCCGAAACAAGCTCAAGCGGGCGGAAAGGTGTTTGCATTGGCGGGGACTCAAACTATGAATGCAGACCGTTTGATTAAAGGTATATGCTTTATTAATAGTACACCTTTAGTTGCTGTTATTGATACGGGAGCGATTCATTCGTTTATTTCGTCTGAGTGCGCGAAGCGTTTAAATCTTGTGTTGTCTCTGATGGATGGTAAGATGGTTATTGACACTCCAGCAATGGGGTCAGTAACTACTTCGTTGGTTTGTTTAAGTTGTCCTTTGACCATTTATGGTAAAGACTTCGAGATGGATCTAGTGTGTTTGCCGTTGGAAGGATTGGACGTGATCTTGGGTATGAACTGGTTGCAATTTAATCGAGTTCATATAGATTGCTATCACAAGTTAGTAAGGTTTCCTTCTTTGGAAGATGATGAATTTGAGAGTTTCCTATCCACTAAAGATTTGAAGAAACTTTTAGCGGACGAAGCTCAATTGTTTGGTTTGTTTGCATCATTGTCGGTGGAGAGTCAAGTTGAGCTTGATGTGTTCCCAGTGGTGTGTGATTTTCCAGAAGTGTTTCCAGAGGATATTACGGATGTGCCGCCGAAAAGAGAAGTTGAATTTTCTATTGATCTAGTTCCAGGTACTAGACCGATTTCGATGGCACCGTATCGTATGTCGGCATCGGAGTTGGTAGAATTGAAAAAGCAATTGAATGACTTGTTGGATAAGAAATTTGTAAGACCAAGTGTTTCTCCTTGGGGTGCTCCGGTATTGTTGGTAAAGAAGAAGGACGGGAGTATGCAGTTATGCATTGATTATCGACAGTTGAACAAAGTGACAATTAAGAACAAGTATCCGCTTCCAAGGATCGATGATTTGATGGACCAATTGGTTGGTGCGAATGTTTTTAGCAAGATTGATTTGAGATCAGGATACCACCAGATTCGTGTGAAAGGAGAGGATATTCAAAAGACGGCATTTAGGACACGGTATGGTCATTACGAATATTCTGTGATGCCATTCGGGGTTTCTAATGCGCCGGGTGTGTTTATGGAATACATGAATCGTATTTTTCATGAACAGTTGGATCGTTTTGTGGTTGTGTTCATCGACGATATTTTGATTTACTCTAAGTCTCAAGAGGAGCATGAAGAGCATTTGAGAATTGTGTTGCAAATTTTGAAAGGGAAACAATTGTATGCTAAGTTGTCAAAATGTGAATTTTGGTTGTCGGAAGTAAGTTTCCTTGGACATGTTATTTTCGGTAGTGGTATTAGTGTTGATCCATCCAAGATAGATGCGGTGATGCAATGGGAGGCTCCTAGGTCAGTTACGGAGATTCGAAGCTTTTTAGGCTTGGCGGGTTATTATCGGAGGTTTATTGAGGGATTTTCGAAGTTGGCACTTCCTTTAACGCAATTGACTTGTAAAGGAAAGGCTTTCATTTGGGATATTCATTGTGAAGAAAGTTTCAATGAGCTAAAGAGAAGGTTGACAACGACTCCGATCTTGATTTTGCCTAATCCTAATGAACCATTTGTTGTGTATTGTGATGCTTCATTGGTGGGTTTAGGTGGTGTTTTGATGCAAGAAGGAAAAGTTGTGGCTTATGCTTCTAGACAATTGAGAGTGCATGAAAAGAATTATCCTACGCATGACTTGGAGTTGGCGGCCGTGGTGTTTGTTTTGAAAATTTGGAGGCACTATCTTTATGGTGCAAGATTTGAAGTTTTTAGTGATCACAAAAGCTTAAGATATTTATTTGATCAGAAAGAATTGAACATGAGACAAAGGAGGTGGCTAGAACTTTTGAAGGATTATGATTTTGGTTTGAATTACCATCCAGGTAAGGCAAACGTGGTGGCCGATGCCTTAAGTCGGAAGTTGTTACATATGTCCGCATTGATGATGAAAGAATGGGAACTTTTGGAGGATTTCAGAGATTTGAGTTTGGTTTGTGAAATGACGCCGAGAAGTGTGAGACTTGGTATGTTACATGTTACGAATGATTTTCTTGCAACGGTTAGTGAAAAGCAGAAGTTGGATTTGAAGTTCGTTGATTTGATGATGAATGAGAACGAGGATTTCAAGGTTGATAATTTTGGAGTTTCGAGATTCCGTGATCGTATTTGTATTCCCGACGACGCGGAGTTGAAAAAGATGATTCTAGAGGAAGGACACCGAAGTAATTTAAGTATTCATCTGGGTGCGAATAAGATGTATCAAGATTTGAAGAAAATCTTTTGGTGGTCCGGATTAAAGAGGGATGTGGCTCAATTTGTGTATGCGTGCTTAACTTGTCAAAAGTCTAAGGTGGAACATCAAAAACCGAGTGGATTTATGCAACCGTTGGATATTCCGGAATGGAAATGGGATAGTATATCGATGGATTTTGTTACGGGATTGCCGAATACGCAAAGAGGTCATAATTCTATTTGGGTAATTGTAGATAGGCTTACTAAATCTGCTCACTTTATTCCAATTGATATTAGTTATCCTTTGGAGAAGTTAGTCGAGATTTATGTTCTTGTGGTTGTAAAGTTACATGGAGTTCCTAAGAGTATTGTATCGGATCGAGATTCGAGATTTACATCGAGATTTTGGGTGAGTTTACAAGAGGCTTTGGGTTCTAAGCTAAGATTGAGTTCGGCTTACTATCCGCAAACGGACGGTCAAACCGAGAGGACAATTCAATCGTTGGAGGATTTATTGCGTGCTTGTGTACTCGAGCAAGGTGGTGCTTGGGATGGTTATTTGGCGTTGATTGAATTCACTTACAATAACAATTTTCATTCGAGTATAAGTATGGCACCATTTGAGGCTTTGTATGGTCGGAGATTTCGAACACCTTTGTGTTGGCATGAAACCGGTGAGAGGACGATTGTTGGACCGGAATTGGTGCAACAAACGACGGAGAAAGTGAAGTTTATTCGGGAGAAGATGAAAGCTTCTCAAAGTAGACAAAAGAGCTATCATGACAAGAGAAGGAAAGATCTTGAGTTTCAAGAAGGCGACCATGTGTTTTTGAGAGTTACGCCAGTTACGGGTGTAGGTCGTGCTTTGAAGTCGAAGAAGTTGACTTCTCGTTTTATTGGTCCGTATCAGATTACTTCACGAGTTGGTGTTGTGGCTTACCGTGTGGCGTTGCCTCCAAACCTTTCGAATTTGCATGACGTATTCCATGTTTCACAACTTCGGAAATATGTTCCGGATCCGTCACATGTTATTCCTATGGACGAGGTTGAAGTGAGAGATAATATTACGGTGGAAGCTTTACCGGTTAGGATTTTGGACCGCGAAGTTAAGAAACTAAGAGGAAAGGATATTGCGCTTGTGAAAGTAGCGTGGGGAGGCGCTGCGGAAGGCAATATGACTTGGGAACTAGAGAGTGGGATGCGAGAGTCGTATCCGGAGTTGTTTGAATTAGGTATTATTTTCGAGGACGAAAATTTCTAAAGTGGGGGAGAGTTGTAACAGCCCGATTTTGATTATTCCATTATTCTTGAGTCTTTTATTTTAATTGGGCAATAATTATTTTATCTGTTAAATTGGTGTGTTAAATGTTATTTTACCGTTTTCGAGAGTTTTCGGGGAAATTAGAATGGAGGGTATTTTAGACTTTTCATAATTAATCATAAGTTAGAAATTTTGTGGAATTAGAATTATGTGAGAAAAATGAATTAAATTGATTTAGTGGAAAATGAGAGAAGAAAGACATAGAATAGAAAGAAAATAGAAAGAAAAGAGAAATAAGAGAGAAATAGAGAAAGATAGAAAGAAAAAAGAAGAGAAAGAAAAGAGGAGAGAAAGAAAAGAGGAGAAAGTTGGGAAAACTAGGAAATCATCAAGATCGATCAATTAGCGAGCTTGGAATCCGGGTAAGGGTGTGAAACATTGTTATCTTATCAATGTGTATGATTATGTATGGGTTTGCTTGGATGTTTTCTTGTTTCCATAGCTTTTGAGTTTTAGGTCGAAAACGATAAAATGATTGGGAATCGATGTTTTTACGGTCGGAAATCGGTATAATTTGTGTTGTATGATTACCATGTGTTTATGAATCATTGCTGATAATTGTTTTGTTGTTGGAATTAATTTGGGATGAAAAATGAGGTTTTTGGGGGTTTTGGGTCGTGTAACCCGTAACAGCATTTTTCTGGTTCTGGTGTGATTCGCCAGGCGAATTTGGGATTCGCCAGGCGAATTGAGTCTGGCCACTAGCTCGCCAGGCGAAGTGCTGGCGAAGGCAGATTCGCCAGGCGAATTTGCCAGTCGCCAGGCGAATTTGGAATTACAGAAAGGGGGTAGCTTCTGTAACTCTTGGAGTTTTTCAATATTGGTGATTCGCCACTGGCTCGCCAGGCGAAGTGCTGGCGAATGGGATTCGCCAGGCGAATTCTCAAGTTGCCAGGCGAATCTGGCTGTTCTCAATAAATTCTTAACTTTTGAAAATTCATAACTCTTGATCCGTAACTCGGATCGGGACGTTCTTTATATCGTTAGAAAGCTTATGAAATGTTCTTTCTATTAAAAATGGGTTAGAGGTCAGTAGATGAATCATATTTGTTGTGGTTTTGAAAAAGTGTTGTTTTGTCGAATTTTTCCCGTCGTATTGGTATGTGAATAATGTGTTATCATGTTATATGCTTTTGATATGTAACGTATAGCTTGTTCGCGGTTATATGACGTGAGTATATGTGAGGAGATGTTGTGATAAGGTGTTGTGATGCGATGTTGTGATAATGTTGTTGTTGTGCGGTAAATACATTGTTTATGTGAAATTCAATGTATGTTGTGTGGTGACCTTTATGGTTTGAAATGCATTGTTTGAATTGTTTTCAATGCATGAATATGATGAAGTGTATTATGCAATGTGCTGTGGATATGGATGTCGTGTGACTTGTACGCTGTTGTGTGATGATAATGCATGTGATGACATGTTGTGGTGATGAATTATGGCCGAAAGGCAAGAAATTGCAATGTGTGTATTTAATGGTATATGCATGACTATATTGTGAAATATGTGTGCATTGCATGAGTGTATATGGTCATTTTGTATGAGAAACATCATGACATGCATTCATGTGTCGCGATTCCGTGGAGAATCGGGTGTAATATCACGTCCCTGTTGCGTGTGAGTGATTGATTGCACAAATGATCATTTGAGGATCCTCTGAACATTGCGTAGTCAATGGGTGTAATCGTTGCGATGAGTTACACTTGATTCCGTGGGAATCTTCAGAATGATTGTGTGCCCTTGTGGGGTTTGAGCAATCGGATTGTGTCTGCATGAACAATCCAGAAACATCGGATGCCATGATGGTATGAGCGATGGGGAAATATCGTAGGCCCGGCAGGGAGGATATTTCCATTGAGTTCTTCAATTGAGCTCGGGTGATGAGTCGGTACCGCATGCATCTGCATAGAGTCGAGAGTCGGTCTCTATGAGTTGCATTGATCATCTTTGTATTTGTGCATTGATGAATAAACATTGATATATGTATGTTTATGGGAGATGATATAAACTGTATCTTATAATGATGCATTGTTGGATGAACAAGTATGTGTGTGTTCATGTGGAATGATGATAATGGTGAATGTATGCATAATGAATATGCTTGATGATATATATATATTGTGATATATGATGAGTTGTGGTGAGAATATGTGTTATATGTTTATGTTGTAGTACATAATTATATGCATTGTTATTATAATAATATTTCTCACCCTTCTGCTGTTTTATGATGCTCTATGAGGCATTGCAGATTAGGTATCTGGCGGTCTTTTTGTGAAGTGTGTCTTCATTTTCCTTGTTGGTCGGTTGGCTCTGATATGTAGCACCGGGTAGCTAGGACGTTTGATCTTTTTGTGATACATTTGCATATGTATCTTGCTGATGTATTAGTGTATATAAACACGATGTTGCTTGTGATTCATACTGGATGATGCATATATATGTTGGTGTATATATGTGGTTGTTATTCAATATTTTAGATGTTTCCGCTTTTATTCTAAATATTGAGATGTGGGTGTAAGGACAAAGTTCCTCTGTGGCAAGTTACCCCACTGTTGCATATCACTATTTTGAGCAGGTGATGTATGTATTAAATGAGTGTATGATGTGACATGCCTCTTTTATACTATGTTTTAATCGTACTCTGGCGAATTTTTTTATATGTGCCTAAATGATTTATGTGATTATTTGGGGGTATAGAAAGGGGGTGTTACATTAAGTGGTATCAGAGCCAGAGTTGAGTCAGATGTGTCTGTCTTATTGTTGTGTTGATTGAACTGTTGTTTAACCTTGTTGTAATTTTTGGGGATGATCAGAATATGGCTGGTAGAAATGATAATGCGATGGCTGCTGCTTTGGAAGCAATGGCTAGGGCGGTGCAAGGTGCGCCTAACGTGAATGCTAATGACGAGTTCAGGAAGAATCAACCACCGGTCTTCAAAGGAAGATTTGATCCCGATGGAGCTCAACTGTGGTTGAAAGAGATTGAAAGGATCTTCAGAGTTATGGGTTGTGCAGAGGAGAATAAGGTGAGGCTTGGATCTCACATGCTGAAAGAAGAAGCCGACAATTGGTGGGTTGGTATGCGTGAAGTTCTTGAGGTGGATGATGAAGAGGTAACTTGGAATTTATTTTGTACTGAATTCTTGAGGAAGTATTACCCTGAGAGTGTGAAAGGGAAGAAGGAGATGGAGTTCCTTGAACTGAAACAAGGTAGTATGTCCGTAGTGGACTATACTGCTAAGTTTGTGGAGTTGGTTCAATTCCATTCTCACTATGCTGCAATTACTGCTGAGTTCTCGAAGTGTATTAAGTATGAGAATGGTTTACGTCCTGAGATTAAGCAAGCTGTGGGATATCAAAGGATAAGGAGGTTTACGGATTTGACGGAATGTTGTAGAATCTTCGAAGAAGATAGTAAGGCTCGTTCTACACATTACAAAAGTTTGAATGAGAGGAAGGGAAAGCAACAAGCTCGAGGTGGACCTTATGTGACACCCGTTGATAAGGGCAAGCATAGGGGAAACTTTGATAGGAGGTTTGGAGGAGAAAGTTCTGGTCCCGTAAAGTGTTTCAAGTGTGGAGGTATGGGTCATAAATCATTTGATTGTAGGAAGACTATGGTGAAATGTTCTAACTATGGAGGAGTAGGGCATGCTACTACTGAGTGTAGGAGGAATGTAGTGAAGTGCTATAATTGTGGAGAAGTGGGTCACATTAGTACTAAGTGTACTAAGCCGAAACAAGCTCAAGCGGGCGGAAAGGTGTTTGCATTGGCGGGGACTCAAACTATGAATGCAGACCGTTTGATTAAAGGTATATGCTTTATTAATAGTACACCTTTAGTTGCTGTTATTGATACGGGAGCGATTCATTCGTTTATTTCGTCTGAGTGTGCGAAGCGTTTAAATCTTGTGTTGTCTCTGATGTATGGTAAGATGGTTATTGATACTCCAGCAATGGGGTCAGTAACTACTTCGTTGGTTTGTTTAAGTTGTCCTTTGACCATTTATGGTAAAGACTTCGAGATGGATCTAGTGTGTTTGCCGTTGGAAGGATTGGACGTGATCTTGGGTATGAACTGGTTGCAATTTAATCGAGTTCATATAGATTGCTATCACAAGTTAGTAAGGTTTCCTTCTTTGGAAGATGATGAATTTGAGAGTTTCCTATCCACTAAAGATTTGAAGAAACTTTTAGCGAACGAAGCTCAATTGTTTGGTTTGTTTGCATCATTGTCGGTGGAGAGTCAAGTTGAGCTTGATGTGTTCCCAGTGGTGTGTGATTTTCCAGAAGTGTTTCCAGAGGATATTACGGATGTGCCGCCGAAAAGAGAAGTTGAATTTTCTATTGATCTAGTTCCAGGTACTAGACCGATTTCGATGGCACCGTATCGTATGTCGGCATCGGAGTTGGTAGAATTGAAAAAGCAATTGAATGACTTGTTGGATAAGAAATTTGTAAGACCAAGTGTTTCTCCTTGGGGTGCTCCGGTATTGTTGGTAAAGAAGAAGGACGGGAGTATGCGGTTATGCATTGATTATCGACAGTTGAACAAAGTGACAATTAAGAACAAGTATCCGCTTCCAAGGATCGATGATTTGATGGACCAATTGGTTGGTGCGAATGTTTTTAGCAAGATTGATTTGAGATCAGGATACCACCAGATTCGTGTGAAAGGAGAGGATATTCAAAAGACGGCATTTAGGACACGGTATGGTCATTACGAATATTCTGTGATGCCATTCGGGGTTTCTAATGCGCCGGGTGTGTTTATGGAATACATGAATCGTATTTTTCATGAACAGTTGGATCGTTTTGTGGTTGTGTTCATCGACGATATTTTGATTTACTCTAAGTCTCAAGAGGAGCATGAAGAGCATTTGAGAATTGTGTTGCAAATTTTGAAAGGGAAACAATTGTATGCTAAGTTGTCAAAATGTGAATTTTGGTTGTCGGAAGTAAGTTTCCTTGGACATGTTATTTTCGGTAGTGGTATTAGTGTTGATCCATCCAAGATAGATGCGGTGATGCAATGGGAGGCTCCTAGGTCAGTTACGGAGATTCGAAGCTTTTTAGGCTTGGCGGGTTATTATCGGAGGTTTATTGAGGGATTTTTGAAGTTGGCACTTCCTTTAACGCAATTGACTTGTAAAGGAAAGGCTTTCATTTGGGATATTCATTGTGAAGAAAGTTTCAATGAGCTAAAGAGAAGGTTGACAACGACTCCGATCTTGATTTTGCCTAATCCTAATGAACCATTTGTTGTGTATTGTGATGCTTCATTGGTGGGTTTAGGTGGTGTTTTGATGCAAGAAGGAAAAGTTGTGGCTTATGCTTCTAGACAATTGAGAGTGCATGAAAAGAATTATCCTACGCATGACTTGGAGTTGGCGGCCGTGGTGTTTGTTTTGAAAATTTGGAGGCACTATCTTTATGGTGCAAGATTTGAAGTTTTTAGTGATCACAAAAGCTTAAGATATTTATTTGATCAGAAAGAATTGAACATGAGACAAAGGAGGTGGCTAGAACTTTTGAAGGATTATGATTTTGGTTTGAATTACCATCCAGGTAAGGCAAACGTGGTGGCCGATGCCTTAAGTCGGAAGTTGTTACATATGTCCGCATTGATGATGAAAGAATGGGAACTTTTGGAGGATTTCAGAGATTTGAGTTTGGTTTGTGAAATGACGCCGAGAAGTGTGAGACTTGGTATGTTACATGTTACGAATGATTTTCTTGCAACGGTTAGTGAAAAGCAGAAGTTGGATTTGAAGTTCGTTGATTTGATGATGAATGAGAACGAGGATTTCAAGGTTGATAATTTTGGAGTTTCGAGATTCCGTGATCGTATTTGTATTCCCGACGACGCGGAGTTGAAAAAGATGATTCTAGAGGAAGGACACCGAAGTAATTTAAGTATTCATCTGGGTGCGAATAAGATGTATCAAGATTTGAAGAAAATCTTTTGGTGGTCCGGATTAAAGAGGGATGTGGCTCAATTTGTGTATGCGTGCTTAACTTGTCAAAAGTCTAAGGTGGAACATCAAAAACCGAGTGGATTTATGCAACCGTTGGATATTCCGGAATGGAAATGGGATAGTATATCGATGGATTTTGTTACGGGATTGCCGAATACGCAAAGAGGTCATAATGCTATTTGGGTAATTGTAGATAGGCTTACTAAATCTGCTCACTTTATTCCAATTGATATTAGTTATCCTTTGGAGAAGTTAGCCGAGATTTATGTTCTTGTGGTTGTAAAGTTACATGGAGTTCCTAAGAGTATTGTATCGGATCGAGATTCGAGATTTACATCGAGATTTTGGGTGAGTTTACAAGAGGCTTTGGGTGAGTTTACATCGGGACTTATACAATACACTGAGGCCCAAAAAGGATTTGGTCAAAAAAGGATTGGGTCTTACACTCTATTAGAGGCCCATGAGTGTTTGAAAAAGTTTGTTAAGGTGAAAATCAACAAAACCCTAATTTCATCATTTTTAAAGTAATTATTCAAGGAGAAATTAATTAAAATGATACAAATTCCAAATAAGTTTGAATAAACAACTTGTGATTTTGGTTTTAGGTTTGAAAAATGAGGTTTTAATCACAAGATGAATTAAAACCTACTTGGTTTTGATTTTTCAACATGGATATTTATTTTTAAAAGGGTTTAAAAACAAATAAAAGGCATTTATTCACAAAAATACTAACTATATTAAATAAATAATATAAGTCTAATTTTTTTGTGGAAATAAATATTTCAATATTTTTGTGATTTTTTGCAAAAAAAACCAATAAAAAATAATTAAAATTGAAAGAGTTATTAATTTTCCAAGTAATTAACAAAACATGAAAATATTGGAAAAAATAGCAAAATGTGAAAAAACACAAAATGGCATGGGTGGGGTTTGAACCCACGACCTCAAGCATACAAGGCGCGCGCCTTACCACTGGGGTGGTGATACATCCATTGTTTGAAACAAACCAACAAATATACAAGGCATGACTTGGTTTTGGCTTGCCCAAGGCAAGTTTTGGCTCAAAAACGTGAAGGTCATAACTTTCTCAATTCTTAATGGTTTGAGACAAAATTTATATGCATCTGGGCTAGAATTTCACAAGGAATCCAATGGTGGTGGTGGTTTTTTCATATCACACTCCCTCCTCAAAACCCGATAGTGGTTTTGAAAATGGCCTATAATTGCATGTTTTATGCTACACTTGAATACAGGCATGAATTACATGATCAATTGGCACAAAAACAACACATATGACATGTATGAGAGATGCATAATCAATGGACTTCAAATGCACACATGTTTTGGTGACTGCAAGTTGAGAGGCTTACCCTTCTTTGGGATTTTGGAGTTTTCTCTGCAATCTGCCAACTCTCTTGCTCCAGATATGATTTTATGCTTTGGACGACCTCAAATGATCCCTTGATGCTTTTAGGATGATTGGAATCAGCTGGTACCTGCAAAAACAAAAACTGTCCCTTTCTTGCAAAAGGGGTTAAAAGTGACCAAAATAACAACTCCCTCAAATGGTGTTCCAGATGGTGGGAACCATTTGGGACAGTTCAAGGATGATATTTGGAGTGTGTTTGAGGTTTTATCTGGTTTGGAAAGTGACTGAATCAAGACATGGCTTGAAACATGCAAAACAAGTGCTATTTTGAGGTTTTGAGAGGTGACTTTGTGATGTTGTGATTGCAGGTCACTTTTGATGGTTTGCACAGCTTATATATGATATGTATGAGGTGTGTGTGTGATTGGTTTGAGTGGAATTACTCCCTAGCTCAAAAACTCATAATTACTTGCTTTGGAAGGCAAGTTAGAGGTGAAAGAAGAGATTTTGAGGAAAGCATCTGTTTAATGGCTTTGGTGTACTCAAACTGAACACAATTGTGCTCTATTTATAGTAGAGCAAGTTTGTTTTGGGATCCACAGTGAATGGCAACTGCAGCAGGTGTTTGTTCAATGTTGGCCAATGGAAATGCAAGTCTCCTCTAGCCATTGACTAGAGGTAAGGGCACAGGGCTGTGGTTTCCTTGGTCTTGGATAAGTCTTGACTGATTTCAGATGAGAATGGCTCAGTCCATGCCACCTTGATGCTTCCATTGAATGCTTCAATCCAAATTTGGAGTCTTGTCCCAATTTTGGCCATTCTAGGTTCAACATGTTATTTCTTGTTCCATGGACTTTGGAGGCTTGGCTCAGTGATTGTCCCTTTTAGATTCAATCCTCAGATGTGTCCAAGTGGATAGGAACATTTGAATTTGGCTGATTTTGGCAAATCGAGCCAAAATGCAAAATTTGCCTTGCCTTTGACAGATTGCAGCAAGGCAACTTGACAATGCCATATCTCATGGTGTAAGTTGAATTTGGTAATGTTCTTGGCCATTTTGGAAAGCCCTTACATGATACAACAACTGCTTGAACATGTTTGGTTTTGATAACTTTTGAATCCAAGTGAAAAATCCCCCTATATTTGGCAAAAAGTGAGGTAAAATCTGACTTAGTGAAATTTTCACTAAGTGTTGGAACAAAGTAACTTTTCTTGATTTTGATCACTCCATAACTCAAAATCCATGAGGAATTTGGACATAGGTAAGTATGAAGTTTTGGTAGAGGGTAATGAGATCTACAAATCAAGCTTTGAATGGGGCACAATGGCCTTGTGGTTTAGGAGTTATGGTCCTCCAAAGTTGGTGCATTAGTGGCACTTTTTCCATAACTTAGAAAAATTTCTAAGTTTTATGGTTACCCCTTTTACAAGTTATCCCACTTTTCTTGATTTTTATTGATGAATGATGATTAAAATCATACATTAACATCATTTTAGGGTTAAAAATCCAATTTTGTGAAAAATCTCAAAAAGTCAAAGTTGACTTTGGTGCACAGTTGGCTTTTTATCAGATGAATTCCAAACTGTGCAATTCTTCAGGAAATAATGTCCTTGACCTAAATCAAAATTTATGGACATGTTACATAGGTGTCATAGGGTATATTGAATCATTTCTTAGGGTTCGGGAGCATGTCCTGGTCAAAAGTCAAAGTTACAGTTGACTTTTCCCGCAAAACCCTAACTGTGGTGCAGATGAAATTGAGACTTGTTGCTCAAGCTTCTTGGATCAATCCATTGTTCCAAATGGATCAATATAGTTCATTAGAGACCATCAAACCATGTCTTGAGGTCTTGGCTCCTGATTTGTCCCAAAAGTCAACTTAGGGGTGAATTAGGTCAAGAAACCCTAATTCCTGATTTTTGATGTATGCATCCCCTGAGGTCAAATTGACTTGATGATTGGGTCCATGAGGTTCCATGGAGTATATTAGGTTATGTTTTGGATCATTGGCTTGTTCCCAGAGGAAATTTTCCAACTAGAGGCCCTGGTCGACCAAAACCCTAATTTTGTGACACTGTCGATCTTGAGACTCGATCCACTTAGAAGGGAGCAGCCTTGTGCTTAATCCTTGAAGTGGGAGTTCTCGTGATCCATTGTAGATTCTTGGGAGGTTAGAAAAGTTGAATATCAAGTCATTCCTTGATTGATCCTTTGTCTAAGGCTCAAAAAGGGCTTGAAACCCTAATTCTGATTGTAGTGGATGCTCAACAACCCTTGAGGAGATTGATGAGGCCTAAAGGTACATCCATATTGTGATGATGATTTGTAGAATGATGGGAAATATTAGTGGTCAAAATTTGGGGTATGACAGATGCCCCTATTTAATCTTCTTGGACACGAAGGTGTGAATGGCGAAGGTATTCGGGCATTCGGGGTGCAAGAGGATTAAATATCAGAATATCCAAAATTTTGACGGCGTCTATGAATGGTAACATACGCATTCATCTTATTTAGCTAAGCAATGATGCTTAGAAAAGGTGAACTTCCTCTCGATCCTGGTTTCCTACCAACGAACTGGTCTCAGTTTCTTTTGTAAACTTCCCCTCGATCCTGGTTTCCTGCCAAGGAACGGGTCTCAGTTTCTTTTGTAAACTTCCCCTCGATCCTGGTTTCCTACCAAGGAATTGGTCTCAGTTTCCGAAATAAACTTCCCCTCGATCCTGGTTTTCTACCAAGGAACTGGTCTTAGTTTCTTTTGTCAATAAACTTTATTGACAAGGGACGCTGTACGTAGCGGTTTTCCTCAAACTTCTCGCCGAATTTTCCTGGGGAGATGCCATTCGACGAAAAAAGTTTTGATGTCAGACTTGCTGAGAAACCCATCAGTCTGAGTTGTAGAGGTGTACAAACTTCTCTGTTTGGAGATGCCATTTGTTTCTACTAGGTAAAGCGAGTCTTTGGAGAGACTGCTTCTGCTTGGGGATATTGCATCATATTTTTCTCGGGATCTTCCCGGAGAAATGCCGTATGATGCGATCCAATTTTGAGGTGCCGATGACCTTTTCATCAGCGGTTTTTCGGAGAAACACTGCTGTACTGTCGAATCTTTGCTTAAGAGGCTTTCTCTGGGGATTTTCCTTAATCCAGGAAAGCAAGGATATCATCTTCAATGGCGAAGAGTGACATCTGTTGAAGGTTCTCCGGTCTTTCAGAGGTTCAAGTTATCAAAGTGGTCGATTGCTGACTCTGATCTAACAATACACTGGAGACGAGTTTGACCGGACATAATATTTCCTGACGAGGAAAGAACTGACAACTCGATTGAGATAACAGTTATCACTAGGGGACGAGACTGACTAGAGTGATAGCGATGCAATATGAAATGTGAATGCACATCAAAAAATGCATGAGGTATGTATGTTTATGCTGACAAAACTGACGCGACATACAGACTAAAAGATGAACATAACTGGATACTCGGCCACTGCTGAAGGAGGGAAAGAAGTACCGCTGGTTCAAAACTGCAATTCCACCTTGCTCAGGAGAAATAGTCCCTGCCGGGAGCTATGTTGGTCGGGCTTATGAGGTAAGAACTCGGCCGGTGGTATCAGACGGGAAAACCGCATCTGACATAGTTGATCCTTCATTCAGGCGCACTGGCTTAGAAGGAGTACTTTGATTCTGCACTTTGAGGTTCGAACACCTTTGGATACGCAATCGAGGTTCTTTCGAAGTTCAACAGTCAAAAGAAATCGCCATCTCTATTTTAAAGCAGAAAAAGTTTAACAAGTAAATTCATTTTTGTTTTATTTCAAGAATTGTTAATTAAGTTAAACAACGTCATTCTGTAAAGCTAAAACAAATAATAATTACAAACAAAAGCACAATGGCTCAAATTTTATTGATAGGATGGAGATCAGCCAAACGCATGATTCCCAAGCGTATTTACAAAGTTCAGAAAATGGTAATTTACAGGGAAAAGGGCTACGTTGAAACATAACGACCACTATCCTTCTACCAACTTTGAGTTCTGGACATCCCGAGCTTCTGTCGAAGATGACCTTGACTGGAGTTTTCCTCCGATGGGTGATGTAACTGTTGCTAAGGGACTTGCCTCCGTTGAACATAGTTACTTGCCATTATCCCTAATTTTTGCCTGGATTGTACTTTGATATTTCCAATCCACCGGGGTGATTTTTTTCATGTCTCTAACTTTTGCCTGGACCGCCCTTTCGGGTTTTCAATCCACCGAGACGTTTTTATTTTAGCTTAGGCGAAGTATTTCTTGACTACATCAACATTCGTGGGGTAGGTAAATTCCTCTCCGTCCATGGTTACAAGTCTCAAGGCGCCGCCTGAGAAAGATTTCGTGACCACATAGGGGCCATAATAATTCGGGGTCCATTTGCCCCGAGAATCAGTGAGAAAAGATTGTATCTTCTTGAGCACGAGGTCTCCTTTCCTGAAGATGCGAGGTTGGACCTTTTTGTCGAACGCCTTCTTCATTCTTTGCTGATACAACTGACCATGGCATAGTGTCATTATTCTCTTTTCTTCGATCAGATTCAGTTCATCATGTCGACTTTGACACCACTCAGCTTCGGTGAGCTTGGCTTCCATCAATACCAGGATTGATGTGATCTCTACTTCTATGGGGAGCACTGCTTCCATGCCATACACTAGAGAGAAAGGGGTAGCCCCTGTTGAAGTGTGGACAGATGTACGATAACCGTGAAGAGCAAAGGGTAACATCTCGTGCCAGTCTTTGTAGGTTACAACCATCTTCTGAACGATCTTCTTGATGTTCTTGTTAGCCGCTTCGTTCATCTTGGGTCGGTAGGGAGATGAGTTATGGTGTTCGATCTTGAACTCAGCGTACAACTCTTTCATCATCTTATTGTTCAAGTTAGATCCATTATCAGTAATGATCTGGCTTGGAACACCATAACGACAGATGAGATTGTTTTTGATAAATCGGACCACGACTTGTCGGGTTACATTAGCGTATGACGCTGCTTCGACCCACTTGGTGAAGTAATCAATGGCTACCAGAATGAACCGATGTCCGTTTGAAGCCTTAGGTTCAATCAAGCCAATTATGTCAATTCCCCATATGGAAAAAGGCCACGGGGAAGAAAGAACTTTGAGATGTGATGGCAGTACATGGATTTTGTCGGAGTATATCTGACACTTGTGACACCTTCTCATGTACTTGTAGCAGTCGGATTCCATGGTTAACCAGTAGTACCCTGCTCTGAAAATTTTTCTCTCCATTGTATGTCTGTTGGCACGAGTGCCAAAGGATCCTTCATGAATTTCTTTTATCAGCATGTCTGCTTCTGGTCTGTCGAAGCATCGGAGCAAGACCATGTCAAAGTTCCTCTTATAGAGCGTATCGCCGCTCAGGAAGAAGCTGCCTGCTAGCCTTCTGAGGGTCTTTCTGTCTTTCCTGGATGCCCCAGGAGGGTAATCGCGTTTCTGAAGGAAGCATTTGATATCGTGATACCAAGGTTTGTCGTATATAAATGCTTCAATCGCGAAGATGTAGGCGGGCCGTTCAAGGCGCATTACGTAAATCTTAGGTAAGTCATTCCATCGACCTACGTTAATCATGAAAGAGAGAGTGGCTAATGCATCAGCCATGTGATTCTCACCACGAGGGATGTGATGAAACTCAACTCTGTTGAAGAAAGGTAGCAACCTTCTTGCATAGTCTTTGTAAGGAATCAGTCCTGATTGGTATGTGTTCCAATCTCCTGTGATCTGATTGATAACCAAGGCTGAATCGCCGTATATGTCCAAGTTCTTGATCCTTAAATCAATTGCTTCTTCGAGCCTATAATACAAGCTTCGTATTCGGCCTTATTGTTCGTACATTTGAACGTAAGTCTGGAAGTGAAAGGAATGTGGGTACCCTGAGGGGTTATAATGATTGCCCCAATTCCGATTCCATAATGATTAATTGCTCCGTCAAAGATTCGTCCCCACTGGGAACCTGGTTCTGGCCCTTCACTGGGTAGCGGTTCATCGCAATCTTTCATTTTTAGATACATGACATCTTCGTCTGGGAAGTCAAACCCGATTGATTCTTGATCGTCAATCGATTTATGAGCCAAATGATCCGCTAAAATACTTTCCTTGACGGCTTTCTGAGCGTGGTACTCTATGTCATATTCTGATAACAACATCTGCCAACGGGCAATCCTTCCCGTGAGAGTAGGCTTTTCAAAGACGTACTTGATTGGATCCATCTCGGAGACCAACCAAGTAGTGTGACGAATCATATACTGACGAAGACGTTTGGCTGCCCAAGCCAAAGCGCAGCAAGTTTTCTCGAGCATCGTGTACCGAGTCTCGCAGTCGGTGAATTTCTTGCTCAGATAGTAAATGGCAGACTCTTTCCTTTTGGTTTCGTCTTGTTGGCCAAGTACACATCCCATTGAGTCCTCTAGGATTGTGAGGTAAATGATTAGTGGTCTTCCTTCCACTGGAGGTGATAGAATCGGCGGATTCAATAGATATTCCTTAATACTGTCGAAAGCAGTTTGGCAGTCTTCTGACCAAACGCATTGCTGGTTCTTTTTTAGCAGTCTGAAAATCGGCGCACATGTGGCGGTCATGAGGAATATAAATCTGGAGATGTAATTCAAACGTCCCAGGAATCCTCTGACTTGTTTTTCAGTTTTCGGAGAAGGCATTTCTTGAATGGCCTTGACCTTGTCAGGATCAACCTCAATTCCTTTCTGGCTGACGATGAACCCTAAGAGTTTCCCTGAACGGACACCAAAGGTGCACTTGTTGGGATTCAAGCGGAGTTTGTACTTTCTCAACCGCTCGAATAGTTTTGACCGATGGGTCACATGCTCCTCCTCTGTTTTAGATTTTTCAATCATATCATAGACATATACCTCGATTTCTTTGTGTATCATGTCATGAAACAGAGTAGTCATGGCCCTTTGATAGGTTGCCCCGACATTCTTCAAACCGAACGACATTACCTTGTAACAAAAGGTACCCCATGGGGTAATGAACGAAGTTTTCTCCATGTCTTTCGGCGCCATTTTTATCTGATTATAGCCCGAGAATCCATCCATGAAGGAAAAAACTTTGAACTTTGATGTACTGTCAACCAGCATGTCAATGTGTGGTAAAGGAAAGTCATCCTTTGGACTTGCCTTGTTCAGATCCCTGTAGTCGACACACATTCTGACCTTTCCATCCTTTTTAGGAACAGGTACGATGTTGGCTAAATATTGAGGATATTCAGACGTAGCGAGGAAACCTGCGTTAATCTGTTTCTGTACTTCCTCTTTGATTTTGATGGCCATGTCCGGGTGAGTCCGTCTCAACCTTTGCTTTACTGGAGGACATTCTGATCTCAACGGTAAGTGATGTTCCACGATGTTGGTATCCAACCCTGGCATGTCCTGATAGGACCAAGCGAATACATCGGGGAATTCTTTGAGAAGCTTTATCAAACTCTCTTTAGCAGCTGGACTGAGTAGTGCCCCAATCCTGATTTCTTTTCTCTCTTTTTCTGAACCTAAGTTTACCGTTTCCAACAACTCTTTGTAAGGTTCAATGGACCTTTCCTCTTGTCTGAGTAATCGAGAGATCTCTTCTGGAATTTCGTCGTCCTCTTCTTCTTCAGCCCCAAATACCGGGAACTCAAAGTCGGGAGAAGGCATCGGATCGTATGTTTCAACGGGGTGTAAAACAAGCAATCTGCATGACGTGATGATTTGTGTTTAAAAGAGATAGAGAAAATGCGAGTGTGTGCAGTGTATTTTTTTACTGCTTGTTTATTATTTTTGAATTGTTTTTTATGATTACCATTTTCTGAGAAAAGCAAAAAGAGAAAACAACAATAAATGCGGAAATTATAGAACGACGTTATTTTATTAATGAACAAGTCGATTCTTAAAACTACAACCCTATAAAACAAAACTCTGTCGCTTTGGGCAAAGCAAAGAGGGAAATTTACAAAAAGCGAGCCCTATCAAAACATCTGTTTCACCTGGGCAGGGTGAAAGGTTAAAGATGGCAATTACTTTGACTGATGAACGACCTTCGGAACCTCGACAGCGACCCATTGGCGGCGAACTCCTCGGTGAATCACAAAGTCTGGCACCTTCCTTGATTTGTCTTCAGAAATAACGCTGATTTCTGGTGGAACAGGATCATTGGAATCTGTCTCCCAGGCAGAATTGTCGTAGGAGGATTCCTCTGTTGCATTTTACAGAGCATTTGTGCTCTCAACTGTATCTCCCCGTCCAGTTGGCTGGATATCTTCGAGCCTGATACGAGAGCTTTCAGGAGCAGTGTACTTGACCATATAGTCGTATTTTCCACTTGGTTGCCCCAAGGTGTCATATACTTCTTTAGAACTGGAGGAGTCATCCCTCTCGATGACGTTGACCTCGGGAAAAGCATAGTTGATGAATTCCAATCCTCTAAACGCTGCGAATTCATCGTCATGTTAAGTAGTTTCTGAATGACCTGAGTGTTGATCCCATGACATGGTGGGGACACAGGTATTCTGTTCAATGATGCTCAGCTGAGTGTCATTACTCGGCTGACTTTCTGGCCCCAAGTCTCCTGGGTAAGGTTGCCACATTGGCAGACCATCCATCGGGCCATAGTAGGTAGAGTCAAAATTGTCTTTCATCAGAGTGTCATCCTCTAATGAGTTTGGTGGAGCACGACATCCTTCTGGATCACAACCTCTATATATCATTTTGACGTCTGACCTGGGTATAAATCTCGGACTCTCTGCGGGATAGCAAAATGGAGTTTGCGTTTCGTCCTGCGACATATAACCGTCCTCGTTAAGATAGGACTTCCATTCCTCATCTGTGTCAAAGGGATCCTCTTCATTGATAGCATGGACTACTTGAGTCACTGGTTGGAGGAAGCCTCCACTATGGAAGAAATTCTGAATGGGATGAAGACTTTCATCGTTGACAGCTGTCTGGGTGCAGGTTGCAGAAAAACCAAGACCCTTCTTTGTTTTATTGTCACTAGGAATGACAAGCTGTCCCCATCCTGTGGTATCGGTACTCTCGACCGCTTTAATAGCATCTTTGTATGAGGAAATTGAAGTTCCTCCTTCAAATTGATTCTCCTTGCTCACCGACAGTGCTTGGAACTGCGTCCCAATAACCTCCTCGGGTTCTACACAAGTAGATGATGATAAGTTACTCACGAGCAAGGTCTGTTCCCCACAGACTGTGATAAGTTGATCGTCCTTGACGAACTTTAGCTTTTGGTGGATAGTCGAAGTGACCGCTCCAGCCTAATGTATCCAAGGTCTTCCTAATAAACAACTGTACGTTGCCCGGATGTCCATGACCTGGAAAGTGACTTAGAAAGTGTGAGGACCGATAGTTATGGGAAGATCAACTTCGCCGATAACAGCTTTTCTGGATCCGTCGAACGCTTTGACGATGACCTCGCTGATTCTCATCGGAGGGCCTTTGAATGATAATTGCATCAAAGTGGACTTCGGCATAACATTCAGGGCTGACCTTGTGTCTACCAGTACGCTGGCTAAAGCATCGTCCTGGCAGTTAACTGTAATGTTGAGCGCCATGTTATGACGACGACCCTCTTCAGGTAATTCCTCATCACTAAATCCCAAGTTATTGCAGGAAGTGATGTTAGAGACAATGCTATCAAACTGTCTGATGGTTACATCCTGTTCCACAAAGGCTTGCTCCAAGACTTTCTGTAGAGCCTCCCTGTGGGCTTCTGAACTGAGTAACAGTGATAGCACTGAGATCTTTGAAGGAGTCTGTAACAGTTGATCAACAATATTGAATTCACTCCTTTAGATGAGCTTCAGCATCTCATCTTTGTCTTTTGAAAGGTCTGGATTACTGGATTGACCGACTGGTGAATTAGGAACTTCTGCCTGAGGTTCCTTTTCTTTGTTAGGTTCTCCAACTCCTTGGTTGAAGATTCTACCACTCCGTGTTACACGACTGATGTCTGCAATATTCACGACGGAGGGTAATAGAATTTCCTTTCCATTCTCAATTATTGTTGCACCGTATTTGTAAGGAATAACCTTAGCTGATTCATACGGTAGTGGTCCTAGTAGATAGATGACTATGGGAACCTTCTGGTTTTTCTGACCATCGTAAGTAATCTCGATCTGTTCCCGGTTGGGAACTTTTGATTCGTCAAGCAGAGGGATGATGGCACAAACATCTCTAGTCCTCTAATGATCAGAGATGACGACAAAGTCCTCAATTTGATCGGCGAGATAGTCTGGCGCCCAATTGATGGGTCTGGAACCCGGATATGGACGAATTTCTCTACGATCCACCTGACCCTGAAGAGCTGCTCTCACAAGGTAGCATCCTTGGTTACTTTCTGAACAGACTCTACACTGGTCATAATTGTGTGGTGGCACCTGGCCACGCCCACTTTGAATACAATGTAACCTCACTAGGTTAGTTTCCACAGATCGGACATCCTAACTCTGATGCCGAGTAGGATTCCTGTTATTGATACTAGTCTGCTGAGTATCTTCATCCATATAGATTGGCATCCACGAGTGATTTAACAAGTGCTGAAGTGCCTCCTGGACAAGGGTACAACCTCGATCATTTTCGTAACCCTCTTTACAGCTTTGGTAATCATGTGATATTAAGAATCTGAGTCAGACCTGCTCAGCATGTAACTCTACCAGGTTGGTATTCATCGCGCGAATATCGAAAATCAGAACCATGTTGATTTGATAGGGGTTCCTATCATAGTAGTCCTGGATCCATCCAAGATCCATCTGACACTGGAGGGCCTCTTGTATGAAAGAGCATCCCTGTTTGTTTACTGAGCAAATCAGACAGGAACTGTAATCATGTCGCGGCAGATTATGATACTGGCATTTCCTTGAGTGCATTGCCACCAAGTTGACATTCATTGCACTGATGTCGTGGTTCTGAATGACGTCAGAATTCGTATAGACCATGTTAACTCCACGAACTCGGTGCTCTTGGATCCATCCGAGATCCATCTGTTCTTGTAGAGCTGATTGCACTACCGAACATCCTTGATTACTTTTAGAGCAGACATCACATTGGTGATAATTATGAGGTGGCACATGGCCATATCCACTCTGTCTACAATGCATCTTGACCAAGTTGGTTCTCAACAAGAGTACATCGTGAATTTGATAGACATTGTTAGTCTCTTTCTCAATCAGGTTGACTGCAGCTTTCTCGTGTTGAGGCAGCGGGTTCGTGAGAACATTAGGATTCGAATCTTTGAAAGATAAGAGCCCGCTCCTAACAAGCTTTTGCACGTCGGATTTGAAATTGAGACAATTCTCTATGTTATGCCCTGATCCTCCTTTATTATAAGGGCATGTCTGATCCACCTTAAACCAAAAAGGCGGATTTTCCGGTACTGTAAGAGGAGGCTTAGTCTGGATGTGCCCCTTAGCCAGTAGTAACAGAAATAGTTCTGCGTACGATACGGGTATAGGATCAAATCCTGGTGGTCACGTTGTACGGTTGTTGTTGTATGGAGGACGAGCCTGCTGAAGAGGCTGTTGTGTCCTTTGCTGATTAGGTTGGCTATGCGCAACCTGAGGTTGATACGTAGGAATAGGCACAGGGTTGATAGCAGGAGTTACCTCTGCTACTGGTTGATAACGTCGCTTTTGCTTTCTGAGAGAGATATTCCCAATATCCTGCTCCTTTTTCTTAGGGAGAGCACTACCGTATCATTTTGTAATGCTTGATGGTCCAGCGTCTCTTGCCAAACGTCCTTCTCAGACGGCTTCCTTAAGACGAACTCCCATACCCACCATCTCGGTGAAGTCACAGGGCGCACTGACGACAATTCTGTCGTAGTAAAATGAGCTCAAGGTCTTTAAGAAGATCTTTGTCATCTCTTTTTCCTCAAGAGGTGGACAAATTTGAGCGACAATTTCACGCCATCTCTGGGCGTACTCCTTAAAGGTTTCTTTGTCCTTTTGTGACATTGATCTGAGTTGATCTCTGTCCGGTGCCATGTCCAAATTGTATTTGTAATGTTGAACGAAGGCAGTGCCAAGATCTCTGAATGTGCTGATCGAGGCACGATTTAAACCCATGTACCATTTTAAGGCGGCACCGGTTAAACTATCCTGAAAGTAATGAATCAGTAGGTCCTGATTCTCAGTTTGAGCTGACATCCATCGAGCGTACATTGTCAAGTGACTTTGAGGGCAAGAGTTACCCTTGTATTTTTCAAAGTCAGGCACTTGGAATTTGTGCGGAACTTTCACATTGGGGACCAGACAAAGGTCTGCGGCGTCCTTTCCAAAAAGATCCTGACCGTGAATGGCTTGCAATTCCTTTTGTATTTCCAAGAACTGTTCCTGGAATTCATCCATTCGGTCAAACATAGTTTCCTTTCTACCAGCAGGTATCTGTGGAATCTGTCCTTCCGGGACAGTGTGCACCACACGAGGTGGTACCATAACTACGGCGGTGAATCTTGGCGTTTCCCGAAGTTTGTAACCTTCAGGAGTCTTCAATATGCCTCTGGCATCTTCGCTTTCTCGAAGTTTGTAACCTTCAGGACCAGCGGCTCCTGCTGAAGTTCCTTGATCTTCAGCGATCGGCGGAACATATCTTTCCGGGATATAATTAACAGGCATGCCCCAGGGATGATCTTTCGGCATCTGATACCTAGGACCATACTTCTCCACTATGGGTGCTGAGGTGATCTTTGAGATCACAGTTCTTTGTAGCTGGGCTTCTGCCATGGCTTGCATGTCGTTACGAAGCTTTCTCATATCCTCTCTCAGAGCGTCGATCTCTTCTTTCAACTCTCTGTTCTCTTCCTCAAGATCATCCATCTTTTTCTGACGACTGGCCCGAGTATTGTACGAATGAGATAGTTTGACTCTAGAATCGAGACACAAACGTGAGATTCGTAGGTAAGGAGAATACGCGATGTGAGAATGATGAAATGCAATGATTATATTAATTGTTTTTTTGGTTTAATCAAAATAAACTTCGACAATTAGATTGCAAATATCAAACAGTGGGGAAACCCCTTTTTATTGAAATTCAAAGGATTACAGAAATGGAAATACAGTAGATTACAAGGTGCAGAAACAAAAGCCTAAGATAATGGGTCCTGAGAGAACTCGGGTGCTGATTCTGGTACTTCCTTTTCTTTGACTGGGGCTCTTGAGTCGTTGTCGGGTTGTCATTCCTTTGCCAGGTGAAAGGAGTGAGCAAATTCCTTTGGTCATCCTGATTATCCACAGCATGTTGCTCTAAAATCTCAATCAGAGCATCTTTCTCTTTCAGTAGTTGTTGTATTTAGATACACTCCACATTGAGGATGCGGTACTTGTTCTTCCAAGACCTCCTCTCCCGTTGAACTTTGTTGAGAGTAACCTGAAGTTTTCCGTTTCAGTCATGAAGTACATGACAGATTCCCTTGGTGGAAGAATTCCGTAACGAGGATAAGGCATCTTTAGCTTGAGAGCTCTAGTTTGTACCTAGTGGAGGTAAGGCTCCACCGAGACACAGTCTGGTTTTCCTAGAGACTCCCGTCCTTTCTTATGAACATGCTTCCAAGCGTGCACGATTTCCATCTTTAGTGCTCTGTCATTCTCTCCTTCTTTGAAGAAAAGACCTTCCAGATGAGCGTTGCGCGGAACAAGCCTCATCGGGTATCCAAATTGACGACGAACCAATACCGGATGGTAGTTGACTCCTCCTTTAGTTCCTATGAGGGGTACGTTGGGGAAGTTTCCACAACGATCAATGATCCTCATTCCATCATAAATCCTAATGGCCAATCAATGTCAGAGTTGGTGAGAGACATGATTTTCTGCGACCAGCGTAAGGCACTCTTATGATCCCAAAAAGCAGCAGACTTAGGCAAATGGGAGATAAACCATTTGTAAAGCAAAGGTACACAACATGTGATCTCCCCTCCGCTGTACAAATTTCCTAAGTGTACAGAATGATACGCATCCGCGAGTAAAGTTGGCACAGGGTTTCCAATGAGAAAAACCTTAATGGCGTTGATATCGACGAAGTTATTAATGTTGGGCAACAAAAATAATCTGTAGGTAAGTAAAATAAAGATGCTTCCAAAGGCAGTCCCGTTCCCTATACTAGCGAAGTACAGAGCTTTCTTTGTTAAGAACTGGGCTGGCAAACCTTGGATGCCACCCTTGGTGGTCATGTGAGCCTTGACTTCTGACTCATCCAAATAAATTGCTCTTGCAATGGTCTGATCCTTTGGAATTTCTTCCAGTCCAGAAAATGGAGTTTGATCAGTAATGTGTAGATCGATCAGATGAGAATACTCCTCCAGCGTTGGTGCTAGCTAGTAATCTGGGAATGAGATACAATGATAAACCGAATCGTAAAATTGAACGAGCGCATCCATGATTCCTTCAATCACATGGACTCTTAGCAGAGGTAACAGACCTCCGTACTTGGCTCTGAAGGCCTCTTGGTTTGTGATCATTCTCGCCAAACCTCTCAGATCCTCTAGTTTTGGAGCCTTGAAGGTATACTTATGAGTTCTCCTTCTACCGAAATCCATTAGCGTAATCCTTTTCTCTAATATTTGCAATCATAGTCTTAGTTTAATTTGAAAAACAGAGAGACTAGAAGAGAAATTTTCTTTGTTTTAATGTTTTTTAAATGAATGCAGGAATGCAGCACACAAAAACATAGAAAAAACATGGGGTCAAAGGGTCGTTGTCATGGAGTCAAGGCTCTACCCATCCCAAAGGTTTACTAATGACTTTTGTACCTGTCTCTCTTCATCATCAACTCTTGTCAAGAAAACACCAGCGGACCGGGAACCGTGCTAGGTGATGTTTTTTGAAGAGTCCTCAGAAGAGGGTGGCATCGCATGACGACCATTTCCGATAGCCTCTGCGCCACTAAAGGGGTTTTTCCTAGGTGTATACTCAATCTTTCCACATGCGGCATCACACGCATTCCCATTAGCAGAAAAATAAACACGTATAGCAATTAGGAAAAGCAGTATATATATTTGTCCTAAAGTCCTAGACTTTTAAAGCTATGAATCCTATGTTCCTGACAGAAATGGCTTCCCGGCGGAGTCACCATTCTGTGGTTTCTTTCCAAAGTAAAGGTTTTGACCTAATATCCTAATAGAGTCAAAAAGTCTTATTTCAGTGAAATTCCCTTTGAAAGTTTCTACCTAGGAGACAAGAATGAACAAACAACGATTTCTACGGTCCCCAGCAGAGTCGTCATTCTTCTGTAGCGAGTGATTTTTGGATGTGGTTGCGAAGCACGATCGCTCTAGTACTACAACTCGATTCATTTTTTATCCTATTAAAGCTGATGAAGGAAGGGAAATAGATGTCTCCAACTAACCCTGCTTGCATACTGAGGTTAAACAGTCAAAACTGTTGGTTTATAGATGCTACAAAGATTCGGGGATTGTCTCAGGTTATTTTGTTCAAAGGGGTGTTTTGAGATGTTAGGACGGACGTTTTTTATTGATGTATGAGAGTATGGGATTTTGGGGTTTTTTTAGTGTGCTCGCTAAGATCTTTTCTTTCAATCTTATGCCTACGTATTCCCGTTTACCGAAACAGGGAAATCAGAGCGTTCGTAGTTCCTCCTAGTCTATGGGAGGAAATGGGTTTTTTGGTGTCTTGTTCAAAGCCCAAGACGTGAAGCGAAAGGTTGTTTGTATCTTGTTCAAAGCCCAAGATGTGAAGCTGAAAAGTCTATTTGTATCTTGTTCAAAGCCCAAGATGTGAAGCTAAAAGTCCTCTACCTTAGAGAGAATTTGTCATCTCTAAAGAGGGGTAAAGGAGAATTACTTTAACCTGGATATGCGAATCCGGCAATGCCATAATTTCATAAGAAGGGGTTTTAACCTGAAGGAGAAGACTTTAACTCAGTGTAGAGCAATGCCATCTTTCCTTAGGAATTTCTCATGCTAAACGAGGGACAGTGGGGTGGATATAGATGATCCAGAGGCTTGCCGCTTATAGCGATTAGATGAAAAGGAAGGAGTTGTAAATGTTTGTGTACTATGAACGAGGCACAAATTTGATGCTAAAAGGTTGATTGACTCAGCCAGGGATTTCGTTATACAAAGCCTAAGAGGAGGCTATTGGTCCAACAAGAGGGAGTTTTTTTTTGTATCTCGTACGAAGCCCGAGAGAAAGGCTAAAAGGGGTTGACCCAACGAGAGGATCTTTTATACTCAACAAGAGAGTGTTTTTATATCTCGTACGAAGCCCGAGATGGAGTCTGTAAAAGAGTTTGACTCTGCTTAGGGGAATTTGTATCTCGTACGAAGCCCGAGATGGAGGCTGAAATTTGCTTGACTCAACGAGGGAGTCTCTTATGTGTCTTATACAAAGCCTGAGAGAGAGGCTAAAAGTTGTTTGACTCAACGAGGGAGTCTTTTTGTATCTCGTACAAAGCCCGAGATGGAGGCTGAAAGGTTTGCTCCGCTGGGGAGAATCATTTGTACAAAGCCCAAGAGGAGGCTATCGTGCTGGTGACTGTTTTAGTTGAGTAACAAGTCCAGTATACTGATTAAGAGAAAATCAGTTCTTATATGAGCAACACTGTACTCATGGATTTGATGCAAGGATCAGGTTTGTTCCCTGTTCTTTAAGGAAACGGGGAAATCCAAAGGGTATTGAGACTGTCCGAGTCTACGGGTTTCTTCCTATTTAACGAAGGTGGCTTGAGAATATCTTTGAGACTCAAGGAGGAGAGACTGTTCAAGTCTAGAGTTTTATCTTGTGTACTATGTTTTGAGAAACAGTAGTAGACTCTTTGAAATGACCGTTCTATGCAGATGACTAGTTTATGTTTCTATACCTCTAGGAGGTCGTCGGAACAATTTGTACGAAGCCCAAGAGGAGGCTGGAAACTTTTAAGAAGCCGATCGGTCCTTGTACTAAGTCCAAGAGGAGGCTATTATTCCCGGAGGAAGAGATCATTATACGAAGCCTAAGAGGAGGCTGTGAATACTTCTAAGAAGCCGACGGGTCCTTGTACTAAGCCCAAGAGGAGGCGGGGTTGCTTTTAGGAGGCCGATGCTTTTAAGAAGCCCGTGGGTCCCCAAACCCCGAGAAATTCAAGGCAAGATATTCACAAGGAATAGATCAAGTCAGGAAAGTTCGAGAATTTGGAAGAAACTCAAAGATGCCATTCACGGAGAATACATTCATCTTTGGGAGTAGAGTTTCTTGACAATTCCTAATGAGGACAGCCGAAGAGAAGACTGTATCTGGTGATCCTATTGGGGATCTAGCTGTCTATTTCTACGAATAAACGAAACGGCTTTTCCTAGTTCTAGACGTAGTTACCGGGGAAACTCTAAATATCTATACTATTATTACACAGTTGATATGAGTTTATGAAAGAAGACTTACAGCGAAACAGCCCCACAATACAGTTATATGTATATGAAAGCAGTAAATGAAAGCGTATAAACACTTACTCGGTTGTAGAGCTTCCATGCTGTTTGGTTAGTTGTTCAACAAAGAAAGATTGAAAACAACAGTATATTCAAAATCAAAGGAGAAAGTGCTTTGAAAAAGAAAGATTTGGGGCTTACAGCTCAAGAAGAGGCCCAGGGTTTTACCGTTGAATTTGTACAGAGGGTCTTAGACAAGTGACTGTGGCCCAAAAAAGGTTTTCTGTACAAAGGGATAGGTCTTACACTCTCTCAAGAGGCCCAAAAAGTTTTAAAGAAAAAGAGTGGGGCTTATAACACGAGGGTAGGCCCAGATGATTTTTCGTTTAAAATGGCGATCGCGCCGAGGTTTTCTTTTAACGCAGAGGGACTTATACAATAAGTGAGGCCCAAAATGGTTTTGGTTAAAAGGGGGTTGGGTCTTACACTCTAATAGAGGCCCAAAGAGTTTTGAATGGGTCTTATAGCTCAAGGAGAGGCCCAGATGGTTTAAACGGACGACGGTCGTACCGTTTACTTGTACAGAGGGACTTATACAATGAGTCAGGCCCAAAAAGATTTTGTACAAGAGGGGTTTTGGGTCTTACACTCTCTCAAGAGGCCCAAAAGTTTTGAATGGGTCTTATAGCTCAAGGAGAGGCCCAGGTTTGGTTTATTTTTAAACGGGCGACGATCGTATCGTTTACTTGTACAGAGGGACTTATACAATAAGTGAGGCCCAAAAAGTTTTTGTACAAGGGGGTGGGTCTTACACTCTCTCAAGAGGCCCAGTTTTGGTTTTTCGACGGACGATGATCGCGTCGAACTTTTTGAAATACAACGGGACTTATACAATAAGTGAGGCCCAAAATTAGGTTGTATTTACAAAAGGTTGGGTCTTACACTCTATTAGAGGCCCAAAGTGTTTTGAATGGGTCTTATAGCTCAAGGAGAGGCCCAAGGTTATTTTAAAAAGGCGACGATCACGCCGTTCGTTTTTGACAGTATCGGGACTTATACAATACACTGAGGCCCAAAAATGATTTGGTCAAAAAAGGATTGGGTCTTACATTCTATTAGAGGTCCATGAGTGTTTGAAAAAGTTTGTTAAGGTGAAAATCAACAAAACCCTAATTTCATCATTTTTAAAGTAATTATTCAAGGAGAAATTAATTAAAATGATACAAATTCCAAATAAGTTTGAATAAACAACTTGTGATTTTGGTTTTAGGTTTGAAAAATGAGGTTTTAATCACAAGATGAATTAAAACCTACTTGGTTTTGATTTTTCAACATGGGTATTTATTTTTAAAAGGGTTTAAAAACAAATAAAAGGCATTTATTCACAAAAATACTAACTATATTAAATAAATAATATAAGTCTAATTTTTTTGTGGAAATAAATATTTCAATATTTTTGTGATTTTTTGCAAAAAGAACCAATAAAAAATAATTAAAATTGAAAGAGTTATTACTTTTCCAAGTAATTAACAAAACATGAAAATATTGGAAAAAATAGCAAAATGTGAAAAAACACAAAATGGCATGGGTGGGATTTGAACCCATGACCTCAAGCATACAAGGCGCGCGCCTTACCACTGGGGTGGTGATACATCCATTGTTTGAAACAAACCAACAAATATACAAGGCATGACTTGGTTTTGGCTTGCCCAAGGCAAGTTTTGGCTAAAAAATGTGAAGGTCATAACTTTCTCAATTCTTAATGGTTTGAGACAAAATTTATATGCATCTGGGCTAGAATTTCACACTCCCTCCTCAAAACCCGATAGTGGTTTTGAAAATGGCCTATAATTGCATGTTCTATGCTACACTTGAATACATGCATGAATTACATGATCAATTGGCACAAACACAACACATATGACATGTATGAGAGATGCATAATCAATGGACTTCGAATGCACATATGTTTTAGTGACTGCAAGTTGAGAGGCTTACCCTTCTTTGGGATTTTGGAGTTTTCTCTGCAATCTGCCAACTCTCTTGCTCCAGATATGATTTTATGCTTTGGACAACCACAAATGATCCCTTGGATGCTTTTAGGATGATTGGAATCAGCTGGTACCTGCAAAAACACAAACTGTCCCTTTTTTGCAAAAGGGGTTAAAAGTGACCAAAATAGCAACTCCCTCAAATGGTGTTCCAGATGGTGGGAACCATTTGGGACAGTTCAAGGATGATATTTGGAGTGTGTTTGAGGTTTTATCTACTTTGGAAAGTGATTGAATCAAGACATGGCTTGAAACATGCAAAACAAGTGATATTTTGAGGTTTTGAGAGGTGACTTTGTAATGTTGTGATTGCAGGTCACTTTTGATGGTTTGCACAGCTTACATATGATTTTTATGAGGTGTGTGTGTGTGTGTGTGATTGGTTTGAGTGGAATTGCTCTCTAGCTCAAAAACTCAGAATAATTGCTTTGGAAGGCAAGTTAGAGGTGAAAGAAGAGATTTTGAGGAAAGCATCTGTTTGATGGCTTTGGTGTACTCAAACTGAACACAATTGTGCTCTATTTATAGTAGAGTAAGTTTGTTTTGGGATCCACAGTGAATGGCAACTGCAGCAGGTGTTTGTTCAATGTTGGCCAATGGAAATGCAAGTCTCCTCTAGCCATTGACTAGAGGTAAGGGCACAGGGCTGTGGTTTCCTTGGTCTTGGATAAGTCTTGACTGATTTCAGATGAGAATGGCTCAGTCCATGCCACCTTGATGCTTCCATTGAATGCTTCAATCCAAATTTGGAGTCTTGTCCCTATTTTGGCCATTCTAGGTTCAACATGTTATTTCTTGTTCCATGGACTTTGGAGGCTTGGCTCAGTGATTGTCCCATTTAGATTCAATCCTCAGATGTGTCCAAGTGGATAGGAACATTTGAATTTGGCTGATTTTGGCAAATCGAGCCAAAATGCAAAATCTGCCTTGCCTTTGACAGATTTCAGCAAGGCAACTTGACAATGTCATATCTCTTGGTGTAAGTTGAATTTGGTAATGTTCTTGGCCATTTTGGAAAGCCCTTACATGATACAACAACTGTTTGAACATGTTTGGTTTTGATCTCTTTTGAATCCAAGTGAAAAATCCCCCTACATTTGGCAAAAAGTGAGGTAAAATCTGACTTAGTGAAATTTTCACTAAGTGTTGGAACAAAGTAACTTTTTTTGATTTTGATCACTCCATAACTCAAAATCCATGAGGAATTTGGACATAGGTCGGTATGAAGTTTTTGTAGAGGGTAATGAGATCTACAAATCAAGATTTGAATGGGGCACAATGGCCTTGTGGTTTAGGAGTTATGGTCCTCCAAAGTTGGTGCATTAGTGGCACTTTTTCCATAACTTAGAAAATTTTCTAAGTTTTATGGTTACCCCTTTTACAAGTTATCCCACTTTTCTTGATTTTTCCTGATGAATGATGATTCAAATCATACATTAACATCATTTTAGGGTTAAAAATCCAATTTTGTGAAAAATCTCAAAAAGTCAAAGTTGACTTTGGTGCACAGTTGACTTTTTATTAGATGAATTCCAAACTGTGCAATTCTTCAGGAAATCATGTCCTTGACCTAAATAAAACTTGATGGACATGTTCCATAGGTGTCATAGGGTATATTGAATCATGACTTAGGGTTTGGGAGCATGTCCTGGTCAAAAGTCAAAGTTACAGTTGACTTTTCCCGCAAAACCCTAACTGTGGTGCAGATGAAATTGAGACTTGTTGCTCAAGCTTCTTGGATCAATCCATTGTTCCAAATGGATCAATATAGTTCATTAGAGACCCTCAAACCATTTCTTGAGGTCTTGGCTCCTGATTTGTCCCAAAAGTCAACTTAGGGGTGAATTAGGTCAAGAAACCCTAATTCCTGATTTTTTATGTATGCATCCCCTGAGGTCAAATTGACTTGATGATTGGGTCCATGAGGTTCCATGGAGTATATTAGGTTGTGTTTTGGATCATTGGCTTGTGCCCAGAGTAAATTTTCCAACTGGAGGCCCTGGTCGACCAAAACCCTAATTTGGTGACACTGTCGATCTTGAGACTCGATCCACTTAGAAGGGAGCAGCCTTGAGCTTAATCCTTGAAGTGGGAGTTCTCTTGATCCATTGTAGATTCTTGGGAGGTTAGACAAGTTGAATATCAAGTCATTCCTTGATTGATCCTTTGTCTAAGGCTCAAAAAGGGCTTGAAACCCTAATTCTGATTGTAGTGGATGCTCAACAACCCTTGAGGAGATTGATGAGGCCTAAAGGTACATCCATATTGTGATGATGATTTGCACAATGATGGGAAATCTTAGTGGTCAAAATTTGGGGTATGACAATCACCACTTGAACTTTTTATGGATCTACCGCCACAGCTCCTTGAGATATGACATGACCAAGAAAACTAACCTCTGACATCCAAAACTCACACTTGCTTAGCTTAGCAAAAGTTTCTCTCTCTCGGAGGATCGATAAAAAAATTCTTAAATGCTCTTCATGCTCTTGAGAAGTATGAGAATAAATAAGAATGTCATCAATGAAGATCACTACAAATTGGTCCAAATAAGCTTGAAATATTCGATTCATATAATCCATAAAAACTGCCGGAGCATTCGTCACACCTGTAGCGCGGTTTTTGTGGTTTCAAATCACTATCACTTTGGTACGACTGTTCGATTCATTTTTTATCCTGTTGAGCTGATTAAGGAAGGGAAATAGATGTCTCCAATTAACCCTGCTTGCAAACTGAGGTTAAACAGTCAAAACTGTTGGTTTACAGATGCTATCAAAATAGGGGGTTCGTCTTTTAGGGTTATTTACTTAAGAACAGGATCAGGACTATTTGTGAGGTTTTAGGTCTAATGCTTTTGACGGATATATGAAGGTACTGGGTTTTGGGTTTTTTTATTAGTATGCTCGCTAAGATTTTTGCAATCTTATGCCTACGTATTCCCAAAATAGGGAAATCAGAGAGATCGTAGTTCCTCCTGTTCTAAGGGAGGAAAAAGGTTGTTTTTGTGTCTTATTCAAAGCCCAAGACAAGAAGTTAAAGGTGGTTTGTATCTTGTTCAAAGCCCAAGATATGAAGCTAAAGGTTTAACTGAGAGAGAATTTGTCATATCTAAAGAGGAATTGTTGATGTTTGTATGTTGTGAGCAAGACACAAATTTGATGTTAAAAGGTTGATTGACTCAACCGGGGTTTTCTTTATACAAAGCCTAAGAGGAGGCTAGAAGTTTGACTTTTCCAGAGGAAAATGTTCTTTCTGTCTTGTACAAAGCCCAAGATTGAGGCTAAAAGGGATTTTGACTCCGTTGGGGAGAATGTATCTTGTATAAAGCCCAAGATGGAGGCTGAAACGGTTTGACTCAACAAGAGAGTACTTTTATTTGTCCTGTATAAAGCCCAAGACGGAGGCTAAAAAGTTTGACTCAACAAGAGAGTCTGTTTGACAGGTGATTGACCCAACGAGAGAGTCTGATGGTTGATTGACTCAACAAGAGAGTCCTTTATACTCAACAAGATAGTGATTTGCTGTCTCGTACAAAGTCCGAGATTGAGGCTAAAAGGAGATGGACTCAACAAGAGAGTCTTTTATACTCAACAAGAGAGTGTTTTATATGTCTTGTACAAAGCCCAAGACAGAGGCTAAAAATTGACTCAACAAGAGAATCTTTTATACTCAACAAGAGAGTGTGTTATATGTGCCTTGTATGAAGCCCAAGACGGAGGCTAAAAATTGCCTCAACAAGAGAATCTTTTATACTCAACAAGAGAGTGTTTTACTGTCTCGTACGAAGCCTGAGATAGAGGCTAAAAGGAGATTGACTCAACAAGAGAGTCTTTTATACTCAACAAGAGGGTGTTTTATATGTCTTGTACAAAGCCCAAGACGGAGGCTAAAAGTTGTTGACTCAACAAGAGAGTCGGAAAATGTTAGCTCCGTTGGGGAGAATCATTTGTACAAAGCCCAAGAGGAGGCTGACTTACTGCTGAGGATTATTGAGGTCCTGAAACGGGTCCAAATATGGGGAACTCTCATGAGAGAGACCGGGTTTTAGAGTGATCGGTGTTTCTTCCTATGTTTGAAAGGAACTTGAGAATGTCTTTGAGACTCAAGAGGCTTAAACTGTCCAAGTCTAGAGTTTTATCTATTGTACAATGCCCAAGAGGAGGCACGGGCATTAAGGGATGAGTATCAACCCTACAACGGCCAGAGTTTTGATGTTGGAAAGACTGCTCTAGCAAAGGATGACTAAGTTCTGTCTTATACCTTTAAGAGGTCGTCAGGGTCCTTGTATTAAGTCCAATAGAAGGCATGAGAACTTCTAAGAAGCCGAAGGGTCCTTGTACAATGCCCAAGAGGAGGCGGGGATGCTTTTAGGAAGTCTGTGGGTCCCCAAACCAAAAGAAGTTCAAGAAATGCAATTCACAGAGAAGAGATCATTCCAGGAAAGTTCGAGGATTTGGAAGAAACTCAAGAGATGCCATTCACAGAGAAAAGATCATCTCTGGGGAGTTAGAGTTTCTTTGACAATTTCTAAGGGTGACAGTCTGAGAAAAGGTTCACCGAGAATACTGCCTTTCTTTTTGTTCCTTATTGTTTAACCCCAAGAGAAGGGAAGACTGTATCTGGAATCCTACGGGGGATCTAGTTTTATTTGTATTTAAGAGTGACCAACAAGGCTTTACCTATTGCTAGTTGCCGGGGAAAACTCTAAATAACTATACTAGTATTACACAGTTGATATATGACATGTATATAAAGGGATGTGAAAGAAGACTTTGTCATACCCCAAATTTTGACCACTAAGATTCCCAGTATTGTGCAAATCATCATCACAATATGAACGTACCTTTATGCCTCATCAATCTCCTCAAGGGTTGTTGAGCATCCACTACAATCAAAATTAGGGTTTCAAGCCCTCTCTGAGCCTTAGACAAAGGATCAATCAAGGAATGATATGGTCTTCAAGTTGTCTACACCTCTCAAACATCCACAATGGATCAAGAGGACTCCCACTTCAAGGATTAAGCACAAGGCTGCTCCCTTCTAGATGGGCCAAGCTTCAAGATCGACAGAGTCACCAAATTAGGATTTTGGTCGACCAGGGCCTCCAGTTGGAAATTTTCCTCTGGGAACGATCCAATACTTCAAAGCATATCCTAAAATACTCCATGGAACCTCATGGACCCAATCATCAAGTCAATTTTGCCTCAGGGGATGCATACATCAAAAGTCAGGAATTAGGGTTTCTTGACCTAATTCACCCCTAAGTTGACTTTTGGGACAAATCATGAGCCAAGACTTCAAGACATGATTTGAGGGTCTTTAATGAATTATATTGATCCATTTGGGACAATGGATTAAGCCAAGAAGCTTGAGCAACAAGTCTCAATTTCATCTGCACCACAATTAGGGTTTCGCGGGAAAAGTCAATTGTAACTTTGACTTTTGACCAGGACATGCTCCCAAACCCTAGGACATGATTCAATATACCCTATGACACCCATGGAACATGTCCATCAAGTTTGATTTAGGTCAAGGACATGGTTTCCTGAAGGACTGCACAGTTTGGAATTCATTTGATAAAAAGTCAACTATGCACAAAAGTCAACTTTGACTTTTTGAGATTTTTCACTAAAATGGATTTTTAACCCTAAAATGATGTTAATGTATGATTTGAATCATCATTCATCAAGAAAAATCTAAGAAAGTGGGATAACTTGTAAAATGGGTAACCATAAAACTTAGAAATTTTTCTAAGTCATGAAAAAGTGCCACTAATGCACCAACTTTGGAGGACCATAACTCCTAAACCACAAGGCCATTGTTCCCCATTCAAAGCTTGATTTGTAGATCACATTGCCCTCTACAAAAACTTCATACTGACCTATGTCCAAATTCCTCATGGATTTTGAGTTATGGAGTTATCAAAATCAAGAAAAGACACTTTGTTCCAACACTTAGTGAAAATTTCACTAAGTCAGATTTTACCTCACTTTTTGCCAAATGTAGGGGGATTTTTCACTTGTATTCAAAAGAGATCAAAACCAAACATGTTCAAAAAGTTGTTGTATCATGTAAGGGCTTTCCAAAATGTCCAAGAACATTACCAAATTCAACTTACACCATGAGATCTGACATTGGCAAGTTGCCTTGCTAAAATCTGTCAAGGCAAGGCAGAATTTGCAATTTTGCTCGATTTGCCAAAATCAGCCAAATTCAAATGTTCCTATCCACTTGGACACATCTGAGGATTGAATCTAAAGGGGACAATCACTGAGCCAAGCCTCCAAAGTCTTTGGAACAAGAAATAGCATGTTGAACCTAGAATTGCCTAAAATAGGGACAAGACTCCAATTTTGGATTGGAGCATTCAATGGAAGCATCAAGGTGGCATGGACTGAGCCATTCTCAACTGAATTCAGTCAAGACTTATCCAAGACCAAGGGAACCAAAGCTCTGTGCCCTAACCTCTAGTAAATGGCTAGAGGAGACTTGGATTTTCATTTACCAACATTGGCCAAACCTACTCAGCAGTTGCCATTCACTATTCCTTGCAAAACAAACTTGCTCTACTATAAATAGAGCTCAATTGTGATCAGTTTAAGTACACCAAAGGCCTACAACACTTGCCTTTCTCAAAATCTCTTTCTCTTGGCAAAAATGCCTTTCTTAGCAAGGTAACTATCGGATTTTGAGCTAGAGGGCAATTCCACTCAAACCAATCACACACACACCTCATATACATCACATATGAGCTGATCAAACACTTAAACAACAACTGGAACACTGATTTCTCATAATCACCAGTCAATTGCTCAAGGTTTTAACCAAAGTGCAGTTGAGATGCCATGAAGTGATCCACCCAATTTCCATCAATCCAAGCATTCAAACACACTCCACAGCACCTAGGGAAGCTGTTCAGATCATCACAACACAACTGTAACACCTCCTACACAAATCACGATCACCAGCTGCAAGTGGTAAGCATTAGCTCTTCTAACTCTATGATCCATGCAATTTTTGCTGCACAATAATTTGGCCATATGTTCATAATCATGCATGGGATGTTTCCCCTCAATTATTTGCATTGTTTGAATCGTGTATCAAAAATCCTAGCCTTCATGCAGAAATTAGGGTTCTTGAGGATTCTTCGTGATTTTCTGTTTTATGTTTAATTTAAATGAAATTAAATGCTATAGACATGATCGTGAGGTTGAAACAAGTTGATTGGTATGTGGATTGCATGATATGATTAAGTATTCAGTGAGATTGGATGGAAAATGCAAATCTGGGCAAAACTGAAAACGCGCGTGTTCTTGGTGTGTTCTTGGCGCCATTTTCAGAAATTTGAATATTTGAATTTTGTGATTTTGTTTAATTGATTCAAAAATTAATTTCTCTCTGAGTTTTAATGATTTTGAGTTGATTCTTTTTTTAATAATTCACAAAAATGTTAAAATATTTTATTTTCCCAAAAAATCCCAAAAATATTATTTATTTCATATAATTGATATTTTTACAAAGAATTAATGTTTTAATTGTTTTTAACATTTGAAATATTTTTTCCATCTTGATTTTGCAACTTTTAATGCTTTCTAATTATTTTGTAGGTCAATACTTAATTTTTGAAGCATTAATCTAAAGTCATAATTTGTTTCCCACATGTTAAACAATTTTGATCATTTTTAATTGAATTTTTATTCAATTAAAACACATTTTGGAAATAAATTAGGGTTTTTGATTAATTCAACCCTCACAAATCATTTTCAAACACTTTGGGCCTCTTGAGAGAGTGTAAGACCCACCCCCTTGTACAAAAAAGCTTTTTGGGCCTCACTCATTGTATAAGTCCCTCTGTACAAGTAAACGGTACGACCGTCGTTCGTTTAAAACATCTGGGCCTCTCCTTGAGCTATAAGACCCATTCAAAACTCTTGGGCCTCTATTAGAGTTTAAGACCCAATCCCCCTTTTGACCAAAACCATTTTGGGCCTCAATCATTGTATAAGTCCCTTTGCGTTAAAAGAAAACCTCGGCGTGATCGCCATTTTAAACGAAAAATCATCTGGGCCTACCCTCGTGTTATAAGCCCCACTCTTTTTCTTTAAAACTTTTTGGGCCTCTTGAGAGAGTGTAAGACCCATCCCTTTGTACAGAAAACTCTTTTTGGACCACAGTCACTTGTATAAGTCCCTCTGTACAAATTCAACAGTAAAACCCTGGGCCTCTCCTTGAGCTGTAAGCCCCAAATCTTTCCTTTTTAAAGCACTTTCTCCTTTGATTTTGAATATACTGTTGTTTTCAATCTTTCTTTGTTGAACAACTAACCAAACAGCATGGAAGCTCTACAACCGAGTAAGTGTTTATACGCTTTCATTTACCGCTTTCATATACATATAACTGTACTGTGGGGCTGTTTCACTGTAAGTCTTCTTTCATAAACTCATATCAACTGTGTAATAATAGTATAGATATTTAGAGTTTCCCCGGCAACTACGTCTAGAACTAGGAAAAGCCGTTTCGTTTATTCGTAGAAATAGACAGCTAGATCCCCAATAGGATCACCAGATACAGTCTTCTCTTCGGCTGTCCTCATTAGGAATTGTCAAGAAACTGTACTCCCAAAGATGAATGTATTCTCCGTGAATGGCATCTTTGAGTTTCTTCCAAATTCTCGAACTTTCCTGACTTGATCTATTCCTCGTGAATATCTTGCCTTGAATTTCTCGGGGTTTGGGGACCCACGGGCTTCTTAAAAGCATCGGCCTCCTCTTGGGCATTGTACAAGGACCCACTGGCTTCCTAAAAGCATCCCCGCCTCCTCTTGGGCTTAATACAAGGACCTGTTGGCTTCTTAGAACTATTCACAACCTCCTCTTAGGCTTCGTATAATGATCTCTTCCTCCGGGAATGATAGCCTCCTCTTGGGCTTCATACAAGGACCTCTCGGCTTCTTAAAAGTTTCCAGCCTCCTCTTGGGCTTCGTACAAATTGTCCCGACGACCTCCTAGAGGTATAGGAACAGAACTTAGTCATCTTCATAGAACAGTCCTTTCCAAGAGTCTACTACTATTTCTTAAAGCATAGTACAAAAGATAAAACTTTAGACTTGGACAGTCTAATTTTCCTTGAGTCTCAAAGACATTCTCAAGTCCCCTTCAAAATAGGAAGAACCCCGTAGACTCGGACAGTCTCAATACCCTTTGGATTTCCCCGTTTCCTTAAAGAACAGGGAACAATCCCGATCCTCAGATCAAATCCATGAGTACAGTGTAATTCATATAAGACCTGATTTTCTCTTAATCAATATACTGGACCTGTCACTTAACTGAGATAGCAAACCTTTCAGCCTCCATCTCGGGCTCCGTACGAGATACAAAAGACTCCCTCGTTGAGTCAAACAACTTTTAGCCTCTCTCTCAGGCTTTGTATGAGACACACAAAAGACTCCCTCATTGAGTCAAACAAAATCTTTAGCCTCCATCTCAGGCTTTGTACGAAATACAAAAAGGTTCTTATTGAGCCAAACAAAATTTTAGCCTCCATCTCGGGCTTCATACGAGATACAAAAAACACTCTCTTGTTGAGTATAAAAGATCCTCTTGTCGGGTCAACCCCTTTTAGCCTCTCTCTCAGGCTTTGTACGAGACACATATTAGCCTCCTCTTAGGCTTTGTATAAGAAAATCACTGGTTAATCCAATCAACCTTTTAGCATCAAAGTTGTGCCTCGTTCACAGTACACAAACATCAACAACTCCTTCCCTTTCATCTAATCGCTGTAAGCGGCAAGCCTCTGGATTATTTACATCCATGCCACTGTCCTTCTTTTAGCATGAGAAATTCCTAAGGAAAGATGGCATTGCTTTACACTGAGTTAAAGTCTTCTCCTTCAGGTTGAAAAAGCCCTTCTTAGGAAATTATGGCATTGCCGGATTCACAAGTCCCGGTTAAAGTAATTCTCCTTTACAAACAGACAAACCCTTCTTTAGAGATGACAAATTCTCTCTAAAGTCGAGACCTTTCAGCTTCACATCTTGGGCTTTGAACAAGATACAAACTCCCTTTAGCTTCACATCTTGGGCTTTGAACAAGATATAAATCACCTTTCGCTTCACGTCTTGGGCTTTGAACAAGACACCAAAACACCAATTTCCTCCCATAGAATAGGAGGAACTACGAACGCTCCGATTTCCCTGTTTCGGTAAACGGGAATACGTAGGCATAAGATCGAAAGAAAAGATCTTAACGAGCACAATAAACAAAAACCCAAAATCCCATACTCTCACATATCTATCAAAAAGCATCAGTCCTAACATCCTAATCCTTGTTCCCCGCCAGAAATTTGTCATTCTTTCAAAATAAGTACGAGAAAGGCCCCACGACCACATAGCATCCGTAACCTAACAGACCGCTGTTTAAACTTGGTATGCAAGCAGGGTTAATTAGAGACATCTATTTCCCTTCCTTCATCAGCTTTAATAGGATAAAAAATGAATCGACCTGTAGTCACCCTAAGAGAGCGACAGCGCTTAAGAACCGTGTCCAAAATCGCTCGCTACAGACTTACAGTGAAGCAGCCCCACAATACAGTTATATACATATGAAAACGTTAAATGAAAGCGGATAAACACTTACCCGTTGTAGAGCTTCCATGTTGTTATATTAGTTGTTCAACAAAAAAAATTTTGATAACAACATATATTTGAATTCAAAATCAAAAGAGAAAGTGCTTTGAAAAGATGGTTGGGGCTTACAACTCACGGAGGGGCCCAGGTTTTAACAATGATTGCACCGTTGTTTTGAAAACTGCACAGAGGGACTTATATAATATGTGAGGCCCAAAAGTGTTTTTAAGAAAAGAAATGGGTCTTATTGTCATACCCCTAATTTTGACCACTAAGATTCCCATCATTGTGCAAATCATCATCACAATATGGATGTACCTTTATGTCTCATCAATCTCCTCAAGGGTTGTTGAGCATCCACTACGATCAAAATTAGGGTTTCAAACTCTCTTTGAGCCTTAGACAAAGGATCAATCAAGAAATGACATGATATTCAACTTGTCTAACCTCCCAAGAAACTACAATGGATCAAGAGGACTCCCACTTCAAGGATTAAGCACAAGGCTGCTCCCTTCTAGGTGGATCAAGCTTCAAGATCGACAGTGTCACCAAATTAGGGTTTTGGTCGACCGGGGCCTTCAGTTGGAAAATTTCCTCTGGGAATGAGCCAATACTTCAAAGCATATCCTAAAATACTTCATGGAACCTCATGAACCCAATCATCAAGTCAATTTTGCCTCAGGGGATGCATACATCAAAAATCAGGAATTAGGGTTTCTTGACCTAATTCACCCCTAAGTTGACTTTTGGGACAAATCATGAGCCAAGACCTCAAGAGATGATTTGAGGGTCTCTAATGAACTATATTGATCCATTTGGAACAATGGATTAATCCAAGAAGCTTGAGCAACAAGTCTCAATTTCATCTGCACCACAATTAGGGTTTTGCGGGAAAAGTCAACTGTAACTTTGACTTTTGACCAGGACATGCTCCCAAACCCTTGGACATGATTCAATATACCCTATGACACCCATGGAACATGTCCATCAAGTTTGATTTAGGTCAAGGACATGATTTCCTAAAGGATTGCACAGTTTGGAATTCATCTGATAAAAAGTCAACTGTGCATAAAAGTCAACTTTGACTTTTTGAGATTTTTCACTAAAATGGATTTTTAACCCTAAAATGATGTTAATGTATGATTTGAATCATCATTCATAAAGAAAAATCAAGAAAAGTGGGATAACTTGTAAAAGGGGTAACCATAAAACTTAGAAATTTTTCTAAGTCATGAAAAAGTGCCACTAATGCACCAACTTTGGAGGACCGTAACTCCTAAACCACAAGGCCATTGTGCCTCATTCAAAGCTTGATTTGTAGATCACATTGCCCTCTACAAAAACTTCATACTGACCTATGTCCAAATTCCTCATGGATTTTGAGTTATGGAGTGATCAAAGTCACTAAAAACATGAAAATACAACTTTTCCAACACTTAGAAAAATTCTGGGCAAGGCAGATTTTGTGCTGAAACACCAAAACTTGTGAGATATTTTCACATAGTTGCAAGCTAAATCAAGTCCAAAGATAAACATCAATGTTGTTGCAAATGTTGCCAAGAGTTCAAAGAGCTTAACAGCATGAATTGATTCAACTTGAGCCAAGAGAAATCCATGCCCAAAGTCATGCTGCTGCAAGCTGTTTTGGAAAAATCAGTTTGCATGTTTGCTTGCCACACATGATTTTGAACCAAAAACTGAAGATCAGCATGCCACATGTATTCAAACCAATCACATTTGCATCTGATCCAACCAACAAAGCTGAGTCACAAAGCCAAGGAATCTTCCAACTTGAAGTTCATGCATTGTGGCACATTTTGCCTTGAATTCAAAGGGCATTAATGTGGAATAGTGCATTGTCAAGATTCTCACTCTCCTCAGTCAAGTTCTCTAATTAAACAATAATAAAAACATCTGAAGAATGTGATTTCAGTCAAGGCATAGCTGATCTATTTGGAGCAGCTGTTATGCCTAGTTCAAGAGGCATCTAGGCCAATCCAATCCAATTGGAAGTGATCTAATCCAGCAGCCATTCACTATTCCTCCAAGACAAGAGTTGATCACCTATAAATAGAGGTTCCAATGGATCATTCAACTCACACCAAAGCCAGTTATAGCACTGCTTTCTCTCATTCTTTCTTAAACCTCTAGTTTTCTTGTTTTTGAGTAACCACTATCGGGTTTTGAGTTGCAGCCATAAGCAATCAATTCCAATTGCTCAAACACATCACATATGATGTATTTGAGGTGTCCAAACACTTAAACACTAACTATAACACCTCAGACTCAAAATCACCCTTCAACCAAGCCATTATGCTTCATTTATGCAGGTGGAGTGCTCCAGCTTGATCCAAAGAGTTTCAAAGTTTTCCAAAGCTTGCAACACACTCCACAACATCCATTGAAGCTGTAGGGATCATCAATTCATGACTGGAACATCATCTGTGCAAAGTTCCATTTCAGCTTGCATTAAGGTAAGCCTTAAACTCCAACTCCATGATCCATGCATATTTCCTCGCATGATATTTTTGCCATTTGATTGCCATCATGTGTTGATTGTTTTCCCTCAAAAAATTTGATCATAGCCCTTATAACCATGCTGGCACGATTGCTTTTGCAAATTAGGGTTCATCTGTGTTCATCATGATTATTTCATTCCACACTGAAAATGAATAAAATTGGGTATTGCCATCTTGTTCCTTGTGAAAAAATGCATGAGATTGGTATATGAATGATGTCCAATGGTTAAGAATTGAGGGAGATAGGGTGCTTCACGCACGAGCTGGAGGAAGGAGATGGCCATGGCGCCATTTTCAGAAAATCCAACAAATTCTCTATATATTTATCATTTGCCATACTATATTTGAATTGGCATTGCGCCCCAGCGGTTGATCAGCTGGTTTTGTGTGTGTTGGCAAGCGAGAGGTTTGGGGTTCGAATCCCCCTCGCCCCAGATCTCTTTTTTACCACTTTTTCCTATTTTTCCTATTTTTCATATTATTTTGTTAATGATTTGAAAAATTAATTTCTCACTCAATTTTTATGATTTTGAGTTGATTCTTTTTTTTAATAATTCACAAAAATGTTAAAATATTTTATTTTCCCAAAAAATCCCAAAAATATAATTTATTTTATATAATTGATATTTTACAAAGAATTAATGTTTTAATTGTTTTTAACATTTGAAATATTTTTTCCATCTTGATTTTGCAACTTTTAATGCTTTCTAATTATTTTGTAGGTAAATAATTAATTTTTGAAGCATTAATCCAAGATCACAATTTGTTTTCCATATGTGAAACAATTTTGATCATTTTAATTGAATTTTTATTCAATTAAAACATATTTTGAAAACAATTTAGGGTTTTTGGATTAATTCAACCCTCATAAATCATTTTTAAAAAATTTTGGGCCTCTTGAGAGAGTGTAAGACCCACCCCACTTGTACAAAAACTTTTTGGGTCTCACTCATTGTATAAGTCCCTCTGTACAAGTAAACGGCGCGATCGTCGCCCGTTTAAAAATAAACCAAAATTGGGCCTCTCCTCGAGCTATAAAACCCATTCAAAACTTTTGGGCCTCTATTAGAGTGTAAGACCCAATCCCCTTTTTGACTAAAACCTTTTTGGGCCTCACTTATTGTATACGTCCCTTTGCGTTAAAAGAAAACCTCGGCGCGATCGCCATTTTAAACGAAAAATCATCTGGGCCTACCCTCATGTTATAAGCCCCACTCTTTTTCTTTAAAACCTTTTGGGCCTCTTGAGAGAGTGTAAGACCCATCTCTTTGTACAGAAAAGCATTTTGGGCCACAGTCACTTGTATAAGTCCCTCTGTACAAATTCAACAGTAAAACCCTGGGCCTCTCCTTGAGCTGTAAGCCCCAGAACTTTCTTTTTCAAAGCACTTTCTCCTTTGATTTTAAATATACTGTTGTTTTCAATCTTTCTTTGTTGAACAACTAACCAAACAGCATGGAAGCTCTACAACCGAGTAAGTGTTTATAGGCTTTCATTTACTGTTTTCCTATACATATAACTGTATTGTGGGGTTGTTTCGCTGTAAGTCTTCTTTCATAAACTCATATCAACTGTGTAATAATAGTATAGATATTTAGAGTTTCCCCGACAACTATGTCTAGAACTAGGAAAACCGTTTCGTTTATTCGTAGAAATAGACAGCTAGATCCCCAATAGGATCACCAGATACAGTCTTCTCTTCGGCTGTCCTCATTAGGAATTGTCAAGAAACTGTACTCCCAAAGATGAATGTATTCTCCGTGAATGGCATCTTTGAGTTTCTTCCAAATTCTCGAACTTTCCTGACTTGATCTATTCCTCGTGAATAGCTTGCCTTGAATTTCTCGGGGTTTGGGGACCCACGGGCTTCTTAAAAGCATCAGCCTCCTCTTGGGCATTGTGGAAGGACCCACATGCTTCCTAAAAGCAACCCCGCCTCCTCTTGGGCTTAGTACAAGGACCCGTCGGCATCTTAGAAGTATTCACAGCCTCCTCTTAGGCTTCGTATAATGATTTCTTCCTCCGGGAATGATAGCCTCCTCTTGGGCTTAGTACAAGGACCCGTCGGCTTATTAAAAGTTTCCAGCCTCCTCTTGGGCTTCGTACAAATTGTCCCGACGACCTCCTAGAGGTATAGGAACAGAAATTAGACATCTTAATAGATCAGTCCTTCCAAAGAGTCTACTACTATTTCTCAAAGCATAGTACAAAAGATAAAACCCTAGACTTGGACAGTCTAATTTCCTTGAGTCCCAAAGATATTCTCAAGTGACCCCTTTCGTTAAATAGGAAGAAACCCGTAGACTCGGACAGTCTCAATACCCTTTGGATTTCCCGCTTCCTTAAAGAACAGGGAACAATCCCGATCCTCAGATCAAATCCATGAGTACGGTGTTACTCATATAAGAACTGATTTTCTCTTAATCAGTATACTGGACCTGTCACTTAACTGAGATAGCAAACCTTTCATCCTCCATCTCGGGCTTCGTACGAGATATAAAAGACTCCCTCGTTGAGTCATACCCTTTTAGCCTCCCTCTCGGGCTTTGTACGAGACACACAAAGGACTCCCTCGTTGAGTCAAACAAATCTTCAGCCTCCATCTCGGGCTTTGTACGAGATACAAAAAGGGTTCTTATTGAGCCAAACAAAACTTTCAGCCTCCATCTCGGGCTTCGTACGTGATACAAAGATTCTCTTGGTGAGTCACCATCTTTAGCCTCCATCTCGGGCTTCGTACGAGATACAAAAACACTCTCTTGTTGAGTATAAAAGATCCTCTTGTTGGGTCAAACCCTTTTAGCCACTCTCTCGGGCTTCGTACGAGACACATAAAAACTCCCTCTTGTTGGGCCAATAGCCTCCTCTTAGGCTTTGTATAAGAAAACCACTGGTTGATCCAATCAACCTTTTAGCATAAAAGCTGTGCCTCGTTCACAGCACACAAACATCAACAACTCCTTCCCCTTCATCTAATCGCTGTAAGCGGCAAGCCTCTGAATTATTTACATCCATGCCACTGTCCCTCTTTTAGCATAAGAAATTCCTAAGGAAAGATGGCATTGCTCTACACTGAGTTAAAGTCTTCTCCTTCAGGTTAAAAAACCCATTCTTAGGAAATTATGGCATTGCTAGGATTCACACATCCCGGTTAAAGTAATTCTCCTTTACAAACAGACAAACCCCTCTTTAGAGATGACAAACTCTCTCTAAAGTTGAGACCTTTCAGCTTCACATCTTGGGCTTTGAACAAGATACAAACAACCTTTCGCTTCACGTCTTGGGCTTTGAACAAGATACCAAAACACTCATTTCCTCCCATAGAATAGGAGGAACTACGAACGCTCTGATTTCCTTGTTTCGGTAAACGGGAATACGTAGGCATAAGATCGAAAGAAAAGATCTTAGCGAGCACACTAAACAAAAACCCAAAATCCCATATTCTCACATATCTATCAAAAAGCATCAGTCCTAACATCCTAATCCTTGTTCCCCGCCAGAAACCATCATTTTGTCAAAATAAACACGAGAAAAGCCCCACTACCACATAGCATCTGTAACCTAACAGACCGCTGTTTAAACTTGGTATGCAAGCAGGGTTAATTGGAGACATCTATTTCCCTTCCTTCATCAGCTTTAATAGGATAAAAAATGAATCAACCTGTAGTCACCCCATAGAACGATAGTGCTTAAGAACCACGTCCAAAATCGCTCGCTACAGAAAAATGGCGCCCATCGTGGGGCCCTTCTTTTCATCTCTTGTAGAAACCACAGAATGGTGACTCTGCCGGGGAGACATTTCTGTCAAGAACATAGGATTCATAGCTTTAAAGTCTAGGACATTAGGACAAATATATACTGCTTTTCCTAATTGATGTATGTGTTTATTTTTCTGCTAATGGGAATGCGTGTGATGCCGCATGTGGAAAGATTGAGTATACACCTAGGAAAACCCCTTTAGTGGCGCAGAGGCTATCAGAAATAGTTGTCATGTGATGCCACCCTCTTCTGAGGACTCTTCAAAAAACATCACCTAGCACGGTTCCCGGCCCGCTGGTGTTTTCTTGACAAGAGTTGATGATGAAGAGAGACAGGTATAAAAATCATTAGTAAACCTTTGGGATGGGTAGAGCCTTGACTCCATGACAACGACCCTTTGACCCCATGTTTTTTCTATGTTTTTGTGTGCTGCATTCATGCATTCATTTAAAAAACATTAAAACAAAAAAAATTTCTCTTCTAGTCTCTCTGTTTTTTTCAAATTAAACTAAGACTGTGATTGCAAATATCAGAGAAAAGGATTACGCTAATGGATTTCGGTAGAAGGAGAACTCATAAGTATACCTTCAAGGCTCTAAAACTAGAGGATCTGAGAGGTTTGGCGAGAATGATCACAAACCAGGAGGCCTTCAGAGCCAAGTACGGAGGTCTGCTACCTCTGCTAAGAGTCCATGTGATTGAAGGAATCATGGATGCGTTCGTTCAGTTTTACGATCCGGTCTATCATTGTTTCACATTCCCGAATTACCAGCTAGCACCAACGCTGGAGGAGTATTCTCACCTGATCGATCTACACATTACTGATCAAGCTCCATTTTCTGGACTGGAAGAAATTCCAAAGGATCAGACCATTGCAAGAGCAATTTATATGGACGAGTCAGAGGTCAAGACTTACATGACTACCAAGGGTGGCATACAAGGTTTGCCAGCCCAGTTCTTAACAAAGAAAGCTCTGTACTTTGCTAGTATAGGGAACGAGACTGATTTTGAAAGCATCTTTGTTTTACTCACCTACGGATTATTTTTGTTGCCCAACATTAATAACTTCATCGATATCAACGCCATTAAGGTTTTTCTCATTGGAAACCCTGTGCCAACTTTGCTCGCAGATGCGTATCATTCTTTACACTTAGGGAATTTGTACAGCGGAGGGGAGATCACATGTTGTGTACCTCTGCTTTATAAGTGGTTTATCTCCCATTTGCCTAAGTCTGCTGCTTTTTGGGATCATAAGAGTGCCTTACGCTGGTCACAGAAAATCATGTCTCTCACCAACTCTGATATTGATTGGTGTAATAGGATTTATGATGGAATGAGGATCATTGATCGTTGTGGAAACTTCCCCAACGTACCCCTTATAGGAACTAAAGGAGGAATCAACTATCATCCGGTATTGGTTCGTCGTCAATTTGGATACCCAATGAGGCATGTCCCGCAGAATGCTCATCTGGAAGGTCTTTTATTCAAGGAAGGGGAAAATGACAGAGCACTAAAGATGGAAATAGTGCACGCTTGGAAGCATGTTCATAAGAAAGGACAGGAGTCTCTAGGAAAACCGGACTGTGTCTCGGTGGAGCCTTATCTCCACTGGGTACAAACTAGAGCTCTCAAGCTAAAGATGCCTTATCCTCGTTACGGAATTCTTCCGCCGAGGGAATCTGTCATGCACTTCATGACTGAAACTGAAAAGCTCCAGGTTACTCTCAACAAAGTTCAACGGGAGGGGAGGTCTTGGAAGAACAAGTACCGCACCCTCAATGTCGAGTGTACCCAAATACAGCAACTACTGAAAGAGAAAGATGCTCTGATCGAGATTTTAGAGCAACATGCTATGGATAACCAAGATGACCAAAGGAATTTGCTCACTCCTTTCACCTGGCAAAGGAATGACGACCCGACAACGGCTCGAGAGCCCCGGTCAAAGAAAAGAAAGTAACAGAATCAGCACCCGGTTTCTCTTCAGAGAGGACTCGGGACCCATTAGCTTATGTTTTTGTTTCTGCACCTTGTAATCTACTGTATTTCCATTTCTGTAATCCTTTGAATTTCAATAAAAAGGGGTTTCCCCACTGTTTGATATTTGCAATCTAATTGTCGAAGTTTATTTTGATTAAACCAAAAATAATAATTAATATAATCATTGCATTTCATCATTCTCACATCGCGTATTCTCCTTACCTACGAATCTCACGTTTGTGTCTCGATTCTAGAGTCAAACTGTCTCATTCGTACAATACTCGGGCCAGTCGTCAGAAAAAGATGGATGATCTTGAGGAAGAGAACAGAGAGTTGAAAGAAGAGATCGACGCTCTGAGAGAGGATATGAGAAAGCTTCGTAACGACATGCAAGCCATGGCAGAAGCTCAGCTACAAGGGACTGTGATCTCAGAGATCACCTCAGCGCCCATAGTGGAGAAGTTTGATCCTAGGTATCAAATGCCGAAAGATCGTCCCTGGGGCATACCGCCTAACTATATCCCGGAAGGATATGTTCTACCGATCGTTGAAGATCAGGGAATCACAACAGATGCCGCTGGTCCTGAAGGTTACAGACTTCGGGAAAGCGAAGATGCCAGAGGCATATTGAAGACTCCTGAAGGTTACAAACTTCGAGAAACGCCAAGATTCACTGCCGTAGGTACGGTACCACCCCCTGTGGAGCACACTGTCCCGGAAGGACAGATTCCGCAGATACCTTCTGGTAGAAAGGAAACTATGTTTGACCGAATGGATGAATTCCAGGAACAGTTCTTGGAAATGCAGAAGGAACTGCAAGCCATTCGCGGTCAGGATTTATTTGGAAAGGACGCCGCAGACCTTTGTCTGGTCCCCAATGTGAAAGTTCCGCACAAATTCCAAGTGCCTGACTTTGAAAAATACAAGGGTAACTCTTGCCCTCAAAGTCACTTGGTGATGTACGCTCGGCGAATGTCAGCTCAGACTGAGAATCAGGACCTGTTGATTCACTACTTTTAGGATAGTTTAACCGGTGCCGCCTTAAAATGGTATATGGGTTTAAACCGTGCCACGATCAGTACATTCAGAGATCTTGGCACTGCCTTCGTTCAACATTATAAATACAATTTAGACATGGCACCGGACAGAGATCAACTCAGATCAATGTCACAAAAGGACAAGGAAAATTTTAAGGAATACGCCCAGAGATGGCGTGAAATTGCCACTCAAATTTGTCCACCTCTTGAGGAAAAAGAGATGACAAAGATCTTCTTAAAGACCTTGAGCTCATTTTACTACGACAGAATGGTCGCCAGTGCACCCAATGACTTCACCGAGATGGTGGGCATGGGGGTTCGTCTTGAGGAAGCCGTCCGAGAAGGACGTTTGGCAAAAGACGCTGGATCATCAAGTAGTACAAAACGATACGATAATGCTCTCCCTAAGAAAAAAGAGCAGGATATCGGGAATATCTCTCTCGGAAAGCAAAGGCGACGTTATCAACCGGTAGCAGTTGTAACTCATGCTACCAACTCCGCGCCTATTTCTACGTATCAACCTCAGGTTGCGCAGAACCAACCTAATCAGCAAAGGACACAACAGCCTCTTCAGCAGGCTCGTCCTCCATACAACAACAACCGTACAACGCGACCACAAGGATTTGATCCTATACCCGTATCGTACGCAGAACTATTTCCGTTACTACTGGCTAAGGGGCACATCCAGACTAAGTCTCCTCTTACAGTACCGGAAAATCCGCCTTTTTGGTTTAAGGTGGATCAGACATGCCCTTATCATCAAGGAGGATCGGGGCATAACATAGAGAATTGTCTAAATTTCAAATCTGACGTGCAAAAGCTTGTTAGGAGCGGGCTCTTATCTTTCAAAGATACGGATCCTAATGTTCTCATGAACCCACTGCCTCAACATGAGAAAGCTGCAGTCAACCTGATTAAGAGAGAGTCTAACAACGTCTTTCAAAACCACGACATCTGTGCAATGAATGTCAACTTGGTGGCGATGCACTCAAGGCAAAGCCAGTATCATAATCTGCCGCGGCACGATTACAGTTCCTGTCTGACTTGCTCGGTAAACAAACAGGGTTGCTCTTTCATACAAGAGGCCCTCCAGCGTCAGATGGATCTTGGATGGATCCAAGACTACCATGATAGGAACCCTTATCAGATCAACATGGTTCAGATTTTTGATATTCGCGTGATGAATACCAACCTGGTAGAGTTACATGTTGAGTAGGTCCAACTCGGATTCCTAATATCACATGATTACCACAGCTGTAAAGCGGGTTGCGAAAATGATCGAGGTTGTACCCTTGTCCAGGAGGCACTTCAGCACTTGTTAAATAACTGGTGGATGCCAATCTATATGGATGAATATAATCAGCAAATTAGTATCAATAATAGGAATCCTACTCGACGTTAGAGTTAGGATGTCCGATCTGTGGAAACTAACCTAGTGAGGTTACATTGTATTCAAAGTGGGCATGGCCAGGTGCCACCACACAATTATGACCATTGTAGAGTCTGTTCAGAAAGTAACCAAGGGTGCTACCTTGTGAGAGCAGCTCTTCAGGGTCAGGTGAATCGTGGAGAGATTCGTCCATATTCGGGTTCTGGACCCATCAACTGGACGCCAAATTACCTTGCCGATCAAATTGAGGACGTTGTCGTCATCTCTGATCATCAGAGAACTAAAGATGTTTGTGCCATCATCCCTCTGCTTGACGAATCTAAAGTTCCCAATCAGGAACGGATCGAGATTACTTATGATGGTCAGAAAGATCAGAAGGTTCCCATAGTCATCTATCTACCGGGACCATTACCGTATGAATCAGCTAAGGCTATCCCTTACAAATACGGTGCAACAATAATCGAGAATGGAAAGGAAATTCCATTACCCTTCATCGTGAATATTGCAGACATCAGTCATGTAACACGGAGCGGTCGAATCTTCAACCGAGGAGTTGGAGAACCTAACAAAGAAAAGGAACCTCAGACAGAAGTTCCCAATCCACCAGTCGGTCAACCCAGTGATACCGACCTTTCAAAGAACAAATATGAGATGCTGAAGCTCATCCAAAGGAGTGAATTCAACATTGTTGATCAACTGTTACAGACTCCTTCAAAGATCTCGGTGTTATCACTGTTACTCAGTTCAGAAGCCCACGGGGAGGCTCTACAGAAAGTCTTGGAGCAAGCCTTTGTGGAACAGGATGTAACCATCAGACAGTTTGATAGTATTGTCTCTAACATCACTTCCTGCAATAATTTGGGATTTAGTGATGAGGAATTACCCAAAGAGGGTCGCCGTCATAACATGGCACTCAATATCACAGTCAACTGCCAGGATGATGCTTTAGCCAGCGTACTGGTAGACACAGGGTCAGCCCTGAATGTTATGCCGAAGTCCACTTTGATGCAATTATCATTCAAAGGCCCTCCGATGAGAATCAGCGAGGTCGTTGTCAAAGTGTTCGACGGATCCAAAAAAGCGGTTATCGACGAAGTTGATCTTCCCATAACTATCGGTCCTCACAATTTCCAAGTCACGTTCCAGGTCATGGACATCCGGGCAACGTACAGTTGTTTATTAGGAAGACCTTGGATACATCAGGCTGGAGCGGTCACTTCGACTCTCCACCAAAAGCTAAAGTTCGTCCAGAACGGCCAACTTATCACAATCTGTGGGGAACAGGCCTTGCTCGTGAGTAACTTATCATCATCTACTTGTGTAGAACCCAGGGAGGTTATTGGCACGCAGTTCCAAGCACTGTCGGTGAGCAAGGACAATCAATCTGAAGGAGGAACTTCGATTTCCTCATACAAAGATGCTATCAAAGCGGTCGAGAGTACCGATACCACAGGATTGGGACAACTTGTCATTCCTACTGACAATAAAACAAAGAAGGGTCTTGGTTTTTCTGCAACCTGCACCCAGACAGCTGTGAACGATGAAAGTCTTCATCCCATTCAGAACTTCTTCCATAGTGGAGGCTTCCTCCAACCAGTGACTCAAGCAGTCCATGCTATCAATGAAGAGGATCCCTTTGACACAAAGGAGGAATGGAAGTCCTATCTTAATGAGGACGGTTATATGTCTCAGGACGAAACACAAACTCCATTTTGCTATCTTGCACAGAGTCCGAGATTTATACCCAGGTCAGATGTCAAAATGATATACAGAGATTGTGACCCAGAAGGATGTCGTGCTCCACCAAATTCATTAGAGGAAGACACTCTAATGAAAGACAATTTTGACTCTACCTACTATGGCCCAATGGATGGTCTGCCAATGTGGCAACCTTACCCAGGAGACTTGGGGCAAGAAAGTCAGCCGAACAATGAAAATCAGCTGAGCATCATTGAACAGAATACCTGTGTCCCCACCATGTCATGGGATCAACACTCAGGTCATTCAGAAACTACTCAACACGACGATGAATTTGCAACGTTTGCAGAACTGGAATTCATCAACTATGCTTTTCTTGAGGTCAACGTCATCGAGAGGGATGACTCCTCCAGTTCTAAAGAAGTATGGGACACCTTGGGGCAACCAAGTGGAAAATTTGATTATATGGTCAAGTACACCGCTCCCGAAAGCTCTCGTACCAGGCTCGAAGATATTAAGCCAGCTGGATGGGGAGATACAGCTGAGAGCACAAATGCTATGCAAAATACAACTGAGGAATCCTCCTACGACAATTCTGCCTGGGAGACAGATTCCAACGATCCTACTCCACCAGAAATCAGCGTTATTTCTGAAGACAAATCAAGGAAGGTGCCAGACTTTGTGATTCACCGAGGAGTTCGCCGCCAGTGGGTTGTCGTCGAGGTTCCGAAGGTCGTTCACCAGTCAAAGTAATTTCCATCTTTAACCTTTCACCCCGCCCAAGTGAAACGGATGTTTTGATAGGGCTCGCTTTCTGTAAATTTCCCTCTTCGCTTCTCCCAAAGCGATAGAGTTTTGTTTTATAAGGCTGTAGTTTAAGGATTCGACTTGTTCATTAATAAAATAACGTCGTTCTGTAATTTCTGCATTAATTGTTGTTTTCTCTTTTTGCTTTTCTCAGAAAATGGTAATCCTAAAAAACAATTCAATAATAAAAACAAGCAGTAGAAAGAAATACACTGCACACACTTGCATTTTCTCTATCTCTTCTAAACACAAATCATCACGTCATGCAGATTGCTTGTTTTACACCCCGTTGAAACATACGATCTGATGCCTTCTCCCGACTTTGAGTTCCCGGTATTTGGGGCTGAAGAAGAAGTTGACGACGAAATTCCAGAAGAGATCTCCCGATTACTCAGACAAGAGGAAAGGTCCATTGAACCTCACAAAGAGCCGTTGGAAACGGTAAACTTGGGTTCGGAAAAAGAGAGAAAAGAAATCAAGATTGGGGCACTGCTCAGTCCAACTGCCAAAGAGAGTTTGACAAAGCTTCTCAAAGAGTTTCCCGATGTATTCGCTTGGTCCTATCAGGACATGCCAGGGTTGGATACCAGCATCGTGGAACATCACTTACGTTAAGATCGGAATGTCTGCCAGTAAAGCAAAGGTTGAGACGCACTCACCCAGACATGGCCATCAAAATCAAAGAGGAGGTACGGAAACAGATTAACGCAGGTTTCCTCGCTACATCTGAATATCCTCAATGGTTAGCCAACATCGTACCTGTTCCCAAAAAGGATGGAAGGGTCAGAATTTGTGTAGACTACAGAGATCTGAACAAGGCAAGTCCAAAGGACGACTTTCCTTTACCGCACATTGACATGCTGGTTGACAGTACAGCAAACTTCAAAGTTTTTTCCTTCATGGATGGATTCTCGGACTATAATCAGGTCAAAATGGCGCCGAAAGACATGGAGAAAACTTCGTTCATTACCCCATGGGGTACCTTTTGTTACCAGGTAATGTCGTTCGGCTTGAAGAATGTCGGGGCAACCTATCAAAGGGCCATGACTACTCTTTTTCATGACATGATACACACAGAAATCGAGGTACATGTCGATGACATGATTGCAAAATCTAAGACAGAAGAGAGCATGTGACCCACCTGTCAAAATTATTTGAGCGTTTGAGAAAGTACAAACTCCGTTTGAATCCCAACAAGTGCACCTTCGGTGTCCGTTCGGGGAAACTCTTAGGGTTCATCGTCAGCCATAAAGGAATTAAAGTTGATCCTGACAAGGTCAAGGCCATTCAAGAAATGCCTTCTCCGAAAACTGAAAAACAAGTCAGAGGATTCCTGGGACGTTTGAACTACATCTCCAGATTCATATTCCTCATGACCGCCACGTGTGCGCCGATTTTCAGATTACTGAAAAAGAACCAGGACTTCGTTTGGTCAGAAAACTGCCAAACTGCCTTCGACAGTATTAAGGAATATTTGTTGAATCTGCCGATTCTATCACCTCCAGTGGAAGGAAGACCACTAATCATTTACCTCACAGTCCTAGAGGACTCGATGGGATGTGTACTTGGCCAACAAGATGAAACCAAAAGGAAAGAGTCTTCCATTTACTATCTGAGCAAGAAATTCACCGACTGCGAAACTCGGTACACGATGCTCGAGAAAACTTGCTGCGCTTTGGCTTGGGCAGCCAAACGTCTTCGTCAGTACATGATTCGTCACACTACTTGGTTGGTCTCCGAGATGGATCCAATCAAGTACGTCTTTGAAAAGCCTGCTCTCACGGGAAGGATTGCCCGTTGGCAGATGTTACTATCAGAATATGACATAGAGTGCCACGCTCAGAAAGCCGTTAAGGGGAGTATTTTAGCCGATCATTTGGCTCATCAACCGATTGACAGAAAGACCCTCAGAAGGCTAGCAGGCAGCTTCTTCCTGAGCGGCGATACTCTTTATAAGAGAAACTTTGACATGGTCTTGCTGCGATGCATCGACAGACCAGAAGCAGACGTGCTAATAAAAGAAATTCATGAAGGATCCTTTGGCACTCATGCCAACGGACACACAATGGCGAGAAAAATTCTCAGAGCAGGGTACTACTGGTTAACCATTGAATCCGACTGCTACAAGTACATGAGAAGGTGTCACAAGTGTCAGATATACTCCGACAAAATCCATGTACCGCCAACGCATCTCAAAGTGCTCTCTTCCCCTTGGCCTTTTTCCATATGGGGAATAGACATAATTGGCTTGATTGAACCTAAGGCTTCGAACGGACATCGGTTCATTCTAGTAGCCATTGATTACTTCACCAAGTGGGTCGAAGCAGCGTCGTACGCTAATGTAACCCGACAAGTGGTGGTCCGATTTATCAAAAACAATATCATCTGCCGTTATGGTGTTCCAAGCCAGATCATTACAGATAATAGATCTAACTTGAACAATAAGATGATGAAAGAGTTGTACGCAGAGTTCAAGATCGAACACCATAACTCATCTCCCTACCGACCCAAGATGAACGGAGCGGTAGAAGCGGCAAACAAGAACATCAAGAAGATCGTTCAAAAGATGGTTGTAACTTACAAAGACTGGCACGAGATGCTACCCTTTGCTCTTCACGGTTATCGTACATCTGTCCGCACTTCAACAGGGGCTACCCCTTTCTCTCTAGTGTATGGCATGGAAGCAGTGCTCCCCATAGAAGTAGAGATCCCATCAATCTGGGTATTGATGGAAGCTAAGCTTACAGAAGCTGAATGGTGTCAAAGTCGACACGACGAACTGAATCTGACCGAAGAAAAGTGAATAACGGCTCTATGTCACGGTCAGTTGTATCAACAAAGAATGAAGAAGGCGTTCGACAAAAAGGTCCGACCTCGCGTCTTCAGGAAAGGAGACCTCGTGCTCAAGAAGATACAATTATTTCTCACTGATTCTCGGGGCAAATAGACCCCGAATTATGATGGCCCCTATGTGGTCACGAAAGCTTTCTCAGGCGGTGCCTTGAGACTTGCAACCATGAACGGAGAGGAATTTGCCTACCCCACGAATGTTGATGTAGTCAAGAAATACTTCGCCTAAAAAAAAGTCTCGGTGGATTGAAAACCCGAAAGGGCGGTCCAGCTGTCGCTCCCGGGATTTTCATCCTAGTACAAACATGAAAGTGGCACCGAAACAGAGTCGCCAGCAATGTGTATTTATCCCAAGAGAGGGAAAGGAAACACTGCATAAACCTGAAGGAAGGAAAAAGCATGGTCTTGCGACCAAGAGAACTGGATTCGGGAGTCGGTTACGCGAGAGGAAGGTATTAGCACCCCCTCGCGTCCATCGTACCCGATGGGATCCACGCTTGCTGCTTCAATCAAAGGGTGTAAGAAAAGGATACTGAAAAAGAAACTACTAGCTGGAGAACTGGAACAGGATAAGAGAGAAAGAGAAACAAATGTAGGGAAAATAAAAGAAGTGCTCGAATGTGCCTACGTATCTCATCGGGAACATGAGAATCAGAGCGACGTAGTTCCCCTCACTAGGGATGGATTGCTTGTGTTTTTTAGCGGAATACGTCAACGTTCGCGTCCTAGCAGTTTAGGCGTTGCAGCTCGCTGTAGGGAGACTTAGGCGTTACCTGTTTGCGGTAGAACGGAAATGACGCATCCTTAAGGAATGAGTGAATGAGATGAGAAAAGAATTCCCGAAGGAAAGACGTTATTGTTTGTTTTTGTCTTTTAAGAGTTTTTGTTATTTTGTTTGCATATGATAGTGTATCAAAATCTTAGTCATTGGAATGTGTACATTCTCACATTCCAAGATGGGATGAATAAGAAAGCACACTAAGGGTGAAGAAGACCCCCACACTTAGTTCCAATTGTCAAGGTTCAAACACACTAGCATACTTGTGTTTATTAAGTATTTTTGTTGATTATGAAATGAAGAAGTGTTTTTTATTATTTGTATCTTCAACAAGTATTGCATTTAAGTCCCTCATACAAGATCAAATGTTTAACACATTGACCCAAGATGGGCTATATGCTACACATTCTAAGATAATAAGAGAAGACCCCTTATAATCTTTTCTTTATATGAAAGGCCTAAATGCAATAAGTGCCTACCTTTATTAGATATTTTGAATTTTCTTTGAGATGAGAAGATGAAAGACTCAAGGGGAGAAAGGTAAAATCTATGTGAACTAAGACTCAATCCTAATTGATTAGTTAAGGGAGTGATCCTAATGGTTTGTGAGGTTTAAAACCTAACTCTAAAAGAAGAGAGAAGAGACTCAAAGTGTAAGAGAAAACGGAAGTTAGTTGTTAGTGTGCTCGCCAAGGATAGGGATTCTCGTGCCTACGTATCCTCAATCTATCCAGAGAGAGGAAGTCAGAGCGTCCGTAGTTCGTGGTAACGACCACGGATAGGAAACGGTCTCGATCGCATGGGTGCGAGAGAACAAAAGGGAAGGACACACAGAAAGTCTACGGGGAAACTCGGTCCTACAAGTCAGCATGCAATGATGGTCCTAAGGTCAGGATCAAGGGAAGCCTACCTAATGTTGTCAGGAATGGATTGCTATCCTAATGTCTCTCCTACCTCCGACTTAATCAAAAATTAGGTGGAGCGAGGAATCCTACGGGATCATGTCATCAGACAAGTAAACACAGGATAAATCAATCACAAAATGAAATATCAAAAATATCACACAATCACAATAAGAAAAAGGGAGCTTTAGCCAAGGGGTCATATCAACCGAGGCAAACAAGCTAGGTGTGGGAAGTAGGTACTCATCCAATGGTATTGAGAACCATGGAGAGTAGAGTAAGACGGGGGAAGATGTGAATCAGATCACATAAGCATCAGCATCAATCAATGCGAGCTATAGACAAGGCGTGGGGGTTGGTTGTGAACCCTATCTTCCACTTGACCGACTCGATAACAAGAGTGAGTTATGTTCAAAGCTTCAATCATGTAATGAGAGCTAAGAATGACCTGGGACTAGAATAACGGGGGTCGATTGCAAACCCTAACTTCCGTCAATTGCCTTCTTGAAGGTCTTGCCAAGGGGAATGGGAATGGGATGCCTCATAGAGGTCTTCAGGCACAATATTAAACAATCACAAATAGAGCCTCCTTTGAGGACTTCCATCATTGTTGGCCAAGTGGCACGGACTCCCAATCCTACTTCTCATGGCATCAAAAATGGAAAAATGTGGAATTAGTAAAAGAGAAGAGAAGTGATACCGAACGGATATCAATCCGTAGCAACGCAAGCAAAGTGTAAGCAAACCGGCCAACTTCTAGTGATCTAGCATAGATGAACAAGAGTGTTAGAAAGTGGAATGGATCCGTGGTAGGCATGAAACCAAATGCTCTTAAAAAAACAATAAAACAAGGTCGTAAGCCATAAACAGCAGCAACAACAGCGCTTCAGCACCTGCATAGCTGTAAAAACTAGCAACAAGTAAAAACAGTCTATAACAACTACTATTTACAGAACAGAATGGGTGTAAGAAATTCTGGACAGAATTGCAACATTTAACAGCACACTTTGTTCACAGCAGCTATGTATGTGGCAGCACTTCCTACCTTTAAACAACTTATCAAGTTAAGTGAGAATCACTACAAAACAAACTCAAAGATTAGTCAAAGTAATCAATGAAAATAACCAAAGTTAGCAAACAAAATCCATGTGGAATTATCAACAAGGATCAAGTAAAATCACTACTAAAATGTAACAACAATTAGTCAAAAATCTAACATGTAATGAGTATTAAGGATATTAACAAAGTTATCAAATTGAAACTACTAAGAAGATATTAACACTAAAACCTATGTTTAGTCAATGTTAGAACTAAGTCAATGTCAATTAGCTCAAGATAAATTCCTAATTCTAAAAACTAGTTAGCGAACAATTAGCCAAAAACTATTAGTGAACAATTAAGCTAAAACCAATTAATGCAATTAAGCTAAAAAAGCAATTAGTGTTGTTGCTAAAAACAATTATTCAAAAACCATTAGCAAAATATAAACCTAAATCTAATTGATCAAAATTAAGTCTAAAGTCAATACTAAGTCAATTGAAATTATTTTCTAAACGCAAGCTAATGAAAGTTAATCTTCTACTGACTAATTAATCAAAGCTAATTATCAAATCAATTAACATAACCTAATTATCTAAAATTAAAAAGAAATTAATCAAAACAATGGGGTGCAGTGGATGATTAGGCGGTGTGAAAAGGAAAACCCAATGAAACCATAGGCCTAGACCCGTCCTCTCCAACATTGAGAATTTTGTCCTCCTAAAAGAAACCCTAAACGGCTTCAGTAACATAACCTCACTCTTCTTTAGCTCGCCGCCGTCACCATCCTCGCCGTCAAAACAACACGGTCTCCATCACAATAACCTCGCCGGAAATCACTCTCCCCACCGCGATTCTTTTCTCTGTCGCGACCTCAACCTCCTTCGCACGTGGCTCCGTCTAGACTTCTCTCGTCATCTTCTTCTCCGCGGCGCAAAAGCTCTCTGCCTCTCTCAAACCTCATTCCTCCGGTCAAAGGCCAACATCCAACACACTCATTCCCGCTCAACCTTCCCCCTTCGTCCGTTCACCACCAAAGAAAAACACCTCGTAACCCTAACTTCGCCGTGATAATCACTGACAAGAGCTACACTTCTCTCCCTATGCTCACTTCAATCCGCCTCTACCGTGAACCACAGCAAAGTAAAAACATCATAATCTAACGGCGCTACGCGAAGTCGAAACCTCTCAAATTGGAGCTAAAATTAAAGGAGTTTGACTCCGATACAACTACATCGCGTAATCAAGATTTGAAGTGAAACGAATGTACCTGCTCGACGATGATAATGACGGATGAAATTGATGCGATATTCCGATTTGATGTTGCAATTTGTGACGAACTTCTCGGTAAGATTCAACGTTCAGTTCTTCTGATCCAATTTGCCTTTTTCTTACTCGATTCGTGTGTGAGTTTCCTTGAATTGCAATGTTGTGAAATTCTCAGTGTGAAATCATCACAAATCCTAGACTGAACTTGCTATTGTGTTGTTTGCAGGTTATTCGATTTACGTCGATGTTGATGTGATGAAGATTGAACCGGTGATGAAGATGTGTGGCGTTGTTGATGTTCTTGAGTTGTAGGTGATGAAGAATCGATGATGATGATGGAGAGAATCGTTGCTGATGTTCAGAAATTGTTGAAGAAGTGACGATGATGATGGTTGAAATATGAAGAATGGAGAAAGCTGTTACGGTTCTGTTAGAAGTTAGTTAGGCTTTTCAGTTAGTAGTTCTGTTAACTGTTACCAGGTTTTTTCAGTTAGAAATATGGTTAGAGAGATTGGTTGTGAAGATTTCTGGGAATTTTCTGGTGAGGAATTCTTCAGTGAATTTGTATTGGCGTGTGATTTCTGGTAGGTTAGAAACCTGTTACGAGCATTGGCGGCCTCTTGAATTTGCTCTTAGTTTCCGCAGCCACGTCGTATTTTTCGGCTATGTATTTTTAGTTTTCCTCTGCTGTCAAGAGAACTTGTTTCTGAATTTCCTGCTATGAATTATCCGATAGTACTTGCAATGAAACAAAGATTTTGTAACTGTTATGAAACTCATTACAATAAACTGAAATCCCAAGAATTCCGTGTGATTTTGTGGAATACTGAAAAAGCTCACTTCCCGATTGAATCCTTTGGCCAAATTCAGAATATTCATGATAACTCTCTTATATTAGTAGTGAATACTGCCACCTGAATCATAGATTTCTTGATTTCATTGCTAGCTGCCTTTGAAGTTATGGAATTGAGATTAATATGAAGTAATGGTGCTTTTGGCAATTGAATTAAAAGAGATGTGGAGAATGGATATGGAATATAGATTAGATGTTTGGATTTGAACTAAAATTGAATAAAATGGATATCCAACATGGTTATAAGTTTTGGATGTGAATACTTGGAATGACAATGGATTTCAAAAATGGTTTGGAAACATGGATATTTAAGTGGTCTAAATTGGATATGGGTTAATGAGATGGAGTTTGAATTGGACACAAATTTGGATTAAAATGGATTTAAAAGTGGATGACAAGAATGGATATAGGTTGAAAAATGGTTTTAAACAAAATGGATGAAATTGGATATGGATAATTGGTTTATGGATTATTTATAAAATTGGATTGAAATGGATTTAATATAAAAAGAGAAAGTGAATATGGATAATCGAAAAATGATAGATGGATATTTATAAAAATGGATTGAAATGGATAAAGAAAAGATTATGGAAAAAATGGATTTGAATATAGTGAAAAATATGGATAATAGAGAAGATAAAAAAATGGATTTGAATGTGGAAAGAAACTTGGTTAAAATGGTTGAAAATGGTCATGATGGATAGAAAATGGATAACCCAAAGAATTCAAAACCAATCACAAACTATTCACAAGCCTCTGATAAAATGGTCACAGCTACCACTGAACAATCTGGCCACTCACATGATCCACTGAAGAATCTCAACCGATAAACAGTCCACAAGCTCAACCATGAATAAACCTAAATCACCCAGATGTACACTGATGAACTTTGCAGAAGATGACTTGGAGAATCGTCCTGAACCGGGAAAATACTTATAACAATAAAATCCTTAGATCCCATGTCTCAGAAAACCAGTGCAATGATATGATTATGAGTTATGACCTAAAATGCAGATGAACGCGAAGCACAAGCCAGAAAAAGGTAGGGCAAATTTTGGGGTACTACAGCTGCCCCTATTCAATCGACTTGGACCTGAAAGGATGATAGCAACTACTTTCAGACATTCAAGGTACAAGGTGATTGAATACAAAAAGAACCGCAAAATTTACTAACCGCTAGGAGAGAAAATGTAAACTGGAGCCCAATCACACCTCGTCAAAGGATTTTGACGGAAAGACAACATACCCAGCGAACCACCTCGTCAAAGGGGTTTAACGGGAAGAAAAATGGAACCCGACTGAAATGACACATCGTCATAGGGATGACGATAAGAAGACTCAACTGAAGGAACACATTGTCATAGGGATGACAGGAATAAGATCTGGCCGAAAGCCACACATTGTCATAGGGATGATAGAAAGAAAACTTGGCCGAGGGTAACACATTGTCATAGGGATGACAGAAAGAAAACTCGACTGAAGGAAACACATTGTCATAGGGATGACAAAAAGAAAACTCGACTGAAGGAAACACATTGTCATAGGGATGACAGAAAGAAGACTCAACCAAACGAAGCACATTGTCATGGAGATGACAGAAAGAAAACTTGACCGAAGGAAGCACATTGTCATAGGGATGACAGAAAGAAGACTCGATCGAAGGCAACACATTGTCATAGGGATGACAGGAAGAAGATCCGACCGAGGACAACACAATTTCATAGGGATGACAGAAAGAGAACTTGACCGAAAGAGACACATCGTCATAGGGATGACGGAAAGAGAACTGAAAACATCTGAAGGTACGAAACCTGAGCTCGGAACACTCGTCAAAGGGATGACGGAAAGAGAACTGAAAACATCCGAAGGTACGAAACCTGAGCTCGGAACACATCGTCAAAGGGTTGACGGGAAGAAACTGAAAACATCCGAAGGTACGAAACCTGAGCTCGGAATACATCGTCAAAGGGTTGACGGGAAGAAACTGAAAACATCCGAAGGTACGAAACCTGAGCTCGGAACACATCGTCAAAGGGTTGACGGGAAGAAACTGAAAACATCCGAAGGTACGAAACCTGAGCTCGGAATACATCGTCAAAGGGTTGACGGGAAGAAACTGAAAACATCCGAAGGTACGAAACTTGAGCTCGGAACACATTGTCAAAGGGTTGACGGGAAGAAACTGAAAACATCCGAAGGTACGAAACCTGAGCTCGGAATACATCGTCAAAGGGTTGACGGGAAGAAACTGAAAACATCCGAAGGTACGAAACCTGAGCTCGGAACACATCGTCAAAGGGTTGATGGGAAGAAACTGAAAACATCCGAAGGTACGAAACCTGAGCTCAGAACACATCGTCAAAGGGTTGACGGGAAGAAACTGAAAACATCCGAAGGTACGAAACCTGAGCTCAGAACACATCGTCAAAGGGTTGACGGGAAAAAGGCTCGACCAAAGGAGACACATTGTCATGGGGATGACAGGAAGACGACTCGACCAAACGAAGCACATTGTCATGGGGATGACAGAAAGAATACCTGACTTAGGGAGCACATTGTCATAGGGATGACAGAAAGAAAACCATACGCAGAAACACATCATCAAAGGGGTTTGATGGAAAGACCTGACCGAAATGTCATCATCAAGGGGTTGATGGACAAAAACTGGTCGAGGGTAAGATCGACGTATGATCTACGACCCAAAAGAAAGGTAAGCAGAAGGGTTGATTGTAATGTCTGCTGGGGATATGTCACCGTCTTGACTGAAATTTGATTTGGGCTCTCGCGCAAGGTACCAAATCTGGCTTATGCTTCGCATGCACATGTTGGAATTTTCTTTCTATGGCGTAATGCTCCATACGAAATGGAAATGCTACGCGATTTGAGGATGCAATGATCACTATATGCAAAATGCCGACGCATGCTCGGGCTACCGGGAAAGAAGGATGTGCCAAGTATGATTGAACTTTGCTGGCTAGGACAGGTGAAACCTGATGGTGATTGTTTTTCAGAGGCGAAGTCTTTCTGGGTACCAATGGGGATTGGATTTTGAATGAAGTGCCAATAGGGATTGGACTTCAGGTTTGAAGGGAATGCCAAAAGGGATAGGATTTCAGGTTTTTGAAAGATGCCAGAAAAGTGGGCTGTGGAAGGATGCCGAGCAAGGTTAGGCTTTAGATTTATGTTCGGTTTTACGAGGCTCCGTGCAATACTATGCTAATGATATGCGATGATGAATATGCCATGATGTTTATGATATGCAACAGGACCACTCCAGCAAAATAAATGTTGAAGAGACGAGGCCAACTCCGCTGGGGATAACAAACTGAATCGCCTTCAGTGTCATAACTGCTCGAGATCCCGACCAAACCTCCATTCTACAGGGAAGTACGAACAACAAACGTCTGCTGGAGAACATCCCAGGAATCTGTTGGAGAAAAGTGCCAATGACAATTGACCTTTGACTTGCTGGGGAAAGCTAACCACCACCCAAAAATATGCTTGGGGATGATGGTTGATGATATCAGCTCTGTTAGGGGACAACATTGGACTTACTCCTCTGTTTGATGCTTACCTCGTTGGGGAGATGGGAACAACTTTACCGCAAACTGGTGAAGCATAAACCCACCACTCTGTACAGGAGTATGAACCTTTTGCTGACAATCAATGAACTTCACCAACTTAACTAGGGGAGAACGAAATTCTGACATCTTGCTGGGGAGAATAATCACCATCTCCATAATGCTCCGCTGAGTGATAAAACTTTAGTTATCTCTGTGGAGGAGAGAAACTCTACTGGGGTCATCACGTGTTAATTATCAACGTGAACCTTGCAGATGTGATATAACCCAAAAGAGGTGCCCTGATGCAGCATACCCTGTAAATGAACATGTCTTTCGGATGTCTCATGAAGATCCGATATATATTGCCCCATGACTGTGATTTACCGTTCTTCGGATAGAATAACTTTTTGTGCTTTTGAGGGGCCTGCCCCAGCCTTGAAATGATTTGTGCCCCTGTCTGGCTGATCTGTGAAGGAATACCTCTGACTGACTGACTTTCGAGAGATTGTCTAAATCTCGACTTGATTGCCCCAGATTAACTGAATCTTGGAATGGATAGCCTGTTTGGTATGACTTGCCCCAGCTCAACGGAGTACTCGGGCTCTTTGCACCTTAGATTAATCAATCTTTCCATTGTAGAAACTTTCCTGATGTCAAGTACTGACTCGCAAGTAAAACAATTCGTTTTGAAAAGATAATTTTGATGCAATGCATATGACAGTTTTGCAATCCAAGTCTGTTCACTGGAAAAATATTATGACGTGTAGTGAACGAATCACTTATTAGAATGTCACATCGATACCAACATAAATGGTAAGAAAGTCCTTTTGGGAGTCAGCTTCACCGCGATCTTTACCAAAGTACGCTCTCGGAACAACCCTGCTTTAATTAGGTCTTTCGCATGTTGTAACGTGGTCTGGTTCGCGGTTTAAGAAAGAAAGGATATAAGGCTCAAAGTTTGTTTTAACCCACCCATTCTCCTGATGTTCTCCAATCCTACGTCCAGCTAGCTCGACACAAGCGCTCACCTTTCAAACGGTTAATGACTGGTAAGAGGATGGAAGGAACCCTCACGATTTTCGGAGTGACAGTCACCCCTTTTTACTTTGGTGTCTGTATTCACACGATTTGTTCTTTATTCGAGGATTTTTCTTTTGTAATCCTTTTCGCTTTTTGTTCTTTTATTTTTCTTTTATTTCCCTGATTTTGCCTGGACTGATTCTTTTGTTTTTTGCGATTTTGAAGTCCAGCGGGATGCCCTAACTTTTGCCTAAGTCACTTGTTTCCAAGTCTTGACTTAGCGGGCTTTCTTTTCTTTTTTTGTTTTGATTCTTTTTTCTTTCTCTTTTTTTTTTTGAACTAATCGTGTGACACAGGTTTGTCTTGACTTGCAAAGGGTTGTGACCGTCTCACTCTTCGGTTGGTGAGGGATAACCACTGTGATTTGATCCTCGAATTGGACACTCCTTTTGAAATTTGAACGCTTGGTCAAATTAGCTGACACCTACCCTGCCCCAGGTTAAGATAGAGGGTTTTTTCATTTTCAGAAAGAAACTCCTGCTTCTAGGCTCAACGGGGTTGACAAGGGATTATCTTCCTTATGTCTCCGGTGTTTAGGAATTTGAAACAATGCCTGTACATCATCAGCAGGGTTTTGTTCCAAAGCATACAATTGAAAGTTCCGCGTCTTTCAACTTCGTCATCCTCCCTAGGATCCTGCTTAAACAAGCATATGATATCGATAAAAAGTATGAGTGAACACGACTGGATTTAACCAAAACATGCATATTCATTTCATTATCATTATCAATCGAAAACAACAAGTTTTACAAATTAGTTTGTACATTTTAACAGAAAAGAAACTACAAATGCAAAGAAATGACATGATCTAAATGATTTCCGGCTTCAGGGAACTGGGCTTTCCAAGCTTGATTTGCTAATGAGCTGGCCATCTTCAGAATTGCTCATCGAAGTCAGTCTGATGATCATCTGCACTACCGCTCTCGGTGACTTCTTCCATAACCTGAACTGATGAACCCACATAACTGGACGAAGGAGAGTCGTGGATTTGAATGCCCTGAGGTGTGAATGAGAACATATTGGAGTCAAGAAGAGTCTGAATCTTGCTCCTAAGCACCTTACAGTCTTCAGTTGAATGTCCCTGTGCCCCAACATGGTAGTCACAATGGGCGTTGACATCAAAACCTGGTGGGTACGAAAAAGGCACTGGCTTCAATTCCTTCGGCACTATCAATCCACCTCTGATCAAATCTGGCAACATCTGACTGTACGTCATTGGCAACTGAGTGAACTGCCTCTCTGGCTTTCTTGGCCTTTGTCGGGCGTGCTGACGCGGCTGGCGGCGATATGACCGTTGATTCTGAGAAGGTCTCTGATTTGCAGAAGAATCTTGTCCCTGATATGAAGACCCATAAGATTGTTGACTCTGCACAGTTGATATGTCTGAACACTGAGAACGAGGTGGTGAAGATTCCTGAATGGAACTATTTTCTTCCTCGAATTCTCCCTGAGAACTGACAACTGATTCATTTTCATTAACTTGGAAGTTCGAGATGCCTTGGAGCTTTCCACAATTGATCAGTCTCTCAATACGTTCTCCCACCATCACGAGGTCAGAAAATTTTGTTGCCCCATTGACAATCATCTTTTCCAAGTACGGCCCTTGCAAGGTATCCATGAACAAATAAACCAATTCTCTATTCGAAAGTGGCAGTTGAACACGAGCGGCTAACTCTCTCCATCTCTGAGCGTACTCTCGGAATGATTCGTTATCTGCCTGAGACAAGTCTTGCAAATGCATTTGACTGGGAGCCATGTCAAGATTATAACTGTATTGCTTCACAAAGGCGTTGGCTAGATCTGTCCATGATCGGATACTACCACTCTGCAACTGCATATACCAATACAAAGATGCCCCACTCAGACTGTCTTGGAAACAGTGAATCATGAGCCTATCGTTGTCGACATGTGAGGTCATTCTTCTGTAGAACATTACCAAATGTAGTTTTGGACAGCTATCTCCTTTGTATTGCTCAAACTTCGGCATTTTAAACTTTGGAGGCATTACCAGGCCAGACACCAAACACATGCTCTAAGCATTCAAATCAAGAGTATCACGCCTCTCCAGGGCTTTAATTTTCTAGTCCAACACACGGTATCTTTCATCATCAATAGATCGTGGATCCTTAGGGTTCATCTTCGGAACTACCCCTCGGCCATCTGGCACAGAGAATGCAAAACTCTGATAATCAGCGGCATCAAGAGAAGATGAATGTCCATCTCAGACAAAAGGAGGTTCTTGCTCAACTTGATTCCCGACAGGGATCTGCACCGGCTGAGTTTGGGCAACATTGCTCGCCGGAGGTGGAATGACATTCTCATTTCTTTGAACATTGGCCCCTCCCCTTGTCATGGTGACCATAGCTTCCATAAGTTGATCCAACTGAGTTTTCATCAAATCAACATCGGCCCTAGTCACAAACTGATTCTGTTCCCCAGAGTTCATGATTCTTCCAGAAGCTGATTCAAGTCCAATACGAAAGTCGGGAAATCAAACTGCAGTTCAGATAAAGGATGGATGAGCTCACAGGTCTGGCCTGGAGAAAGGATATGCAAAAATGATGCAAGATGCAAATGCAATGCAATAGTATGAATGCAATAAGACATGGGATCAAAGCTTCCATATAGTCTGAATAATCAGTATGCTGTGTTGATGACTGAAGGAGTTCATGAGCCTGTTCTGAAGAGAATACCGGAATAACCAGAATAACCAGAATACCGGATGATCAGAATACCAGAATACCAGGCTGATAAGTCCACACTGATAGGAAATGCAAAATACCGAGTATGTTGAAGGTCAAAGTTACCTGCAAACCTGTAAACAACCCGTCCCTCTCACATGTGGGTGCGAGGATGTTTAGTATCCCGGGCTCTCAGATCGAGAAATGATGATACGTTCACCATTTCTGGTTTGGCATCATCATCAATCGAGGAGGCCTCAACTGATTCTCCAAAACGAAAGGTCCTCAGCTTCTGGCACTGAGGTCGAGAAGCAATAGTACATTCATCCCTCGGGGTACAGTACTATCGCCAATCAAGGAGTGCCTCCACTGATTCTCTTTCAAAAAGGATAACCTATAGCGAGTTCCCAGCATTGGGTCCTCGGATCGAGAATGTGCAATGGGTTTGCCACAAAATGTGGTCTGCCACTGTCACATCTCGGGAGGAGTGCCGCAACTGAGTCCTCAGGAATGGTCACCAGAGTCGACTGCTCTCTAGATCGACACCCTAACATGTGCAAGACGCACACGTCAGAATGCGTCCCAAGATAGCCTCGTCTGGCTGTGAATTTCGTGAATACCCAACGCACTCCAGATGACACGTAGGTCCCACTACTCTCCACTCTAATCCTAAATATATACTCAAGCCTGTGTAATGGGCTTATCTCTCAGAAATCCCATCCCGCCAAACAGAAAATAGCACAGTCCAGCATAGCATAATATATGAAATAAAAATGCTAAAATGCGGTAAACACAGTAATATACAGTAAAGTAGTAATACAGTAAACAACTATACAATAAAACGGTAAATACAACACAACAGTAAACACCCAATGAAAGAAAAACAGACAAGCGCTAGGATTGACTCGCTTAGGATGGACCAGCAATAGGTCAACCTGTCCCCAGCAGAGTCGCCAGCTGTCGCTCCCGGGATTTTCATCCTAGTACAAACGCGAAAGTGGCACCGAAACAGAGCCGCCAGCAATGTGTATTTATCCCAAGAGAGGGAAAGGAAACACTGCATAAACCTGAAGGAAGGAAAAAGCATGGTCTTGCGACCAAGAGAACTGGATTCGGGAGTCGCTTACGCGAGAGGAAGGTATTAGCACCCCCTCGCGTCCATCGTACCCGATGGGATCCACGCTTGCTGCTTCAATCAAAGGGTGTAAGAAAAGGATACTGAAAAAGAAACTACTAGTTGGAGAATTGGAACAGGATAAGAGAGAAAGAGAAACAAATGTAGGGAAAATAAAAGAAGTGCTCGAATGTGCCTACATATCTCATCGGGAACATGAGAATCAGAGCGACGTAGTTCCCCTCACTAGGGATGGATTGCTTGTGTTTTTTAGCGGAATACGTCAACGTTCGCGTCCTAGCAGTTTAGGCGTTGCAGCTCGCTGTAGGGAGACTTAGGCGTTACCTATTTGCGGTAGAACGGAAATGACGCATCCTTAAGGAATGAGTGAATGAGATGAGAAAAGAATTCCCGAAGGAAAGACGTTATTGTTTGTTTTTGTCTTTTAAGAGTTTTTGTTATTTTGTTTGCATATGATAGTGTATCAAAATCTTAGTCATTGGAATGTGTACATTCTCACATTCCAAGATGGGATGAATAAGAAAGCACACTAAGGGTGAAGAAGACCCCCACACTTAGTTCCAATTGTCAAGGTTCAAACACACTAGCATACTTGTGTTTATTAAGTATTTTTGTTGATTATGAAATGAAGAAGTGTTTTTTATTATTTGTATCTTCAACAAGTATTGCATTTAAGTCCCTCATACAAGATCAAATGTTTAACACATTGACCCAAGATGGGCTATATGCTACACATTCTAAGATAATAAGAGAAGACCCCTTATAATCTTTTCTTTATATGAAAGGCCTAAATGCAATAAGTGCCTACCTTTATTAGATATTTTGAATTTTCTTTGAGATGAGAAGATGAAAGACTCAAGGGGAGAAAGGTAAAATCTATGTGAACTAAGACTCAATCCTAATTGATTAGTTAAGGGAGTGATCCTAATGGTTTGTGAGGTTTAAAACCTAACTCTAAAAGAAGAGAGAAGAGACTCAAAGTGTAAGAGAAAACGGAAGTTAGTTGTTAGTGTGCTCGCCAAGGATAGGGATCCTCGTGCCTACGTATCCTCAATCTATCCAGAGAGAGGAAGTCAGAGCGTCCGTAGTTCGTGGTAACGACCACGGATAGGAAACGGTCTCGATCGCATGGGTGCGAGAGAACAAAAGGGAAGGACACACAGAAAGTCTACGGGGAAACTCGGTCCTACAAGTCATCATGCAATGATGGTCCTAAGGTCAGGATCAAGGGAAGCCTACCTAATGTTGTCAGGCATGGATTGCTATCCTAATGTCTCTCCTACCTCCGACTTAATCAAAAATTAAGTGGAGCGAGGAATCCTACGGGATCATGTCATCAGACAAGTAAACACAGGATAAATCAATCACAAAATGAAATATCAAAAATATCACACAATCACAATAAGAAAAAGGGAGCTTTAGCCAAAGGGTCATATCAACCGAGGCAAACAAGCTAGGTGTGGGAAGTAGGTACTCATCCAATGGTATCGAGAACCATGGAGAGCAGAGTAAGATAGGGGAAGATGTCAATCAGATCACATAAGCATCAGCATCAATCAATGCGAGCTATAGACAAGGCGTGGGGGTTGGTTGTGAACCCTATCTTCCACTTGACCGACTCGATAACAAGAGTGAGTTATGTTCAAAGCTTCAATCATGTAATGAGAGCTAAGAACGACCTGGGACTAGAATAACGGGGGTCGATTGCGAACCCTAACTTCCGTCAATTGCCTTCTTGAAGGTCTTGCCAGGGGGGAATGGGAATGGGATGCCTCATAGAGGTCTTCAGGCACAATATTAAACAATCACAAACAGAGCCTCCTTTGAGGACTTCCATCATTGCCGGCCAAGTGGCACGGACTCCCAATCCTACTTCTCATGGCATCAAAAATGGAAAAATGTGGAATTAGTAAAAGAGAAGAGAAGTGATACCGAACGGATATCAATCCGTAGCAATGCAAGCAAAGTGTAAGCAAACCGGCCAACTTCTAGTGATCTAGCATAGATGAACAAGAGTTTTAGAAAGTGGAATGGATCCGTGGCAGGCATGAAACCAAATGCTCTTAAAAAAAACAATAAAACAAGGTCGTAAGCCATAAACAGCAGCAACAACAGCGCTCCAGCACCTGCATAGCTGTAAAAACTAGCAACAAGTAAAAACAGTCTATAACAACTACTATTTACAGAACAGAATGGGTGTAAGAAATTCTGGACAGAATTGCAACATTTAACAGCACACTTTGTTCACAGCAGCTATGTATGTGGCAGCACTTCCTACCTTTAAACAACTTATCAAGTTAAGTGAGAATCACTACAAAACAAACTCAAAGATTAGTCAAAGTAATCAATGAAAATAACCAAAGTTAGCAAACAAAATCCATGTGGAATTATCAACAAGGATCAAGTAAAATCGCTACTAAAATGTAACAACAATTAGTCAAAAATCTAACATGTAACGAGTGTTAAGGATATTAACAAAGTTATCAAATTGAAACTACTAAGAAGATATTAACACTAAAACCTATGTTTAGTCAATGTTAGAACTAAGTCAATGTCAATTAGCTCAAGATAAATTCCTAATTCTAAAAACTAGTTAGCGAACAATTAGCCAAAAACTATTAGTGAACAATTAAGCTAAAAGCAATTAATGCAATTAAGCTAAAAAAGCAATTAGTGTCGTTGCTAAAAACAATTATTCAAAAACCATTAGCAAAATATAAACCTAAATTTAATTGATCAAAATTAAGTCTAAAGTCAATACTAAGTCAATTGAAATTATTTTCTAAACGCAAGCTAATGAAAGTTAATCTTCTACTGACTAATTAATCAAAGCTAATTATCAAATCAATTAACATAACCTAATTATCTAAAATTAAAAAGAAATTAATCAAAACAATGGGGTGCAGTGGATGATTAGGCGGTGTGAAAAGGAAAACCCAATGAAACCATAGGCCTAGACCCATCCTCTCCAACATTGAGAATTTTGTCCTCCTAAAAGAAACCCTAAACGGCTTCAGTAACATAACCTCACTCTTC